>JABYQO010000001.1:0-1200000 GCA_022606155.1 Trametes elegans | reverse complement strand
GAGGGCGTGGCAGGTCGAGCCGGCCGGGTGGGAGAGGGCGTCGGCGAGCGCATCTGGGTCGATCAGGGTCTGGATGGGAGGATGGTGAGCGGGTTGTGTGCGACGGCGGGTGGAGGACAGTGATGGGCGTACCTGGCGCGAGCCGGTCACTGGGCCTCTGCCACCACTGCGCTCCAAGGTTCGAACCACGTTGTCTTTCTTCCCAATCCGGCCGCCCACCATCGCGGAAGATAAGCGAACTCCGCCCTAATTCCCGCCACGAGCCCGGCGCCTATTCAATTACTGCAACGTGTTCTCGCTCTGACGCGCCCGAGCTCGCGACCGGCGTCTCCTCGCCATCCTCCCCTCCTCACTCCGCGACCGACCCTCTCCGCCGTACATGTCCCCCTCGGCCGCGCTCTAGTCCCCGCCATGCTCTCCCTCTCCCTTGTCCCCCTCTCCCTCGCCCTCCTCGTCGCCGCCCGTCTCCACCATTCACGCGTACCCGAGGACCCGTACGCGTTCCCCAAATATCGCGTCTCCTTCCTCCACGGGCTCCCCCTCCTGAACGAGACCGCCGAACGGTGGCTGCGTGACGGCCTCCGCGGAGGAGAGCCCGAGTTCCTCGACCAGCCATGGCAGGAGTCGCAGTGGGACCCTACACCGCTAAAGAGCATCGAAGCCTCCGACGACCCCTCGTCTGATGTCCGTACAACGTGCATTCCGACCGCTCGCTCCCCCTTCGCACGCTAATCCCCCCTTCCGCGTGCGTAGGCAGATTTACCTCACCAGTCCAACTACACGCTGCAGCACATGAAGCTCGGACCAAAGGCGTCATATCTCTGCTTGATTCCGCCTACCCCTCAGGACCCTCCCCCGGTTGAAGATACACCATCCGATGTCACGACCCCCGTCCACAGCTGGTCTCTCCTCCAGCCACTATCCGGCAAGTGCCTCTACGTGAGTCCCGCCCGGCCGTCAACCCGCTCCTTCCGCCGATAACATCCACACAGCACAGGCAAGGCTGGTTCACATACTCGTACTGCCATAATTCGCATGTCCGCCAGTTCCACGAGCTGCACCACCAGCACATCCCCAGCACAGGTGACGACCTTCCTGCTCGCTTCCGACCGCTGCTGACCGACCGTGCCGTCCGTTCCAGGCGAATATAAGCCAGAAGAGGATCCGGAGGTAAGCGTGATCCCGCGTGACCCGCTTTGCTATCTCCATTGACGTCCCATGCCTCCAGTGGGAAGCGTACACGCTCGGACGCGCTCCGCCCACGCTCGAGGCCGGCGCGGAGCTCACCACCGCGGAGGCAGCCGCCGCCGCGAACCTTGAGCTCGCCCGCGGCGCCGGCTCCCGCTACCTCGTCCAGCGCTGGGGCGACGGCACCTACTGCGACAAGACCGGCCGAAAGCGTGACGTTGAGATTCAGGCAGGTCTCCCACAGCACACGCCCCGCCCTCGCCTCCGCTGACTGCCCCTGCTGCGCCCGTGTGCTCCTTGTGTGCCGGGACACGTACTATAACAGTTCCACTGTTCGATGACGATGACCGACACCGTCCTGTTCGTGAAGGAGACGCAGACGTGCCACTACGTGGTGCACATCGCGACCCCGCGCCTCTGCGGCGAGCCCGGGTTCCGCTCCCGGATCGACGCCGAGGAGGAGCACTTCATCCGCTGCCGCGCCGTGCTCGCCCAGGACGCGTTTGACCGCGCCGACCGCTCTCTCCCCGCGTCCTCCCAGCCGTTCCCGGGGCCCCCGCCCCCGCACAAGCGCGTCATCGCGGCCCCGCCGCCGCCGCCGCCGGAGCCTGAGCCGCCCCGCGCCGGTCAGGGACACAGCGCAGGCCAAAGCCGGAGCCCGGGCGCGGACACGCACGAGGAGTTGATCCGCCGCGCGGTGCAGCGCCTGCTCGCGCGCCAGGGCGCGCGCGGCGGCGGCGCGGACATGCACGTCGTGCTCGAGCAGCTGCCCGACGGCGAGGGCGAGGTGCTCGTCGAGTTCGTCGACGTCGACCTCTTCGATGGCGACGGCGAGTTCGGGGACGGGCTCGGGCCCGACGGGGGCGCGCCGGAGTACGCGGACGGGGAGGAGTACCTGGAGGAGATCGACGACGAGGCGCGGCTGTACGACGTCCTCCGTGCCGCCGGCTACACGCTCAAGGGCAAGCCCGCCGCCGGGCGCGGCCGGGGGCGCGAGGGCGACGGCGCGGAAGACGGCGGTGCGGAGGAGGACGGCGGCGATGCGGAGAGGAAGCACCGCGACGAGCTCTAGCTCCGGCGCGGAACGCTTCAAGCTTCTCGATGCTGATACCGAGCTAGCTGGAAGGCTCGTTGCTACGAGCTCCTTGTACTAGCGCATTCCCCCCCCCCCCCCCCACCCACCCATGTCTGCGCACCGTGCGCTTGCTACTTGCTACATTCTGGAATTTATACGGATATTCACACAGTTCGACTATCATCACAGACACCTGCAATAGTTCTCTTCGACCTATACCACTGCCCGGCACACTCACAACGCCCGAGTCCGTCGCCGCAATGACACCAGGATACCCATCCAAGCGATTCGCGAGTGCGTCCATACACGCACACACACACACACGAGATGGGGGCTGCAGACGCCTCGATTTGGGGAGAACGAGCGAGTGAGAAGTACGCGTCCTACAATTACACGAGCACTCTTTCTATCATATCATAGACAAGACAAAAGTGTACAGCGAAGGCTTGGTCGGCGGGCTTGTTTTCTTTCTGTGTTCTGTTCGGTGGTGTTCGTGCGAGCTCGGGCGCGACGCCGCGCCGGCCACTGTTCATGATGTCGCGGGGGAAAAAAAAACAAAGAGAAAGACAGGGGATAGAGAAAATAGAGAATAGAGAGGAAACAAAGGAGGAAACACAAGGGGAAGGATAGAAGTTGAGGAAGAGAATGGAGGAGTGATGCGGCGGTCGCAAGCAAGCAAGATGCGCGTTTAACGAGGGTGTGCGAGGCGGACGCCGGGCGGCGGGGCGCGGGGAGACTGAAGCTGAAGATGTGCACAAGAAGAGTCGCGTACACGCCGCCGCCGTCGACGGCGGTCGCCCACGAGAGCAGAGCAGTCCGATGGGGCAGCAAGGCAGGGCAGGCGGGGGAGAGAGAGATCGAGCGAAGCCGTGCATCTTCATCTGTCTATACACATACGTAAGATAATAGAGCGTGCGTTTTACGACGCAGCGAAGGGAAGATAATAGATATATAAAGCGGCGGCGGGGGCAGGAGCAGGAGCAGGGGCAGAGGCGGGCGGGGCGGGAAGCCGATGCGATGTGGTGGCTAGACATGAATGCGGGTGCGGATGTGAATGCGGGTGTGGGATGCGGTCGTGAACGCGAACGTGGATGTGGATGCGATGCGGATGCGGACGGGGCGCGTGGACATGCAGGGACGGAGATGACGACGAGAAGGGGGATTGATATCGAGTTCATCGACGGCGCGATCGGACGAAGCAGCGGGCCCTCGCCTACCCTGAGACTGCGCGAGGGCTAGCTGGGGCGGGGGACGGACGACGGCTAGAAGAACCGCCTCTTGTGGTGCTTCTCGTCCACGTTGACCTTGATATGCGTGTGGTTCGGCTGGTGGCCGGGCTCGGAGCACGGCACGATGCCCTTCAGCCACTCGTCGCCCTCGTCCTCGTCCTCGGGGGCGTGCGCGTGGTCCTGGCAGCGCGGACTGTCCTTGTCGTGGCTGTTGCATCCGCAAAGGAGGTCGTTCGACTTGCCCTTGCCCTTGAGCAAGTCCGTGAGCGTGCAGCGCGCCGTCGGCTCCACGAACAGCATCCGCCGGATCGCCGGCCGCGACTCGCGCGGGAGTAGCCGGAAGATCGACTCCGCGCCGCCCGTCGAGAACGTCGCGACGGAGGTGATGCTGTTCGTGCGCGGGCGTGGGCGACGGATGGTTGCGGTAGACTCCTTGGGCTCCGCCTTCGGGCGCTGCGGCGTGGCCGTCGTCTGGGACGTGACGGTGACCGTCGAGCCCGACAACGAAGACTCGGCCGCAGATGTGGCCGACTTGGTCTCCGGGTCCTGCGGCGCCTTCGCCTTCTCCGCCTCGGTCACCTTCTCCTGGACGTCCTCAACGCTGGCGAGCGCCTTGGCCTTGCGGTCCTCAAGCGCAAAGTCCCGCGTCTTCACGGGGCTGCCGCTGATCTGGACGGACGACTCGGGAGCCTCTTCGACGACCGCGATCGGCTCCGACTTGAGCTCGTGCGGCTTCACGGACGGCGAGAGCGTGTGCATGGTGTTAGAGCGGTGCGAAGGGCCTAGGTGAGGGCGCTTGATGACGAGGTCCGAAGGGCCAATCGTGGGCGACACGGGCAGCGACTCGGTGGATGAGCCGGGGCGAGGGTACGTGAGCACAGACGGGTCCATGTCCTGCGGGCTCTCCTCCAGCTGAATGGGCTCCATGCCACTGAGCAGCGCAGGCAGCGTTGCAGTCGACTGCGAGAGGCCGCTGGCGTGCAGAGACGCGCGGATGCGGTTCCGGCGGAGGCGCTCCTCGATGTCGTCCGGCGAAAGGCCGCGGTGCATTGAGGGTGCGGTGAGCTCCGTGCTCTCGGTACCAGACGACGCGGCGATAGATGCACGTTCTGAAGCGTCGGCGTCGAAAATCGAGGACGCGGCAGAGCTCTCCACCTGGGTCGAGGGCGCATGTGAGTTGGTGGTGGTCAACGCAGACGCATTCGACGACGCGACCTCCTCCTTCGCCTCCTCCTTCTCGGGCTCTTGTGTCTCGTTCTTGTCCTGCTCCTGAGTCGCCTCCTTCTTGAACTCGATCTGCTTCCTTTGTGGAGGCTTGACAGACAAATCGGGATGAGCGTTCACGAACGCGCGGAAGCTGGGGTCGCTCTTCGGGTCGGGGATCTTCCACGGGAAACGACGGAGGATCATGCACATGAAGATGATCGCCACGCTCCACACGTCGGTCTTGCGCGGGTCGTAGCTGTCCTGCGAGAGCACCTCGGGCGCGAGGTACGGGTCGCTCCCAACAATGCCTGTCGCCATCGTCGTCTTCTTGCCGGGATAGTGGAAGACCGTAGCAGTCCCGAAGTCAATCAACTTCACCACGTTGTCTTTGGTCATCACGCAGTTATCCAGCTTCAAGTCTCGGTGGGCGAGCCCGAGCGAGTGCAGGTACTCGACGCCGTCACATATCTGGCGGAAGACGCAGTAGATTTCCGGCCGCGTCATGTTCCCGGACATGACCACGCTGAAGAGGTCGTACGGCGCGTACTCCATCACCTGCAAGGTCGAAGCGGTGCGAACGCCACAATCAGTGATCTGTCGGCCGCCGCAGAGGGAACGAGCGCATGCTCACCTCGTAAAAGTGCCCGTGGTCGGTGACAATGTCGACCGTCTCTATGATGTTCGGGTGCTTCAATGTGCTGCCCACACAGAATTCCGCCGTAACCTTCTTCTGGTACTCCCTTTCTGACTCCCCTTGCCGCTTCGGTCTGAACTCCTTGACGGCAAAGATGGTGCCCCCGTTCTTGTTCGAAGCCTTGATCAGACGAACAGTACCGCCCGCACCGGATCCAAGAATGCGACCCCACTTTCCGTACTTTTTCGACATCTGTACTTGCGTAGCGGATGACAACGAAGGCACTGTGTATGCGGCGGTAGCGGACGCTTTCTTGTGGTGATGACGATTTTGGTGATCATGACGATCGTCGTGTTTCGTCGAGTCAGCTGAAGGAGCGGCGGACGTCGACGGCGTCGTCTGCGACTGTGAATTGCTGTTCCGCGAGTTGACAGACCGCGGTGGAGAGCCAGAGCTGCCCTTGCTGTTCGAAGAAGCGGCTCCGGGAGAAGGGGTTTTCGTGACGCCCTCCTTGCCGGTTCCGTGGCTCTTGTCGTCATCGTGCTTCGCTCTGTCCTTGTCCTTGTGACCGCGGAAGAGTGTGGACAGTCCTCCCTTGTGCTTGATTTCGACAGGGGCAGACAACATATCAGTCGAGCCATTGATAGACGGGGAGCCGGAGGCGGTAGCAGGTGTACCAGGAGGTAGCGAAGAGGGCGTCATGGCACCTGGCGGGATCTCGAGATGGCCGGTAGACTCTAGCAAAGCATTGCGTCGCAAATCTGGAGCGCTGAGGTCTGCCGGGGTAGCTAGGCCGGTGGATATGGGCGACCCTCCATGGGAATGGGGTATATGGTGGTTGAGGAATCGTTTCAAGTCATGGAGGGGGTTGTGCGAGTGCTTCGCACTCTTGGGTGTGGGGGCGAAAGTGACCTGCGTGGCTGTAGAGTGTGGGGGGGCGCCGGCTGATGGTTGTTGGAGCTCGCGGTCAGGCGAGTTGCGGGTCGGGGAGCCCGATGGGCTCGGGAATGACGATGCTATTGGAGTACTAGACTTGCGGACGGAGAAGATGGAGCGGGAAGAGGACGAAGGCTGCTGCTGGGAGCTGTCCTGGCTGTCCGAGGTTGGGCTGGTCGACACCGGCGAACGGGGGGGTGAAGGGGATCTCCGCCTGAAAGAGGTGGAGAGGAAACGAGAGGGACGCCTGGAGGGAGTGGGGACCTGTATGGGTTGTTAAGAATCAAGTGAAGGAGGTGAGCACGATGTCGGAAGGAAGGGGTAGGGTGATGAAAAGCAAGAGGGCGGATAGAAATGGGGTGAGGAAAGCACTGAGCAATACAGACCTGCTCCTTGGGTTGGCCCTCCTGGGAGGGGCGTCCGGAGGACGAAGCGGGGAAGGGGACTTCATCTGGCTTTGGCGAGGGCGACTGGACTGCTATTGCGGGGGAAGGGGTGACGAGGTTGGCTGTGGATGGGGTCTCGGAGTGTGGGGAACGTGCGGTGGGAGAGAGCCGGGGCTGGGAGGATGGGAGAGAGAGGTCGAGGGGCTGCATGGGCTTTGTGGAGAGCATGTTGGCTGACCAGAGGACAACAGCTGCCGAGGAGAGCGGTGGAGGAAGTGGTGGAGGAGGAAAGAAGGAGGGGCGTGGGAGGAGGAGAGGAGGAGGTAGGACGGGACGGGAGGAGTGACAAGAGCCCGATTAGCCGAGCAAGGCGAGTGCGAGGGCGAGTGTCCGGGACAGGCAAAGGACGACCAAGTCCGATGCGGACGCGGGCGCGGGCGCGGGCTCGGACTCGGACTCGGATTCGGACTGCTCACCACCAGCCTCACAGGCGCCCGTCCCCACCTGCGCATCATCTCGGCTCCCATCTCAGATCTCCCCGTCCGGTTCTTTTCCTCTCTCGGCCTCCCGATCCCCTCCTCCCCGGCCGAGAGAGAGAGAACGGTGGCCAGCTCTCGCCCACACCGTCCGACTTTCCGCCCCCTCTCTCGCCCCTTCCTACCCTCACCGACGCCCACAACCACTCGCGCCCCGCCCACAAATACGTCATCGGTGTATCTGTCATGCCCGCCCCTTCGGCATCTCCAGCCGAGTCCGTCGCTCCTCTGCCCTATTTTTTCCATCTTTTCTCTTTTGTCCCTGCAGGACCCCTGAGCGTGCGTTGCGCACTGGCTCAATCCTTTCGCTTGTCGGTCATCTGCTCACGAAATCCGTTTTGTCCGATCTACGCCATGACCAGCGCGAACCTTTCCCCGCCCCAGCCCATTTATCTACAGCCAATCCTCGCCCGACGCCTCCTCCTGCCGACCCGCCCCCCAATCGGCATCGTCTGATCATCCCTAATCCGTACTTATCATCCGATCCCTCCCTCTGCCCTCCAGTCCTCACAGGCGCCCGTCATCCAAGCCTCTGTTCGCGCGCTCTCTCCTTGCCCCAAGGCGTCTTCCCTCGTTCTTAGCATTCCGCCTGCGTATCCGCCGCACCACTCGCCTCTGGCACGTTTGTCCATCTGCATCCCCACTTCTCGGCTCGCGCGTTCGCTCGGCCCTCTTACAGCTCTGCTGCAGCGATCTATGCTCTCCTCCTCCACCCGCCAAGGTTTCGCCCAGTCCATCCAAGCTCTCGCTCTCTCCGTCCCCGCTATTGCACTCTCTTCCCTGGCTTGCTGCGCGTTCGCCATCTCGACCGCTTCCCTCAGCACTTCGTGAGACGACGCGCGATCTCCCCTTCGCCAGTTCCGTCACGCGTTCCCACCCCGCAACGCCATCCTCGCTCGTTCACAAGCTTTGCAAGCATGTGCTCTCTGTCGCCCAACATAGCCTATCAATGCCATCATTCGCACACCCTGTCGCACTCTCTGTCGCTCCCCCTTGCTTCCTCGCCGAATGGGGCTCTCGGTTTGCGCTCTCCTCTTGGCGGGCTTTATGCGGTCCTCAGCAGGGTCTCTATCCCGACAACATCGCTTGGCCCGACCCGTCCGTGGCTGCCGGCCAATGTAACTGTTAGCCGGTGATTTGCCACAGTCCATAGTCCATAGCACAGCGCCCCTGATGCCGCAGTCAACGCTGACACTTGCCGGTGTCTCAGCATTCTGTCACTGTCGGCGCTGCACTCAATCACGACACCACACACAGCTGTGCCTTACGAGATCCTTTCGTAACGTCTGCCCCAACTCATTGTGTGCCGCACAGGTTCTCCAAAAAGTCCACAGGCCAGCCACTGCGGTCCTGGTAGTATGCACATGGGACGTCATACGACTGCGATTGTACCCCACAAATGTTCAAAGCCAGCGCCCCTATGAAACCCCCTCAATTGTACTGACGCTGCATAGGTGGGCACACAAACGTCGCACGACGCTTGCCACGCCTGACAACCGGGACGCGACATACCGAGGTCGGCCAATGACAACCGCGCCAACGCGTATTCATACCCTCGCGCCGCGCCACGGCGAGCCGGCGGCACCATCGCGACGCCCCCCGTCGTCCCATATGTCCACCCCGTCCCATCCGCCCGTCCGGCGCAGGCCGCAAGCGTCGCGACTCGACTCGCAGCCGCGTCACCTGCCTCCCGTGGAACCACCCCCGCGCCGGACGCCCCAACAGGCTCACCCCCTCCCGGCTTCTCGCTTCGCGCCCAGACCGCCCCGCGCGCGCGAAGCCGAAGCACGCTCCCCGTCCCTCGTCCCTGCCGCTGCTCAATTGCGCGCGCGCCCCTGGGCCTGGCCGCGCACGGGGAAGGAAGCCTGTGCGAGCGGGAAAGCGTATGCGGGGCGGACGGGGCAGAGCGTGTGACGGCTGCCGGCGGCGGGGCTGTGTGCACACACGCACACACTGGCTCTGAGAGTCACAGGGACGCTGGCACGGCGCGTGGGTGTACGTACGGCGTGCCCGGCGGACACTCGACTCTCGAGCAGCTGCGGGCGGGCGCGTGAATCGCGATGCGCTACAGACTGATGCACCGAGGAAAGTGTCAATTCCTCGCAGACGGCTCCTCGCCCACGATGGTACCGTCACATCTCGATGGGCTGATGCACGCGTTGGGGTCGGTTTCGAGTGGTTGCGACTCGCACGCAACAACCACCACCAGGTGCACGCTTGGCCCTCGTTGCTACACTGCTACAACCCACCTCGACGAATCGCCAATCGCGAATCGACGGTGAACGTTCGCATTGGCAGGCTTGTCGTAGATTGTCGCGTGCCATGGCCCGGCTGTGCGCGTCGCGACAATCCTTACAGGCTCAGGCTGCACCCGACACCGGAAACACAGCGATGATCCCGTTTCCAAGACAGGGACTGGTGTTGCGGGGTACATATGCCACGAAGCTCGAACGGCCACGACGCCTACCGTCGACGGCGTCCACCAGCCACACAGGCGCGGATACGGACGTTCATGCTCGCGGAAGCCGTGTCCACTGACAGGAATGCGCGTGCGTCGCTTCCTCGCTGCGTCATGTGCGCTCACGGCGAACTTGCCCTGGCAGGAGCGTAAAGCCTGTGCACGCGTGCTTCGCGCACCCCCTCCTTTGGCCCCTGGCTTCACGCTCCACGCCTGACTCCCAGCCTAGGATCGCGCTCGCCGTTTGTGCACGGGAAGCGGGCGGTACAAAGGGACGAAGCTCACTTTGCCTTTCACTCGTCCGCCATGCACTTGTCTGCCCTAGCAGCGCCGCGAGGGCAGTCCGCCTAGCGTTCTGATCCTCGCGGAAGACGCGAGGTTCGCGCGACGCGTCGCGGCGTTCTAGCGTGCTGGTCCTTCTAGGGCCGGGTTAGGACACCGGACTACCGAACGCTCGCCGCTGCCGAGCAGAGGCGTCCGTTCCCCCAGATCCCGTGCGTTACGCAGGCACGGCCACCAGCAGGTACTGCACGCATGAGCGTTGTACTAGCTATTACACTTCCTCACGACCAAGAGCGCACCTGACGCAAAGGCGGCCATGGGCCACCCTTGAAATAGCGCAGACAATCAACCCAAGCGCTGGCTTACCCCATCTTGCGGTCATATGTGGGCGTGGCGGACGTAAAGCGGCCTGGTCTGCGGACCTGCGCTCGTCGCCGACGCGTCGACGATCCTCGGCTTTGCCTTCCAAGCGTAAGCTCAATTACGGGCCCCTAACACATACATACTGTGCAGCAGCGTCTAGAGTTTGTTCCCGTCTTCCGCACGTGCTATATTTAGGCCTGCTACGTCTACGGCCGCGCCGCTGCTGCTGTTGTTGTCCAGAGTCAATCATTGCGGCGGACGCAAGTACGTGACGAGCGGCGCGCAACCGGCGTAAGCATGCCCTCAGCTTGACACAACGCTCTTCCCTGCGTGCTCGGCCTGAGGATCCAGACCAGACGGAACCGCGCTGCAGCGGCCGACGGCGCACGTAGGTTTGATGGCTTGCCGCGCGTCCGCTGCTCGTATCTGGGTAACAGGCACAGTATCGCGCTGTCTTCGCCCAGCCATGGCCGCGCTCAGCTCGTCAGCCCCGGTCGTCCGCGCACCTCCTGCGGGCGGCCCAGGTGTGCTTCTAGTCTGCTCCGCATGCGCGTACGATGTCTAGCAGGCCTGCGTGGGGAAGAGGACATTCGTGCCCCAAATATTCGCAACGACGCAACCACAGGCGGACCCGGAATATTCCGTATGTTTTTCATTCTCTCGGTCTGTATGTTTTGCGCCTGTCTAGGTAGGTCTTTGTGTGGGTGCGGTAGAGTTGCGCACGCACGTGATCGGGGGTCGCCGGGACTGCGAGGACAGGGCTCCTGCTAGACCTACCTGGGACATCAGGCAAATGTGTTCGAACGTACGGCCAGCCGCCTCGTGGGGCCGACGGCGGTGATGCGGTATGCGGCACGGTTGCGGTATGTGTGCGTTCACGTACTCACCGTACACAACAACAGCACCCCACATGCGTGTACAGCAATTGCCGCCTCGGTGTCGTCGACCGACGTCTGTCCGAAGCGCGAAGCGGCACCCGTACGCATCTCCCCCCAGGAGTGCGAGCGACGGCTGCATGCCCGGGAGTTCGTCTAGGCATCGCTGTCGGCGACCAGCCCTGGTGCCTGCGCAACGCGCACCCCGTCGGCGCACGCGTGCGTACATACAGCGGCTCCAGTCCGCCGCCGGGCCACCATCGATGACAAGATACGACGGCGTCGCACCCGCGCTCTCACGCAAGCCTCCCCGGGGAGCAGCTCAGCCGCGCAGCCGGCCCCCCCGCGCTCTGCATTCGTCGGCCGCGGCGCGTGACTACGTATAGCCCGCGAGGCTCCGCAGGCCTTGCCCACCCACGGCGCCGGCGCGGTGGCTGCAACAGGTTTCTTTCCGGCTGCGCCTTGAGTTCATGCTCGTCGGCGTCTCTTCTTCTCTCGAGGAAGCAAGCCGCGGCACCTAGGCACCCTGAACTAGTCTCCGCCCCATACGCAGGAGCCGGGCCGTGTTTCACCTCCGCTGAGTGTGGTCAGCAGCCTGACCGTGACGTCCGCTGCGCGTCGACCGGTGGCGCGCCGAGGTGCTTGCGACGCGCACACCGAGCGCCGCGAGATCACGCCCGCCGCCGCCTGATCACGCCCGCCGCCGCCTGATCACGCCCGCCGCCGCCTCTGAGCTCGTACGAGCCGTCCCAGGGCATGCTTCCAAGTTCCAGTGCGCAAAGCCACGTGAGTACCGCGCTCGGCCTGGTGCTCGGCGCAGGCGAGCCTCGGGCAGAGCCGGGGAGGCGCCGCGGCCGAGGGTAGACCGGACTCGGAGTACGGTGGAAAGAGAGAGAGATCTTGCAGAGCGCACGCAAGCGGATGGCGCGGGCGGCAGATTCTGTCAGCGCCCGTTCCTGGCCACTCCTGGCCTCGGGCCCGATCGCCATCGCCACCCGTGCGTCATCCACACCCGCCGGGCGCCCGAGGCACGCCAACGGCCCGCCCCGAGCGCGCCGAGTTCGACACGCCCGGGATCCGCCTCGGCCAAGGACGACGGGCGGCTTCCGCACGGGCGACACGACGTGACGAGCGCGCCCGGGTGTTGTTGCGTGGATCATATGGGACGCTCGGGGCGGCCGCGGGAGGTGTTTGGCTGTATGGGACCGCACGGGTTTTCGATATGGCAGGGCGGGCACCCAGCTGTGGGTCGACGTGGGCGCGCGCGTCGAGGGTATGTATGGTACGAGCAGGGACGATCCGCGGTGGGGCGCAGTGGACGTACGCGCGGGGAGAACGTCGGACCTCACCTCGGACACCAGTGCAAATTGGTGGGAGCGTCGAACGCGACGAAGAGCCAAGCAGAGACGACGATCCAAGAAGAAGGAAGACATGCCTCGATACGCACAAGAGTTGCGCGGGTGCAGTCAATGTTTGCGAAGCGGCCAAGGCGAGTGCCTGGCCTTCCTGCCAAGTTCTTGGGTTCTGCAGATCGAACCGGCTCGCTAGTATGGGCCCCACCCGAGAAGTTCATGCAGAGATGCACGCCGCAGGCTTGGTCATGCATTGCAGCATGGCCAGACGTTCGTTCAAAACATATTCAGTATAGCTAACGTACATCCGCTCTGCGCTTCTGATGACAAGACGCACCCAAGACGCACCAAGTGGAAGCCAGGGGTCGTGTGCGCCACAGCAGGCGGGGATCAACCTTGGTCCTCGGCATCTCTCTTCCTCTTCATCTCTTTCGAGACCTTGTGTTGCGCCGCCTCGTGCCTCGCCAGCTCGATAGGCACCTTGGACACCGGGCTCTTGGAGATCTCTATAAGGCGGGCACATGAGTTAGTGGGACGGTCTGCGGGAGCGCTATACCGCGTTTAGACACACCTTGTTTGAGATCGTACCTGTGTATCGGGGAGCAAAGGAGATCAGCATACGTGCATTTGTCAGGTGGAGATGGAGGCGCAGGCGAACACATGCTCCCGATATCGGTGCTGTGTGCCGCGATACCAGATAGAGAAATGACACACGTACATGACCTCGTCGTCGTCGTTTGTGAGGAACGTGATTGCTGTTCCCTGCTTTCCAGCACGACCCGTACGACCTGAGCGCGGAGGGGCGACATAAGCAGGCGACCGGCGGCAGAGACGAGGTACATACCGATACGATGGACGTACGCCTCGATCGTGTTCGCCATTTGGAAGTTGATGACCAGACTGACGTCCTGCACGTCAATACCACGGCCTGCAAGATCGGTGGCGACCAGAATGTCTGAATCGCCTGTCCGCAGAGACTGTAGAGCAGCTTCTCGCTGCTCCTGGTTCTTGCCGGAATGCAATGTCGCAGCGCTCCACTACGTACGGCATGATTATCGCAAGCGAAGGAAGACAAGTGTGACAGACGCACTCCTGCCCTTTGAAGATCTTTGGCGACCATGTCTGCTGTCTTCTTCTGGTTGACGAACACGATGATTGGCGACGGGTACTGGTTGCTGTTGAGGATCTCCAGCAAACGATGCCTGCAATGGAAGCATCAGCATCAAGGCCCACAACATCGGCGCAACCAACGTACTTTTTCTTCTCGTCTCCGTTGACGAACTCGACCTTCTGTTCGACAGTATCGACAGCGCGGCCCGCCTCACCGATGGTGATAATGGCAGGTCTCTTCAGGTATTTCTTCGCCAGACGCTCAACGGGCGGCGGCATGGTCGCAGAGAACAGCGTCGTGACACGGGTGCGGCCCTTCTTGACCATCGTCTCGCCGTCGACGTCCATCTGCACGCCCTGGTCTTCACCCTTCATCGTATCGGACGGGAGTTTGTCCAGGATGAAGGTCAAGTCAGCCTCGAAACCGAGGTTCACCATTCGGTCGGCTTCATCCATGACGATGTAGCGACATTGGGACAGCACGATGACGTGCCGTTCGATGACATCCTTGAGACGACCGGGCGTAGCGATGATGATCTCTGCACCTGACCGCAGGTTAAATTGTTGCTCTTCAACTGAGCGCTGTCCAATATGAACTGGTTAGTGAAGCAAGCGCGCTCGATGTTTGGGATACGTACACCTCCGACGATAGAAACGCAGGTGAAGCCTAGTGGACCAGCGAACTTTTTGGTCTCAGACTCAATCTGCTGGGCCAATTCACGGGTTGGGGCCATGATGAGAGAGTAGGGTCCGAGATGTCTGTTGTCATCCGTGAAGGGCGGCAACTTGGAGATGAATGCCAACATCGGGATGACGAAGGCAGCCGTCTTACCGGAACCTAGATACATCAACTTTCAATGCGTGGACCTACGGAGTGAAGAGGGAGATACTGACCTGTCTCTGCAATGCCGATGATATCTCGGTTCTGAAGGCCAATGGGGATAGCTTGTCGCTGAATCGGCGAGGGCTCCTTGTAACCGATCTTTTCAATGACCTCAAGGATTTCGACGGGAATGATCGACTCTCTCCACGACCGGAGTGGATGAGGAATCTGACCACCTGTGCGCAATGAGTTATGAGCGACTTGGTGCACAGTAGCAGTAGAGAATACATACCCCTTGCAGCAATGCTGAAGTCCTCGCGGAAGATTCGCCAGTCTCGTTCTTTCATCTCCTCCAGCGACTTTTCTGACCAATGCCTTTCGTCGAGGCCGGCCTTCGCAGCACGCCGTCTCTCCAGCGGATCTGCGAGCACCATGCCGTCACCGCCCTTCCTCCCGGGGACAATCGCACCTCCGCCGTCGTCCATGCCTGCAATGTGACCGCGACCGAACATGACACCACCGCCCTGACGCTGGCTGCCAATAGCGGCGGGTGTATCCGCGTTGTACGTGTCGTCTTGCTCATCCCAGTCGAACACGAACTTGCGGTCGTTCATCTTGCGGGGTTTCTTCTTCTTCTGGCCAACACCGAGGTACCGTGAACGGATGGCGGTGAGGTCGTCATCGTTCATGGGGGGTGCGTAGGACTCGGAATCTTCAGTCAGGGAATTGCGGTTCGTTCCACCAGCACCGGGAGGAACAGGTGGCGGTGGCATGGAAGAAGACGGAGTTGCGGAGGAATGGCCTGGTCCTGAGGGGGCTCCTTTCCCGCGTTCTGCTCTAGGACCGGTAGGGACTCCTTGGTAAGACCCTCCTCCTCTACTATCATCCTGAGGCCTTCTATCCCGGTCGCGGTCACGGTCGCGGTCGCGGTAGTTGTCTCTGTCCCTGCCGCGGTCTCCCCGTCGTCCGTACCGGTCTCTGTCCCTGCCGTCCCTCCCATACCGGTCGTCGTCTGCGAGCCAAGTAAGCAACAGGACACTTCGTAAAGTTGATTCACGTACTGCGACCGCCGCCATCATGACCGTACCTCGAGGCACGTTCCCGCTCTCTCTCCCTCTGCCTGACCTCTTCAGCTTCCCTCTCGAGGGCCTCCCTATCCCTCTTCGCACGTTCTTCTTTCTCTCTCTGCTCTCTTATTTCTTGTTCGCGTTTCTGTATCGCAAGCTGCGCGCGTTGCTCCTTCGTCAGGAACCTGGGCTGTAATGCGGGGCACATCAGTTACAGCATTCTGAGTAGGCGCTTCAATCGCCGACGCGCGTACCTTCGCAGCCGCCTCCTTCTCTTCTTTCTGTTTCTGCAGCAGAGACTCAATAGAGAGCGGTTCCGCTCGTGCAGACGCCATAGCAGCAGGGGGTTAGCGATGGCCGTCAGGTAGTAAGTGAGTGATGAGAGCACCGCGCTGGAGGCGCGCGGATCCGCAACGAGAGCCCGCGACCACGTGCCGCCGTATTCACCGCATGCCATTCGCGGAAAAACGACGTTCGTTTACGGCCGTGGCGTTCTTTCTGCCATTGCTGCTACAAGTTCGCCCGCGACCACCTCCCGCCGCGCATTCTGCCGGCGATCTCCTCCTGATTATCCGCACGCGCGTGCAGTCCCAACGGAGAGAGCTGTAGTACTTAGTCGCTAGGCAAGTAGTCCGATGTCCAAAGTCCACCGCGATATCGAAGAGCTCCGCACGGAATCCCCGCGCCCGGAGACGCCTGAGCCCGACTCCAGGCAGGGCAGGCGGAACCCCCGCGAGGCGGGCGTGCAGCTGCTCGACGACGACGGCGCCATCTCCATCCAGGTGCGTGCGTGCCATTCCTGCCGGGGCCCGCGGACGCGGCTGAACGGCCCATGGCCAATAGCTAGAATCATGTCTGAAGCACATCTTCGCGAAGTACTGTACGCCCAAACCGTCCTCGCCCCAGCTGAAGAAAGGGGAGCTTCTTGAGCCACCCGAAGGCGCGTATCTATCTCCGGAAGGCTTGGACTCGTGGGCGCGGGATACAAACGGTGCGCCGTTCGACGAGGCGACGAAAGAAGAGCTCTTGGAGTTCATGGATGTGACCGACGATGGTGGTTTGACGTGGGTGCTATTATTCCTTGATCGGTGTCGGCTATTGACGCTCTGTATGAACAGGTTCAAAGGCTTCATGCAGGTCTACCAACTACAGACAGAGAACGATGAAGAGGAGACTTGGAGAGATCTCGTGAGCACACTCTCCGTATGCCGTCTCCGTATACGTATTCACCGCCCGGATCATAACGCCAGTCTGCCCATGGCTTTGATCGGACATTACAGCTCGTAGCGGCAAGACGAGAAGATTCTGATGCTGACCCACGAGTTACCGCGCAGTCTCCGTGAGTGCACAATTGTGTTCGGCAGGAGCGTGACATTCATCTTATGTCGATCAGGTCATAGCGTCGACTTCGACAATTGCTACAGTATCACGCCGCGGTCTAACCGATGGTTGCCGCCCGCAACGCCGCCGCCTAACTCTCTCACGAAGCTCACAGACCGTGTTGTGTCAAGCGGCCGATCACAATGCAGGACACGATCCCATACGATACCACCACATTTACGACTGCAACGTTACCTCCAGACACCTGCTGCCATTAGCCCTGAACATAGCAATGTATTGCTGTCCCACTCTGTCGTCACGAACGCAGCGTCAATCTCCAAATTTCCACGTCGTCCCAATCATCCTTCTCCCATCTGGCTCCGGCCCTCTCAAGGGACTTGGTAAGCTTCTTGCGGGGGATCCGTTCTACCTTGAAGTTCCAACACTCCTTCGCTTGAGATATAGCATAATCTACAAGAGCCGGATCTCTGCGCTCGAGGCAGAGATAGACGGGAGGGCACCGGACCTGGGGGTGGGAAGAGAGAGAAGCCATGCAAATGCCGTGCAGAGCGCGTAAGAGGGGCGTCACCAGGGCTGTTGAATAAACGGTATCGGATGTGATGACGAGGTCGAATGGGGGCCCCAAGATAGCACCCTGTTGTGCTGCGTACTTGGACTTGCTGGGTTGTGACACGGCGATGGTATGTGTGTCATCCCACACCCATTGGTCAGGCGGTACAGTCCAGTCCATGACGCGCACTTGGACAGAGCCAGAGTCGGGAGGAAGCTGTGCGAGATTTCGGGCAATGTTGCCGGAGAGGACGGCGGAGACGACATCCTGGAGGTCGGTGGCAATTACGTCCCAGCCCATAGACGCGAGAGCGAGGCTAAAGAGCGGGCGGAAAGATAGATGTGGAGAAGGAGCACAGGCGTCGGACGGAGTAAGACTGGGGATGCCGGGATGGATACGCACGCGGAGAGGCCGATGCCGCTTCCGAGCTCAATCGCCCTGGGGCGGACTTGAGCGGCCGGGGAGCCGGGTGATGATGGATGAGGCTTGTTCTTGAGGGAGTCGGCGAGAAACAAGGAGAGACACTGTGCGCCGAGCCAGAGGGCGCTGCCGTTTGTGGCGCCGTTGTCAAGCTGAGCGAGGTGGAAGCGGTGGTCGCGGAACGGATAGTCGAGCATGGGAATGTGTTTTGTTTCGTGGGCGGGACGGAGGGTCGGGGGCTGCATGGCGATGGGGGCAGGAGAGAAGGAGGAGCGGCACGAGGCTGCGCGTCTGGCGGTGCGGCCGTGTGACTGTTACGGCGTCTGAGTGGGCGCCTGTGCGTGTAGGGCGGGCGTCGGTCGCGGTTGGGCTCAGCTCAGGCTCAGGCTCAGGCTCACGCTTTCGCTTTTGCTTTCTCGTCCCGCGCGCCATCTCCACGCCTCCCTCCTCCTCTTCCTCCTCCCGCAGTCCCTGCCGACCACTTTACCTCCAGAGCTGGCCCCTCGCCCAGGCCAGCCGCCGTACACTTCCTCATGAAGGCGTTTCTCAACCGTCTCAACCGCGGCCTCGCAGGCGGCAAGGAGAAAGACAGAGCAGACAAGGACGCACTCCCGAAGGAAAAGATACCCCGGCTTGGCCCCCTACCCGAATGGCCACCTCAGCGCGCGACCTCGACTCCTACTTCTGTAAATTCTTTCAAGCCCCTTCCTGAGCTCTCCGTCCGCCCACTGCCCCCCATCGAGGAGCCCTCGTCGTCATCCACCGAGTCCTCCGCAACCACCACCCCGATCGCCCACAATCCCTCCCTCCCCGCCCCGGACACGAAGGAAAACGTCCCCGTCGCGAGTCCTGCGCCAGCATCGCAGCCCTCGCGCTCAGAGCCGGACTCGACTGGCCGCAGCTCGCGCAAGAACGCGAATGGGACCAACAGTTCAGACGCGCAGAAGAAAGTTGCATTTATATCACCGCCCCCCACACCAGGGCCCGTGCAAGATCGCGGCCTTCCTGCCGCAGACACTCCTACACCGCCTAACGCAACGGTCAAATCCACCGTATCGCGTTTCCATGCCGCACATGGCAAGGATACGCGTGGATCTACATCCACCGCTGCTTCCTCACGAACAGATGTCGCCTCCACCCTCAAGTCTAACAAGGCGGCTTCCACGCGGACAGCGACATCCCCTTTCCCAGGGAAGAGTTACGGCGAGACAGCGTCCCTACACCACTCCTTGCGCTCTGGCACTCCGTACTCTTCCATGAGCAACGCGAACAGTCGCATTCTTGCCGTCCAATCGTGGAGCGAGGCTGCGGAGGAGGATCTTGTGTCCAACCTTGGTCAGCGCGAGAGGACACGACAGGAGGTGCTCTGGGAGATCGTAGCTAGCGAGGAACGGTTCGTACATTGCCGCCGTTACGTGCTTTCGCACTGTGGTACTAAACCTTCAGCAGATATGTGAACGAGCTACTGAAGATGAAGGAAACGTTCATTGAGCCTCTTCTTCACCCCTTCATTGCTTCGCCAGTATCCTCGCCAACACCCATAGACTTTGACGACTTCACGCATGCTGATACCCCACGAGAATCTTTGGACCATCTTCCCATTGCCGCCCGTTTTCTGGGCTCACCCACCGGCGAGCGCTCCGAATCTCCTGCACCAGCAGGCACCTCGTCACCACGAAAAGAGGATAATCATCCGAATATCGATGGCGAGTCCATGGACTCTGCAGAGGAAGACGAGGCGGAAGACCGCATGGGAGCAACCTTCCAATCCTCTCGCCAGAAGACCGTTGCCATGTCCGTGGCAGCAAAGCACAACCATCCGCGGTCACCTTACGGCACCACCGCGTCGCGACCGGGTCCGAGTAAGTTCGGTGCAATGCCCTTCCCCTCCAGGTCCCATCAGTCACTCCCGCCTCCGCCTCGGGCGAACATGATGACGTCTTCGACGCAATCCCTCGGGAGGCAATCGTTCATCGCAGACAGGGACCATGCGCCGTCGATGAGGACGACAGGGACGGGGACCTCTCGTGTACTGCGGAAGATCAAGAAGAGCAACCCCGGCACCGATGCTCTCATCCACGGTGCGGCACCGCCAGCCCAACTGCCTGAAGATCTTCGGAAATGTCTGGAAGTCATCGAAGATGGTATCCTAGAAGGGCACGTGCGTCTCAGCGAAGGTCTTAGGAAGAGGTATGAGGAGCAGTACCCTCTCGTCAGGTCGCTGGCGGATGTGTTCGTGTCGAATGTGAGTACAGTGGATGGATTAGGCGCTTTGCCATAATGCTGATGGGCTGTAGGCGCACATACTCCACGGCTATGCGACATATGTCTTGCATTTGGAGCGCGCGCTTGAGCAAGTCGATAACGCGCTCTCGACCGCTAGCGCAAGCAAGAAGCCCAAGAAGCAAGATGCAGACTCGTGGCTGAAGGTCTGCCAGTACCTGCAAAAGCTTGAGGTCAACGCGTCAGAAAAGGGCGAGACCGGACTGGCGATATCGCTGTCGAAGCCCTTCCAAAGGTTGCTGAAGTACCCACTCCTCTTCCAAAACCTGCTCTATCACACAGACCCGAGCACGTTCGAGTACGAGAGTACGCTCCAGATGGTCGCGGAGGTCGAGACAATTGTGCGGAGCATCGAAGACGAGAAGATCCAGAAAGAGGAGCGCGACAAGACGCGCGACGTGTTCGCGCGTATCGAGGGCCTCGACAAGGTCAAGCAACTCATGGTCCCGAAGCCTTCCCGGATACTCGTCGAGGAGCGACCGCTCGTCGGCGTGAACCCTCTGTCAGATCCCAGCACGATGAAGCCCTCGTCGTCGCCTCCACCTACTTCGTCCAACCCCAAGAACGTGAAGGGCAAGACATCGTTCAAGCGTCTGAGCGACGTGCTACAGGCGGGCAACAACGGCATTGGTGGGAAGAAGGACTTGTGGCTGGTCGTATTCAACGATGTCGTCTTGCGATGTCAAAGAACAGGTACCACGTCGCTGCCTCTTGTCTCTGCGACGAACTCGCGGACAAACTCGCTACCCGAGTTACAAGGGAAGGCGAAGTATGCGACTACGGGCCGAAGAAGCTCACATACCAAGCCGCGAAACCTGTACAAGTTCCTCAAGGTTTGTGGAGCAGCTCTTCAATCGTTCGCCGCTTTCGACTCATTTCTGGATAGATTGAGACGTGGGCGATCGGCGACGTTGTACAGCCTCGGGAAGGTGTTGTCTCCATGGAAGAGTCAGTGACACTTGCTTCTCACTGACCTGATCGTGCTGACGATCCCTTCCGCTCACCAGGGTCGTGAAGTCACGCCAGCAGGTACACTCCGGCTTCCAACCACGCATCGTCCCTATGCCCGACGACGATGACGAGGCGGCAGACTCCGACGACTCGGACCGAAAGAGCAAGATGAGCTTCTCCTACTGGGGTGCAGACAAGGTCACTCTCCAGAAGCCCGTTGTCAAGCCCAAAATCTCGGTCTCGAGCAATGCTCGGCGACCAGCTGTTGGTGCGACGACCACTGCCTACGCACGGGAATCTTCTGCCAACGCGAAATTTGGCACACGTCTTGTCACGCCAGATATCCCGCATGCCCCACGTCCGGCTAGCCGGCGAACCCAAGCCACCCCTACCACGAGGAAGGTGACGCCACATTCCGACGAGGGTCACTCCGTGAAAGTTACCGTCACCCGCGACCGGCCTACATGGGACAGCAGCACCCGTGCGACTTCGACGACTCCCGTACCCAAGCGCGCACGTAACACCTCCCAAACGAGCGCAGCCACCCGTGTTACGACCACGCCTGCGACGGCAAGCAAGAACCTCGGCTCGCCCGCGCCGTCCGAGGACTCGGGCGTCGGCTTCATCCGCACCATCGTCACCCAGGACCCGTCTTTGAACCGGCTCATCCCATAGACACTGACTGATACTCATGGCTATCCTCTCCGTCCGTCCCCTCCACCCCCATACGCCGCCTGTTCATGCACTTTCACGTTTTCACGCTTCTACGGGAATACTTTACGACCAACTCTGTTCCATCTCTATGATCGCGCACGGGCTGTTTCTATCGCGCTGATATGCTGTTACTACATCCTTGTTCTCTCGTCTACCACTGTCCATTGTCACTGAGTACCCATAGTTGATGATACCGTATCACTCCTTATTTCTTTATTCATGCATGCGTTCCCGCTAATTATCCCCGCGCTCACTCTCGTTGTGCTGTCCATCTTACCCACCGTGACCCCGCCCCGGCATCATCCATCCCCTCCTTACAGGCCCCTCGCGCCGCCCGCTCCGTATACATGTCTTTTCTCACCTCGATCACCTCGACTACCACATCCTTCGCAAGATGCGTTGATTGCAACATATGGCACTGCACTGGTTCCCCCCGCACCGCATCGGCATCTGGCACTCGCTTTGGCTCTGGCTCTCGCACCGCACGCATGCACGCATCATGGACACCGACCGCGCTCGTCCCCTCGTTTGTCCGATTATCAGCTAAATACGGGTCTAGATTCAACATGTATCAGTGGTACACTTCCGACGCTTCCGTTCTGCTCCTCCCTCGCGCCGCTGCCGCTCCCCTTGGCCCCTCGGTCGTGCATCATGCAGCATGCGTCATGTACGTTCGACCGTCGATAGCGAGATCTCATGAGTCAGAGTCCGGGACAGAATACGCCGCCTGGTGGATGCTGACGCTCCGGCCGCTCGGGTCAGACGAGCAGCCCCAGTCCGCACGCGGGATCCACCTGGGGTGGGGGACGAAGCACGTTAGTTTTTCGCACACGCGCAAGACGCCGTGCATAAAGCCACGCACCTGACGACCGTCTCCGCGGCCGCGGGGGGGAAGAGATCTGGGCGAAAGCGCACGGCAAGGTTAGATGGATGCGGGCGTCCGAGGAAAAAAGAGAGAGCGGGACGCACTGTCGAAAACGTCTCGGATCCAATAGCCCTCCTTCGTGTCGGGCGTGTTCTCCGGCCAGCGCTCGGCGCGCTTCGCGAACGCCTCATCAGACACGACGGACGCGGCGTGGTCCTTCATGCTGTGGACGGAATATAAAATCGGGCGTCAGGGACACGCGAAAGGGGGCATGCGCTGCACGGGGACGCGTACCCATCGATCCAGGAGTAGCCCACGCCGTCGGAGAATTGCTCCTTCTGACGCCAGAGGATAGACCGAGGGAGATAGGGCTGGGGAAAGCGAGGTGAGATGACTCGGTTGTCGCTCTCGGATTTGTTCCCGGGCTCACCTTGCCGTCAGGAGAGCAGTCGAACGCCTTCCGGAGGATGTACTGCGGGCGCGCGGGTGAGCGGCAGACCGCGCATAGAAGAGGGGAACAGGAGTCACGTTACCTTCTCCATCTTGGGGCAGCCGTCCGCGTCGACGGCCTGCTCGGCGCCCTTGCTGAACATTTTCTCCTTGGGGTCGATGTTGAGCGCCACCTCGAGGAAAGCCTTGTCCAGGAAGGGCACACGCGCCTCGAGACCCCACGCCATCGTCGATCTGCGGCAGGTCAGCAGCCCGCCGGGCACCGGAGCCGACGGAGCACACTCACTTGTTCGCGCGGAGGCAGTCCGCGGTGTGCAGGTTTTTAACGCGCTTCACGCACTCCTGGTGGAAGGACTTCGGATCCGGCGCGGCATGGAAGTAGAGGTAGCCTGGGCGTCCGCGTTGCGTTAGAACATATGCGGGGATGCACGCCATGTAGGGACTGACCTCCGAAGATCTCGTCGCTGCCCTCACCACTGAGGACCATCTTCACGCCCATGGCCTTGATTTTTCTGCTCAGGAGATACATCGGCGTGCTCGCCCGCACCGTTGTCACGTCGAACGTCTCGAGGTGGTAGATCACGTCGGGGATCGCGTCAAGACCCTCCTGGACGGTGAACGTGTACTCATGGTGGACCGTGCCCAGGTAGTGCGCCGCTTTCCGCGCCGCGAGCAGGTCGGGCGAGTTCTCAAGCCCGATCGAGAACGAGTGCAGCTGTGGCCAGGACGTAATGGTACCTGGACGCGTTGTGAGTCAACGATGATGCACCGAGCCACCTCAAGAACGCGAGGACGTACTAGTCTCGTCAACGTCGCCATCGCCGGGCGTCGGCGGGCCGCTCCTCGCCTCCGCGAGCTTCTTTCTCCGCGCCTCAGCCTGCGCCAACGCGACCTTTTCGGTCTCGCGCGCGGCGATGGAGGCAATGAGGCTGCTGTCGAGGCCGCCGCTGAGGAGGACGCCGTAGGGGACCTCGGACATGAGCCGCTTCCGGACCGCCTCTTCGAGCGTCTCGCGCAGGAGGTTGAGGTCGGCGGGCGCGGTGGGGATGACCGCCTCCGGGCCGTCGAGGTCGCCGTTCCACCACGAGGGCTTGTAATAGCGCGTCGTGGACTGGTCGCGGCTGTCGTAAACATGGCCCGGGGGGAAGGAGATGATTTTGTCGCAGAGGTCGGTGAGCGCTTTGAGCTCTGAGGCGAAGAATGTCGCGCCGGGCCGCTGTGAGTGCCAGCCCTGGTAGAGCGTGGTGATGCCGATTGGATCCCGCGCGGCGATGAGGCGGGAGGGCGTGACGGACTCGTCGAGCAGAACGAAGGAAAACATGCCATCGAGGAGGTCGCAGAGGTTCTTGTCCTTCTCTTGGTACTGTGATGGTTTCCTTGATCAGTTTGAATGCGGCGATCGAGACCTCATGAACTACGCACCAGGGGGATGATGACCTCGCAATCAGAGTGCGTCTTGAACTGGTACTTGTGCTGAAGGTGGGTGCGGAGCTTGTGGTGGTTGTAGATCTCGCCGTTAACGGCGAGAATGATCTTTCCATCGGTGCTCACGAGAGGCTGCGCGCCGGTGTCTGCGACGAAGAAGGTTAGATCCCCATTTGCGGAGACCGCGTATCCCCCTACTCACCGACACCGACGACGGCGAGGCGCTCGTGGGCGAGGATACTCTGCTTGCCGCTGTAGCATCCGGACCAGTCAGGACCGCGATGGCGGATTTTCTTCGAGCACGCGATGAGACGGGGCCGCTCCGCGGCGGGGTTGTCAATGCCGTGCGCGACGCAGATGCCACACATGTTTCTGGCGTGTTCTGAGTGGTGTTTTGTTCCTTCTGGTCCGAGGTGGACTGCGCGGCGAGAGGTGAGAGTATGAGAACAAGCAGCAACGCCGCGGTGAGTTGTGGACGAGGCCTCTGACTCCTGTGGCAATGACTCGGAACGGACGGACTGTTTATCAACTTTTCGCACTGCTATCTTGACAGATTCAGAGGCGAAGTGGCCCAGATTAGATAACCCCCGCCGCCAATTCGGTATTCGCCCCCTTCCCCCGCGATCGAGGGCCAGCTCGCCACGGATCTGCCTTCGCTTCTTTCCGAGCCTCCGCGCGCCTCCGTCTCCGTCTCCGAGAGTCCGAGCTCTCCCTCTTCCCCGACAAACTGCCAACGGCGAATCCTCAAGCATCCCCTGGTACAAATGCTACGTGGCGTGGAGGGGCGATCGTGATTATGAGAATATCAATACCTCTCGCTATTGTTATCAATGTACTTGCAACGAGATCCCGCGAACCTCATTCGTTTCGATCTGACAACATCTACGGACAAATCCCATTGATTTCGACTGTGAAGACGGGACTCGGCAATGCCTATATCTAACCACAGAGGGGCAGAATGCCCAGTGGGAAGTTGTCGAAGGAATGGTCACCTTGACGGGGTGTGTTGCATTGAGCGGGGCCAATTCAACTTCGACCGGCACATGCTGATGTGGGTGCGTACAGATGCTTTGATTCAATTTATACACACTTCTCATACACTCTTCGGGCGTGGACAGAACGGAACCTCCCTGATTTACCCCCAGAGGTGCAAGGCCTTGGGGTCCACATTGTCAACGTAGCGGCCACCCTTGACTGGATGTTTGGCAAGGATGTCGCTGATCTCGGCCACGTCGGCTTCGGTCAACTCAACGTCCCCGGCAGCGATGTTCTCCAAGATACGCTTCTTGTTGCTGCGTCACGTCCACACTCGTGAGCACGCTGTACGGTCCAGAAAACCAGAAGAATACTCACGAAGAACCAGGAAGAGGAATGACGTGCTGACCGAGCGCAGAGACCCAGGCAATGCTCAGCTGCGCCGGCGTGACGTTCTTCTTGGCCGCGATGACCTTGATACCGTCGACAATCGCCAGGTTGTGGTTGAAATTCTGTTGCGAAGAGGATTCAGAGGACTCTAACCAGGAGCGCTGGGGATGATCGACAGACCTCTTCATGGAAGCGGGCAAAGCGGCGTCGCATATCCGTCTCTGCGCGTATATTCAGCCGACACAAATGGTGGGCCGCATATTCCTACGCACCAGGCACATCCTTGTAACTCTTGAAGGTTCCCGTAAGGAACCCCCTCCCGAGAGGCCTAGTGGGAGACGGATGCTCAGCCTAACATCGAGGAGACCAAGAGGGCTATGCTCACGAGTAGCCCACCACTGCGACGCCGAGCTCCTTGGCAGTAGCAACCACTATACTTGTCATCAGCACAGTCGACGATCATCAACACATCCAGCGTACCCTTCTTTGCCTCCTCTTCATAGGACCACAGGCTGAGTTCGATCTCCACTGCAGTGATAGGGTGCACCTACGGCGAGTGAAACCAATGAGCAGACAGAGCGCATCGCGTAAAAAGGACAAGCTCACAGCGTGTGCGCGCCGGAGCGTGGCAGCACTGCACTCGGACAACCCAATGTGATCAAACTTGCCCTCGTTCTTCAGCTGAACGAGGTTCCTGATGGCCTCCTCAATGGAGACGTTCGTCGCGACGCGAGCCGACTCGAACAGGTCGACGCGCTTGGTGCCGCGCAGGGCGGCGTTGACTCTATCGATGCTGCGTCGCAGGTTCTCAATCCTGTTTCAAGGGTGAGGACAACGAACAGTGTGGAATAAGAAAAAATATACGTACGAGGAATCCGGTTCCAGGGTCCCTTCGCCTAGCCCACCCTAGGAAGCAAAGCGTTCTTCATAGGTGGGCGGGTTGTAGTGGAATGTTATGCATACCTTGACGGAGAGGAAGGTGCGATCAACGTACTCAGGGTACTTCTCGTAGAAGCGGGACAGGAGCTCGAGATTGCCTGTCCCGAGATTGGGGTCATAAAATTCAGCTGAGAATGCCTATTTGAGCTTTGACATTCCACCGTGATTGTAAGCCATGGTATACATACCGCTGTTCAGCAACATCTTGACACCGGATGGCAAGGAGTCAACGCCAGCTATGATGGTCTCGAAAGCCTCCTCATCGGAGACAGGAGGGCTCCTCCAGCTATATGGATGTGCATTCAGTGAGTCCAAGTTATCACATGTAGCTTCTAAAGAGTCGTGACGAACGTCATCATCATCAACCCATGCTGGCAGTGTTCATGGGCGATTAGACCGTGCCCGACTGCGTACAGTCGGGAGACTTACAGCAATCTTTCCGACGGAGATGTCTGAGGCAGTTCCCCCCAGCTTAGTGATTGCAACCATGGTGTACAGCTAGTTCGAGGTTCTCGAGGGTTTGGTTCGTAGATCGAAGTGCTGTGCCAGTGTGGGTTTTATGGGTCCATGAAATCTCAGGCCAACCAGGAACGATCAGCCGCCATCGAGGATAGCAGATGAGGAACGTCGGAGAACTTGCATAGCGATGCTTACGCCGCGCGGATGCGTGTACACTGAAAGGCCGGCAAACACCACTTGGACCGGCCAGCTATGCATGACCAACGCAAGGCCACCAGTGACCACACGCTGCCGCTCTGACGCGTCCCCGATGTACACGGTCTATCCGGATCCGACGACAAGTGAGTCTGACTGTCGGCCAAGTGCTCACGGTTTCCTTGACCGGCGTATCCTCATACTTCATGGGGTCATTTGCGCCTACGCGCCTTTCGAGCTATCTCCTACAAGATACATACAGAAGTATTTCATCTGAACTCCGGTGAGGCGAATGAGCGGCACGAGCATCACGGGTGGCGGGCGGACAGCCAGACTAAGCCAGGAATCTAACGAAACTGGTTGCGGGCATTGCCTTCAAGTTCACGACAGGCGAAGACTTGCTGGATAGCATCAAAGGCACACACCCACGACCTTCCGGACCCCGGGTAGCAACCTTGGCGCAGTGTCAGTAGAAGGAATTGATACAGCTCGCCATGCGCCATGTGCAGCAAGTGCAGTGGGAAGAATCCGAAGTGGCCACTGCGGCTCGCGTAACGCACTGGCACAACCTGCGGAACTGTACAACCCGGAGATATTTGCACAGAGAAGTAGAGAAGGACGAGGCAGAACGGCCTGCAGACAAAGAGGGAGTGCGTCAAGAGGCTCTGCAGTGCTGCTGCTGGGGGCATTCGCGAGCGACAAGGTTGGTAGCACGTGGTCGTGAGTCCGAGATGCGGACCATGCTTGGCCAGGTCTCGCAGCCATCCTCCGTCCTTCGATGCGGCTGTACTAGTGGCGTCCACACCAGTCCACTCCTCCATCACGTCTTTCTCTTGCTTGCCTCTCTTTTGTACTCTTGAGATACCCGGTCTTTCACCATGAACCGTGACAGACTTGCAGCACACAGGGTGCGTCCGGCAATCTCCATCAACCCCCAGAAGACGCGGCTGACTTCCACTCGCGGATGCGCAGGCTCGCCAACAACAACAGCAACAGCAGCAGCAGCAGGATGCGCAAACACATGAGCTGACGCCTATTGGAGGCGGCGCATACGCGTCGCCCACTTCGCCCCAGAACGGAGCAGGGAACGGGAGCGCGGACCCCATGACCAACTTCTATAACGAGGTGCGCACATTGTGCATTGTGTCCCGCTCGCAGTGCGCCTCAACGGCGCTGACGTCCTCTACGGCAATGTTCAGGTCACGTCGGTCCAAGATAGCATCGCGCAATTCAACAGCAATGTCTCTCGCATCTCGGACCTGCACTCCCGCACGCTGAACAGCACGGACGAGGGCGCGAGCCGCCAGAATGAGGCGCTCCTCGACGAACTCGTCGGACAGACGCGACAGCTCAGCAATGAGCTCAAAGGGCGGATACAGGCCCTCGCGTCCTTCCCCGTCACCCGGGCCCAGGATCAGGCCATTCGCAAGAATCAGGTCGGTCTCGGCTGCGCATGATGGCCTTGGCCGCGCCGACTTGTCGCCGAATTCTCACTGTGTGCTATGTTTGCAGACTGCGCTCTTACGCCAGAAATTCGTGGACGTGCTGCAGAACTACCAGCAGGTGGAGCGGGACTACCGGGCCAAGTACCGGCAGCGGGTAGAGCGGCAGTTCAAGATCGGTGTGTGACTTTGTCAAGTCATGTGTGATGCAAGGCTGACCTCGACATCTCAGTGAAACCTGATGCCTCACCAGAGGAGGTTGAAGCCGTCGTGAACGATACAGATGGCTCAGGTGCCCAGATCTTCACCCAAGCAGTATGCCATTTGTTCCCATCTTGAATTACCGTGTCTCAGTCGAAATTGTCACCAGCTCTCATCATCGACACGTTATGGCGAGTCTCGGATGGCATACAGGGAGGTGCAGGATCGCCATCAGGATATTAAGAAGATTGAGCGGACATTGGAGGAGCTGGCGCAGCTATTCAATGACGTGAGTAACTACACCTGTCCATGCCGATGCACAGCACTTGACCACACACACGTTCTGCAGATGTCGGTCCTTGTAGCGCAGCAGGACGAAGCCATTGACCAGATTCAAACTATGGCTGGTAATGTGGAGGCAGATACCAGTGCCGGGTACGTGCTGCAACTCACCGAGTTTGATTCTACTGTTGACATCCGTCGCAGACTCAAGCAGACCGAGATCGCCGTGAAACATGCGCGTTCCGCACGCCGCAAGCGTTGGATATGCTTCGGGCTCACACTCACTATTATCGCTATCCTGGCTCTAGTCCTCGGTCTATACTTCGGTTTGAATGGCGGCAAGAACAAGTGATCGATTCCCTCTCGCGAGCCCGGCAACTCAGGACGTTAGGTTCCTTGTGTTCGGTGCTTGGACGATTTCTACGAAACGTATTCAAGTATGATCACTGGTCCCCGCGCGTGTGTGGCGAGGGATTCTTCTGGACGACGGCACGACGTATCTACCCCTACATGTTTCGTCTAATATACCACTTGCTGTACTTCATTCGCATCACGTCTAATTGAGTATTTCGAGTCGCACAACGACCGAACCCACCACGCCACCCAACCGACTCCCGGAACGCCCGCTTCGCATGGGTCGTTGGAGGTGCTTCGCCGTGGCTTCCGACGTTCACGGGCATACGCCTGTTCGGAGCGTCACGCTCGCCGTGGCTGCTGACCACCATGATGGACGCCTGCAAGGCCAACCGCGCGCAGGACGCCTCCGCTGACCACAGCTGACCGTCCTGCGGTGGCACGAAGCATACGGAGCGTACTAAAGCGTCCACCCGTGTGCCACTCTCGTCGCGCCGTCCCACCCTCCCGCTTCTCCGGTCCCACTCTCCAGTGCTACTCACTACAGCCTAGTCGCGCCCTCGCACTTCGGACCCTACGCTTCGTCCGCAACCCCCATCGCGCTGAAGTCGCACACGCACGCCATGGCCAGCATCGCCGAGAAATTCAAGCTCGCCGCGAGCGAGGACCCGCTGCGCAAGTTCCGGGACGAGTTCGTCGTCCCGACGTTCCGCCAGATGAAGGCGGGCGCGGTCGCCCCCGAGCTCGGTGCGTCATCCCACCCCGTCCCATCCCACCCCACCCCACCCCGCGCCGTCCCTCGCTCGCACTCACGCGCTGACAACCGTGCGCACGCCGGGGCACAGCGGACGAGCCGTGCACGTACCTGTGCGGGAACTCGCTCGGGCTGCTCCCGAAGCGCGCGAAGAAGCTCATCGAGGAGGAGCTCGAGGTGTGGGCGACGAGGTGCGTGCCCGCGCGCGTCCCGACTTGTGCGAGGAAGCGCGGTGCTGAAGGAAGGCGTCTGGCGGCGGCAGGGCGGTGGAGGGCCACTTCGACCACCCGCTCGGCCGGAACTGGATGCACATCGCGGACCTGGTGCACCCGCACTTTGCGCACATCGTCGGTACGTCTCCCCGTGCGCGCCCGTCGTGGAGTTGAGTGAGCGAGGCGTGATGGCTGACGGGAGGGTGTGTGCAGGTGCGAAGGAGGCGGAGGTGGCTTGCATGGGCACGCTCACCGCGAACCTGCACTTGATGCTCAACACGTTCTACAAGCCCACCGCGGACCGGTACAAGATCCTTTGCGAAGCGAAGGCGTTCCCCTCCGACGAGGTGCGCCATCCCTGGCCGCGTCTCCGCGGGAGTGAGTCGGCGGGCTGATCGTGGGGGGATAGTACGCGATGGCCACGCAGGTCAGCGCGCGCGGGCTCAACCCGGGCGATACGATCATCGCGCTCTCGCCGCGCCCGGACGAACATCTGCTCAGGACGGAGGACATCCTCAACACGATCGAGCGCGAAGGCTCGAGTATCGCGCTCGTCCTGTTCAGCGGCATACAGTTCTACACCGGCCAGTGGTTCGCCATGAAGGAGATCACCGCCGCGGCCAAGGCGCAGGTACACTCCACTACACTAACTCGCAGGTGAATAACGATTGTGTCTGACCGGGATGGACAGGGTTGTATGTGCGGATGGGACCTCGCGCACGCCGTCGGCAACGTTCCGCTCTCGCTGCACGACTGGGGCGTCGACTTCGCGGTCTGGTGCACGTACAAGTACCTCAACTCCGGCCCGGGCGGCATCGGCGGGCTCTTCGTACACGAGAAATGGGCAGACCTCCCCGTACGGTGCGTGCCCTCCCTCCACCCCCTCCCGTTCGAGTCGGTGGCTCATACCGTGATGTTACGAAAAGCGAGGCGGGCTGGTGGGGCCACGACCCCGCGACGCGGTTCGACATGCCGCCCGTGTTCAAGGCGATCCGCGGTGCGCAGGGCTTCCAGCAGTCGAACCCGTCCGTGCTCGCCGTCGTCTCCCTCCTCGGCGCGCTCGACGTCCTCGCCGACGCGGGCGGCCTCCCCGTCGTGCGCGCCCGCTCCGAGCTCCTCACCGGCTACCTCGACGCGCTCCTCCACCAGAGCCCGTTCCACGCGCCGCCCGCCCGGGCCTTCGCGGCCGCGGAAGAGGTGGGGTTCACGATCATCACCCCAGAGCACGCCGCGGCGCGCGGCGCGCAGCTCTCGCTCGTGTTCCTCCCGACCGGGCGGGGAGTCATGCAGCGCGTGCAGGCGGGGCTCGAGGCGCGCGGCGTCGTGGGCGACGCGCGGAAGCCGGACGTGATCCGCCTCGCGCCTGCCCCGCTCTACAACACATTCGAGGACGTGGAGCGAGCGGTGAAGGTTCTAGACGAGGTGCTGGCGGAGGTCGCGAAGGACGGAGTTCCCGCTCAGGCGTGAAGAGCTGGTGGGTTCAGACACAATGACAGAAGACAAGTATAATGTAGATTACGGCCCTGGTCGGTGCCGTAGGTACCCAGGCTGCGGGGATCATGCCGAGTTGTCTGTTGGGACATAGGTCGTGAATGTGACCCGTAAGCAAACGAGCATCCGGATGAGAACGCATCCTTGTGCGAGCATTTATAGCTGACCCAGAGGTACAAGGTGTAGCAATAGAATGCCGAGTACAGAGGACCTATCGTGAATCGCGAAAGAGGTCATCGATAAGACGCATTTACAAGGAACTCCAGTAGGTATATGAGAGACGTTTTCTGTGTATATCGCTTGACTTGATACATTCCGCTTCATACAACACGATAACAATCGTGCACAACCGTCGGCATCCAGATCAATCGTTCGAAGAGAATGTCGGTGACTGGCAGCTGGAAGATGGAGCAGGAACGCCACAAGTCGGGGGACGATTGGGTCGAACGACGCCGACACAGCGGAGATCGTTGTCGAGATTGGCTGTCAGAGCTTCAAACCGATCGTACTTAGAGCCAACCTCCGACCGACAACCGACAACATCCTACGGCGCGCAATCCTGGGCGACAAAGTCGGCGATTATGCGGGGATAGACGACGCCGCTCAGCAGGTCGTTGTGACCCTCGTCGAGCTCGTCAAAGTTCTTCTGGACGGGGGGTACGGGCGGTGCGGGCTGCACGTGGCCGAAGAGCGCGGACAGGTGGGCGTACATCGACTCGCTCTGGACTGGGTCGACAAGGGTGTCTCCTGTAGAGTGGATGACAAGCCAGCGGAGGTGCTCGGCATCAGGCCGAGGAGGGTACGACGCGACGTTTACGTCTTCGTATGCGTCACGGTCTCCGAACGCGGACGCGACGAACCACTGCTTGTAATTGGGGAAGGAGCGGAGGAGGGCGTCGATGTCGTAAATGCCCTCGGAGAAGGCGAGGGCGCGGGTGCTGGCGAGGAGCTGCCGGGAGGGCGTGAGCTCGGGATAGGGCGAGGCGAGGTAGATGGAGGCGAGGATGTGCGCGGAGCAGCTATGGCCAAGGACATAGATGCCGCTGTGCGCAGGCTCGGCGCAGGAGGGAGAAGGTCCGGGCCATGTGGCGAGGAAGTGGAGACAGCGCAGGACGTCCTCGGCGTGGGAGGGGTGCTGAATGGGCTGGGCGGGCGTGGTGAGCCGGTAGTTCGGGACTGCGACGGCACAGGCGGCTCGGTCGAGGAGGGCGCGGGCGAGGGCAGCGTGGTCGGCCTTGTCCTCGCTGTGTGATGCGCAGTCAGCGAGGTGGTGTGCGCAGGGGGCGGGAGACGCACGATCGCCAGGCACCGCCGTGGACGAAGACGAGGAGGGGAGGCGGGGGCTGTGTGCGCGAGGCGGGTGGATAGTAGTCGAAGCGATGACTCGCCTCTGGGCCGTACGCGATCTCCAGCGTGAGCTGTGCGACGCCGACCATGGCTGTCCGTGTCGGCCGCTTGGGCGCCTGTATCAGGCGTTGCGGCTCTGACACACCCCCGGTCTCTGACGTCATCCCTCCCCCGCCTTATAACCTCGCCCCTTGTCGCCTTTCCTCCATTCTTCACACCCCCACAATGGCCTTCACCGCGTCCGATATCTGCAAGGTACGTTGGTCTCCTCATCATCGTCTTGCCCATCTCACAACCTCCTGCAGATCATGTACGTTCACAATTCACTGCCGATCCCTGGTCGGTGTTTCTCACCCTTTTCTCCAGCTTTGCCATCCTTCTCCCGCCTCTGGGAGTCTTCCTTGAGCGTGGTTGCAACGCCGACTTCCTCATCAACATCCTCTTGGTGGGTCACGCAGCTCTATCGAACGATTCTGCCGCGTACTGACCCAATCTGTTTCCAGACCATCCTGGGTTACATGTGCGTCCCGATCCGCAAACTTTTTCGGCCCCGACCGTCACTGACTTGACCTCCGCAGTCCCGGTATCATCCACGCCCTGTACATCATCCTCAAGTATTAAGCGCGGTCGACGAGCACTCGTGCTCTTCGTCGACCACACCGCTTGTTACGCCGTTCATGACCTCTTTACGCACGTTTGACGGACCCAGCTGTACCCTGAGGATCCTATAATCTTCGTATTATCTACGGGCGTACTAGTAGATGTTCTTCTCTGTTCTGTAATTGATACCCATTCTACTATACTCCAACTTGGACCGAGCCCTCGACGCGAGGCGGACCGAACACTGCATAAACTCGCTTACAGTCGACAACGCCACACCGCCACATATGAAATGGCCCACGATGGTAACTGTCATCTATGTATGCGTTGGAATTGTTCGTACAGATGTATTTTAGCTTCTTCTGAGTCCTCAATGCCATCCCCATGAGACATGAACAGAGCCGCATCCCGTCGGGAGCTGCGAGGAGAGCGTATGTGGCAGGCAGCTGCCTACCTCGCAGCTTCGCTTTCTCCCGACTCGGACCCTTCGCTGCCCTCCTCGCTATCCGACTCGGCCTGTGTTTTGGCGGGTGCTGTGCCAGGGTCAGGGGCGGATGTAGGCGCAGAGGCTGCGGGCGCGGGTGCGGACGCGGGTGCACAGGGTTTTGCAGGCGCGCTGTCCTCGCTGCCCTCACTGTCCTCGTCGCTGTCCTCGTCCTCCCCGCTCTCCTCCTGCGCAGCCGCCTTCGCCTTCGGAGCCTGCTCCTCGTCCTCACTCTCCTCCTCAGTGCTCCCCTCCTCGCTCTCCGCGTCGAACTGCTCGATCATCTTCGCGCCGACGGCCCAGCACTTGCGCACGCCCTCGGCGAGCGCCGAGCCGGGCTTGAGGCCCTCGCCGCGCGCGGCGGGCGAGCGGTGCCACGCGCGGATGTCGTCCTCCTCGACGAGGTCGTGCTGGTAGAACGCGGCGAGGACCTGCGCGAACAGCGGCTGGCGCGCGCCGCCCTGCGCCGCGGCGCAGTGGTACTGGAGCACCTCGACGGTCTCGACCGGGTCGACGCCGCCGATCTGGTCGACGAGCGCGCCCCAGCGGCGGACGACGCGGGCGATCTCCGCGCGCTGCGCCGCGGCGTCGCCCGGCACGAGCGGGACGCGGTCGACGAGCGCGCCGACGACGGCCTCGCGCACGCGCCGGAGCGGCACGTTGGACGCCATGCGGAGCGTCTTGAGCTCGACCGCGGCGTTCTCGACCGAGTGGCCCTCTGCGAACGCGCGCTCGAGCGACTGCGCGACCTCGGACCGGAACTCGGTCTCCGCCGCGGCGGTGGAGAGCGTGTGGATCGCGGACGTCGACGCGGACGGGTCCAGGAGCGGGTTCGAGACGGACGTCATCGAGGACGCGCGCGAGCGCATCGAGTACGACGACTCGGTGTCGCTGAAGTCGTCGTCCGTCGTTGAGCCCTCGTCGGAGAGCTCGAGGTCGGACGCGTCGTCGCCTGGTGGACGTCAGCATGAGAAGAACGCGGTGCGACATCGCAGCACTCGTACCTATCCGCATGAGCCGCTGATTGGTGAATGTTTCCCTCTCGTCTGCCGCCGAGTCCTCTTCCTCTGCGGAGGCTTGAGGCCAGACGAGAGCATTTGACTCCTTGCCTACGATCTTCTCAGCACCTTGTTGTTCTGCAATGGAAGGTAAGCATATGGGAACGCCAAGTCCACCAGCACGAGTGTACGTACCGGCCTCAACCTCTTCCAAGTCAGAGTCTTCCTCTTCGTCCTCGTCGTCCCCATCCTCGCCCGCATGCACCTCTTCCGGCTCTCTCCGTTTTGATAGTCTCTCGAATCTCCTCAGCTGCGCCCCTTCGCCGACGACAACGCCATCGGCAATGAGACAGCCTCCTGGTACCCGACATCGGTCTCCAAGCCGCACCCGCGCGCCGACGATGCTGCCCTCGACGACGCAGCCCGCACCAATGTGCGTGTCGTCAAAGATGTATGCGTCGCGGAGGACGGCCCCGGCCCCAATCGTACACCGTTGGCCGATGACGGAAGACTGTATTGACGCGTCGGCTTCAACTGTGGTGTGCGACCCGATGAGGGTGTTGTTGCCGATTTTACATGTTCTACAGAATTTACGGGATTAAGAACACCGACGACGTCCCGAAAGACGGACTCGTACCGGGAGAGAGAGACCGAGTTGTCTTTGGCGATGTACTTGTTGCCGCGAAGATGCTCGTAGACGTGCCCGCCCGGGTGGTTGTCGTCGGGCACGAGAGGGAACGTCCATCGTGACAAGATGTCCTTGCTGCAACCAGGTTCAACATATCAACGCGAACGAACAGGCGCAAGCATGGCGTACCTGACGGCATCGTAGCTACGGGTATCCGCCACGCGCGCAGCGTACCCGTCCTTCGCGACGTAGCAATAAATGTTCTTCATCAGCAGGTCCGACGTAAGCACGCCGTACACAAAGTCGCGGCGGATGTCCGCGTAGTCGAAGTTGTCCTGGAAGAGCGAGGGCACCTCGACGGAGCAGACGTCGATCGAGCAGTCGATGAAGTCGTTCCGGATCTCGACCTCGGGGTGCTCACTTAGCACCTCGCGCGGGACCTTGACGCGCTCGGGCGCGGGGTAGCCTACGACGGGCTCGTAGTGGAGGCATTCGGACGTGTTCGGGTCGAGCACGAACACGCCGGACTCGCCTCTTGACCTGCGACAGACCGTCAGCACCTCCTTCTCTCCTCTTCGCGCACGCACCCCCCGCCTTCCTCCCCTACCACCGCGAGCAACAGGATCAGACACTCACCTGGTCCGGTGCACCGCGCCGCTCTCCTTCACGACCATGGTCATGATCGCGTCCTTGTTCGTCCGCCGGCGCTCCTTGTGCGCGCGCACGACGTCGTCGATCCGCACGCTGCTCACGAGGTCGCCCGTGACGAGCACAAAGTCGGACGTGATGATCCCGTGCGTGTAGATGTCCCGCATCGCGTCCCCCGGCGAGAACGTCCCCTTCGCGGTCACGATCGGCACGATCTTCAGCCCCGAGCTCGGCTTCGACCATTTTGAGTCGCTGGTGCGCCGCCGGCAGCGGTGGGGCGGGCATGCGGCGGTCGGCGCGGGTGCGAGTGAGGAGGGTGGTGGGGCGGGGAAGGAGAGTAACCGTCAGGGCTGCTCCTGCCGGTACTGGGGAGGGAAGCGCGGGCGTACCGTATAGCGGCCTTCACCTGGTCCGGGTACGAGCGACAGATGACGAAAATCTCCTGGACGCCAGCGAGCGCGAGGCTCTCGAATGTCCAGTCCAGCAGCGTCGCATTGCAGATTGGGAGCAGGCACTGTCGGCGGCAGGAGAGTGAGCCACAGCTAGGTGCTGAGAAGCTTCACGATGCGCACCCTGGGTTTGCCGACGGTGAGCGGCTTGAAGCGTTTGTTGAAGCTATCGGCGAGGATGACGGCCTGCAGGACCTCGTCCTCCTCGGCGATGTCTTTCTCTTTTCCAGCGTGCGATTTCGGAGGCATGGTGGTGTGGGTGTAGGTGATGTAAATGCAGCCACAAAAGTGCGCCTACGAGCGCGTCGCGGTATGACTCGATCGCCTCGATCGCATCCACAAAACTTAGCCATTGCAGTTCTGGCCACAATGCATGCGAGCCGTCTGGTGCCAGAGTTCATGCAAACGGCAGTGTCACTCAATACATGTACGGACGAGCTGACAAGAGTGTATTGCAAAACGAGAGGACAGGCTGAGCCGATACGGAGGACATGGTGGGGAGTTCATCGCTGCATCCGTCCTGTATCCCGAGCAAGGAAACAGTTCATGATTACACGAAGCCATAGACACACGCGCGAGCACGATCCAGATGAGAGAATGAAAGTGGGTATGAGGATATCGAGAGGATATCAGCTATCCGGATCGACATTAGGCTGAGTAACAGCGGATCAAGACGATGTAGGTATGCGGCGTAACTCGTGAGGGAAGCAAAAGCAAAAGGACCAGATCCGCGTCGTACATTACCGAAAGAAAGAGCGAAAGAGATGAGAGACGAAATCCACTAACATGGATATGAACGGGGAGCGGGGGTACCCAGGGGAGGGGGGGCAGAGACAGAGGGAGGAGACATTAGAAGTTGCACAGCTCGTCACGGTCGTAATAATGTATGGAGACAATTTAAAGACCACGCTCACGCAGCCGCAGCAACGACCGGGGCTGCGGGGGGCGCCTCGACCTTGGGCTCCTCCGACGAGGCGGCAGGTGCAGACTCTGCGGGTGCTGCCGCCGCCGACTCCTCAGCAGCGGGGTTCTCGAGGGGAGCAACAGGGGCGGGCTCCTCGATCTTAGGGGGGTTCTCCTCGACCTTGGGGGGAGTGTTGTGCTCGCCCTTGGGCTTGGGCTTGAAAAAGTCACCCACGCGCGCCGACAAACGGCGGCCAACCTTGGGCGACTTCTTCTCATCCTTCTTCTCCTCCTTCTGCAATCCATGTCAGCATACGTTAAATACATCGATGAGAAACCGCCTCACCTTCTCATCCTTGGGAGCCTCAGTCTCCGCGGTGGCCTCAGCGGGCGCGGCCTCCGCCGCGGGCGCCTCAGCGGCGGCGGCGGTCTCACTACAACTCGCGATCAGACGTTGTCCCGGTGACATGATTCAGAGACGCTTACGTCTCCTTCACGGGCTCAGCGGCAGGGGCCTCCTCAGTCTTGGGAGCCTCGGCGGTCTCCTCAGCTGCGGGCTCCTTGGGAGCCTCCTCAGCGGCAGGAGCAGCAGCCTAGACAAGTCATTAGCCCACACGCGCGACCAGCCCCATAGTGAAAACATACCTCTTCCTTCTTCTCAGTCTTCTTGTGGGCCTTCTCCTTGGGCTTCTTCTCTGCCTTCTCCTTCTTCTCGCCCTTGAAGGGAGCGAGGAGCTTGGCGAGGAGAGACGGGCTCTTGGGGCGGTCCTCCTTCTTGGTCTCGGCGGCAGCCTCGGCCTGTTTGATCAAAGTGTTAGACGCCGGGCAGCCGAATAAGGAACCCATCAACGTACGGGCTTGGCCTCCTCGGTGGCAGCACCCTCAGCAGCAGCGGTCTCAGCAGCAGGGGCGGCGTCAGCGGCAGGAGTCTCGCCCTCAGTGGCGGGAGCGGCGGCAGCCTCAGTCTTCGTCTCCTCCTTGGGAGCCTCCAGAAGGAAGATAAGTCAGGGGCGCCCAAGGATTAACGTTGATTGGACTTACAGCAGCAGGCGCCTCGGTGGTCGTCTCGGCGGCGGGAGTAGCCTCAGCGGCAGGGGTCTCGACAGGCTTGGTCTCCTCGACGGGGACAGCGGGAGCGGCGACGGTGTCAGACATTATGGAAGACTTAGGTGGTCGTGAGCTGGAGGTTGCAAAGGAGACGTGGTCAGACGACGCGTCTTCAACGAGGCGAGAACAAAGCGAACACCCTCGCAACCGCGCTGAGGCGGGTGCGACAAAAGGCAGTGAGCGTTGAAGACGAGAAAGACGTACAATAATGGTATATGGGAAGAGAGCGAGGGCTCTGTGGCCTGACTGCCTGGCAGGAGAGAGAGAACGAGAGAGAAAGAGAGATAGGGAGAGAATAAGCTCTCAACACGGCGCCCTTCTTATCCTTAAACAGTCCGAACAAACAAGGCTAAACTAAATTTGGCCAGCCCACGTCCAACACTGCCAAATCCGGCCACGCGTCTCGTTCTGCTGCAACTGTTCGATCACTCCTCTACGTTTATCCGGACCTTGGCTCGTCGGGTCGGGTCCCTTTCACAATACGTTTCTGCACGCTCGCTGGAGCTCTCTGGACGCGCGAAACACGAGCAGACTCGGACAGGCGTCGAAGCTCTGGCGGGCAAAATGAGCCAGAGGACGTGGGAAAGCGGTTCACAAGGTGACAAAAAGTGTATTGATCTGGGAGGGAGCCGAAAGAAGGAAGCGTCCAGTTCGCGTTCCGGTGGGCTAGCGACGATCGGGAATCATGTCGTTCTGCGACGTGCTGCAGTCTCACAGGGCCGCCCCTGCAATGCATTCTCCCGCCTGGTGCCGGCCGTGGGCCACGGCGCGTCGGGCGTGGCCGTGCGTGGTTGCTGCAAACCCCGTGTCGGCGTGGCGGACGGCGGGGGGAAGAGGGGCAGGGGGGAGAGGGGCGGGAGGAGAGGCGGGAGCTTGGCTCGGCTATAGTAGGGCTTCTATTCTATTGTGGGTAAGCGTCGGAAGGGTTCTGGGCTGCGTGACTCGGCGTGAAGGGGACGTTTCACATCTACAAATTCTGGCCATGGCACGTGGGCGCGATCCCAACGCCCGCCGTTTCTACGTAACGGCCGGATAAGGAAACAGACGGGAGCGCGCTTCCCACGTCAAACACTTATCCCCCGCCACACCAGCCCAGCGCCCGCCCCTCGCGCCGGTCCTCGCTCCCGCCCTCGCTTCCTCTCTCGCCCTCCTGCTCCTGCTCGTCTCTTCCGGCGCCGGCGCGCCTCTGTTCCTTACGTCCGCCCGCGCGGCCCATTCATCTCTTCGGGAACAAACGCATGCCAATGAACACAATACCCCGCAACACGAGGTCTCCACTTCATGGCAACACGCCACTGCACGCACTCCACCCTCGCGTCCGGCTTAAGATGCTGCCCTGGTCCACTCGCCTACGCCCTCTCGCACCTCTGTCACCCCTGCTGCTCGGCCTGCGTTCAGACGCGTCTCTGCCCTGATTCCTTCTGCTTACGACCTCTTGACGATCTGCCATGCTTGCCGCTGTCACGCCCTTCTTCCTCTTCGTCGCGTTCCTGCTACTTCTCCTGGTCTCTCTGTCCTTGCCTATCATCAAGGGCATATTCCTCTTCCAGCTAACCGCCAACTCCTCTGCTTCAATCCTAGACTCCTCCGCCAGTGGCCAGGTACGCTTCGGCGTGTGGGGATACTGCACCTCCGCGATCACAGTCGAGTGAGTACGCACCAGTTCCCCATGTCACGCCCACAATTGACATCTCGCTCGCGTTCTTCCCGTGCCTATCTGCCGTTCACCCTGTGATTGGTCCTAGGGTCATTGGAATTGACCACGACACCGCTGGCCAGTGTTCTAGCACACGGCTCGGGTACCAGTTCGACTCCAATGTGGCGAACGCTCTCCACGTGAGCGGCTTCACCGACACTATTTCCCGCACTCTCAGCGCAGTCCTCGTCCTCCATCCCATTGGTACGTCATCCATCCCCTCTCCAAATGCGTACATCACCGTCTTACTCCGTTCAATCACCCGTTACCCCAGCCTGCGCGTTGACATTCCTCGCTCTCGTCACGTCTCTGTTCATCACTAGTCGGCGTTCTCCCTACACCGTCTCCCGCCCCGCGGTGCTCACCACGCTCGGCATCGCGCTCCTCGCTGCCGTGATTGCGACCATCATCTTCCTCGTCGACGTCATCTTCGTGGCCGTCGTTCGCCACAAGATCAATGATGAATCCCACGGCGTCTTGCAGCTCAGCTGGGGGAATGCGGTATGTCTCCAATTTTCGTGCATTCCAGGCATGATTGATTTGGGTCCCAGAGCTGATCGGTGTTATTCATCTCCGTCTAGGTCTGGCTAACTCTAGGGGCAACGATCGCCCTCTGGGGCGCCATCGTGAGCGATTGTGCAGGCATATGCGCTTTTGGCCGGAGGTCCCGCAGGTCCGTGCTCACCGTGTGGGTGTGCTCCTAGTTAGCTCCGCCCACTGACCGTCCGTGCTTTGCAGCAAACCCGCAAACGGTAGATACTGAACGTTCGAACGAACACGTCTGACAGGCCCGCCCTTCTATGCCGCTGATACCAGTCTGATTCCCAGGCGGACGATGATACCCGACTGATGCGCGCCACATGGGCCTTGGTTCCCCTCTCCCCGCTCCTGGAGCTGGCGGACGGACGCCGCTCGACGTGCTTCTGGCCCGGAGCTCCGCGCTCGCAGTTTGCTTTATTTGTTTTCTACGCTCTTGACCCTGCTCGGTGCTGCCACACCTGCTTGTGATCCGGCTCGCTCAGCTCTATACCTAGACACGCTCTCCATACCAGTGTTACTACACACGCCTCGACATGACGCGACACGATACCGCCTGTATCTATATCTGTGTCTTCTCCCGCACCCTTGCTGCCGTTCTTGTGCTCTAAGACTGCCACAGTGTCCGTCGGTGTACGTACAATCACCCAGTATACTCGTCTCGGGCCTGCACCCCGGATCGAATGTTCCTCGTCCCCCGCGCCGCAAGCTGTCAGTGTCATAATCGGCCGCCTCTGAGATTTTAACGCGAGCGGTACCTCTTGGCGTGAACACCGGCGGGAGCTCGAGGGGCTTGATAAGCCGCAGTCGCACCATGCCCAGAGCCAGGTCTACGGTCAAGCATCCGGACCGTCCACTTTCCCACTTTCATGTGCCAAGGCGCGCCCGCCCGCAGTCTGCGTTCAACATTGCACAATGCACGCAGTCATCTCACTCCGCTCCGCTGGGTGCGCGCAAACGCGGGGGGTTTCACATGCACAAGCATGACGACATGATCCCAGCTGTCCCAGTGCCCAATCACACAACTCCGACGCACCCACTCGCACTCCCAGCGCTTGCGCTCGCACATACTCGGTCCGAGCGCGCGAGCTGTGCCCGCCGCCGCGAGCCCCTGCCGCGGCCGTTAGGAGCACCCAGCGTATGGACTGCGCCGGCTGGCTGGGCGAGGGGCCGAGAACGCGGCCCCGCGCGTGCGCGTGCATCATCGTCGCGCTCGCACACGATATCATGGATGATTGCATGGCGAGAGGAATGGGAACACGGACTGGGACTAGAACCGAGCCTTGGAAACCCCTAGGATTCACGACTCAACCACCGGTGACTCCGTACATTGTGCGTTGTATGCACGCAGAAGAGGCCCAAATAAGTAAGTACGCGCAGTGCGCGTGTGTAGCTCGAACCGACGTGCCGATCAGCGCAAATCCGCACCTCCCGGCGGTCCAGGAGAAGACCCGAAGCGGATCTCGCGTGCGAGCAACTTGCGCTGGGAGGCCATGGGACTGGGAAGCGTCGCCGCGGCCAATCCGCGGAACTCGCAGAAGGCTGCGAGACAGACCGGGACGTAGATTATAATGGCAGGGTCGCCGTTCACGCAGCAGCGGCGGCGGCGGCGGCGGCGACTGTGGCCCCTCCCTGTGCCGCCTTGGACCGGGGCGGGACCCGCAGACCCTTCTGCTTCATTCGTTTGCGCTTGGATTCTGTGGATGACGGCATCAGCACGCGTGTCCCCCTCCGACGCGCCCTGCAGAGCGTGAGGGCGTGTGCACGAGACTCACCCTCGAGGTACGGCTTGTCTTCCTCGTCGTCGAACGCCGCGAACGACGCCTCCGCAGTGGCCTCGCCGCCCTCCGCGGCGGCCTCGTCCTTGGCCGCCGCCTTGGCCTTCTGGCGCCGCTCGACCTTGAACTTCGCGACGTAGAAGCCGTCCATGTTGTGCACGTGAGGGTAGAAACGGCGCGTGAGGCTCAGCTTGTCGCTGAACGTCTTGCCGCGGTACGAGGTGTAGCCCGGGCGGCCAAACTCGAGCCCGGTCTCCACGAGCTTGACGTTCGGCCGCTTGCGAAGCGCATAGTCGACCACCGCCTCGTTCTCATCGACGGTCACCGAGCACGTAGAGTAGACGAGGATGCCGCCCGTCTTCGACTCGGGCTGTACGCTGTCAATCGCGCACAGGATGAGCTGCTTTTGGAGGTGGGACAGGAGCGTGAAGTCGCGCTCGGACTGCGGTCACGACCAAGACCACACAATCTATCAGCTTCTGAGGACCATGAATACACCGCCGGATCGCGCACCTTGTTCGTCTTGACGCTGGAATCCTTGCTAATGACACCAGTGCCACTGCATGGGGCATCCAGCAGGACCCTATCGAAGCCGCCGATGACCTTCGGGAACTCCCGGCCGTCGTACGAACAGACGACGACATTCTTGCATCCGAGCCGGTGCACGTTGGCCGTCAGACTCTTCGTCCGCGCCTTGTTCGCGTCGTTCGCGAACACGACGCCCGTGTTCTGCATGAGCGCCGCCATGTGCGTCGTCTTGCCGCCGGGCGCGGACGCCATGTCGAGTACACGCTCTCCAGGCTGCGGCCCGAGCGCGATCACGGGCAAGAACGACGACGCGGCCTGCAGCATGTAGTGTCCGGCGAGGTACTCGGGCGTGGCACCGATCGGAACGCTGCTCTCGAACACCTGCAGCCCGACGTTCGTCCATTTGCCGATGGGCTCCAGGTTCACGCCGCGGTTGATCAACGCCTGCGCGAGATCCCGCCGACGGGTGCGAAGCGTGTTCGTGCGGATCGTCACGGGTCGGGGGACCTCGTTCGCCTCAAAGAACTCAATTGCCTAGCGAACATTTAGTAGCGTACTACGCTCCCGAGTTCGTGCCACACATACCTCTGCGACTGGGAACAGCTGGAACAGCTTCTCGGCGAGAAACTCGTTGTAGCCGTAATAGCTCGCAATGTCGGATATGAGCGTCTGCACATATTCCGACCGTGCCCTGGAGAGACATGTCGATATGGTCAGCAGAGAACGGATAGGTTGTGGTAGCAAAACACACACCTGCCCTTCGCGGCATATCTCCGGAAGTTACCAAGTACCCGGACACACTCGCGCATCCTGCGCTGGACAGTGTGCACGTCGGGACCTCCTCTCTTCTTCTCTTCTTCCAGCTCGTCCGCGGTTGGCAGGACGAAGCCTTCTTCCCCTTCCTCCCCACCCTCGCCCTCCTCGTCCATGTCCTCGTCATCTAAATCCGCAAGGTCCTCGTCGCTCATCTCGCCGGCGAGTGCGGCTTGCTGCATCTCTTCCGCGTCGAGCTCTGCTTCCCGCGCAGCCTTCGCGTCCAACGCGCGTGACCGAGCCTCCATGTTCTTCAGGGTAACGGGACCATCCTCGTCCTCGTCCTCGTCCTCGTCCTCGTCCTCGTCTTCATCCGACGAGGAGGCATCAGAACCTGTCGGGATTATTTTCGAGGGGCGCTCGAATTGTTTTGATTTCTTGCCCTTGATAGGCAGCTCAGGTTCCTCGTCGTCGTCAGAACCGAGCTCGAGCTCTTGCGCAGGTCCCCCGAGCATATCATCACTAGATAAGTGTTCCTTAATATTCGCGCAAAGATGTGCACGCTTGCAGAAGCCACATACTCGTCGTCGACATCCTCCATATCGAGGTCATTGAGGTCACCTTCGAAACCGACGAGGCCTTCCTCATCACTGCCGTGGAAGAGCGACCTACGACTGCAGTCAGTACTTGGGCATCCCAAGCAGAGGACTTCGACGCGTACTTTGCGTGCGCCTGCAGATCATCATCATCTTCCACATCCTCCCAGCCCTCACTGCTGCTGGCGCCCTCGTCCTCCTCGTCCTTGTCCTCGTCCTCGAACCGAGCCTGCTTTTGTTTTGTCGGCTTCAGCTTGTCCGCTTTAGGCTTCCCATTGCTCTTGGTCGCGCTCTTCTCTTTCCCCTTCGCCTTCACCGACTTCGCGGGCTTGACTTCGCTCTCGCGAGCCTTTTTTGCAGGCCGCTTGCTCGTAGTGTCGGCCTCGTCCGCCTTGCGCTTCCCGAGCTTCTTCTGAGATGGGCGCCCGGCGTTTTCTTGCACCTCAACCAGAGGAGCGGGATCTCCCTGCTTTGTTTTCGCGCGGCGGCCCATGATGAAGAGACGAGACGAGACTAAGCAAGAGGAGGGAGAGTGCGGGTACAGGTGCGGCCGCGGACGAGCTGCAGACAGAAATTTCGAGCGCCCGGTGTAGTGCCCAAATTGGGAAGAGCGATCGAGCATGTGTGGCTCTGTTTGCAATCTCGCCAAGTGCAGACCCCTAACCCCGCTTTCAGTGCGCAAAGCGACGGACATGACATCAAGCCAACCCCGGCAAGCACTGCGAGCATCCGACTGCGGGGTACATCCAACCGCTCAAACTCTCATTGTATCTCTGCCAATCTCTCTACATCCTTCAGCCCGCGCCTCGGTCAGCCTTGCCTACCACCGCCCGCCAAAATGAGGCCTTTCCCGCTCACTTCAATGCTGTCCCGCCTCAATCGACCCGGCCCCTTCCGCGGGCACAACGCGTGCCCTCTCGCATCTGGCGAGGTCGGAAGACGTTTCTTCATCCCGAACGCGCCGCAAGTCGCCGCGCGTCACCAGCACGTAGACATGGTGCACCGCGTTAAGATCATGGAGGAGATGCACGGCGAAATGAAGGGAAGCATGCCCCGGTTCGTCCTGAAGATCGGCCTCGCAGGCTTGGGCATTGGCCTCACCTGCCTCGCGGCCCCGGTCATCTACTGCGATCGTATGTGGCTGCTGCCAGGCTTCTGGGCGAGATAATAGTCTGAAAGCCGTTTGACAGCGACAGCCAAGGCTACGGGCCCGGCCGTTGTGCCCCCGCTTAGCCAAGGCAAGGCTGCGCCTGTCCAACCCACGCCCCCGCCCCCTCCGCCGAGATCAAGCGTCAACTTCTACGAGCTGACGTTTGGCACCGTTTGCGGTGTTTGCGCCGGCGTGTTCGTTAAGAAGGGCGCGAAGGCGGTCGCCTTCGCCATGGGCGGTGTTTTCGTCCTTCTCCAGGTGCGCATCGTTCGGAACCCCCCCGTCTGGACACAATTGGTTTGACAGTTGGCTGCGGCACGCAGTATCTCGGCTCCTTGTCGCTCGTGCGGGTCGATTGGAGTCGTGCGGCGACTCGGTTTGAGAATTTGTTCTACACAAAAGATGCGACCGGCGCGACGAGGCCGCCCAACGTCGGCTCCCTGTTCCGCTGGGTCATCGACTTCCTCACGGCAGATTTCCAGCAGCGAGCATCGTTCATCGCCGGTTTCACCCTTGGCTTGCGCATTGGCTAAGGACGTTCCAAGAGTAATCGGACAATTCAATGTACAATATTACATTCCCGGACTTGCAATCCCTCCTTCCGTGTTCTCAGTTCCACAATCACGTACATTGTGTTCGCTACAGAACAGTCAGCGATAGAAATACACTCCTTTCAAACGTTTACGACTTACATTCACGGGCCTAGTACAGTTTCACCAAACCCTTCACCTTCTCGATGAAGTCCTTGTTCGCAGGAGGCTGGTAGTTCGCGCGGGCCTCGTGGATGTACTCGAACAGCTCTTGCAGCACAGGCGGGAGTTGGTCATACTCAGCCACAGGGGTAGCGAGCTTCGTCTTATCTGCACTCCAGCCCTGTACGCTCGTCACCTTCTGTCCGCCGCCGGTGGGCACGACCAGGCGGTCAATCTTCTGATCGGTGCGGTCGTGCGCGATCTTCCAGGTGTTCAGGAACGAGCCGGTGTCGGGCAAAGAGGTCGTCTTTTCCGCGAGCTCCGAGAGTCCTCGGAAGTCCGTGTCCTGGAGCTGCAAGAGGCGGCCGCTGGCGTCAACCGCGAGGTTGGGGCGAAAGAGGGCGAGCGTGAAGCCCTCGGGGTCTGCAGGCGCGTTCAGGAGCACGGCGAAGACGAGGTCGTCGAGCGTGGGCTCGAATTGGGACTTGTCAGCGGGTGGATGCGCACGGTCATGCCAGCCTTTAAGCGACGCGGTGGTCGACATTCCGGGGAGTGAAAGAGCGATGGGCGAGAAGGGCGAGAAGAAGAGGAGGTACGCGCCGAATATGGCGGTGAGGACGAAGCGGAGCGGTTTGGGCAGGGAGGACGCCAGGATGGTCGCGTTCTGGAGTCAGACTCAAACTTCGTGGGTGGTCGTGGCGGTTAGCGACGGGAGAAGGGTAGGTCTGGAGACATCGCAAGTCCGGGGGGGGGGTCGTGCATGCATGCATGCGCATGCGCAGACGATGCACATGGTCTGATGGCGAGCACTGGCCTGAGGGCTACTGGAGGATATCGTCATACGCCACGCGTTGCATGGGCTTGGCGACCGTCGCACATCGACACCAACAATGGCGATGATGCTGTCCTTGCACCACTGGGACACTCAGCAGTTCCGGTGTGTGTGCAGGTTGTGTTAGCAGGCTCATATTGCAATTGAATCTGCTTGTGGGGACTGGCAACGCCTGCAAGCCGTTTGGCCAGCTGAGTCATCAAGCGCTGGCTCTAGGGGTGGTCGCGGCGCTTGAGCAACTCCCGCTGAGCCGCAGTGAGCGCCCGCGCGCGAGTCTCGCGCGGGCGATGCGCGCAGTGCGCGCATGAGCTCAGCCACGGCGCGCCGCGATCGACTTGCCTCTCGCGCATGCACACACTGCCAAGGTGATTACGTATAATCTAGAGCATGATATGATAAGTAGAGTGTCACACTCTCTCCGTACATTCGTCCTGCCGCTTTGCGTTCCAGCTTGATTACTTCTGCTGGAGCTTCGAGTTTCTTGGCCTTCTGCTTCACGTGGGTACGTCTCCGGGCTCCATGCTCATCCTCCAAATGTCGAGCTGATCATCGAAGTTGGCATTGCGCAGACGAGTCTTAGGACATACTCATTAGGTTTGGGTACTGGATTAGGAGGTCTGCATTGCAGCAACGCAGCCCATGATGCCGTGGTTATCCACTCCCGCAGCCGTGTATAGCCACGTGACCCTGTTCGACGCGTCTGTGGCGGTGGCGCCTACGAGTGCGCGCTCGTCCCAGTACTGGCCGTAAGTCCAGCTTCTTTCCCCCTGAACACCACCGCGCGACACGGTTTTTTTGCTCGCGAATAGCTTCTGACACGTAAATACACACATCGGTCATCGAAAAGTACCCAAATTCTGCTTTGATCCCTCTCATTTGGGCAGTGTCCTGTGCGTTGTAGACGGAATCGGGAAGGTAACTCGTATTTTTTTTGACCGAACACTTCTAATTGCTGTTCTATATCTACATCTCTTGTTCCGAGGCCACCGCGAGCTTTATGTGCAGACCTGGATGTCATACAATTTCGTGACCACTTTTCATGGGCGTCTAAGGGATTTGTAAACAGAGCCAAATACAATCGTGCTCGCAGGCATTGCCAGTCCCCACTGCTTGTGGCTGCGATGTCGAGGTCATTGAGGCGCTCGTCCCTCTCCTGAACGTCGACCACCATCATCATGAGTATTCGAGCCCATAGGTTTTTCTGAGTCCTGGCCGCGACATCCATCGACATGTTGATGCACACACAATCTGGCTGCAACTCCAATGAGGTGTCCTATCATCGTGTCAGCCACAACGGCACTGGAGCGGACCATCGACGGCGTACACATACCTGTACCAATGCGCCAGCGGCGTTCTTGATACTGGGTCGCCGCCACTCCCCCGCCGGGGCCGGTGACTCACCCAAGATGTCAGCTGTACGAGAGTGGTCTGTGTAGTCTGAGAATCCACGCTGCTGCGTTGGCCGAAGCTGCCAGTCGCAACAAGCAAGCAGATCAAGCGGTACGTTCGCCGGTGTGACATTGACAGCTGCCGTGAGCGATGAACGAAGAGGGCGCCCCCCAATCGCCCGATACGTGCCTGCCATGACCCACCGTGTGTGTCGCGTGGAGGACGGACATGTAGGTAAGCCGCTTCGCACACTTTTGATACACAACGAACACTGAACGTGGTAGAAAGTAGAAATACCATCTATAGTGCACTCGTGAGAAGCAACATCGTCGTCCCAAAGAACTGAGCCGGTGGCAGCATCGGTCGGGACTGACATGTTCATCGCATCCGGACCCACACCAAACAGCGCGGATCCCGCTGAGTTGCTATGCGCATTGACGGGAGGACGCCAGTGTGTACGCCTTCTCTGTACAGCTCCAGTCCGCAAAAGTGCGCAACGGCATGCCTGGTGAGGGTAACTGACAGTTGATGCGCGTCAGTCATTGACAGCAGACCCCTGATCGGTAAGCACAAAGATTCCTACTGCATTGCCGTGCTTTTCCGATGAATGGGATTGCGACAGCGAACAGCACCCATGCCCATGGAGGCGGTCTCGCTGCGGTGCAGCGCTCTTTGTGCCGTGTGGTCATATACTTCGCACGGGACCTATTATCCAGGCCCACATCTTTCTCTACCGCCTTCCCTGCAAGCCCCGGACCACAAAATGTCGACGGCACTGGACGCGGTGCGGACCTCCGCCGAGTACTGGTACGTCCGACTCATATCCGCGGACGCGACGTCTCGCTTACGAACGTACTTGCCTTCAAGGGCCTCGTCTGTCCGGTTCAACAACTCCTTGGCGCTGGTTGCATTTAGTGCGTCGCTTATGCGCCACAATCCCGTGGGCGATCTCACTAAACCACTGCTGTTACAGCCGTCTTGTACTACGACTATTCATTGACGCTGTTCGACGAGATCGAGTTCTTTTGGAAGTCGGCCAATCGTTCCTTGGTTACTGTTCTCTTCGTCATCAACAGATATCTCGGCCTGCTTGGTCCCATTCCCACTGCCCTTGAGTACTTCACGGACCTGCCAGAGAAGGCATGTTCATATTATATCCCCGATGAGCGTGTGCTATTGCTTACAGTGTCCTCTCTAGACGTCGGTTTTTCTCGCTATATCATCGCCCCAAAGTGTGGATTCTGACTGGGTGTTTCCTCAGCTGCCGCACCCTCCAAACATATCACCAAGGCTACGCGATTTGCAGCCAGGGAATTGTTGCCAGTAAGTACAAGTCACGCAGAGCCTCTCATGGACAACTCATGATGCACTAGTCATGCTGGTCATCCGCACATATGCCCTATATGACCGCAGCAGGCGCATCCTCGCTCTGCTTGTTGTGTCGCATCTTGTCGGGGCAATCGCCTGTCTCGTGAGTTTTAGCCCGTTCCCTCCTCGGTGCTATCTCTGACAGGCGTCGATCGCGGAACTGGTTACATGGGAACGTCTTGCTAGGTTGCAATACTCACAACCGCGGGTCCGACAGAAATCGCGACGCCGCTGCCCTTCACCTACACCGGCTGCGACCTATCGCTTACGAATGATCAGTGCGTCCTGGACGCTTTCGCGGGTTTCGATCCACTGAGCTCATCCGCATGAATAGAGGCATCCGTACGTTTCCATGACATAGCTAGCATCGGCGGGGGTCAACGTGGCACTGGGACAGATCTCACCATTGCATGGGGCGCGATGCTCTGGTTCGACACCACAATCTTCGTGTTAACTCTGGTACAGGCACTGAGAATGCGGCGGCATTTCCCCGGCGGCCTTCTAGAGATCATGTTTCGAGATGGTGCGTGGCGCCCGTCGGGGTCGTGCCTGCCTACCCATATCTTAACACAACCTGGCGTGTGGTTACTCCAGGAACGATCTACTATGGGTCAGTACAACGTCAGGGATGCGGTGATATCGGCCATAGTTGACCATGTAACAGAATCATGCTAGCTGCCAACGTCTCGAATATCATCACGTTCATGGTGAGCGTCCCGTTTGTCCCTGACTGCGTGGCCGCTGATCATCCCACGTAGATCACTCGGGTATGCCAAACTAGCCAGTCAGCCTTACGAACTGGCTGATGTTTTCCCTCACAGTCCGGGTCACCCCTCAAAGGGATGGATACGACACTAACCAACGTGTACTTGTCTCTGGTTATCTCCTTATGGTGAGGAGTACGGCTGATGGTGGTTTGGCGTACAGACTGTCAACGACGCTCACCTCACGGCTGATTCTGAACCTTCGCAACCCCGCTCTGCACCGGAATCTTCAGCTCGGAGAGAACACCACTGCTGCCAGTGCATGGGACACGACGACGGCGCTGGAGACGAGATCGGTGACCATTGGCTACCGTTTTACCGAGGGCATTTCGATAACGGTGGACACGCAAGCCTCCAACGTTGAGAGGGTCTGACCGGGGGTACTGTGTACAGGCAAGATCCCGTCTCCTCTGTGTATGTGTGGTAGAACTTGCGTCTTAAAAGGTATCGTGTGAGTGAGAGTGCTTGGAAACCGTTTGTGTCCCAGGCTTACACGAATGCCCGATTGAATCAGTTCCCTGGAGGATTATCGCTACCGTAGTGCGCAATCGTAAGTGATCACGGTGCCATTGCTCGACGGAACTGATAATGAGTCGGGGTCTCCCTCCGGCAGGTAGTCTTAGTCCACCACTTTGAGAGACTCGCATTTCCGCATGTCTTTTCTTAGACGGGCCCCTCCATAAACACCCTCAGTCCTGAAATAGAGAGGCTATGCTGCACAGCCCGTTATGTCCGAGGTGTTGGCCCATGCTTGAAAACATATCCAACCTAAACGCGGTAAGTTCGATCCCCCGCTGTCTGTTACGGTTACCGGAGAACGGCACTGATGAACAACTCCCGAATCTCTCGAATCCACGTTTATGTCATCGACAATCATACATAGCCATACTGGGCAGCTTCTGCCCACTGAAACTGTGTAGGGTGGTCGTGCATCGGTTCCCGGAACACGAGCCACACGAGTCTTCGACTGCGGCTCGCCCTGAGCACCCAGGATAGCAAACTGGCAGTGCGTCTCCGGCGGGCTTGGTGCGGACGGAGGCCTTCTTCGCCTCGGGCTGTGGGAACCCGGAATGCTCGCGAGAGCGGCGATGTGACTTCTGTATTCAGTCAAGCCGCGGCCAATGGAAACGCCGGCAAGTCTTGTGGTTCTGTGTGTCCAGCGCTCCCACTGCCCTCGTCCTCCGTGCCAGAACCGGCGAGTTCCATTCTCCTGTCAGGGATAGCGGCTAGCCGTGATGCTATCCGACATCTAGACGCTCTCCGTCGGCCAACCCCGAGTACCGAGTATGGCTGTCCCACTTCCGCTCGCGAAGCTGCCCTCAGTGCTCTCTGTGGTATGCTCCCTATAAGTTGTACAGATCTTGGTTGGTCTTCGCCGCGACCTTGTCCTCGAACATAGTCTCGCGCCTACCCAGTCAAGCCAGCGGCGCCATGTCCTCCGTACAGGCTGAAGCGACAAAGTAGTGAGTGCTGTGGTCCACACGCTCAAATCGCGGAGGGACATGGCTGACTCGGTTTCCAGTATGTATGGCGTGCGGTTAGACACATCACTGGCCATGGCCGGATTCAGTGGGTGCAACGAGCAACCGCGCCGATCGCAGCCTGACCCGCCCGACAGCGATCCTGTACTATGACTACGCTATCACCGTCCTCTCCGAGATCCAGTTCTGTTGGACCCAGCCAAAGCTCAAACCCTCATTCATGCTGTTCGTCATAAACAGATACCTGGGGTTGATAGGGCCCATCCCCTTATTTCTGGAGTACTTCCTGCAGAACGCGGATGAGCACGTAAGTCTCGTTTTTTGAATATCCATCCAGGATGACCTGACCCTGAACACCCTTAGGTGTATGTCGTTCTGTCCACCAAATGAAGATTTCTGCAGGTCATCCTTACAATCTGGCATGCCACCTGTAGATGCCGTGAATTGCAATTGTACCACCAAGCCCTTATCTTGACGACCCAGGGAATTGTCGCTAGTACGTGCGAGTGCCTGTGGGTTGCTCGAGGACGCTGACGCGGCATTATACGTAGTTTTGATGATACTACGGACGTATGCGCTGTACCACGGTAGCAAACGGATACTCGTATTGCTAGTCGCAATGCACATCGGGGGCGATATACATTGTATAGTGAGTCGTCTTGGAGTTATGCGAAGAGCTCGACACGCAGGCGACTGATCCTAATGCTCTGGTAGGTAGCAGTGGTGACCAGCAAAAGCCCATTGTCGACGAACACTCCGCTCGATTTCAACTTCCCCTGGTGCAACACCTCCTTGACCAATGATCAGTCAGTACACTCCCGGTTTCCACATCTGACGATAGCTCATCTTGCTATTTCGTATGCTCAACCACGACAGAGGCGTCCGTAAGTCGAGTCTGTCCAGTGATTGTAACCTCTTATCTGAACGTTCACAGACTTGGCCCTCGCGTGGAGTGCCATGCTGTGGTTCGATACGATAATCTTTGTATTGACGCTGTACAAAGCCATTCAAATGCGGCGCGAGATATCCGCAGGCGGTCTGATCGAGAGGTTGTTTCGAGACGGTGGGTACATTGCCTTGCTGTATAGATGCAGGGCTCATGCAGTCCGCGATAGGTACCATCTACTACGGGTGAACTCCTCCACCATCTCCGTATAGAATCTGGGGCGCATGCTGACATGGTACACAGTATCCTGGTTGCTTTGAACATGATCAACATCATCACCTTCCTTGTGCGTTGTGCTTTTGTTTCGAGCTTCTCATGCTGACCCGACCCTTGATAGAAAACTCCGGTGGGTATCCCTCACCATACAATGCGGGATCCTTCGACTGACACTGACCGGGATGCTGCAGGCAAATTCCCCGATGAAAGGGATGGCCACGGTTATCACGAACGTGTATGTTGTCTCTCCAATGCTTGCGGACGACTGACATCAACTCGAATATGCTAGGATGTCCGTGACGCTCACCTCCCGCCTGATGCTCCACTTGCGAGACCCCAGTCTCGTGGGGGGTCGACGCATCGGACCCACCAGCCAGTGGACGGACCGCCCGGGCTTCTCCACCGGCCAGTTCAGTACAAGGATATCGTTCGGCAGACAACCAACGGCAACTGACACGGAGGGCATGACTATGGAAGAGCTGGGGACTTCTGTGGGAACTGACTCGGACTGCCAGAACAGAGTGTGTTCTGTACTACGAGGTATGTCCATAGCATGTGTTGCTGTGCGGCACTGACTCCTCGTACGACCGTCAGTTTGTCCAACTGTCTGTGAACAGAGACTGTCTATCTACCGCCTCACTTGAGACTTGTGGGCCCCGGATGTGGTGTCGCTCTAAGGCTGGCGGTTGTAATCACGAGACATCCGAAGGCCGTGTCTGTGAAAGTGGCTAATCGAAAAACGCGCTGAGATGAGTGTTATTATACCCTTACAGTCCTACATTCACGGTCCAGGGACCTTTGCCGCGTCTCGAAGACCTTGCCTTTGGTACGTTCCTGCCCCCGGATGTCACAACTGCGCAGTGTCCACCTGCTAGAATTCAATAGCATCACGTATTGCCGGGAAAGTCCTTGGCAATGACCCAGTGTCAGCGGAACGTATTGTAATGAGCAGGTAAGCCCCCCATTGGCTGAGAGCTGAGATACTCTCGATGACCTTCGCTTGAACGCATGTGGCCAGTGTGTTCACATAGCCCTATCCTGGGCTGTACAGGCAGAGTCACAGACAACATACCCGTACTTCGACGATGGTGTGGGCCGACTACCATTCGCGTTTCCGTTCGCCCATCCTTTCCCGAAGTGGACGATCCGGGCCTTCTGGTCTTCTCCCACCTGCGGTGCGCGCGCTTCATCATGACGGGACGCGTATACCAAGCTCTGCCAGTCTAACCATTGCTGTGTTGAGTGTAGGTAGCAATCAGGTCGACTTCACTGATCTGGCAACTTGGTTCGAAGCACGATTATGATTGGTCGGCGGATGTTGCAGACACGTTGGTATCCGACTTCCGTCATGGAGTGGGAGTGCTGCGCCTAGCAAGCCGTCTGCACCTTCCCTCGGTATCCTTCGGGCTCGTAGAAGACACGGCGGCTGAATATTTGCACATTCCGCGTGGTCAGCGGGCGCAGAGCTGCTTCGCAGCCCACGATCCCCGTCACGAGTACTGCGCAAGTCTCCCCGTTTTGTGCAAGCCTTTCGCTCATGCTGACCATCAATCCGGCCGTATTCCCATCATCAGCAGGAAGGAATGCGCGTGCGCGCACGGGAAGGGCAGCCACTAGCGCGTTCTCGCCGATGCGCCTGAGCAGCAGACCCGGATGGCGTCCCCCCAAGCAGCGCTCCTTTGACGCGGTTCCCACGTCGGCGGCGGTGGTTTTCTGGCGACCACCCGCGCGATCGCGCACTTCCTAAACGAACGTCGTCGGGGTGATTTTGCGAGGAGATTACAGGCTACGGTGTACCGTGCACATCGTTGCCGGTGCTCATAAGCGGCGTTGAGCTCTGGCCTAGCTAGATGCCTTCCTCGAAGCTGCCACCCCTACTTCCGTGGTCGATGCGTACGCCATGGCCTCTCTGGAACGAACGTCCGCGTCACTGTGCGTATCATTTTTTGAGATATCTATGAAAGGCTACGTTCGCTGACCACCACACGCACTGGCAGGACGTCTTCCATTCGCCTCAACAACTCTCTGGCTGTAGCCTCTATGTGTGAGTTGCGGGTTTCCCACTCAGGCTATCTCTCGGTTGTAGCTCGTCGGAAGCTAATTACGGCGTTCCAGCGTTGCTGTACTACGACTACTTCCTCACGTTATCTATGGAAGTTGAGTATTTCTGGCGATGCGCCCGGCTGTCTTCAGCATCAATACTCTTCCTCCTCAATCGCTACCTCGGCCTTCTTGGACCCATACCGATAATGGTAGAATATTTTGGGAAGGTCACACCTCAGGTAATGATCAGTACTCGTAGTCTGTCTGGCCGCAACACTGACAACCCCCTCGAGCAGCGGTTCGTCTTCGACAGCATTTTATAGGTTTCCTCGCCCATTGACCTCTCCTAGATGTCGACAGCTCCAGAGCTACCATCAATACTACGCGGTACTCTGTCAAGTGATCGTTGGATGTGAGTTCACATTCGCTCACGGAACGCTTGAGTGAACGCTCACTGTCCAACTCGTAGTGATCCTCATCTTGCGCACGTTCGCGTTCTACGACCGCAACAAGAAGTTGTTGATTGCACTCCTTACCTTCGGGTTGTCACTGGCCATCGTACGTGCTGTGCAGAATCGCCCCACAGTTAGCACTCAGGTATACTGACGAGACGCGCAGTTCACGTTGATCATGAGCAGAGTGAACATCCCCGCCTTACCTAGGCCCGTGAGAGACAATTTTGATAGCGATATCAAGGGCATCTGTGACCTCTCCTTGACGGTGACTGAGTGAGTGCGCGCACGCGTTACTTTCCTTCTTCTATTGGCAGTCCTCCGCTGACGTCCCGTACGCAGAGGGTATCGTGAGTGGATAGCCCGGTCTCCAACCGCGACGTGCAGTACTAATAGCACTGGTAGGATCTGCGATCGGCTGGATATCCATGCTTGCGGTCGACACGCTGATCTTCGCGCTCACCCTAATCAAAACCTTGCGCATGCGGGATGGCCTGCACTATGGGCTCATCCGGGTCCTATTCCGCGACGGTCAGTGCATGACATCCCTCGCAGCGTGCAAGGGCATAACTGATCCGGAACAGGCGCCGTCTACTACGGGTCAGCGTCCACGCTGCACTGTGCTTTGCATCCAACAGGACTGACACGTTAACGGTCAATCGTCCAGCATCTTGGTGATGGCGAACGTTGCCAACGTTCTCACTTTCCTTGTGTGTTGACCATCGGGTGCAGTGTCTGCGGAGCTCTCACTGACCTGTACTTCACAGGCACCTACCGTAGGCACTGCTACTGCGCGTCCCTGCGAGACCTCCCACTGACATCTACCAGATCGGCGACCACAACCGGGGCCTAGCCACGACCCTCGCCAACGCGTCCGTCCTCCTCTCCTCTCCCCGCTCACCCTAGCAAACGCTTACCCACGGGCCCCACCCGCACAGCCTCGCGACGACGCTCGTCTCGCGCACCTTCCTCAACCTGCGCAACCCGCGCCTGCGCCCCGACGCGCCCGCGGGGCAGCTCGACCGCTGGTCCCTGCCCAAGCACGGCCGCACGAGCACGCAGATATCGACGCTCTGCTTCCGCGACTACGCAGACCCGTGTCCGAAGCCCGAGCCGGAGCCCCAACGCACGCAACGCGGCGGGCACGACCCCTGGGAGGACGACGAGCGCGCGCTGACGGACGACGAGTGGGAGATGACGGAGGGTCCGGTGTTCCACGCATACTAGAGCGCGGGTGCGATCGCCTTGGTTTGTCGTGCTCCGTGTGCAGGTTGTCTTGTTCCTTCAATGTGAAGTATGTGTACAACAGTTCGCTTTCGATTTGCTCTCGACATTCGCATGGCTATGCTTTTCTTGGCCCACGGCCGTCCGACATGCTATCCGGGTCTTGCGTCGCCGGAGGATGTAATGGCATGCTTCACGCGGAACCGGAAGTCGTAGGCCTGGTTACCAATGGCAGTGGATGCGGTGTGTGCGAGGACGCCCAGTTCACGTCGAGAGACGATTGTTTGACGCCGCTTGGTTCGGGCCTGCCACACAGCCTTCAGCGACATGGGAGCAAGATGCCTCGAGGCTCACGCTGGTGGTACCGGAACTGCAACACCCGAGCATCCGCATCGACGGTGTTCTACTTGTAGGACAGCGCCGCGTCCATATCCCAACAGCATCTACCGCGAACTTGTCCGCTCGCCGTGGCCCATCTGCGGATCAGCATGCCCCACAGCACCACAGAAGAGGCCGGCCGACCGACCGACCGACCGACCGACCAACCAACCAACCAACCAACCAAAACCCCTCTAACCACGCCCCGCAGCCGCCTTCATCACCTCCTCCCTCCACCGCAGATCCGTCACGCTCGCGGCCGCCACGCCCCCGCGCGCGATGCCCTTTTCGCGCAGCTGCGCTCCATGGCCTGTCCACCCGGCGGTGTAGTACGCCTGCCCCGCCGCGCCGTACGCCCCAGCCCCGCCCCCGTACCCTACCAGCCCGTAGGACCCGCTGCGGACATGCGGCAGGCTCCCGTACCGCCGGATCTCCGCACCCGCGCCTGCACCGGCGTGATACGGCCCCGGGAGCGCACCGCCGTGGTACGCGTACGGGCCCATATGCGGGTCTGCGCTCGACGGGCGGAAGAGCGGGTCGCTCAGGCTACGGAGGTGGAGGTGGGCGGGCGGCGGCGAGCCTGCCGCGTTCCCTTTCATGTTGAAGGGGTGCGCGGGGGTGAGCGCCGCAGGGTGCGTGCGCGTGTTGCCGAACGCGTTCGTGAAGTGGATGCTGGGGGACATGGAGTGGATCGACATCGAGGTCATAGACGAGACGCTCGGCGTTGCGGAGGGCGAGCGCACGAGCTGGCCGCCGTACGTGACGTAAGGCGCGGGGTACCCGGCGAAGACCTGTGGCCCCGCGTACATCTGCATCTGCGGGCTAGCGGACCTGTTGTATTGCATGCTTGGCCGTGGCTGCGACGGAATCCCCGCTGAGTGGGCATGGGGCATCCGGTGGGTACCATAGGAACCTTGCATATACGGCGTCCCACGGACAAGGTTTGGGTTGGCGGGTGCGGAGATGGAGCTGACCCTGGCTGGCGCAGTTTCTAGGGTGCCATGCTGTGAGAGACGCTCCGTGAAGGGTTTAGGACTGAGCGAAAGGGGAGGGGGCTGTACTCTGCGAGGGGGTTGCCGCTGCGCAGGCTTCCTCGGCACGGGAGCTGGTACTGGAGCTGGCACTGGAATTGGTATGGAAGCTGGCAGAGCTGGCACTGCAGGTGCAGATGGCTGTCGCAAGAGGTGTGAGGAACGAGTGGAACGTAAGGAAAACATGCGTTTGGGCGGTGCAGGGTCAACATGTTCAATGCTCGCGATGGTCGAGGTTGAGAAACGCGACGGCAGGACAGAAGAGGCTGGCGTTCTGTCCTGTGCGTTGGTGGCGCCGTACGAGGCATTACGACGGAGGGGCTCCGCGATGCTCCCCCTCGTACTCGAGAAAGGCTGCGCAAGCGAATCACGATTGACGACGAATAATCTTCTAGGAGCCGTACGCGAGTGCATCGATTCTTGAGAGTATACGGAAGCAGGGCTTGCTGGTCGCGGAGAACGCTGGGTATCAACCCGATGCAGCAGGTGTGTAGCGGAGTTGATCGACGACATTGAGGGGATCCTGCTGGGAGAGGGGGAGGCAAGCAGGTCATTGTGCGTGACAAGCGGCAAAGGGCGGGGAATGCGAGACATTATACAGAGGTATATCGTATACCCGACCACTGTAGACGACGGAAGTCTGAATGAGCTGTCTTAACAGGGAAATAGTTGATACATACGAAGCCCCGTTATGGACCATGCGCTTGAGAAGAAGACGAGGTCAGCGACCTTGCATGTCGCGTTAGAGTCTGACAATGCGGTCAACACAGGCTTGTTGGACATCGCAGCACAACCTACGAAAAATGGCGCAGGAGAAGGAAGACCCGAAGAGGGTAAAAAGTACGGAAGTACCTGAGGGGGTCTGTCAGAATCGGTGTAATGTCCCTTGAGGTAGAATTATGCATACCAGAGTGCAAGACAATAAGGACGAGCATGCGAAGGAGCTCCTTCCACATGCGGAAGACGACGACGATCCTGAACGACGGGGCAGTAAGTACAGACCGATTGACTTGACGTGGCACTTACATGAGATATAGAAGCAAAGATGTCATCGCGTTCACTATGATCAGAGCAAGAACGATGCTTCCTGCAGTCGATTGTCAGTTGAGAGCGAACGTATCGGGCAGACGTGCCTGAGCAGCGAATGTACTCACGCTGTAAGGTGGAGAAGTGGACCCACTCCTTGGAGAGATATACCGACAAGACGACCGACCATCCAAGAGTAGCTATGGACATGAAGGCTACAGGACGTCTCAGCCACGGGCAGTCAAGGAGTCGTTGGGGTACTCACCGAAAACGGCCCTCCTGACCTGCTTGAACACGTTCCACCACTCCATCGTATATAAAGTCAAGAAAAGTGGCCAAAGGAACGACTAATATATAGAGAAGAAGAAAGAAATGCCCACCAGGGAGCCGAGCGAGTCGAAGTGAAAAGGGACTGACTCAGTCAATGCCCTGTGAACAGAGATGCGCCGGGGAGCCGTTGGACGTGGACATGGCGGTATTTGAGGAAAAGCGGGAGCGGTCGACAGCTCTGCCCAGGCGTGTGCGAATGATCATATTCCTGACAGTGACAGCGAAGGACGTCGTCGTGACCGGGCACTCGCACTGCCCAGCCGCCTCCGCAGAGTAGCTGCAGACAGCTCATGCAACGCCAACGACAGTTCTCAGCAGGAGCAACGTCAGAGCCAATCAACGCATCCACATCATGCACAACCACGGTCAGGACTGACAGTGAATCCGGGGGAAGACCCCATCTCTTACCGAGACGTACATGACATCCGGCCCCGGGTCGCAGTGGACACGGTGAGAGAGAGGCGCTCAGCGCTTAGGCGCCCGTCCGAGGCTGGGAAACGCGACCAACACGGCCTGTCACAAGCTTGACGCGCTCGGTCACAGCCGATCACCTTCCCGCAGTGACGCCGCCACCACAGCTCTCCAGTCACAAGCACCGCCATGTCCGAGCAGGACCCTCTTTGGCCTTCTCACACGAGCCACAACGGCGAGAATGAAATCGAGGGCCAGGGTCGTAGCTCGAAGACCACGTACGAACACTGCAAAATACGCACCGCCGAGTTCCTCGAGTCGACTCCCCTCCACTACACCGTCGTCGCTCTCGTTCGTCCATCTTGCTCATAAATGTCTTGACGACCATGTGTACGACTGATATTGCCCTTAAACAGGTGCTCATAGACTCGGCATGTGTCCTCGCAGACCTCGCCTACACCTTCCTCTCCGAGGACTGCACGCCCATCGAAGGCCCCGACACCCCGCTCTGGCTCAACATCCTCGCCAACCTCTCGCTCGCCATCACCACCCTCTTCCTCGCTGAGATCCCCGTCACGCTCTGGTCGCTCGGTGCGCGGTACTACAACCCCGCGGGCCCGGTCACGCACGCCGCGCTGCACCTCTTCGACGCGCTCGTCATCCTCACCACGTTCGTGCTCGAGGTCGTCCTCCGCGGGCGCGAGCGCGAGCTCGCCGCGCTCCTCGTCATCCTCCGGCTCTGGCGGCTCGTCAAGCTCGTGCAAGGTAGGTGCCAAGGTGGGTCACTACGCGCTCAGAGGACGCCTCATGATCGTCGCTGCAGGGATCGCCGTCAGCGCGGGCGAACTCGACGAGCGGCAGGCGGAGGAGCTCGCCGATACCCGCCAGCAGCTCAGAGAGGCGTTGTCCTCGCTCGAAGCCCTCAGACAGGAGAACCTGGAACTGAGGGCGAAAGCGGGGCTAGTACAAGAGTCAGGAGCCAATGAGCCGACTTCTTCCTACCAGTACAAGGATTCACCTTAGTTTCTCTCAGATCTCTGGTATGGGCATTGGATCGTCTAGATAGGATGAGACGACGCAACGAGTGCTTCCGCTTTGGATACATGTGATTACGCGCTATGTACATACCACTGCCAATGATACAGCGTTCCCGTCGCCACAGGGCGTCGACACTATCTACTTGATACAGCTATGTGCCACGGACTACAGAGTCCACGCCAGTCCGAAAGAGTCCATCCAGAACTCGACAAGCGGGGTGGCAAAGCGTGCGCGGCACAGCGTCTGCAAGGAACGACAAGCGTCCGCCCTCAGGGCCCAGACAGGAAGAGAAGCATAGCAGCGTCCAGCGCGCGAGACATGGGCTCACCGCGAGCGCGATCGAGTCGACGACGAGGGGCTGTCCGCGCGGACCCACTCCGACCGCTGCGAGCGCGTGACGGGCATGTCCGGGTCGACGACGTCCTCGGGGAACATCCCGTACGACTGCGGCCGGCCATAGTGCGCGCCGCCCACCGGCACCACCGCGTCCCGCTCCAGGTCGATGTAGAACGTGCTCGTGGGCGACAGCACCGTGCGCTCCGAGTGCGGCGCCCCGGCCCCGGCCCCCGCGCCCGTGCCCGTCGTGCCGGCGACGCGCGCCTTGGGCGGCCGCGCGGGCGCGCGGGGCGAGAACGCGACGTGCGACTGCGGGCTGGCCGTCGACGGGCTCCAGCACGACTTCAGCTTGAACGTGCGCAGCGGCCGGACGGTCGGCGGCTGCGGCGGGCGCGGGGCCGCGCGCGGGACGGCGAACGGGTGGTCGACGCCGCGGCGTGTGCTCCCGCCGCGCTTCGCCCAGCTCGGGCGGAGGCTCTCCGTGCTGCGCTTGTACGAGATCGAGGGGACGCCGCTGAAGATGCGGTTCGTCCAGGTCGTACGCTTCGACGACGGGTCGTCGATGATGGAGAGGGAGCTGCGGCGCGCTTGCCAGATCGGTGGCGTGGAGGGTGGTTCGTGCCGGGCGGGGGTCTTGGGGAGTGCCTTCGCGTATTGCTCGAAGATGGGCGTACGGAAGTGGCCCGAGACCTCCTTGGGCTTGGTGTCACCGACTTCTGGGAGAGAAATACGGGACTCGACCGAGCCGGAGGGAGCAGCAAACCAGGGCACAGCGCAGACCGACGCACCCCAAACGTCCGGGATCACGCTCAGATGCGTGATTGCAGTCGTCATGAGAGAGAAGGAATACATGAGCACTGTGGGTTCGCGTTAGCAGGCATGAGGGTATTGCAGTAGTCAGAGACGTACGCATGGTGCTGGACACCCACGAAAGTGCCACCACTAGTGACGACGATGCGCAAGCAGTGATGCTCACTCCTTGGCAAAGTGCAGGAGGCCCGTTGATAGTGATATCAATCGAGCTTGCGAGCTGCAATGCGGACATGATGCCCGTCCATCCGCACTCGTAACGAACTTGGTCAAACGCAGTACTTGTGTACCACGACAACACAAGGCACCTACACAAGTTCGGTAAGTCAGATGTCTGAACGATCTCCTCGGAAGATCACCCACGCCGCCAACAGAGCCAGAAGCAAACATGCGTTAAATACCACGAACGTAGGAGCGTCAACAGCTGATGCCGCTATGGTCAGTCACATGACTTCTCGCAGCGGTGGACACACTCACCGAGCCCACCCAAGCCCTTCAGCACCGATATGTTCCACACAGAGAACCCGACGGTGAGCAAATTAACATAGAATAGAATAGCTGATGCGCTACTTCAGTCACCTACCGCACAAACATTTCGTGATGGACTCACCGAACATGACGAAGCGCAATACAATGAACGGGTTCCGCATCCCGTGAGACGTTTGAGGGAGACGTGCAAACATTACGTGGGCGATAAGTAACAGAAAGTAGGGACAGCAAGGGAGATGAGCACGTCAAATGTCGTATGCGGGACGTAGCAGAGAACGACTGAAGAGGCGTAGAGCACGTAGACAGCAATGAGAGAACTCGAAGCGTCTGCGGGAGCTTGTGTAAAACGGGGATTGCAGTTGAGCAGGGGCAATCGAGAGACACAGGCAGTTAAGGCGTCGAGACTGGAGCAAAGCGGAGAGGAGGAGCAAAGCCTGGTCTATGGGACGTGCAAGGTCAAGGATAGGAGCACAGTAGCAGTCTAAAGCAGTCGATGGACCGCCGGGGCCACAAAGCAGACAGCCGAGGGACGGACATAATGCTTATAAAAGAGCGGGACGGGAGTGACGGGAGGCGTAAGACAATGGCTCGGAAAAGAACAATAGACCTTCTCTTGGCGGTGGGCAGTCGGTTGGTCGGCAAATAAAAGCAAGCGCCAGTTCCTTGTGTTCTCGAGGTCTGTTCCTGTGAACGCTTACTTCAAGGCTGTACAGCCTGTGGTCCATAGCAGGGAACGGTCGACGAGAATATTTTCGCGCTATCGGGCAGCTTGGACGAGGTCGACGCGTCGTGGTGGCATAGGTCCAAGGTCGTCGCGTCGCGTCAAGCCACAACAACGGACCGCACTTTGGCGCCGTCGGCCCGACAGGACCCGTCTCACCCGCAGGCTGAGCAATACTCAGGATTTCGCCTCACTACCTCGACTACTGCCCCACCTCAATGTCCCCTTCGGGGTGACATACGAAAAAATTGGAACGATACAGAGAAGATTAGCATGGCCCCTGCACAAGGATGACACGCTTTCCCGGAGTGGTAGACCTACGGGTCTCAATATTTATTTTTCTCCCACTGGCATGTTACAACGTTCATGTCGTGTGTGCGGTTGTACCGTTGAGTGCAATATGCGGCCGGCTCACATGTTGCCGCCACAACGCAGAGCGGCTCTGGGTCCGACCGCCACTTTTCCACGTCGTACGTCCCCAGCTCACTTGCGAAAATATCTCTCAACTCTGCCAACACGTCGTTGCTGACATCCGTGAACCAGCTCTTGTATCCCCAGGGATTCACTCCAGTGGGATGGTGGAGCGATTCCCCGCCCAAGCCCCACCATGTAGGTCGCCTCCATGCGGCATTGAGGCCGGTGTCCTCGAACAACAGCAGACGCGACAAAGGACGACGTGCCAGGGCGCCACCGGGCAGTCTGCGAGCCGGGGACTGCTTGCGCTGGAGCTCCACCACCGCCTGCACGCGGACATATTCGCCCTTGCTTCAGTTGCAAACAACCCGTCGGCTACGATAGTAGCGTCGGGTGATCTCCCGACATATGCGCATGTCGTCCACGCAGTCGCCCTCCATGCCTTCTTCACACTCGTTATCTTCATCGTCAATCGGGTTGGTTTGTCCTCGCCGCGGGCGCGGAATGAATAGCTCGAGGTGCGGCAAACAACCCCGTGCCTTCGTCTTACTAATAAAATTTCTCTTTTCTCGTTCAGTGAGCAGGACATCAGGTCGTGATATGCCGCGTATTCGCCCAGGCAAACGATCCGGCATTGGGCCCATGCGCTCGATCCCAACGTGTTGGTCCACAGCGGCGACCAGGCGACGTGATAAAGCCGCTTGCAGGTGACGGCGAGATGCATTGTATCCCCGACTTTTTGAGGTCTGTCGGCAGCTTGGCTACAGGTCGCCGCGAAAATCATATCCAGGACCTCCCGAGGGAGGGAGAGGAGCTCTTTGTGTTGTGCCACCGCGGCGACTGCGTTTGTCCAAGTCCGCAAGGCAGGAGTCCCCGCATCCCTACTGAATCTACCAGTAAGTGATCATGCAGCCTGGATTTGCCCACCCAGATCGCAGCAGCCCGTACCTGAAATGCGACTCAACGAGCCTTACAACCAAATGCTCCTGGTTCACCGCGCGCCGGCATATGTTCAGTCTGAACAGTAAGGTTAGGCCTTGTTCGAACCACTTCGTGCGGATGGAGAGCTGGATGCATCCGCCATTCCTGCGCCATCGCCCGGGTGTATGCAAGGCAAGCAGCTGTAGAGCTTATACGAACTTCACGCTAACTGTCCCTGTGGCCTCAGTAAGTCGTAGGGCCCGGAGGCTAGTACGGGACAAATGTCGATGTGGCGGAGAGGAGATGTGGGCATGCGTTACTTATTGGTAGGACGGCCCGTCTTTGATACTTTGCGTACAGTGCAGAAGGCCCGCCGCGTGAACGTAGACATTCAGTAAGACGTGTAGCCCAGCACCGCCAGTTGGTCGCGGCGCCCCACGTTCCAAGAGACGACCTCCCTCTCCTGGTATATGTTGATTTTGACTCAGGCTGTCCCCGTCCCAACATTACCCAGGTACGGTGGATGACAGTCTCGTTTTGACGCCTGAAACCCGCCACCATTGGTGTTGGCACAACCAACAAACGATAACACGCATGCATACAACGAGACTTTGTATGATAACAGCAACAACATCGATTGCACACCTCAGCACAGCACACACACAGGTACACCGCCCAACAGCGTCACAACACAGGAACAGTAAGTCATTACTAGTGTACAACAAGACCGACAGCTTGTCATCGAGAGTACAGACAAGCAAGGTCGCGCGGCGACCCTACTGTTCATACAACACCAGAGAGCATACCTGCCCCTCGCCGCCATATCTGGGAGCGCAGGGGCCGCCGCGCGATCGTGACGACCGTTTCGTGAGTAGACCAGCCGCCTCACCGGCCGTACGTGTGCAGACGGGACATGTCCAGCGGGGGCGGGCGCGCGGGCTTGCGCTTCTTCGTCTTCGGGCGCGCGCCGGACCCGGAGCGGCGGGACGACGACTGCTGCTGTGCGGGCTGGGGCTGGGGCGACGGCGCGCCCGCGGAGGGGGGTAGCGCGTGCGAGGCGGCGCTGAGCGGCGGGAGTTGGTGCGCCTTTCCGCCGAACGTCGCGGAGAGCGAGCTCGAGCGCGGCGGGGGGCCCGAGCCGAGCGGGGACGGGTTGAGCGTGGACGAGTAGGGCACGTAGTGCGCCGAGGGCGGGATGCCCGTCGCGGTGGAGGTGAGGCCGTCGGACGAGGACGTCGTGTACTCGTCCGACTCGCCCGAGGGCGGCGACGCGGGCGTGACCGTCGCGGAGATCCACGCGCTCTGGAGGATGAGCGCGGACTTGTTCGGCGTGTTCTTGGCGGACACCTTGGAAGAGACGAGCGGGGTGTGCTTGAGCGGCGCGGAGCGCTTCTCGTCGATGGTGTCAAACGACGCGCGAGTCTTAACGTCCAACCGGTTCGAGATGATGTCGGACGAGAGTCGGATCTGGGGGGCCGCGGAAGGTGCGGAGGGCTTCGACCACGGTTTGAAGGGTGATGATCGAGAGCTGGGGAGAGCTTCGCGCACTTTGTACCAAGGATACATCCGCACGTTTCCTCGCCATATCTGCGAGTCGTCCTTCATGTGTATGATGGCGGAGACCATCAGTATGCAGAAGTAGACGAGCACTGGATGAATGTAAGTAAGGAACACACACAGTAAACGAAGTCGACTCACAGTTTATGGCGCCAATCCATGTGAATGCTAGGAGGACCCTTGTTGATGTGCAGGTAGGGGGAAGAAGAAGATGCACTGTAAGGGCAGGTGAGATATATGTGCTACGGGATACAGGATACGACATACCTGCAGCGCTGCATGTCATGTTAGGTAAGATAGCCGATAGAGCAGCGGCGCCAGCTGTTCACAGGATTAGTCGGAGTCGCCCACGAATATCCGACACATGAAGATACCTAGTTCTGCGAGCCAGAACAGACCGACCCAGACGCACTCAAACCATACGCGGCCAACGAGGGAGTTCTTGCGCAAGAGGTCGATGCACATACTGAAGCATTGAATCAGTAACGGTCAACCGACAGTTCGAATGGCTGGGTACTCACATTGGGAAGATGTACAAGAGGCCGAACGAGCTCAAGGCTATCAGATACGCGTCGATGAGAGCTAGTAATGCGCTTAGTTTGGTCGAGGCCGAAGGTGCGGGACGTATACTCACGATTCCAGCCGAGTTCTTGAGCCAAGGCCAGATTCCATACTGAGACGCAACAGAGGACAGCATTGCAGACAATGAAAAGAGCTAACCAGGGCACATGTCAGTGTCGGTGCAACCGTCAGGGAAAGGAGAACTGCATACCGAAGCAAGAATAGCGATACACAGAAAGAGAGTTGACCATGACGGACACGAGCAGATCGCAGAGCTGGGGGGTTGTGAGGGAATGGAAACCGGTCGACGGTAGCGTTTGTGGATCGAGTTTGAGGGCCAACACGAGTATAAGTACCTGCTTCCGTGTCCGGAGTCCTGTCCGACAATGCGTCAAGCAAGTGGCCACTGGCAAAAAAGGGAAAAAGAGAAAGAAAGCGGAGGGGAACAAGGGCAAAGCGGGAAGCTCGAGGACAAGTGCCGCGCGTGGGCCTATATGCCATCCCACTGTGTATCGCCGTGCTTACGTACGTTGACTGAAACGGCGACCTGCTCGATCATATCCGTTTCTATGGCCACATATGGTCCACCGAGCAATCCCCGCCGGGTTGCATTGGATGTGCGGTACCACTGCCAGCAGTGCAAGTGAATGACGGAAGTGCGTTCACAATGGGCCACCGCTGGCCCTGGGAGTCCAAGCCGGTGGTTCTTTGCTTCGCCGGCTTGGCAGTGGTCGCCTTGACTGTCAAAGAGAACACGCATGGGCCAGCTCATATGATAACGCCAGCTGTGCGCGGCGTCTGCAAACAACCCCAATCAGACTGTATTGCATGTATCATGGATGGTGAGTTTACCTGGTCTGATGAGGTTTACCGACATCTCTGGTGGGCTGAGCCGCTCATGACCCCAGCGCTGAAGGTCTCTGATCGAGGCGCTGCCTCCTGTTGATGTCGAGTTGCTCTCATGACCAACTCGGCGCAGGGGACGCACTGAGGGCACGGCACCGAGCAGACGTTCACAACACGGACGATGGACGACGAGTATGGTCGATGGTCAAGCTGTGGCCAACCAATCCGGGTCACGAGGAGTGGCTGAGCGGAACGGCGATCATCCTCGACGCCGGCCACGCGAGTGCGGGCAAGTGCCGGCGGCAGTGTCGGGCCCAACAGGGACGCGGACTCGACTGCTCGCGTTCACTCTCGACCAGCTCCTTCAAGTCGTCCCCCTGCTTGGAGTCGCATAGAGCTTTCTTTGTGTCGACGACCGCAAGCCGGTAGATTCACTGCGTCGTGCGCCGCCTGTGCTCGTCCAAAGATGCGAGTCAACGCGCGCTCCAGCCACATTCGCTCTATCCTCACATGCTGCGCTGTGGCCACAAACGCGTACGTTCACCAGTGCACCCAACGCGAACGATCAAAGCTGACTGTGTTAACGTAGTATATGCGCAGGCGGCGTGTACAGCTTCCCGCTCATTGCGCCAGCCTTGGTTGAGAAGCTCAAGCTGAGCCAACCCCAATTAACCACTATTGCATTGGCGTAAGCCCGAAGCAGCCAATTATGAGGTCACCTCCCCTGATTACTTGGAAAACAGAGGGATGGCGGGCCAGTACCCGTTTGCAGCTCTGGTGGGGAAGGCTATCGATCGCTACGGCCCATGGTCCTGTTCCCTTGCCGCCTGTATCCTGAACACGCTCGGCTTCGGCCTCTTTGCGCGAGAAGTCGCGCAAACCCCGTCGGACATCTCGCATTCGTCGACCGGCTCCTTCCGACTTCTTGTCCTCTACTTCGCGATGATTGGCCTCGCAACCGTCTCCTCGTATGCGTCTTCTCCCCGCAGACTGTCTCCACATCGACTGACTGAGCCCACATGCGCGCAGCTACTTTGGCTTGGTCTTTGCCGCAACGAAGACGTTCCCGCAGTACATCGGAATCGCGTCCGGGACGAGCATGTCCATCTTCGGCCTCTCCCCGTTCTTCCTGTCGGTCGTCGCCTCGCGCTACTTCACTCCTCCCGGCCAGACACTCAACATATCCGCCTTCTTCACCTTCATGGCCGTCCTCACCGGGTCCGTGCACCTCATCAGCACGCTCATCTTTCGCGCGAACCCGGTCCCCAGCGCTGCGCCCGCAGACGATGAACGCCGAGAGTCAGACGCGGAGGCTCTCGACGCGCTGGATGACATGGAGGGAGAGGCAGAGCCGCTGCTCCGGGAGGGCTCGCCGAAGCCCAAGGACCCCGCTAGCGTGCACATCATACCCATCGAGGAGCCACAACACGGGAGCACGCTCGACCTCTTCAAGGACCCGTACTTCTGGGTCCTTGCGCTCTGGATGCTTCTCATTGTCGGTGCAGTACGTACCACCCGTCACCCCCCCCCCTCTGATGTGTAGCTGACACCGACGCCCACGTTCGACAGGCAGAGATGGTCGTCTCGAACCTCGGCTCGATCGTGCTCTCCCTCCCGTCCAGCTCCGGCTCGGGGAACGCGAGCGCGAGCGCAAACGTGGCTGCGCAGGTCCGCATCCTCTCGTTTTTCAACACCGCCTCGCGCCTGCTCGTCGGCCCGCTCGCGGACACGCTCGCGCCCACCGCGGCGTACCACGACGGCGGCGTGTGGGCGTTCTCCCGCCGCCGGCGCGCGAGCCGTATCGCGTTCGTCGTCGGCACCGCGCTCGTGCTCGCCGCGACGTTCGCGTGGCTCGAGCTTGGCGTGCGCATGCAGGAGGCGGTCTGGCCGCTCAGGTGCGTCCATCCGCCGTTCGGTGTCCGCTTTGATTGGGTGACCGCAGGCTGACGCGGTGATTTTGTGGAGTGTCGGGACAGGGATAGCGTATGGCGCAACGTTCACGGTGCTGTGAGCGAACATCCGCTACCTTATTGATGTCTGCAACCTCTGATGCCATCCCCGCAGTCCAGGGATCCTCTCCTCCATTTGGGGTCTCCAGAACCTTGGTCGCAATTTCGGCATCATCTCTTACACCGCATTCGTCGGTACACCCATCTTCTCGTACCTGTACGCCTTCGTCGCCGCGCGACATGTTGCACCCGATGAGGCCGCGTGCATGGGTGTACAATGCTGGCGAGCGACGTTCTGGATCAGCATCGCGACCTCGCTGCTTGCGTGCGGCGCAGCGTTGGTCTTGTGGAGGCGTTGGAGGCATAGGGTGTAGAGTAGTACAGTTCCGTTCTGACCCTGCTGAGGATGTATTGTTGTATATTTATATCGTGTAGAATAGCGTGCTTGGATAGAGGAACATGATCTGGCTAGTCCGCCTTGGAGGTGCGAGCGTAAACGGGTGCCCTCCCTTCGGGGTAACCGAACCAGATGCCCAGTACGAGTACTGCATTCGCCCCTACCAGAACGCCCGACGAGAGTGAGGTCGAGGGGTACACATTCCACGCATATTCGATAGCTAGTAGCAACGCTAGCCTAGACAGGACTGATCAGCTGAAGGTACACAGACATAAAACCGCAGGGCTCACTTCACGGGAACGGGGTACCTTGTCCTCCATGCCAGGAACGGCAGCTGCATCGCGTACCACGAGTAGAACTGGTAGTGTAGCGACCTCGCGAAGAGGACGCCGATCAGGTTCGACGTGTACAGGACAGTCGTCACATCTATCCAGCGTTCGGTCAGACATTGGCACACTTGCACGGACGAGTGGTCTCACAATCTGCGGTCAGGGGCACTCGTGCAGGCGCATTCATCGGTTGCCGCAAGCCTTTGTTCAACACTGTCCAGACCCCTCCGTCACTTCTGCACCACCTGAACAGACCGAAGAGGGCCAGCGTCGTGACGTGCGCGACCAGAAGGCCTCTCGCCCACGCCGGGCTCAGGAAGAGGTCTTCGCCGAGGAACCGCCAGTTGACCGTCCACTTGAAGAGGAACACCCGGGAGAACTCGTACGAGTTCTTGAGGTACGACCAAGGATATTGCAGGAGGAACGGCGCGCCGATCACGAGCTGCGTCAGTCCGAGCGCGAGGACGTGGAGGACGGTCGAGAGGAAGCCGTGCCGCTTGAACAGGACCACGAGCAGCCCGGGGACGTACAGCAGCACACACATCTTCACTGACAATGCGCACCTACCCGCATCGGGTGAGCAAGGAGATGCCTCATGCTGCAGGCCTCCGGCACAGCACGCACCCAAGTAACGCGATCCCAAGAGCATCCCAGCTGCGTCCGAACGCGAGGACAGCTGCCTGTGCAGCAAAGACAGCCCAGCAGTCGTTGAAGAGGCGCAGCACGTATATGGAGTGTAACCGCTTGCTGAGCGGGAGGAGGAGCATGACCCAGTTCGGCACGCCCCCTGCCTGCTTGTAGACCGCAGCGGTGAGGGTGAGGGATGCTAGGTACAGCGCGGCATAGATCTCCTGCGCTTTCCACAGGCTCGTACCAGAGTTTGTCAGGGTATATAGGAGCTGGTGCACATAGACATGTCCAGCGGGGTATCTGCACGGCCCAATCAGCGGTCATTAGAGGAGCCGGTGACATTGCACGACGCAAATACGTACACAATTGGCCCCGTAGGCCCAGTGATGAGGGCATAGTCTCTCTCGCCCTTCAGGTACAGCTCAAGCTGATACACGTAGGTCTCCCAGTCAATCTCCGTGTCTGGGTAGGGGATGTCAAGACAAGGTCAGGGCGGTGGAACGAACGCATCTGCTGACATGGGATGAAGCGAATGATGAGCTGCGTGAGGACTGTATCACCGAGAATGACGAGCGCAGCGAGCGTCGTGAAGTAGCCGGGGTCGGTGAGCAAACGCAGCGAGAGCGACCATAGCGAGTGTATGAACCGCGCAGGAGAGGACATCGACGTTGGGACCAAAGCACCTTCTGTGATCGACGCCCACGAGTTGTCGATGACGTACACACTTAGAGCGCGCTTGCTTGCCTCAGCTCGGACGCCTGCAGATGCTACATGGACATAAACCATTGCGCGCGGTGATGAGGAGCCATGTTCACGAGTGGGTCCTCAGTGGATGCGAGATTAATTACAAAAGTCGCATAAATAATCCAGGTACGATGTACTTTACACCTCCTCGCCTTCGCAACACCTTCCTCCCACCTACCAGAACACACACCGCTTCTCTTGCGGAGGGTTAAGCTACGATGGAGCGAGCAGTCAACATCACAGTTCATCATCATCATCAAACAACGGTGCCCATACCTTTGCCTTGGGAGAGCAGTTGAACGCTTTGGCAAACTCGGGCAGGTTCGACACCGTGCCCTCCACGCGGTACCGGTTCGGCGAGTGCGGGTCGGTGCGGACACGCGCAACCTGGAGCAAGAACAACACGCATGAGTAACACGTTGACGACGTGCTTAGTGCATGTACGACTCACCGCAGATGCCGGCTTGATGTTCTGTGCCCAAGCACGAGCGAACGAGATGAAGAACAGTTGGTCACTGCGACCAGACGTCAGCATGGCCGTGCGAGGATGTGACGCTGAGCTACGGACCGAGTGTAGTTCAGGCCAGGGAGGAGGAACTCGGTGCCCTGGTCCACTCCTTTGTCGTACTGGGCCTTCCAGGCACGGTATGCCTGGATGATGCCGCTGTCTCCGATGTTCTCGCCAGACGTGCTGTGAACGGGCACGGATTGTTGAGATGTGCCCACGTTCGGTGGCTGTATCTCACTTACAGATTGCCCTAATGATAATTCCTGGTCAGCAAAAAACTTCCAAGCTGCCGAACAGCAACTCACGTTGACATGGATCTTGCCACCTTTGCCATCATCGATAGTGTAGTCTGCCAGCCACAGAGCACCTTAGCGAACGCCCAACAATGAGCGGCCGGAAAGACGCACTGGAGTACTGGTCAACGATGCATTTCTGTCTCTCGTTGAAGCCCTCGCTGGTCTTGTTGGTCCACCATTGCTCAAGCTTACCCTGTTGGTTGTACAGACGACCGGCAGAGTCGAACGCGTGCTACAGATCAATTTCAGTACGATCGCGCTCGAACTGAGTCAAGCAGTGACTCACCGTGAGCTCGTGAGCCGCAACCTGGCCGAAGGAGCCGTATGACATGTATCCAGGCCTGCAACAGTGTATCAGCAGCCAATCAACCCGCCGAACTAGTATGCTACTCACCAGTCCTGAGAGAAGAACGGGGGCTGGAGAATGCCAGCGGGGAATACAATCTACAACGAAGAGTATATCAGCAGTGCCTTCCAACCATTAGCATCATGACCAACCTCGTTAGCAGGCGGGTTGAAGTACGCGTTGACCATGGAAGGATACATCTCCCAAGCCTCCAAGTCGCGCGGTTTACCCAGCGAGAGCCACGTTCGAATCTCATCGGCAACCCTGCATGACCCGTCAGCCAATGTATGGCCAACTGATGAACTTCCCCGTTTACCTCGCGCTAAGCATGTTCTCAAAGAAGGTGTCCTCGTGGATCTTCACGCGAGCATAGTAGTTGGCAATCGACCGCGAGTCGAGGGTGTTGGGAGAGGTCGGGTAGCCAACCTTCACGCGGATAGCGGTCGCCTTCTCAGCAGCGGCGTTCGCGCTCTCCTCATCCATCCAGTCCAGATGCGTCAACGACTCCTTGAAGGAATCGATGATGTCTAGGCATGCGAGGTGAGAGCTCGCACATGACGGGTAGTCTGCGACCTACCGGTGATAACCTTCGTGGCCTTCTCCTTGGAGTCTCCTGCGAACGTCTCGTTGACGAAGTACCGGCCGGCAGCGAAGCCCATGGCGTTCTCGACGCGTGCTACACAGTATTCCGCACGGTCACCGACTGCGCCCTTCTTGATCCCGCTGAGCTCCTCCTCGAGGCTACGCACAGCCTTCCATGCCTCCGTGTCCAACCCGAGGTACGACGCGTACGACAGGCCTGCACGGGTCACGAAGTACGCTTCGAGCGTGTCCGTGTCGGTCTCATCGAGAATGGAAGAGAGCGAAGACAAGTATGTTGTGGAGGTGAGGATGATGGTAGAGGGGAAGCTGCGCGGAGCGAACGAGGAGAAGTAGGTGGAGAAATCGAATTGCGGGAGCTGCTCGCTGACGTTCTTGAACGAGACCGGGTTGTAAGTGGCAATCGGATCTTGGTACAGGATGTCACTGTTGGTATATATCGTGAGTCATGCAGAGCCAAGGTTGTGAAGAAAGACACCCACAGATCCAGACTGGCGTTTCCAACCTTCTTCTCAAACTCTACCACTTGCTTAGCCAACTTGTGCGCACGCTCCGTCCGGTTCACGGGATCATCCTGGCCATCATCGTCATCACCCCACGGCGGCCAGGGCCAAGGAGGCCATACCCGCAGACGTTCCTCGTGAACAACCAGTTTGCCAGGTTGCTGAGCCTGGAGGTTCTGATCTTCATCATCATCATCAAGCGTGAGAAGCAAGCGTTCAAGAACAGTCTTGTACAGATCGACGATGGAGTCCTCCTCATAGTATTCCTGCATATTGTCGTTCAAAATCTTGACAACTTCGTGTCGGAAGAGTCCACGCTACCTTTGAGGGAAGACCCAGATCTGCCTGGCTGATCCAGAGCGTCAGTAGGTTAGGGTCGTTACCAACGTCGCCGTCAATTGAATACGAGAAAAGGGCGTCAATGGCTGGTGGGAAGTATTAAAGAAAGAGAATGCAGCTTTGTCCGATATACGCTCACCTCTGGAGTGGAGGTATGCGACAGTCGCAGTCAGCCTATCCCTCTCATCTTCCTTGTCACTCGAGGCAGAGTCAATGACTGTGCTCTTGCCGCGGAAAAGGTCTCGGATCTTCTTGGCCACGTCCTTGAGGGGGTTCTCGCCGATGTCATTCAGAGCATCTTCATCCAGACAGGATTGGTACAAGCCGCGCAGCTTCTTCAGCACCTGCTTGTCGTAGTCGTCGGTCATGAGCGCAGAGACCTCAGCGAAGCGGGCCGAACTGTCTTCGGAGAGAATCTGCTGGAGCAAACGCCTGTTCTGCTGTGCGAGCGCTTCAAAGTTGCCGAAGCTGCCTTTGTCCGAGGGAATGGGGTGTGCCTTGAGCCATCCGCCGTCTGTTCCGGCGTGAGTATGCGAGTGTGGCTCATTTTGGGAGTGTACGTACTAGCAAAGTCGTAGAAGTTCTCACATGGATCCTGGGATTCATCGAGCGATGAAAGCACAGAAGATGCCAGGTTGATGCATGACGCGGAGAGGCATACAGGCTATTCGGGACGGCGTTAGCTCTGGAGATGTATGAGGCACATAGCGAATATGAGCTCACCTCCTCAGGAGGGGAGGTCGGGACGGGGGCAGCCACAGAAGTGGTGGAAACCGCAGTCGTAGTGGTTCTGGCAGTTGTGGTCGTAGTAGCTGTAACGACGACAGTGCTTGTACCTCCACCATGGCCAGTATTGAGCTTGTGTTGAGCGCCGGCAAAGAGGCCGATGAAGACCGAGCTCAGGAGAAGGAAGATGAGGGTTGCGATGAGTAGAATCTTGGTCAAAGGAGATAGTGGCTCCTGAACAACAGCCGAAACTCGTTCTATGAAAGAAGCTTGCTCCTGAGCGTCAGGTTCGCCATCCGGGTGAGAGACATTCTGCAAGAGCGGCGCGGTCTCTGGATAGGTGACATCAGGTGACATGAGGAGAGACATGGCAAGAGGGCAATACGTACCTTCGTCCGTAGACGGCCGCGGTGCTCTAGAGGCGTCCTCCATGCTGAGAGCGGCAGGCCTGGTGGTGGTCGGAGGATGAGAACGCTGAGGACGGCGGGGAGTGGTTGTGCGCACTTGCGTCGCGCCTTGCGTGCCTGCGACGGGCGCATTTGACGCCCATATTCGCCACCGACCACGTGGCCGTGTGCATCTGACGTCGCGTCGGTGGCTGTGTTGCGCGCCGAGTCCCCGAGTTCGTTCAGCCAGAGTGAGAGTCAGTGAGAGTCAGAGTGCAGCCGTCTGCGATACCTGCAGTCAGTCTCTCTTCTCCGCCACCATCTCCGCTGCTGGGCCGGTCTGGCTCTGCTGTCGGCCGTGGATGCCATGGTGCGACTGGACTCGAGGTCAACGTTTACATAAGCCAAACTGACCGACGCACGTGTCGACGATACGCCCCTGGTCCGCCATCCCACTAATGCCCAAGGTGTGTGTGTGTGTGCATACGATCAGCCTATCTGCAGTGCTTATCCGGGTTGCTATCTCAGTGCAGGCAGCAAGAACTTGCGTGGATACTGGATAAGAGCGCACATATGGAGTCGTCCCTGGCCCCGTCCAGCGCGTATCCATCATCCAGGGATCAAGTTCTACGAATACTCCTTTGATAAACAGCGTATCACGCGGTCCCTATGAGACTCGCCTATCGAACGTTTCTCTCTCCAGCCTATTTAGGCCAGTACGAGCAGTCTTACGTCGTTGTCCCCCCATCCTGCAGCGGCCCACCATGCTGTCGCTGACGAGGCTCATAATCATCCTCCTCGCATGCGGGCTGGTAAGAGCTGTTGCTGACAGCCAGAACCTCCAAGGTATCTACGCGCTTGTGAAGAGACGCATTCCCAAGCACGCAGATGTTTTCTCGTTCTCCCTCATTGACGGGGAACCGGATGCGTTTGTTGTCAGCGACGCGCCGCGTAGTGGACGCGGAGGGGGTGTACATATTGAATGCACGACGGTATCTGCATGCGCCAGGGGGCTCTACACGTGAGACTCTAGGGTCTGCATCGCATTCTTCATCTTACCGAGCCGGATCATGCAGCTACCTGACCCAGTCCGGCGGCGTAGACATATGGTGGACAGGGTCGCGCCTCAATGAGCTCCCGTCTCGCCTACCGAAGGTCGGAAAGCCCATCAAGGGACAAGCTATTGTGCCATACCGGTCCGTTAGCAAACACTGGCATTATAGATTGGCCCGTTGAGATCGCCTACCCTGCAGGTACCATTTCAACACTGTCACATTCGACTACACCTCGGCCTTCTGGGATTTCGAGCAATGGGAGCTTGAACTCGACTGGCTCGCACTACGCGGCGTGAACCTGCCCCTCGCCTGGGTCGGGTACGAATACATCCTCATCGAGACCTTCCGCGAAGCCGGGCTCAGCGACGGTGACATCTCCGACTTTCTCTCCGGCCCGGCCTTCCAAGCCTGGAACCGCTTTGGGAACATCCAAGGCAGCTGGGGCGGCTCGCTGCCCACGGCATGGGTGAACGACCAGTTCGCGCTCCAGAAGCGCCTGCTCCCGCGCATGGTCGAGCTCGGCATGATGCCCGTCCTGCCTGCCTTCACCGGCTTCGTCCCCCGCGCGCTCGCCGCGCTCTACCCGAACACGTCGATCGTCACCGGCAGCCAGTGGTCCGGGTTCCCGGCCACGCTCACGAACGACTCCTTCCTCGAGCCGTCCGACGCGCTCTTCAGCACGCTCCAGGCGTCCTTCCTCGCGAAGCAGCGCGCCGCGTACGGCGCGCTCTCGCACGTGTACACGCTCGACCAGTACAACGAGAACGACCCGTTCTCGGGCGCGCCCGAATACCTCCGGTCCGTCGCCGCGGGCACGTTCGCGAGCCTCCGCGCGGCGGACCCGGACGCGGTCTGGCTCATGCAGGGCTGGCTCTTCTTTTCGAGCGCGGACTTCTGGACGGACGAGCGCGTCGCGGCGTACCTCGGCGGTGTGCCCGGGAACGACAGCATGATTGTGCTCGACTTGTACTCGGAGGCCGCGCCGCAGTGGAACCGCACGCAGTCGTACTACGGCAAGCAGTGGGTGTGGTGCGAACTCCATGGCTATGGCGGGAACATGGGACTCGAGGGGAACCTGGACGAGCTCACGCATGGTCCTCTCACTGCCTTGAAGAGCCCCGGGAGCAGCATGAAAGGCATTGGGCTGACTATGGAAGGGCAAGAAGGCAACGAGATCGTCTATGACATCCTCCTGGACCAGGCGTGGTCAGCCGCCCCTCTGGACATCAGCAGCTATGCCGACAGCTGGGTTGCGCGGCGGTACCTCGTCAAGCCTCTCCCAAAGGCCGCCCTTGACGCATGGAAGATCCTCTCAACCGCAGTGTACAACAACAGAGACCCGAGCACGCAGGCCACGATCAAGAGCATCTACGAGCTCGCCCCCGCTCTGACGGGGCTCACCAACCGCACCGGGCACCACCCTACCGCGGTGCCGTACGACACGAACACGACCGTCCTCCCCGCCCTGAAGCTGCTCCTCAAGGCCAGAGCGCAACACCCCGCGCTCGGCGCCGTGCCCGAGTTCGCGTACGACGTCGTCGACGTCGCGCGCCAATTGCTCTCAAACCGCTTCATCGAGCGCTACACCACGCTCGTCGCCACCTACAACGACTCCTCTTCGACCGCAGAGACGGTCACCGCCGCGGGCGCGCCGCTCCTCGCCCTGCTCGCGGACCTCGACGGGCTGCTGTACACGAACGGAAACTTCCTCCTGAGCCGCTGGATCGCGGACGCGCGCAAGTGGGCGCACGGGTCCGCATCGTACGGCGCGTACCTCGAGTACAACGCGCGGAACCAGGTTACGCTCTGGGGCCCGGGAGGGGAGATCGACGACTATGCGTCGAAGGCGTGGGCCGGGCTCGTCGGGACGTACTACAAGCCGCGCTGGGAGGCGTTCGTGGCGTACTTGGCGGACACGAAGCGCACGGGCAACTCGTATAATGCGACATTCATGAGGCAGACCATGCTTGCGCTCGGGGAGAAGTGGGACAACGGGACCTGGGGGACGGGCGCGGGAGAACGGTGGGGTGTCCACGGTAATACCTGGAGTACGGTAGCCAGGGTTCTGCATACTTGGGCCTGAGTGTTCTACCTTGATGAAACCGATGCACAACGCACGGAACGACCGTCATGTTCTTGCATCTAAATCCGCGATGTAGCTGAATACGATCATGATACTGATGTCGCAACCAAGGATTCGGACCTTTCACTCCACCGCCTCGAACAGGAACAGTCCGCCGCTATGAAAATGTCAGCCCCGCGCCGACGGGATGGTGAGATGTCCTCACCCTGCTCCTGAATGTCTCGAGAAGTAGTCGAAGTCGATGTTCACTGAGAAATCACGTCAGCCACCGTATCTAGGTCGGTCAAACAACACGGTCACAAAGCCTTACCGGCTGTAGCCAAGATGAGCTGGAGAACATTCCGTCAGCACATACCGCTCACACTCAACATAGGGTACATACAGCGCGCTCTTCGACGGTGAGGTCACGAATAACATACGCCTTCTGCGGAAGGTCGGGCTCTTCGCTCGCCTCAAAGGGGTCGAAGTTCACGAAGTACTGGCCTGAAAGAATTTCATCCTGTCAGCTCCAACTAGGATATCACCGTGCTGCGACGCCCGCCTACCGGTATCCGTGAAGATCTGAAGGGACGAAGTCAGTCACATACCCAGGATTTCCTCGATTAAAAATGTCTCACTTCACGACCGAAGCCACGGAATGCACGGTTCACATTCGCAATCCCCAGCCCTTGGGCGTCCCGGAGCGTGAAGTGCCACGCCAGCAAGCCCTCGTCAATCTTCGCGAACTGGTGAAACAGCTCTGGCTCTGGTTCGGGTTGTGGCTCGTTGAGCGTCGACAAGATGCGGTGCGGTGTTTGCCTCCAGAACGCGCGTGCGTCAACATCACACCACAAACGAACGTGAGTAGAGCAGAGTGTACCTCAGGAACAGGTCGTATCGCCGCCGCCACGGATGCCACACCTGTTGAACCTCAGCGAAGGTATCCAGGATAGGCTCTCCTTCTGGTGTGTATTGGTTGAAGTCCTTCAACCTCTGCACGTACATGCGCGAGTTGATGAACGCGAATGGTCTGCGGAACTACGTACGGCCAGAGGGTTAGGCTCACTGCGAAGCTCAGTGATATCAGAATGCTTTACCCATAGGATCGGCGACCCTTGGCTGTCCATCACAACGGCACGGAACGGCCTGTGTGTGCGGAAGATCTGCCTCGAGAACGTGGACAGTAAGCCACGAGGCTCCTCCGCGATATACCCTAGCGTGGTGCCAAGTTCGTTCGCTATGCACCTTGAGCCTCGAGCGCGAAGTGAGGTTCTGTAGCGGAACGACTCACTGATCACATAGCGGTTCGCTTGCTCAAACCCGACGAAGATGTTGAGCATCTCGATCTGCCTATCCGCACTCAATAACTCCGAGCTCGCTGCTGCGCTCCTCACGCGCGATGCACGTACCGGGTCACGATGAGCCGGTTGTTCTCCATCAACAGTCTGTGCATTCCTTCTTCTGGATTGCTCGCGGGCGTGCGCACGGTCTCCTCCCACAGAGGGGACTGTGCGGCGGACGGCTGCTCCTCGCGCGCGAACGTGCCGCCGGAGGACGCATTCCAGAACCCGAATTCTGGTGGAGGAGGCTCTGAAGCTGGATCTGAAGAGGATTTGACCTGTTTTCGTGCATTGAGAGGGTCGAGCTTGGGACGCTCGCGCCCGACTCCCGGACGCGGTTTCTCGAAGCGCGAGAAGGCGTAGGTGCGGGTGAATTGCAGCGGTGCGGCAGGCAGGCGCGAGGCGGGTCGCGCGACGAGTTGTGAGAGATGCCGGGAGCTTGTCCTCAGAGACAACATAGCGGGTCGTCTAGCAAGACATTCGTAGCGTTGTTAGAGGTGAGAGCACGCTCAGGAGGGCGAGCGGGAGGGCAGGAGAAGGAAAAGGGTCACTGCAGACGCGTGCTCGGGAGAGCGACGCGGCCAATCGGCGCGCCTCGACTCGTCCGTGGCACTGAGCTCAGGACTTGCCGCTCTCCTGCGCTCGTCCACGACGGAAGACAGCAGCTTTTGGCTCGGGGCCCGGCCATGCTCTCCTACCTCCCTCGGAGGTCCTGCACCCGTCTCCTCCTCGCCTCCCGCGCCGCGCCATGTCTCTCTCGTAGCCGCCTCCCCGCACTCGCGCTCAAAGCCGCCCCGCCGGCCAGCACCCGCACCTTCATCAGCTGGTTCAAAACCAAGCCCAAGCCCAGCTCCGCGCAGGCACAGGAGGCGCAGCCGGTGCTGACCGAGGACAATCTCTTCCACCCGTTCTCGCAGTCGCCCTTCCCCGCCATCCGTGCGCGCGGCGAGGCCATCCGTCAGCTCGCGCCCTGCCCCGTCTGTGCCTCGGAGCATAACGGGGTGCACGCGCACACGAAGGCACAGCCCAAGGCCGTCGCGTTTGAGTGCCCGGACTGCGGCTGGCCGACGCACTGCTCGGAGGAGCATTGGGCGGCCGACCAGGAGCACCAGAAGTACTGCAGCAGGCTGAGAGAGGCGAACGAGGACGAGCATGACCTGCGGAGCGGACGGAGGATGCGCGAGTTTGAGCTGCCTGGTGCGTACGCTTGGCATGCTCCAGCATGAGAATTCAAGGCTCAATGCACGTATGCGCTCCAGGGCCGCAGGACACGGATGCAGCGATCTCGTTCGCGAACTGGGATGTCTTCTGGTACACCCGCGAGTTCCCCTCGATGGACACCGAGCGGTCGCGCAGGCATGCTAGCAAAATCCTCACGTACCCAATCACCATTGGCTCCGTATTGCACCAGTTCAGCAACCTCACGCTGAGCAACCAGAGGTTGACTCCAGAGGGCAGCCGGTCTCTTGCAGGTCTGTCTTGGTATCCTCCCAATGAACTCTCTACCGACATTGTTTGATTAGCGCTCCGGACAAACCTGCATGTACCTCCTGGTACACCGGAGACCGCCGAGGCGGCTGTTACGAAACCCCAGATGAGGATATTCATCCTAGGTGCTCGCGGTGAATCTGCCCTCCCGCCGCACGTTTGGGAACAGCTCTGCTTGTTGTTCCCTTCCGCCTTGTTCCACTTGTACTTTATCGGCGACCAGGTCTCGTTGCCCAAGCCAGCCAGCGAGCTGAACAGGCGACCGACGAAGAAGACTACCGAGTCCGCGAAGGCTTCCGAAACAGCGACGGAAACGAGCTCTGCGGCTCCTGGTGGCGAGTCTCCCGAGCCCGCGCCCGCTTCGCAGGATCAGCCTCAGGAGGAGGAAAAACCGATATACGTGCCCAACGTGTACCAGCCACCGACGCCCGCGCCCATCATGCGCCTCAAGCGCACCCGGTCCTCGATCGAGCAATACGGCGTGCCGTCCTACACGGTGCCATACACGCCGCAGCTGACGATCACGGGCATGCAGGCGAACTACATGGACGTGCACGCGCAGTTCCAGGAGACGTTCGACCCGTACACAGACTGCTTCTTCCTGTTCTCGCCCGGGTTCGGCTTCCCGTCGCCCAAGTCGGTGGACGAGGCGACGGGGGAGCCGTACCTGCAGATCGCGTCGCCGACGGAGTGGGGCCCGGTGATGCCGCTGCTGCTGGCGAGCAAGTGCCCGATCTTCGTGACCGGCTTCTCGCCCGCGGACGTCGAGCGCGACATCAAGTCGCTCTCGACCGCGCCCGAGGTCGCAGGCGAATTCGACTGGGTGATCACGCCCGGCCCGAACGCGTTCGGGAGCGAGAAGTGGGAGGTCGCGGACTTTGACCCACGGGTGATGGTGAAGACAAACTGGGGCGTGTGGGGGATCCGGGGCAAGAGGAGGGATATCCGGGAGAGGTCGAGCTGGCTACCACTATGAGCAGTATAATGCTAGATGCTAGGTGCTACTGTTACTCATATACTACACTTTCACCACTCCAACAGTGTCCCCTTCCAGCAAAGAGTCCCCACAGTCCGACATGCCGATGACATTGCCAGTGTTACTGCTGAAGAGCCCATGGTTTGCTGGGATGGGCAGCTGTGTGGCCACCCTGGCATCTTGTAGGACTCAAGTGTGCAGCTGTACTCTCTCGCCCAACTCCCAATGGTCATCCGGGGACTGGACGAACTTCAAGACCATGTAGGTCATGCCAATGATTGCACACCAGACCATTGTGTTGTGGCCGCCACCAAAAATCTTGTTGAGGGTGACAGTTGCAGCTTGGGGAATGTGATCTGCATTCAGCTGGACAACATGCCAGAACTTGAAGGGCGAGTTACGCGCGTACTCGTGGCTTTTAGCGCCTGTACGCGTGTCACGTGCGTGAATTGACAGCGTTTGGGGACGCGTTGTTGACGAGACTCACGCGGCGCCAAAGACGCGCTCCGAGTCCGACGCGTTCGATCTCCCCCGCACCAGCCTCGCACTGGCTTCGTCCGTCACGCGTCTGCGTCTTGGCTCTGCCTCCTGAACACAACCACGACGCTCTATGGTCTACCTCCCGCCTCCCCACCTCGCGTCTGCCTCCCGCCCGTCCTATGGAGAAGCCTACGCAAAGATCCTCACTGCGCACCGCCGCTCGCCCAGGACATCCGCATCCTCCGTCATCATGCTCGTCGCCCCGGACGTCGACGCACTGTGCGCATCGAGGATGCTTGCTGACCTCTTCAAGCAGGACGACGTGATGCACAGGATCATCCCCGTCTCCGGACACGCCGAGCTCGAACGCATCCGGGACGAGCTCACCACTTACTCCGACGTGAGTCTTGCCTCCGCACGCGTGCAGTGAGCTGCCTGGGTGTTGATGACGGGCGGGGAACAGTTGCATACGCTCATCATGTTCAACATGGGAGCCATCCTCGACCTCCCGTCCGCCGAGTGGTTCGGGGACTTCCCGACTTCGCTCACGGTGCATGTCATCGACTCCTCAAGACCGCAGAATCTGTCCAGCGTCTTTGGCGGTGGTGAGAATGGCGACCGGATAGTCATCTGGGACGATGGCGGAGTGGAGGGTCTACAGGAGGAGCGGAAGGCATGGGAGGTCCTGACGGTGAGCGCTACTGTGTCTGTCTCTTCAAAGGCCTCGGCTTACAGTTTACACAGTATGCACCAGACATTGACTCAGATGACGAGGACTCCGACCTTTATTCAGACGAGGAAGCAGACGAAGACGAAGATGAGGAAGAGGACGACTATGAGGACGGCGAGGGCTCTCCTTCACGAAAGCGACGATCATTAGGTGAAGGCAGGAAACAGGGCAAGCGGCGGAAAGTCGACGTGAGTCTCTCTTTCGTTTGTGATATGTGTCGTATTGACTCGTATGCAGCAACCAAACCGCATCTCACGAGAAGAACGAGAACAGCATGAAAGTAAACTTATCAAATACTATCAATCAGGTACATGGCACGGCCAAAGTGCATCTGGAACCATGTACATCCTCGCTACCGTACTAGAACGCGTAGACAATGACCTTCTATGGTAAGCTTGCTCCTCTTATCGTTCACCCGCTCACGCAAGGCTAATGCACATCACAGGTTCGCCATTCTCGGCCTCACCTACCAGTACATCACCTCCCGCGTCTCACGAGAAGAGTACGACAAGTACCAGTCAATATACAACGACGAGGTTGCCCGTCTCAACCCTGCACCACCCACCGCCGTCGGCGAGGAGTTCAAGTCACAGAACCCGGACGACAACTCTGTGTACGCGGCCGACGAGCTGCGATTCATGATGTTCCGACATTGGAACCTCTACGACGCCATGTATCACTCGAGCTATGTCGCGAGCAAGCTCGGCATATGGAAAGAGCGCGGTCGGAAACGACTAACAGGCCTCCTCGCCAAGATGGGGTATGTGCTGGCGTTCTGATGCATTCGCAGCTTTTCAATGCTCACCCGTCCACAGCTTTTCAATAACGGAGACACAACAGCCCTACTCTCACATGGCGAAAGACCTGAAGCTGTCTCTCCGCCACAAGCTGGATCAGCTCGCACCCGAGTACGGCCTTGTCGAGCTTTCCTACCCGTCCTTCATGCGCTGCTACGGCTACCGCTCGCAACCACTCTCCGCTGGAGATGCCGTGGAGGCCCTCGCCGCGTTGCTCGACATTGCCGGTGGTACACGCATCGAGATCGAGATCCAGGGCACCCGCAACGGCGGAGAGTGGTTTGGGGGCGGGAAGCTCTGGGAAGGCGCGCGCGAGGGGCGCTACCGGGACGACGAGCGGGAGAACGTGCCCCCAGGGGTGCTCGCGAACGTCGTTAAAGTGCAGGCGAACGCGGACGGGAAGGACGACGGCGAGGGGACGGACCTCCAGTGGTGGGTCAAGAATTTCTGGGCGGCGTACGACGCGCTCAGCGAGTGAGTGCCTCCCAACCCGCCTAGCATTCTTGTACTCACGGGACATCGGACACGACAGCATCGAGCGGCAGCGCGAGGCGATCTCGCTCTCGATGGCGCTCCACCGCGCGATCATCCGGCAGGGCTCGTCGGTGATCGACAAGCAGGACATCAAGACGATGCGCGGGCACCGCGTCGTCGTGCTCACGCAGGGCCCGGACCTCGCGCTCTTCGCGCACCCAGGCGTGCTCGCGCGCCTCGCGCTTTGGCTCGTCGACGCGCTCCGCGACCGCGTCGAGCCTACCGCGGCCGTCTCTGCGCGCAGCCGCCGCAAGGCGCTCCCGTTCGTCGTCGCGTGCCTGAACGAGAAGGCGGGGACGTACATCATCGTGGGCGTCACCGGGGCGCCGGACTTTGACGACGTGCGGAAGAAGTAGGTGGTTCGTTGCCAGCGGGGGTAGTACAGGGTTGCTGACGGCGCACTTAGCGAGTTCGGTCTGGCGTTCCTCGACGCGAAAGAGCGGTGTAACGCGCGCACGCGGCACGGCACCTTCGACACGAGCGTTCTCGAGATCAACAAGGACGACCTGAAGGTCTTCCTCGAGACGCTCTGCGAGGGATGAAGGTGGGGCTTTGCTGGGCATTCCCTCCCGACACCCCCGCACTACGGCATGATGCCACATTCACCACACCCACCTTTCCCCCGGTTAGTTGGCTTTACTGTCGCGCTGGCTCTCATAGCGGTAGATGTATCACTAGGTAGTAATGTAATGAGTACTCGCCTATGGCAGATGGGTTCACACAACCCGGTCGAGGGTTCCACAACTGCACACCTGTTATGTACTGTACAATCTGTCTTTTCTCTCCACGTCATAACAGCACATCAACCCTGCACGACTGCATCTACAACACACCCTTCGTGCTCGGCACATCGTTCCCACCTGTCCGCTCGATCGCCTGGCGGATCGCGAGCGCGAGCGCCTTGAATGCTGACTCCGCCCTGCACACGAACACCATCGGTTAGTCCATAGCACCCCTTTGGCGCGAGGGGGACGAGGCACGGACCTGTGGTGGTCGTTCTCGCCGCGGAGGACGTCGATGTGGAGCGTGACGCCGGCGGCGACGGCGAACGAGTAGAAGATGTGCGGGAACATCTCCGTCGAGAGGTCCCCGACCTTCTCGCGCTTCAGCCCCAGGTCCGTCACGCAGTACGGGCGCGAGCAGATGTCGATCACCGCGCGCGAGAGCGCCTGTTTTACCGTGCAAAGCAACAACGTCAGCGAGGGCGACCGTGGGGAGGGGGCCGCGGGAGGTAGCGGTCCGAGGACGCGGGGACGGACCTCGTCGAGGGGCGCGAAGCCGGTGCCGTATCTGCGGATGCCGCGCACCTCGCCGAGGGCCTGCTTGAACGCGGTCCCGAGAGCTATCGCGGAGTCCTGTGCAGAACGAGTTCAGATAAGCTTTAGCTACTTGTACGGAGAGCCACGAAGAAAAGGACGTATCTGCAGAGTGGTGGTCGTCGATGTGCAGGTCGCCCTTGCACGTCAGCTGCAGAGACATGCCCGAGTGTTTTGCGAGCGCGTGGAACATCTGCACGGCACAGATTCTCCGTTAATCCCATGTACAAGACGATAGATCTGAGAAAAGGTTTGGTCTACATGGTCGAGGAAGCCGATGCCAGTGGAGACATTGATCTCCTGCTTGTTGCCCGAGCCGGGCTGGCAGTCGAGGTTGATCGCGACGCTGATCTCCGTCTCGGCCGTCTTGCGCTCAATCACTGCTGTCCGTGCTGCCATTTCTCTGGTGTCGAACGGAGGTCCTGTTGCGGCTGGAAACAAGTGGCGATATGGGCGTGAGTCAGTTGGGTGAAGTTCTCATCCACTTGCAAACTTAGATTGCCATTTTAGGCAACGGGTGTATTCACGCGCCCCGCTGCTCGCGCCGAATGAGCGAGCGGGGATTAGGCCGCGTCGATCCTGCAGACGTATGCAATCACACAAGTACCGGGTGCCAGAAACTCTGTTAATTGGCGGGTGACATAGTAGCTACGTCGCCAACAAATGGACCTCTGCCTTCTGCTTTCACGTCCATCACCTTCCAAAAGTTGCAGCCCTTCCCGTCGTTTTGTGCCCCGGCGTAGCATGTCCACCAATACTTCGCCACAATCGACCTCTTCCCTGATGTGCTGACAGGTTTGCGACCGCTCTCTGACGTGTTCTCCCCAGATGGAACAGCAACGGACGCGCCATCATACCTATTCTTCATGTCTGGACGGAGAATGCAAGGCACACCACATTTGCACCGCGGAGTCTTGTTCGCGTTGAAGTCTGGGCGGTAGAATCGAAAAGTGATGTTTATGCGCGCGTTCGATGCGTCTTTCAGGCGAGATACTTCTTCTTCGTCATCGGCGAGTGTAAGTGGAGGAGGGAACGGGGGATGGAACATGTCAATGCTCGTTTGGGGAGGTACCGAGTGCTTGAACACTTCTTGTGTCGAAGCGTGCATAATGATGAGCTGTGTGGCCATGAGTCAATAATTCCGCTGCAACACTTTGCCTGACTTCGTACTGAGTTATGTTTAAGGGGCACATTGTATGTTCTTGCTGCTCGCTTGTCTCTCTCGTCGAGCGGAATGACTTCACGTAGTCGGAAGACACGACTTACACCTGTGTCCTCATTAGTCACCGTCATGACTGCGAACAGAGAGTCCTCACCAAGACTCAGACTAGCGATAGTGGGGTATGGTCCAAGGTACGTTAGTTGATCCGAATGGAAGCCAACGCTCTCCTTCGCTCCCGCATAGCAGTTAGACGCTGCGACATTTGCGCGCCAGAGCAGTGGTTCTTCGCCCTCCTGTGCCGGATAACCACCCCATTCCAAAGGGAAACGCGATCGTTTCCGCATCTCGGCATTGACGACCCGCTCGACTATCTCGCAAGCTTCCTCCATCGGCGGAGGAAAGACCGGTGGAGGTTCTGTAGGGCGACCGTTGTACCTGCACAGAAACAGGTGAGCCTTGTCGCTGTCGAATGGATGTCCGGAGATCGTGTACCAGTACTGTGCCGCTTGTTGCATGTCTGCCTCTTGCTCTGGGTTCTTCGCCTTGCGGCAGTAGAACGATGTGCTATGCGAACTCTGGACTACCCGGTCCGCTAGCCACCATCGGGTACGTTGCCATGCTTGACTGGCATGCAGCAGTGTGTAGTACAAGCTGACGGGTATTCCGGTTCAAAACATTTCGCCTGCAGCAGCACTTGTGCAGCATATCACTCACCGGCATGCTAGTTCAGGATGAAGCACAGAGTGGTGCAAAGTACATGGTGTATGCTCCGCAACCATGTCTGATGTGGTCAGAGTCAAGGGTGGTAACCGTGGTACTTGAGGCTTCGTGGTGGGGGCGTCTGAGGAGCCTGAAGGTTTCAAAAGAGCCATGAGTTCTGTATTGGTCACATTCTTGACTTTCGACAAGGGTTTGCCGGGCGAACATGACCGTGGCCCGGGGGACGGCGATGGAACCAAAGAACCTGAAGAGACTGGGTGATTACAGTCCCCGTCACCACTGTTGTTTCCCTTCAGCCAAGTATCGATGCTGACTTTGTCAGACACCTTGCGCCTCTTCTTTGGCGGCTGTTTGTCGTGTCGCAGCGTCTTGGCGGCGGCCTCGATATCCCCCTGACAGTTGACGAGGGCCTCCAAGAGTACAGAGTCTTCGACTTCCTGGGGGTGGAGAAGACTAGAGAGCATGGCCAGAAGGGTCTCGGTGTCCATGTCGGAGCCGTCCATTACGGAGGTCCTCGATATCGCGGTCGCCGGTCAAGTGTGAAGCTGACTCTTCGCAGTGACGCGCCGGAGCACGGGCATAACGCGGTCGGACACGCCCACGTGACGAGAACGTCACGTCACAGCTTCTACGGCTCGCCGATCCGGAGCAGCCTGAGCTTATCCAGTCCGCGGTCTTTGCACACGACCGCCATGTCCAACGAGTCGTCAAGCAAGAGCAGTGCCGACATACTCCCCACCTCCCAGGCGGCGCCGGTCCGGGAGTCTTCGCAGGTCGGTGCTACATACAGCGACCGTGGTGCGCGTGTAGCAAGGGTAAGCTTACCGTAGGACTCCACGTAAGGCAAAGGCGTTGCGTTGATAAGCACCCTCACAGTTCACACGTCTCGTCCAGTACCTGCTGGCCACCTACCTTGTCTATCTTGTCATTTCTCAGTGCTCGGATGACGCGTTCTTACGGAGACTCGGATGGCGGCTTGCGTCTCGCGACTTCTCTCATCTTGCCAACCACTGTGCTCACATTTCCCCCATATCCGAGCAGTCAATTATCGAACGGCAGGACGCTCTCGCTCGCACTCTGCATGCATTAAACGCCTCGGCATATATTGCAGAGCCGGGCGCCAGCGCCAGTTACTTCGCAAACCTATCTAGCTCCTCATGGCATCTCTCAGAGCGTCCTTTATTGCTTGTCGTCCAGCCCACGACGGACAAGCACGGCAATATCCGGGCAGATGTGGCCATTTTAACTCCGGCATTTGAAGAAAGCAGAGCGCGGCTACTACCCATTCCGAGTGCCGCAGGTGTTACCTACACAGCGTGGCCCGAAGACCACAGCCCGTACTCGCGCGCTCTCTCACTCCTACCTAGCCTGGTGGACACAGCGATCTATGTCGATCGCGATGTTAGGTCCTTCATAACAGATGGACTTCAAAAGGCTGCTCCGAAATCTCAGGTCTCAGTTGCACCGCTCGAAGTTCAACGCATCCGGGAGCGCAAGAGCGACGAGGAAATCGATATCCTAAAGTGTGTCAACGAGGTCGGTGGCCCGGTATCGAGTATTGTACCAAGCTGAACCGTTCCTCGCAGGTAACTGTCCTGGCAATCCGTGCTGCGCGAGACCATCTCCGTATCGGGATACGGGAGTCGGAGGCCAGCCAAGTCATGCACAACGCCCTTGCTGCTGCAGGCCTTGAGGACATATGGGTGCTGGCGTTGTTTGGCGGTAAGTCCAGTCAGAGAATATCTTCCGTTATTGTTGCTAAATGTTGTGTAGAAAACGCTGCCCTACCGCACGGATCCGGGACCGACCGTGTCCTCGGCAAGCATGATCTCGTCCTGGTGGACATAGGTGGAAGTCTACACGGCTACCACAGCGACGTGACGAGGGTAAGTATGAAGAACATTGGAGGAACTAAACTTGTAGTGCTGAGGGCTCGGTACAGACATTCGCCCTCCCCGCTTCGGAAATCCCTTTGCGATACCAAGCACTATGGCACGTTGTGCATGCGGCACAGCAGCGCGCCCTTGTGACGGCTGGCAATGGAACCATCACATCTTCGGTGGATCGTGCAGCGCGCAAGATCATCAAAGAGGCGGGCTACGGTGAATTCTTCACCCATCGCTTAGGGCATGGTGCGTTGATCTGTAATGGTGCTGTCGATCAGCACTTACTCGCTCCATAGGCATTGGGTTAGAGACCCATGAGTCTCCGTACTTGGTCGGCGGCTCCGACGATGTGATCTTAACTGGACATAGCTTCTCAGACGAACCTGGGATCTACATCGAGGGAAAGGTGGGTATCTCACAGGTCTTGATAGTCAGCACGAAACTGACGTTAGCAAAGGTCGGGGTACGCCTGGAAGATTGTTTCTATATTGACAGGGATGGCCAAGCTCAATATCTTACTGCTGGAGTGGGTGCTCCGGCGTCGAGCCCCTGGAGTCCATAGATTGTCATGCACAGAATGTAGCCACGTTCGCTGGATCATGCTGGGTCAAATTTGTTGTACTTGTTGTACGATTATACCTCCAAATCATGTTGATTACGTGTATGCACAGTATGGATAATGGTACGGACTTGGCGCCGGAAGTGTGATCGGGAGCAAGCGCCCACGCCTCGAAAATGTTTCGAAGCGCCGGCAAGGAACTCTACTCAACGCCGCCGCCAGGCTCGCCTGCTTACCTCTTCTGCTGTGCTTATTCTCCCCTTCACCATATGCTGATATAACGATGCCGTCCCCTGAAGAAGCCTCGACATCCACTCCTCCGCCGGCCGAGCCCCCGAGCTTCAAGGCGCTCGGCCTGATCGACCCGCTCCTGGAAGCCCTTGAGCAGATGAAGTTCAAGACCCCCACCGAGATCCAAGCGGAGGTCCTCCCACACGCGCTTCAGGGCCGCGATATTATTGGTGTCGCCTCCACCGGCTCCGGCAAAACCGCCGCCTTTGCGCTGCCTATCCTGCAGAAGCTGTGGGACGAGCCGAAGGGGCTGTTCGCGTGTGTGCTTGCCCCCACGCGCGAGCTCGCGGTGCAGATAGCGCAGCAGTTCGAGAGCTTGGGGTCGGCTATGGGCGTGCGCTGTGCGACGATCATTGGTGGTGTGGACATGATGGCGCAGAAGGTCGCGCTCGCGAAGAAGCCGCATATCGTCGTTGCCACCCCTGGACGGCTGAACGACCACCTGGAGGAGACGAAGGGGTTCAGTCTGAGGAGCTTGAAGTTTTTGGTATGTGGTCCCTACTAGGCACGACCTTTGCAGAGATTTACCGCGTCGAGGCCGCTATCGCAGGTCCTGGATGAAGCGGATCGACTGCTTGACATGGACTTCGGTCCTATCATTGACAAGATCCTGAAGGTCATTCCCAAGGAGCGGACAACATACCTGTTCTCGGCCACAATGACTACTAAGGTTGCAAAACTCCAACGCGCGAGCTTGTCCAACCCCGTCCGTATCGAAGTCAACTCAAAGTACGCCTCCCTGCCTTTCTCCGCCTGCATGCGTACCGAACTGTGAACGTCCAGATATTCGACTGTATCAACACTCCTGCAATACTACCTGTTGATCCCACTCCCGCAAAAGGATGTGCACCTCATCTACCTCGCCAACAGTCTGGCGCAGAACTCTATAATTATCTTCACACGAACAGTGCACGACGCGCAAAGGCCAGTCCATTGTGCTAGACGTACATGTTTTTTTGTCTCATAGCTATGCCCTATAGACTTTCCATAATGCTCCGGACACTTGGGTTCCCCGCAATACCACTGCATGGACAGCTAAGCCAGAGCGCCCGACTAGGCGCACTTGGCAAGTTCAAGAGCGGCGGTCGGAGGGTGCTTGTCGCGACTGACGTCGCGAGTCGGTCAGTTTACATTCCTTCATGATCTCAACGCTTCCAGGGCTGACACCACATCCATACAGAGGTCTCGATATCCCCTCCGTAGACGTGGTCATCAACTACGACATCCCCACCCACTCAAAGGACTACATCCACCGTGTCGGCCGTACAGCGCGTGCCGGGCGGTCGGGGAAGTCCATCACACTTGTCACGCAATACGACGTCGAGCTCGTCCTGCGTATAGAGCAGGTCACCGGAAAGAAGATGGAGCTCTGGCCTGTTGACAAGGAGGAGGTCGCGCTGCTGCGGGAGCGCGTGGACGAGGCCGGGCGGCTCGCCACGAACGAGATGAAGGAGCAGGGCATCAGAGGAGGCCATGGGAAAAAGCGCAAGCGGGGAGGAGAGGAGGGCGGAAGGGCAGATATGGACAGGGACGACGACGTCGTGGAGGCCGGCATGCCCACACTCAAGAGGAAGGGCAAGGGTCGGAGGTGATGTGTACATTGGTATGCTATTTTACGTGTGCGGCGTTGTATCATTTCATGAACATCAGGTCTGACCGCAGAACGTATTTTATGCCTTTGGTAACCGGTGAACCTTCGTGCAGGAGGCAGTCCTGGCCGTGTCTGAGATACGGCTCGTGTAAGCTGAAAGTCCCATTGGAATCGAGATACACGCACCGATGCAAGAGTGCTGTACCGCGTGTCAATGGAGGGACTATCGTCTCTCTTGGTTTCCCTCGTTCATCGCGATAGAAAAGAGTCTGCGCGAACTGAATGATCATGCCTGCAGGCAATACTTGCGAGGGGACCGACCTCTCCCCCTTCCACCCCATCCCGGTCTCCGGTGAGGTATATGAGCAACGTCCACTCCGACTTTGCTCCCGTTTCCGGGTCTCGCACCGAGTCGTCGTAATGGGGACCGAAGTATTGACCCTGCGTGTACTTGTACACACGGATATTTGAGTTCAGCGAGTGCGGTTCGCGTGCAGTCGCGCCTGGTGGTCGTTTCGCCCAAGTAGGATAAGGGAAGTCCGGTAAGTGCGGAGCGAGCACGGAGTAGAGGCGCTGGGCAAAGTCGACGGAGGTTATGGACATGCGGTCTGTTCATCCGGGGTCAAGTCGTGTGGGCGATATGGGAGACTAGAGCAAACGCACGGTTCACGCGTTCGGCCTCACCCCGCTTCTTGGGCGGTGTCAGCTCTAGCGGCAGACTATCAATGAATTTCACATAGGTCTTGCATTCCTCTGGAGAGAAGAAATCCTGAGCGATAGTTCAGCAGGAGATGCCCGGAGATTCCAAGCGAGCAGGAGGGGCGCGCACGACCTGGGAGACACGCACGTCGATCAGGAGGATTTGGTCCTCAAGCAGAGCACGGCACTGTAGTCCTTCCTTGTGCGATACCGGAGGGAAGTTCACAGTAAGAGGCTTGCTAGGAGCTAGTGCAGACGCAGCGGCCGCGCGAGTCTTCTTCGCCATGGTGGTCTGTATCTAGCAGCTCGCTATAAGCGGTCCGAGAAAGTCGGAAAGGCGAGGAGGCAGAAATGCCTCCGCTCCGAAAAGAACGGAACAGGTAATAGGCACAAAAGCAACAAGCATCGTCACTTTGCCGGAGTGGTTAACGGGATCGCCTGCTATTCATAGCTGCCAGCGGTTGGGCTTTGCCCGCGAGTGTTCGAATCGCTCAGGTGACGCTTTTTGCTCCTCTCCTTTGTGCGTACCGATGCCCCCCCCACCGAGGCTAGCAGCTCCTGTCAACAAATACTGCAACGAACACTGAGGCCTGAGGCTAGCCAAACGCATCCGACGTATCAAACACGCGACTCTACTAGTGAATGAGATTCGACTGTCACGACTTCCTGCCACCGGCTAGACTACAAGGTACGTAACTATTGAGACAGAACTTGAATAGTTCGACATGAGCACCTCGGACAACACGATTGACCATGTACATAACCCAATTGTTTACAGGAGATCCTCCGGGGCCCACAAGACACAGCGTCCGCTTGCATTACCACTAACGGCTCTCTCGACAACGCTTGGATGAGATGCAGTGACCGCCTGCACCGCTGTGATCCTATCGTGGTCGTCAGCATGGGCATCCGCGCGACAGAGTGAAGTAGAAGCGATCGATACGCACTTGGTCTTGTCGTATAGCTTGGTGATGAGGTCACCCTAACCAAGCCATTAGGTGAGCAGCAGGCATAAGTACGTGTAGGGCGCACCTTGCAAGAGAAAATATCTAATGAATGATCCATGTCTCCAATCTATAGTTCACTTGGTCAGTGTGCCATTGTGATCCAAAACGATTGTTACATACCGTGAAGTGAGGGTATACGTCGGGGTTGGTAGTCCAGGTCGCCTTTAGGATGGTCAACCATTTGCCCTACAACGAGATTGTCAGGAGCAGTACACATGGTATATCGACGGCTGAGCTCACTGTCTGACAGTTGTGCTTGATCTGGCTGAATGGCCGTGACGACGGGAAGACTGCATCCTTGTCCAGCCATGTTGGTCTGATATCCCATACTGTGTGATCGACGGTGTTTTCAGGCATAGGATACCGCAGTGTACTAGCTAAAAACTCACGTCGGACGGTATCATCATAGCTTGTGCTCACGATCGAACGACCGCGCGGGTCCCAGTATGCCGAGCTTACGGACTTCCCATGAAGCCATCGCGCACGCATGGTTGACTGTCCCTTCTTGGTCGCAAGCAGCTTGTCGATCGATTCGCTGTCGACCTCATTTGGGAGCGTCACCACACTATCATCCCTTTTCATGGGTGAACGGGTTGGTGAATTGGGCGCAGATCGCATGGATCTGGCGCTGAGGGTCTCGAGCATCCGTGTATCCCACACTCTGCGGGCGGGATGTGAGCACTGTGGTCAAGAAGGGGAAGGGGGAAGCATACTTCAACTCTCGACTGTTGGACGCTGTGACAAGAAAATATGGGCGTGTAGGATTGACACTGACGTTCCCGATCTTCTGGCTAGAAAGTTCGTACCGCTTCGCATGTGAGCGGTGGGCACGAAGGTCCATGTGAGTCACGCCCCCCATGGCGTCAGATATCCACATTTCGTTGCCATAAGGGGGCAGATCGACGGATGTGAGGAGAATGTCATCGCTCGCGTAGACTTCAGTCGCTATACCAGACGTGAGAGAGAGATTCCGGATAGTGCAATCGTATGCACTGGTGAATAACTATGATACCCGGTCATTAGCGTGAGCCTTGCGTGGATTGGAGTAAACGTACACTGAAGGAATCAATAGGGTCCAACCTGATTGACGATATCGAAGACTTGGAAGACGCAGGCCAGTGCATCTGTAGCCTCCAGTACTTGCCACCTTCTCCGTCTTCAGGCGGCGCAACGTCACCGTCTTCGTCTTCAACTTCTTCTATAGGTGCACGAGCATCCCAAATACCCAGTTGACCATGCTTGTCTGGAAACATGTTCATATCGCTTCAATGGCTGGACCCGACTCCATGCACACTCACCTCCGAAAAACACTAGGTCCTTCGATATCTCTGGATGGTATGCAACACTATAGATCCGATCCTGCGTAACCTTGGCCCGCGACACGACCTTCAGCTTGCCGAGCCTCTTCTTGAGCTCCCTGACTTCGTGGACGTCTTTCTCCTCCTCGTCAAAGACGTATGCATCGTCCGAGCTTGGCTGCTTGGGGCGTGGCGTCTTGAGCACCGTCGCGAAAGCGTTCCTAAGCTCGCCCAACTCCTCAGGGGTGAGGTCATCTGTGAGGGTCTGGAGGTCGAGGTCGTGGTGGCGGGGGCGCTTCGCCTCGCGTTCCCGCTCCGCCGCAGCCAGTAGTTCCTCCTCCTCTTCGCGGCGCTTCTGTTCCTCTTCACGCTGCACAGCTTATCTGTACCAATAGAAGAGCCCCTTGAACGACTGCAACTCACCTCCCTCTTCCTCTTCGCTGCAGGACTCTCATGCGGGTCGATGGGCCCCACGAGTCTCTTGATCCTGGTGGACTGGCGCGTAGGCATCGCAGGCTCTCTCGGCTTCTTGACGCGCGGCTGCACAGGCTTTGCAGTCGTCTTCGCCGGCTTAATCGTCTGAGCGGCATCGACAAGTCCTAGGCTCGCAAGCAGCTCGCGGTTGCGCGCAATCGTCGCCTCCCGCTCGCGTTCACTGGGTAGCCATAAATTCTATGTCTGACGTACGCTGGCCGCTTCACTCACTAGTCTGATACGTCCGACATCTCTCCAAAGGCTATACAGTCGGCTTGTATACGGTGTGTGATAGAAATGGGGGTTGGAGCAGTACCGTGAGCGGACAAGAACAAGACGAGGCACTGATGCGGAACCGAGGCACGAATCGCGATCGTTGCCCGTGGCCTAATGGCGCGCGTCATGTCACATGTTCTCCACACCGTGACTGTTCGCGTTTTGTGACAGCCGCGGTCCCACTGCCTGAGCACACGAGAAGGGCAGATATAGCAGAGAATACATCGGATAGGTAGTACGTGGGTATCGCTACATGCTGGTATTTGGCGCCCCCATATTCACCACGAACGTACTGCGGCCTCCCCGCGGCAACACCAGTACCTTCTCCGCACCATGCACTTGGTGCGTCTCGCAACCAGGAATGACGCTCGAACGCATCCTGTGCTCGCCGGGCAGAGGTAAGGCAGTCACAGATATCTTCGGCAACACCAGCTCGCCATGATGAAGAGCAATGAGTGTGATGGGAACGGAGACAGTCTCGTCATCCTATGATCAGCCGGTCAGGATTGCACGAGGAACCTGGCAGAAGAGGACGGCACTCGCCTTGGCCATGAAGTCTCCTCTCTTCCTCCCGCTTACGAGCCAGTCTTGTGTGAGATCTTCGATGTCGTACCGCATTAAATAACTTTCGACCTTCGTGTCTTCCGGTGGTGCCCAGTGGAACGACGTATGAACGGTGAGCAAAGCAGAGATAGGCTGGCCTGCGTACAGCGGACGCGTGCGTCGCTGAGGCTTCTCGGCTGAGAACGGGTTCTCCATGACTTGCAGACGCGCAGCGGCGAGGATCTAGCGCGGTGTGTCAATATGCGTTCGACTGTGGCAAGGTCGAGGGGGGCACCCACATGCATCTGGGGGACATCCACGGGGATGAGGATCTCACGCCATTCTCCGAACAATGTGGGTAACCTGCGCTTGTTCAGGATCTACCAACATGTCAGGAGGCAACTCGCACATATATCCTGCCAGAAGACACTGACCTCCTTCACTTGGCCCAAGCCAGATCCTATCTCATCCTCCCCGGATGTGATGCCGGGGACAGCAAGTTCACCTGTGACACCATACAGCTCAACCCATGAGGCGTCCGTCTCGAGGGCTTGGACGAGCCTGTCGATCATGTCTTGACGCAGCGTGTCCAAAGCTGGCGTCCCAGACACAACCTCATCCACCGCGAGCTCGATCAATGACTCCACCTCTGCCAGACACACTCAGCTTGAGGGAACTTAGGTAGCGGGGCATGGACTGACCCTCACGCAGCATGCGATACTCAATGCGCAACTTCAGGGCATCCCGTACTATTCACGAATGAGTTGGTCACAGCGCGGGCATCGCAGTAGCGACATACCTTGCCCTCGACTCGCATCCATCTGGAACAAGAACCGACCAGGTTGCGCAGGGGTGATAGTCTGTCAAGAATCAGCTTCGTTGCCTTTGGCGAGAGGATAAAGCCTTACAACAACAGATGGCTTCTGAGCCATGCACTTGGTCACCTTCACCCCGTCCGACTCGTTGGGAGATAACAGATGTGTAGATCGAACCCGGACGTGCTGATGAGACGTCGTTGACAGTGTGAATCGTGTGAACAACCTGAAATTCCCTTAGCGTTGTTTCTGGTGAGATTGTTCAGATAGCTTGGCTCACCTGGTACCGCGGAAGAAGTCTTCGACGTTTATGGCCACAGGTAGGGATGTCGCCACGATCCGGCTCAAGCGCAAAGTGCGAGTGATATCCGGCTCGGCAGTGGTCACATACTCGACAATAATGTTAACCCTCTATCAAGCCAGTCAGTGCATGTTTCCTTCGGACACCGGAGGTACTCACCATGAAGTGGTACGCCGACGCGTCAGAGTGAGGGATAGCAGCCTTGATAGTCTGATCCTGCTTCAGGTCCAAGAATGTGACAGAATCCTCGTCCTTCCTGATTGGAGGTGCGTCTGTGCGCTCGTCAGAACTGCTCTCATGCACAAATGAAGCTCATAGATGCGGAACCGACCTGCCCCGCTGACCTCCGTCTCGTCGTACTTGAACTGGATACCAGATGGCGCGCTGAGCTTGACTTGTGCGGTCGCGATGTCATTCCGGCCAGTGTAGACAACGACAACAATCCTTGACGACGTCCCGAGCTCGACTGATGTGGGCGGTAAGCTTCTCAAGTCTGTTGACGTCAAGAACCGCCAAGACTCACTTTTCGGGGGCTGCTTTAGCCGCACATCCAGCGCCTTGAGATCCTTGGGTATATGCACCAGTTCTGGCATGTTCCCAGCACGGATCTGCTTAGGTGTTTTTGTATGCTTCCACTGAAAGTGCAAACGGGCGATGGTGACTTGCGTGCTGAATAGCGTGTACGTTCCTGTTGTTGACGACTGACGAGGAAAGGTGAGTAGCGTAAGTGCGAACGAGATGGATTGATACCCACAGGACAGAACAGCGTGAGCTCGTTTCGGCCGGGCTTCAACAATGATACCTTGTCCGTGTACGATATCCGGGCATTTTCTCGACCAGAGAGCTGCACTTCGACTTCATCCACGGGCACGTCCTGGAGTTTGGGTGCCAATGAGCGACATATTCTTCTGAAAAACCAAAGAACTCACGCAAGGTAACCTGTTCTGTACCACGATCCTCAACAATGAGCCGTCTCGCGTCTGGGCCAGCGTTGCGTCGTGATCCAAAATGAAAACCGCGAGTGCAGGATGGTCAGGATACGGTGTGTCTGTGGACGAGCCTTTTTATACAATTGACGCGGTGAAGGTGTACTCGTCTGGCACGCACCGGCATCGAGTTCTTGTACGGCTTCCCGAAACGCTGCGACCAATTGCGAGACGTACGCCCGGCTGTCCTCCTCGCTCATGAGCAACTCCTTGCCCATGTCCTCCACATAGGTGCGGAGGAAATGCAAGAGGATGTGGATCCACTCTCGGTCCTTGGGCTTCCCCGAAGACGCGTGGATGTCCAAGGCTTGGTTGAGCATGAGCGCTTCCAACGACGTCCATCCATGTGGCGAGTAATGCGCTGGGAGGGACGTGTATGTCTGCAACGCACTAGACAGGTGACCGCGATGCCTGCTCGAAGTGTCAAAATAGATCATGACAGTGAGCACCAAGAAGCTTACACGTCGAGTGCCGCTAACGACCCATGCAACTTGAGCGCGAACTTCCGCCGACCTGCAGCAGCGTACAGCTCGATCGCGCGATTCGTGACGCCCACGTATAGCTCATAGAATGCGTCCTTGTCCTTCAGCGCTGTGGACAGTTCGCTTGTCGATATGCTCTCTACCGCGTCCTGAATTTGCGAGCTCTTGGTCTCAGAGTGATTCACGGGGAGCACGAGGGAGAAAGGGGGTTTCTTCGGAAGATGGCTAGCCGCTATTCCCAAGGTATCAAGCTGAAGGATGTGTCAGTCATGTCTTAGGATTCCTTTGGACGCATTACCTGATGACGAGCGAGCTCTACAAGTTCGCCCTTGGTGGCGTTGAAGGCGGCAAGGTCGGCTTTACCGAACTCAATAGACTGTGCCCACTCGTCGCATTGATCAACAACGCTGAGTGAAGAGGAGTAGATCCAGGACTCAATGAAGAAGGGCGGCAAAGTGTCCTATTTAGGTATGCGTTGAGGTACCGTCTGAACATGATGAAATGCAGCTGGGCCTACCTCTACGTCTCGCAGGGTCCTCGCAATGGTAGTCAGAAAAGAAACAGTCTTGCGACACACTTCCTCGAGGTCTCCTAGATGGCTCAGGAGAGCGCATTGCCTAGCGAGAAGGTAGACTCTGAAGTCAAACACAGAGATAGAGTTTGCCAAGATCAAGTCACGATAGGGTTTTTTGGTTACCGACAGCAGCGGAGAGGAGTCGTCAGAGGATGAAGGCGTAATTAGGGGGCCAAACCAGGACATGTTTTTTTCCCGCAGGACCTGGAAGAAGGTCGCTTCAAGCTCAAAGTACTGCTGCAATGCGTCTTCGTGGAGGTTCATGCCCTCCAGGGAGCTGGCTAGGCTTTCCTACATGCATACATGAGCGCACCCCGTCGTCTGATAGCTCACCTGAGTTTGACGCACCTTCAGTATAAAGAAAGTACAGAAGTTCCATCCTGGCATCTGGCGTTGGCCCTCCGATCTACGAACCTCCTCTTCGCGTTGAGTGAGTGCCGCATCAAAGGCCGACAGGATACCATCCTTGATTTTGGTTACGAGCTCCGCCCATGCAGTCGGGTTGTCCTTGTCTGCGGACCACACGAGCTGTACACACCTGTAACCAACGTCAGAGACCGTTCGTAGTCAGTACCGGAGGGGACGAAATTGACCTGTCCTTCTTGTCGGTATTGAAGTCGGCCTTGACCTTATCGAGGACAGACGCCTTCATTTGAAAGATTCTCCCCTGGGCCACGCTCTGATCGGGGCGGACAACATGCACGAGCAACCACTCTTGATTCTTTCTCTGGCTCACAGATGCGTGCCACTCTTTGATCTGCCTCCGCGTTGTTGCCTTGTACGCCTCGTTGTCCTAGCCGCCAACTCTTCATAAGGATGAGTCGGGGCAACACTGAAGTGGATAGTCACCTCGCATATGAAAACGTATATGTTGAGCAATGGCTTCTCCAATATGCTTTGGGGTATCTGCGAGGTTGTCTGGTCCTCCCGAAGAGTCTCGAGAGGAACAAGATTCACATCGAGTTCGAGGATTGTGCGGATGGTGGGACGCGAAGAGGACTTCCAGTGAAGGTTGCGAAGGGGAAGCTGGGAGACGAGGGATGCATGGATCTGCTTCCAGTGGTCGGTAGAGAGGAAGACGAGGGGGGCGGCATACGTGACGACGACGCGCTGGGAGGTAGCCGCCATGGCTTGCGTGGCAAACGAGAGGACGCTCTACTCGTGATCCGGATCCTGCTCCGTCCAGGATCGACGCACCCTACGGGCCCCAGGGACAGGCTTCTCTGTCAAACACTCTTCGGTCACACACCCGGCCTGCACAGTTCGGCTCAGGCTGTGGGAATCAGTCTCGGGATGGCTGTATCTGTGCTAACGTTTCGTACTAGATCCGAACACTTGGGTTGTGGAGGGTGCGTGCGTGCGAAGTGAGAGCCAGATAGCCAGAACGCGAGGAAGGAGAGGCGAAAGGCAAAGTGGAGACGCGTTCCGCGCGTCTCGCCACATCCGTCCTCGCTTGCTTAGTAAGCATTCGCCGTCCTAACATCACTCTCCCCCAGAACACGCTGTGTCGCTTGCTTGTGCGCCGCCAAGTCCGGAGAGAAGCGGTACGTGGTTCAAGGCCATCCAGGTGCGCCAGGACGGGGAAAGTAGCTTGTGCAATCAGGTCGAGTGAGCGTCGGCGGCAACAGCGCGCGGCCAGATCTGCAGTCCGATCGGGATGCTACGTATACGTCATGCCCCTTTCGTACTCTGCGGCGACTGTGCGTATGATAACCGTGAGCCGTTTGCCCAATCCCGGCTTCTCGACCACTCCGTGCCAGCGCTGACCGTCATCCGACACGTCGCCCGCGCCCCGTCGGCATCGCATGTCTTCCCAGACTCAAAAGTCTCGCATCACCTCCGACTCGCCAGTATCTCTTTCTCCTTCCCGTCACTCACAACCATGCCTTTGAACCTTCGTGCACTTCTCCTACACGCGGCTAGCGTGGCCATCATGGCGCATGGCTATATGAACCTCCCAGACATGATTGGGACTGTACGAATGTCAGAGAAGAAGGGCGGCCAGTTCCAATTCCTCACCATACAAGGGTAACGAGCATTTCTGGAGTACTGTAACCAACCTGACTGACCGCATTTGGTTCTCTCAGTCTACTGCTTGCCTTTGTGACCATGGTTGTCAGCTTGGCTGTCGACCTGATACCCTCGTCTAGTGAGTTCTTCCATGTCTAAAGATCACACTCGCGCTCAAGCTCTGCATTAGGATGGCTTAGGAACGTAAAGCGCGCTGTACTGATTATTGCACTTCCCGTGCGTCAAAGGTCCATCGGTCATTTTAGCCATCTGACTGCACGGCTGCTACAGGTTTCCATCGTGATCTCAACTATCTACTGGAACCTCCTTCTGTTCATGCCGCACATGATCATATTCACAGCTCCGGACGCGACCACGCCAACATCATCAACTCTTGTTCCTGAACCAGCCCGCCTCCCTCTCAGCCTTGATCTCGCGTTACACGCCGTACCGGCGGTGGCGATGTTCATTGATTTCTACTTTTTCGAAAGAAAATACACCGGAGCCGCGAGCCGATGGGGACCAATTGTTTTGGCCGCTATCTTCGGCTCCTGGTATTCCTGGTGGGTGGAATACTGCGCTAGCTACAACGGCTTTTGTGAGTGTGTTTCCTCCGTAATCCCTCTCGTTTGTACTGAACGCATGTACCAGTCCCCTACCCGTTCCTGACGGAGAACCCCTACAACGTCAGACTTCTGATATACCTCGGAGCGACGTCGTTCGCCGCGATTTCGTTCAAGATCCTGAATGCGCTCCATTCGTGATTCTATGCCAGCGACCAGTGTCACGATAGTATGTTTGTTGCATCATTGTCATCAGATACTTTGTCGGGATCATGTTCGCGCACAAAATACTCTACAATAGATACTTATTAGCCGTTGCCTTCCTGTTACCGTATAAGCACACCTGTTTGCGAGCCTATTTGACTTCAGCTTCTCCGCTCGAGGTGGACTCCGGTGAACTCGACATCGAGAAGCGCCCGAGACGCGTCGCGCGCGCGAGATACCGAAGATCGAGATCTTGTAGGGTCGCGCCGATCGTGCCCTCCTGCAAGACAGTTAATTCTGACTCGTGCTCCCGCTCCCTCCTTCCACTCACCTCGCATTCATCCTGCAAACCGCTTGCATACAGATTAGCATGGCCACACAGCCTACCAAGCAGAAACTATGGGGTGGCCGATTTACAGGCAAAACTGATCCGCTGTAAGTGCCACAGATGGCTCTGTAGTTCGTAGTCTGATACCACGCATGGTGTAGCATGCACGAGTTCAATCAGTCTCTGCGTTATGATAAGCGTATGTATGCTGCGGACGTCGCCGGCTCTATCGCATACGCCAAGGCGCTCGCGCGAGTTGGTATTCTATCTGAGGATGAGCAACGCAAGATTGTGGATGGCCTGACCGCCGTGGGCAGGGAGTGGGAGCAGGGCACTGTGAGCATGATGCATGTCTGCACAGTCATCCACATATCCTGATTGTTGGATCCAGTTCGAGGTTCAAGCAGATGATGAAGATATCCACACTGCGAATGAGCGGCGACTTACCGAGCTCATCGGCCCCCTAGGAGGCAAGCTGCATACTGGCCGCTCGCGCAATGACCAAGTCGCGACGGACATGCGACTGTGGCTGTTGGGGGAGGTGCGCGCCGTGGAGAAAGGTCTGAAAGACCTTATTCGCGTGATGGTGGAGCGCGCAGACAAGGAGAAGGACATCCTCATGCCCGGCTACACCCACTTGCAGGTGAGTGCTCCCATTGTGATCACTCCCACCTCGCTGACAGCGTTACAGCGAGGGCAACCCATTCGCTGGTCGCACTTCCTGCTGTCGCACGCGTTTTCGTTCCGCGCGGACCTGGAGCGCCTGCAGCAACTCATTCCGCGGATATCGATCTTGCCCCTTGGCTCTGGTGCGCTTGCAGGCAACCCGTTCGCGGTCGATCGCGAGTTCCTAGCGAAGGAGCTTGGGTTCCAGTCTGTTGCAGAGAACAGCATGTACGGCGTGAGCGATCGCGACTTCATCGTCGAGTTCTTGATGTGGGCAAGCCTCGCCATGACGCACGTCAGCCGAATGGCTGAGGACCTCATCATCTACTCTACGGCTGAGTTCGGTTTCGTCACTTTGAGTGATGCATACAGGTATGCCTGTCCTATTCATTCGCGCTTACCTCGCTTCGGCAAGTTAATAAGCGTGTTGTTTACTTCAGTACGGGATCGAGTATCATGCCGCAAAAGAAGAACCCCGATTCGTTGGAGTTGCTCCGCGGCAAGTCTGGACGCGTGTTTGGGAACGTAAGTCATTCATTCCAGGCGATCGTCCGTACCGGTTGGTGAACTAGCCTGATCCTCGCCGTTTACAGATGTCCGGCTTCTTGATGACCCTCAAGGGCCTTCCCTCTACGTACAACAAGGATCTGCAAGAGGACAAGGAGCCACTCTTCGACGCTGTCGACACCGTCGCGGCTTCCTTCCAGATCGCGGAGGGCGTCGTCGCGACCCTGGAGGTACGAAAGTCTTGGCGCTGCATGTTGTGTTCAGGCGGTTGATTCTCCGTCATTGTTCAGGTGCACGGTGAGAAGATGCAGCAGGCACTGACGATGGACGTCCTCGCAACCGACCTCGCGGAGTACCTCGTCCGGAAAGGGGTGAGCGTTCACATAGGCATCTAATTTCACGCTACGGCTGACCGACGTTCACCCGCTGCGGACGCAATCCAGATTCCCTTCCGCGAGACCCATCACGTCTCGGGTCGCGCGGTCGCGCTGGCCGAGGCACGCAAGTGCCAGCTCAACCAGCTCTCGCTGCAGGACTTCCGGGGTTTGCACGAGAAGTTCGAGGAGGACGTGTTCAAGGTGTTCGACTTTGAGGCGAGCGTCGAGCGTCGACAGGCCATTGGAGGACCGAGCCGGAAGATGCTCGAGAGGCAGGTCGCGGTCCTGCGGGAAGCGATTGCCAACTGAGCTGTGCGAAGAGGGTTTGACTTCGGTCTCTTGTACATTATACAGCCAAAATCCACAGACCGCCCTGCTGCGCCCGTTCTTTTTTCGCTCATGCGCCGTGTATGTCCGCCGCTCTGAGGCCGTTTGCGCGGTCGCGCACACCGCCCGCAGCGCTCGGTGGAGGAAACAGTGCGCTATAGCCAAATGTGGGCCGATGCGGGCGTTAGCGCCTATCAGACCAGCTGCGAGACGGCACATAGCCGTTCCCACACCGCCAACTCAACACTGCCCTACGTCCGCCCCTCGCCGACCGCACCGCCAGGTCTCCTCCCAGTCCTTATCCTTTATACTCCTCTCGCCCTTCTCCGCGACTATTATAACGGCAGCCCGACCGACGCAGCATTGAGTGCTGCTGCCCGCCCTTTGTCGCTTTGTTTCCAGCTTGACTACGCCTACCCCTACAATCACTAAGTTCTAATACCCACCTATCCACCACCATGGCCAGAGACAGACTCGCCGCATTGAGGGTGCGTTTTATAACTTAGCCCTTACGTTTTCATGGCGCAGTTCTTGGCATTCGATGGCTCATGCATCGGCGGAACAGGCCCAGCAGCAGGGCGGAGGGGGATACACCAACTCGTACGTGCAGCAGCAGCGCTAGCGTCCTTGCCCCCGCCTCGTGTGTACTCACCTCGTGCGCCTGATCGCAGGGACTCGTACCCGATGCAGTCCACGCAGGACTACCGCGCCCGCACGCGCGCAGCGAACCCGTACGCGCAGCAGGACGACGGCCCGGGGTACGACAACGGCGGGTACGACTCCGCGGCGAAGGACACGACGAGCACGACGAACCTCACCACGGGCCTCGGCGGCGCGGGCGCGGGCGGCGACAGCATGGCGGCGTTCTACAACGAGATCGCGTCGATCCAGGACGACATCCGCACGTTTAACGACAACGTCGCGCGCATCTCGGACATGCACTCGCGCTCGCTGAACGCGACGGACGACGTCGCGACGCAGCGCGTGAACCAGCAGCTCGAGGAGCTCGTCGCGGACACGAGCGCGCTCAGCAACGTCCTCCGCCGCCGGATCAAGGCGCTCCAGAAGCAGGGCGGCGCCGGACGTGATGGTCAAATTCGCAAGCAGCAGGTGTGTGGCAGGCTGCATGTGCGGGGGGGAGAGGGGGAGGGAGGGATTGGCTGACGGGGATTTCGCAGACCGGCCTGGTGAAGCAAAAGTTCATGGACGCAATCCAGAACTACCAGACTGTCGAGCAGCAATACAGGCAAAAGTACAAGCAGCGTTTGGAGCGCCAGTACAAGATCGGTATGTTGTGTCCTTCTAACTTGCCGCCAGTCCAACGCTTATGCGCAATTACAGTCAAGCCGGACGCTTCACCAGAGGAGGTGAAGGCGGTGGTCGACGATGACCAGGGCGGGCAGATTTTCAGTCAGGCCTTGATGAATTCGAACCGTTACGGTGAGGCACGGTCCGCGTACCGGGAGGTGCAGGAACGTCATGCAGACATCAAGAAGATTGAGAGGACTATCACCGAGCTGGCCCAGCTGTTCAATGACGTGAGTTTCGTGTCAACGGTGTCCTCGTTGTGAACACTGACGAATCGCTCCGTCCGCAGATGAGCATATTGGTAGAACAACAAGATGAGCAGATCACCGTCATCAACACCACCATTGTGGATGTTGAGAAGGATGTTGAGACCGGGTAGGTGGCGGACGCCTATCGCTTTGTCTTGGTTCTCACGGGGTGCCATACAGCCTGAACTACACGCAGAAAGCTGTCGACTCGGCACGGTCAGCGCGCAAGAAGCGGTGGATCTGCTTCATACTATGCGTCGTCATTCTCATCATCATCGCGATCGTCGTCGCTGTGGTCGTCCTTCAGAACCAGAAGAAATAGACCACGGCCGCTTCCACTCTTCTGCACCCCGTGTAACATATCTACGATATCCCTGGGACATTTACGTAGTTTCTCATCTGTCGGACTTGGCTTACGATACAGGAGGAGCACGCATGGCATGGTGCTGTTGGGAGTGCCGACAGATGTATGTCTTGCTCCTCTCTCGCTTGCCCCCACATTTCACTGATCTATCCGGGTCACTCCTTCCTTGCTCCATACAGTAATGAATCGTCCTAATCCAGCATCGTAGAGTGGACCTGGATCGATTCATCGTGCCTCCTCCGTGTCTCCTGGCCTAGTCTGATGCAAGATACCCCTATCGTGTTGTGCAATCTTCTTTCTATCATGCCGTGCCGACGTCTGCCCGAGACCAGCCACTATTTCGGGCGGGGTACCTTGTGCGGAAGAGGCGTGCTCGGTGCGCGGAGGCCTGCACATTTGACATGTGGCACAGGGCAACTTTGCGTACGTTAGACGTCAGCAGGACGGGCGTGTGTGCATTCCACGGTTCCTTGGGACGCTGAGAAGGCGAATCTTGCGGCCCCACGTCGCTCGGGGGCTGTCCGCAGCAGAGGATCGAAACGCCGGACGCGGGACAGGGCGGAAGAAGGGAGTGCTCGCATTGTCAGCGGATGTCGGACGTCGGTGTCGGGTCTCGGACTCGGAGGACCAAGGGAGTCGGATACGGCGTTTTGTTGTGCGATGCCGACGAGTGCTGTTTGGGGCGTGTATCCGCCACTGCCTGCCGCGGGCCTCGTTCTCTGTCCGATCCAGATGGGGCGTTGTGTGCACGCACCGCCTCGGTGCCAACCGCTTATCCGGGGCGGCTGGGCGACTTCCGTGGCGACGGAGGAACAACGCGCGACGAACCGGCGCCGAGCCAGATCAAAGACACCAAGCAGCTCGGGGTGGCCAACTCGATTGTCACCGTTTGGTACGATCGTCGGGCGTGCAGAGGCAGCGAGCGCGGTCTAGGGCCGGAAGCGGAGAGAAGACACAAATTTCGCGAAAAGAGGGGTTGTGCTGAGCCGGGAAATGCGGATGTGCGCCTTCGGTTGCGAAATCGGGCGGTGCGATCTTTGTAATCTCTGCCAACGCCGCCACGTGCGATCTCAGATCCACATCTCTCTCGAGCTGACGCGTCCCTCCCCCAGCGTGGTATATATATGTACTCCTCTGCCTGCCACCGGCTCTTCCAACACTCGTACACATCCTCCGCACTCCCCCGCCGCTGCCCCGTAAGTCTTTGCGTTCTCTGTCCCCGCGCTGCGCGCACAGTCCTAACCACCTCCTCCCTGCAGTCTACCAACCGCCTGCCCGCTCCACAGCACCCAGCTCCACCCCTCACACGACCTCCATCCATCATGCCCGCCAAGAAGCGCTGCCAGCTCCAGTCTGAGCCCCGCTGCAACCAGGCTGTCTTGCGTCTTGTAGGCCAGTGCCCCCACTGTCGGCTTGAGTTCTGTGGCACGGTACGTCTCCTAGCTTTGTGGCTTATTCTTCGTGTGGCTGACTGCCGACATCAGCATCGTATGCCTGAGCATCATGAGTGCCAGAACCTTGAGAGCTGCCGACAGCAAGCGTTCGAGAAGAACAAGGCGAAGCTGGAGAGCGAACGGACCGTTGCGTCCAAGATGGCGATGGCATGACCCGCCTGCTCATCTTCCCTGTCTTCCCACTCCATTGCCTCCTCGCTCTCACCCATCGCCGTACCCACGCTGTGTTGTTGGGCCCGCGGGCCAGGCCATCGCCATCCTCGCATCTCCATCTCCGTCTCATGTTCATGACTCTGTATATCGGCGCTATCACGACATTCACGGACGCATTCTATACCACATATTATCCTCCTACCTCCCGTAACTCCCGATGTGCCTCCCCTATCCACCCTCCATAGTCACACGTCCCGGCATATCGGTGCACATCATGTTCTCGTATCTCTGGTCTCGGGTATAACTAATGTAGATGCTTTGTGACATAACGTTGCGTGCTCGTGAGTGTGATATGAGTCATGGTGAATGTGAGCGTTTTGCAGTACCTTGTTGACTTGTCGGCCAATGGTTGATGTTCTCGGACTTGATTGGCCCCCTGCGGCGTCATGTGCGCATCTTTTGCCTGTCAGGCGACGCAGGGCAAAGGCATCTACGCCCGGCCAGACAGGTCTACGCTCTATGTACAGGCTGTATCACGACGTGGCATTGGTAAATACACATAAGAGCTGCATCGCTATTGCCCCGCGGACTCCCGCACAGCCGGACTTTGAGCGGGTGGGGTTACGCTAGGTTACGCTACAGTGTATGTCCGCAGCCAAACTTGGCAGGTGTATAACGCGATCGCTCCTCACGGGACTGCCCTATAAGCAGGGGCGCGTTTCTCCGAGTCACGTCCCTCATAAACCCAATCGATTTGTCCATATTCTTCCCTCACCTCCGCCCCGGACAACATCCAGCACTCTACTCCCCGCACTCCCGCGGCTCGAAGCGTTGGTGCAGCTCCCTATTCCGCTTCTGGTCAGTGTCCTCCGTGTGCTTACCGGCGGCGTGCAGGCTCATTTCGGAACAACAGTTTTCACGTGTATCGGCATCCAGCACGATCGCTCACCCCGCACTGCCGTAAGCCCACATACCCAGGTGAGTCCATCTCTGTCTTATAGCCCATCCGCCGTGTCCGCACGGAGAGCATCCATCGTACCCTTCTGCTGTCCCGGCGATGGCTTCCTACAGGCTCAAGCAGGTCGCTGACCACTTCCAGGCGAACAACACGTCCAATATGTCTGGTACCGTCTCTGCTGGTGCGTTCCGCCTCGTTCCGCTCGCGCGGCCTGCCAATCCCCGCGCTGCGGTATGTCCGTCCGGTCGCTGACGTCGTCGATGGCTTCCCCAGAACGTTGGGAAGCTGTTCCCCTCGCGCCCGCGGACAGGTGCGTGTCGCGCTTGTCACAGACCGTTCTCTGCGGCGTTCTAATCTGTCGCCGCTAGCATCTTCAAGTTGACCGCTGCGTACAAGGCTGATCCCCATCCGGACAAGATCAACCTCGGTGTCGGTGCGTATCGCGACAACGAGAACAAGCCGTGGGTGCTCCCCGTCGTCAAGAAGGTGCGTGCGGCCTTCCCTTGTCCTGACCGCTTGACTCACGCGCTATCTATCGTCCAGGCGACGGAAATCCTCGCGAATGACCCCACTCTTGATCACGAATACTTGCCCATCACGGGCCTGCCCGAGTACACCGCGGCTGCCGCGCGCCTCGTCTTTGGCAAGGACTCGCCGGCGATCGAGGAGGAGCGCGTCGCGAGCGTGCAGACGATCTCGGGGACGGGGGCGAACCACCTCGGCGCGCTCTTCCTGAGCAAGTTTTATGGCTGGAACGAGAAGCGCGTCTATGTCAGTGATCCCACCTGGGGTGCGTGTGTCCATCTCCTCTCTGTCTCCGAACAAGTTCCAGCTGGCCGCGGCGGCGCTGCGGTCTGACGGATGACTGACATCGTTCGTCGTGTTGCAGTCAACCATCATGCCATCTTCCCCCAGGTCGGTATCCCTGTCTCGACGTACCCGTACTATGACCCCAAGACGATCGGGCTGGCGTTCTCCGGGTTCCTCGAGACGCTGAAGAACGCCCCCGCCCGGTCCGTCTTCCTGCTGCACGCCTGTGCCCACAACCCGACCGGTGTCGACCCGACGCGCGAACAGTGGTCCGCGATCGCGGACGTCATGCTCGAGAAGGGCCACTTCGCGTTCTTCGACAGCGCGTACCAGGGCTTCGCGAGCGGCGACCTCGAGCGCGATGCGTGGACGGTGCGGGAGTTTGTACGGCGGAATGTGCCGCTGCTTGTCTGCCAGGTGCGTGGGTCACGCGTCCAGCACGTCCAGCGCCGGTATTCACGATGGGCACGGCCCCATCCACATGCAGAGTTTCGCGAAGAACGCCGGGCTGTACGGCGAGCGCGTCGGAGCACTGCACGTCGTCGCGCCGTCGAAAGACGGTGCTGCGCGGATCAAGAGCCAGCTGTCTGTGCTCGCCCGGGCTGAGATTAGCAATCCGCCTGCCCACGGCGCGCGCCTGGTGAGCTTCCTTCCCTTGGAGCCTCGCCACAGGGGAGATGTGCGGGCGGTATCGCTGATTGATTACGGGGCTCGTGACAGGTTTCGCTCATCCTGAACAACGACGAGCTGTTCGCGGAGTGGACGCGCGACATCAAGACGATGGCGGGGCGTATCATTGACATGCGCAAGGAGCTGCACCGGCTGCTGACGGAGGAGCTGAAGACGCCCGGGAACTGGGACCACATTGTGAACCAGATCGGCATGTTCAGGTACGTGCGACGCGTTCTGTTTCCCTCCCGTGGACTAGCGTGTCGGATACGCGTATTGCGGGGTAAAGGGACACGGCCGGATGATGCGATCCTGTCCACCGCGGCCGCGCGCGCGCCTGTGCGTGGACTTGTGTGTGTCCCGGGCAGCCGGGCGTGTGTTTGACATGCACGTCCACGCCGGGCGCCGGCCGTGGTGGCTGCCGATCGACCACCACATTCAGAGCGTGTGGCTGGATCACGTGGCGGGCCATGCATTCGCGAAGCGGACGCGCACGTCATGGGCTGGGAAGCACCTGCACGCGAGGAGGATGCGCGATGGACACGGCAGCGGTCAGCGGAGGACGCGCCAAGGCCCGGGGATTGGATGGCGCGATGGGCGTGCTGGGACGCGCCGCGCGGGCCACTGTGCATTCTCGGGGGTGGTGGGGATGGAGCATCATGTGTTTCAAGAGAGGGCGATGTGGAAGATGGCGAGGAGGATGATGATGCTGGGGAGATGCCGTGCTCGTCACGGCCGGGCGGGAATGATTGGAGGGGGGAAAGCGTTTGAACCCATCTGCGACGCGGGCGCGGCATGATAGCGGCGGGCGGAGGCGAGCGCAAAGATGTGGAGGATCGGAACGCGGGTGGAAGTTCTGGATTGACAGTTGGGTGCTGACGCGGACTTGGATTGGTTTGCAGTTTCACCGGGATCGGGCCTGCGCAGAGCGAGGCGCTGGTGGAGAAGGCGCACGTCTACCTGACGGGGAACGGGCGGATTTCGATGGCGGGGCTGAACACGCACAATGTGCGGTACTTTGCGTCGCAGCTGGACAAGGCCGTCCGAGGCACACTGTAGACGACGGAGGAGGGCAACGGGACGGGGATGGGCGGGACGATACCGAGGGAGAGGGGATGATTACGGATACGGCGGCAGATGTTGTAGACCGGGATTGGGACGAGCGTCCGCCACGGAATAGAGACGTGGGAAATGACGTGTTGTTCCTGAGAGGGAGCCTGGGCCTGTGGGACCGAGAAAGGAAGGGATGACATCATGGGGAAGAGGCATGAAAGGATGTTGAGAAGGATCGTTCCGCATCATTTTCATACAGCACCACAAGCCGCCGCCTGCGAGTGCGAGTGAGTGCAGTCTCCCCCGCGCTCTTCCCTTTCCTGTCCTCCTCCCCGCCCCCGCCTCCGTCGCCGCCGCCGCCCGGGAGGAGAAGAGAGCGAGGTAGAGTGCATGCTGCCGTCCCACACGCCCCACCCTCCTCAGACAGCCTCGCTGTGCATGCGCCGGCCCTTCCCGCGTCTCCGTCCGCCCAGCTCACCGCACGCCCTCTAACGCTGCCTCCCCCTCCGGCTGCTCTGTATGCTGCACCCAGCCCGTCCCCCTCCACCCCCGCCGCCGTCCTCGTCCTCGCTCGAACCGTCTTGTTTGTCTCTCCCCTCCTCTTGCGTCATATCCACCCCGCCCGTCCGCCAGCCCTCCCTCCGCCGCCCGTTTCCTTGTGCGCGGCCCTGACCTTTCTCACTCCATCTCGGCTCTTCCCAGGCCCTTTCCTCTCTTCTTCTCCCCCTCCCCCTACCTCTACCGTGCGTCCGCCCCCTCCGCCTCCCGTTCCGTCTCCTCACCCGCTCGTTTCGTCTCCCGCCAGTAGTTACATGGGAATCATCCTCTCCCTAATATTTCCCGGCCAGTTCATGTCCTCCCAATACTCCCCGACCTCCACCTTCACCGACGACTCCCGCTCACCCTCCCCGAACCCCGCCCCGAACCCGCGCCCCCCCTCCATCCTCCAGACGAAGACTTGCCCGATCCGTCTCCCCCTTCAAGCCCGAAGCAGTCCGTCATCGCTTCTCCCCCGCTTGACACCCAGCCGTACACTCCGCACGCGCTTGGAATCGGCATCCTCTCTCCCCAGCCCGTCCTTGGCCGGTTCGCGCCCATATCCCGCGCAAGCTTGTCCCCGCTCCAGGTTAGAACGTCCCCGGTAGAACAGCGCGCGAACCCACTAGAATGCTTGTCGCCCCGCGACCGCGGCTCGACCAACCCGTTTGATCTACACGTCCTCCGCACCTCAGCCGCCCGCTCGCCAGAGCGCGCGCATGCCTCTTCTCCTCCTCCGCCTTCGTTGAGGTATGTTGAGCAGGACACGTCGGCCAGGAACGCGAATGTCGGTGAGCACATCCCGCTCACCAGTTTTTCCAGCAGCCAGAGCTCGCCCGCTGCTGGTCTTCCCATCCCCATCCCTCCCCCGAATCCCAACTCCTCCGCCTCCACCCCTTCTCCGCCGCTGCTTCCACCGCCGGTACATGATCCCGTCGCGAGTACTGGCGCTTCTCTGCCCGAGCAGGGATCTCTCGAGTCTGCAGCCGACCCTCAGGCCCCGCCGGTAGACTTTCTCCCTCCGCCGACCGACTTCAGCCTCGACTTCACTGAGATTGACACTGAGGGCTACAGCGCACTGGAGAAAATTTACTTGTTCTCTCGGAGCAGGGCCGGCTTCCATAGAGTGTTCATTGCACACGCGCTCCCGAGATACTTGCTTGGTGCTGAGAACCCGACAAGCGACCTTCCCAGTCGGGAACAAATCGAGCAAATCACTCCGAGCGAGGCGGTCGACTATGTTCTCCCGCTGCTCAACAATCTCGCTACTGATGACGGTGCGTTCGCTCTCTGTCAACCTCATAGTTAGTCCGACGACGCTCACATGCTCAACTCAAATCTGCTCTGCTGCCGCACATGGCTCCTGGTTTGTTTGTCTTTCATCCTGATCACCGCACTGACCAAACACGTGAACGTGCCTTCCTTCTCACATTGCACGTCCCCGCTGCCTCTGTTACCGCACTGCCCGCGCGATTCGGTGCCAATTCGACCGGACCCATACAGACGAGTCTGTGAAGGAGGCTCTAGCCGCCGAACTTGTACCCATCATATGGTGGTTTGTCACCCACTGCAGGCTCGTGGAGGGCGACGCGGCCCCACAGCCGCTGCCTTCGCCCACCGCCCCTGCACCCACACCGCTCCCCGCAGGCTCCTCGCCTGTTCCTGAGCGCGAGTCGTCTCTCCCGCCTCCGCCCCCGCCACAGCCTGACGCTCTGTTCCATGAGCAGGAAGCCGCCCTCGCCTTGAGCCATGCGGCCGTTAGCGCCGCCCAGGGCGAAGACAGCCCGACTGTTATCTCGGTGCAGTCGTTCACGCCTCTCCTCGGGACTCTGCTGCTCAGCGCGAACAACATGGTCGGCGGTTCTGCTCGGTACGCCGTCGTGGAGTTGTTGCGGCGGCTGAGACGAGCCGATCAGCGCGAAGACGAGGATCGGGCGTCTCTTTCTGGATCGTCCGACGACATGTCTGTGGACGGCCAGGAGAGTCAAGGGCAGCGGCTCAGTAGCCCCACTCCATCGCAGGCCACAGATGATCTGGATGGCAGTGAACAGGCCGACGTGGGTCTATTCCAGCGCAACGAACGGCGCCTCTTCGAACATGAGCTCGTATACGAAGTCGTTATTGGAATGGGCCGTTTGGATATAAACGATGGCAGGGCAGATCAACAGGAATATGCTGGCACTTCTGGCTCTGGTCTATCGACAGCCGTCCCGACGCCTCACGCTGAAGCTAGCGCGACAGGTACGGACTCGTACTTTCCTGCGACGTCGAGCCTTGGTTTGTCCACTGGGTCGACCTTCACGCTTCCTGCCACCTGTCCGCCCCCTCAAGCGATCGCAGAGGCTCCAGCTAGTGTCGCAACGCCCTCTCCCGTCCCTTCACCCTCTCCCCCCGATTCTTCCGCATTTTCGATAGTAGAATCGCCCTGCCATTCCTGCTCCTCTACGCCTTCACTCACCTCGTCATCATCATCCTCGTGCGGCAGCTATTCCGATCGGCCGGAGGACAGTGGATCAGACCATCTCAGCATCGACCTGAACCTGGCCGATACGCAGAAGGCGAAAGAGCCGTCCTCGGTGCCGATGGCCGTGGACGAGGTTCCGAGCACCGGTCTGCATATGCCGATGCCGGAGCCATGGGTCCCGCCGCCGCCGCTCCCGCATGGCGCCGCGTTTCCCACGACGCCGCCGTTCGAGGTACCGCCGCCGCCCTCGCCCGTGGCTGCCCCCGTGCCAGTACAGGCCGAGTCCATGTCTATGTCGGGGCTGCCAATGCTTCAGGTGCAGGCACCGTCAAGCAGCCCGGTGGTGGAGACGCCCCCCCGCCAAACCTCAGGGTGGCTTAGCCCGAGGTCGGCGGCCAGAGAGCTGGCGGCGTTGGAAGAGCCGCAGGACGATGGGACCGATGTGAACGAGGAGGCGGCCCTCGGCCGGCTCAGCAGCATGAGTTTGATGGCTGCTGTCACCGCGAGTGGTGAGTTGCTATTTTTCTACGGCGCACGCATGGCGGCCTAAGGTTGGTTCTCAGGGTCAATTGGTGATGAGACCAAGGCTGCGTTCGTGGCCGAGGTAGAGCGCGTTGGGAGAGACCCGATACATTGGGTGAGGCGCGAGGCGTCGTTTGCCGTCGGTGCGCTTGCAAAGGTCGTGCCAGTCGAGGTGGTGACGTCTTCTCTGGTGAGTGGCACATGAACAAGAATGCCGGTTGGATCGGTTGATCTGACGTTTTTTTTCGCGTACGCTCTAGCTTCCATTGTTCGAGTCTCTCTGTCAAGACCCAACGTGGCACGTCCGCCACTCGGTTCTGTTCGCTCTTCCCGCCATCCTGTCGCGTTTGACGCCGGAGCGCCGGCGGAAGCTCGCTCTCGATGTCGTCCTCCCGCTGTCGCAAGACGAGGAGCCCACCGTCCGGTCAGCTGTCTTGGAAGCTCTGGGAGAGATCATGTACACCTTTGCCGAAGACGAGGGTGGCCCTCCGGATCCGCTACTCAAGCTCTTCCTCGGCATACGAGAAACAGAAGATCCAGGCGGCGGTGGCGGGTGGCCTTCAACAAGAGAGCGTGCGCCGTCGCCTGAGGCCCGCATACCTCAGCCTAGCTCCTCTACACCAGCTTCGGCGATGAGCTCCGCCTGGAGCGACTACGGCACAGACGGCAGCGGGAGCGGTCCCGACATCTACGACGACCCCCAACGTCCCCTCGTGTGCGCCTTCAATTACCCTGCGGTGGCACTGACCGTCGGAAGGGACCGATGGGCCGAGTTGCGGCCTCTGTACAACACGCTCGCCCAGAGCCCGGCATTCAAAATCAGGCGGACGCTCGCAGCCTCTCTTGGCGAGATGGCGAAGATCATCGGCGAAGAACACGCACGTGCGGACCTCATGGACGTGTGGCGGTCAGGCCTCCGCTCCGAGGAGAGCGAGGTGCGGCTCAAGGTTCTGGACGCGATACAGACGTTCGTACGCGCGATCGGGCTTCCGGAGCGCGTGGAGGTCATCCGGGACCTCGAGGACGTGCTCGTCAACGGCAAGCTGTCCTCCTGGAGGGAGCGGGAGAAGGCGGTGAAGACCTTTGGTGGCCTGGTGGAGGTGGAGGGAGTCGACGGCGAGCTGTTGCGGAGGTTGCTCGTTAAAGCCCTCGATGACCGGGTGGCTGCCGTCAGGGAAGCTGCCGTCGCGGCGGTAAGTGCATTGCTATCTTTGTCGGGAAAATTTCGCCGATAGAACTGACGTCATGTTTTTTTTCGTAGATCCCGGCGTTTGTCAGAGAGTGGAAGGACCGCCCGGCGCTCCTCGAAGCGTTGCGCGCCGACATCAGAGCGTTCGCGGTGTCGGACACGTTCCGCAAGCGGACAACGTACGTGACCTGCGTTCACGAGATGCTCGCGCTGGACCTGGGCGACGTCGCCGTCCAGGACTCGACGTTCTGGTCGACGCTCTCACAACTCTGTCGGGACCCAATCGTGGACGTGCGCATACGCGTCGCGCGATTACTGGGTTTGATTTCCGGTGAGTACATCAGCGTCCGACGCACGCCGCTCTCGTCATCCTCTCCATGTCGTCATTGCTGATGGGCCAATCCCGTCTTGCAGACAAGTTCGACCACGATGAGAGCGGCATCGCGGCGAAGGCCGTCGAGCTCGCACGGGACCTCGCGCGGGACGATTCCCACGAAGTACGCGCGTTTGCCACGGCCGTCGTCGCCGGCGCTTCTGCGTCCGGCTCGGCGGCGGCGGTGGCGAATCGTCCGACACCGACGACGGCAATCCCGCCTCGCATTGGCAAGAGCGCCGCGACGTTCTCGCGCCCTCCGCCCCCAAGCCCAAACAGCTGAAATGCTCTCACCCTGTCCAACTGAAGGCGCTCTTCTGGGCTGCACACCATGCGCAGTGCGGGCCTGCGGCGCATACTGCCTTCCTCCGCGGATAGGTCAGGCCCTGCGCAGCGCGTGCTGCGGTGGATGGCGCGCGGAGTCCATCTATGGATATAGCTCGAAGCAGCGGACATGGCCAGGATGCCGGCAGAGGGACTGGCCTGCGCTGTCAGCATTGCGTCGGCCGCTTCGCCAGACGTCATCTGCCTTCGAGCGGTTCCCCACGTCGTGCGTTCTGGCGGGCAATGCGGAACACGATGCCGCATTAATGCCCGTCGCCGCCGGTCAGCAGACCCGCGGCGGTCTTCCGCTGGTACATAGCCATGTACGAACGCCCGCCCCTCCTCTCTTCCTTGCAGCACTATCGCCGCCGGTGTACAGTCTCCCTTCCTCTCTGCCTCATATCGTATTCTCCGAGCTCTCCTCCACATCCGATAGTGCGTTCTGTGCAAGCTGTATCACTAAGTACATACATACAGGGCCGTTTATCGTAGCATTAGGTATTTCCCCTATTGAAAATAATCGAAGGAGAAGGCTGGCGGGTGTCTCTGCCGTTGTTTCTTAGATTCCACAGCTAGTGCCGGAAGCCTACGGTTAGCATCGTAGCATTGGACCCGTGTAGCCAATAGTTGCCTGCGTGCATTCCGTCACGCTGACCTCACTTCCGGGGCTGTTACGCGCAGATTTGCAGCCTCTGTGCTCTACTCCACCATCCTGCCCTTGTCCTGCGACCCTCAAGTCCTACAACTGCGCAGCGCCATGGCCTCCAACTTGCACACTCCACGCATTCCTTCTTACCAACCTGGAAAGCCTGAAGGGGAATGTCACAGTGTGACCGTACGGTGTGGTTAGGGCTTCGTGGCGCCTTTCAGGCACGTGAGGACAATAGGCAAGCGAGGTGCTTATGTGTCGTTAGCGCCTTACCTACAACCAGGCACAGTGACTGAAACGGCGGCCATTGTTCGAGGTCCCGTCCGCCATCTTTTGTGCAGCATGAATTGAAGACCGCGACGGGCTGGTACTTGATGCGCATGCGGTCGTCCTCTTCTCCTTCCCTACCCCCCTAGGCCCCTTGGTCTTGGTCCTCGCCGTGACGAGACCCCACCGCGCTCCCGCTGTGCGTGTCTCGGATTGTCCGTTCCATTCAACCCCGACCGAGGCTGGTCTCCGGTCGTAGCGGGCGCCCTCTCCATTCCATCCTCCGCTCTAAGTACTGGCTGCCTGTGGCTATTTACCTTCTCCCGCCTCTCCCTCCCGCCTTGAAGACGGCCTAGACGACCCACGACACCATATGACACAGGGATGGGATACGGCCTCCGGTTCTTCACGGTCAGGGCGGCCACGCTTGGTGAGTCTCCCTTGTATCGCGGGCTGGGCCACTAGAGAGCGCGGGATGCTGACGGAGTGCGGCGCGAAGTCGTGACGTTGCTCTTCAGCCTGGTGTGGACGATCCTGCTCTCCGTGGAGCTGTTTCTGCTGTACGACAAGTCGGACATATCGCAACGTGAGTGTCGCGACTGCGCGTTCTGGTGCCTCAGTCGACCGACATGGCGCGGCGTTCTCAGGGAACTTCGTCGGGGTGCTCGTCTTCATCGACGCAATCACCGCGGTACTGATACCGACCTTGTAAGTTCGCACTCAGCTGTGTTGCACGGCGGGGGGCGGAAGTTGACGGCGTGTACTCAGGCTCATCTTGCGCTTCCGGCCATGGCTCGATGCTGCCAGGCTGCTCTTCCTCCTGTTGGCGCACGCCGGTAGGTTCAGTTGTGTGCGTGTGCTCGCCGTCGGTGCTCACCTCATTCAGGCACGGCTGCGTTGTTCACAACCTGGAACGCGAAGTTCAAGTGTCCCACCGAATGTAAGCTGCGCCGCGGCCTCTTCCCATGGATCAGGCACTCATCCCCTCGGTTCAGTGAATGCGGAGTACAGACAATGCCGGTCCGTGAACTTGGCCATCATGGTCTGCAATTGGGTTATCCCCGGTTTACGTGCGTGTGCTCCGCAGGTGTCCACCGTGTGTGCTGGACTGACCGGTCTCGGCCCCAGTCATCTGGTATGCGGTTTTCCTGGGGGTCATGTACTTCTGGCGCAAGGAGTTCCCAGCGGAGGAGTCGGCAGGGAAGCGCCTCTCGGACTTGCCGATGATGTTGCCCTCGCGCAGACCATCAACACGGCGGCCGTCGATCCTCTCAGCCGCGCTGCGACCGGCTCCGGTGGCGGTCCCGGAAGCGAGATCCTCCAACCCCTCGGGGCTCACGCCGCTGAGCCAACTGTCGCGCCCGTCGTGGTTGCTGTCCTCTTCACCGACTGCATCACCCTACTCCCCATCGTCGCCACAGCGCGGTATTGCTTATTGACATATTGCTCAGAAGGTGGCCGGTCCTCCATTTCCTCCCCGAGGTCTTCAGGAAGACCGCGCCTTCGTCTTGCTTGCTCTCGTACCCCTACTGTATCATACACTGTACCTCCTAGACAATGCCACTTTTCCCCTTTGCATCATACGCGGATGATGAACGCGCCCGAACAGGCCGCAGTTTTGGCGGATTGCGCGAGGCAGATACGAGCAAGGCGAGCCATCAAAAGGCGGCGATACGTCGCCCTGGCGTGCGCCGTTGCGGGGAGGCCGCCGGCGTCACCATATATTTGTGCAGTCGTCCGGCCACGTGCCCCCGACCCTCTCTTTCCGAACTTGCCACTGCTTCAAGACAGCCCACTCGTCTCATGTCCCTGCGCACTTGCTGTCAGTCTCAGGTGTAATTGACACATTTTCATTCTGCTGCTCGATTCTTGCCGCCTGCCAACGCTGCTCGGTGACTTCCAATTCAGTTAGGCGCTACAATGGCTGCTCAATGGGAGGCGGGACGGGTGAAGGTGTGTCATAATTGTTGGGATACACTTGATGGAAGTTGTTCAGGACGGTATGGTAGGCCCTTCTCAGGCTCACCGCACAGCGGTTGGGCCAAATGCAAGACCGTATGGAGTCGCAGGCCCAAATCACGCAGAGGGATATCGCGACGCTCCTGCAGCAGGGGAACATCGCCCTCGCGCGCGCGAAGGCCCAGAAACAGATGAGGGACGACGTGAAGGGGAATCTCTTGCAGTTACTGGAAATGCATATTGGTGTTATTCTCGGACATTTGAACGAGCTTGAACGAAGGTATGTGTATGAGTGTACCGCGGCGGTATTTGCGTTACTCATAAGCACGCATATCAGTGAACCCCCCAGTCCCCTTGTAATCGAGTCTGCCTCAAGCATCATATACGCCGCCTTGAAGATCGAGTCCAAAGGTCGTCTCGTTGTCTTCCCGGATACGCGTCAACCGGCTGAATGTGCTTCCGTGCATAGACCTCCACCAAGTCCGGGAATTCCTCCTGTACGCGCTGAGTCCTGAGTTCGCGCGTTCCGCGCTCGAGAACCGGGACAACTACGTGTCGCCCAAGGTGAGCAATCCCTTGGACGCGTGATCGTACTTGTCTGACCAGCGGGCTAGGTCCTCCGAGCTGTGGCCGCGCCTCCGCCTACTGCTGCCGAACTGGACCGATATCTGTACAATACTGCCCGATCGTTCAACGTCCACTGGCTGCCCGACCTATCTCCGCAGCAGAAGTACGTCTCAGCCCGCTTCGTTGCGAGTGCGCCGCTGATAACGTCCGCTTCAGGGTCAATGCTTTGTCGTCTATCCTCGACCCGGAGATTGTGGATACTGTGGACTTATCCCGTTTGCGTGCGCTATGCTCTCATGGTATGTCTTATATGTCCCTGCATTGCGTCGCGAACAGTTAGTTGATGCGTGGTCAGGTCTACCGCCTCATCCCCCGTGGTTGCGTCCACGAGTTTGGAAGTGGGTTCATTCCTCCTATCTATCACCTGGATTTGTGTAACAAGATTCATGCAGACTGTTGCTCGGCACCCTGTCAGTCGACAAGACGACTTGGCGAGAAGAGTCTCGCAAGCAGCGAGATAACTACTATGTCAGTTTCGCCGTCCTACCGCGATCATAGACACCTGACACTTTTTCCTTCAGGATCTCGTTCAACGCTTGCTCGAGCCTCTTGCACCTCTGCCAGATCCTACTGAACCTCTCAGCCCTACAGACCAGTCCATCCTTGCGGTTTCCAATGAGCTGACGACCGTCCCTCGCTCTCTCATGATCTCATTGGAGGACGAACCAGAGAAATGTCCGCAATGTCCATTGGACGACACAGCGCCAGATGATGTCAAGATTTCTTGCGCAGGTAACGTGGATGCTCGCTTGAAGCTCATCCGCTCAAGGGACACCGGAGAATCTGCCTCTCATCCTGAGGACACCCCCGAGATCCGTCTTGACGCAACCCCGGAGATTCGACTTGACACCACCAGGTTAGAGGTGACTCCGGAGGTACGTCTGGAGGAGGCGTCGCCGACGAAGACGGGAGATGATGAGCGGGACAACACTGAGTCATCTTTGTCTGTACCCGACTCTCCCACATCAACGCATTCGGGCATCTCGACTACCCTCCTTCCTTCAAGGCCGTATAGCGCGGTGGGCGCGCATCCTAAGCACTACTCGGCGCTGCTTCGCCTTCTCTACATCCACTCCTGCTTAAACCCTGCCAACCGCTCTCCCCAAATTGGCTCTCTCCTCGTTCCCATCTATGCTGCCCTTGTTGAGGAGGTCGACGAGGTTGACATCCCTCATGTTGAGGCGGATACCTTCTGGGCGTTCGAGTCGATGATCGGAGAGTTCTCTGAACTCGAGGAGGAGCAGGATGGTGCCGTCTGGGTACGGAAGCTTAGGGAGCGCCTGCGTTGGGCCGACGCAGAGCTTGCTGACGATCTGGTGAGTTAGACAAGCAAAATCATTGCGATGGCATGGAATTTCTGACAACTTCTCCAGGCAACGAAAGGGCTCGATCCTGGATTGCCACATTATTCCTTGTGAGTTTGACCGTCGAGGAGTTCGATGTACAGACGCGATGCTGAGTTATTTGCCAGCCGTTGGCTGATCCCTCTCTTGACCCACACGCTCCCTCTCCCTGCGGTATTGATGGTATGGGATGCACTGTTCTCACAACCGATGCGGATACGCGACGAAAACCCGAAGTTGGACTATCTGGTGGATGTATGCACTGGCATGCTGCTCTGTGCACGTGCGACATTGTTGCAGTAAGTAGCAAGTTGTCGTCTTGTGACTACACGCTTATGGGTTGTCCGTACCAGATTGGGTAGGGCGCATCGCAAATCGCAGAACTTGTGGTCCGACGAGATCGCTGCAATCCCCTCTACTGCGTTTGGAGAACGTGAACTAGAAGAGGCTTTCATCGAAGGCATGTCTTTCCTGCAACGCTACCCATTGGAAGCCGTCGGGGGTATCGAGAAGGTCTTGCAGACCGCCTACGACCTTGCTACGCAACGCGAAACACTGGCGAATGCTGCGAAGGCGGGTCCCAGTGTTGGATTAGGTGCGCGTTTGCGGGATACAGTGTGGAAGGGCTTCAGCGGGTTGGAGGCGCACCCAGAAGAAGATGACGAGACAGAAGGGGAGACCTCGCCTGAGGAGGACCATGAGAAGGGTGTTCAAAACAATTCTTCTACCTTGACCTCGCGGTTGGCGAACACCGTATGGCGCGGTATCACCAATCAAAGCGCAATGGAGGTTCCCTCTGCGTCTCCGAGCCCCACGCACCCATCATCACCTCTTCCCTCTGCAAATACCTCGCCATTGCCAACGTCTCAGTCAGCCCCTGTGGTCCCTCCGAAAGAGAGCGTTGTCAATGCAGCGAACCGTGGCAAGTCAATGATCTGGGGCTATGCCGAGAAGCTCAAGGATTCGGACGCTGCCGCTACCTTCGCGAAGGTTAGCACCAATTGGCGAGTCAAGGCACTCGACGCATGGACGAGACGGGGCAACGAAGGTCCTGCGAATACGGCGGTTCCCCCTACGTCGCATTCGGCCCCCACCATATCGGGCCCTGATCATGGTCGCAGTAGCTCCCTCACGGCTATTCAGCCCCCATATAGGTCTGGAGATGACCCCAAGCGCGGCTCACTCCCCACCATCGACAGATCTGATGCATACTCACCGCCTCCTCGACCGGCCTTCTTTCGCCCCGTGAGGGACAGCATCTTCGTGGCATCGCCCGCCACCCGCAGCGGTGAGGCCTCTCCCGTCTCGGACGCAGGTTCTACAAAGAGGGATAGCCTACGGGCATCGCTGTCTTCCTCCTTTAAGGTGCAGGATGGTGCATCGCCCCGGCACTCAGGAGGACCCCGCCCGCTGCTGCTGAGCTCGTCTTCCCTGATGACTGGCAGCTCAGGCCGCTCGCCTATCTCGCCAGCCGCTGACTCCCGCTGGGCGGAATCTGTGCGCGAGAAGCGTCCTTTCATGGAGCACCGGGCGTCGCAGTCCTCAATCTCCTCGCTGTCCCCCTCCGAGCCATACCGACCGAAGAGGGGCGAGAGCAGGTCGGACTGGGAATCTGACGGCGGGACGAGCAGGATCGTTCCGATCCATCGCAAGTCCCCATCCCCCATGGCACGGCCATCCCGCGGCAACAACAGGCGAGAGGGGTCGCTTTCCTCTGCCAGCCCACCTACACCTCCGAAGTCATCTCGCCGTCTCTCGACGGAGGACTCAGCACCGGAGACGGTATCGAGTCCTCGGGGTTGGGGCCAGGTAGATGCTTCTGACTCGGCGAATACTATCCCTTCTCCGCCGCCACCCAGCACGCCTGACCTCAAGGTTGACACCGAGGTCCAGATTACCGAGCCAGCGGCACATCGCCAGCAAGGCTCGGTGTCGCTCAACGATGACGGGGACGTCACCTTTGCATCCTCCACCACCGACGGGAAACTAACTCGTCGCACCGCGACGATCACTCGCCTGCGCCGTGACACTGGCGCGTCCGAATCGTCCGCCACGGAGGCGTCTCCCCCCACGCCCCACCTGCGCAAGAAGCGTTTCCCGCCCCGCCTGCAGAGTCTTCGGAACTCGAGGGGCTCACCCGAACCAGCCCCGCCGGTCCCGACAAACAACAGCCTGCAGGTCGCCGACGGGCAGGAGGATGGGGAGCTTGAGAGCTCGAAGACGCCGCGGGCTGGGACGTTCGACCCGGAGATCACGGCTCCTCCGTCTCCGCGGTCGCGGCGCACGAGGAAGGTCTCCGGTGAGAGCGAGCCTCGCCCGAGGAAGATCTCGATGGAGGGCCGACCGCGCAAGGCGTCCACGGAGAGCAGGAGGAAAGCCTCCGCTGAGCGCGAGACGAGGCACAAGCGCGAGAGCGCCGCTGTGGAAGGCGACGACGAGGGTTACGGCGAGCTGCTGAGCGCGTACGAGAGCGAGGACGCGGCGTAATGGGCGAGTTTCTTAATGTTAGATGTTGATGTTCTCACGACCCTTGAAGTTTACGCTATAACGTGTCCTGCTGGATGACTATTTATTGTCTTCGTTGTCTGTGAAAGTTGGGCTACTGCTACGTATCGTCTGAGTGTGCTCGCTCTCAGCGTGCAACGCTTCTTGGACTGCGTGATATACCTCCAGCAAGATGGGGAACCGAGGTAAGATGTTCTACGTGGAGTATTTATTGAGGGCAAAGCCGCAGAGCAGTGAGACAGACACGTACCTCGAATGCGACTTCGAGCTTCAGAGCGCCTTGTTGGGTGCGCGTGATTGCTACTAGGTAATAGCGAATGTTCCAGCCACGTATTCCTTCGTTGATGAGGAAGTCCTCCAGCGAGGTCCAGGGTATGAATCTACGTGTGGTAGACAAGGGGACCCCGGCGAATCCCCGATGGGTCTCGAACTGCAATCCCAGGGATGGTAGAACTATCACAGATTCTGGAAGCGCACAGGTTGATTAGTCTGTGAATTATTCATGCGCTTATTGAAATTGAGCTCACCCCAGAGGATTTGCGTAACCCGATGATGTAGGCATGCAAGTAGCAAGGACGCCGCGATGATGGCGTTATAAGTGTTCCAGGTGATCTGAGGATGCGTAAACATAGCCCAACCAAGATTTTCTCTATCTATCTCACCATCTTCCAATAGTATGAGACTGCCAGCGCGAGGAGCGCATCCAGCGCAATGCCACGAAGGCTCAGGCGTTTATTGGCGGAGGCGGTCTCCACACGGTATTCCTGCCATCCTGGGTAGTCGAGGATGAGGAACCCAGGCCATTCTTGAAGCGGTGTCGTTCGTGGCATGCATCAGGGCGAAGGACGAGCGGGTCGTCGCCCCTGAGCTTTTGTGCGTTGTGGGTGGGTGATATCAAGCGGTTCTTGCTTGCCGCGGCGTCGTGCAATGTCTGGCGCTTGTCAGGCACTGCCACTGCTCCAAACTTCGTGGTTCGCTGGCTCAAATTCTTGCATGACCACCGTAGGCATTTCCACCTCACCAAAAACGGTGACTCTGTCGCACACAACATACCCCTTGGCTAGTGTTTTTTCAAAAGCCTTCTGTACGCTTCAACACGTTTCTGACGACTGCCTGAACAAGCTACCAGGGAAACCCTGGAAATCCGCGTATCGGCCCTCTTTTTCGCTCATTGTTCGCTCGGCTTCCCGGCAACGCACCTCCATCAGGTCAACCTCTCTATAGAGCTCTCTCACGTACAGCCCAGCCTATTTGACAACACGGTCGTTCTATTGAGCTGCCTCCGCTGCTTCCAGCGCGATCGTGAAGGGGTTGGGCCCGATTGTGATGCCTGGAGTTGATGCCCTGGGGTCCAGGCTCCTCGGCGCCATGCCGATCGAACCATGGTCAGCCTCATCGGATAGACGGTCGATATATAGCACGCCTCTTCTTCAGAGTTGCGCTGACCTCGTCCTTTGCACGGCTGAGCCGCATCATCGCTGTTGTACAGCTGAGTTCATCCCCCCTTTCCGAACTCATTCCTTCTAGCGAAATGGTCCAGGCGGCCGGAGGATTCTCTCTCCTTCTTCGCTCGTTGGGTCTCAGGCAGGGTCTGTACAAACCCGAGCCCAGCTCCTATGCGAGACATGCACCCGCCTTGCAGAGCAAGTTGGCCGTTCCGGAGTCAATTTCCGCCGGCGGGCCTCATCCCAACGCCAACCTCGGGAATAACTATCAGGTTCAGGCAGTGGGCAACTATGCGGGACCGGGAAGTCAGCTCAACTCAGCCTCCGGTGACTGCTCCGTGAAACCGTACAACGCGCCGGATATGAGTGGTTTAACGTTTCCGCCGTTCGATCCAGCCAGAGCCAACGTTTACCGCTATCGACAGCAACAGTCGGTCAATCTGGGATCATGGTATTCATACAGGACAATATCCCTCAAACGCACCGCTAACGTCCTTGCTCAGGTTTGTCCACGAACAATGGATGACGCCTTCGGTCTTCGAATGTGCTTCTGGCAGCCAGGTATCTGAACTGGACATCGCTTCTGGCTGGGGGTCTCCCGAATCTGCTCGAGCTGTGCTGGAACGACACTGGGACACCTTCGTTACTGCCTCTGACTTCCAGTATCTCGCGGGCATTGGCATCAACACGGTTCGCATACCGATCGGCTACTGGACTCTGGGACCTGCTTTCTGCCAAGGGACCCCTTTTGAGCCGGTCGCGGACGTCTACCAGAACGCCTGGAGCCGCGTCGTCAACGCGATCAACATGGCCTCTGATGCTGGGATTGGCGTTCTCGTGGATCTGCATGGTGCACCTGGGAGCCAGAACGGACAGCCTCACTCTGGGATCTCGGACGGCAACGTCGGCCTCTTCGGAAACGACTGGTACATAAATAAGACGATCAACGTCTTGACGTCTCTCACGCAACAGTTGGAGAATGTCACCAACGTCGTCGGAATCCAGATTCTGAACGAACCTCAAAACGTAGACAGTCTTCCTGACTTCTGTGAGTGCAGTTTGCCCTCGAGCGTTCGTCTCTTCGCTGAAGGATACCAGACTCGCAGGCCATCTGCGCGATGAGGCAAGTCAGCCCCACGGCGCAGTCTTTCCCGTTCTACATCCACGACGGCTTCAACCTGGACCAATACAGCGAATTCGTAGCGAACCGTTCGGACTTCGTGGTTCAAGACCACCATTCGTACTTCGTCTTCACGTCCTCTGACGCGGTGGAGCCGGCTTCTCAGCACACGAAGGACGTCCAGAGTTCAGTCACCAACTCTCTCGCAGCAGCCTCAGACCGCCAACGGCGGAACCTCGTTGTTGATGAGTTTTCCTGTGCGCTCACAGCTCAGAGCCTGGCTGAGGAAGAGGACCCCGACGGAGCGCGCAGGGCATTCTGCGAGGGACAAATGGAGCTGTACCAGAATGAGACGGCCGGTTGGGCCTTCTGGGGTTAGTCTTTCCTGCACGCCCATTCCAATCATCTGCTCATGTCGGTTCGTTTAGCCTACAACACGGAGGACTGCGACAACGATGCAGGCTGGTGCTTCAAGGCGGCTGTTGGCAAGAGCCTCCCCTCCTCGTTCTTCTCGTACGGCAAGGGCCCAGTAGCGGATCCATCGCGTCTCCCCGCTCTCTCCGACATGGTGGCCGACATGTACGCCCCCACGCACGAGGATATGGCCGCTGCGCTACAACCAGGCGGACCTACCCCCGAGGTCGGAGTCTTCCCGGTCAACAGGAGGAGCCGGCACCGTACTCGGCGAGGTCCGCGGCCGGTCCCGCAGCGGGAAAAGCCCTTGGGGCGCCGAGACGACGCAGAGCAGTTTCCCCTAGACCCATCCCAGCGTTCGGTCTCCAAGGGCTACTCGGACGGTTTTCTGACAGCGAAGATCTTCGCGCTCTATGGGCTGTCGAAGTTGGGTTTCACGGGTCAGTACATCAACGATAGTATCGCTAAGCTAGGGCACGAGGTCATCGCGCCTGGGACCGAGCACTTTTACCAACAGTGGTTCATGGAGGGTCTTGCAGACGGGGAGGCGTTGATCGCGTCATCTGTCAATTCGGCTCCAACTTTGTGAAGCGTGCGGTGGCAGCGACGAATGGGATTGATGCCTTATCTCTTGCAACGCTTTGTGTGTGCGGTTCCAGCGGCTTGCGCGAGAGCGACCGGGCTGCCCACGGGACTGCGTGTCACGTAAGTCGGGAGCTGCGGCACACGCTCCGGGGGCTGAAAATTGGACAGTCAACACAACGCGAGGTAAAAGGTTAAGGGAAAGGCGAGCATAAATCCCTGCGCCCGAGTGAGCCTCGCCCGTTCGTGTGATGGATCCGCGGTGTATGCGAAGAGAGATCTCGTAGGGGATCGAGGGATGGTCGACCAAAAAGGACCGGTTGCTACCCCAATGGTGCGAGAGGTCGAGCGCGCAGGAGAGGGGGACTGAATGCGGGGGAAAGACATACGGCGGCGTCGTGTCAGAGAAGCGTTTCGGGGCCCGGTGAATATACCGTTGCCGCCGTGGGCTGCGCCGCCATGCGCACTTGTGCCAATGCACGAGGCTGGCAGTGGGAACGGCCCCAGCCTGTGCTCCCCGGCGCCGGCGCTCGCTCCGACTGCGGCGGGGGACAGCCCGAAGCCCGGGCAAGCGAAGAGGGGAGCCTTCTCTCGAGGTCCCTGCGCCGAACCCTCGCCCGCCGCCCCGCATCCTGGCGCACACGTGCCTGGCTGTGTGTCCCACAGAAAGCAAGCCGCGGAGCCCGCGTATTCTCCTCGGACACTCGTCATGTGATGGGCGAGACCGAGACTGCGGCAATCTCTGCTGCCTGCCCACCAACTGGAGAGACACGTGAATGCGACACTTGCCCTGTGTAAAGAGAATGTCTGCGGCTGGGATGAAGGTACCCATATTGGGAGGTGCACTCATGGGTGATCCCATTGTATAGACGGACAATCGTCCGACTATTTGACTGTACTTCACCACCAGTTCGACCGTATTTGCTCACAAACAGTCTTCGCAGAGTTTAACACATCATCAAGAGAAATTTACAACATAGTGCGCGTATAGATCCGGATCCACTTTGTCTATGCATGCCCATCCCTGCCAAGGTCATCAGTGACGAATACTAGTCAGACACCACATCATGTCTCACCACTCGCGGTTTACTGGTTCACCAAGGCCTTGACTTGCGCGATAAGCTCCTTGTTGACGTCTTCCGGGCGAGCCTCTCGGATGTACTGAACGAGCTTCTGCAACACGGGAGGCAGCTCCTCGTGTCCGGCGACGGCGACGGCGAGCTTTGTCTTGTTGAGACTCCAGCCTTGAACGCTCGTCTCCTTGACGGTGCCAGAGACGTTGATGTACAGCTTGTCGATCGTGGATTCGGTGGTCTCGCTCGCGACGCGCCAGGTGTTTCCGGAAGCTCCGGTATCGGGGAGGGCGTTGGCTTGCACCGAGAGCTCGGTGAGCTCACGGAAGTCATTCTCCTGGACCTGCAGGAGTTGCCCGTGCGAGTCCACGACGAAGTTGGGACGGAAGAGGGCGGCTGTGAAACCGTCTGGCTCTACCGGCGTGCTACTCAGTGCAACAAGGACGAGTTGGTCGAGGGTTGGCGCGAAGTGGGGTTTGCCGAAGGGCTCGTGAGCGCGACGGTACCATCCCTTGGGATGAGCGACGATAGCTGCGGTAGACATCGGATGTGTGGAAGGACGTGGTGGATAGCCTGATGTAGCGGTGGTGCAGCGATTGGGATGGGCAGAATAGCAGAGTATTTATACTGCTACCCAGAGCGTGATCGGAATTCGTGTTATCTGGGAGGCGGGTTGACGAGACGTCGTATCCGGCGATTGTTACATGGCGGGGTCTGGAAGGTCGCCAAGGTGCGGGTGCATATGAATCATTTCCGCTGAAACTTCGGCCGTCGGAGCAGTGCCGTATCGTTGTTAGTAGTCATGCATGCCTATGGATGTTGTGCTACCTGCTCAAATTCAAGTTCAGTACAGTGTTATCTGTCAAATCAACCAACCACAACCTGACTGCAGTATGGTACAGAGAAGCGGGTCACATTACACTTGAAGCTACCAAAGCAACGTACCATTGAGGCGTTAGTACTAAGCCATCTTGTGCTATCACTGAGCTGTACACCTTTGAATGGGTGAGTGGTGCTTCTCCCGAGCTCCCTGAGTCAATTTGCCCGGAGTCACATAGAGCTCACGGCATTTGTTCGTCAAGTGTGCGTCATTTGTGTGAAGTGGGACATACGTAAAGCGTTCCCGCCACGACACTGAGTTTGAAAAGCATCAGGTGGACGAGCTGTCTCTGTTCGGTACGAGATGTCCCGTCACCACAGCACATAGGTCTGGGGGATTCATTTAGCTGATGTGGATAGTGTGATAGGAAACCATGTGAGGTTCTGGTACATGAAGCACCGGTAAAGCAAACGGCTGCAGCTTGAGAGGTATTCTCCAGAGTAAAGACATCAGTCGCCCTGGTGGTGTGGTTGGACATGGACGTAGTTGGGAGAAAGAACTGTTTGCCGAAAAGGGCGTCCCGGGTGCAGCCGAGTGATCGGAGATCACGTGCTCTGTAATTTCGGGAAGGGACAAGTGTCGAGTGCGGGGACAGCGACGGCTTGCTCGCGCTCGTCGTCTGCCACAGCGTCCGCCCCTCTCGGATCCTGTCTTTCTACTTGATCTCCGAAACTGCGAATGAGGTGTTTGAGGTGCTGAAGCAACATTCTCACACACCCGTCTTCGCTTTCTCGCGAACTCGTCCACGATGCACCACGCCCACCGGTCTCTTCGCGTTGCACGCTCGGGCGTTCGCGCTGCCTCTTCCTCAGTACAGGCTGTGGTGCGTAGTCCTCACATTTGATAACATCACAGGGAAGCTTACGCTTCTGAGTAGCCCAAGTTGCAAGATGCTCAAAACTCTTCCTCTACCGGTGTACCTCGCAGTCGGAGCTGGGCACGGCCTGCCCAACTTGGTACGAGCACAGGCACTTCGAACAGTCAAGCATCCGGCCCTGTATTGCCCAAGAAACGAAGTTGGTCTCGTCCACAAGCTACAGCCGGTCCACCTCCCTTGGGTGAACTCCCGGAACCCGTCCATTTCCGTGATCCGCGGGGCGAAGGCTCCCGTAATCAGGATGAAGCGGACAATCGCCGTGAAAGGCCTCCGCACAGTGAACAGTCCTCACACCGTGACCAGCCCCCGCACCGGTTAGACCAACACTCACCTCCTGTAGCGCTCTCTGAACTTGGATTGAGTCTTGCACATGACAGGACTACAGACACTCGTTCCTTTGAACATGCTAGGGGGGGCCCGCATTTGCACAAGGCAGGGCAGGGCAGCAAGCATGCCGAGAAAGACAAGTCGGTTTCCCGCCAGAAGGTTCAAAGTGGAATACAGGATACTTTGGCGGCGACAACTACCGCCGACGACGGAGGCGGCGCGCGGGATGCAGGACGTGGCGACAGGACTAATCGCTCTCAGTACAAGGAGAGAGGTTCGCTCATGTCTCGTCTTCGAGACCAGGTGGAGATTCCCAACAACACTCGCGTGACCAGCTCTCGTGCGATGACAAAGCAGAGGGAGGAGAAGAAAAAGTTTCGCAAGGTCGCCAAGACTGTCAGTGTGGACGTTTTCATTCCCAGTGTCGTGACCGTCGGCAACTTGGCCAAACTGCTCAATGTCAAGTTGGGTAAGCCGGCAGTGTTTTTGTAGCGTTTTCCTACTGAGAGCCCTCGTTCAGACACATTGCGTCGCAAGATGATCAGAACCGGGATGGAAGCTGAGGCTTCGTACGATCACAGTCAGTTCGATCGCCATCATCGCATGTCGTATGCTGACGATGCCGATTCAAGTGCTCACCTCTGAGTACGCCTCTCTTCTGGCTATGGAGTTCAACCGAAACCCCGTCATCAACGACGAGGCCGCGTTCGACATCTATCCACCGTGCGTGAGGTCCGTTAGGCAACTTCGTGCTCATCTCACATATGTGACTCCAGCCTGGTGCATCCGAACCCCTCTACTTTGCCAGAGCGTCCCCCTATTGTCACCATCATGGGCCATGTTGACCATGGTAAGACCACACTCCTGGATACCCTTCGATCTACCTCCGTGGCCAAGGGGGAAGCGGGTGGTATCACCCAGCATATCGGCGCCTTCTCTGTCCCAGTACCAGCTAGCGGTAACAAAGCGGACCCGACGCGAACGATCACCTTTTTAGACACCCCCGGTCATGCCGCGTTCTCCGCAATGCGTGCCCGGGGCGCCATGGTCACTGATGTTGTGGTTCTCGTGGTTGCTGCGGATGACGGGATCATGCCTCAAACTCGCGAAGTTATCAACCTCGTGAAAGGCTCAAAAGTCGGTTTGGTCGTAGCAATCAACAAAGTGGACAAGCCCGGCGTCGACGTTGTGAGTGTATTATCGCGTTTCCTACGGGTGACATAGCTTATCGGGTGCTATTAGTCGAAAGTGGAGCATGCTCTTCTCGGGGAGGGAGTACAGCTGGAGGCGTTCGGGGGCGATGTCCCTGCAGTGCACGTGTCTGGGCTCACCGGCCAAGGCTTGGATCAGCTGGTCGAGACGATCTCCGCTCTAGCAGAGATGCAGGACCTCCGTGCAGAGCGCGAGGGCACGCTCCATGGCTATGTGCTGGAGTCGAAGGTCGCGAAGGGCCTAGGGTGCGCACCGTGTTAACCATAATCCGAGTACAGGGAAGACTAATCTCGACGTGTTCTTACCAGACCCGTAGCCACCGTGCTTGTCCTTCGTGGAAACCTAAAGCCTGGCCAGCACCTCATTTGCGGCATGGCGTCTGCGAAAGTGCGCGTGCTCTCAGACGCCAACGGCAAGCCGGTCAAGGTCGCCTACCCCGGCATGGCCGTGACGGTGTCGGGCTGGAAGGAGCTTCCCAGCGCCGGTGACGAGGTGTTAACAGGCTCGGAATCGGACGTGAAGAAGGCACTCACCAACCGCGTTCGCAAGGCGGAAATGGAGGCCTCGCTTGTTGACCTGGAGGCGATCAATGAACAACGTCGCTTGGAGCGCGAGAAGCGCGAGGCGAGCGAGGACGAGCAGGAAGAGGGATTGGAGGGCCAGTCTGAGGGTCCGCAGGAGCTGCGCCTGATTGTCAAGGGCGACGTCAGCGGAACCGTAGAGGCCGTCAAGGGCGCGGTGGAAGGTATAGGCAACGATCTCGCCCGGGTGAAAATTGTGTCCACCGGCGTAGGGGACGTGACCGAGTCCGATGTCATGCGGGCCAAGGCCGCCGGAGGTAAGCGTGATCTCCACCTTGCACACCAATCCTTTTCACGCCGTCTGTAGGTGTCATCATCGCATTCTCTGTGAAGGTGCCCCGGAACGTCGAAAACGAGGCCCACTCTCAACACGTCCCTATCCTTACGTCTTCCGTCATCTACAAGCTCATGGACGATGTCACGGCGAAGGTCAGAGAGCTCTTGCCGCCTATCATCGAGAAGCGCGTCTCGGGCGAGGCGACCGTCCTGCAACTCTTCGACATCTCGTTGAAGGGCAAGAAGACGGCACGGATCGGCGGCTGTCGTGTCACCAATGGCGTCGTTGCGAGTAATAAGCTCGCCCGCGTCGTGCGCAACGGCCAGGTTATCCACGAAGGTAAATCAGTCATCGTCTCCGTTCGCAGGCATGATAGCTTAAATCTGCCGTAGGTCGCTTGGAAACGCTCAAACAGCGCAAAGACGATGTCACGGAGATTGGCAAGGGCAACGAGTGCGGTCTCAACGTCGCCAACTTCAATGACCTCCGCGTGGGCGACGTCGTAGAGACGTACGAGGAGGTCGAGCTGCCCGGTAAACTATGATCCTATGATCAGCGTGGACTTCTCCTAGACCGTCGGTAATCTCGCTAGAGAACATCTCATTATGTTATCGCTACATACACACTGCTCCTCTACTACATTGCTGTGTCTACTAGAATCCGTCTTGCTGGAAATTGGATCTGCCGACGTGAAACAGCACTCATGTGCGCGACCGATTGGTATCGTCCAGTATCAGTTCCTTTGCTCCAATCGTCCCCGTCCTCCCCCCGACGCCGAAGGTGAAGTTGATGTTTCCGAGGTCGCGGTCAGTCTTTTCGAGCAGGGTCCAGCTCCGGTTGTCCTTCTTCTTGAGCCTGAGCTCCACCTGGCGGGCGGGCAGGGTTTAATGACAGGCCTAAGGCACGGCCGTGCTTGACTGAACCTACCTTTGTGCCGTAAAACTTGTATGACGACTCCTCGGGATTGACGGGGCCCCACAGGTTCAGCGTCTTACGGAAGCGTTTCTTCGCGGGCAGATAGAGGTCAAGGAATACCTGTGCACGTACGGATGGGCCGACCTGAGCCATGGCACGGGCTCACCGAGGCACCTACCTGGTTCTCGTCGATCTTGACAGTGCTGGTGCTCTGGTCAACCTGTTTGGCAAAGACGGACGCGTACACCTCGCTGGGTGTCTGATAATGGTCGATACGGCATTCGGTGAACTGTTCCTCCTGCTGTAAACGATACGAGGTCAGGTCTGTTGAGGATTGATCAAAATTGGACGGTCATACCGGCTCGGCCTTTTGTTTAGGTACGAAGACGTGGCGGCCCTTTTTACAGCCCTCGATCTTGAGGAACTCTTCGAACTCGAGTACACGGCGTTTGCAGCATAAGTAACCCTGTGAGGATGAGAGTTTAGGCGCAAATCGCGCATGGTGATGCGAAGAACGGACCTTGCTGCCTTCGTGGAAGATGGGCTGGACACGACTAATCAAGAGGGATGCCGAGTGATCCTTTGCACATGGGACTTACGGGCTTCGGGTGGTACGTACATTCGGCTGCCGCCCCACCCTCTTTGCGGTGCAATTCATCGCTCTCGTACGTCACATTACAGCCGTTGTGGCGGCACGTCGTGCCGGCCGGGACGGGGGTGGAGAGGTCGTCTTCCTCCTCCTCAAATTTGGGTGCAGGGACGGCTTCCCGGGGCGCGGCTGAGGAAGACGAGATTCCCGCGGGAGCAGCGCTGTACGTCTCCGAGCCGGCTGAGGACGAGGTCATCTTTAAATCTACATGCGGGGCGGGCTGGGGTTTCGGCGCGGCCTTCGGGGCATCATCAGTGTGCGAGCCCTTCGAGCATCCCTACACGATCGTCCCATTCAGCACATCCTCCCCCGACGCACCTCCTCGTCTCCCCCTGGTGACGCACCGGGATCTTCATGAAGTCGTCAAAGTCCAGGACCGGCTTGTTGATGTCCGAGCAGCACGACCACGACTTGGACCCTTCGTGGAAGACGGGCGCGCCGGGGTGGTACGTGCAGCTCTCCGGCCCGTTCTTTGCGGGGTCATACTCCTGACCGCAGCCCTTGTGTGTGCAACGAAGCATGGCGAGTGTATGGCGGATGTGTCGAGCAGCGCAGGCAATACAACGAGCGGAATGTTTTGAGCAGCAGAGATGGGACGAGGCGGAGGAGGAAGCTGTGGCGGGTGCGGGGCGGGGTGACTGAAGGGGCGATCGCGATCGAACCTACCAGAAATTACCGCCCGCGCGCCTGGCTGGGCACGTGAGCCGCGACAGCCCAGACGCGTCGCGCGACCGTCGTGCGCGCCCCGCCGCCGTCCGAGGCGCGCGCCTGCAGGATCGGCGCGGTCATGAACGCCTCCAGTCCGCTACATCGTACTTGCGCCCACACAGTCCAGATCGGCGCCTTCTCCCTCTGCGCAGGATCTGCAGCGTGCTCGCAGCTGCTGCGCGCGTGCATCTCATTCTCCAGCCTCATCGGGCGGCTATACATCTCTTCGCGGAAAGCGCACCGCCGGCCATCCGCGACTGCAATCCATTGTGCTGCTGTAGTACGTTCTGCAGTGCCCACCGTCCAGACACACACACCACCGCAGTTCGCCATGCGCGCTCCTGCTGCTGCCGGGTGCAGTAACGCCCTAGCACCGTGAGGAAATCAGCGTTCCAATGGGGGGAGATCAGGTCATACCCGAACAACACATCCCCTCCGGCGTTGGAGATCCACACCGGGGGTGGCCTCGCAAGAGACAAAGTCGTCCTTGGTGCGATGCATGCAGCCGCGGCCTGGGCTCGCCAGCGGCTCCCCTGGCGGTGAACCGGAGGCGCGGACATGAGCGAGCCCTCCAGCTCACGCCGAGCCCAACAGAGTTCGAGGGTGGTCAGGGGTTGCGAATGAATTCTCCTCCTCACCGCCGGCTAAAGAGAAGGAATCGGTCGCCTATTTGGAGAGAAGCTCGAAGCAAACGCGATGCGCCGGAAGTGAAGGTAGCGGGTTCCTCGCCGGCGTTATAGGTATCGGACGGAAGCCTATGGCATCACACAGTGTACGCGCTCCGCCTCAAGGCTGGTGCTGCGCTGCTTCTCCCCTAAGCCGCGCAATGGTCGCGGAGGAGTCCGACAACCGAGGTATCATGGCTACGCTGGTTGGAGTGCAAGAGGCTTCATCAACTCGCGCACGCCCGTGCCATACCGGTCATCCACCGCTTTGTGGACTAGAACGAAGGGCGGCATGCTCGTGTTGAAGTCGTGCGTCTCCGACAATTGCTTGCTGACTCCCAAACGAGCGTTCGAACGGTATTCCTGCGTGGAATTGACGGCGCCAACCGAGCCACAATGCTCATCTGGACTGTGCCTTCTCCCGGTTTATTCAGTGAAGTGCTTCTGTAAGCCACGTCACGCAAAACCTGAGAGATGAGCGGCGCTGCTGGTCAGCCCTCCATACAGGCCCTCAGCTGCCCAAGAGCCCGAGGTTCTAGGCTGAGGCTGTTTTGACTGCTGTGAAAGATCTTATCAAAGCATGTCGACCGCCGCAGAGACCAAATTGGCATCCGACTCAACTCCGCGACACTTCCTCAGCTGTCCAGCCAGGCCGTTTCTCATCCAGCCATCGTGCAATCCACCCAGCACCGAACGTCCTCCGCCCTGGGTTGCTAGGCAAGGCTCACCCCCTCCATCCTTCCGCGAGGTTTCGCGAGGGCGGCCGGTGCGCAGTAAAATATATCCCAAGCTGGTGCGTGTATGCTCTCAGCTCCGTTCCCGTTCCATGCAGATCTGCCGATCTGCAGCAGCCCCATGACAAGCTGCGACGGCGAAATTGGACGGCTGGCATTCAATGTCGACAGATGGACGGGACTAACACACGTACTAGTGCAATCGCAGCCTCCACCAGCATATGCTCCTTGGAGCAGCACTGCACAAAGATGGAGCTATCATGTATGTTTGACCGTCGTGCGCTCATGTCGATCTTGCTCCAGCAAACTCAGATTTGTTCCGCTCCTGGCGGCTTCCGAGACGCAACCACTCAGTATGATTAGAAATCCTGTGCGGTGAACCTTGGGACGTACCCTCCGCAACGCCTCCTTGTAGCCCATGCTCCGTCCACATCCTCTCATGATCGTCTATGCTGGAGCGGGTATTTTTGGGCGCTCGGGGCTGCACGTCCGAGGCGAAGAACGCATTCCGGATGGACCTTGCGCATGATTTCGGCTGGTTCGGCGACACGGATGGCTCATTGAATTGTATGCCGTGAGTCCCAGATCCACTTTGACTGGGGCAAGCAATTCCTGAATGTATACTGCGAAGGTCGCCGTGCTCCCACACCAACGGTCAGCGCATGTATGGGCAAGGGCAACGTACGCACTGAATACCACGACGGGCTCCAGAAAGCGCCAGAGCCGCATCTCCAAGAGTGCAAGTTACGCCGCTCTCCTTCTAGACGACAGGCACGTCTGCGGCCCGTTGGAGACTGTCACTGCACCCGACCTGTTTCCACTAGTGCTCGCGGGTGTTGGATCCATAATCCCCGCTTCACTTGGACCAAACCACATCGGTATATGCCGACATCCCAAACGCCGTCTATGCCCCGAGATGCAGTGGGGTGGACTGACGCATCCCTGGATAGATCTTGGAGACAGCACTGGCAACTGCGAATTGGGGGCGGAGCGGCTCAGCCACGGCTCGTCTCCGAACTTAGTCACCCAGCGAAGCGCGTAACTGACCGTGACTCTGCTCTGAAGTTGGCTCGGACGTCGCTCGCCAATTGATCCTCGGCGCCGCATCACCATAACAGAGGGTTCGTTCACCACGGTCGTTCGCTGCCTGTTTACACAACTACATCCTGCTTTACAGAGGTGCCGCGAGATTGTGTTCGCAAGCCGACTCTACGACATGGTCTCGCCACATAGCACCGGCCGCCAGCCGTGCTGCACAGCTGTATCATTGGCCAGGGGGCGTCGATCGTCACTTAGCGCCATGATGGGCCCGAGTCCACGTCGCACGAATGCTCCAATTGTGGGCGCCCCGCCGCTCATTTTGGTAGCCCCATTTGTGTATCCTAGTTGACCCTTGAACGAACCCTGAGCGCCACAGAATACATCAGTCTCCCTCGTCGTCTTGCGGTCTTGGACGTAGTCTACGATCACCCGCCCTTCTACTGGGACCGAATTCCAGTATGTGGACAACTGAAGCAACCAGGCTACGACACGGCCGCATGCCAACCGGACTTCTATCCAGATGAGTAAAGCAGATCGAGTATGGAAAGATGCTACGATATGCCAGGCCCAAATGCTTCCCACACGAGAAAGCCCACCCCCCAGGGTCCAACACGTCCCAGCGTGCGCAAGGCGGCGTTCATGCGCCGCCGCACTGGGGATGACGAAGGGTCGTGAGGAACGTGCGCAGGGTTGTGGAAGAACGCCAGCATGCCGTCTTCATGGACCTTGCGCACGATGACGGCCGGGATGGAGTGCTGCTCGCTTGCGGGTGAGAGCCTGTCAATGTGTACCGCTTTCCGCGCCACGTCCCAGGGGCGGCAGACCAGCTCGTACGCCAGGCCCGCGATAGCGCCTCCCGTAACGAGCGTGGTAGCATGTACAATCCGCGGGGTGTGCTTGCGAAGCGGACCGAGGCGCTTGTCCTCCACGGATGTACGCTCTACGAGTTCTTGCGAGAAGGCCTTCGTCTCATTGGCGCACCGGCGCGTGATGTCGAAGATCGCGAAGAACACCGCGAAACCTGCATTACGTGCCCGAGCGTGAACTTGCGATCTCGAGCATGGCATCGAGCGAGCGAGGCCGTACCGCAGATATCTTTGGCGCACCCCCAGCCCCAGCCGTCCCAGCCGCGACCTGCCATCTCGCCGACCTCCTTCATCCAGTCTCTGACCTGGCGCGCCTCATGCAGCTGTTCTTGGCGCGCCAAACGTGCCGAGGGTTCTGTGCGCCTGAAAACCTCCTTCCATGCATCATGCCACCCCGTCGCACGCGAAGTCCCCTCGAGCGCGAAACGCATGTTCTCAGCCGGGGCGGCGAGTAAAGCTTGGGCACCCCCGGCGGTTGCACCAGATATAGCAGCGAGGGTGGTTGGGTGAGAAGCGAGGTACGGCTCCAGGCGGCTCGATGCTTCGGTATAGGTGGACCATAAGACCACGCCCAGCAAGCCATTCACTAACATAGGGGGTACGAAGTGCTTCGGGATCACCAGCCACTGTCCAGACACGATGAGACGCGGCGCGCACACGACAGCCAGAAGACGTACTCCATGTTCCTTCACGAGCCAGGAGATGTATGAAGGGGACAGCGCCTTTCCATGGCTATCGGCCAGCCCACGCAGAGAATGCCATCCGCTCACTGCGAGGTCGAAGAAGGCGTCAATGGGTGACACGCAACAGAGTGCCTGACGTGTACCTTTGGAAGGCCTGAATAACCTAACGGGGCGAGAGAAGTAGAGCGCAAGGCTACGAGTCGCGGTGCGGGCTAGGGCAGCGTAGAAGGAGTTGGACTGCTGCTGTTGCTGCGCTCCATCCTGAGCTTTGTCCGACATGCACTGGCAAGTGCGCGAGCATCAAGTATCTCGCCGCTCGGGGGAACGGTGGCAGAGGCAGTCCAAGCCGGGAACAGACGCCTCTCAGCGCCTCAGCCGGCCGGATACGCGGCAGGCGCTTGCATAGCAGCCCACGCCACAAAGCACCCGCTCGGCATCTCCCGGGTCGGGCACCCCGCGATCCCCCATTAGGCGCCCGTCGGCGGTCCCGACCAAGATCGCACACAACTCGTCCAGATCTGGATCCAGGCTATTCAAGTTCAGCGTCGCCAGCAACACCGTGGCCGCTCAGCGCCTGCTGCTCTTTCTCCACACAATGTTGCGCAATTGTTCTGGCTGTAGTTGCCGCTCACGGCAGATATGGCAGCAGGCATGGCTAGGCTCTCGCAGGACTGCGTCCAGACACCTGAGCACTCCCGCCTTACCTCGAGACTTCGCTTTCTACCCGAACTTCTTCACGGAGCACGAGCAGCGAGTATTGCTCAGCGCAGCCCTCCGGAAATTGGACGCAATGGAAAGTGGTCGGCTTCGACGGCGAAGGAGGGAATTCCTCCGGAGCTCGGGCCTCCAAGCGAACGGCAACCCAGATGCAGCCAATAATACCGTGCAATCCCTCTTCTTGCCTGACGACTTATATGACTTCCAGGAGGTGGTTCTATGTAGTCCATATACCATATGACATCTACTCACACGGATCATCAGGGGCATTTCGACGGCGTAATCAGACGCTACCGCGAGATGCACGTTACTTCCTGGCCGGAAGACATGCCCGAGGTGCCGTCGATTCTAGAACGGTTGCGATCTGTGCATCCCGACGAGGATACACAGACACACATCTTGCACCTGTCCTCTGATGGCGAAATTCTTGTGGGCACCCCTAGACGCTTCTGCCGTAATGAGAGCTCACGACGTCGCCCCCGCTGCAGCCACATGTCGATAACCTTGAAGCAAGCGGGTACGTCCGCATCGCTTCTGCATGCTTCCCACCCTTCTTGACCCCTCGCAGCTCGTGGATACTAGGCATATCGCTAGGCGATGAGCGCATGCTGCGGCTCGAGAACCCTTCCTCGCCCGGGGAGCGCTACGAACTCCCGCTCCCATCTGGGAGTGTCTACATTCAACGGCAAGGAACGTCTTCCTTATAGTCACCGCGCCGTCTCACAGTGTCGTAGGGACACTGTCAGGTACAATTTGCAGCATTCAATCCTGAAGAAGCCCGATGGCCGACAACGCCTAAGTATCATGCTGCGGGTGAGCGCGCTGCCTCGTGGTCATGTTACATGGTCTCTTACCGCTTCTCATCCCGCATAGGACCTCAATAGTTCATAGTGCTCATAGTCTACATCCCTATTCGTACCCTACGTGGTGCTACTAGTAATACACGAATGGTTACAACGAACACTCGAGAAGCGGATGCGCGAGTTCTATCGGCGGCAGATGTTCAGACGCAGACATAGGCGCACCGTCGAAGGCAATGCGTCCAGTACATCCTGGAGATGGGCCTGGATTCCAATGGTGTATCGTTCCCTCGGATATCTATGGCAGGGTCAACACACGGCGGGAAAGCGAGTGCTTGCAGTTCTCACCTCGATCGAACGACGTCGCGCAGGACGCACCATACATCGTCGTATTGCACGAAGAAATCTTGCAGGGTCTCTTGTAGAGCTTCCCACATAGCGGCTTGCATAGGAGCTGGCATATTCGGCTCATGGGCTGGCATCCGCGATTAGAAGAACATCTATCGATAGATTGTAGCGCTCACCTCCCCCACGTTGGCGAGAAGCGAGAGTCCCTGCGGTACTGGATGTTGCGCGCAAGGGTTTGTAACAAGGTTTGAACTACAAAGGCGGGAAGCCCCACCTCGCAGTATCCCCCGTTCGCGCAAGAGGTTTGGCCATCGCCAGTGGGGCGAAGGGCGCCGCGGCGACCGTCGAGACCTTGATGCCAAACGAGCCCAACTCTTGGCGGAGGAGCTGCGCCGCGGCATGGAGCACACCCAGGTGCGCAGTGGGCCTCTCCAGTTGATCGCCGGCTGTGTGTAAATTGAGGCACGCGGCGACGGGAGAAGCTACAGGCGACTCACATGCCAGCAGGAGCACGACGCGCCCAGAGGCCGCCGCGAGCATATTCGCGTAGTCCTGCACCACGGATATGGGCTGCACGAGGCACTTGCGGACAATTTCGGCCCAGGCTTCGACGCCTGCGCGGCCGCTGGCGAGCGGCTTGATGCCTTTGTGCACGCGTGTAAACCGGGGCTGAGCAGACTCTCGGACGGCCGTTCACACGTACGGGCGGGCACACTCGTAGGCAGCACAATTACCGCGACGAGATGGAGGTTGTGCGTCGCGCAGTAAGCGTCGACGGTCTCGAACGCGTGCGTGCGCTGCGTCTCTGAGGTCATGTCGAGCACGATGGGAGCGACCAAGCCCCACGGCAAACGGCCGGATCTCTTGATCCTCTTGTGCCATTCCTGTATAAGCTGCCTTTCCGTTCAACGTCAGGGAGCACTGGGTGGGAGGGGAGTCCGCACTGAGGACACGCTCGAGGCGTCTGAGTACCGACCCAGCGCCTGCGGGTCGTAGTGCACAGCCTGCTGGTCGGGGCACAGTACGAATACGGTGCACCCTAGCTCTGAGAAGCTCAGTGCTACATGCCTGCCCACGTCTGCAATGCGGGATTTGCGCGTCAGTACGCTCCGATCGACTCCCATCAGCCTCACTCACCATCATCCCCGCCAACAATCACGATGGCGCTCTCCCCAGGCTTGAACGCCGAGCAGGGTGGCAGGCCAAGCAGCTGGCAGAGAGTTTCGTGGCTTCTCGCTGCGATGCGCGTCCAGAATGAAAAGAACTTGAGTAGCAACAAGAATGCGAGGTACGACAGCACTCTAACGCAGTGGAAGGCGAGCAATCTCCTACCCGGAGTCGCCAGGCGGGCCGCGCCCGTGTGGCCCTGGCTCTGGGTGAAGTGGCACATCAGAGATGCTGTCCGTACGACGCTCGCCCTCACACTGCCAGCCAGTCGGCGGAGATTGGGGAACGAGGGTACGATGGACGAGTGAGAAAGGAGCGAATTACACATTCTCGAAGGCCGCGCGCATGCGCGCGGGGAGAACCAAGGCGGGGCGCTTAGATTCGACCTATCGCCCCGCGCTGGGCGGCTTTGGGAAAGCACTCGGGAGCCAATGACCGGGGCGTACGCACCCCCGGCTTTCGTCGGGTGGCCCATGGGAGGGATCTCGTGCGACCGGGTGATGTTCGCGGAAGGAAAGAGACGAGGGTGCGAGTTCGACGTCTCACCGCTCAAGACATCATAGTCCACGTCCATCTGGCTGGATCATCCTCGGAGGTCGAGGCGGGTCCTTGTTCTCCATGATCCTCGCTTGACCTGGAGGAACGTCCGAGAGAATGTCCAGCGGGGGCATCCATGATGTCTACGAGAAATGGGGTGCAAAGTCGCGCGCGAGGTGCGCACAGTCGGAACCGCTCTATATTTTTCCAGTGTTCCCAGGGTATGGTAGTCTCGAAACCTGTCTAGGGGGTAGTACCGTACGAGTCCATGCAACTGTCCGGGTCAACGACGACTAGTACAACATAGTCCGAGAGGAAGTGAGGTATACATCTATGAGGGTCCGTAGAGTCCGAGGAATAGTACTTTTGGGGTAAGGTGGGGGCGGGTCCATGACCGATCTAGAGGGATTTTGAGACGCTGTTTACACTGTACATACTGATGTTATTCAGCGGAAGCAAGGAAGAGAAGGAAGAAGTCACACACGGCAACTTGACAGGCTTTGGACTACCGTCGTCAAGCTTGATGATGACAAAGCGAAGACCCTGCATCTCGGTGAACATCGGTTATGCGCTACAGCATCGGCTGTACCTACCTCAATGGTCTCGGTGTCTTGCACGGTCCCGGTACGGGTCTTCCCGCCTTCGAGGAAGAAGACGCGAGTTCCAATCTGGACTCGACTGGATGAGTGGCAGTATTTAGGCGAACCTCTCGAGAGACACCTACGGGGAAGGGGTCCATGAGTGTCAGTGAGTGTTGTATACCTGGTGTGGCGTCGACTTACCTCCAGCCATCTGGGCCGCCTCTTATACTGAGGTGGGTCAAGGGAAGTGAGTGAAGGCGCACAGGATGACGGGTAGATCGGGCCAGCATCTGCATGCAAGGCAGTTGGGAGGACCTAGGAGTTCATAACTCGAGTGGGTTGTGAAGGGGAGATCTATTTTGGTCGAGCGAGGGTTACCGGAAAGAGGGCACTCCGTTTCGAACGAGGAAGAGAAAGCTAAGCGAGAGGATTGGGGACCGAGGACGCGCACCGGCGAAGAGATGGGGAGATCGTCCGGGAGAAGTATAGAGTCAAGGGGTGTTTGCAGGGTACGACGCATGCAGGTTACGAAGCTGAGGGCAGCTGGGCCCAGAACACAACTTGGGAATTCGAGGGCCGGATGGAGGTGCTTCGCGGGAGCACGTCCAAAGATACCGGTGCAGTGGGCGGAGGTTGCGAGGAGGGGATACACGACCCAGGAGCGCAGAATCAGTACCAGTCTCGCAGAAACCTATATACCTGATTTGTTCGATGCGCAGAACGTACACGAGGCCATACTATGGCATATGCCTGCGACATGACGCAAAGCTTAAGCCTAACCAGTCTTTGAACCTCGATAAATACGCTCAGCGTTTCCTAGTGGTGGGTAAAAGTCTACCGCAGAGGAGTTGTTCAGTTGACGTTACGGCGGCGTCACAAGTACGGTAACAATACCTATATCTGCGATCCAAGAGCCGGCGGCAGCAGTGTGAGCAAACGAGCAAGCATAAAGCCAAAATCCAGAACAACTACGCGAGATTGGGGGCCGAGAGGCGCAAGCGAGTCGCAAGCAGCAGCGACTCCGGACGGGTTGTGAGCGTTTTGGGCAAGCTACGCATACGGCCAGGTACCGCGCCGGCCCACCGTCTGATGGTATGCCGTTACGTAATCGACATGCACTTGGACGAACAAGTGCACTCTGCCCCGCGGTTGTCTCTCGCAGCCTTGCACTCGTCGAGTGTGGACCTTCGTTATGCCTGTGCAGGCCTCATCTTCACGATCTGTGGCTGCATCATCCGCTGCTCGCACTGACATGTCCGTTATTCTCGTCACTGGTTCTTACGACCACGAAATCCGTTTCTGGGAGGCCTGGAGTGGCATCTGCTCGCGCACAATCCCCCGGGCGGCGGAGTCTGGCGTAAGGACGTCCTTTACGTGTGCCCATAACGTGTGTTCACACCACTGGCGATTGGCTATCATCCCATAGCAAGTCAACCGTCTGGCGATATCCCCAGAGTGAGAACCACTGCGCGTCCTCGATCTTCTTCCCGCTCACGCGTCTGACCCGTGTAGCAAACGCTTGCTTGCTGCTGCCATTCACAAGAAAGCATACATCTACGAAATAGCGGCTCCCCCATCTGCAGGACCGGTATGTTGCATGTCCGACGCATCATTCTCCCCCTACTCAGCGCCGCCTCCAAATAGATCGCAATATATGAGGGTCATGGCGGTAACATCACCGCGGTGTGTTTTCACAGCGAAGGCAAATGGCTCGTGACCGGAAGTGAAGACGGAACTATCAAGATCTGGGATCTACGGTGCGTCGTGTCGTGAAACCGTTGGCCCGGATTCCCAGTGTTCAGTCTTGCAACAGGAGTAGCAGCCACATCCATCGGAATTATGACAACGAGGCACCCGGTACGACACTCCCGTGGCTGACCTTCTAGCCCTGTTGACACACAGACTACACAGTGAATGATGTCGTGGTGCACCCCAATCAGGGGGAACTGATCTCCTGCGACCAGGCCGGGAGAATCAAGCAGTGGGATTTGTCGGAGAATATCTGTACACATGAGCTCGTACGTTCCGCCGCGCGCATTCCCATATGATGCTAACCGCCCCAACTTCCAGACACCAGGAGGTGATACCCCAATGCGTTCCATCAGCCTTGCCTCGGATGGTTCGTGTCTTGTCGCGGGTAGCGTCAAGGTCGGTCTCTCGGGCGCGCTTCATTTACACAAGCGCCCCACTAACCATTGGGGGTGCAGGGTAAATGTTACGTCTGGAAAATCAACGAGGAACGGTCGGATCTCCCCAGATTCCAGGCGGTGACGATGTTCCAAGCGCACAACAAGTATCTCACCCGGTTGCTGCTAAGCCCAGACGTCAAGTTTGTATCTCTCCAACGGCTTCATGCGCTGGTAGCGGGCATGGACCGCTAATTTTGCTCGTATAGGTACTTGGCAACTTGTTCCGCGGACACGACCATTAAGATATGGTCAATTTCACCAAACTACGAGTTCAAGCTCGAGAAGACGCTGCAAGGCCACCAGCGGTGGGTATGGGATTGCGCGTTCAGTGCAGACTCAGCATACTTAGTGACCGGTACGTCTCCCGGCGGTCCTACGCGGTCCTACTTCTGACACATTACGTCTCAGCGTCTTCCGACCACACCGCGCGACTATGGGACATGTCGACCGGTGAGACCGTACGACAATACAACGGGCATCAGAAAGGTTTGGGCGGTCCCATCGTGCCATTCAATGCGCGCTCACGTTTTAATATTCCCAGCGGCCGTGTGTTGCGCATTGCACGATGGGGCGGGCTAGCTTTGCACCCCGAATACTATTACCTCGTGTACCATACCGCGCGGGGCGTACGCTCGGGACTCGGCGGCGGGCCCGTCTTCGTGGACTTCCGTTTTGCGAAGATGTGAGCCGCGCGTTCTCGCACCTTGCTGGCTGCGGTGCTCAGGATGGGAAGTGCTTCCCTTGGCCTTCGGGGGCATAACCAAGGGTACGTCACGGTGCGCTGCCCTGAAACTTCGCTTCCAGGGAACCTCAGACACGCGTTGTTCTAGGCGGGCCACCAGCAGTCTGAATTTTCCGAGGTAATAAGGTGCGCCATTGCAAGTGAGGTCACACATGCCGCGGAGGAGTACACGAGAACGTGCAGAACGTTCGATCTGATGGAACTGTCGCCTGATGGCGATCTGTGTTATGGAACCCGTGGCGGAGAAGAGGGATAGACTCGATCACACTTCCCCCCGCTGGACTCATCCCGGCCGCGGTGTGGGAGCGTGGTGTGCATGTACCACCTGCCGGCCGCTGTTCTTTCTCTGAGTACGGCGTAAGGCCCGAAGGTAGCATGTCGTGCAACTGCCGTACCAACGCCGCATCTCACGACAGCCTCGTCCGTGCGTGTTCAGTGAAGAGCTCGCGGATGGGAAGACGCTGTGGATGGTGTGGTAGACGACCGGAGAACGTCGTTCAAAGTCCGAGATTTCTGATTCAGGGGTACGGTTCGTGTGGAGGCGAGGGGCTGACTGCGTGTTGCGCGGGAGGGCGCGGGCACGCCATGGTCTCCGGGCGCTAAGATGATGATTTGGACATGGCATGGGGCGGCCGTTACGGACATACGGCCGGGCGTTGGTACGGGACCAAGTAGGGCCAACGATAGAGCGGTCGAAAGACCTTCGGGGGCGGACGTCGTCGCTCGAAGGTCGGAACGTCGGAGGGAGAGGCGAAAAGGAGGTTTGGCTACTGACGTGCGAGGGAGCGCAGACCCTTGGCCGTTCCTGACGAGCGGGAAGAGAGACGATCATGAGTTGCTTCGCGCGCGCAGGCTGGGGCGGTTCCGAAGGTGATGCATACGACGAAGAGGCTCATACGGCGCACTGAGTTCGGGGGACGAGCTTGACGGAGGAGGGGTGGGCAGAGAGGCTGGCCCGCGGAGTCGGCGTCGGAGGAGGCCTGGGGAGGTCGACAGAGTCCCAGTCCGAGTCTTGCGGAACCTGGCGCGGGCGCCGAAGGGCCGGGGGCGCGCAGGCGGCGGGGGTCCCGGGTGGCTGCTGCCGCTCCGGGCGGGGTTCCGCGTGAAAGGGAGAGATAAGATGAGATGGGGAATGAGATGCGCGGAATTTGATCTTCTCGGGCGCTGATTGGCTGGCGGGGGAGATAAGCCACAGCGAAATAGATGGAGCCGAGGTATTCACTCGACTCTCGGGGAAAATGTGCGATCGGGTGAAGGCGGCGCGCGGTGCTTGAACGCTGCCCTCACTGACTCCAGCTCAGCCTCCTCCTCGCTCGCGCTGACTCGGCCTCGCCAGTAGAAAATTTGCCATATCCGCACACCGTCGCGCCCCCCAGCGTCCACGGCCCTTGTCCTCAGACCACCACCATCCCTCCCGCGCCGTCCGCGTTCCTCCCCCCGCATCCCTGGTCGCTCCCATCAATCCCTCAGATCCTATCTCTCTCTCGTTCTATGGCTATCGCTGATCGCCTCGCCGATCCTCCTCTTCCTTCTTTGTCTGCTCCGGAGATTGATTCGCAAAATGGCTTCGACGCCGTCGAGCGCGACCCTGCGTCCTGGGACGCCTCTCTGCCCGCGAGCCAGGGCCTGTACGTGAACGACCTCGAAAAGGACGCATGCGGCGTCGGCTTCATCTGCCACATTAAGGGCGATGAGAGCCACAAGATCGTCTCCGACGCTCGCCAGCTCCTCTGCGCCATGACCCACCGCGGTGCTACCGGCGCAGACAGCCGCGACGGTGATGGCGCGGGTGTCATGACCGGCATTCCCCACCTGTTCTTCAAGCGCGAGGCCGAGCGTGACATCGGCTGCGAACTTCCCGAGGCGGGCCAGTACGCCGTCGGTAACGTCTTTTTCAAGGCGAACAACCCCGTCGGCCTCCAGCAGCAACAGTCTGTATTCTCCAAGCTTGCGAACGACTTCGGTCTCCGCGTTCTTGGCTGGAGAGAGGTTCCGGCTGATGGCACCATCCTCGGTCCCGCCGCGGCGAGCAAGGAGCCTGCCATTCTGCAGCCATTCGTGGTCATGCGCTCGCACTATGGCGATGGTAACACCTGCCGCGGCGGTGCGTTCGATGCGAAGCACTTCGAGTGTCAGCTCTATCTTCTCCGCAAGCGCGCGACTCACACTATGTTTGTCCCCTTTCATTTCCTTTGTGATGTGAACGTAAGCTTAAGTTCTCGGGTCTGTCCGTATGAAGTTCGCTCTCCAAGGGCTTCTACATTTGCTCGCTCTCGTCGAAGAACATCGTCTACAAGGGTCAGCTCTCGCCGCCTCAAGTATACAACTACTACCACGACCTGAATCATGTGCTGTATCGCTCACACTTCGCGCTTGTGCACTCGCGATTCTCGACGAACACCTTCCCTAGCTGGGACCGTGCGCAACCCATGCGTTGGGCCGCACACAACGGTAAGTCGCTGCGGGTCGTATGACTTACACATCGGCAGATTGTTGACTGCGCGCTTAGGTGAGATCAATACCCTGCGCGGAAACAGGAACTGGATGCGCGCTCGCGAAGGCGTCCTGTCTTCGTCGCTTTTCGGAGACCAGCTTGACCTCCTATACCCTATTATCGAGTCTGGCGGTTCCGACTCTGCCGCGTTCGATAACGTACTCGAGCTCCTCACTGTCAACGGCGTGCTCACGCTCCCCGAGGCCATCATGATGCTCATTCCTGAGGCGTGGCAGGGGAATGAGATCATGGAACCTGAGAAGAAGGCGTTCTACAATTGGGCTGCATGCCTTCAAGAGCCATGGGACGGTCCGGCACTGTTCACTTTCAGTGACGGCCGCTACTGTGGCGCGAACCTCGACCGGAATGGTCTCCGTCCATGCCGCTATGTTGTCACCAACGAGGACATCATCGTGTGCGCCTCCGAGGTCGGCGCGGTCTACATCTCCCCCGAGAAGGTCGTCCAGAAAGGCCGTCTTAAGCCTGGTCGCATGCTACTCGTGGACACGGAGGAGGGTCGCATTGTCGATGACAAGGAGCTCAAGCGCACGACCGCTAGCAAGCAGAACTTCGCCTCTTGGATCGAGTCGAACATGCTCAACGTCCCTACCATCGTCAAGCGCGTGCAGCGCTCGACGTCCGTCGCGCCTACCATCGATAGCTACACTCTCAGCACCGACCCGAAGCTTCTCGCCTTCGGCTACACCGTCGAGCAGCTCAACATGCTCATGCTCCCCATGTTCACTGACGGCAAGGAGGCCCTTGGCTCCATGGGTAACGACGCGCCGCTCGCCGCGATGTCAACGCAGCCCCGTCTCATCTACGACTACTTCCGCCAGCTCTTCGCGCAGGTCACGAACCCGCCCATTGACCCGATTCGCGAAAACATCGTCATGTCTCTCGAATGCTATGTCGGCCCTGAGGGCAACCTTCTCGAGATGAACCCGCAGCAGTGCCACCGCATCCTCCTTCCTTCGCCTATCCTCACCATCGAGGAGATGAACGCGATGAAGAACCTCAAGTCTGCTTACGGCACCTGGCCTTCACGCACTATCGACGTCACCTTCCAGAAGGAGTTCGGTCTCCCGGGCTACAAGCTCGCCCTCGAGCGCGTCTGCAGCGAGGCAACCCAGGCGATTGATGACGGTATCAAGGTCATCATCCTCTCGGACCGCGAGACGGGTCCCTCCCGCGTCCCCCTCTCTGCCCTCGTTGCCTGCGGTGGCGTACACCACCACCTCGTTTCTCAGAAGAAGCGTGCCAAGGTCGCCCTGATGATCGAGACGGCCGAGGCGCGGGAGGTTCACCACCTTTGCGTCCTTCTCGGCTACGGTGCCGATGCGATCTGCCCATGGCTGACGATGGAGTGCATCCACAAGGTCGTCCGCGAGGGATTGTAAGTTGACCCGCCCTTTCATGCCGAACTAGCGATTGACTCATGCCGGCTTCTAGGGTGAAGCACGATAAGACGCTCACTGACCTGATGGACAACTACCGTCACTCCGTCGATGGCGGGATCCTAAAGGTGATGTCCAAGATGGGTATCTCGACTTTGCAGTCGTACAAGGGTGCGCAGATTTTCGAGGCCCTCGGTCTGCACACGGAGGTCATCGAGAAGTGCTTCGTCGGAACCGCGAGCCGTGTTCAGGGTGCGACCTTCGATCTTCTCGCGATGGACGCGTTCGAGATGCACGAGCGTGGTTGGCCCTCGCGTGAGACGATCTTGCCCCCAGGCATGCCGGAGTCGGGCGAGTACCACTGGCGGTCCGGTGGCGAGGCGCACATCAACGACCCCTCCGGCATCGCCAACCTCCAGGACGCTGTCCGGGAGAAGAACCAGGGTGCGTACGACGCTTACGCGAACAACGCGAACGAGCAGACCAAGGCGGTTCATCTCCGCGGCCTTCTTGACTTCCGGTACGAGAATGCGACTCCGATTCCGATCGAGCAGGTCGAGCCCTGGAACGAGATCGTCCGCCGGTTCGTCACCGGTGCGATGTCGTACGGCTCGATCTCCATGGAGGCGCACTCCACGCTTGCCGTTGCGATGAACCGCCTCGGCGGCAAGTCCAACACGGGCGAGGGTGGCGAGGACGCCGAGCGTTCGCAGACGCTCCCGAACGGCGACACGATGCGCTCCGCCATCAAGCAGGTCGCGTCCGGTCGCTTCGGTGTGACCTCGAACTACCTTGCGGATGCCGACGAGCTCCAGATTAAGATGGCCCAGGGTGCGAAGCCGGGCGAGGGCGGTGAGCTCCCCGGACACAAGGTCTCGACGTCCATCGCGCGCACGCGTCACTCGACCGCGGGCGTCGGCCTTATCTCGCCCCCGCCGCACCACGACATCTACTCGATCGAAGATCTCAAGCAGCTCATATATGACCTGAAGTGTTCGAACCCCCGCGCTCGTGTTTCTGTCAAGCTCGTGTCCGAGGTTGGTGTCGGTATCGTCGCAAGCGGTGTCGCCAAGGCCAAGGCGGACCACATCCTCATTTCCGGCCACGACGGTGGTACCGGTGCCTCCCGCTGGACTGGTATCAAGTACGCCGGTCTGCCCTGGGAGCTCGGTCTCGCCGAGACGCACCAGACGCTCGTGCTCAACGACCTCCGTGGTCGAGTCACCGTCCAGACCGACGGTCAGATCCGTACCGGTCGAGACATCGCCATCGCCGCGCTGCTCGGTGCCGAGGAGTGGGGTTTCGCGACCACGCCCCTCATCGCTATGGGTTGTATCATGATGAGGAAGTGCCATTGTAAGTGCTCGCCGGTTGTCCCCAGACGCGGTTCCGAACTGAACACGCTCCGCAGTGAACACCTGCCCCGTCGGTATCGCTACGCAAGACCCTCAACTTCGCGCGAAGTTCGCTGGCCAGCCCGAGCAGGTCATCAACTTCTTCTACTACATCGCCGAGGATCTCCGTCGCTACATGGCCAAGCTCGGTTTCCGCACGATCAACGAGATGGTCGGCCGCGCCGACATGCTTAAGGTCGACGAGAAGCTCCGCACGCCGAAGACCGCGCACCTCGACCTCAGTGCGATCCTCAAGCCCGCTTGGCAGATGCGCCCCGGCGCCGCTACCTACCGCGTGCGCCCGCAGGACCACAAGCTCTATATTCGTCTGGACAACAAGTTCATCGACGAGTCCGAGCCTGCGCTCACCAAGGGCCTTCCCGTCCACATCGAGTGCGACGTCACTAACACCGACCGTGCGCTTGGCACCTCGCTCTCGCACCGGGTGTCCAAGCTGTACGGCGAGGAGGGTCTGCCCAAGGACACGATCCACATCCGCATGCGTGGTTCTGCTGGTCAATCGCTCGGCGCGTTCCTGGCGCCCGGTATCACCATTGAGCTCGAGGGTGACGCCAACGACTACGTCGGCAAAGGTCTCTCGGGCGGTCGCCTAATCGTCTACCCGCCCAAACAGTCGACCTTCAAGGCTGAGGAGAACATCATCATCGGCAACGTCTGCTTGTACGGTGCGACGTCCGGTGAGGCGTTCATCCGTGGGATCGCGGCTGAGCGATTCGCCGTCCGCAACTCGGGCGCGAACGCCGTTGTCGAGGGCACCGGTGACCACGGTTGCGAGTACATGACCGGCGGTCGTGTGGTCGTCCTCGGCAGCACCGGTCGCAACTTTGCTGCCGGTATGAGCGGCGGTATTGCGTACGTCCTCGACACCGCACACACCTTCGCGTCGAAGGTCAACATGGAGATGGTCGAGCTCGGGAAGGTCTCCGACCCGCGTGAGATCGCCGAGCTCCGCGGCCTCATTGAGGACCACCGCCACTACACCGGCTCGGAGGTCGCGGACCGGGTCCTCCACGACTTCCACCACTTGCTCCCCCTCTTCGTCCGTGTCATGCCACACGACTACAAGCGGGTGCTCGAGGAGCAGGTCGCGAAGGCGAAGGAGGAGAAGATCCGCCAGAGCGTCATCGACCTTGTCCCTTCGCGCACCGCGTCGCAGGTCGACCTCGCCTCTGAGGGCCTGGAGGACATCCTCCTTCCGAAGGAGCCTCTGTCCCGCATGAGCCGCGCCAGCTCGCGCGGCCGCGTGGAGCCATCCGTGACCGACATGGAGGACTCGCTCGTCGACGAGGCGACGACGAAGAACCGTCTCAGCAAGCTCGACAAGACGCGTGGCTTCATGAAGTACAAGCGCCTGACGGAGACGTACCGCCCGCCGCGCAAACGGGTCAAGGACTGGAAGGAGATCTCGACGCGCCTCACGGACGACGAGCTCAAGTACCAGTCGGCGCGGTGCATGGATTGCGGCGTGCCGTTCTGCCAGTCCGACACCGGGTGCCCGATCTCGAACATCATCCCCAAGTGGAACGACCTCGTGTTCAAGAACCAGTGGCAGGACGCGCTCAACCGCCTGCTCATGACGAACAACTTCCCCGAGTTCACGGGCCGCGTCTGCCCCGCGCCGTGTGAGGGCGCGTGCGTCCTCGGCATCAACGAGCAGCCCGTCGGTATCAAGAGCATTGAGTGCGCGATCATCGACAAGGTACGCTCCGTCCGTCTTTGCCGTCACACGTAGAAACTCACGGTTCGCATAGGGCTTCGAGATGGGCTGGATGTCTCCGAAGGTCCCCCAGTTCCGCACGGGAAAGAGGATCGCGGTCATTGGGTCTGGCCCTGCGGGTCTCGCCGCCGCTGACCAGCTCAATAAGGCTGGTCACTGGGTCACTGTCTACGACCGCAACGACCGTATGGGTGGTCTGCTCATGTACGGTATCCCGAAGTACGTGTTTCGTGTTGCGTAACATACATCAGGAGGACCTCGTGCTAATGTGTCCTCTATAGCATGAAGCTCGACAAGGCCGTCGTCCAGCGCCGCGTGGATCTCATGGCGGCTGAGGGAGTGGTACGTCAAGCTTGAGAGTCGTCCAATCATTCCTTGGCTAATCTGCTCTACAGACTTTCGTGCCCAGCACCTTTGTCGGCCGTGACGTCGATGCCAATGAGCTCCGCAGCGAAAACGACGCCGTCATCGTTGCTACCGGCGCAACCTGGCCCCGTGACCTCAAGATTCCCAACCGCGAGGTCGACGGCATCCACTTCGCGATGGAGTACCTGCAGATGAACACGAAGTCGCTCCTCGACTCCGAGCTGCAGAACGGCAACTACATCAGCGCGAAGGGCAAAGACGTCATCGTCATCGGCGGTGGTGACACCGGGAACGACTGTATCGGTACCGCGATGCGCCACGGCGCGAAGTCGGTCACGAACTTCGAGCTCCTGCCCCGTCCCCCCGCCTCCCGCGGCTCCGACAACCCCTGGCCACAGTGGCCGCGCATCTTCCGCACGGACTACGGCCACACGGAGGTCGCGGCGCACTTCGGCAACGACCCTCGCGAGTACTGCATCTCCACGAAGGACTTCGTCGTCGACGAGGAGGGCAAGCTCGCCGGGCTCAACACGGTCCGCGTCGAGTGGACGAAAGATAGCGGGGGCCGCTGGAAGATGGAGGAGGTGCCCGGCTCGGAGAAGTTCTTCCCCGCGCAGCTCGTCTTCCTCGCCCTCGGTTTCCTCGGTCCCGAGGCCGACCTGCTCAAGGCGCTCGGTGTCAAGCAGGACGCGCGGAGCAACATCCAGACCCCGAAGAACGTACGTGCACTTACAGCTCGTTGTCATCATATATACGGTATGCTGACGTTCGACCGCAGAAATACTCGACTAGCGTCGATGGTGTCTTCGCTGCGGGTGACTGCCGCCGTGGCCAGTCGCTCATCGTCTGGGGCATCCAGGAGGGTCGTCGCTGCGCTGCCGAGGTCGACGCATGGCTCAGCAATGGATCCACCCGTCTTCCGTTCGACGGTGGTATCAAGAAGAGGGTTAGTATTTCTGTCTGGCACGCGTATCGCACTCCAACCTAACGAGATTCCTCAGACCTTTATCCCTCCCACGTCCACGCTCACCGGCGGCGCGCACGCCGTCGAGGTTGAGGCCTGAGTTACCCCTGGGTTCTCTTCGTCAATGTCTTGGTTATGGTCGGACGCGGTTGTAAAACAGCGCACGGCGGCGTGCGCACGCGGGGTTCTAGCATGGGTCGTTTCGTTGTCGCCGTCGCCCGCCGCCGGGCAGGGCGGGCAGGAAAGTACACTACTACTTATGCGCATTCGTCGCCGTCGTCTCGCAGGCTGCTGGTACGATATCGTGTTGTTGCTGCTGGTCGCGCATTCAAGCAAATCTGTACGGATACAATGTTGTCGTCGTGTTGTCATCATATGTCTCTCGCTTGTATATATCTTATCCACTCCCTCGCTATCCCCTGAGCGGTCAACGAGTGATATACGAACAACAACAATCGTTCGCCTATTGGCGAACTAAAGGACATGATGAGGATACATGGTGCAGATACATGCTGGATATCATGTGGAGGTATCGTGTATGGGGATATCAAGCAATCGTACATTCAACTTCCTGATACGAGCCCCGAGGCGTAGTAGCGGCGTCAAAAGCTGTAGCATCGACAGCAACCATCACATGTGCTGTTCTTCCTCGTAGATCCGCACACCGCCTTTCCCCCAGGACTCGAGCACGGCTTTGCCCGCGCCGGTGGGCTGGGTGAAGGCAACCTCGCCCTTTGCCGGGTCGAGGGGACAGCCGAGGATGAACGACGCTGCGGCTGCTGAGAGCAGACGCGAAGCGATGCCCAGGCGACGGTGCGCGGAAGACACGAAGAGTCGCGGGATACCGAGTGGTGTCGGGAGCGGAGCAGGATGCACGTATAGGTTCGTGGCGGAATCGACAGGGAGGAGTGAGGCCGTTGGCGGAGCTGAGGGCGGGAGCGTGGCGGGGTTCACGTAAGGGTTCGTGGTGGAGTCCACAGGGAGGAGGGGCGCGGTCGGCGGAGAGGAGGGTGCGTGCGTGGAGGACGCCGGCGCAGAATCTGGAGTAGGCTGGGATTGGGATTGGGAGATTTGGGATGGGTGCACAATGACCATGGCAGAGGAAATGCGCTGTGCGACGACGCAACCGACAATCTTCTCCCGCGTAGTGACGGCGCCGGGGCCGGAGAGGAGGAAGAGGTAGATCTTGCAACGCTGGAGCACTGCGGGCGAAAGCGGCGGGGACGAGAGCGCAAGACGAATCGTGTCGAGCAGGATGTTAAGCTATAACGCGTCATGTCAACTACCGCCATGGGTGCAGCACATCGATCCATAGCACGTACCTTGGTACCAATCTTGCCTCCGATGTCTGGTCGGAAGCACACGATCCTCCCCCGCGCGCCGTTCGAGAGCTTGACGTTGCTCGCGAGCTCCTCGACGCCCGCGCGGTCGGCCTCGCGCTGCTCCTCCTTGCCCCATTCGAGCCCGCGCTGGACGCGCGCGCAGTGCGCCTTGTGCAGCGACTCGTCATCCGGCGCGCCGCGCGTGTAAGACAGGTCGCATAGCGGGCACGTGCGCAGTGTCGGCGTGTCGAGCGAAAAGTGCAGCTGAGTGAGCTTAGCCTGCTTGTTCGGCTTGGAACTCTCGCCCGCCTTCAGCTTCGTGCGGCGGGTCTTCTTGGTGGGCGTGTTGCCCTCCGGCGCGCGGTCGGTGAGCGGTCGCTTACGCTTGGCTGGGGGCGGGGAGGTGAGTTCGGACGGCGGGGATGAGGGCGGCCCGGGTTTAGTAGATGCGCGCGTGCTGTACGTGCGCTTTATTCCAGTAGCCATAGCGGAGGTGTACAGGAGAGAGGCGAGGAGGTAGTGATGGTTCGGAATAAGGAGGGCACGAGGCGGAGGACGGGGCGAGTTGAGTGGGAAACGCTGATGGGCGTCTGCTCGCTTTCGTTATATCCACCGCCCGTCGCGTCGCGTTGGCCTTGTTTGGCTTTCACGCACTCGACGCGTCAGTCACGTGCACCAGCCTCGCGCTTGTGGCGGCTCTCTCTCCAGGACCCAAGAGGCTCCAGGAGGCTGACCACACACAAGAAACTGTAGCGCGGCGACCCTTGGTAAAAGAGTACCGAAAGATGTGGCAGAAACATCTGCGTCGCAACGTCGCAATTGTGAACACAACACGTCTCGCGAGTCAACTGCAATCCGGACAGCCTTGCTGACAGCGTGGACCAGATACTACAGGACATCTCGCAAATATATATAATGCTCTCGCTTACATCAAATCCTACATCCCAGCACGCCAAGACCCGTCCGCCATCGGATCATCTCACTTCGTCCACACCGTCGCCGTGTCCGCGAACCCATTGGGCCCCGCGCTCGCCGGGATCACGCCCTGCTCCGCCACGCTCAGCGACCACGTCACGCCAACAGTCGACAGGCTGTACACGCTGACGGTCGAGTCCGTGTCGATGTTGAAGAGCTGCGTCTGGCACGTGCGCGAGTCCAGGCACGCCTGCTGGTAGTTGTCGAAGAAGCTGTACAAGCCCACGCCTGGCGAAAGTCGAGAGATGGTTAGCTACATAGGTGGGGAAGAGGAGCAAAGGAGCATGATGCACCAAAAATGATGATGTCCTGCGAGGTCGTGATATGAACGGCCCATGCTGATTGCTGGCTGCCTGAGAAGGACGGGTCGTGGAACGCGCTGTTCACTGAGAACGGCGCAGGTGGCGCAGGCGCAGGCTGGTAGTACGGCTGTAATGCAACGGTTCAACTTCCGTGTTGCGAATTCTTCGGTATAGACAGCACGCACCGTCTCAGTTTGAATCAGGCCGAGGTAGTGATTCTTCGCGTTGACCAGGCTGTATTGGTAGAGAGTGTGGTGCTCCGCTGCAGGCGTTGAGATCAGTGATTGAGAACACGGGACGTTTGCGAAGAGACATACACGCGGTACCGATGAGCCATACTGGTCCTGCAGACTCGGACAGAATGCCACGACCGCTGAAGATCGTAGTCTGCTGCGAACCTCCACTGTCAAGGTCGTGGTCTGCGAGCCATACCCAAGTGCCCTGAGGTACAAACTGTCAACTTCGGGCAGAGACGGGTGCGAACAACGTGAGACTGACCTCGAGGTATGCGTTGGACTGAGGCGTGAGATGCAGAGCGAGGAAAGCAGCTGAGCAGTCCGGGTTCGTGGAGCCTGCAGGGCAGTTGGACACGAGCAGGTTCGTTCCCGCGGCTGCATAAAAGTAAGCATTAGACAGCATGATCTATATCGAAGGTCGTAGACTTACCGCCGCCAAGTCTAAACAAGGATGTCAATCCAGCATGTATAGGGCTAGACGAACAAGAGTACGAACCTGATATGCGAGTCCCACATACCCGCGCCCCCCTGTTCATTGGAGTGCACGTTCCACTCCACCACGATCGCACCCGCAGCTGATAGCGATATGATACAACGTCAGTAATCCCGTCCACAAATCGCACACTTCCAAGAAGATACTGACCAGGACCACGCGTAGCAAAGACGATGTCGGAGATTTCGACGATGCCCTCATCGCCGGGCGCGCCGACCTGCACGACCGCGCGGGGGTTCGCCTGGTCCTGGAACGCACCCCCGCCTCCGAGGATCACGCTCCACGCCTCGCCCACGAGCTGCGTGCCGGGCGGAATCTTGAGCGTGTCTGTGACGAGGTACGAGCCTGCGTCGACGAAAATGATTTTGCAGCCGGAGAACTGCCAGGGAGCGCGGGTGAGATTGTGACCGAAAGCGGGGGAGGGATCGTACCTTGTCAAATACGGCCTGGAGAGCAGCGGTGTCGTCCGTCGTGCCGTCGCCCTTCGCGCCCTGGTCGCGCACGCTCACGAACTGGCTAACCGCGTAGTCCGCATACCTACATACCCCCACAGTCAGCCCAAACCCAACACTGGATCACGGCGCAGCACTCACTGCGGGCGCGTCTTCCCGAAAATCTTCCCCGAGCCGTCCAGCAGACCCGCAGGCTTGTTCGGGGCGGGGACGTTGCCCTGTGTGAACGCGCCGGTCTGGGCCGTGCCCGTGCCCGAGAACACGTTCCCCTGCGCCCAGCTCTCGATCGTCGTCGTCCCACCCGCGAGGACGGTCGCGCCGCCGACGACGCCAACCGCGGTCGGGACATTCGTGAGGTGCACGTTGTTGAGCACGAGCGAGCCCGCGAGCTTCCCACTCGACGGCGCAGACGTGCGCAGGAAGATGGGGGTGTTCGCCGCGTATGCGTCGATCACCGCGATTGCGCCCGTGGTCTGAGGGGCGATAGATGAGGAAGGGGAAAAGCCACAGAGTGATGGATGTGGCGTACCTGCGTGTTCTGCGTCGTTCCGCCGGTCATGAGGTCGAAACCGACCTGGCAGTTATTGACTGTATGCGCTCAGCCTGGCATTCCAAGGGGATGACTGCGAAGAAGCGTACTGGTGATGCCCTGGAAGGTCCAGCCTGCGCTCCACTGCGTCAGTAACGGCCAGTCGCGAGGCTCCAAGGCACTCACCCCAGTTCCAAATCGAGTAGATAGCTGCGAAGGGTTGCGACACGCAATCGGTGAGAACGGCCCAGGCTCAAGATAGCACAGGAGAAAGCCATACCGGTATCGGCGTTGTTCACCGTGACGTTTCGGACCGTAAACCTGTACGGGTTCACACATCAAGCACATTAGCTTTCTTCGCAGTTCTGCCGACCGGGAACAGGGAGCGCAAGGGACGTACTGTTGATTGCCTACCCAAAGGCCGAACTTGCCTGTCGACGAGAGGGAACATTGCCACGGTCAGCTATTTGCGTACCATGCGTACCCGGACTTTGTTCCTCACCTCCATTTACAACGAGGTCTACCCGAGAAACCGGATGTGAGCCGTGGTGCTTAACCTGGGCTGTGGAGCGCGTACGTACCGCCCATGAATCCACCGCTACCATTCTCCATCCAAATTCCTGGGTTTTGGTCAGTCATGTCCCAACGTCATACCAGACGACCTCTGTCGAAGACGAACTCTTCCGTGGAGTAGGAGGTGCATGAGGCACTCCCATCCATGCGGCAAGGTTGTCTATGAAAAAAAATTGAGTGTACGCACCCTGATGGGCATTCCCAGCCTCGGTGCTCAGCTCGAAAACGATGTTCGCGAGCGAGGTCGACTGGGAGACCTGCCAGTGGATGCCCGTCGCGGACGCGCTCGCGGGTACTTGGCGCGTGTCGATGACGAAGTTGCGCACGCTCCGGAAGAAGTTGTTCTGATTCACATACCACTGCGCGCCGCCGCCGTTCGGGATGTAGGGGTCCGCATCTGCACATGCACGCATGCGGTTCAGTGATGCTCGTCCCCGGTGAGCACGCGGTTCGCACGGCACATGGTCCCGGGCCCGCTAGAGGGCCGTTCCCAGGATGTGCATGTGGGGTGGGAAGACTGACCAATGATCGCCATCCCGGTGAAGCTCGCATCGGCGAGCAGCGTCGGCGGCTTGCGCGCGTCGCCAACGAGCTCCGTGTAGTAGTAGGCGCTAGTTGGGGATGGCACGCGGGTCAGTCGCGGCAAAATGCACGGCCGAACGCACGCTTACATGAGGGGCGTCGAAACCTTGTAGGTACTGCGGGAAAAGATGGAAGTGAGCCGCGCCCGCGTCCGCCATCACATGAGCGCGTGGTACACGCACCCTTGCGGGAAGTAGACGAGTGCGGGCGTCGTTGTGGACGAGTCGCATGTCCCGCCGCCGCATCTATTACCCGACGAGATGGCGTTGCTGTAAGGTGTCACCGTGAGCATGGTGTGCGTGTCAAAAGGCTGAGTAGGAGGAAACGTACTTGATAGCCGCAGTGTCGTCGGTGACACCGTCGCCCTTTGCACCAAAGTCCTTCACGTTGCGGAAGACCTGGTAGGACGACGGGTTGGAGTTGAAGGCTGCAATGCCCTGATGCTTAATATTCTCGAGCCAGTAGGGGTCATTGGCACCGGCGGTGCCTGGACCTATCGGGCTAGAGCAGGAGGATCCCAAGGCTGCGACAGGCCCAGCGGCGGCAGCAGCCGCTGCTAGGAGGGTCAGAGCGAAGGCAAGCATAGAGGGCGGAGAACGACGCGTCCGGGTCGGATGGCGTGTAACGAGCAGTTGAGGGAGTTATATATGACCCATGCGTGGAGTTGTCCGCATGTCAAATGGTCGGCGGAGAAAATGAGAAGAACGTTGGTCGGGGGTCAGTCAGGCACGCGTGGCACGGGAGAGTGCCCCAGATGGGATGCATCGAGACGGGTTCCGTAAGAAGACGGGACGAAGGGTTTGAATGAACGTACGACGGGATTGAGCGGTCATTTGGTGTGTCGCGCGCGATGTGCGGAACTTGTCCTGGACGCGGTGGACGAAGTTTGAGAAGCGGGAGCGGGAAGATCTGGCGGCGGTGTCAGTTACGGACAAGTGAGGGTCTGCGTGACCACTGAGCGCGAAGGCAGTCATGCTGATACAACCTCACTGGGTCGGAGGGAAGCTATCTGGGTAGCAACAGATTTTCTGCCGACGGTGCGGCTGCTCACGCTCAACGTCAACACTCGAGTGCGCGGTGCAAGTTCATCAGACGCCCATACGGGCGCCTACTCCCAGTTGTTGCCACAACGCCCTGGCGATCCGTTCTGGCTCGTCCCTCGTCCCTGACTGTCTCCCAAGCTCACGCCAGAAGCGCTCCTGGTGGGCACCATCGCCGGGGCCATGAACGGTGATTGAACCGCGCTATCTTACTTTCAACGTCGCATCCGTTGGCAGAACTGCCCTCAATCGACCTCACGCCCCAGGCCCGGCGAAATATAGGCGTATTTGGTACACCTGAACAGCTCGGCTTCACTCCTTGCCACGCCACTCCGACTTCTTTGAACATCCCCAGACGACGCACGACAATCGCGGCTGGGAGATGTGCCACCCTTCGACACCGTATCAGTTGACAGGTCACACCTCAGACAGGCTCGGCTCCGCATCGCCCATGCGCAGTTGGCACTTGCGTATGGGGGTACGATTGCCAACAGTTTACATCACAGAGAACGGGTGTACCTACTCGTGCCTCGCTCTATCGGAACTGCCCTTCATTGCCCTTGTACCTGCACTTCTTACAATCCGACTTGATCTGAGGATATCTCGCTTGCATGCATAGAACACCGGGCTCAGGAGGCTCCCGGTCTTGCATGTGCCTGAGGTAGGTGTATGGCATGCATGTGCTTCATGTAGATATCTTACTGACGACGACAGATTAATACAGCCTATGTGTTACGCGCTGCTCTTCAGCATACACCGCATACATCATTTCGTTGAGCGGTCGAAGCTCAGCGTGTGCAGCTCGGATGGCGCATACGCATCTGCTCCACCACCATACGCGGGCCCATCTCGTGATTCGCACATACGCTGGCCTGCCACATTGTCCTGTTCTTGGACCCTACGATGATCTCAACACGAGCACAGCACAATAGGCAAGTCTCCCCTATCCTGGGAAGACCTGCCCACACCCCAACAGCGGATGACAGGGCGTCGCCGCTGCACTCCGGGACTTGTGTCCAGTGCACCCTCCTAGCGTACCGTACTCCCCACCCTCGAACTCAGATGCACATACCGCGCGCCCTCGACGCAGCCCGTACATTCCATCCGAATACGACGCAGCGCTCAGCGTGATCGTACAGCACGGGCGTAAGGACTCCCGGGGATCAGCACGTAGTCATGAGAACGGGCGTTGCACATGTCCAACGCAGCCAGCGCATGTGCACGCCCTCACATGCGAGCCCGGCCTTACCCTCACACGGCGCAGAACAGGAGCGGGCTTCTTTTCATCGCGATAACGAACTCTGCACGGACTACGATCCGACAGAGGGGCTGGGATGTCGACCGGGGGGGACACTGGGTGGACGCTCTTGTTGTGTTCAGACTGAGTTGGCTCAAAAATCATCGACGGCGCTTCGGGCATCACCGCCACCTCGCCAGTACTTGCGTCCTGATATGGCAGTTGTATATGTACGTGATCCTTCCCGTGCTCCCTGTGCGCCATGTGGCGCGCCCGCCTCCAGACGATGAGTGACCCCTTCAGGAGAGAGCACCCACACACACACGGCTGTCTGTGATTTCCGCAGCTCGACTCGTCTGCTCTCGAGACATCCACATGCGTCCAGCCGAAGTGCCAGTTTGCGGGTTTGATGGACGCGCAGGCCACGGCAAGCGGCCGATGATGCGGACCACCCGGGCCCATCGTGGCTTGGGTGGTCCTCGTCGCAGTGTGCGTGGACTGTGGTACGTACATACTGGGCGTAACCCAGCGAAGGCTTTCTCGACGTTCTCAGGACGGCACTGCAAGGCTCGCTTTAGTATGGTCTCAGCGAGAGCGCAGGTTGCAACACGGTGCAAGTGCATTCGGCCACTCCAAGGAACATCACCCGCAAGTGTGATATCCTCAGCAGCCAGGCAACCCGTAGACACAAGGTCACGAGAGATCTTGCCCCCCGCAGCGCGGGTCGAGTGTACTCCGTAGAAAAGGGCGCGATCTCGAGCTTCGATCTCCAACGAAACGAGCCGTTCGGAAGCTCCCCTCCAAGCCACATGAACGTTTTCGCACTGTCTCCAGCGGGCATTATCTATGTCGTCTACCCGTGTGTCGGTCATGCTGTAGCCTTGAACGGCCGGACGACACGGCAAACGCCTTCGAACACGGGCCGACGGACGGACCGCGACCCGAGTGATTGTCCAAACGTACCACAACAGTTCGTCTTGCCACGTGCATCTGTTTTGTCGTCAAGACTCGACGTGTTCGGCGGTACAGGCGCGCGACTCGGGGGAGTTTGAGGAGGGACAGTTCGGAGTCGGCCGCCTTGACGCACAATGGCTGTAGGCATCAGAGGCTCGGGCGACACGCACAGGTCCCGGGATGAACGTACGTTGACGGCAGATGCCCACCTGCATCTGGCCGTTTGTTGTTCATATCATTGTGAGCATAGCGTAGGCTCCGTTGGCATGCCGTCGCAACGCAACGCGACGCGGCTGTTTTGAGCGGATGATATCATCGCGTATGCATTGGCGGCGGCGGTCGCTCTGAATACCGTCCGGGCGTTAGCGTGTCCGAACACATGCGACGGCGCTTCGAAGTTCCATGCAGCATATCACGTACTGTACTTCTAGCGGGCGAAGCCGGAGCTATCTTGGAGCCGTAGCGATCGTCGGCGTGGCCGAGGAGGCGTTTGTGCGGGTTTTCAACTGCACGAAGAGAAGTCTGTCGTCCGTGCAGATTCTGTCTTATACATGGCTTTCTTTGCCCCGTCTAACGCCATCTACGGGGGCTGCAGATGCGATCGTCGAATGCACGGCCACAGTGAGCGCCGGTCAATGTACGGCACGGAACAAGTGCCATCAGCGGCGAGTGTATACTTGGCGGGGGGGACACCACTGCGCGAAACGTTTCCTCTACGTGAACTTGCAATGCGTATGGTGGTCCTGCACGCAAGCCGCAGTCAGCCGTTGATGTACCTGCACCCAGGTCTTTGCGTCGCCACAGACGACACCAAACGGTCAGCGTCGAATTTCGACTCATGTACAGTTTAGAACGTTCTGGCAGAGTTCACGATAGAGGAGAACAAGAATAGATGCGCAGGCGGCGGCGGGGCCGCAGCGTGTAGACCACACCCCAAGGAGGCCAAGAATAGAGTCCGGGTGCGCGGCTGACGTCGAGTGTGTGCCCTCCATGGCAGGCCCCATGGCGCGGCATTCTGACACGGGCTGGAGGGATTGATGAGAGCGCGAGAGGTGCGGATGCCGAGCGGTAGGCGGAAGGCAGCAGATGCCGAGCGCACGGACAAGCAGCTTGGGATGCCAACCAAGTACTTACACAGACGAGCGCGGTCGAAGCTCGAAGGTGCGGCACACGGGCTAAAACAGGCACCGCAGCCACAGCGCACGGCCGGTGCGAGGTTCGAACGCCACGGCCGGCCACGGCGTTGAGCCGAGCCACTCGGTCGTCGCCCGCCCGGACATATCTCCCGGGGGCGGGGGAGGAGTGAGGTCATTGCTGTCATCCCGGCGGCGGCGCCCCCGCCGCGTCGGCGAGGATGGCCCAGAATAGCGATGCGTTTGATGCGGGCGGTGCGCCACCACGAACGCCGAGCGGGAGCCCCGGAGAGTCCGAGGCGTGGCGACGGGATGCAGAGCACGAGGCGGCGGCGGTTGTGTGTGCGTTCGAACAACGGAATGCTGGCATGCGGGAGAGAACAGCACGGGCGCGAGATGAAGTTCGGCAGGCTGAGCCTCGTGCGCGGTGTGCGCTGATTGGCTGAGCGAGGCGGTACGAGCGGACGCCGATGATACTCTTTAGGTCGGCCGGGCGGTGATTGGCATCAACGTCGGAGGGATTGTCATTGCCCGTCACAACAGCCGCCGTGCTGCGAATCGTCGTCAGTAGGCAGGGAGCGGCAGGAGCCGCGGGGCATCTGGCGCAGGCACGGTGGGCAGGGAGGAATGCAGGAGGGGGGAGGAGACTTTTAGGATTGGGAAGTCCTGATCGAATGGGGGAGGCGCCCGATCGACGCCGGCCGGAGATATTGATATTCGCACGGTAAATTATAGGACGTCGGCCAAGGCGGGCGCTGGCTGAGCCTGAGCTCTTGCGAGCCTCTTGTCCTCGTCCTTGTCCCCGTCCCCGTCCCCGTCCCCGTCCCCGTCCCCGTCCTCTCCCCGTCTGCCGTCCCCCGTCTCTGCCCCGCACCGTCCGTCGAGCCGCGCTCGCGCCCACGACCACTGCCTTTTCCTTCCCGACGCCAAGGACGACACTCACGACTCCCGCACCCCGCTCTCGCCGACGGTTCACCTCACGCTCGCCTAGCGCACGCGCTCGCACGACACTAGCTCCCTTCCGACGTGACAGCCGTCCCGTGAGTGCCCTTCTCATATAGCCCCGGCCTTATATCCCCTCCCTCGGCTAACCTCTCTCTTTCCCCCCTCGGTTTCCTCTCTCTCTTCCGTTCTCGTCGCTCTTTACCTCCCCCTTCCCTTCCCCCTCCAGACCGGGCCCCACCATGTCCGGCTCAACACCATACCAGCCCGTGTTTAATAACAGCAACGCCAACCTCTCTCCCGACGGCCACGGTGAATACCGCGATACCCAGTTCTACTCGCCCGAGACACAACCGCTAGATCTCCATCCGGATGACCTCCCTGCTGGCGCCGCTACCCCCCGCTTCATGGGCGCTGCGAATTATCATGACCACAACCGTGATTCCTTCGCGTCCCAGGCCAGCTATCCTACTGTCGTTGGGGACGAGTATGAGGGCTCTGCCGACGCTCTCAACATGCAGAAGTCCCGTGGTTTCTACGGCATTGACTACAACGACTCCGAGTACAACACCAACTCGCCCGAAGCCCGCCAGAATTCTTCTTACGTCACCGAGAAGCCCGTTTCCTACCAGCCAAAGCCCAAGTCAAAGCGGAAAATCGTCATTGGCACGCTCATCGCATTGGCGATCATCGTCGTCGTCGCCGTCGTAGCCATCTATTTCACCGTCATCAAGCCCAAGCAAAACAACAGCACGAGCGGCAACGCGTCCAACGGCAGCTCCTCCAGTGGCGACAACTCCTCTTCGGACGGCAACGGCGCGACGGCCCCCACATCACATGTCGCTATCACCGGCGGCGACGGTAGCACGGTCACCATGGACGATGGCTCGACGTTCACGTACACGAACAAATTCGGCGGTACTTGGTACTACGATCCTGCAAACCCGACCGCCAATGGCGCCCGTGCCCAGTCTTGGACTCCCGCTCTCAACGAGACGTTCAACTTCGGTGTTGATCCCATTCGGGGGTTAGTGAGACCATCACTTCGGCCGATAGAATTCTTGAATTGACGTTTGATGCAGCGTCAACGTCGGTGGTTGGCTCGTGACAGAACCCGTACGTCACCCCGCGTTTTCCTCACTTCCATCAATCGCTGACCATCTTTGTACAGTTTATGTAAGTCTTTCCAGGTCACTGCGCACCGACTGTAGTGTAACACGTATGGTAGCGTGCCGGCCCTCTACGAGAAGTATGTCAACACCTCGGAGCCCGTTGTGGACGAGTGGCACCTCACCGAGCGGCTGCGGGAGGACAACGCGCTTGACGAGCTGGAGAACCACTACAAGACCTTCATCGTTAGTCAACCCAGCGCGTACATTGTGTAACCTGGCGGAATTGACGTTCTGGCTGTGCAGACAGAGAAGGACTTTGCTGACATCGCCGCCGCCGGTCTCAACTTCGTCCGCATTCCGATCCCCTACTGGGCGATTGAGGTTCGGGAGAACGAGCCTTTCCTGGAGAAGACGTCGTGGACGTAAGTCGAGCTCAATCCAGACAATGTAATTATACTGACCATGCTTCATGCTATGCAGATACTTCTTGAAGGCCATCCAGTGGGCTCGCAAGTATGGTCTTCGCATCAACCTTGACCTGCATTCCCTCCCAGGCTCGCAGAATGGCTGGAACCACTCCGGCCGCCTTGGCGAGATCAACGTGCTCTATGGCCCCATGGGTATCGCCAACGCAGAGCGCTCGCTCGATTACATCCGGATCATCGCCGAGTTCATCTCCCGCCCTGAATACAAGGACGTCATCGCCCTGTTTGGTGTCACCAACGAGCCGTTTGCACCTACCATTGGCAAGGAACCCGTTCAGAGCTAGTGAGCTTCGTCTTGAGACCCACAGGGTCAAGCAACTGTTGACATCAAAACTCTTCTTCAGCTATCTGCAGGCATACAACGCCGTCCGCACAGCCAGCGGCACAGGAGAGGGCAAGGGGCCGTGGATCGTGATGCATGACGCGTTCCTCGGACTCACGAACTGGGCGAACTTCCTCCCGAATGCCGACCGTGTCCAGCTCGACATCCACCAGTACATCTGCTTCGGCGGACAGTCTGCGGATGGCTACGATGTTCGCGTCAAGGACGGCACCCCGTGCAAGACGTGGGCCTCGGGCCAGAACGACTCGATGACCGCGTTCGGCATGACGCACGTCGGCGAGTGGAGTCTGGCGATCAACGACTGCGGCCAGTGGGTCAACGGCGTCAATCTCGGTGCGCGTTACGACGGATCGTTCACTTCCGAGTCCTTCCCCAAGACCGGCGACTGCTCCGTCTACACGGACTACACGACCTATGACGACCAGTGGAAGGCGGACATGAAGCAGTTCGCTCTCCAGAGCATGTCCGCACTGCAGAACTGGTTCTTCTGGACGTGGAAGATCGGAAACTCCACCGTCACGGGCCGCCCGCCATCGCCCGCATGGTCGTACCAGCTCGGTCTCCAGGAAGGCTGGATGCCCACGGACCCGCGCGACTCGGAGGGTGTCTGCGAGAACACCGACCCCTTCAACCCTCCCCTCCAGGCCTGGATGACCGGTGGCGCCGGCGCAGGCAACATCCCGCAGACCGCGCAGGCGGCGCTCGCGTGGCCGCCGTCGCTCACGAACGTCGCCGCGAGCTCGGCGACGCCCGAGTACACCCAGACGGGCGCGCTCGTCACGCTCCCCGCGCCGACGCTCTCCGCGACGTCGGGCAAGACGACGTCGACGGTTTCGCTCGGGAGCTGGAACAACCCGTCGGACTCGACGAGGATGTGGGTGCCGATCGCGACCTGTGGCTACCTCGACCCCTGGATGGGCCCGAACGCGACGCCGGACCCGTGCCCGGCGGTGTCGAACGCCCGCCGCGAGTACGTGCCCCGCGCGGCCGCCACCGCCGCCGCTGTCCCGTCGCGCCGGTCATAGGCCCCCCCTCGAGATGACTCCTCGCGCGCGCGCATGTTGTGTGCGCTTCTCTGGATTCTGGGCGGGTTCTGTGTGTTGTGATACATACGCTACAGCACCTCTTCTACTACTACTAGTCAGGTACGGGCACGGGCGGGGCGCGCTGCGTGCGCTGCGGGCCGTGAAAGGACAGACACAGACAGACAGACAGTCAGTATTCCTCGATCGCACTCCTGGACTTTTCCCATTAGTTTACTTAGCCACCACCATCATCATCATCATCACCAGCCTGACCGTCGACATCCCCGGCTACGCCTGTGTGCATGGTGTTTATTGCGCTTGAACATGAACATGCACAGGAACGTGGTTGACAGGTTGGTTGAGAGGGACGATTTGCCATAAGTTCGTCCGGGAGGATGTAAATGCTCAAGCCTCAAGTCATGCGCGTATTATGAGTCCGACTTGATGCGCGAGCAGCGTTTCCCATAAGATTGCAGCGCGATTGATCGGTCATGTTGGATCGCTGGACCGTTTGCAGGGTCTAGGACACCAGGGGTGGAATTCGAACTGACATAACGTTACAGGCTTCGCAACGCCGGAGCACATCAGATATCGGGGCCTGAGGGCATACGATACAAGGACATTCTTCAATCGTCACCATTAGCATGAGCGGGAGTCGGGGGGGGGGGGTGAATCCGTCGCGAGCACGCCACAGCGCATTGACACATGGCTGGCGAGTCAGTGCATGCCGTACGTGGTCGCGTAGCGGTCCTCGAGCTCCTCCTGCCCGCCGTACCCGCCCTCGATGTCGTCCTGGCCAGAGCCGGCGGGCCCGGGCTCGCGCCCGGACTGCGCGGGCTCCTTCGCGGCGAGCTCGTCGCGGAGCGCCTGCAGCGCTTCGGCCTCCTGCGTGCGTGCGTGCGTGCGTGCGTGCGTGCGGTACCCGTGAGTTTCTCGTACGGCAAGGGGGGAAGGTTGTGTGTGAGGACGGAGACTCGCGGACCTTGGCACGGGCGTACTGCCCCTCGGCCGCCTGCTCCCTCGACTTCCACGCGGGGTCCTGCGGGGTAGTAGAGGGGTGAGTCGGAGGCGCGGGGCCCACGTGGGTGCTGCATTGGGATGATAGGTGCGAATACCTGTGCGGTCTTTCCGGCTGATGACATGGTGGTGGGTTGTGAAGCGAAGGGTGGCCGGTAGTAGGAACGCGCAAACTGCCCTGAGCAGACTCCCGGAAGGGCAGTGCAAGCGCGGCCGAGGACATACGTCATAACACCCACCCCGGACGCACACACGGCACAACAAACATCGTTGAACACGTGTGCGACGGGATGGACACTCTGCGGTCTGGGAAGGACACGACTCGGAAAGCAAGTCCTGATACACAACATGACTATGTATGGCTCTAGCCGACAGTTCGTAATACACGACCCGTTGGATGAACTAGGATTATCAGACGGCGAAGAGGAGTCAGCGCCATGCAACACTACCGACGCAAAGGATGGCATACCATCAGGCTGCGGGACTCTCATACTCTGTCCTGGCAGTCACTCCCAACCGAGCTCCCCAGCTCATCCATCGTCAAGCACTCCGTGCCGGTGACAGTCGTCGGGCGTCTGGTGAATGATATCCTCGTGCTGAACCGGCCAGTGGACAAGCCCGGGAGGTCCACCCGCTGGCTGGTGCCTCCGATACGTCGCCCGGACGTAAGACTCGGGTCCCGCAGGTTGAGCATCAGACGGGAGGTGAGCGTCATGGACAATCTAAAGAATTCGAGATGATGAAAGCCGTCTGACTCGATTCGAGGTGGACGTACACGTTCGCCATGACCGAGGCCACCCCTTTCATCGGAGATCCTGACTGTAGTGGCAATCCGGTGAATGACATCGCGAGGTCTCCGCATAGCAATGGTGAGCCTACCGGTGTTTTCTGCATAAGTCTATGTTAGTAACAAACTGCTTGGAGCGAGAGTGACTCATACAAGGAAGGTCACGATGTTGGTCATGTTCAAGGCAACTAGGATTCTGTATGTCGCGTCGGTATGAGCCTAGTGATCACTGTACTGTAAGTTGCATGATCTGACCCGTAGTAGATGGTACCTGTCACGGGCCGCATGAATACTTCATACACACAGCCAAACAGTTTACGCACCATCTCGAAACAACCTTTCGATGAGGCTGCCGGAAGATATCTCGCGCCGCATCTGTATGGCTTTATACAGTGTCAATGCGAAGATGACTGTGTCGAACCACAGCATCGCGCTCCACGCCAGCGCTAGATCTGTGAACGACATCTCTAGTTAGGAGTGCTGCAAAGAGTCTACTCGACTCCTGACTGACGAATGCCCCTATCCAGGCAAAAACGAACGTTAGCTGTTATCAAGGTGGTAGCCGGGAGTGCGCTCACTGCTCGTCCGTCAACGATGTGTTGCACAAGGGGTATTTAAAGTGGAGCGGGGTTTTCGTTGACAAAGGGCCTTGCGTGGTCACCAGTGCTACCTATATGCCACCCGAATTGGCTAGGTGTGTGTTGAGCATTGTGAGGGCTGCCGAGACGACTTACCACACAATGGATGGCGCCCCCGATGTACATCGCGACCAGCGAAACAAGGACCCGCTTGCTGCCATGGTACAGCGCATACGTTCGTAACAGAATGAGAACTGCAGATCAGGGTGAGTGCGAATGAGCTTCCTCAAACACTTATCAGACATTCGGACGTACTAGCAACGATTCCCTGGGTCGTCATTATAAACGCTTGGTGGTACAATTGCAGTTCTCGACACCTGTAAGTGATGGGTTACAATGTAACGATTGCCTACAGGATGTTTCGTTTCATGGACTGAACACATACAGCTAAATGGCGCCGGGTGTTAGGTATCTCCGTATTGGCACGTAGGGGCATTGCGACTCACATGATCATTCTCGTTCTCCAGGAAGTACTCGAAGAATATGGGAATAGACCCCAGTAAACCTAGGTATCGCATACCTACGAACAGCATGAACGCGGTTCTGGATCTAGGTTGGGTCCAGCAGTACTGGATCTCAGGGAGGACGGTGATAGCGAAGTCATAGTACAGAATCGCTACCGTGCTGGTCAGACCGCCACCAGCGAGGTTGTGTTAGTAGCACTCACTGAATCCGGCGAGCGCCAGTGATGTGTCTAACCGTACGCCATACATACTATGAAGCCCGAGTCAGCCACATCCCCTCCAAAAATGCAGCATGTGGATGTCGGCACTCACTACGATGTGGCCTCGACTTGTACGGAGGACATGGTGTAGCTGGCTTGACTGAGCAGGGGCGGAACGATATGCGAGAATAGAATTGGGGCGGCGACCAACCAGGATCTGTCATACTTATAGACGGCATGGCACAGCGAGCAAGCAAGGGCAGCTTCGCGTCCAGGAGTGGGACGACGATGCTCGGATTTGGCCGAGGGGGAGCGCCTAGACGTCGGATATCATGGCAGCTACTCTCGCAACAAGTATATAATTGGTCAACACTGGGGTCGGGGACCGGCTTGAGGGCAATAGTAGGGCTTCACAGGCGGAACCTCCAGACTCACCTGCGTTCCTCTTTACCGCGGCGAGGCTGAATACAGAAGTTGATATAACATCGTCCGCTCCCGCGAGCACACCGGGCTCCCACAGCCCGAGATAGAGAAGGCTTCCATCCGCCCCAAATCCGCCGAACACGCACTGCCAGTCACGATATCCCAGGTACCCAGGGCAAGCCGAAGTTCATGAAACAGGTGCCTTGTGTTACGGCGACAATTCTGGTAGCTATGCGTAGTTCTCATGGGCAGAAGTTGCCCAGTAAGGTCATGGATGGATCGTCAGTGACAGGGGCATGAACGTTCGCAGTCGGATCTTGTGTTTCTGGGCTGTTCTCCGGTGGCCGTAACAGACAGTGGGAGATAGCACTCACCGCGTAAAACACGCACACAAGAACCAAAATGCTTGAAGGAGAGGGTTACGTTGCAGAGACTACAGCCGCCTGCCGGAGGGAGGAAGCTCAGCGTCAGCATAGGTTCCGTCACCCGAAGACGATGTGTTCACGGTAACGGTTGTGCACCACAAGTGGCATTTGTGCATCTCGGGACTGGCCTACCTGGACATTCGTGTCAGCAGGAACAAAGGTTCTCGAGCAACCCCCTCACATAATACCAATGTTCGCCCACGGTTCTCCCCCCTTTCCCCCCTAGTGAGAGGCAACTGATTCCTGCCTGCACCGGCGGTCAGACCGTGACAACATCGGATCGGACTTCGTGTCCCTCAGGATCGAGACAGCATGCGTGAAATGGTATCCCAACGTCACCGGTCTCGTTGTGGGAGTGGTCGTCATGCTCCAGGCACTGGCAGAAGTGGTGTTCTCTCCGTGACACCGCTGGAGGGCCGAGTGTCGGAGGTTCAGAATCGGGCGTAAGGTAAGCGTCGTTGACAACATGCACGCAAAGCCTAGCATGAGACATACCTTGAGATCCTGATATACGCAGGCACATATACAAGTTGGTCAGTGTCGCGTCCATCTGTTTGAGAGGCGACCCATACTATAACGGTTCCCGTCAGCCCTGACCGACCAGGACGACGACCAGGACGACGTACTCAGGTGATCTACGCGGGGTGATTAGCAGCCACACAATCATGGATAGACGGGACGCTCACCATGAATTTGGTGATGTTGGAGACCTTGGTAGCTACCCAGGGTCGCTAGCATCACATACTCAGCGCTGCGCTGAACCATCATATGCATCAAAACGCGTCCCTGAAGCAAGGGGAAGCGGGCGACGAGGGAAATCTCACCGCACCCGGAGTGTCTGTACCACGGTCTACACGAAGACCGTGATGTCGAACCAGAGCATCTCGCCCCATGCTATGGTCAGATCTGTCGCAACGCCACGTCCCCTCCGGACGGCGAAAGCAGTCTAGTCACGAAGCGCACGGACTGGGTCGAGGATGTGTATCGGGATTATCGATGGATGCCACCGCTGACGCCTTCGTTGAGACGTCGGATGAGAGCCCTGTCCTTCAACAAAACCATTGGGACGTGCCACTTGAATAGTCAAGACTATGGTGGTGGACGTTCAGCAGAGTGACGAGCGCCTCCATGATCCTTGGTATCCGCCTGCTCTGCTGACTAGTTCCCTTGGGAATGGAGTCACGAATGAGGATAGTCGTGATCCTCAGATAGATGATAGTAGGATGGAGGGCGATGGTGCGGTGTTTACAGTTGATGCCATCGTTGTGGTTGTAGAGCAAGACGTCCCAGCGGTGGTGCAACCGCGGTCGCGGGCATAGTGCAATACGTCATGGCACCCACTTTGGACGCACACACGGCACAACAAACATGAGTTGCCACAACTCGAAGACTGTGCCGACTCACCGCCAAACTGAAACAAGCACTCATGGGACGCAATCTGCCACACAGCAGACTGCTCATGCAATCGGACGGGGATGAGGCTGCAGCCGGGAAAACGAACGGGGAAAAACGAGAAAGCAAGTGCGACAACAAGTACCGATACACAACACGACTACATGGCTCTAAGTACTTACTCTGCGCTGGATGCTAATAACCCCCGCCCTGCGAACCCTGGCCCGGCTGGGCAGGCGACTGCTGCCGCTGCTGCGCCGCGTACTGTTGCTGCTGAGCGCGCTGGAACTGTTGTTGAGCTTGAGTCCGAATGCGCACGCCGAGTCTGGCCGTACGCACCTGCGCCATGATCACCTGCAGCTGGTCCTGCGAGAACCCGTGCTGCGCATAATACTGCGCCATGTTCTGCATGTGCATCATCTGGTTCATCTGCACCGGCTGCCCCGGGACCGACGGCGGGCGCGCGACCGCAGCGTTGGCGGGACTTGCCGCGGGCAGCGGCGGCGACCGCTGTGGGAGGCCGGGCGACGAGCTCGTCGCACGTGGGCCAAACGGCGGCGAGAGGTGAGCGGCACTGAGCGCGGGGGCCGCTGCGCTGAGCGCCGCTGCGGCACTCGACTGTTGGGGCACCTGGCCCGAGCCGCCCGCCTGGCCAGGCTGCCCCTGCCCCTGCCCCTGCGCGGTCGCCGCCATGTTCCGGAAGTGGGCGGCGGCCTGCGCAGCGGCGAGCTGTGGCGGGGACATGCGCGCGTTCGCTCCCGCGAGGGCGGCGGCGGCGGCGATTCGCTGCTGCTGTTGCTGCTGGGAGATGCCGACCTGACCCCGGATCTGCTGCACCATGTGCGCCTGCGCGGTCGCGGGGCGGGGCACGCCGTTCCCGGCCGCGCTCTGTGGCATGAGCGGCGTATGCGGCGGCTGGGGCTGCTGCTGTAAGGGACATCAGCACACAGGTACCCCTCGCGCGAGAGGGCCGCATCATACAGCATCGGGAGGGAGCCCCTGGGCGCGCTGCGCCTGCTCGCGCAGAAGATGCTGTCGAGCAAGTTCGTCATTTCGCCGTCGCATGAGCAGTTCTTGAGCATCTCTCGCCTCCTTCTCGGCTTTCATCCGGCTGAGCTCCGCAGGGGTCAGTCGCGCCATCTTAGTAACCGACCCGTGCGTCTCGTGGACGGCCGAAGGCTTTCCACGGGGTCCACCTGTGTGGGAGATCGACCTCGTCAACGACGACGCTGGGCATGCTTCTGGCGGGGAGACTCACCGTTGGACTTCTGCACCGCCTCCCTGCGCTTGGCCGCCTTCCGTAGGGTGTCGTGCATAAGGGTATGGCGGAGACGCTTCTTGGGCTCCGTCGATTGGCTTCCGCCACCCGACGAGCTCCCCGCTTGTGCAGCCACGCTCTGGCTCGCAGTACGTTTGTGCCCCCTAGTAGTCATGTGCGCCGCCGCGGCGGCGGCCGGGGTGCCAGGACGGTTGTCCTCAGGCGGACCGGTGCTGGTCTTTTCCCTCCAACGGCTCAAGCAATCCCACGCCGTCCGGATATCCGTGGAGATCGTAACACGGGCAGAGTTGAATGCCTCGGCGACGAGATACCAGTTGCTCGGGTATTTCTCCACCATCTGCCTGAGCAGCGCATCGTCTGCAGGCGTCCAGGTGATCGGGATTGGACGCGGGTGCCCGTCTTTGTCGAGGTTCTCTTTGGGAGGCACGGGAAGTTGAGTCGGGTGCGCGATGGGTATACTCGTCTTCCCTCCCTCGAACAGAGCTTCGGCCGCCTTCAGAACCCAGTGGCACGACACGAGGCGATTGAAGACTCACCGCAGAGATTGTCCTCTATCGGACGGGCAGAGGGCAGGTCGACATCCGCGAATATCGGTGCCTCCTCGATGTGCTGCCATTTCCCGTCTTTCCAATGGCTTGATGGCTTGAGTGTACTGACGAGCGTCGGCTTGACCTGCATGAACTTGCTCATCGGCACCAGCTTGGAATACGTCGTGTCCTCGGCCCGCTTGTTGGGATCGTCCTTGTCCCCTCGGCGGTCCGACTTCTTGCGGCCCTCATGACCGGTGGGCGGCGCCGGCGCAACATCGAGCATGTCATACGGTTGGAGATCGGGGAATAGAGAGGTCAGGTCAGGCGGTGGAGGTGGCGCAGTGGGCGAGAAGTCGTCCGTGCTCAGTTCAGACATGCTTTTGACGAGACCAAGGTCGTCCAGGTCAAGGAAGAGCTTGTCGAATTGCGAGTACACAACGTGGTCTCGCAAAGGAGCGTACTGATTCGACTTATTCTTGTTCTTGCCATGTGCACCATCGCCCTCTGCTACCGGCTTCCCGAAGATAGGGTTCTTGGATGTCGACTTGAGTCCTGGATGGGTAGCTGGCTCGGGCGCTGCTGCTTTCGCATCCGAAGCGTCCTTGTCCTTGGCCTTTTCCCCCTCGGATGCCTCCGCCTTGACAGCGTCGACCTCCATTGCGGTCTCGCTACGGGGTTGATCACTGTTACCCAAGGCTGTGAGATCCTCAACCTCCTCCAGCTTGGGCTTCAGCGTCACACTCTCCCCACCAGCAGGTTGACTCTGCGACGCCTGGGCACTCTCCTCGAGCTGCTCCAGGGCATCCTGCAACGCCGTGCTAGGCTCAAGAGCATCAATGACATCCTGCTGCTCCTTGTCTTGCTCATCTTCGCTGTCGTCATCCGAGTTGTAATCATTCGCTGGGGTTCTGGTGTCCCTCGAGTCCACGCCAGTCTCGTCACCTTCTTGAGAGTCGCGGAAGGGACCGTCGGCGTGCTCGGGTTCGCTCGCCTCCGCCATCTCCGCATCATCCGGCGGTGGGGGCTTCCACAGCACGCAGATGCCCCGACGCAGGCGTTCCTCGAGCGAGCCTGCCTCGTGCCATTCCAACGCTTCATGTGCGAGCGTATAGGCGAGAGCCAACTTCCACTTCCTTTCCTCGCGGAAATCGGTGCGCATCCATTTCTGTGCGGTACTATCAGCTTCTCTGCTACCTCACAGATAGGCTGTGATGGTACCATCTCATCGAGCAGGTAGTCCCAGTGCGTCTTCGTCAAGCCGCCGACGCCGCGCTGCTTCTTGATCTGGCGGAAGCTCCATTTGCCCGCGTCCTTGAGCGCCTCGATGCGCTCGAACGTGCGGATCAGGCGCAGCTCTGCGATGCCCACCTACACACGCACGCACGCACGCCCGTCAGTCAGTCTCAGTTGCGCTAGAAGCCGCACGTGAGGCGCGCGCGCGGGTGGTCCGCGGGGCACTCACCGACCAGTCTCGCGTGCTCAGACACTTCGTCGCACGCGACATCTTCCTGTGGACCGGGTTCGCGCGCAGGACGGCGGCCCACTTCGTCAGGCTCATCGGCTGCCAGTCGTCCCGCCTACTCTCCTTGTCTCGGTCCTTGTCGCGCTTCCGCTCTCGCTTGGACGTCTTGCCTCGGCGACTGAACTCAATGGGCAAGAGGCTCAGAGGAGGTAGGGGATACGGAGGCTCGGGCCCGAACGGCTCGATAGGTGTGGGATCCACGTCCACCAGCCCGTCGACGATGCCAGAATCGAAGGTGAAGCCCACTTCAGGTTCCGCGGATGGGATAGGTATGGAGTAGTCGATGGCTGCACGCTGCTCATCCTCTTCTTTCAGAGGCTGAGCGTCGGGCGAGGCAGGCCGAGACGGCCCAAGGATAGCCGTGATGTGGTCCTCGCTCTGCTGCTGAGAGAGCTCCTGCGCCCGCTGCGGTTCAACCTGAACCGGCTGCTCTTGTGTCCCGGGAGGGCCCTCGGCCACGTCCATAGGCTCATCGTCAAGCGGTTCTGCCTTGACGGCGTCTTCAGCTTCCCCGCTCGGGCGAGGTGCAGAGGAAGGCGAACGCTGCGGACGTGGCGGGGAAAATTGGGCTATTGACGGCTCGCGGGTGCCAGACACCTCGGTAGTAGAGACCGTAGACGAATGATCGACGGACTGGGGCATTGGCGACTCCAGACTGGACGCGGCACGCGATGGAGATGCTGGGCGGGTGCGCGCAGGAGAAGGAGACGTTTCTGCCGTTCGTACCTCGGGCGACGGCGCCTCCGGCGCTGGCGCATCCGGAGGTTCCGTGACCTTTGTTCCGTCGTCCGCAGGAGATGGCGCGCGGGAAGCTGGACGGCTGGGCTGGGTTGGTGGTGCCTCCAAGACCTCAGGCTCGTCTTCGGGCGCGTTCGCCGCACCTTGGTCGACGTCCATTGCCACATCCGCCGGCTGCGGCTCCTGCTTGACCGCCTCTTCCGGCGCGTACTCCTGCGCCGCAAGCGGAGACCCAGGAAGTGGCGACACGGGCGACTCCGAAGTCCCTTCCTCCGCACCATGAAGCACAGGCAGGTGTCCGATCACAGGCGAGTACGCGGGGGGCGTCACGGGCAGCGCGACCTCCTCCTCTTGCAGGTTCTCAATGAGACCCGTCTCCGGACTGGGCGCGTCCATGAGCATCCGGCTGGCTAGACGGAGCTCGCGCACGCGCACGCGGCAGCGGCGACAGGTAGTAGGTAAGGGGACTCACTGTTTCTCGAGGTCGAACCGGTCCAGGAAGAGCTGGAGGTTCTCTTCCCCATCCTGCTCAACCGCAATAACCGAGCCGAGGTTGTCGCGCTTCTGGATGAGGTGGTACATCTCTCGGAGGAGCTCGTTCCGCCGCTTGCTTATTTCCCTGTGGTTCAGGCACTCGTTCACGCCAAGTCAATGGGACAGCCGCACGGGACTCACTGTAGCTGCGTAATGCGCTCTTCAACCAAGGACTCTACGGATTGAGACATATTCCCGGACGTTGCGTGGTGGAGCCAGAGGGGGAGGAATGTATGGAGAAATTGCGGGGAAGTCGCGCGTGTGGCTGAACAGTACGTTAGACACTTATGGCTCCTGGTCGTGATTTGTCACAAAGTCTCTAGTAATTTTGTAAAGTATCAGGTACGAGAGGCAGAAAGACACGCTTTGGAGAGCTCTAGAGGGTATAAAGCGAGACAATGGCCACAAAGAGAGCGGAGGAGGTAGAGGTAAGAGGTAAAGGTAGTTCGGCAACTCCCGAACGGGTGTACTCCCCATTATGGAATTCATTCAAGTTCGCGGCTTGACGCCTATGTGCACGTGGCCAGTGCAAACGCCTTCGCCTCCCTGAGCTTTTGCGTGCTAAACCCTCTCTTTGGGCCCTGCGGGACGCAGTACTGCCAAATCATTCATACCGGAGTTGTTAAGCCTGACGACAAGGCATCGGGCAAAGACATACATCGGCCTTTCCACGCCATTTTCAGAGTGTTAACATCGCATCTCACTAGATTGTCACTACGGGTATCGAAAGAAATGCAGCTGTACAAACGAATGGCGTACGACAGCGACGGCGACGGCGAAGAAGATGACTGATGCGAATGCGAACGGAGAAGGTAAGGTACTGACGAACGAGCAAAGTCTATGAGCGTCCAGACAGAGGAAAGGTAGCCGCCGAGTAGACCAGCCCGCTCATCCCCCGCGCCCCTCGCTAACCCAATGCCGGACCCCGGGTTACAAACAATTACGACTGCGAGTGTTTCAAGTCGACGGACGTCACAGAGTCCGTTCTCCGCTTGCCGCCCCCCAGCTGCCCGAGCTTCTTGAGGCCGGCGGAGATGCTCTTCTTCTTGCCGTGTTTCTTACTCGACGTCGACGCCTTCGAATCCACGGACGTGATCGACGCAACCTCCGCCGCAGCGTCGGCCGCGTCCTCTTCCACCGCTGCCGCCGCCGCATCAGTCGTATCCACCTCGTCGACGAGCACGCCGTCGGCTTGGAGGGTGTCGTCGATGGTCCCGGAGACACCGCCACCGCCGATGAGCCGAATAGTGGTGTCGGGGTCTTGACTTGAGGCGTCCGCAGCATCCACCAGCACAGGCGAATCCTCTTCCGACTTTACCGTCTCGGCAGGGTTGGACTGGCTTTGCGAGGGTCCCGCAAGCGTCGCGTCGTCAACAAGCAGGTCGGGAACGGTGGGAGGCGCTACTGGCGGCGTCACTGTGGGCTGCATAACCGGCGGTGATTCTGTGATGACAGTATCGACGGCGGGTTGAGGTGAAGCCGCGCGCTCCCGTACCATACGAGAGGGAACCGCAGTCAGCGGTGAGGCAGACACGGACTCTTGCTCTTGAACTGCGGGGTTGCCCTCAATGTCATCTTGCCGGGGGAATGCACTGTCCTCATCGTCCGAAGGCGAGTTGAGATTGCTCATAGAAGGGAGATTGAGCTGCAAGGGTGCTGGCGGCTTCGTGACAGATATTGTAGGCAGCTGCTGCCGCTGAGAGAAGTTGGTGACGTTCCCTAATGGTGTCGGGAGGGAAGACTCGTCCACGTCGAGCGCGGACGCCTCCTTCTCATTTTCAGCGTCCGCAAGGACCGGTATGGGCACCTCTGCGCCCCCAGCGCCGGTCGATGATCCTACTGCCGATGGATCTAACGAGGCTTTCTCCTACACCGCCATGAGTGGGAACCACGGACGGACCGAACACGCGGCATGACGCACCTTGCCCTTCTCCTGGGATGCCTGCAGGATGTTCTCAGGAACAACGCCAGCATCTATCCACCTCCGCACGCTCTTGTCCGCCCATGCCTCGAGGACGTTCCAGCCCTTGTACTCCCCCGCCAGCCTGAGCCCTGCCGTTCCCGCGTCGCCCCCGGTATCGCCTTGGCCACCGCCGACGCCGTCGAAGAAGTAGGAGTTGTATCCCACGGAGTCCTCGCTTCCGTCGCTGCCCTCGGCGCCCGACCCGAGCTCGTAGCCCTCGCCGCTCTCGAGATCCTCGACGAAGCCGGCGAGGAATTTGGCCCAGCCCGCGGGGCCGTCGCCCCTCCACATCACCACCTTCGTATCAAAGTCGCGGCCGAAGACGATCACCTGCCCCACGGCGCCGCCCTCGCCGGGGTTCATGTCGATGCCGAGGTAGTTGCCCGCCTTGTCCGCGACAAGCGGTATCCAGCCGCGGCACGAGTACTCCCTGCGGACCCAGCCGGGCGGGATGGACTGCATCAGCTCCCGCAGCGCGGGGTTCGCGCCCGTCGCCGGGTCGTCGTCGACCTCGCGCCAGAACCGCCATTCCTCGAGCACGTCCTCGAGCGGGAGGAGCGTCAGGCCGAAAAACAGGCCCTCTGCGCACCCCGCGGACGACTCGGGCTCCTGCCCGTCGACGCACAGATACGACTCCCTCACAGGCGTAGGGAGCGCGAACCCAAACGCCATCTCGAGCTGTGCGAGGTCCTGGGGGAGGATGCCGTAGTTGAGGGTGTCGCCGAGCTCGGGGTACTCGCGCCCGAGCCACTGGCGAAGACGGGCCCAGGTGATGGCGAGCGGTGGGTATGGATGGCCTGCTGTTGACGGCTGGTGGAGGGGGAGGATTGTCGAGTTCTTTGAGCGCGCACCGCTATGCATCAGTCGGTTAGCATCGTCGGGACGGAGGACTGCGGAGGATGGAGACGTACGCGGGGGGTACGTCGTAGTACTGGCCCGAGGGCGACGAGGGGGGATATGAGTACGAGGAAGACGGTGTGAAGCCTGCGGTTACGAGAGTATCCGGGTTGAAGGCGTCCGGGTGGGTTGACTGGCTCGGGGAGGACGTCGGGAGGCTGAAAGCCTCGTGTGTGGACGTCATGGCCGTGCGGGTCGAGGTGCGGGGGTTTTTGGAGGAGAAGAGGGAGGTAAGCCAGCTCATTGTCGAGACCGAGGCAGTGGGCCGGGCGCAGAGGGCTGGACGGTCGTGGTGAGGAGGCAAGGAGAGTGTGATAGACAGCGGACGGTGGAGCGTTGCAGAAGAAGCGCGGCTCGGCGAGGCGCTAGGGTCCGGGTTCTCTGGCGAAGTGCCCAATCAGACGAATCAGGACTGCGCGCTGGGTGGCGGAGCGTGCAGGCAAGCGGGCTCTCAGACGCAGGGGGAGAGAGAGCGGGGTGCAGGGGCAGCAGCTCGCCGGGAAACACAAGGGGGAGAGAGAGGCGAGAGACGAGGCGAAACGGTTGACTGTGCCAGTTGTCCGTCGCTCGAACGCACTCAAACTGGGCAGGCGCCGCGGGCTCCAGCGTGAAACAGAACACCGCCGTCCCCTGGCGCCCGCGTAAACCGGTCCTTCATGTGCTTGTCATTCTGCCCCCAGCCTAGGCCCCGCCCTCTCTCTCCAGCCCACCGACACCGGGCGGTGGCGCTGCCCCCGACGTCGGCCAGGAACAGCTCAGCGGCGGCCAGGGTCCGCTCGCGCGCAGTCCGGTGGATATACTACACTAATCATTATGAATGAATGGTCCCTAGATAATACACTACAGCAATGCACGCCTCCGACCGTAACATGCCCGCTCAGACTCAGAACGTCGCAACATGGCTCGAAACCTCAAAGTCCGCCGCCGTCTTCGCCCGCAGCTCGTCCAGCGTCACGCCCTCCGCAATATCAGTCAAAAGCAGCGTCCCTGCCAGGCGGTCCACCTGGAACACCGCCATGTCCGTGACGATCAAGCTGACCGCGCGCGCGCCCGTCAGAGGCAGAGAGCACTCCTTCACCACCTTCGGTGCGCCGTCCTTCGACACGTGCTGCATCGTCACCATGACCTTCGTCTTGTCGGGGTTGGAGACGAGGTCCATCGCACCGCCGATACCTGCAAGACACGACCATCAGCCAGGCGCCTCACCGGAACGATGCGCGCGCAGCTCACCCTTGACGAGCTTGCCGGGGATCATGAAGTTGGCGATGTCGCCCGCTTGTGAGACTTGCATAGCCTGTGCACCCGTAAGCAGCCATCCAGCCGAGACCATGAGCAATGCACTTACCCCCAGGCAGGTAACATCCATGTGCCCACCACGGATCATGTTGAACGACTCGGCGGAATCTGCTCGGGAGTCAGCGCTTTCGCAACAAAATCACTGCGCGATGGACGGACGCACCAAAGCACGAAGCGCCGGGCAGCAGCGTCGTCGTCTCCTTGCCCGCGTTGATGATATCACTACAAAGCAGCGCCCCGTCAGTTCGGACGCCGGCCAATGATACAGTTTGCAGTACGTACGCATCAACCTGGTCGGGTGTGGGGTAGGGGCCCATGCCGAGGATACCGTTCTCACTCTCGAGCCAGACCTTGACGGAGGGGTCCAGATGCTGGTGAAGTTCTATCAACACCTCGGTCCGAGGGTATACGGCATGTTTCGATGCGCACCTCAGGGATGAGTGTGGGGATACCGACACCGAGGTTCACGTAGAAGCCATCACCGATCTCGCGCGCTGCACGCTTCGCGATGCGGTGGCGCCAGTCCTTGTGCGCCTTGTCGTTGCTCTCGCCGGGGCTCGTTTCCTGCGCCTGAGACTCCTTGCTCGGCGCCAGCTTCGTGACCTCGATCGACTTGGGCTCAGTCGCCTTTACAATGCGATCGACGTAGACGCCAGGCACGTGGATCGCGTTCGGAGAGAGGCTTCCGACGGGTCTGTCGCAAATGGTGAGCGGCCCCTCCGAGTTGACAAACTCGGTGAGCATAACACGTACACAATCTCCTCAGCCTCCACAATCGTCAGCTTCGCGTTGCGCGCCATAACGCCGTTGTAGTTGTTCGCCGTGTACCTGGTGGAAGACCTGCTCAGCCACATGTCCGGCGCTTACGGACGGCGCGCGGCCCACGGAAACCGGAACACACCTGAAGACGAGGTTGCCGACCTCGTCCGCCTTCCACGCGTGGACGAAGGCGACGTCGCCGGCAATCGCAGGCTCAAGAATGAACCTGCGGCCGTTGAACTCGCGCCCCTCCTTCTTGTTCCCGGGGATGAGCACGCCCGCCTTCAATCCGCCCGGGTTGTAGCGGATGGGGATCCCGCCGGACTCGACCGCGGTGTTCGCGCCGGTGGGCGTGTAGAGCGCGGGCTCGCCCGAGGCGTGCGCGTGGAGGCGCGCGACGAGCGTGCCCTGCGGGACGAGCTCGATGCCGACCTCGCCATTGAGGTACGCGGACTCGAGGTACTTGTTCCTGCACGCGAGATGGGAGAAGATGGAAGGATCAGGATCGTGGTGGGCGGATGCCGTAACGCGATGACCACATACCCTCCCAGGTATGAGATCATGACCTTGTCAAGCTGCCCAGACTTGATGAGTTTTACTGGCGCGAAGTCAAGATTAGCGGGTAGAGCCTCCGGGCGGGAGAGGGGTCAGCACACACCGAGACCGTGGTCCCCTGCGCCTGCGTTGTTGGAGATGGCGGTGAGCCCCTTGACCTCGGGTCGTTTTGTCATCGCGGTGATGAGCGTCTCGGGAATGCCGCAGAGTCCGAAGCCTGGGAGCGGAGGAAGGACGTGAGTGTGTGCGAGGGGCGCATGGGTGGCAGTGTGAGAGCGTACCTCCGGAGAGGATGGTGTCGCCCGACTTGACGTCCTTGACGGCCTCGTCTGCCGAGTCCCAGACCTTGGTCTTCTTTGGTATAGGCGCGTTCGCGACGACGGAGTAGTAGCGTAACCGCGCGGCGAGGACGATCCTGCTGCTCGTGCGGGCGCGGGGGATGGCGAGGGCGCGGGGGCGAAGAGCCAACATCATGGTGGTGATGAGGATGGTGGGGAGGTAGGAATGTGGGCTGTGGGTATGAGACGAGGACGAGGCGTGCCGGGACGGGGTGGTCGAGCGTGCGGGGTGGGACGAGGAAGCGAAACGTGGGGTAAGGCGGGGGCGAAGGGCGATCGGAGGGCGGGGGATGTTATATACTCTGCACGCTGCTGGCCGACGGGGAGGGCAGGGCCAGCTGGGTCTTCCGCCGCATTTCCGTCACTCGACTGGCCAACATTCTCGATGAGCAAATGGCAGACGACCTCGCGTCCAGCACCGCGATCCAAACACTCCCTCGGCCCCGCGCACCGGTCCTCCCCGGGCGCCTCCCCGTCCGCCAATCGCGGCAGGCGCGATCGAGACCCAGATCGTTCTGCCAGAACATATGTATGTACCCCCTCGTCCTCGCACTCGCCCTGCTCTCCAGACGCTGACCCGCACCAGGCGGGGCAAGCGGCGAAATCACACGGCGTGCATGGGAGAAAAAGAACCAGCATTCCAGTCCGGTGATATCAAAATACATTCAGGTACTATCCTCGCTCTCGATATCTTCACATCTGTCCGAGCCGACTCGACACCTTGAACTCGCAGCCCGTCTTCGCACCCACTTCCTCCAGAGTCACGCCCTCCGCGAGCTCCGTCAGAGTGAGCTCCCCGCCTTCCCGGTCCACGTCGAACACCGCGAGCTCCGTGATGATCTGGCTGACCGTCCGCGCCCCAGTGAGAGGCAGCTCGCACTGCTTCAGGATCTTCGGGCTGCCGTCCTTCGCGCAGTGCTCCATCACCACAATCACCTTCGTCTTGTCCGGGTTCGACACGAGGTCCATCGCGCCCCCGATGCCCTTCACGAGCTTGCCAGGGATCATGAAGTTCGCGATGTCACCTGCCTGCGAGACCTGCATCGCCTGTGAAGCCCCCGCCCTTGTAAGCGCACTATGTCCACCGGCAATGGGCCATCGTCGGACTTACGCCCAGGATGGCGACGTCGATGTGTCCGCCGCGGATCATCGCGAACGACTCGTACGAATCTGCATACAGCCCTCAAAGTCAGCTCTAATGCCGCCGGCGTCCCCCACCGCGCAATCGGGCGCGCACGTACCAAACACGGCCGATCCTGGAAGGAGCGTCACCGTCTCTTTTCCGGCGTTGATGATGTCGCTGTCCGCCCGGGTCCCACCGGTCAGTATATTTGCCACGCTTCGCGGATGGAGGTTCTGTGCGCCCGAGACAACTCACGCGTCGACCTTGTCCTTCGCCGGGTACGGGCCCATTCCGAGGATTCCGTTCTCGCTCTGCAGCCACACCTTGACGCCAGGAGGCAGGAACTGACAAGGAACGCAGCCGTCAGCTTCGTTCTCCCCGAACGGACTGCACGCTCGGCGCACCTCGGGCACGAGCGTAGGCATCCCGATACCGAGGTTGACATGGAACCCGTCCTTCAGCTCCTTGGCCGCCCGACGCGCGATCCGGTGTCTCTGCTCGACCGCTTTCTTCTTGGCCGGGTCCTGGGGATTCTCGTCCTTTGCACCCGCGTCCGTGGCCACGGTGAGGATCTCAATCTGCTTCGGTGCGGTCGCTTTCACAACACGGTCTACATAGATGCCAGGCAGGTGGATTGCATTGGGAGATAGCGATCCTACTGGGACGATGTTCTCCGCCTACAGTCAACTCACTTCAGCCCCCACTCCACACAATCGATTCTCGGAGTCAGCGTACCTCAACGATGGTCAACTTTGCGTTCTTCGCCATCGTGCTGGAGAAGTTGTTCGCCGTGTACCGGAACACGCAGTTCCCCACCTCGTCCACCTTCCACGCGCGGATGAACGCAACGTCGCCGGCGATAGCAGGCTCGAGCACGAACTTGCGCCCGTTGAACTCGCGCGTCTCCTTCTTGTTCCCCGGAACTGCCACTCCGGCTTTCATGCCGCCCTCCTTGAGGCGGATCGGGATCGAACCCTCCTCGACAGCGGTGGATGCGCCTGTGGGAGTGTAGAACGCCGGGAATCCCGCTGCATGCGCGTGCAGACGGCCGACCAGCGTCCCTTGCGGGATGAGCTCGAGCGAGATCTGACCGTTCAGGTAGAGAGACTCGAAGTGCTTATTCCTAGGCGTGCCACAGCCGTTAGAGCACCGCGTTACGTGCATTACTATACCAGGAGAGCCTACCCTCCAATGTACGAAGCCATCACCTTGCCGATTTGGCCGGTGTACAGTAGTTTGCCTGTAGACCTCTTTCACAATGTGTCCTTCCCCTTAGACATGCGTACGCACCGAGACCGAGCTCTCCAGAACCAACATTGTTTGAGACGGCCGTAAGGTCTTTCACGGCGTCCTTCCGATTCGCAAGGGCCGCGATCAGGGTATCTGCAGGCACCCCACAAGTCAAAATCGCCCACGCTTTCTCTCTGCGCAACCGCCAAACTCGACCTACCAGGCGTCCCACACAACCCAAATCCTGCCAGTCACACCCAACCGCGTCAAGCACCGTATGCGTCATGATTCAGCAACCGCAGCCAGTGGCACGGACAGCGTAAGCACCCTCACCTCCGCTGAGCAACACGTCCCCCGACCTGACGTCCGCGACGGCCTCCTCCGCCGAGTCCCACACCTTCTTCTTCTTCGGAACCGCGTCCGCAGCGCCCGTGCTGTGCGCCCTGCTGCCGCCAGTGCCCGCATGACCCGCGGGCGCGGCGGGGGCGATCGCGGGGTGCGTTCCGCCCGCGTTCCGTGGTGCTGCTAGCCCCGCGGGGCGCGAGCGTCGCAGGAGGGCGCGCGACGGGATGACCCGCGCCGCGTACGTGCGCCGTGCGCATTGCAGCATCTTGCCGAGCCGTACAGGAGTGTAGGCTGCGTCCGAGCTTCCGGCCGCGGTGCGAGTTCGAGGTCCAGAGACTGAGGCAGCGCTCACCGCAGTGGGTGACGGCGAGAGGGTGGGAGACGCCGGCTCACTAAACGATGCGCGATGTTATAAACGGGTCTAGGGCCGGGACGCGCTCGCCCGCCGTCCGCGTCTGCTCGCGTCGACGCCCGGGAGTCGCCCAGCTGCCCCAGCATCAGCGAGGGCGTGTACATGTGAGGCGCATGTGAGAGTGCATGTGAGGGAACGCAGCGACGGATTTAGGCGAAGACGCTACTACCCGCTCCGGGATCCGCCACCAGGCGCGCCGGCGCTCTGCCCCGCAAGTCAAGGCACGCACCCCACGCGGGGTAAATACACAATGCGGGGTAGCTCCGTCTAATCATTTTACATATTATCTATCGTCAGTACAGCCAGTCATCATACATGACATCCATTGTTGATTATCCACATTCATCCTGCTGTTTGCTGCGCAGTGTCGTCGAGCTTGCGGTCAAAGAGATGGTGATGATGCTTCACCGTCTCCTACCGGGGCCCTTCGGCCGCGCGAAGGGCTTCTTGTCCGTGCTCTCCGTCGGGAGGCTTGCTGCGCCTGCAGACGCGTCGGAACGATCAAGCCCGAGCTCGGCTATGAGGAACTTCTCGTCCAATTCCGAGGGCTCCGACGTCTCAACCTTGCGCGAGGCCACGGACGAAGTGCTCCCAGCGGAGTCCAGAAGAGCCTTCACGTCCCGAACGACGGACAGCACTGCGCTCGAGTAAAGCATGCGATGGCGCACGGGCGACGCGGAGGGGCAAGAGTAGATCGGAACTGTGTAGGAACACGAGTGAGCGGGTGAGCGTTGTGTGATGTGCCTATGTACCAACCGATCTCTCTGCGAGGCGGGGTCGTGATGCTTTGCGGCCAGGCGAAGAACGCATACGCTGAATGTCTCAGGGGTGTAAGTCGCGGTGCGGAATTCTAATGCGATGTACGTACAAGGATCAGAGGGGGGAATCGAACTCCCAAGGCTGGAGACGTCTGTCTCCTGGGTGGAAGAGAGCAACAACGTTTCCGTAGCAGGATCAATGGACTATCGCCCGCCAAATAAGTGCGAGGTTAGTCGACTGGTGGTGGGTGACTCACGAGAACGACAAGGTGGCTGCCTTCGGACGTCCCCAATTGTTTGATCGCGTCCTCTGCCTCATCCGACCACTTCAAGCCTACGCCCTGTCCGACATGGTTCTGCCTGGCCCGGCTGCCTTCGTAGGTTCTCCCTCCCGCTTCACGTTCTGCCGCCTTGACTTCCTCCATTTCCTTCTCTCTGGCACTCATCGGCGGCGGCGCTGCAACGTGCCGTTTATGCTTAGCATACGCTTCTGCGTTGATGTCATCCTTCGACGTCGCGAAGATGGTATCGGTGAAGTGTGTCGAGCCCAAGCCTTTGGTCAGAGCGTTACGAGTGGCAGCGTACAGCATCTATGTGGCACGACATGAATGCTGTTGCCAACAGTACAGTGATGTTGCCAATACCTTGTCTCTGACTTTGGCAGAGTCGGGCACATAGTACACGGCGAGCCATTCGGTGGGCGGATCATCCAGCCGGACGAGCACGTACGCGGGGACATTATCTTCAAGGATGTCTCCGAGCCTGTCCAGATCCTGCTCCAGGGTTCCTGAGGGCGCGACTGTGTCGCTGGGGACGAGCGATTCTGGGCGGGCGCGAGATCACGATGAGCGACTGGGAGATGCGAGAGGATGAGTGTCAGAGACCATTCTGGATGGAGATCTTGAGGAAGCGGGTGTTGTGCGACTCGACCGCGTCGGAGAATGTTGAGGAGAGCTCCGGAGAGACTGCGATACCCGTCGGGGCAGACATCGTCGTCGTTGTCGCTGAGGACGTCGATGAAGGGGTGGGCGTATGCACTCGAGACGGACGGCGGCTACACCACCAGTCCTAATCCAGCTGGGAACCATCTGTGCGCCCCGCATGTGCCACATCAGTCAGCCAGGTGGGGACAGCGTAGCGCCAGCTGGGCGCCAGCTTCGGACGAAAATGGCGCCTAGCTAGGCCCCATCCCCATGGTGGGGCCAGGCGGCTGCCAGGTGTGTACCAGGTTGCCTGATTTTGATTTGTCATTGGGACCGTACCCGTGCGCTGGCCGCCGAATTTCGCTGCACCACTGGGCATCCAGCTCGAGCCTCACACATTGGATTTAAAAGACCATACAGTATATTAGGAAATACGAGATATATGACAGCGATAGTCTACAGGATATATGTCATGAGATGGATAGAAAGGCATCGGGAAGGGAGCTTGTCAGTCTCTTCGCAGCTATCGAATCATGCTGCGTACCACTTGCCATGATGGCACGGAGGACAGCTGCATCGAAGGCAAGCCCACACGAGAGGATGTGGGATACGGAAGGTCATCATGAGGGGGTCATGAAAAGGCTCACCTGTTTCGAGTGATCCTCCGAGGTGGATGTTGACAACGCTTGGAAAGAAATGCATGGCGCGTGCGGGGGGGGCCTGAACTTGCAACTCTTGAAGCTTGAAGCTTGAAGATGGAATATGGCCGTGTGCGCGCGCGTGCAGGCTTGGCGTGCGATCACGAATTCCTGTGATTAAAGATGATCAATGCAAAACCATTGTGCAACGGTGCCACCCCCCAGGACAACGGACGCCTTTTGGCGGAGCGGACAGCTCGGGTGGAACAGCCAGAGATGAACTTTTGGACAGCCAACCTCCCTCGCAACAGCGACGCAAGCGCGGAGCAAACAGCTCAGGGAGATTTTGGGGCATGCACAGGAATGGAGGGAGGAGAGAAGCAGGTGCACAAGTGCGACGGGGATCATCTTCAACATGGGGAGAGGCAGACTTGGAGAGAATGCCGGCGAGCCCTCCCGGGTTGACTCATATTTCCTGTAAACGCTCGTATCTGGAGCACAGGCATTCGCCCAGAGCAGACCCAGATGAGAGACTTATGGGAGCCACCTGTGATCTCGCATGTGGGTCCCAGGTGGGTGTGTAGCGCAGACCCGGGTGGGAGATAGAGAGGTGCAATCTGGGAGCTCCCATGCTGGCTCCAGGTGGGCGCTGTAGGGTACACAGGCACGCAACCATACTGGCGCCTAGCTTTTACAGCCACCTGGCACACGGCCAGGCCAGGAATGGTGGTGTAGATGATGGGTGCGCCGGAGACGCGATCCGGCTCGGGCTCGTCCCGACGTATGCGCGCCGACTCCTCGACACGGTGCCACCTCGGCTTCAAGTCTCGCTCTCCTCCCGGCTTGCCCTCCCCCTCCGTCCGTCCTCACCTGTCCCCCTGCGCGCGACGTCCACGCCGGCTGCCCCAGTATCTGACGAACGCGAGGGTGAGCGTCAGTTCGCTGTTCGTATCCAGCTCTGCGGTGACAACAGTCATTTCAGGCGGACACTCGCGGCACCGGCCAGCACCTTCACCGCTCCACGCAACCCTCGACGCGTTTGCACCCCTCTTTCCGACGGTAGTCTCGGGACAGTTCGCTACAGGCCATGGAAAACCCTCCATACGTTCCGTACCAGGCTTACAAGGTGCGCGCGGGCTGTTCCTGTCCTGTTTCATGTCTGTGGTCTAAAGTTGCCGAACAGTCTAAACGCCATTCCCGAGGACTGTCCAACCAGCAATCAATCCCGAACGCGGCACCCGTCCCTGTACAGCCACGTCCTGCAGCGGCTCCTGGCAATGGACACACATACAGCGAACCTATCGTTAGCCAGACCGTGGATAGTGTGGCCGACGCGGAGAAACGGTCGATAGCTATGGCGAACGGACGTGGGACGCTCTCAAGGCCGGTGTCTATGATAGATACCCTACCTCGTCAAGACACCGCCCTAGTATCGCCGCAAGTTACCAGAGGTAACGACAAGCCGCTTCCTGCCCCTGCACCCATACCGGTCCCAACTGCTGAAAACCTCGGCTTCGTCGCACCTACGGCTTTCACGCATGCTCCTTCACCTGCAGTATCCCCTCCCACTCCCTCGTCTCCAGCTGCCACCCCACCCTTGACAACCACTCCTCCTTCCCATGCAGTAGCATTGCCGGCTACACCAGTCGCAGACATCTCGCAGGATCCTTCCTCGAAAGCCAACGGCAAGGCAATAGCTCACCCGTCCCCAGTCGCCGGACCATCTACACTGTCACCCGCAACGACGGGAAGACCCATTGCCTCGCCGCGGAAATCCTCCACGTTCCGTCACATCCGTCCTCCTTCGTCCAAACAGGCACTGCCATCCTCTCCACTGCGGCCTGCGAACAGTCATGTGCGGAGTTCCTCTTTGCTATCATCCCCTCAGCTGTCAGAACCGCGCTTGCGAGAGCCATCGACTCGCGGGTCTTCCACCGCCTCAACGCCAATCATGCCCGGACAGGACCGCGCGCTCCCGCCTATACCCGCTTTCGAGTTGCAATCACAGCGTCCGCCCTCCCGACCCTCCCCGCATGCAGCAACCAGCCCCGCACCACCGACACCGGCAGGGCACGAGCCCCAGCCAAACCGGTCGTCGTCCCTAGTCGCTTCACCCACTCAGCTACCATTGTCCTTACCACACGTCGCCTCCTCACCGGCGCTCACTCCGTCCACATCTGTGGCATCTACCGTGACAGGCGTGTCGCGCAGTTCCGGGCGTTCCCCAGCGCCCTACCGTCCCGGCTTCCAGCCGAAAGGCGTGTACCGACCGCGGACAGACGAGTTCATCGAGGCCCGCAACCACAGCCGGGACGTGGGCCGCATCGAGCGCACCCGGCTCGAGCGGCGGCTCGAGAAGCTCATCAACCTCCACTTCCCGCCCCCGGGCCAGGGGAAGCTGGAGGCAGCGCCGGAGCAGCGCCCGATGCAGCAGAACCGGCGCGCGTCTTCGTTTTGGGACCTCGACTTCTCTGACCTCAAGAACAAGAGCGCGGGCGACTTGTGGCGCGACGTGCTGCAGTCCCAGGCGGCGCAGGGCGGCGGCAAGAACGACATCCGTGGTAAGTCTGACAGGGAAGTACACTCCAGACGCGTTTTGTGACGCTGTGCTAGCTGCTGAGCAGAAGATCACGCCTTGGGAGGACGACGCGTCCGTCTCGCAATGTCCGCTCTGTTCGTAAGTAGCCACGCCGTGTCCTCTATCAGGGTTGCCGAGATTGATGATATGGACGTAAGTGCGTCGTTCCACCCCCTCACTAACCGGAAGCACCACTGTCGTTTGTGCGGTCGGATCATCTGTTCTCTGCCGGTGAAATACCCGCAGCGGCCTCAGACGTGTTCGCTCCTGTTCGTCGTGGACCCGAGCACCGGTCGAATAGAGGAAGTAGGTGAGGGCGTTGACTACGGCGTCCGACGACGGAGTCCTGCCAATCCTGGCAAGAAGAGCGATACTCTCAGCGAAGAAGAGAAGTTCCTGAAGGGTGTTCGAATATGTCGGGAATGCCGACCTGTTCTGCTGTGAGTGGAACGAATCTCTGCCGGTAGTCGCTGTGACTGGGGCTTACGTTGGAACAGACGACAAGAGTACAAGCAGGAGATGATGCTCATGCCCTTATTTTCCAGACTATACGATGTGAGCGCGCATTCGCTTTCAGAGTTGCATGTCTCTGACTGTCTACAGGCGTTCATCGGTCTAGAAAAGGAGATCGAGGACGAGCTACCGATCGTCCAGGAGCTCATGATCAGCCTCAGGTGCGCCGTTCTCCCCATCTCCGTGTTCACTGCTCACTTCCGATGCAGCAAGGAGGAGCGGCCTGCACCCGAAGCGAGCGCAGCGAGGAAACGTCTGCTGGAGGCGTTCGGGCAGTACGACGCCCTGGCAAAGCGCATCCGCAAGCTGCCGTGTAAGCCAGGCAGCTCTCAGGACCGCATACAGAACGCTGTCCTCGCTCGCGCGAACCTGTTCCTCCAACAACACATGTTCCCGCTCCAGGCACGCCCGCAGACACGTCCAGTCATTTTAAGTACTAACACGCCACACAGTCCCTCCCGAAGCCCAAGAGGGCAGGAGGAGCAGCGCCCTCGCCGAGTCTCGCGCCGCCCGACGATCAGATCATCGACCCAGACTCGGAGGTCGCGCGCGTGCTCCAGCCGCTGCTCGAGCAGGAGGCGTTGCTGGAGACGTTCGTCGAGGAGGCGAAGGCGCACCGCAAGTTCGAAGACGTGAGGACGCTCCAGGGCAATTTGCGCGAGATCCGCGCCGAGATCGAGCATATCCTCGCGGGCGCGGAGGAGCAGGCGTCGGCGTCGTCGCGCGCGCGGCGCACACGGACGTCGAGCACGTAGAGGGTAGACAGTATGTAGAGGCACTAGAGCGTCCGCGTTGATTTGTGGCTGGAACCCGGGCAGCTGTTATATCGCCCGTGCTTGCTTCTTGGTAGACCGCACTGTTATAATGCTTGGGAGGAGGAATCATACGGCTTGGAAACTGACAAGTGTCGCCATTTCTGCGGACGAGCCATATGACGGACAGATTTGTGCGGAAGCTCGATGCTGCGAACGTATAAAAAGACATTAGGAGAATGCGTACAGAACGTGAGATGGACATGCAGCGTGACGAGTGACGACAGAGAAAGAATATGCGAACGAATCATTAGCGGGGATAAGTTATGTCGACCGAGCGACCGAATGGGGTCCGAATGTACCGTATTACCGTGTCTTGTTCAGAGCAGTCGCATTACCAGACCTCGTCAGCGCTCCCAGGTCCCCGTGCGACGCCGTTGACGACAGCGATGGGAATTGTTGTCCCCCCACACACTCCCACAGCACACGGAGGTCCTGCGATCAAGCGAGAAAACGGCGTCCGTCTTCGCGCACAGCTATCACGCAGGCCGTAAGTAAACCAACCTACAGGAGCTTCGCGCCCACGGACGGGTTGCCGCCGCGGCTGCGCGAGATGTTCGAGCCCAGCCGGCCGTCCTCGATAGTAACAGGTAGAGGGGTCGCAGGCAGGGGCAGCGGCGATGCCTGCGCGCCCGGGCCCGCCGCGAGGCCGACCATGGGCGAGTACGAGCGCAGGCCGGGGGTGGGCGCGGGCGAGAACGAGGAGACGTGAAGGAGCATGACGAATTCCTGTGTTGCGTTCGTGAGCCGCACCATCTTCGTGCGCAGCGTCGAGGACAGCACGCTCGTGCTCGCGCCTTTTGCAGCTGGTGCCCCCTGAGGCGCGCCGTGCGCGGGCGTCGACGCCGTCGCCGCCAATGACGATGATAATGACGGCGGTGGTGCGCCCGAGGCTGCTCTGCCTCGTGTTTTCAGGGCGTTCGAGATCTGGATGAGGGTCTGGCACGGTACATAACGCATATGTCAGTATTGGCGCAAGCGTAACGTGCCCAGCCCCCCCCCCCCCCCCCCCCCCCCTGCGCTAGCACGATCATGACGTTGCTAGCCGCCCCTGAGCGGGCGGCCAGCCAGCCCGCCAGCCACACGCAGACGCACGGTGCGCGGTGCATGTTGCAGACCAGAAGGGGGCGGCAGACACGAGGCGAGCGGCAGTGGCACGCACCTTGACGAATATATGGGCGTCGTCGCGCAGCGCCCTCCCGTCCGGGGCCTGCAGGTACGCCCCCTCCTGCACCACGGCGATGCTCTGCCGTAGCCGCTCTGTCACGTCCTTCGCCCGCGCGAGCACCTCCCTCAGCTCGCCGTCCCGCCCACCGCCCGTGCTCGAACTCGGGTCTTCGCTGGCCAGCATCTCGTCCATCATCCCCCAGATCTCCGGCGCGGCCTCGACTGCAGCCTTCATCGCGCCGATCACCTCCTTGTCGACGAGCGTGCTCGACCCGGAGGGGCCCCCGCCGAGCTGAGGAGACGAGTTGGACGGTGCCAGCAGTGAGCTTTGCGATCCCTGACGCGAATGGCTCCCGGACTGCAAGTCGTGCCCTTGCTGCCCCAGCGGAAGGACGAGCTGTCGCATCATCCGGGAGGGCTGCGTCGGTGTCGAGTGCTGGAAACTACCGCTCAGGTTAGGTGGGAACGGCGGTGGGGGCACGTCGACGTATGAGGGCAGCATCTTCCCGATCTCGACGTCTTTTGAGCTGAACGAACCCGCGTGCCGTCGGCTGATGTGGCTCTTGCCCAGGTCCAGCGAACGTTGCGCAGTGTTCGTCCGGAGGTGCATGCGCTGCGGCGTGGAATCTTGTGCAGGTGAGAATGGGGGAGACATCATAGGCGGCGCCGACGCCGGCGGTCGGGGCTTCTCTGCGGACGTGGTTGCCCGCAACGTCGAGGACTTGGGGCCACAGGACTTGGATGGTGGTGGACGAGTGTCCCAGAGGAAAGGCCGGACTGCGTCTACATGGCTCGCCATAGACTGCCATGCCGCTGAGACCTCCGACATTGCACCATACAGCACCAGCAGCATTTGTCGTGTGTAGCGAACGTCATCGTGTTTTGCGAGGACCTTCAGCTGCAATGATAACATGCCGACCGCCTTCCCGAAGACCGTCACGTTGTCCCTGCAGCTCTCCACGACAGCTCTGCATACCGAAGGACTAGGTAACGCTCGCCTACTTGTACCGTCGAAGCGGTCGAGCGCGTTGATGAGTTGCTGCATGTATGCGCTCGCGGGTCCCAAAACCTTCAGTAAGACCGCTGACAACCGCTCGTCGATGGCATACACCGTATAGTGCTGAAGTGTCTGGTAGATCTGGGAGAGCGCGAATAGTATACCTCGGACGGCGTCGACGACAGCCAACAAGGACTCTGGGATTGCCTTTGAGATCGTGGCAGAGGAAAGCGTCGACAGCCGACGAAAGTACGAGTTTCGTTCCGTATCCATAGAGGGCACGGGCCGGTCTATGGAAATCGGGGACGACGTTACAGGTTCGTCCGTGATGGAGTTGAAAGGGTGGTGAAAGCTGGAGGACACTGAGCACCGGCCGCAACGTCGAGGACATCCAGAACTGACCTTGGAAGGTGATCCATCGACGCTGCAGCCGTACGTTGCGACCCATTGGGCAACTGTAACCGTGTCGGCCGGAGGTCAGGTAGGCTTTTGTTCACGGATGATCCTTTCAAGGGTACTCTAGTGGAGCTGTTGCCGTTCACATGAGAATGGAGACGGGAATGGTGCGCATGGGCACCATTGGACGCCGATACAGTGGACTCATCGCTAGGCGAGATGCTAGCTGGTGGTGAACGAGACGGCGACGGAGACGCGTTCTTGCCGGAGATGCGGGAGAAGAAGGGATCCAGATATAGGCGAAGGGGGTTGTCAAGTGGCGACCGAGAAGGACCAGGAGAGCGTTCGAGATGAAAATAGGAGGACGCGTCGGACTCCAGAGAAAAGGACCGCGCATGATACAACATGTCGGTCTGCAACGGAGTTCGATCTCTAGGCGCCTTCATGCTATTGCAACTATTAGGTGCGTCTAACGGATTGAACGGCAATGTACAGAGCACTTACATGCTTGAATCATTGCCCGTATCGCTGGACAGCGAGTCGTCACTATGCTTCCGCTCACCTCCTGGAGTCGAATTCTCTTCTAGCCATGTTTGAAGATGACGGACCCATTCAGACATGACATGGGGGTCGTTGTGATGCCTAGGAATGTCCAGGACAGATGATGGTGGCCACTCCACCGGGTTTTGGTCCACTTTGAATAAGGTAAGCTGATGAAATTGCGCCAGGTAAGGTGGAAGTCGGTGCAACTTGTTCTTCGAAAGCGAGAATACCTGAGTATATGCTATGTTAGACATTGCAAATTAACGCGTACGCAGCCGAATGAGGACCACACGCTCAGAAAGAAACGCGTAACTGGTAGAATACCGGGCTATCTGGGAGGCGCGCAAGATACCTCACATGGTTTAGTGCGACGAGCACTCCGCACAGAGTTCAGTCGACCAAACAATAAGAGACTGCACGCACCCTCAAGTTTGTTAGGGAGCCCGGTTGTGACGGGAGGCGTTTAATCTTGTTCCTACTGATATCCAGAATCTCCAGGGATGGCATGACGGTGAGCTAGCAAGACGTTATCCACTAAACACGCGCGAGTATTCGAAGTTGTACGCACGACGTCTGGAAAAGCGGAGAAGTTATTATTCTTCAAAACAAGATAACGCAGGCGGGACAGCAGGGAGAAGGCCATGGGCAACGTGGTTAGGCGGTTATAGGCAAGAGCGATCCTGGAGGTCCATACTTAGTATACCCTGCGCATCACTACTCGGAATACAAATACACACCGGACTACCGTGCTCTCTGCCCCGCTTTCCCCGTCCTGGCCGACTGTGGCGAGCTCCTCCGCTCCTGACTCCCCGACATCAGTGAGACCCTTGTAAGCCAAGTCGAGAGTAGCGCCGCCGTCAGGAGACTTTGCGAGAGCCTCAGTGATATGGTCGCGAGTCAAGGAGAGAGAGAGCGACGGAGAAGGAGCCGCGTTCTTCACCGTCCCAGACGATTTACGAAGAGAGTGTTCGCCATCAGAACCAGACATGCGCCGAGTAGCGTACTAGAAGAGAGGGATGAGCCAGGCAGTAAGTCCCGGGCGAGAAGAGGAAAGTGGAGGGAGAGAAAGGTGAGAGAACAAGGCCAGCACACCCAGGAGTTTAAAGGAGGGGGAGCTCGGAGCTCGGCAGTCGGCGGTCGGGTGAGGGAGACAAGCACTGCACCGGCTGTAACGGCTCTGCTTTCGACTGGAGTAATCCCTGGACGCGGTCCATGCACAGGAACAGGCGCCCGAAACCAAACACGTCTCAACCGTCACCGTCACCCCCTCGTGACCGTGACTCTCGCGTCCCAAGTTTGCGCGCGCCTCTGTGTTGTGTGCTGATTTGCACACCCAAGTCCGCCGTCCGAGTCTCCCGCACGCTTCACGCTCGATGGCGTCCACAGCTTTTGCCGGAAAATGGTCCACGCTACCAGTTACACTGACGCCGTGGATGTGAGTGCTTTCTTCACTCCACACACTTGAGCCGACATGACTTCTACTCAGTCTAGACGTTATCCATTCCATGGGACACACTCAAATGACGCCCGTGCAGGCGTCCACAATCCCTCTATTCATGAAACATAAAGACGTTGTCGTAGAAGCCGTCACAGGGTCCGGAAAGACCCTCGCCTTCGTCATCCCCATCCTGGAGAAGCTGGTCCGGAGGGAACGGAAACTCGCGAAAAATGAGGTCGGCGCACTGGTTATTAGTCCAACGAGGTACGCTCCCCGCCGTTTCTTTTCGGTACAACTATTCAATGGCCCTAGAGAGTTGGCAACTCAGATACACTCCATATTCTCCCTCTTCCTCTCCTCCCAACCATCCACACGCACCGCTTCTCCGGCTCCGGACGAAGCATCGGGCTCGGACGTGCAACTTGAGCCCGAGTACCCTCCCCCGCTTCTGATCGTTTCGTCCGACTCCCCGCCCGCAGAAGATGTTCAGCGCTTCCTTGCTTCAGGCGCAGATATTGTGATCGGTACGCCCGGACGAGTGGAGGAATTCCTGCTCGGGAAAGGGAGGAATGTTGTGAGCGCGAAGGAGCTGGAGGTCCTCGTACTGGATGAAGCGGACCGGTACGTACGTTTCGCGCGGTGTATAAGTCACGCTTCTGATCTTTCTCCCCTTAGCCTGCTTGACCTCGGCTTCCAAGCGGCTCTCACCCGCATCTTGACCCACCTCCCAAAACAGCGCCGGACAGGCCTCTTCAGCGCAACCATGACCGACGCTGACGCCCTGTCCGAGTTGGTGCGCGTCGGATTGCGCAACCCTGCACGTATCGTCGTCAAAGTGCAAGCAAAGAAAACGAAGGGCAAAGCGATCGTCGACGGCAAGAAGGCAGAGCGGGAGGTCATAGAGGAGAGGCGAATACCCGCTAAGTAAGACTCGAACGAAGATGGTCTTCACGAAATAAAGCTAATGACGGGTTCATAGTCTACAGAACTACTACATGTCTTGTCCTGCCTCGGAGAAACTCGTGCAGCTCACTCGCATCATACAACATGAGGTAGAGCACCAACAATCAGCACGGTTCATAGTCTATTTCGCCACCTGTGCGTGCGTGGACTACTTCTACCGCGTATGTCGTTCTGTACGTGTAACATATACACTGGTATTCACGGCCACACAGGTTCTCACTCCCTTGCTTCCGCCTAATACCATTCTGTTCTCTCTACATGGTCATCTGCCCCCTAACGCACGGTCACGTACGCTCACGAACTTCACGAACTCTGCTGCCCTCCCCTCAGCACCCTCCATCCTCCTCGCCACGGACGTCGCCGCGCGTGGCCTGGATTTACCCGATGTTGATGTCGTGATTCAATTTGACCCGCCAGTTGACCCCAAGGCGTTCTCCCACCGGTGTGGGCGGACAGCACGGGCAGGCAGGAGCGGCCGGGCGTGGGTTCTGCTCGTCGGGCGCGAGGTTGACTACGTCGAGTTCATGTCCGTGCGCAAGATCCCCCTCAAAGAGCGCCCGCGATTCTCTCGGGATGGATCAGCAAAGTTGGAGGACGACATGTGTGCGGAAGACCCGGATGTGAACCGTGCCATGCAGAGCATCAGAAAGATCATCCTTACCGACAGAGCCCTACACGACAAGGTAGTCTCCCTGCTGCAATTAGCTGTATTTGCACAAGGCTGATGCGCGGCTCGTAGGCTGCGAAAGCATTCGTCTCCTTCGTTCGAGCGTACTCCAAACACGAGGCCTCGTACATATTCCGGATAAAGGACCTAGACCTCGTCGGTCTAGCCAAGAGCTTCGGGCTGCTGCGGCTACCTCGCATGCCGGAGCTCAAGGACGTCCCTCGCGAAGGGTGGCAAGATGCAGACGTTGACGTACGGTGCTTTCCTTGACATGTATCCGCTGTTCTGAAGCTGAATCCGGCCCATCGCAGTGGAACACCTACGCGTATGCCGATAAAGCCCAGGAAGCGAAGCGGCTCGCCGAGGCTTCGAAACCGACTTTCACCTCAGAAGACATCATGAAGCGGAAAGCGCAGCGGGCAGAAAAGCAGAAACACAACGCTGCGTGGAGTGACCAGACGAAGCGGCGAGAAGAGCGCGAGAAGCGGAAGGAGAAGAAGGACCGCAAGAAGAAGTGGCTGAAGACACAGGAGGGCGCTTCCGGGGAGCAGCCAGGCAACAAACGTGGTTTGGATGCGAAGGAGGACGGCGATGAGGACGAGGACGACTGGGCTGAGCTTGCGCGGGAGGAGAGGATGGCGAAGAGGGTGAAGAAGGGGCATGCGAGCCAGAGCGAGTTCGATGCCGAGTTTGCGGACCTGTAGCTGTTGTACCACGGTATTTGTCGCCTGGTCGATCAATGTACTGTGCTCTGTATGGCAGCAGTACTAGCACGGTTGGGTCATGATGCACGAATTCAAGGAGCACAAATGCGGCACAGTGGTAGAGTAATAAACGCTGTTGCTTACCTCCGGGCGCTAGCGACTTGTTTGACCGCAGTTACGCTTTGTAGACGACCGCCTTTCATCAGGGCTGCCCAATGCTTTGAGGTCAAGTCAGGTCAGTCCAGGTCGAGAATACGTACACTTTTTGCCAATCGGAATAATAGTGATCCTCCCTCTCCTGCCAAATGCAGCACTCGCTGGACAGAATACATCATGACTTTTGCCAACGCCGCCTCTGCCAATGTATCCCTTCGTATGCACAGCCAGAAGAGAGCATAGATTGATTGCTTTCGAATGGTACTACACACTCCATATTTTTCTCAGTACATGCATGCCAGATAGCAGCTTTGTGTCAAGGACAGTACTGCGAGCAATTGTGGTAACTGTTCAACACCGGCGCCAAACAACGCCAAGACCAACGTTTTCGATCACAACCTCCCACCGAACGAAGTTCGAACTGACCTGAGGCAACCTCCAAGGGTCGAGCAGGCCTATCGACAGGCCACCGTCTCTCACATTCTCTGCCCCGTGTTCGATCCTCATAACACTCCCCGGGCCGTGCCGCGTGTATAGTTCAAGGGTCAAAGGCTCATAATGTCATCCTTTTCCCCGTTTTACAAGTCGAGGAGATGCAGAGTACGTGTGCCGATTTACTCCCAATGACCCTGAGCGGAGGCGCGTGCAGCGCCGAGGTCTGATCAGAAATGTGGACGGATCTGCGTCTCCCATGCACGCGTACGCGGTTCTGCTCCCCGCTCGACGCCCGTGTCCTCGTCTCCCCTCCCCTCTCCCTCACGCTCGCCTCGTTTACGCGTTTGTGCAGTGGTACAAGGACAACGGCGAACCGCTCCAGAGGACTAAAGAACTACGAGGCTGTCCCTTGGACAAGCGTTGCAAATACGCCCATCCAGAGGAACCCGCGTGGGCAACGGCTATATCCACCACCATATCACCAAGGTCCGCCTTGTATCGTCCAGAGCCTCCGCGCACGCATCCCCCGCCCTCTGCCCCGAGCCGTGCACGTCCACCGTCTCCGTACGGCCCGCCTCCGCCCCCGCCCCCGCCCCCGCCCCCTGCCGTGGCCCGCGTACCCAGCACATCCTCCTCCGCGCGCGCGTCCAGCTCCGACCGATATCGCGCCCGCGACGACGAGATGAATGCCTCGCGCGCCCGCTACGGCAAAGGCCGCGATCACTCCCCGGCCGCATCGATGGCGTCCGCCTCGGACTCGCGCGTCCGCAGGCCGTCGTTTCCAGGGAGCGAGGCGCGGTGGCGCGAGGAGGAGCGGGCGCGAGAAGAAGAAAGGCGGCGAGCGGGAGGCGATCGCAGGTACCGAGAGGATGAGAGAATGTACGACGACCGGAGCAGGGAGCGCGACCGGCGAAGGGATGAGGACCGGTATCGGGACGACGAGTACAGGCGCGACAAGGAGAGGCGGAGAGAGGATGTGTCCCGGGATCGCAGGAGCACATCGGGCTCGCGTGCACGCCCCCCACCACCTCGACCGGCCGAGCCGGAAACGCCTCCCCTGCCCCGAAGAAGGCCCTCACCCCGGAGGAGATCCGCAATTTGTGGCTGAGACGGATCGAGTGCGTCGCAGCATTTCCTCGCCTTCGTGCATGTCAGTGACGGTCCCTGCTACAGAACACTCGCAACAGCCGTGCAGACCCGCAGCGAATACCTCAAGCTCCAAGAGGATCTGCACAACTTTGAACGGCTGACCAAGTCCGCGCAGTACGAGACTTTGCCCCAGGAAGACAAGAAGGCGTTGCAGCAGGTCATCCAATCTACTGCCGCGCGCCGCCTAGAAACGCAGCAGGAGCTGAACCGCCTCGGCGGCGAGCTCATCCCCGACGACTTCTGGCCGTTTGTACAGCGTGCGCAGCAGCAAAGTGATCCAGGCTACCGGCAGATGACTATCGTTCTGGAGGGCCTAAAGGGAGATGTACACGAACTCTACGGCGCCCTCAGTAGCATCCCGGCTTCTCAACCGCCTGCGACTGCAGCTGCAGTCGCTTCGGGTGCTGCGCCGTCGTCCGAACCCATGAAGATCGCAAGCGTTCCCACCGACCGCCCCAAGAAACGGCGGCGTCTGTCCACGGACGCGGGGGTACAAGTACCCCCGCTCAACCCCCAGGACCTGGAGGGCGTCCGGGACCGTTTGGCTGCACTCGACCACCGGATATCCGACCTCCAGAACGACCTCCTTCAATACGACGGCAGGGTGGTGGACGAGGTCGAATCCCAGCTTGATTACCGCATGGCGGGTCTCCGAGTAGGCCTCAAAGACGAGGGGAGGAAGAAGGCGGACCCAGAACTCCAGAAGAGAGTGGAGACATTGTCGTTCGAGCTCTCCCGCACCGAAGCTCAGGCCATCGAAGCGGAGGAGGAACTGAAAAAGCTTGAGGCCGCCGACCAGAGCCGCGACGAGTCGAACGGGCGTTTGCAGGAGGAGAACGATGCATTGCGCAAGCAGATCGACGAGGTATGTATACAACGACCATACAGATACATACTCTCTGTGTCAAAAGAAAATTATTCAACTGTATCTTACAGCTCCGCGAGGGCCAAGCACGAATGGCCGCACTAATCGACGCGCAGACCAGCGAGATCCGCGCGCTCAGTGCCGCCGTGACCGCGTACATCTCACGCCCGCTAGCGCCACCGCCGCCGCCTGCTCCCATGTCCGCCGAAGCGATTCTCGAGGCGCTCCGGCCGAAGCTGCTTACGGCTGCGCGCGACGACCTGCTCCCGATTCTCGACGACGTGCGCTCGCACGTCGAGCGGCAGCTGCAGGAGCAGTCCAATGTCGTCAGCGGCGAGCTCAAGGCGCAGATCGCTCCTCTCGAGCGCACCGTCGAAGGCGTCCGGGCCTTGCTCGAGCGCTTACGCGGCCCTGCGCATGCCGCTGGGGGGGCCGCTCCTGCGTCCGCCACTACTGCCCATGGGCCATCCGCCGCTGAGAAAGGGAAGGGGGTGGCCAGATGAAGAGGCTGTGCCTCTTCTGTATGACATGTTCTACTGTATAAACTGTTCTTTCGGTTCCCGGTGACTCAAGAGACTTACTCTATGTAGTCTAATAGATGCTTGAGGGGTATCTACCAGTAGATGGTATCACCAGGGCCATCGCACGGCCAAAACATTTGGTCCCCCCGAGGATCGAACTCGGAACCCTTGCATGACAAGGCAGAGGTAACCCTATAAGTACAAAGCTCTAACCAGTTGAGCTAGGGGACCATAAATGTGGAACATCCTCATCAATTCTGACGTTCAACTCTGGAATGCGTAATCTGACTTCGTGCCATGTCAAAGTCCAGATCCCTTCTTGCAGACCCCTTCTCAATGTTGTTACAGGTGTAACCTCATCCCAACATTTCCTGAGGCCAATGTTGTATGGTTCGACCTAAGAGAGAACCGAAAATAAATTATGTTGAATAACTACACTCCATGATCAACGTTCTCTTCACGAACACCACCGGACGTAACGCGGACGAAGCGCGTCCCGACCCGCTGTCCCTGCTCCGGCGAATGTGTGATCCATATGAGAGCCTTCAGATTCGAATCGGACGACTTGACCTCTTGCACCAGGTGCTGCTCGACCTTGTTCGACGTCTCTGCGTCTAACGCGGACGTAGGCTCTGCACTCGCATCCCTCGTCAGCCACACCCGCGCGACCTTTCGCACCTAGTCACGCACCATCGAGCAGCAGAACCTCCGCCGTGCCGAGCCCGACGGCAATCGCGAGCGCGATGCGCTGCGCCTCGCCGCCGCTCAGGTTCGCCCACGAGCGGTCCCAGAGCTCCGTCTGGAGCCCCCATGCCTCGGCGATCGCGAACGCGTCGTGCGCGCCGACGTCCGGCGCGCTCGACTGCAGACCGAGCGCGCCCGCGAGCGAGGACGCGGCCTTGGCCCTGGCGGAGGAGGACGCGTGCTTGTGCACGGCGAACTGCGAGACGGCTGTGAGGAAGTCCCGGGGCGAGCCCGGGAGGAGGGACGGTCGCTGGGGCACATAGAGCACCTGCGTGCGGAATTGGGGGATACCTGTGCGCAGCGCGAGAAGGTCGGGTCATGATCACTGCGGAGGATGGCTTTGTGAACGTACCGTAGGATTGTGGCGTCCTGGCGCGGTAGTGAGTCGATGCTTCAGTATCTGGTGCGTCGGGTAGTATGCGGACACAGACTCACTGGCCTCTGTATAGCACCTCACCCTCGTACGTGTTCAGGTGCGATATACACTTGAGCAGTGTCGACTTCCTGTATGCTCACATGTGTAAGACAAATATCCGCAAAAGGCGAACATGGCAGCTCACCCTGAACCGCTCTTGCCCTGTAGCACCACAATATCCCCCTCGTTCACCGTCAGGTTGACATTCGTGAAAACAGGCTGGCCTTTCTGCTTGTACCAGCTGAGATCCTTCAGCTCGAGGAGCGGCACACCAGACATCGTAGCTTGGGTGTTTTCGTGGGAAGAGTGAAGAGTGTGTTTCGGTAGCTCAAGCGGCCACACAGGCTGTTACACAGCGGCGCGGTCTGGGACGGCTTCCGAGCAACGTCGTCATAGGTAGGTTCACCTATCATGCGCGCTAAATGACGCGCGAGGGACGCGTAGGGCAGCACGTGCTGGATAAGGGCCGTCGGTCCCGCTGCGGGTTTAGTGATGACGGCGGTGCGCACACCTGGGTTGGGATGCAAAGACGATGCGAGATGCGATTGCAAGTATTATCAGAGCATGAGGAGGGGTCGGGATGCATATATGCACCTACTATTCTACGCTATGGTAAAGTACTTAGGGGATCACGGCTGGGGCATGGGCAGAGCAGGCGAGCCAGGTGGCGGGACCAGGCCCATCTCCTCAGGCGTCAAGCTCGAGCTCTCGATCATCACACCCACACCGACCTTAGCAGCGTTCTGTATAAGGAGTTACGGTCAGCAAGAGGGCAGTACGAGATGGCGACGAAGAACGCACCTTGAAGTGGTCAATCTCCCCGGAAACAAGGAACGAGAAGCTCGGCGCGAATCGCTGCTCAAGGTACGCCGAGACCTTGCCCGTCGAGTCGAGCTGGGCGCGGAACGACGCCATGCGGAGCTCATACCTCGCGGCAAGTGTCGCGAGGGCGTCGCGCCGGCCAGGGGCGGCGACGACCTGCAGATCTGCCGCGACGTCGACCTTCTCGCTCAACTTCTGCCAGTACGTCGCCTGAAGCACACCAGGGCCCTGTACTTGCGCGGTCGCGATCCAGTTCCGGTCGGTGCTTGTGTACTTTGCGAGGTACGCCGCGCCGAGGTCGGACATGCCCGGCCCTTGATGCTGCAGGATCGTCTCCACCCCGAGGGCCAGGTTTTTGGTGACGGATTGCAGGTAGGAGCCCATGTAGATGCCGGTGAGATCCGCAGGGGAAGGGTTGACCGCCTTAGCGTTCAGCGAGTAGTCGGAGCCCTGGTAGTCTTGTTCCATCTGGACAAAGCTCTGCCCTGGCTGGTTCGACAACTGCAGACGTGGCGGTCAATGTCTTGAACTAACAAAGCTGTATGGCAAGCGAAGTTACTGCAAGAACGTACCTGCGCCTGAACTTTTGAGACGTTGTTTGCGCTCCATCCCTGGTTGAACCGTGCTGACACATTTCCGTCGTTGTCGACGTTGCCGTGCATGAACAGCTGTGACCAACATGAGTGGTTCGGACATTTGCTATTTAATGAAACTAGTCTCTGTACCTTGTCGTTCGCGAACATCGCACCAAAGTGATATGTTGGCGGGCTGGTCTGGGAGCCGAGGTGGAACGAGTGTGTGACCTGGAACATCGGGTTCATCGACAAGCCCTTCGAGAGGTCCGCTCTCGCGCCATCGAACGCATAATTGTTCAGCAACGTCTCTGCGGAACCCGCGTGAGCTTGGTAGATATCATCAATTCGAGGGTACGTGGCTTACGCTTCGACTCCTTGGAGAGGTTCTCGACCGTGCCGGGGTTAGGGAGGTCGAGGGATTTCCTCCATGACGCGAAACGGTTGTAGAGGCTACCGAATGGCCATGACGAGGACGATGAGGACGACGCGACCGGCGCTGGCGGGGGCGGAGGGGCTGGCGGCGCGAGGGGGGTGGGGACCGACATGACGACTGCAGACGATGACCCGTGCGCGCTGGAGTAGGCACCCAAAAATTCAGGCGCACAAGTGCGGCTCGATTAGGCAGCTGCCACGATTCGCCTTCGGGCGCGACCGTCACGGGCAGTAGACGCCCGAACGAACACGGTGGCCACAGCCGCGACGGCATCCGGTATGGTCGAGCGTTCAGCCAAGTCCGAGCAAACAATTGAAGGATGTCGGTGCAAGGTGGACGAGTCGCACTCGTTCTGAACATTTTGCGTACAGCCGTCCTGGGCCACGCGCGAGGGGCAAGGTGCGAAAGCCTCATTCCCGACAATTAGCCGTAAATATAGATATATCTCATCGTTGGCTGTTGAACGCAGACGCGAAAAAACCGGGGGATGTCATAGAAGGGCATACACGTTGGGGACACGTCTATGAAATATATTCGCCCTGCAGGCTTCCCAAATTGCATCGATTGCTCGTCGGAAGGTGTTGAATGAATGACCTTCACCAGATCGTGACATTGACATATGGAACATAACGTCCAGTATTCCGTGTATCGCGCGCGCATTACGTGACAACCACGACTTCGACTGTGCTGTATTCGGGGTCTAAACCAAGGTCTGTGCGGACGGAGATGCAGCGAGATGGACGAGGAACGAGCCTGAGCGCGCGAGACGGGTCGGCCGGTGCCTAGGAGAACTCGCCGAGCGAGGGCGCGTCGGCGCGGGCTCATTGTGGCTGAGGAGAGGATGGCGAAGGAACTGTCGGCGATGTTCTCGCAGCTGGGGCGCGTCACCGACGTCGGGCGTGCGAACGGGCAGGAAAAGGCTCGAAGGGAGGCGGGGTGTGACACACGTGACTTTGTGGGGTGACGTGACGGGTGGAATACTCTGGAAAGGGCAAGAAGGAACGTCGAACGTCCCCGAACACAGTCGAAGCTCGCCCGGGCAGGGCGTATATAAACCATGGCCCACCTCCGCAATTCCCCAACGATCAGTTTTACGAACGGACTTGTACTCTCATCTCCTACTCTCTTCCTCTACCGCTTTTCTTAATTTTCCTTTCCCCCCTTCTCATCCACCACAATGACCAAGGCGATTGGCATTGATCTTGGTACCACCTACTCGTGAGTATTTCCATCCTGCGCTAGTCCCGGTCCGAGCACCATTCTGACTTTGCAACAACAGGTGCGTTGGTGTCTGGCAGAATGATCGGGTCGAGATCATCGCCAACGACCAGGGCAACCGCACGACGCCCTCATACGTCGCCTTCACCGACACCGAGCGGTTGATCGGTGATGCGGCCAAGAACCAGGTCGCGATGAACCCTCACAACACCGTCTTCGACGCAAAGCGTCTCATCGGTCGCAAGTTCTCGGACCCCGAGGTTCAGGCCGACATGAAGCACTTCCCCTTCGAGGTCATCGACAAGGGTGGCAAGCCCTACATCCGTGTCCAGTACCGTGGCGAGACCAAGGAATTTGTAAGTGATAGTGACCTCCCTTGTCTCTTGAATGTGTCTTGACCAGTTCTTCTCCTCAGTCCCCTGAGGAGATTTCCTCCATGGTCCTCACGAAGATGAAGGAGACTGCCGAGTCCTACCTCGGTGGCAATGTCGCTTCCGCCGTCATCACCGTCCCCGCCTACTTCAACGACTCACAACGTCAAGCAACCAAGGATGCGGGCACGATCTCTGGTCTCAATGTTCTCCGTATCATCAACGAGCCCACCGCGGCTGCCATTGCGTACGGTCTCGACAAGAAGACGACGGGCGAGCGCAACGTCCTCATCTTCGACCTTGGCGGAGGAACCTTCGATGTGTCGCTCTTGACAATCGAGGAGGGTATCTTCGAGGTCAAGGCCACCGCAGGTGACACTCACCTCGGTGGTGAGGACTTCGACAACCGTCTCGTCAACCACTTCGTGCAGGAGTTCAAGCGGAAGCACAGGAAGGGTATGTACATCTTGCTTGATTCATACTAGTCCACTTTTACTGACGTCAGTACTCCAGACCTCTCGTCGAACGCGCGTGCCCTCCGTCGTCTCCGGACGGCGTGCGAGCGTGCCAAGCGCACCCTCTCGTCGGCCGCGCAGACCACCATTGAAATCGACTCTCTCTTTGAGGGCATCGACTTCTACACCTCCCTAACCCGTGCGCGCTTCGAGGAGCTGTGCCAGGATCTCTTCCGCAGCACGCTCGAGCCCGTCGAGAAGGTCCTCCGCGACGCGAAGATCGACAAGTCTCAGGTGCACGAAATCGTCCTCGTCGGTGGTTCGACGCGTATCCCCCGTGTCGCCAAGCTTGTGTCGGACTTCTTCAACGGCAAGGAGCCCAACAAGTCGATCAACCCCGACGAGGCCGTCGCGTACGGTGCCGCTGTACAGGCTGCCATCCTTACCGGTGACACGTCCGAGAAGACCCAGGACCTTCTGCTCCTCGATGTTGCGCCCCTGTCTCTCGGTATTGAGACTGCGGGTGGTGTCATGACGCCTCTCATCAAGCGTAACACGACCGTCCCGACGAAGAAGTCCGAGATCTTCTCGACGTACTCCGACAACCAGCCTGGTGTGCTCATCCAGGTATACGAGGGCGAGCGTGCGCGGACGAAGGACAACAACCTTCTCGGCAAGTTCGAGCTCTCCGGCATTCCCCCCGCACCTCGTGGTGTTCCTCAGATCGAAGTCACATTCGATATCGACGCGAACGGTATCCTCAACGTCTCCGCGTCCGACAAGACGACCGGCAAGTCGAACCGCATCACCATCACGAACGACAAGGGTCGTCTGTCGAAGGAGGAGATCGAGCGCATGGTCTCCGAGGCCGAGAAGTATAAGGGTAAGCTTCACTCGATGTAAAATCTGTTCGTTCTGATTACTGACTTCACTCTTTTTTGCAGCCGAGGACGAGGCAGCAGCTGCTCGCATCACCTCACGCAACGCGCTCGAGTCGTACGCGTACAACCTCCGCAACTCGTTGACCGACGACAAGTTGAAGGACAAGTTCGACGCCGCGGACAAGAAGAAGCTCGAGGACGCGGTCAACGAGACGATCCAGTGGCTCGACAACTCGCAAGAGGCGTCGAAGGAGGAGTACGAGGAGCACCAGAAGGAGCTCGAGGCCGTCGCCAACCCGATCATGCAGAAGCTGTACGCGGGTGCCGGCGGCGCACCCGGCGGCTTCCCTGGTGGCGCGCCCGGCGGCTTCCCCGGCGGTGCGGCGCCAGGCGGCGGCGAAGAGGGCCCTAGCGTCGAGGAGGTTGACTAAGCGATGCGTGCGCGTCCTTAGTTTTCCTGCCTTGGGTGCTTGGGTGTCACGATCGTCATGAGTTCTCCCGGACACGAAGTAAAAGCATTTGCATGTACACTAGTCATCTTTTCTAGATTCTACGCATTCCTTTCTTCCTCTCAACGTTCTCTCGGTGCTTCAAGCGTAGCGTGAACTTTAAGTATGTGTGCTTGATTGTGCGACATGATTTCGTTTAACCGTCTCAGAGTAAAGCACTCGAGCTCGTGCGACAGATAATTCTTCGAGACCGACAGTAGAGTGATTCTGCATTTGGGAGTCGCGCTCCACAGGCCAACTGTGGCGAGTTCAACAGTGGGGAGCTGATTGATGGCGGGTAGACTCACTTTTTCCGTCTACAGAATGACTCTAGTTGGTCGAGATTCACTTTGTTCACCGTGCTAAGGCATATCGGCCTTCTAATGACTTTATGTTCATTCATCCGGTACGCCCGCGGTACAAGGTTCTGACTAGAAGTACATGAGATACTCCGTTCCCGATCGGCCGACTGTCGAAGATTGAATATATGAGCTGTTCTTTCAACGATCCAACCCTACAGCAGAGCTTTCGTGCCCTGGGCTCAGAGCTGAACCTTCAATACCCCCGCGTTCACTTTACCGCCAGCGACCGGGCGGGACAGTTTGTTAGCACCTGCAGATCATATGCCATGCCATGATGAGCTACAGACGGTATCCGCGCAATCGACACGTACCCGCTTCCACGACGAACGTCGCGCTCGCGAACGCATCCAGGTTGGCGTTACCTGCGCGCCGCACATTGTTAGCACCCGCTTCCGCCTCACACTCCCCCCCCCCCCCCCCAGAGCGCCGTACGGCACGCGACACCCGATACTCACTGACGTTGCGCATCGCGTAGTACGTCGCGACGGCGGCGGACGTGTTCAGGCGGAGCGTGAAGAAGCCGCGGTACGAGCCCTCGCTCCACTGCAGGTCGTCGTTCACCCGCACGTACTGCTGCGAGATCCGGTCCGCGGCCTCGGGGAGGATGCCCGCGCCGAAGGAGGACGTCGAGCTGACGGCCGTCCCCGCAAACTCGACGCCGATCGCGCCGGCGCCGGTGAGCGGGTTGTACCTGCAGGACGGCGCTCGTGAGGGGGAGCAAGGGAGGGGAGGGGAGGGGGGCTTGGGTACGTACGTCTTGGTGTCGTTCGGGTCTAGATGGTGTGTTAGGAGATGGGTGCTTTGACAAGTGCTGCATGAAGTACTCACGAGCTAGGTCACTGACCCAGTTCGCGTGCGAGTCGCCCGACAGGATGATGGTGTTGTCGATTTTCTCGCCGTACAGGTGGTCAAGCACACGCTCTCGGTTCGCGCGATAGCCGTCCCAAGCGTCCTGATCGAGCGCCGTGTGTACATGGTTTCTCACAGTGAACCAGTCACAATACTCACGACGTCAACTAGTGAAGGTAGAGAAATTCAGCCAGCTCTTCAGTGTGCAAGCAACGAGAATCTGTACTTACATCCGCCGCTCTCGTTCAGCTGTGAGAAAACGATTTGCTGCCTGAAGTCAACGGAGGTTAGAGAGAAAGGCGATTGGCGAAGGATGCGAACGAACGCACCCTACGATGCGCCAGATGGCCCCGCGCGCCTTAGAGGCCGACAGCGTGTCGGAAAACCCTGGACATGAGGCATATGCGCGCTGTACAGCGTAGTCGAGCAGATTCACGTACACTTCTCCTGGTTGGGGCCCATGAGAGAACGGTCCTTCTCGTCGGCGATGGAGTCAATGACTGTGTTACGATGAGCTCGGTGGGGACTGCAGTGGCTTACGCGGCGGATACTCACATTCTATGCAGATTACGAGTAACTCTGTCTGTGAGTTCTACCCATGATGGAATCAAATGCCCGTACCTGTGTTGTAGTAGAGCTACATAGCTCAGCTTCAAGCCAACAGAAGGGTGTGAAGTGTACTCACATCGGTGATGTCCCGATCATACTGGCCTTTATGCAGTCAGACGAACTACACTTATCCATGCAGGGATGAACGACACCGACGGGTATCAAGCATAGTCAGGTCCTGTATCACACCATACGTGAGCATCGCGCGGGGGAAAGACACAGGCTTGTGGAATACTCGTACCAGGAGCTTGCCAATCTGGAAATTCCGCCAGATGCGCAGCTTGTCATCTGGATCAACCTGTCGGATAGGAATCCACTCGTGGTAGGCCCTGACTGCTGCCAGCTTCCTGTCCGTGAAGCAAGCCCCCGATGGCGAGAAGCTGCACCCAACGGTACTATCATTGCTATCCGCGGTGCCAGCCTTCCACGACTGGTCTGCAACTTCATGGTCGTCCTAGAAAACGGGTTTGAGACAACGTCGCCCATCTAGCGAGTCTTGGGAGGAAACATTCGAACTTACCCTGAGAGATACAAAACGAGCATGTCGGTCAAATATCTTGGCGTTATATGATAGACGTTGCTCACCACACAGTGATCCAAGGGCCGCGCTCGTGCGCCGCCCTGAGACCAACGTCGGTTCTGTACTGATTCAAACGGAGACGGTAGTCCGCGATCGTCGCCAACTCCCTTCCTAAAGTCTTCCGTCCAATAGGTTCACTATGTACGTGTCGTGCTTAGGACCATGTAGCGTACAAATGGGTAGAACTCACCCGTTCCCAAGCTCTTCGTAAATCTGATAAGGTATCAGTGGATGCAATCAGGTTCTCTGGAACGTTCTGACAAAACCTACGTAGTCACCGAGGTGCACAAATATGTCAGATGAGGTGTTGTGTGCGGCCACTCCGTAAGCGTTGAAGTAGCCTACATTGCCGTAAGTTTCGTGGTTGTAACTCTCACACGTAGACTGACTAACCGCTTTGATACCTGGAGCAGCTAAAGACGGCCAACGTCAGTGGCTTTCCACCATTGACAAGATGCGCGGGAGCTTAGGCGCTATTGTCAGCAACCGTCTTTGTTTGCCGAAACTGGACAACACTAACTGCTCGGGGCGGAGATCGTCCGCGTCGTGCCGACCGTGCTCACTGTCTTCGGATTGGCGCAGTCGGCAAATTGAAACCAGTATTCGGTGTCGGGCTTCAGGTTCTTCGCTTCGACCTTCAGGGTGAAGTCCACGTCGTAGCTCGTGAAGGCATCGCCCGAGTCCAGCGGTCGACCCGCGAGTGTTGGATTGTCGAAGATCTTGAAGGAGACGCACACGGGGATGCTGACGTCTGAGGGGAGGCGTGGGCCAATGGGAACCGCACGTGTCCACAGGAGGACGGAATTGTCGAAGGGGTCACCCTAATTCTCATCAATACTACGTGATGGACTACGAGGAGAAATGCAGCCTTACACTTGCGACTGTTGAACGGTGACGGGTAGGCATTCTCTAGTCATAACAAGCACCACTACTTTGAACCACCTCACCTGAATGAGTGAAGTTGATACCGCCATTGTAAATCCATGGGCTCTGCATAGAAGATGTTACTGAGTGCCGGAGATACGAAGATTACCGGCCACTCACGCTGCTGAAGTCACCACCATAGAAGGTAGGGTAGTGTTCGTCCTCAAACCCATCCGAGCTCTCCGTGTCGGATAGCTGTCTCTTCACATACTCGGCATGGCGCGCTTGTATCGACCGAGTGTTGTGTGAGAGCTAGCATCGAGGTCAAGGTACATCAGCATCCACAGCAACGAGGATGTTTTCCAAGAGCGTGAGGGGTACTCACGTGAGGTGCATTGACGAAAGGCGAGGAGTACGCCAAATTGCGATCGAAAAGCTCGGTCGCGCTTGCCGAGATGCAAAGGGCGGCGCCCACAGAAAGCAATGCCGAGAGCATCGTAGCGGCTTACCGATTGACAACGCGCTCGGCTAGGCTGCGATGCGACATCTCTGGCCCATTATATATGTGGGTCGGCTTCGCTGTAATGAACGTGTATCGCTAATTCCATAGCGTCTCCCGATACGGGACGCCTCACAACAGTCATAAGCAGTCATGCGGTGGCACCTGCATAAACGACAGCGTCGGGAAGGAAGTCGAGCCCCTCAGCATCGCGCACGTTCGTCGAATGCCACAAGGATTGGTGGTTCCTCGTCGAAAAGCATGGATCAGCATGCAGTTGGCGGTACGGACGTGAGCCGATACGGACCGCGGTAGGTGAGGAGCATCCCTTGTGCAAACGTATCGTCATCCACGTGAGTGATTTTGTATGTACCACCAATGGCATACCATCCCACACTGTCACCGCGAAGGCTCGTATCAGCCATCGCGTGCCAGAAGGTAGCCTCCTTCTGTTCTTCTAACCATGTGATGATGGGGCATGGCGATTATCTCTTGTCATCATATCCTTCGCCGCACTCATACATGTTCGGACTGAACAGAAATGGGCGGGGGACATAGCACGCATGGCACGTCAAGGTCCGCAAGGAGTGAACTAATTAGAAAATGATAGAGTACTGAGGTCATCGCTCACCCACAGACAAACTGAATCAGTCGGCCGATGGCTCGAACGCACCCGGGGATGCCTGATCAGCGAGTGGGGTTCGCGGGACTCGGCACACACAGTTGTATTGCACTGTACGGTACAGATGAACCTTCCTGGAAACAGCCTTCCTTGCGGAGAGCTTCTTCTGGTCCTCGAGACCTAGGCCTGAACCTTGAGCACACCTGCCGCGACATTGCCACCCGCCACGGGCCTAGAGAGTCTATTCTCGCCTACAGGAGCACGATTATCTCAGCCAATTACGGAAAAAACTATGGTGCGCGAGAGAACAGCATTGTGCTCACCTGCGTGAACCACAAAGATGGCACTGGCAAATGCGTCAAGGTTCGCGGAACCTGAGGAAGAGTTGAGCCCGGCCCTGTCAATGGAGTAAGACGTGCACTCACTGACGTTCCGCATGGCGTAGTACGTCGCCGTCGCGGTGGTGGTATTCAACGTCAGGGTGAAGAACCCACGATACGAGCCCTCGCTCCATTGCAGATGGTCGTTATCCCGAACGTAGTTCCGTGAGATGGCATCAGCCGCCTCGGGCAGGATGCCAGCACCGAAGGTGGAGGTGGACGACACGGCTGTTCCAGCAAACTCGACGCCGATGGCGCCGTCGCCATTCACGGCGTTGTACCTTGAAAGGTATTCAGGGAAGGAATAGATATCGGGATCCCATTGTGGGAGACGAGCGTACGTGATAGTATCGTTGGGACCTTTACCCTAACAGTCAGGGTGAATGCACAGCAATAGGTATGAATGTGCTTACGTGCCAAGTCACTTGCCCAATTCGCGTGCGAGTCACCAGCAAGGATGATGGTATTGGTTATGTCGTTGTCGTATAGATGGTCGAGTACGCGGTTACGGTTTGCACGATAGCCGTCCCATGCATCCTAATGCAATAGCCCAGGTAAGCACTGGCAATTGGCCTCATTTTCGGCCACTCACAACGTCGTCTAAGGGAATTTGCACGTCGTCACCCCACTCACCACTTCAAGGCGTTCAGAGCGTTAAACGACTTACAGCCGGTAGTCAAATCGATTTGCGTGAACACGATCTGCTGACTGCAGAGCCTGATTGGAAGGTTTACTGCATAAGGTGATACGGCCTACCCTACGACACGCCAAATTGCACCGCGCTTCTTGCTAGCCGACAGAGTGTTGTAAAACCCTCATAACCGAATCGCAATTCAGCATCTGAGGTGAGATTGAAGTCGCCTCGTCACGCACAAGCTTCTTGCGGGGAGCCCATGAGTGAGCGGCTTTCTTCGTCGGCGATTGAATCAATGACTATGATACTCAGGACTTCTCGACATCGACTGAGAGGTGGACACGACTTACAATCTGGACACGGATGAACGAATTTCAAGTATTAGACAGGGACTACAGATAATATCTTACCAGTGTTATAGTAGAGCTGCTCGCCCGCATGTCAGATGGTTGCATTCGAAAACAAGGCCCGACTCGGACACTCACGTCGGTGATATCGCGATCATATTGACCTATGGGTGTTGTAACGTCAGCACATATGGCTTCACGCGAGGGGATATTCGAACGGACGGGTATCGAGCATGGTCAGATCCTATAGGCAGGTTTAGATCTCTCCGCATCACACATGCAAGTCAGGGTTCACCAGGAGTTTGCCGATGAGGAAGTTGCGCCAGACACGCAGCTTGTCGTCCGGGTCGACCTGTCGTATAGGCATCCACTCGTGGTACGTTCTCACAGTAGCGAGCTTCCTGTCCGTAAAGCATGCGCCCGAAGGAGAGAAGCTACATCCAACGACAGTGTCGTTGCTATCGGCGGTACCCGCCTTCCAAGCTTGGTCTGCGACTTCGTGATCGTCCTGCACAGTGGAAAGACCGTATAAGCAATACAAACGAACGTATACCTCTTATGTCATGCTTACCCTAAGAAATACCGAGCATGCCAGATTGCATAGGCTTATATCGCAGGGATCAGATCGATCCAGTGTAAGAAGGCACTCACCACACAGTGATCCAAGGAGCGTTTTGATGAGCAGTCACCAGGCTCGCATCTGTTCTGTACTGGTTTAGACGTCCGCGATAGTCTTCGATGGTCGCTAATTCTCGGCCAAGCGTCGCGCGGCCGATGGGGGCACTGTAGCGGATGGATTCAATCATACTATGTAAGAGAACGTCAGTTTGCCAGATCCTACATACCCGTCTCCAAGCGACTCATAGATCTGAACAGACAAGTAGAATGATAAGTGTCTCCCACCATATGCATGGCAAGTTTTCGCACGTAGTCCCCAAGATGTACAAAAATGTCCGCTGATGTGTTGAGCGCAGCCACGCCATATGCGTTGAAGTATCCTGGACCGTCACTCAGTCCGACTGGATTCCTCGAATCGGGCACGCAAGTCAACATACCATCTTGGTATCGCGCACAACTGAAGACCGCGAGCGTTAGTGGCTTCCCCTTGTTAACGAGGTGTGCAGGCGCTGCCACAAGACGGGCGTGAGCCTCGGCGACTGGCGTACAAGAGATGGGACGGACTTACTATCGGGGTCGGCGATGGTGCGCGTCTTGCCTATCGGGCTGACGGTCTTTGGGTTAGTACAATCCGCAAACTGGTACCAATACGTGGTATCCGGCTGGAGGTTGCTCGCTTCGACCTTGAGCGTGAAGTCGACGTCGTAGCTGGTGAATGCGTTCCGGGAGTCGAGAGGGTGTCCTTGCAAGCCAGGGTTGTCGAAGATCTTGAAGGAAACACAGACGGGAATGCTCTCTTCAGGTTCGCCCAGAGGGACTGCGCGTGTCCAGAGCAAAAGAGAATTGTGAAGAGGATCACCCTGGATACGAAGAAGGGCATGAATAGTCTGACTGGAGCACAATCAGCGATCTTTCGTACGCTCGCAACTGTATACCGATCCAACAAATTAGTGTCTTGTGAAGACCTTCATGATGGCCCGTCACCGACCTGAATGCGTGAAGTTGATGCCTCCATTGTAGATGAAGGGACTCTACACAAGCATGCGATCGTGTTCATATTTCATCGTGCAACGTAGCAAGGAACAACATACGTTGCGGAAGTCTCCACCGTAAAACGTCGGGTAGTGTTCATCGATGATACCATCAGAGCTCTGGGTGTCCGTGAGCCGGCGTTTGACAAATTCGACATGACGAGCCTCCAGTGCGCGAGTGTTGTGGGACAGCTAGTGTTGTACACATGAGAACCGCGAGAGGTATATGTCGTATTCAGACACACTCGCTCACCTGCGGAGTGCCCACGAAGGGGGAAGAATATGCCAAGTTGCGATCAAACAGCTCCGTCGCGCCCACCTGCGCTACCAAGGCGGTCACACATGCCGATAAAGCTAGAACGATCATCATAGCTACGGGTCGCGAATGCGGCGAGGTGCTCGCAGCGACTCTTCCGGCCACCGTGACTCTAATAAACACCCCGCGTTGACATCGTGGCACCGACGATGGGTTCGACAGCGGGGCAGCCGTGCAGAGCGGGAAGCGAGGAACACCGACGACAAGCACACGTTCGTCCACGCTGTCTGCGATTGGGAGACGCGTTCACGGAGGACGACTGACGGGTCCCGTGAGCGTATGTCAAGTTAGGAGCAAACCTTGCGAGCTTCGCGCGGGAGAACGTCTGGCAGCATCATCACAATCCCTCGCTCAACGTTCGTACATTCCGCACGGGCCGGCGGAAGCTCAGCCGAAGATGACAGAGAGAGTGCACTGTGGACGGGACCACAGTCGTCCGATTCGGCAGGTTCTTCCGCGCTGGAGCAGAGGAAAGGCTCACACGACCAGTATCCAGGTACCGTCTTCAGACTGCTAGATATACCCCTTCGCTAGCAAGATAATGCTCGCATCCTAGTGACTTTCGTATTCCGACAATACACAGCCATGACCAGAACGCCTTAGGCATCGAGGCATGCCATATTCATACACGACCAACATTGTCTTACACACCTAGGGAATACGTCAGAATACACAAAAGAGCACGGGTCAACCAGTACGGACTCACTGATAGCTAAGCTTGACATACTCATCTGCATCACAACCTCGGCGTGACCGTGCCGAGCTTGTGGTCGAACGCGATGCCTTCATGGGCCTCCAGCAACTGGAAGTGAGTCTGCCCGCTGAACCACCCGCCGTACGGCGTACCGAGCATGTGGTGGACGACCGCCGCCTCCTTGCCGGGAATCTCAACGGGTTGGCGCCCCGTGCCAGCAGCCGCGGCCTCGGCCAGCAGCTGCACCTGGCACGACTTCTCCAGCGCGACGAAGAAATGCACAGTGGCCTCGATGCTCTGAGTCGCGACCAGCAGACCGTGGTTCTTTGGGCCCGAGTCCGACGTCAGCAGGGCGCAAATATAAGACACACTGGGGGTTAGCGGCTGACCTGCAAGATAACGGCCTGCAGCATGACGTTAAACCGCGTCGTCACCTCGGGAGGGACGGAGAGGCATCATCCCGCGTACCTTCTTCTTCCCCATCTTCTCCGCGATGTGCAGCCCCTCTTCCTCTCCCAGCACGACACCGTCGTACTGGTCGTACACGGCATGGTCCTGCCGCGCGGGCGGGGCTATATCAGTCGCCGGAGCGTATTGGTGGGCACCGTGGGCGGCTGACCTGATAGAACGCGCAGCTATCCTGGGTGAGCATCGCGAGCTCCTTGCCGAGGGTCGAGAACGCGCGCCCGTAGACGGAGTGCGAGTGGGCGGCACACAAGACGTCAGGGCGCGCGGCGTGGACAGCGGAGTGAATCATGAATGCGGCTTTATTGAGCAGGATGTTAGGGCCCGACTCAGCGACTTGTACTTTGGCATCGTGGTCCACGAGGATGAGGTCGGTCGGCTGGACGAGCGAGAAGTGTTTGCCCTGGTGTATGTGTTTGATCAAGACTGTACTGAGGCATTTCGGGTGGTGGCGACGTACGAAAGGATTCACCCAGAAGCAATCCGGACGAATGCTGTCCTGCACGCCTCGATGAGTACGCGCCCTCAGGGCCACTCTGCGAAGGACGCTCACCCGGACAGTGATGTGGCCGGCTACACCTTCGTCATAACCAAGCTTGCCTGTTGTATAGCCGCGTTGGTAAAGTTTCAGGGAGAGAGTATGAACCGCGAACCAAAGATCCTGAACGCCTGAGCGAGGCGGAACTTGAGGAACTCGCGCTCCTGCTCCTTGGACGCGAACTTGGGCATGCTCGGGCCAACGCCAACCGAGACCTCGCGGCTCGCGCCCATGATCTCCTCCTCGGTCTGATAAGCAGACATGGCGACGTACGGATAGGAACCGGATGAAGGGGAGGACGGAGGGCTGGTTCGATCCGGCTGAACTGACACCGAGTCGCGCGGGGATATATAGGGGACCAGCCTGCGCTCTTCAGCTGTGTGATTGTGCGTTTGTCGGGTACGTCGCGCCCATGATAGAACCCGGAGTGTCAGCTGGTTCTCATAGGTCAGTGGGTGGTGAGACTTTGGTGGGGGATGTGAGAAACGCGGTCAGGAGGGAACAGGTCCAGCCACAGCGGCTTGTGGCGACTCGGCTTAACCAATGCCGTTCCCGATATTCGCGGCCTTTGACCATGTACCACCTGCAGTCTTCACATATTAAAGCGCGTTATCCATGCAAATGGCGAACATGTGGATGATTGAAATGTATAATTCAATGGTAGACTACGAAACTACAGGCTTAGCACAGCTCATCTTGTGATACGAACTTGCGCGAGCCCTCGATGTACGCTATGGAAAGTAGACAAGACCAGGATAACTACCTCTGCACGCATGTATGACGATGCCGTAGGAAACTGACAGGGCCTGCGGACATCACAGATAGTCGCTGTATTCACGGAAGCCGTAATAGCGACGACCCCGGGTTGGGCCGTGGTAGTCTGGCCGAACGTAAAAGTTAGCGTATGTACAGGCCGCCTCTGCTCGTACCAGAGCTCACAGGAGCTGGTATCGCGCTCTGGGCTCACGCCGGCGACGTGGGCTAGGTTCAGATAACCTTCCGCCGAGCGTTCCGCGGCTTTCCCTGCTCCAGCGGCGGGGGCACCGACCCATTTGGCCCTGCAGAACACGCACGTAACTCCTCCTTTGGCCGCCTTGGCCCCTTTGGATTTCGCATGTTAGCCGACAGGCTCCGGTAGCAACGCTGAATACATACACTGCTGGAAACAGTCCTTGTGCAGCCCGTTCCCGCACTCCATACAGAAGATCAGGAGCTCCTCTGCGACGTTGTGCATGTTTTCGTAGCAGACAGGGCAGTCGTCTTCTTTCTGCGGCAGACGCTTCTTCCCGCTCGCCGCGGAAGCAGACGCAACCGCCTTCCCGGTTGCCTGCGCATATGCGTTCCGGACGCGTTCGTGAGCAACACCGGCTGGCGCACGCGGGGCGTCGTTGAAGATTTCTTGCAGTTCAGAGGTCAAGAGGGCTCTAAGAACCGGTCAATTGCATGTACACCGCGTCCAGTACCGGTACCTACTTCTGGTACCAGTGCCCCGACTTCTCTGTGACCTGCAGAACTGTTATGTCGTATCAGAACGAGGCCCGTAGAATCACAGCGTGTACACATAGTTGCACCTTTCATGAAGATGAACAACTGGGGTTTGTTAGCCGATTGTCTTCGTAAATCACAAACGCCACTTACAATATGCTTGCAATGGTTGCCCTTCATAGCATCCGGGCCTAGAATGCGATGAGTTGCGGTAATACATCAGACCTAGCTTCCCATCGCTTACAAGTACAGGACGGCTTCTTGTCGATGGTGACAGTGTAAACCTAGAACACAATTTGTCGAACTACTTCAATGGTGTCAAGTACTAGCACGGGCGCCGCTTACATTGCCCGTCGAGCCGAGAACGCTGAACTCTTCCCTGAGCTCATCGCCTTCTCTTCTGCGGTCTATCATGAAGAACCTAGAGCGGGTTTTTTCAGCACGATCGGCGGGTGTAGCACCGCCAACGAGCGCACCTTTGGGACTTGACTCTCAAAGCGCGCTCGAGGATGTTCTGCGGGCACGCCTTCTTGAACATCGCCCCTCGCTTCTCGGGCCCAGGCGCGTTGGGGTCTTTCGTATTGCGCTGCCGCTTTGCCGCGGGCATCTTCGCAGGCGGCGAGTCGAGCAGGATCGGATCGCCCGACGACCCTGCGTGCGCGGGGTAGCCGCCAGTGTAGGCGTAGCTAGACGAGCTAGCCGCCGTGGCAGCCCAGTCAGTGTACGGGTCCTCCGTCGCCTTTCTTTTGCGGGGAGGCATGTTCTCTCTCGCGTCTGGAGGAGGCTACACGAGGTTGATGTTGCTTAGGCGTCGCGCGTGGAAAGCACGGGTTATGTGTACTGAGGTGAAGGTTGGAGGTACCTGCCACAAAGCGCGTCTGTGCGTTTTGGGAAGAACGCGCCCCGCGTCGCGCGGGCGCGCCAGTTCCCACGCTATGCTACTCCAGCTCATCTCGTCCTCCCTTGGCTGGCTCAGGGACCAGGCCACAGCGAAGGCCCAGGATGCGCTCCTCAGCGCCCTCGCAGCGGGGCCGATTCCCCAGCACATCGCGTTTATCATGGACGGCAACAGGCGCTATGCGCGCAGCAAGGGCATGCAGGTCAAACAGGGACACACCGATGGTTTCTACACCCTGCGCAAGGTACGTACTCGGATGAGTATGTCAAGAAAGAGCAAAGGAGTGACGCGAGGTTTGGTTAGATGCTTGAGGTCTGCATTAAGCTCAATGTGCGCTGCGTGAGCGCGTACGTGTTCTCGATCGAGAACTTTAAGCGTTCGCCGGGGGAAGTGACTGCGCTCATGGACCTCGCCGAGGAGAAGTTGCACGAGCTGTGCCAGAAAGGGTACGGCTCCCAACCACCAACCTTGGGGGTACACGTCTGATGGCCTCCCAGGGACATACTTGACCAGTATGGTATCCGGCTCGTCGTGGTTGGACACAAGGACATGCTGCCCGAGCGGGTGTTGGCCGCTGCAGAGAAGGCCGAGAACCTGACAAGGATGAACAACAGGCACGTATGCTGCACCTCACATGCTGCCGTGGAAAGCTGACTTTGCCGCAGGGCCGTTCTCAATCTTTGCATGCCCTACACATCGCGGGACGAGATGACGTCCGCTGTGCAGGCCACCATTCAGTCGCACCTCGAGAACGACGACGAGTCGTAGGTATCTAGCGCTCCGCGAGGTGTGATGTTGCTGACCGTGTACTGTAGTGCGATCACGCCACAAGAGATCGACGCGCACCTGATGACATCGCTCGCGGGAAGCCCTCCTCTAGATATCCTAGTCCGCACCAGCGGCGTGAAGCGTCTGAGCGACTACTTGCTCTGGCAGGTTCGTACTCGTCTCCTCTCGCTTCCTGCTTCGTTCACTCACATGCTGTAGTGCTCTGAGGACACGCAGCTCCAGTTCTCGTCCACGTACTGGCCCAACTTTGGCCTATGGGACTTTGTGCCAATCATTCTTGACTTCCAGCGGAAGGTCTGGGCCCAGAACTCTACTCTCTAAGACACCCCCATACACACACATTACCGGATAACTTATACTCTCTTTTCACCTCGGGCTCGCTTATACTGTGAGATCTGGATATTGATGGACCACATACGGGAACATATATACACATGCACGATGATAATACCAGTGAGCATACCAATGATAGCAATGCTAGCGGGCTACAAAACGACGACGCGAATAAGAGACAGACAGCATGATACAACGAGACAACAATACTGAAATCCAGCAGCAAACATACAGCATACGAACAGACCAGTTCAACGTTCTTTTTCTTTAGCCACAGGCAGGCGACACCGCCACATGCCACATCACGAATGTTGCACGCGCTGCACCGGGGGCAGCGGCGGCGGCATGAACGCCTCCGGCAGGCGCTGCGACACGTTCTGCGCCGCCTGGCAGAGGCGCATCACCGGCTGTGCGGCGGTCCACACCTGCGCGCAGAGCTCCGCCTCGAACTCCCGGAGCGCGTCCTCGACCGCGCGGCGCACCGCGCCGAGCCCGTCCTCGACGTTCGCGCGCAGCTCCGGCGCGAGCCGCGGCACGATGTCCCGCGCGATCTCCTCCAGCGACGGCGGGGGCGGGGGCGGGGGTGGGGCCGGCGTCTGCTCCTCGTACGTCCTGAGCGTGGTCTGCAGGCGCTCGAGCTCCGCGCGGTTCCGGTGGATCGTCTCGATCGTCGACTTTTGCTGGGCGGACAGCTGGGGGCGCGTGTCCGTGTCCATGTCAGAATTGCGCTTTAGCGTATAGGACAATATTGTGGTGCGCACCTCGTTCAGCTCAATTTGCATGTTTGTGTGGTTGGCGACGAGCTGGTGGTATGCAACGTCCTTAGTGAGATTCCTCACACGCTGCTCCTCGACCCGCTGCTTCGTCCGCGCGACACGCTCGACGCACTCGCACAGCTTGCGCTCCAGCGTCTCGCACATCTCCGCCAGCTCCGCGTACGTCTTCGGCGGCGTCGGGGGCACCTCGCCTTCCTTCATCGACTTCTGCGACGCGTCCGCGTCCGCGTCCACGTCCTCGAGCACAACATCGTAGCGCTCCTCCACCTTGCCGAGGACGTCCGAGATGATGTCGGCCGTGTTCAGCGCGGAAAAGCGCAGCTGCTCAAAGTGCAGCTCGAGGTCGCTCATGTGCTCCTCGAGATCGTCGACGCGGGCCGTGACAGACACGATTTGGGCTTGCGCCGCCGCCCGTACCGCGGCTTCCGCCTCAGCCGCCGCCTTCGCGGCCGCCTCCGCCTCCGCCCTCGCCAGCGCCTCCGCCCGCGTGTCCTCTATCCGCTTCTCAGCGGCCGGCCGCACATCCTGCTTGAGCCACCCGGTGATGCCCTCCGCGTACGTCCGCACCGCCGCCACCTCCTCCGAGACGGGCCCGACGGCGGTGGCGGGCCCGTCCACGGGGAAATGCAGGAGCGCGTCGAGGCACTGGTCTAATTTCTTCTCCGCGCGGCGGAGCTTCGCCTCGTGCTCGGCGCGCAGGTCCATAAGCTTGCTGTGCGCGACAGCCATCGACGCGCTCTGGAACTGGCGCGAGTGTTGCAGGCTCCGCTGCCGTTCGCGCGTCTGTCTGTGCGCGGCGACCTCGAGCCGGAGCGCGACGGCGCGCGTGAGCGTGCTGAACACGTCAAGGTCAGCGTCGCTCGCCATGGCACTGGCAGAGGAGGCGGTGGTATTCGGACAGCTTACCGCACGAATCTGTGCCATTGGGTCAAAGGTGTCGTCGACGGCCCGTCCTCGGCGGCGGGCGAGTTCGCGCGAGAAGCTGCACGCGAGCCGGCTCTGGATGTGTCTTCTGCCTCTATCATGTTGACTTCTCGCACTGATCCCTCGCTCTCCTGGGCTGCTGGTTCAGGCTCGACCACCATCTTCTCCGCGGGGGTATACACCGGGAAAGTGAACGGGTTCGCTCCCGATTTCGATTGGCTGAATCCAGCGACCGCGACCGGAGCGGCAACGCCCCAGCTGAGCGTGCGCATGTCCTGCTTCCGCAACGGGTCTTTCGATAACGCCGCGGCGGTGGCCTCGTCCGACGGAGAGACTGTGGGCACTGTCGTCTTCACGGTACTGGTCGTTGAAGCCGCACTGGTACTGGGTCTCCTGCGCGGGTCCGATGAGGCGATGTAGTCCCTCCGCGGGCTCCGTTGAGGCGATCGCGGCGTCGCCATATTCCACTGAGGCGTCACAGCGGGGTCGGACCAGATCGCCGCCTCCGCCGCTCTCCTCTCTTGGTCGGGCGACCTCTGGCTGGCGGCCAAGGGCGGCTGCGAGGGACGCGCGCCCCTTGCAGCAGCCGACGTCGACGGTTCGCCCCACTGTGCGGTCGAAGCTGGCTTGCCCCATTCAAGGCTAGCTGGCTGAGAGGGCTCCGCATTCGCGTCTCCTTCCGCGGGTGGTGCGCCCCACGCCCCGTCCGCATCTGAACCCGCCGGGCGGGACGCGGTGGCCGGGGACGCATCGTTCGCCGCAGACGCGCCGGCGCCGGCGCTGTAGGCGTCGCCGCCGTCCTTCGTCTCCCAGCTCGACCCCCCGAACGCGCTCGCACCCCAGCCCGCCGACGGCGCGTTTTCCTGCCTGCGAGGCGCGCTCGCGGCCGACCGCGAGCTCTCCCCGTGGTCCCTCCGATCCCCACCGCCCCCACCTCCACCTCCCCCTCCACCTCCGTCTCTCCCCACATGGCCACTCCAGCCGCCGTTGCGCTGGGCCGGGCGTTGGAACGGGCCCCTGTCGCGCGGCTGGTACGGCCGCGGCTTGGGGGCGCTCCGCCACTTTGGATTGCTCGGGTGGACGAAGTTGCAGTCAGGTCTCAGGCAGCCGCGGCCGATCGGCGCGCCATTGTCGTCGTAGTTCTGTGGGTCGCGTAGGGCGCGGTCACGGTCCATCGCGGTGTTGGGGGACGGAGCGGACACGAAGACTCACCCGGCAGCGTATGAGCGGCATAAATTAGGTTGTATTTTGAGTTCTGCGGCGGGCGCGGGGGTCGTGACAGGTGCTGGACAGGCTGGGCAGTCCGCTCTTCTAATATGCGTCCCGCGGTGTGAAGCGGCGGGGAAGCGGCGGCTGCGGGAGACGATACTATGCCACCCTGCACAAAACACACTTTGCCGTCAACCACACTTTCCGAACTCTTGCTGCAGCAGAGAAAGGCACCACTCGGGCTCTCCAAAGTTGGTTCCTGTCCAGGGCAATCGGGGTAACAAGCCTGCAAGTTCGGCTGCCCGTGTTGGCAGACCAAGGGCTTCAAGCTGGAATGCAGAGGACCTGTCACGGGGGCCGGCACAGGGCGGGTACCGCAGAAACAACGTGGAAATGGCGAGTGAGCAGAGACGAGGCTTGGTAGGCACAGCAAGGGAGTGGCAGTAGCTGCAGCGTACTGAGAGAGAGATCCGCACCCGAGAGGACCTCAGTCAACCGCCGTTGTCTCATGCCCTCCCTCTCACAGTCCATAGATCCACACGGGTCGATCCCGATCAAGCAGAACTTTATCGCAATCCGCTCCACCCACACCCAAAGAACAACACAACGCTCCTTGCAACGTTGGCCACAAAATGAACTTCACCGATGTTTCATTATGGTGCACACCTCACTGTTATCCAAAGTCGCGAGCACGACAGGCATCCGCCAGATCATGAGAACAGTCCGCGTCTAGAATTCTGCGAGCGTATCGTAGCAGGTATCCTAGGCCAATATGTTATTCTACACATATAACCCAGCACTCATCACCATCGTCACCAGTTACACAAGGAGTCGAGAAACCGTTAGATGCCATGCTGATTGGATCTCCATCCGAGTCAGTCGTAGTCGTGAGTAAGAGGTAAGTATCGGATAGCTAAGCACTAGCTAGTGTACTGCGCAGCGTGCGCGTACGGATTCGTGGACGGAGATGAGGGTGCAGGTATCGCAGCGGGTGGGAGACGGGGACGTAGGGGGAGCAAAAATGCAGCAGTGGTTCGAATAGTGCCAGCCATCAAGGAATGGGAATAGAAAAGAAAGCAATAAGAGAAAGGACCTCGTACAGCGAGACATCGGGACGTCATCGTTCATCACATACTCGTCGAAAGGGTTCCAAGCAAGTCACCTTACCAGTTTCCCCACCACCTCTTCGGAGGCCGCTTCCTAGGGTTGCGCATCATGGTCACAGTGGTCTCGACAGCCTCAGGCTCGAGTACCTCTTCCTCCACTACGACCTCGACCGATGTGGTCTTCGGGATGTGAGTGGTAGAGGACGACGACATGATGTTGGGCGTCGGAGAAGCGACACGGCGAGTACTGGATGGGGGAGGAACAGTGACCTGCGAGGGAACTGTGTGGTGCTGAGTATGCGTGACAGTCCTGGTCTCGGTCGCGAACTCAATCGCGGTTTCAGTGAAAATGATAGGTGGCGGAGGAAGGTGTGGAGCGGCCTGGAGAAAGCAAACGGTCGTCAGCGCACTGTGGCAATTCAATGAAAGGGAGTAGTAGTCTAATAGCCAGTCTGCACTCGATGATCTAGGACTTAGTCGTGAACAGCGTCACAATGGTGACCCCGCGCGATGAGCCATCACGTGGGCGCGAATCCCCCACGCGTCAGACGCAAGGATCGATCGACGAAAGGCGGATCGAGTGCAGACGGGCTATCAGCATACATGGACGCGGGGGAACAAGCTGACAAACACCGTGGTCCCCCAAGCCCGGGACGAAGGGAGGGGAGGGAACGCGGCAAACGATACGAACTGTAAATAAGTGGCAAGCAGATGAAAGGAAATCGTCGGCATAGGAATTCCCCCTTCGTCTCAGAGCTCGGAGCGGCGCTGCTGGGGTGGAGGCGGGGGTACCTTGGGTTTCCATCTCGAACCGGCAGGGGGAGGGGGAGGTTCATTGTAGATGTACTCTTCCTCAACCGCGTCGGGTTGAGCTTCGTTGAGCAATCTGATGTGTACTGGTGAGGTCATGTGGTAGAATCAATCAAGACTGGGGACGTACACAAGCTGTTCCATGATCCAGCTCTCGCGCCTTGACGCGTCGTGTTCACGGCGGTTGACTGCCTCCTCACGACGGCTAATCTCGCGTTCGCGCTCAGCGATTTTGAGCTCGCGGTCGAGGATGTCCTCAGCGCGCACACGAGCCTGCTCCAACCACCCAGGCGGAGTGAGCGACTCCTCCTTGACGACCTCCTTGATGACGGTCTGGACTGGAGGAGCAGCCTCGGTGACCTTCTCGAAGACCGTTTGGCAAGGGGGGCAAGTTAACGGAGTTGGGGTGGGGGCGATGACACCGCCAGGCGCGCCAGCGAGGATCTCCGCCTCACGGCGAGCAACCTCGGCTTCGCGAACGGCAACATTGCTCTCGCGAGCAAGCAAAGCCTGGGTACGCTTCGGAGTGATGATGCCCCAGAAGCCTTGAGCGTTGGGTTCCCCGCCTGCCGCTGCCGCGGCCGCAGCAGTGGTGCTGCTTTGATTAGAGGGGAGGGAAAGCATGACAGCGAGGACTGCCAGCACGAGCGAGAGGACGAGGAGGAGGGTGGTGGACGATATTGTGCGGTGGTGGTGGTGACGAGAGGAGCGTTCGCTGCGCTCCCGTTCCCGATGGGAAGAAGAGGGCTGGGCCATCCTGACGCTGACGGAGTTCGAGGGCGACAAGGATGTAGCGGGCCTGTACGTGGACGTTATGGTGGGAATCTTGACTGGGGGAATGGCTGGGAAAGGGTAGCGCGTTTATCGGAGAGGAGGGAGGGACGGAATGGTCGTTAGAGATGTACTGGGAGCAGAAAACGGGAGGGGAGGAAGGGGAAGGGGTGCAGGGAGCAGCCAGCGGCCGGGTTGACTTTTGAACTTGGTTCGTTTTACCTAAAGAGGTAAAGGAAGCACAAACAGGTCACAACATAACCCTCACACGTGTCGGCAGATTTTCCCACCCGCTGATTTACTGTCACACCATTGTTCTCTTCGTTCCCCACGAGTTTTCGCGTCAGGAGGGGAGCGCGTGCCTTCCCCTGCCGAGCCAATAGGAAGTCTTGCTTTGTCTCGCCGACAGCGGAGACGAAAAGAAGGGGGCTGATGTGGCTGATGGGGGCTGCGTAGGGGAGGACACGTCACGTCACAGACGCAGGACCTCGATCACGGACGCGTGTTGTGTGCCACCAGCGCGTCCCGAGCCCGAGCCCGAGCGGCGAGCCCGACGTCTTCCCTTGCGCCCCAGCGAGCCTTGAGCCTCTCCCTGGCCAGACGCGCCTGTCTGACCCCACCATGTCCACTCTCCGCCGTTTTGCCCAGACCAACGCAGCGGTCTCTGCCTCTCCCCGTGCTGCTGCCTCGAATGCTGTCTCTCCCACCACCCCTGTTCGCGGTAATCCGAGCACCCCCCGTGCACGTCTTGTCTATCCCATTTCCCCGGTCACTTCACCATCATTGTCTGCGTCGCAACCGTTTGACTGGGAAGCAGCGAGATCTCGCAGACCACCACCCTATGGCACCCCGATATCTGGCAAACGGAGGAACAGGCCCAGCGATGCAGGCACTCCCGCCATGGGCACGCCGGGGAAGCGCATAGTCCGCAAGAAATCTCTGTACGATCGGTAAGTCGTTCTCTCGCATACAACCCTCAGTGCTCGATATACGGAGCCGACGCAGAAGAGTGGCATGTCACGATAGCCCCTTCGCCACATCGGCTAGCACTTGACTTCAGAGTTTGTGTGTGTACATACGAGTAGCACTCGCGGGGCCCTACGGCGACGATACACGCCCCGCTGACGATGCACATATACCACACATAAACATCCGTCCATTGTACTTACCCAATTCTCGTCCCTCGTCAGAATCACATCTATACCCTCTCAAATCTCGTTTGAAATCTCCCAATTCCCGAACAACATCCCTCTTCCATCCCCACAAAATTCGGCATGGATCCTCGGAGGCACCATGCACTTTTTCCACCTATGCGTGCGCGTGTCGCAGATCCGCAGAGTGCCAGACTCGGACCTCGGATGGGAGGACATGTACAGGGAAGGCGAGGGCGAAGCATGGTTCGACTGGGTGCGTCTCTCTCCCGTCATGTATCGCAATCCAGTGCGTTTGACAAACGATACGCATACGCGCAATAGACCGTACCGATGTCCTTCGTCCTCGTCTCCTGCGCGATCCTAAACTCGCTCTTCCTCTTCACCCGCACACGCATCTACTACCTCAACCTCGCCTCCGAGCCCGTCTCCTCCCCGCACGCCGCCTTCGTCAAGCGGCCGCGCACGCCACACCGCGCGTCCTCGGACGACGCTGCCCTCGCGCCCCGCCGCTCCGTCCCTGCCGCGCTCTGGGCGCTCCTCGCGGCGGTGCTCTCCGCGCTCTGGCGCGGGCTGCGCGTGAGCGTGCGGTTCCTGCTCAACCTGAGCCCGCCGAAGGCGCGCGCGCCGCAGCCGTGGGAGGAGGACGCGCGCGTGCAGCAGCTCGAGGTCTGGACGCCGGGCGAGCTCGAGCTCGCGCTCTTCGGCACGTACTCGCCCGTGCACGCGCTTCTCTGGATGGCGACGACGAGCGCGAACTGGATGATGATGTTCCTCGTCATGTTCATCGTCGGCGTGCAGGTACGTCTGTCGTGCCCCGCCGGCCGTCGCTTCGCTGACCCGTAGCACAGACGCGCGCGCTGTCCAGGTCGTACGAGGCGCTGCTCAAGGACAAGGCGATCATCGCGGCAGAAGTGCTGCACGAGTACGATGAGAAGGTACGGGACATGATCGACGGCCGCTCGCAGATCGCTGACCACAGATTCAGTTCGTGTATCCGCGCGTCAACCCTGTTCGCAAGGACGCCGCCGTCATGACCCATGAATCTGAGATGGTCAATGTTTGGGAATGAGGCGCCGAAGCCAGGTCGCCATGCTTTCGGAGAGCATATGAATATCCCCATACAGTCTTGACCGAGTTTCCAGCGCAATGTCTCCTTTCCACCTGCATGCTTCAGGGTTGTCACTCTACTCGCATCACCCGCCATTGCTTCTTGCACTACAGACTCACGACACATCATGCACGGCACGAGTAGATTCATGCATACAATATACAGGATAGTACATCATCTGAAGTTTATGTCGCTTGCTTCTGCGCACTGTCCGCACTCACTCTACGCCTTGGCGTCGCCGTTCGCCTTCTGGTCCTCCTGGTAGAACTTGATCAGGTCCTGCACGTCCTCGCGGCTGCCGAGGAACACGGGGCAGCGCTCGTGGATGCTCGTCGGGACGATGTCGAGCACGCGCTTCGTGCCCGTCGTCGCGACGCCGCCGGCCTGCTCGGTGAGGAACGCCATGGGGAACGCCTCGTAGAGCAGCCGGAGCTTGCCCTTCTTGCTCTTCTTGTCGTCTGGGTAGCCGAAGATGCCGCCGTAGAGCAGCGTGCGGTGCACGTCCGCGACCATCGAGCCGATGTACCGCGCGCTGTACGGCGCCTTGCCGTTCGCGGGGTACTTGATGCTGTGGAGGTACTTCACGACCGGCTCGTGGTAGTACATCGCGTTCCCCTCGTTGAACGAGTAGATCTTGCCCCGCGGCGGGATCTTGATCTGCGAGATGATATGACGCCACCGTCAGCGGCTCCGAAGCCCGGCACCGGAACTGGGGCACTCACGTCCGGGTGGGTGAGGATGAACTCGCCGAGCGCGGCGTCGAGCGTGTAGCCGTTCACGCCGTGTCCTGTACTCAGGACGAGGTTCGCGGAGGATCCGTACCTGCCCAGCCCACCGTATCAGCATGGAGCACCGCGCACCGCTCGCACGCACACTCACATCGTGTAGCCCGCCGCGACCATTTCGCTGCCTGGCCGGAGCACATCCTCGATCGTGCCTTTTGACCCTGGTGCCTTCACACACACCGCGCATGTTAGCATCGTCCATGGGAGGACCGTCCCAGCCTGCGGGGCGCGCACTCACGATGTGGTAGATGCCGAAGATGGTGCCGATGTTCACGCCGGCGTCGATGTTGCTGCTGCCGTCGAGCGGGTCGAAGACGACGCAGTACTTGCCCTTGTACTTGCCCTCGATGATCACCGCCTCCTCGAGCTCCTCCGAGACGAGCACGGCGCACTTGCCCGACGCGCGGAGCGAGTTCACCATGATGTCGTTCGAGAGCACGTCCAGCTTCTTCTGCTCCTCGCCCTGCACGTTCGTCTCCCCCGCAAGCCCGACGCTGCAGCAGCACGGCGCGCACACGCACAAGGACAGGGCGGCAGTCAGATCGCCTTATCGGGAGGGCCAAAAGTCTGGACGGGCACTCACAGGTTGATTAGCCGCGCTTTCCGCACATTCGTCGCAATGAATTTGGACGTCGTCTGGATGGCGGTCAGCAGGAGCGTCAGATCTCCCGTCGCGGCGGGCCCGAGGCTGAACTGGTCGGCAAGGACATGGCTGGGGGCGCACGCGCGCGATGGGCGATGGGGTGAGCGAGCGCCTGCGCGCACGAAATGACGGCACGGCGTACCGGGTGAGGGTGATGATGTCGGTGTTGGGCTGTTCCTCTCCGGACATGGCTGCTGGTAGGATGTGTGTGTGCGATGTGAACGGGAACACAGACGGCGCTGGGAGGGTTTATAGCGGTGCGGAGGAGGACGGAGGAGAAAGACGAGCGTCGGGAATGCGGGGTGCCCCTCTCCGCGGCCACCCCATATCGCCTGCCTATTCTGGCAGGCGCCTCCACTTCACATGTCCTGGGGCCTGAGCTCCGGCCAGCCAGGGCGCAGATATCCTCCCCGCCTCAAACATCGTATTCCCGGTCGGCGCGAGTTCTGCAACTCCAGAAAAGCAAAAGAAATCAGCACCAGCTCGTCTTCGCATTACGCGCTAGATTATGTAGATGTACAGTACCATCCAAGCTCGCTCGCTCACCCGGGCGTCTCGCCTCGCCCGCATCATCGCTTCCGCTTCATCCCACTGCTCACCATCGCGGTCCCCACCGGCTCCTTACCCTTGCGCGTCCTCAACGGTATCGGGAACGCCTCGTCGTCCAGGCCTTCGACGATCATCACCTGCACCCCGTCCATCCCCCTCTTCTCTGGCTGTGCTTGAGTGCCGCCCGAGAGATCGACGGGCGACTGGCTCTGGCTCTGGCCATCGCGGGCCTCGTATTCCGGGGGGCCCTGATCCGGCCCGGACTCGTATTGCTCCTCGTCTTCGTCCTCATCCTCTGGCTCCGGCTCGTCATACAGGTTCGCGTGCGCCTGCGATGCGAGTCCTTGCTGCGCGAGCGCCGCCGCGATCTCCGCGCCGAGCGTCGCCGCGACGCGCTGGTCGAGGAATGGCCCGCCCATCGCCTGTCCCGTTGTCAAGATGTTCGCATTCCCCTGGCTGAGCAGCGCAGAAAGCGTCCGCACGGATGCCTCCAGGTCCTGGTCAGCAGTGCTGCTGTCGGCCAGCTTCGGCCGCTTCGCCTTGAAGCTGTACTTGCTGTGGGTAGAAGAAGCATCAGCAGAATGTGATTGACCACAGGCACAAGCGCACATGTTTGGGTCCGGCTCCCATTTCGGGTCGTGTGTCTTCATGTGTGCCGTTAACGTCGTCCGCCGCGTGAATGTCTTGTCGCATCCGGGATCTTCGCACTGATACGGCCGCTTGCCCGTGTGCGTCCGACGATGTCGCGCCAGACTGCTAGAGTCCCCGAAAGTCTTGCCGCATTCGGGGTATTCGCAGAAGTGGGGTTTCTCCCCTGTGTGTACTCGCACATGGACATGGAGTGCCGATCGCTAGCTTATCGTCAACGCCAGTACTTGATGAGGAAACAGCGGCTTACTTGGATGAATGTCTTGCCGCAGCCGGGTTCAGGACAAACAAACGGCCGTTCCCCAGTATGGATGCGCATGTGTCGGCAGAGATCACTTCTCCGGCTGAACGACTTGGTGCACTGCTCGCAAACATGGGTTTGGCTCGTCTTCGCGTTCTTGTCCTTGACCTCTTGCAACTTCTGTGGATCGATGGAGGGGAGGACCGATGTTGACGCCACGGGATGTTGCTCATGATGAGCATAGTTCTCATAGGAGGTCGATGTGGATGGCATGGGTGCGGATCCAAGTGGTGGCGTAGACATGGCAGCAAACGCTTCTGCTTGAGAAGGCGTTAGGTATGGAGAGTCGATGGGCGGGGGAGTTGAATCGGTATCAGGTGGAGGTTCGTGGTCGAATTGGGTGAAGTGGTGCAGGATGTCAGAGATGTCGGTGTCCGTGAACTCCGGTGGGTGCATGGACTGCTCCCCCGACTCGATGGGTGATGAGGAGCCATGGCCTCCGAAAACGTCCTCCCGTTCGCTTTCGACCTCCTCGTCGAAATAGTAATCTGAGCCATCTGTCGGGCTGCCAGAGTGCGAGAGCATAGGCACGCCGTCGGCAGTGGAGAAGTGGAACGAGGAGACCTGCTGTGCAGCGTTCCTCTCCGCCGTCTCTTCTTCGCTGCGGTGCGCCAGCTCTGATTCCGCGACGGCTAATGCCTCCGCCGTGCGCTCTTGCTCCGCGGCCTGGGCATGTGCTGCTTGCAGGACAGCAGCGAGCCCGCTGAGGTTCAGTCCTAGCACGCCAGCAAGGGTGTCCACATCGCGCTGAACATCCGCCATAGATGGTTCGTCTGACGGTGGCGCCGGTGGTAGATGAGCCTCGGTAGGGAGACTCGAAGGGGATGCGGGTGGCAGGGTTCCATCCTGGTGCCCGGTGGGAGAGCTAGGTGCAGTACCCAGGATAGCAGCAGAGTTCTGGTGAAGGAAGGTGGATATTTCGCGCTCGAGCTGTTCAATGGTGAAGTTGGGTGTGGTGTCGGTAGCAAGCGCGGAGGACAGTTCATGGTTATGTGTTTGCTCTGCAGGTGAGGAGGGGTATCGCATTTCGTGGATATCACGTGTTGTGTGTGCAGAAGGCTGATGCTGGAACGGAGAAGGCGCGGGAGGTGAATGGGGTCGTGAGGGGGAGGAGACGGAAAGTGCATGGAGGTGGTGGTGGTGGTGGTGTTGGTTGTCGGGGACAGGCTCGTCGTGAACGACGTCGGAGAGAGCCAAGGCTGGCTCGTTATAGTCGGGGTCCATGATGGAGAGCTGCAGCACAGAAAGCTGCGAGATGGTAGGCGTAGAGACGTGCCTCTGGACGGATCTGTTGACTTTGCCGGCAATAGTGTCAGTCGCGCCACGAGCATTAGGTAAAGCTGGCGGTTGAACACACCTGTACGACCAGTGCGTGTAACACAAGCTCCAGAGTCTCCCGCGGGGTTGTGCGTTCGCTGTGTTGGGTGCGCGAGCTGCACGCGGAAGAAGGGGAGGATGGAGAGCAACTTGAGGTTGCAGGGAGGATGATCGCCTGTGGAGGAGAGGACTGCTATAATGCCGTGTTCCAACACATAATGGCCAATTCAAACTCCGCCATACTAAGGATGCGCGTCGCGTTCTAGCGCCGCGTGCTCCGTCCTTCCCGCCTAGCTTTGCATGTCTGATTCTGTTCCTCTCCTCCAAGCCACCTTGTATCCGTCCTCGATTCCAGCGTGCTGATTGTTTGACCAGAGTGTGAACGAGGAACATATCACCATCCGCTGCTAGCGGCTCAAACAGAGGTTGAAAAGCTTACTCGTTCGGAGACCATCGCTCTGGTCAGGTACGCCCAAGTCTTCTCGGCTAGTATGACAGACACTTCACAGCGGACCATATGGCAAATAAGTACCCTGACGGTTATCAGTCCAGCTACATATCAGTATCATGCCGAGTTTGCACAGAACCGTTTCTGTGAGATATGCACCTATCCCGTCTGCTTCTTCTAGTGGACACCGAGCCTGTTATGTCATGTCCAGGGCAGGATGATGCCCCGTGTTGCTCATTTCCTTGACCGTCGTGACGTCTATCGCCTTGGCTGCGCGTGCCGCAGTGCACGGGACGTCCTGCGGTCCGCGCCGGTTGTGGTGAGTACTCTACCGCAGGTCCCTAGACCTCTCGTTGTGTACTGTACAGTAGATTCATGTTTCCCCAATGACATCTAGCGGTCGGCCGACGGCATTAGCGGGTCACGGATCTGCAAATCGCTGGGGTGCAGAGCGAATCTCAGGAGATTGGCCCGACTGAGACCAGTAAGCGATAGACGCCCAGAGTAGAGTATCTCCAAGGTTAGCGCTTGGCGGCGATCCTTGCCTCCCATCTACCACCCTCTCCCCCACACGCCCCGTCCGAGTCTGCTTGTCGTCCGCAACGTCGCCATAACTGCACCAAGTGCAGCATCCTATCTCGCGCCATGGATAGGGTGCGGACGTACAACGTCGACCTCACACCGCGGAAGCATCACGGCTATGCCGTTCTCCTTTTCATATTCGGGACGCTGTTTCCCCCGCTAGGTGCCGCGCTATCTTCTCGCTCATATTCCCGCGAGAGCTAATGTTAGGTCAAAGCTGTCGCGGCGCGGTTCGGGGTTGGGTCCGATTTCTGGTTGAACCTGCTTTTGACGATTTGTGGTTATATACCCGGTGCGCTCTCAATCCTGACATGATGCCCCTCACACGCGCTCACTCGCAATTTGTGGTAGGGCATGCACATAACTTTTACATCCAGGTTCATCTCCCCGTATACAACATACCTGTCCTACCGTACTCACCGCCTTGGGTGTAGAACATCCGCAACAACAAGAACCACCGTCGGACACCGAAGTGGGTCCAGAAGTACGGTCTCGTAGATACCTCCGAGATCAAACGCAGGGAGCGGCGGTCGCAATGGGCCACCCGCTACAATGAACGCTTGCCTCACTCGGACTATGAGGGCAGGCCATACGAGGAGGGACAGGAGGGCGGTTCTAGCATTGACCTCCCGTCCGAGGAGCAAGGCACGCGCGCGCGGACCAACGGCAATGGCAGCGGCGCCAATGGCGGATATTGGGACCCACGCGAGGAGCGATATTATGGTCAGAACGGGGACACGTCCAGCGTCGCCACTTCTGGCTCCGGCGGCCGCTGGCACTATCCCGCCAACTTCGAGGACGCCGAGCCGTCGCGGAAGAAGTCCAAGAAGAAGAAGGAGAAGAAAGACCGCTGGGCACGTACAGAGGACGCGTACTCGGTGCAGGAGGGCGAGGGGTCGACGCGGAGGCGCAAGTCGAAGAAGAAGAAGTCGAAAGTCGTCGCAGACGAGGACACGTACTCGCGTCGCAGCGACTCGACAACGGACTTCCCGGAGGATCCTGAGGGTGGCCTCTACGGGGACCGCTCCCCAGCGGTGGGCGCAGGCGCGGAACGCGGCCAGGCGAACGCGCGCACCACAGACGACGCCATCTTCAACCACGAACTATAGACTGGGTGCGCGGACGCTGGGCGGACGCAGAGGGTTCGGGGCGGCATGCAGAACCCCCGGTGGAAGGACATACTTGGATTGCCTGCCATTGACGACACCGCGGTGCGCAGAAGAACATCATCGTTACGCTACATGTATCACTTCCTTGACCTCGGTATTTATTCACTACCTAATGGACTCCGTCCCCGGCACGCCGGGAACTAGGTGTGCTGATCTCCCGTTCCAGGTGCGGCGTCCGACACGCATCTTGCCATATATTGTAGCACGTACGCCTCCGAGCACACTTGGACAGAATACAGGAAGGTGCGACTCTGTTGAGTCCTCGCGAAGCCCCGTCAATTGCGTTATGGTATCGCATCTGCCGACTGCATACATTACCCGTCTAATCAACTAGCACGGTGCCAGAGACACGTACGGGCGGAGCACATGGTGATTGCTGCGTATTTTCGTTCAGAAGCTCGAATGCCCCGTCCTTTTTCTCATCGGCCTCTGACGTATAAAAGCCACGCTTGCCCGAGCGTGGCACGCGCCGTCCCCCCTCTCCCAGCGCCCACGTTGAGTGCGGTGTGCACGGCATTGACTCTGTTGGCAGCATGTTCCCGCAACTTGGTCGGTTCTGTAGCATAGCGGCTGCGGTGCTGATGCTCGCGTCGCTCGCGGTACGCGCGGCGGTGCTCGTCGACTTCCAAGTCGCGCAACCGCCGCCGCTTCCCCAGGACGCGAAACAGTGCACTGTGCAGATCCTGCAGTAAGTGCAGCACAGCTTTTCACTCTCGCGTGTATGATCGGAGCGTACATGTGCTCATCTACATGTCGTGCTGTAGGCGCACTTTCGGATTCTCGTTTGGGTTGTGAGTGATCCCTCTCGGAAATGCGGTGGCGACCACTGAGATTGGCGGGCACATGCAGGGCGGAGGTCGTCGAGTTCACGTAAGGGATCGTTCTATAGCGCGCTAGCGAGCGACGTTCAACACAATTGAGCTGTTACAGACCACCCACGGATTGTGGTGACCCCGGGACGTGGGCTGGCGTCAGCTTGAACTTCACCGTGACCTCAAACGGGACGCAGTTCGACCGCTTGGGTATGTGACCTTGTTCCGGATGTGGATAAATCACACTCATATTTGCTGATGTGCTTCCCAGGCATATTCACTTTCCATAACGTCGAGAGTACGTCCTTCTTGAATGCTCGCTCTGATGTTCCGGGGTATATACAGATCGTGACGGTTCGCAGTATGGCGGACGTCGACGCCGGAACCTACCCGTGGGGACGGCATCATCTGGACGTTCCTGAAGGATGTGACCCGCTACACCCCGCTATTCGCCAAGCCGGGAACCTTCATCCTCCAGCTAGACAACCTACTCGAGACCGGGCTCGATGGACAGTACGCTAGTACGTGGATAGTCATGTAAGTTGGGCTTCCACCCACTGATGGCTGGGGCACAGCAACGCTGCACGCGACCTTCTTCGCCTCGTCCGAGAAGCATCCGCCAGCCCCTCAGGCCAACGAGATCGTCCCAGTCAGTACGCTAGCTAACGACACAGGGAATGACGCGTCTGTGCCCCCAGTCTTCTCGGTAAGTCTGGAGATTTCAGTCTGATGCATAAGGGGCGCTGATCTGGATACCATAGCTCAACGTTACAGTCCCGCGCAACGCAGTGCAGATCTTCGCAGAGCTGTACGCGTCTGGGAACGGCAACGAGGAGTTCTGGGTGAATGACTCCTTATACACTATGCGTGCTCATGGACAATGTTGCTGATCGAAGAATATGACAGTACTTCAACACGGCCAATCAGTTCGTGCCTTCGTTGCCTGACGGCGTTACGTTCGGCAACGGTCCGTTCCGCGAGGTCCGGTTGTTGGTTGACGGGCAGCTTGCCGGTGTAGCATTCCCGTGAGCATTTTATTGTACGACAACCCACACTCATCTCGAAGCTGTCGATTTCAATCACAGGTATGCGGTGATTTTCACGGGTGGCATCGTGCCCACTGCTTGGAGGTCCGTACACTCACTGTTCTCATGAGATACTGAGTACAGAGCGGTTGCTAGGCCGATCACGTCCTTTGGAGCACTCGACCTACCCACGTACTTCCTCGACCTCACGCCCTTCGTGCCCATCCTCACAGACGGCCACCCGCACAACATCAGCCTCGACGTCGCCTCGGCCGAGGACGACCACGCGATCAACCAAAACTGGTTTGTGTCCGGCAGCCTGCAGGTCGTCACCGACCCCTCGGGGAAGCCGACGGCGGGCAAGATCACAAGGTACGACGCCGCGCCGTTCGCGGTGGCGAAGACGACGGGGAGCGTGGGCAAGAACGGGGACGTGAACGTGACGGTGTCCGCGACGCGCAGCATCCACATAGAGGCGGAGATCACGGGCGGCAGCGGGCAGACGACGCACGTCGTGTGGACGCAGAACCTCGAGTTCTCGAACACGCAGCAGTTCCTGGATGACACTTCTATCCAGGTGCGTAGTATGAACTTCCCTGGATGTCAGAGGGGGATTGGTGATGCGTGTGCAGAATGTGATCCAAACGGCACACGGCACGTTCTCGTCGACGCACAACGGCGTCTCGGCTCTGGAGGACACCTTCTCGTTCCCTTTGAACATCAACTTCACCGTCTTGGACCCTAGTGGAGATAGCTGTGCGCATAGGACCGTCTCTCGTGTCAGTTCTGGGCAACTCACATGCGCCCAGTTGTTGCAACGTTCGACCATTCCTACGACCGGACGTCGCATCCCGCGCCGTTCATACTGGGCTCGACTATCAAAGAGCGTCAGCTCGCCAGTGAGCTCCTCGGCAACTGTCTGTGGGAGAAGCGAGGCTGACTTCATCCTGCAGGTGGTTTCTTCCATGAAGCCTCGACTGGGAACACCGGCAACGGCACCAACTCGAACACGTTCACTTATGTCGACACGGCGGGGAATACATTCGACAGGGAAGTCACCGCCGTTAACAACAACATTACCGCCGACCATCAGGGTGGCACGCTCGCCCCGCGGATCTCTCAAGCGTTCCCGAGCTTTGACACCCAAACCCCATTCGTTGTCTCGAAGCCCAGACTGCCGGGAGCACGGAAGATTGGGAACTGAGCTACAATTGCGACACACAGTGTACCCCATACGTATATCGATCGTTGAGATCGTCGCTACTCCTCGGAAGTACGACAGGACTACGGACATCGTACCCAAGCACCAGGAACCCCTACAAGTACCGCCCCTCGACGCCGGTCCTATCCTCGGAGAGCATTTGTGTATATCTACCGCGAATTTCAGAACACGTCGCGGGGAGGTGAAGCCCCGCTATCTCCGTGTTGAACGGTATGCAGCGCACGGCTGACTAGTGGCTGGCTGGCTAGAGTCCGTCGCTATCTGGTGAAGATAGCCTCTAGATGGTGTTCGCGCATGCGCGTCGGGTCTCTAGAAGAGGCCGACGACCCGGCCGGTCTCCGGGTCCAGTCCGACCTCCCAGAAGCCGGGGCGGGTGCCGAGACCGGGCATGGTCTGCATGTCGCCCAGGATGGGGTACAGGAAGCCCGCGCCCGCGGAGAGGCGGACGGAGCGGATGGGGATGGTGAAACCTGTCCGAGGATTTGAGTATATATTGCATGCTCAGAACGGCAGAAACCCTTACCAGTAGGAACACCTTTGAGCTTGGGATCGTGGGAGAAGGAGTACTGGGTCTTCGCCATGCAAACTTATGGCTATGAGCACAATGATGATGGCCCGTTGTATGAGAGTGCTTACTCGGGAGGTTGCCGTAGCCCTGGCGGGTGTACGTCTCGATCTGCTTTTGAGCCTGCTCACTGAGCTCGATGCCGTCGGCACCGTAGATTTCCTTCGAGATGGTCTCGATCTTCTTCTCGATTGGGAGGTTGAGGTCGTAGAGGAAGCGGAAGTTGGACTCGCCCTCGCAGACGTTGATGACGGCCTCTGCGAGATCGCGTGCACCGGCACCACCCTCGGCCCAGTGGTTGCTGACGACTGCGGCGTCCGCACCAGCGGCCAATGCTTGCTCACGGACGAGTTGCAGCTCGGCATCGGTATCGGAACTGATCCGGTGTATCGTTAGACACAACAAACACGTGAGGGCATTTGCCGGACACATACGCAAACTGGTTGATCGCGACGATGACCTTAACACCAAACTTGCGTGAGTTCTCGATGTGCTTCGCCAAGTTCTTGCAGCCCTCGCGGAGGGTGACGAGATCCTCCTTCGTGTAGGTCTCAGCCAGAGGCTTGCCGGGGGACACATCCGGGCCACCGCCGTGCATCTTCAGCGCACGGGTGGTCGCAACGATGACGGTGGCGTCGGGAGTCAGGCCGCTGACACGGCACTTGATGTTGCAGAACTTCTCCATGCCCATGTCAGCACCGAAGCCGCCCTCGGTGAGGACATAGCCGACGCGGTCCGAGGAGTCGCCCTCCTCCGTACCAGCGAGCTTAAGTGCAACTCGGTCGGCGAGGATGGATGAGTTTCCGTGCGCGATGTTCGCGAAGGGACCAGCGTGCACGAAGACGGGGGTACCCTATACACGAGCATGAGCACACACTGTCACTGTATATTGCATCAAGACACTCACCTCCAACGTCTGCATGAGGTTGGGCTTGATAGCATCCTTCATGAGAACAGCGAGTGCACCTCCGACACCCAGATCATCAGCGGTGACGGGCTCGCCACGCTTGCTCGTCGCGACAACCATCGCACCCAGGCGCTCGCGCATGTCCGCAAGACCAGTCGTCAGCGCGAGAACGGCCATACACTCGCTTGCAACAGCGATGTCGAAACCAGTGACGCGCTCGTGGCCCTGCTCGGTCGGGTTCTGGCCGATGGTGATCTTGCGCAGGAAGCGGTCGTTCGTATCGAGCACGCGGTTCCAGGTGATGGTATCGGGGTCGACGTCAAGGCGCGCGAACCGGTTGATCTCCTCGGGAGTGAGCTCATTGGGGTCCGTCTTGTCGATGCCGAGCTTCTTGAGACGCTTGAACATCAGAGGGGCAAACTCGCGCTTGCCCTTCTTAGTTGGCACTAGACGGCTGTACAGAGCCTGCCGAAGGGAAATGTCAGCATAACATCAACATGCTGCAGTTCGATGATGTACCTTATCAGACTGGGTAGCCTCGTGGAATATGCGGGCATCGAGGGCGGCAGCTGGGATCGATGAGCGTATGGTACATCTACCGGGCATGGTGCGACTTACCGAGCAGGTTGTTGGCGGCAGTGACAGCATGGATATCACCGGTCAAGTGGAGATTAAACTAGATGTCACGATCAGTAACCCAAGACGTTGGGGAGGACCGATATGAATGTACCTCGTCCATGGGGATGACCTGACTGTAGCCACCACCAGCCGCACCACCCTTGATACCGAACGTAGGACCCTGGCTGGGCTGGCGGACACAAGCGAACGCGGGACGACCGAGGTGGGCACCGAGCGCCTGAGCAAGACCAATCGTCGTCGTGGACTTGCCCTCACCGAGAGGGGTAGGGGTGATGCTGGATGACCGAGTCAGACGAATTCTCCATAAAATGCACTGTTGACAACTTACCCGGCGATGACGATGTACTTGCCGTTCTCGCGGTGGCCGAGACGGTTCAAGACGCTCAGCTCAACCTTGGCCTTGTACTTGCCGTAAAGCTCGACCTCATCCGGGTGCAAGCCGAGCTCGTGCGCAAGCTCTGCGATCGGCTTGGGCGTCTGCCCCATGGCGATCTCAATGTCGCTGGGTACCTTGGGCTCGATGTGCAGCTTCAAAGGCTTGACGCGACGGGCGCGCGTCTCCGTCCAGATACGTTCCGCCGCCCGGAGGGTATTCACCATGAGCATAGCGACAGTCATAGGGCCGACACCACCAGGAACGGGCGTTATGTAGGACGCGACAGCAGAGGCAGAGACGAAATCGACGTCGCCGACCAGACGCTGGCCAGACTTCTTCGTAGCATCTGCGAGACTCAAATCAGTGATATTGAACAGCAGAGTTTGACAAGCGCTTACCAGGGATATAGTTAGTACCGACGTCGATGACCACAGCACCAGGCTTCAACCAAGAGCCTTGGACGAACTGGGGCTTTCCAATGGCGGAGACAACGATATCTGCCTGCCTGACCTGTGGCGAGGAAATGTAGTGTAAGCGTGATGCTGTTACCCACAGTGAGAGAGTCGTACGATTTCTTCCAAGTTCTTGGTGCGACTGTGGCATTGAGTGACGGTCGCGTCCCGGTGACGAAGCATGGCCGCGACAGGGCTGCCCACGATGTCACTGCGGCCGAGAACGACTGCGCGCGAGCCCGCGATCGAGACACCAGTTGAATCCAATAGACGAATGACACCAGACGGAGTGCAAGGAGTGAACAGTGGGTCCGAAGCACGAGACGAGAGATGGCCGATGTTGTATGCGTGAAATCTACGATCGATATATGTGAGCGATGTGTACTTGACGTGTTGTACGGGTCATGCGGGTTCGCGCGCAGCGTCGTGCGCGTGAAATGCAGTGATCGTGTCCCGACCCCGCAGAACGGAATGCCGCCTGCACCATGAGAGTGCTAGGCCAGTTCAGGCATATGCGTGTACACCATGCGCAGACTAGTCGGGTGAGTTCAAAGAGAGAGTCCGCGCAGTGCATGCACACGCCGCGCTCTGCGCGCCCGCACTGCGACGACGAATGTCGAGGACCGAAGCAACACGCGCACTTACCCGTCGACGTCCTTTTCAGGGCTGACCGCTTCAGTCACAGTCCGCTCGCCGTCGGCGCCAATGTGCGAGCCGAGGGGAAGCTGAACGAGGATGCCGCTGACGGTCTCGTCCTCGTTGAGCTTCTGCACAATGTCCACGACTTCAGCCACCTCGGCCTCCTCAGGGACCTTGACGTGCTTGAACTCGATGCCGATTTCCTCGGCCGCCTTTGCCTTCATACGCACATAGACCGCAGAGTCCGGGCGCGCACCAGCCTGGATGATGGCAAGGCGGGGGCGGAAGCGAGGGTACTGCGACTGCAAAGTCCTAATCTTACCCGCGACCTCGTCGCGGATAGATCTATGTACATCGAGCACGAGTGGGTTAGCATGGGCACAAGGCTGAGGAGGACGCGAACAAACTTCGCGACCGCGGTGCCATCGATGATCTTCGCGCCCTGAGCGGTGGTGGCCATAGTGCGGAGGTGGTGGAAGGAGGTGAGTGCAGGGCGATATGCAGCCTGCAGGAATCGCCGCATCTTGAATTCCCTTTAGAGGCAGGCAGGGGAAGGACGCGTAGCGCGCTATTGGCTCGCGTCTGGTCCCGTGGCTCTCACGTCTGTGTTATCTCGCGCGTGATTTCTTGGGGATTTTGTCGCGTCCGCGTCGAGCGTGAGCGAGGGAGGGGGCAAGGACCGGTGAGCGTCGTGGCCGTCAAGTCAGGCCGTAAAGAGAGAAAATTAAGCAGCGCGACTCGGGCCAGCGCCTTGAGCCGTGAATACACCCGCCTTCCCTATACGATGGCCCTCGCACGTGACCTCTGTCCAAAATTTCCCGAGCTGGCCTTGGCCCTGGTGCCAGCGCCTGGCTCACCTCCGTCATCCGTTCACTGACCACCACCGCTCATCCGCGCCCTCCCTTACCTCCCCCTGCCACCATGTTCAACGTCCAGGCTGCTCAGGTCTTCCGCTCGTGCACTGGGGCTCTCTCTTCGCGCACTCTCGCGCGCTCATCTGCGTCCGCCGTCGGGAGGAGAGCTGCGTACGGTGTTCGGTCACGGAATTACTCAGACGACAAGTCGAAGTCCGCAGACCAGTCCAAGCAGGCTGAGGAGACGGAGAGTGTTGAGGAGAAGGAGAAGGATGAGGTTGAGGTGTCGCCAGAGGACTCGCTTCTCCACAAACTGAAAGCGGAGGAGGCCAAGGTTACCGATTGCATGGTGAATTGTATACCGCGTCACCCCCGCTAGTCTACAGGTGCTGATATCTGTGCTGCAGAGCCGGTTACGGTATTTGCAGGCCGACTACCTCAATCTCCAGCGTAACGCCGCGAGGGAGAAGGAGCAGGCACGCGACTACGCCATCACTAAGTTCGCCAAGGATCTCCTCGAGACCGTCGACGTCCTCTCGCTGGCTTTGAAGTCCATACCGAAGGAGCTCGTTGCTCCTGCGGAACAGTCTTCCGATGCCGCTTCCTCTTCCTCCTCGTCAACATCCCCCTCCGACCCGCCAGCCGAGAAGACCGCGGAGACGCACCTCAAGGAACTCTACCAGGGCGTCGAGTCGACCCAGCGGTTACTCCTGCACACGCTCTTCAAGCACCACGTCAAGCCTTACGATCCCATTGGCGAGAAGTTCGATCCGAACCTGCACGAGGCGCTCTACCAGGTGCCCATCCCAGGGAAGGAGCCCGGAACCGTGTTTGACACCCAGAAGGTCGGGTACATGATCAAGGACCGCGTCCTGCGTGCAGCGCAAGTTGGCGTCGTGCAGGATACCCAGTCATGATCGGCTCCAGCGGTGCAGCGGCGGGTTGAGCAGTACATAGCGGGGACGCCATGTGTCACGGTGTAGGAGCGGTGGTAGACCATTAACGTAACATCACGACCATTAATTCAACGAATCTCTACTCCGAACTTATCCTTGAGGGTGGAAATGACCTGTTGGTGTAGGGCATTTGTTTCCTCGTTGGACAATGACCTACATTTGTTACACCCTTCAGTACCCATGTACCGCTCTCGAATTTAGCTTACCTGTCCATGGAACAATAGTTCACGCGATAGCATTTACTGCTGCGATTTGTTTTAGGATGCGTGAACGAGTCAATCTAAAACATGGCTCAGTACCAATGTCCGAAAACACAAGGCGCAAGTCATACCAGTACGACATCTTGGACCAGGTCTCCAGCCGTGTCTCGCACGAGGTCGCAGAAGTCATTGTCATGCAGGCCAGTGTCCGGCAGCCAGAAGCTAACATCCTTGTAGCAGGCCGGGTATTTTGAGTACGGCTTGAAGGTCGATATCTGGCCAGCCGCGAACTGAGACGTGAAGCGCGGGTCTTGCGACCAGAACAGGCGGATGTCAGGTATCGAGAACAAGATCATAGCAATGCGCTCCAGCCCAAGACCAAACGCCCAACTGATGCTGTCCGGGACCCCTGCGCAGACAATTCATGAATGGAGCACTAACACGCGTGAAGGGGTGCGCGGACATACTTGCGCGGTCCAGAGTTTGCTGCTGCACGACCCCGCAGCCGAGGATCTCGAGCCACTTGCCGCGGAAGAACACCTCAACCTCGTAGCTCGGCGTCGTGAACGGGAAGTACGCCTCGATCCAGCGCACGCGCAGCGGCTCGCCCGCCCCCTCGCCCGCGTTCCCGCCGAAGAGCGTGAGCATGAGGCCGTTGAGGGACAGCTTCAGGTTGCGCGCGACGAGCTCCGCAAGCACGGGGTCGTGCGCCGCCTGGTGCGGGTTTGCGGGGGTGATGTGCGGCACGTCCTCGATCACGATGTTCGAGCGCGAGAGGTGGTGCGAGAGCCGCTCGTTGTCCTCTTCGAGCTCCGCCTTGCCCGCCGCGTCCGCCGAGAACACCCGCGCACCCTCCATCTGGTGGAAGACGGGGTAGTGCGACGCGTCGATCTCGTCGCGCCGATACACGTCCGCAGAGAGGAGCCATTTGCGCTCCTGGCGCGCGAAGACTTCCACCTCGTGCGCGGAGGTGTGCGTGCGGAGCATGAGCTCGCGATTGATGTAGTAGCTGTCCGTGGCGGCGCGTCCGGGGTGGTCCGCAGTGAAGCCGAGGTCGTCAAAGTTTTGCGCAGGCGTTACTACAGGTGTAAAGCCCGTCATAGAGTTGAAGTCGCGGAAGTGAGACGAGATGAGCATTTGGAGGATGCCTAGCGGGTGAGAGGGGTTCATATATAGGTTACGCCCAACCTTGTCTATGATGGCGGAGGTTATGTTCGTGGTGCTGTCCCTTGGGTAGTCCTTGCCGAGCAGAGACACAGACGCAGGTGCTGAGTAGCATCTCCGCAGTTGCACTGTACGGAAGACATGTCGAGAAAGACGTGCCCGGCAGACTGTCGTGGACATGGTCGCAGCACTCACTGCAGAGCACCGGCAGGTGGTGGTCCTTAGCAGCGGGAACAGCAGCACCATAGGCGCCCAACGCGGCTTCCGGCCCTCCGGGACGCGTCGAGGACTCGATCGCGATTTGGGCATCAGTTTACCGTTTCGGGAGCAGCCACAGCGGTTCACAAAAAGAGCAACACATCAGGAATATCGACTACTTCTATTCGTCCACATAGATAGACTGTTATGGTAGTACAGTGCGTTGTCTCGGATGGTTGCATAGCAAGAGCGTGGATGCGGCGCGACAGCAAAGAACATCGAAAATCTAGGTGTACTTGACCCGCAACGAGAGGTTGAACGGAAGTGTCGTAGCAGTGACGGTGATCTCGCCACCATCCGGAACCAGCTCCGACACCTTCTTCTCCAGGTTCGGCCGTGTGGCCTCCTCCAGTTGTGGTGGTGCTTGGAAGTATATCTGCTTCCCCGGTGCGGACAGAGATGGCTTCTTGACTTGACTGGAAAAGCAGGTCAGTACCTGAGTGAGCGCAATGGAAATGACTAGCCGCACATATCTTGCCTCTCGACAAGCATTTCGATGAGCCGGTCCACGGTCCACTCCTTGCTGATCGTAACGTCAAGGGACTCGCCACCGCAGACAGGACAGTCATCCCGCTTCTCGTGCTCGAAAGTGTACGAGTACACGCCGTCCGTGCCGATCAACATGAAGTAGTTGTTCAAGTACGCTGCAGAGCTCGTCGCGATCTTGAACGCCTCGTTGCAGCAGGAGGCTACGAGAACCTTGAGCGAACAATCGAAATGGCAAGACGGGCTGCCCGCACCTGCAATAATGGCATTGGTTGATGCGATGGCGGGAATGATGTTCTTCACTACTCCTTGCGTAAGTGAGTACGTCACGCCTTCGATCTTGAACTCCTGAGCGCGCCGGAGGGCCACTTGGTATAACCACTGAATGTGTTCTGGGTTATCTGTATCCATTTTCTTGTCTGAAGGGAATGCCAGAATGAGATGGGAATACTTAGGACTCATTCACGACGCACCGCCATGTACGCGGGGCCATTCTAGCACTGAAGCCCACTCTATGCAATGTTCAGGGAGACGCGGGGTATTCGCGATGGTGCAGATGGGAAATGCAGTAGGCTTGTTGAGCATATCGAGGGAACATTCATAACAAGAAGTGACGGTGGGTAGGATTACACGCGCTTGGCCCTTGAAACCTGTATCATTGCGTTAGTATAGATCTCGATTGAGAGTACAAGACACACAAACCTTCCGTACCGCCGTCAATGAGCGGCTTCAAGCTCTCTGGATTTTCTGGATCCACCATGTTGACGAGCGTCGCGTTAATCCATCTCCGAGCCTCTACTGAATCCAATCCACAGATGACAAGGTTGAACTGCAGGTAGTACTCCTCATCCTTGTCCTGGATCTTGCCAAAGTATCTGAGAGACATTTGGGCATCAGCATCTGTGAGTGAAGAGGATAAGAGGAGTCACACACGGCGTGACCTTGACCCCGGGAACGCGGTTCATGATGAATTCGGCAGCCACATTGGCTTTCGATTTGCCGACGTCCTTCGGCCTAGCTCGTGTGAGAGAGACCATACTCGCACAGTACATATAACTTACCGGAAGAGGAATTGACGGTTCAAGTTACTGATGTCGATCGTGTCCATGTCTATTACATGGATATCCTTGAAGCCAGAGAGAGCTAGATTCGCAAGGATCTCGCACCCCAGGCCACCTGCACCGATCACGAGAATCTTGCACTTGTTCCGTAGGAAGTCTTTCACCTGAAAAGAACATGCTCAATCTCTAAGTCCTCCAACACACAGAGTGGCTAACCTCCTCGCCGGCAAGGAACGATGGATCGGTGCGAGGACCTGGTCTGTCCAGGATCTGGTCGACATGGTAGTAGCGGCCCTCCCAATCGGTAGAAGACGCGTTTCCGTTGAGAACAGCAGCGGTGGCCATAACTTGGTTAAAGAACAGAGGTCAAGGAACGGGATATGTGGGAGAGAGATGTGTAATAGCCTCGGAACGAGCCTGCGCAGGGCGTGGTCGAGGCTAAGTAAGTGGACAACTAAGCGCCCACTCATCCGGGGTACTATGGGCGCTTCGCACCTTTTTGATCGAGATTCTCTTTCGTGCCCCGTGCTTGGCTCTGTCCATTGCCCTCCCTCTCCTTGCACTCCCTCGCTTTCGTTCTCATCGTTCAAAATGGCGCAGGCACCAACGGTCTTGCACTTCAGTGGTCATCAGTACCTCCGGCATCGGCTGGTGCTATCCATACTCAGCGGCAAACCGGTCCGGATTGACAAAATTCGTTCAGACGACAAGAACCCTGGTCTGCGAGGTACGTCCAAGCCCGTAGGTCTACTGAGACGCGTTGTTGACCTCGATGTAGACTATGAAGTGAGCCTGCTAAGGCTACTTGAGAGAGTTACGAATGGCACGATTATCGAAATCTCTGTGACGGGTGAGTAGCAGTGTCTATCGCCATACATCGAGTTCTGACCCTCCCTCTTGACAGGTACTGCCGTCCTGCTGAAGCCTGGAGTTATAGCTGGAGGCTCAGTCACCCATGAATGTCCAACATCGCGCTCTGTTGGCTACTTCCTTGAACCTGTGATTATGCTTGCCCCGTTCGCCAAGAAACCAATGCAAATCACCCTGAGGGGTATCACCACCGATGACCATGACCTTTCCGTGCGTTCACAAACATGCTTCATGCGCCGCTGAATCTCACGGTGGTTCCTTGTTAGGTCGATATTATCCGCACTGTAACATTGCCCCATTTGCAGTTATTTGGGGTCTCTGACGGCTTGGAGCTGCGAGTAAGCATCAACGCCTCATAACTCTTTCCTCCATTCGCTGATACGTTGCTTTGCCCCCGTCAGATCAAGAAGCGAGGGAGTGCTCCTCTTGGAGGCGGCGAAGTCCAGTTCTTGTGTCCAATCGTGAAGCAGGTCAAGACGTTGAACTTCGTGGATGCCGGAAAAATCAAGCGGATACGCGGCATATCGTTAGTCCCATATCCCCTAATACCCGGAATGCGTTAATAAAGGCCCGAAGACATGCCGTTCGTGTCAATCCCCAGTTCTCCAACCGGATGATAGAGGCAGCTCGATCAGTGCTCAACCGCTATATACCCGACATCTACCTATACTCCGACGTTTACAAGGGAGAGGAAAGCGGGAAGTGAGTAAAATAGCATATGCGCGTCGTCGCAATCGAACTCATGTCGTGGACAGATCGCCTGGATATGCGCTCAGCCTTCTTGCCGAATCAACAACAGGTGCGATGCACAGCGCCGAGGCTATCTCAAAACCAGGTGTACCACCCGAAGACATAGCGTTGGAAGCCGCCAGGTCTTTGCTTGTCGAGATTCGGAAAGGTGGCGCCGTTGACAGGCAACATCAATCACTGGTCCTGCTGTTCATGGTCTTGGGCAGCGAGGATGTCGGACGTTGTAGGTTGGGCGAACCTACCGCACGAACGTGAGTATGGTTCACTTCTCGACACGGGAACCATCATTGACCACCATCTCTGCTTTGGACATGCAGGATACAGTTTTTACGGGATGTCAAGGAAGCCTTCGGGACTGCGTTCAAGATTGCTCCTGCAGACCCAACTGACCCGGAGTCTACGGACCTGATTTTCTCTTGCTATGGCGTTGGCTATGTGAACGCCAACAGGTCGTTGGCTTGATCTATCAGGGCCATAACACTCCACTACAGCAGCCTGTGGCTAGTGGGGTTCATTGCTTCTCGTGTACTCATACCAACAAGTATAATAGCGTACTTAGCACATTTTATCTGTAGATTATAGATATCTGTCCAAACTCTTCGTCACCTTCCGTCGCCCCGCCTGCCGCGAACAGCCATTGCCTCAACACGGGCCACCCGACCTCGAAATGCGTGCAAATCTCGTCCGTGTGGTGCTCCCCATCCAGCAGCGGCAGCAGCTCCGGCGGGAACTGTGCTGCGCCCTGCAGCGTGCCGTGCGACGCCGACGCCTCGCGCGCGATCCGTGGGCGGAACAGGCCGCCCATCGTCGTCGCCGAGCGGCCTCCGCTCGAGTGCTCGCTGTCGAGCCCGTCCGCGGACACCGATCCGGCGAGCGCGAGTGCGTCGGGCGACGATGACGAGATGTAGCGCGTCGCGGCGTGGCTGTGGCGCTCGGCGGCCACGGACGCGGCGCCGGGTTTGTGCGCCTCCACGCGGCCTTGGCCGGACAGGCGCGACATCGTCTGGTACGCGCGCTCGGGCAGCGGCTTGCGCCCGTCGCGGCTGCGGAGCATCTCGAGCGAGCTCTCAGCGGCGCTCGCGCGCCGCGCGGGGACCACATGCGCTGTCGTGGGCGAGACCGCGACGATCTCCGCGCCCGCGGAGGCGATGGTGGGTTGGGCGTTGGGGGCGCGTCCTCGGAACCGTATGGGCTCCGCGTCTGTGCGTGCAGTCGGTGGGGACTCTGGGGTTGGTAGTACGGTGGACGCGAAGCTCTTGCCGCGCTTGCGACCGAGGGAAGCCATCGTTGTACGCCGATCGGGCGGCTGCTCTGCCCTGAGGGGGCACAGCAGGATTGGCCAGCGATGCACTCGGCAGAGGAAGCCCTGCGGTCGCCGGGGAGGTTATTGTCAGTGACAGGCCAACGAAGTACTGCCGTCAGAGCAAACCTTGATTACGCCGAAACTGGTGAAACGGCGAACGTCTATCCCGAGCTTGTGCACCTCAAATTCCTCCATCCAGTCTCGAACTGTCTTTCCCGCCTTGAAACGAGAGTATAGATGCAGCAGTTTTGGCCAGTCTGGGATGACACTGCCTATGGAGAGCATGAGGACGCATCTCGATGGGTGAGACGACACTCAACATACCGGGCTTTGTCACGTAGGGCCCGCACTCTTCTTTGATGTGCATCTCGTCTGCAAGCCATTGTATGCTCTTGCGGATGGTGTACATGTTTGAGTATTGGAAAATATCGACTAGCATTATGACTTGGTAATACCTAAGAATGGGCAGTGAGCAAGGCGACGTCCGTAACTCAGGTACACCCACAGTAGATGCGATATAGCGAGACGAGTGAGGTTGAGATCGCAATTGGCAAGACGAGCAATCCGAGTAATGTGGTTGATACCGTCTATGTAAGGGCATATCTTGCAATGCCGTTCGGTGAGGGGTGAAATATGTGTGGAGGAAGCTGGACAATACCTTTACAATCGTCAAATCCCAATTTGGCTCTATCCTGTTCGTGAGGTTGATGAGCGCGAGGGGCACCATCCAATCCTTCACTGGCGGAGGGTTGGGATAGAATGGGAATATCTTCAGTTCAACTGAATTGAACGGGTCGATTGGTATGGACGTCTCCGAGTAGGAGTTAAGGTCTTCGTACAGCTGCTCAAGGATAGCATGTATCGCCGGCGCACTACGAGGAGACGACAGAAACCTGGACTCTTTCTACCGCTGCTATTAGCACTGATGAGTATGCGGATGATGTAGGAATTTGCGGCTAACCTCGCAAGTAGTCAGTACCCGGCTGACTTTCCGGGCCACCGGTTCGTAGCAGCTGAGATCTGCAGTGCGTTCAAAAACGAAACACACGTTATAGAGGAAGTAGTTCCGCGGGTAGTACTCTTCGTCTAGCCTCACAGGAAAGCCGAGGATCCGGTGCCCCTTGGTGGCGCAGGTTACTAGTCGCCCACATAGAGACTTGGGAGGTATAATGTATTTGGATATATCATCGAAGTTGAAAAATCGGGTTGTAGAGCTGCCATGCTTCTGGGGCGACGGAGGGTCCCGGGAGCCTTGTCTCTGTGCGGGAGACGAAAAGTTGGACCTCGACGGATGTCGTGAGGATAGATCCGGGTCAGATGGCACTGAAGGCACAGGAGATGCTGCGTAGGGCGTGCTACTGGAAGCACCCGATGTATGGCCAGAAGACGAGGAAGTAGCGATGAGAGCCTCTGGAACTTGGGAGACAATCTTGGGCCCCTGCTCGACGTCGAAGACGGCATAGAAGACAGACTCAAGGCGAGGCAGAAAAGAGGCACCGTTGGAAGACATGCTCGACGTTTCAGTAGATCCTAGACCGCAGAGAATAGTGGACCAGGAACCAAACACTTGCTGCTCGTGGCTGCGGGCCGCTATGGAAGCAAAGCCGCGGCACGGATATGTGGGCCAGCTCTCAAGCGTTCATGGACAGCGTAGGTACGCCTGTGTCCTTCACTATTCTAACTCTTTATCAGTACCAGTCCGAAACAGAGCCCATAGATACTCACTCGCACAGACCTGAGACTCGGACGGCTCTTGTTGCTCTCCGATCGCACACTTGTCCCAAAGAAGCGTAGCGAAGGAGACGCCCGTGTTGAGGCTACAAGACAAGCTGACTAAGCAGCGCTAGCACAAGTAAGGTTAGAGGACTTGTGCACGGTGGTCATCGTCCACCACCATCCCTGTACCCTCGTCCTCTAGATCATATCTTCAAAATGCCGAAGTCAGACATAAACAAGGCTGGATGGGAGCAGAGTGAATTTCCCATATTGTGCGAGACCTGTAAGTCAAGTTCTGAACCGTCCAATATCCCAAAGGCTTACAGATCTCCACCAAGGCCTCGGTGACAATGCCTTCGTCCGTATGGTACGCCTCATCTCACTCACCCTCAAGCCAAGTCTGTAACATATGTGTAACAGTCCAAACAAGAGTTTGGTCGCTCCTGCGGCACATGCGCGCGTCCGTTTACTGTCTTCCGCTGGAACCCTGGCTCTGGCATGCGATTCAAGACCACCGTGATCTGCCAAACATGTGCCAAGATCAAGAACGTATGTCAAACATGTCTCCTCGACTTGGAGTACGGACTACCTACGCAAGTTCGTGATACGGCCCTCGGAGTCGAGAGTGATGCCCCGACGAGCGATGTCAATCGAGAGTACTTTGCTCAGAATATGGAGAGCAAGGTGCGTTCCGGATTACTGAATCCTGCATTGCGACGGTTATCAAGTGGTGTTTAGTTGGATGGCGCGAAGTCATTATTGGACGTGAACCGGGCATCTAGTGCCGGCAAGGAGATGTTGAAGCAGCTCGCACGTACCGATCCGTACTACAAGCGGAACAAGCCCCACCTGTGTTCGTTCTTTGCGAAGGGCGAGTGCAATCGCGGCGATGCGTGCCCTTACCGGTACGTCTGCCAGTTACTTAACAATATCGGGTTGTGGCTGATATTATCCAGGCATGAGATGCCAGTACAGAACGAGTTGTCGAAACAAAACATTCAAGACAGGTATCATGGACGCAGTGATCCTGTTGCGAGGAAGATTCTATCTACGCATGCGGCGAATATGGGCTTGCAGCCACCGGAGGACCAGAGCATAGTTTGTATCGTCTACTCTCGGAAGATTACTTTTCGCTCACCGAGTCACGACAGACATCTTTGTTCCTGTCGTCTCTGCCGGAGAACTCGACGGAGGAGAGCATACGGACATGTGTTCTCAAGTCTTTGCCTGCGGTCCAACCTTCACAGCTGAAGTCCGTAGTCTACGTTGCGAAGTCGAGGTACGTTTCTCTCCCTCTACTGTAGCGGTTGGGCTACCATTAACTGACCATCGTTTACCAGATGTGCCTTTGTCAACTGGAAAGACAGGGCTACCGCTGAACTTGCTGCACAGACGTGGGCCAATGGAGTGGAAATCGGAGGAGAGACTGTCAGTGTCCGGTGGGGTAGGAGCAAGGGTGCTTCGGGCTCGAAGGCAGCAAAGCCTTCTGCATCTTCCGTCACTGCTTCAGCGTGATGCCTGTCTCGCTGTGTTGTACTGCTATATCCCTAGCTTGATGTATGCTACTGTATGTTTATTGCTTCCGGTCATGAATTCAAGAACATGAGTTCTGAAGGGTTTGCTGCAAGCAGGCGCAGGGTGTATCTGCGGCCTCCATTTTCGGCGCCAAAGAGTTCTTCAGCTTGTGCTGCTACTTCCACCATGGCCGAACACTCCGACGCACACTTCGACCAAGGCATGTGCAACAACCGTGTACGACATGGCGGACATTGACCGACACCAGTCTTTAGCTCATACCGCTCTGCGGCTTCTGAGAGACACATGTTCGGCCGCGATCGATGCTCTGCAGCAGCCTCTCTCGTCTACGCAAACGTCGCTGCTGTCTACACCCCCTTCTTGCGCAGTGCTCCATAAAGACTACCAGTCACTCCTCACATTGATCTACACCTCAACCACGAAAATAACTCTTGTGCTGCGACCGACCGCCCCTGCACCTCGTGCTGCCCTCGGACCGATCGGCGACCTGGGGACAGCCATCACGTCCCTCGCAACATGTGCTACTCTCTTCGACCTACACGGCGCGACGCTAGCCTCGTATGCTCGTCATTCGGCCCGCAACATATGCGATGCGGTCACTTCCCTAGCAGTTACGCTTGCGGACAGTACTGGCCAGGAGTACCTTGTGCGCACTGGGACGGTCCACGATCTAGTGGAAAGGGCACGCCGCGAAGTTCCGACTGATAACGTCACTGCGGTGAAGCAGCGGTGGAAGGCCGATCGGGAGATGCTGGAGGATTCCTTAGGTGATATCAACACCATGATCGAGGAGGCAGAGCAAGATGAGGTCGGGGATGTGAATGACGACGAGGAAGACTTCGGAGACGAGGAGTGGGATGAGATAGGGTTCGGTTCGACGAAGAAAATGTCGGACGTTGAGATACAGAGGACGAAAAAGGTCTGTTATAGAATCACATGTATTGCGTATGTACATGTGGCTGATTCCGCATGCTTCGGCAGGTACAACCGCTTGTGCGGTTCGCAATCCTTCTCCACAAACGCGTCGTTCCCGATGTCCTCGCTCAATCAAGGCCTACGCAAGAGGCTGCATCGTTCAACAACGCACTGGACGCGCTACTGCCAAGATCACACGCCGTCGTGCTCGCCATGGAAGAGGTTGTGGCGGCGCTCTATGCCCCTCAAAGGCCCGCCGCTCTCGCCAGTGCAGTCACAGCGTTCAAGGACGCCATCAGCGAACTTCATAGGTCGCTAGTCTCAGATACGCTCCTCCTTCCAGCGCCGACAGAAACGGACCTTGCGAAGAGTATTGGGGCGATGAACCTCGGCGAAGGCGGGGAGAAGAAGGTCAAGGACACGCGGAAGTGGTTTGACCAGTGTCTCGCGCAGATCCACAAGTCTGCCGATGCTGTCAACGAAGCATTAGCATCAGATCTTGACAATGCATCGTGATCATCCCTTTCGACAGCGCAACGATTGCAAGGCTTGGACAATTGCGCGTCACAGCTTTGCAGTTCAACAGATTGCTCCTCTCTGAGTGAAGTCGAGACTATGTTCTACTCGCGCAAGTCAAGTCCGACATGACCGCCGACTGACGTGCAGCAACAAAGTCTTGGCAGGGCATGTCGCATGTACAGGTTCATACAGCCTGGTGCTGATGCCAATTCACGAAGATGTTTCACGACTTGCTTCACATACAGCCTCCCCGGCATTTTCTGTAGGTCGAATCGCGATGCACGCAATCCCGACCCCTTAGATCAGGTGGTGAATGCCATGTACTCAATCCCGTGCCCAGGACACACGTTACTATCCATGCGTACGGAATGGACACCGACCTGTGGTCATGCGGGTGATCAAAAGCAGTGTAAGATACGAGCATATAGCAGTGGTATATGGGAGAGTGTCCCGCACATTGCTACCACCAAAGCCTGCTGATTCCTTGTAAGATCCACAATGACCGCAAACATCACTGCAGATGTATTTGCTTCCACCGAGTTTGACTACTTGGTAGTCGGCGGAGGCAACGCCGGCCTTGTCGTGGCTACTAGGTGGGTGGTGTCCTGGTCTCTCCTTGCTGATGTTTCATTTACGGGCTGAGCATCATAGGCTGACTGAGGACCCCTCTATCCGTGTCGGAGTGGTCGAAGCCGGGAGTTGGAATCCTAACGACAATATCATCAACGTTCCCGGTATCGACCAATACCTCTTGTGCCAGCCACGGCGTTATTGACCCGCGCGTAGCTCTCAGCGGGACGGTGATTGCCAACCCTCAATATGATTGGGCTTTTATGTCTGCGCCACAGAAGGACGCGAATGCTCGACAAGTGCTGCAGCCACGGTGAGCCTCCTTGCCGTCGACCGCGGTGCGCAGTCTCACCTACTCCTTGCGAACCGCATAGCGGCAAGGTTCTAGGTGGTTCCTCCGCGGTGAGTAACGGAAGCGTGTCGTTCATAATTCGCATTGACCATCGTACCAGATCAATTTTCTTCTCCTCAATCGGTGAGTGGGCAGGTCCGCACACGGAAGCAACGACGACGAGACTGATGCACAACAGCGCTTCCGCTCGTGAATACGATGGCGAGTATGCACAAGCGACACTGATAGCATGCACGACTGAGTTTCTGTCCAGGGATTGAAGCACTTGGAAACCCCGGCTGGAACTGGAACGAGTTCTTGAAGTATTTTAGAAAAGTGCGTTCACTTGATAATCGTATGCCAGATGGAATCGGACCTGACGGCCAGTGTATAGTCCGAGACAACTGTTCCCCCTCCTGCTGATATCGCCGCTGAACATCGCATTCCTTGCGAAGTCAATGCGCAGTATCACGGCGACTCTGGCCCTATCGTGAATGCATATCCAACCTGGACTAACGCCCTGCGGCCCGTGTTCCTCGAGACGCTTGGAAAGCTCGGCGTTCCCCAGAACGCGCATCCTGTGGGTGTAAAACTTTGTAGGGATGTGACGATCCAGCACTGATCGTGCAAGCAGGACGATGGCGACAACCTAGGTGCATTCATCTCCAACGTCGCGATAGATCCGACCACAGCTGTCCGCAGCTATTCTGCTAATGTATGTTCTTCTCGCTTCGTGATCTTGCAGACGTTGGCTGACGAATATCTAGGCCTACTACGGGCCTAACGCAAGCCGGCCAAACTTGGTCGTCCTGACGAACTCGCAGGTTACGAAGATCACTGTCCGCGAGGGCACGACCCCGCTCCAAGCTACAGGTTTAGAATTCCTTAGCGGGGACAAGACTTTCACAGTCAAAGCGAGAAAGGAGGTGATCCTTTGTGCAGGTTTGTCCGAGCCGATTGATTCCCTCGCCCCTTTTTTGACTGAACTGTTGCACGACGAAGGCGCCGCAAAGACTCCACAAATTCTTGAGCTGTCTGGTAAGATTGATGTGAACGCTTGCTCGTGACATAGCTATATGACTCGTAGGCATCGGAAATAAGGATATCCTGAGCAAATACGGGATTGAAACTCGGGTTGACCTCCCTGGCGTCGGAGAGAATCTGCGTGAGTTATACAGTAGCATATGCGCGTATGCTGAGAGCTGACGTAACCGTAGAGGTACCCTGGAAAGCCACTTGTACGCTAGCAGACTACTGACCTGCTTCCCAGGATCACGTTTCTGTGTTCACCGTGCATGAGATTGATCCACAGTACGAGACCCTCGATTCGAGCAAAGACCCTGAGGAAGTGGCCCGGCAACAGGAGCTTTAGTACGTCGACTCGTGCCTCCACTCACAACTTATCAAACACTCACGTTTGTTCCGCGGATCAGTAAGTCGCAGCGCGGCTATCTCTCGTCTGCCCACCTCTCCTTCATGGGTATGGTGCCTGCCAAAGCGTTTTTCTCCGATGAGCAATCGCAAAAGTGGAAGGATGAAGCACTCGCTCGCGCCAAGGACGCGCCACAAGGGTTGAGGAAGCAACTTGAGCTCCAGATCCGTTGGTTCTCTGACCCTCAATCTGTCGAGGCTGAGTGCGCGTGGATAGTGCCACGAACATGAACGAATGCATACTCAGTTGTCTGACAGGTTGCTGCCTCTCCCGTACCTGCTCCAACTATCAGGGATCGAGCCCGAACCTGGGGCTCACTTCTCATCCATGGCATGCGCACTCATGCACCCGCTCTCGCGCGGCCATGTCCACATCGCGTCTGCAGACCCGACCGCGCCGCCTGACTTCGATCCCAGTATGCTGTCATTGTGCATTCTCTGCGCTGGTGTTCACTAACGTGACGGTCGCAGAGTACTTCTCAAACCCGCTCGACTTGGAGCTGCTCGTCAACTTCCTCAAGTTTGCGCTGAAGCTGTACGAGACGAGCCCCCTCAGCGACGCCGTGCGCCAGCAGGCGTTCCCCCGGCCCGACCGATGCACTTCGGACGAGGCCCTCATAGAGTATGTCAGAGAAAATTGTAACTGCTTCTGGCACCCGATCGCGTCGGCGTCGATGCTCCCTCAAGAGGATGGAGGCGTCGTTGATCCTCAACTCAAGGTTTACGGGACGGCGAACATCAGAGTCGTACGTTCCTCCCATGTCGTTCGTGTAGGGTCGCACTCTGATCCCTCCTGGTAGGTTGATGCGTCGATCATTCCTGTGGTAAGTGTTTTGAAGCCTTGGAAGGGAGACTCATACCTCATCATTTCCTGGTAGCAAATGTCCGCTCATACTCAGGCCACCGTGTATGCCATTGCGGAGAAGGTACGTACAGCTCGCTCATGTACCTGCGAATCATGGTCTCATTCTCACCTTAGGCTGCCGACATCATCAAGGGCCTTTGACGCCGCGGCTGCCCTTGTCTCTATTCAAATCTGTACTGTTACGGATACCGATCCCATGCATTCTAGCCCTTGATTCACAGTTTGCATTGACACCGCGCGAGTTCATACGGAGCAAGGTGAGAACTCATCGCAGCCGAGCTGTCCGACAACATAATGAATGTAGAGTAGACACTGCAGTTTGCGAGATTGCATCCCAGCGCAGGTTTGCAAAATGCAAGGGATAATGGTGGGTCCTCTGTATGCCTGTACAAGTGGCTGACTCGATCATGAGGGCAACCAAACTATACATGTGACTTCTTACATGTCTGTCTGTGAGTACCTCGGTGGCACGTCCTCCTATGCAATCTGGCTCGCCTCGCGTTCAGTAAATCACAGAAGGAGTACCTCTCTTCTGCATTGGCCACCATACTTGGTTTCCTTTCAGCGAGAGCGTTCGCGACCGAGGAACAAATTGAAGGATGGAAGAGATGCATCCGAGACACTCTGAACAACGCTCCTAGCGGTCTCAAAAAACAACTCAAACTACAAGTACAATGGCTCGACGATGATTCGTTCGCCGCGGGAGAGTATGTACTTTCCTCGCGGACTTCGCCTTTCCGCTTAGCCCTTGCTGAATAGGAACGCGCGGTACATAAACTGATCCCGTTCCCTGGGGGTTTCCTCCCCTGCGGTCTGCATCCAGAGACCCACCCCGGGTACTCCCCTATGCTAGCGACTATTATGCACCCCCTTTCCCGGGGCATCGCATTTGCGGACCCGGGCGTGCAGCCCGCGATCGATCCCAGTACGTCCCCGCCGGGGGAGGGGGGGTCCCTCTCGCGAGATCTCCGACTCTCACGCTTGCACAGACTACTTTGCGAACCCGGCAGATGTTGAGATGATGCTCTCTCTGTTTTGATTCACGCTCAAGTTGTACCAGACGAGCCCACTCAAGGACGTCGTGCGCAAGCAGGTCGCGCCGACCCCCGAGCAGAGCGCGACAGATGAGGCGCTGTTCGAGTACATCAAGGAGAACTGCAACACGGTCTATCACCCCCTCGGCGCGGCTGCGATGCTCCCGCGCGAGATGATCGATCCCGAGCTAAAGGTCTACGGGACCCAAAGTGTGTGTGTGGTACGCCCTGCTGTCTAGTTTCCATGAGCACATTTGCGGCACAGGTTGATGCCTCTGTCATACCCTTCGTACGTGGTCAAACCACTGCTGGTACAATGGACGTTATGCTGAACGCACTGCGGTACAGGAGCTCTCGGCGCATATCCAGGGGACTGTGTACGCCATCACCGAGAAGGCACGTACTGGATTACTGTGCTCGCCCGTGTGTATAGTAGTGAACAACATCTGCTAGGCCGCAGAATATCATCGTACGCTCAACTCGCGCCTCTGAACATGTATACCCAGATATAGTACTCCACGTTCCCGATGTCTGTTCATTTCAAGCATTTGACACATTGCTACCCACATGATGGTTACTGCAGGGCGAGATGCGACGGGTTCCTCTGTGGTCATGTCACCTTGAATGCGACTCACGCGACCCCCTTGATTATGTCAGAGGCCTGCAACGACCCACGATTTGGCGTCAATGCGGGTGCAACAATGAACAGGATGGCTTACTTTCTCAGCAACGGCATACACCGCAGTCTGGAGGTGCGACGCGACCAGCAAAGGGATAACCGACGCGTCTACCACCCGAAGATTTGAGGTCCCATACACCTTCAGAGTGGACGGGTCAACAACCCCTGTCTTCTGGTTCAGAGATGCTCTCACTCCTGACAGAACGAGCTAGTACTCACCACCGAGGCTCCGAGGGACCATAGCCGCAGTGCCCGCAGGATGCCAGAACGGCGAGGTGGCCGCCCTCACATATCTGTCACCGCACACCCGTGAGCGCAAATACGTGCAGGGCCGCCGTTCCGACTTACGCCAGAAGGCCAGACTCATCTGTAGCATTTGCCGGCGGATCGTGAGGGGCTACGATGGCAGACGCGAAGGGCGGGCTCGCAGCAATCTTCTGTGCGAATCGCACGGCCTCGAGCATCGACTCAAAATCTGTGCATTGTCTCTGAGCATGAGGATAGGCACAGCCGAGACCATACAGGGCTGTTCTTACCGACGGCGTTGCTCAAGTACTGTGGGTCGATCACGGGCGGCGCGAGAGGATCGGTGGAGTTAAGGTGCTTCATTTTACACCACATAAATGAGTATTCCCGTAATGCACGAAGAGAGACCGCTAAATACGTACGACTGTACCACGAGAGAAGGGATGCTGATAGACAACGTGAGAGGTGCATACGCAAATGCTTGCTTGACTCTCACCATGATCCCAGCACCAAGTGTCACGTAGGAGACACCAGGTATCGGCGGGAGCGCTGTGACGTTTCCCGTTGGGTTGAGAATGAACTCCAGATCTGAGATAGCGTCGTCGTGCAGCCATTTGCTCTGCATGAGGTATTGGGCCTTCGTGAGGGGAGATATGCCCGAGGCCGCGGCAAGGGTGGCAGCGTGTTGGCGAATGCTTTGGACTACGTCGGAAGATGCAACGGCTGTAATAGGCGGATATGCCTGTGCAGATTCCGCCTCTGCGAACGCCCCCGTATGGTTGACCGCACTGTGGCCTACGTCAGTAGAATTATCGCTTGACGGCGTACTGAACTAACGCACTACTCCTGCTCCTGCTCATCCAGGAACGTCGCATTATTCCTCAATTCATCTACGTAGCGCCATGAGTTCCGCGGTCTGTGGAGGAAATTGTGAGCTCACCGAACGTCCACCAGCCAGCCGTCAGTGTAAAGTCTTGCTGCACTATACTCTGATCCTATGGTGGCGTATCAGCAGCAGACTTGCATATACCGCGTCCATACAGTATCATCACCTGCAGGTTCTCGCCTACACCCGGAAGATCGATCAACGTCTTGATACCCAGGTCGGTCAGGATCTCTGAGTTTCCGATTCCTGCCGAGTAGCACTCAATTAGGACGTGTTTCTAGACGTAGTGGAGGGTATGCCGTTACCAGACAATTCCAGCAGATGAGGGGTCTGCAACGCCCCTGGCAATCGCTCATGAGAGATGGTCGGGACGGTAACAGCACTTGTAGCACGCCACCTGCAGAAAGGATGACTTCTCGCCGCGCAAGGAGGGTGCCGTTGAACCCGGTCGGACCAATGGCCACTGTGTTCACCCCCAAAGCAGAGAGGGATTGATGATTGACGCTTTGGAACAAAATCTTCGTAGCCTGACGCGATATCTTTGTCAGTTGTTGTCCTGACCCGAAACTAGAATACCAGGTTACCTGTGTGCTCGAAAATACCTGGAGATTCGGACGGGTCGCACTGATGTTATAGTACGTGCTCGCAGCGTAAGATCGATGTCCAAGGTCCTTCGCTCTGTCGATCGATCGCGCTGTGTTGTAGATGCCAGTCGCGTTCCCGTCGTACTGCACCGAGGTTCAGTACCACATCGGATGCAAGTTGCGTAAACGGACGAACGGGGTTACTGTTTGTAGGGATACCCAAGCTGTTCAGCGTTTGCACAAATGGGGACGTCAGGTTGCTGTATAGAACGTTGAATGACGGCTACAAGGGTGTTTGGATCAGAAGAAAACTCTCTGATCCCTGATGAACATTATCCACGAACCTGGAGTGGACCAAATCGTCCATGCGAGGCGTCAAAGACGGCCTCAGAGACTTCTACCGCCCCAGGGAATATACCCTGAGGCACGGGCGGTGGAGAGATAGCCTCGCTTTTCCTGAAGTATGGTAGCAGGCTCGCCCAGTTCCACCCTATGGCGCCAAGCTATAGAGGTGTCAGCGTGAGTACTGGGCAGTTTAAACCCGCCATACCTGCTCCCAGGCGTCGTATTCCTTCGTTGATGCTCTATTCCACGCCATGAAATTGAGGCCGCTTGACCCACCAAGCATCTTCCCTCGCGCTTGTAGCGTAGTGGCGTTGTTCAACGCTGGTTGCGGAACTGAACGAAACGCCCAGTCAAATTCGGGATTCCCGAGGGCACGACCGTAGAATTCTAGACACAGCACCGAGAGCTATGGGTTGAGGCAGCCTTTGACTTGAGACCGGGAACTTACCCGGGGTGTCAACTAAAGGCTCGTTGACATGGTGAATCCCAGCTTCAACCACTGCTACGGTCGTGGTCGGATCTTCGGTCAGGCGAGCGGCTACCACGAGACCTGCGGTCCCTCCACCTGTGCAATCACGTTGAGCTTGCGTGCCATCATAGCCCTAACGGCCGTAGTTCGGGGAAGACACTTACCGACAACAATGTAATCATATGTTGCATCGTTCCCTGCGATTTTTTCGTAAGATGACGGGACTAGGTGAGTATCATTAACGTACTATCACGCGCGTTTACTAGGCCTGTAATAGCCAGGACGCAAAGCGCGATGGGCCTTCCGCATGAACGCATGGCAGCCGATGCACGGTGAGAAGGAGGTCAGACCGAACGCAGCCGAATGAGCCAGACCTGGAGGTGCGCTTTTATCACAACTCAACCTCTCGATGGGCCGGAAAAGACGGAACTTATAGAGGAACAAGTGCCGCACAGATTGAGGAGTTCAGGCCATTACCATACCTTTCAGGGGATATTCTCAAGGAACAGGAAGTATGGAAGATTGCCCAGTCTCATCACAGACGTACTGATCACATACCGCTTCTCGCACAACCCGTACTGTGCCGCCTGAGCGTCCGCGCTACAGTGCTATATCCAATCATGAGAAGTTTCAGCCATTGATCTTGCCTACACATGACTAGGCCGCTAGTCCGACTAGTCCGAGGGATGTAGTGTTGTGTACACGTCCGTTCCTCATGGTCGCTCCCAAAGCTGTGACCCTACAATAGACTCAGTGCGACAGAACCAAGTGAGCGCTGAGGACGCACCCCACTGTCATGCCGGTGCTGGCCGACAGTTGGCCGCATTTGCCAGGACGGCTACATCGAACGAGTCCTGTTCGATTCTCGCCGCCGCATCCTTCCCATAGCCCCAAATCTCTTCCTCCATCGCGTCGACGTCCTCGCATACGAGGAAGCCATGCGCATGCAGGCGCCGCAGGGCTTCCCGGATCCAGACACGGCAGGTCCAAGTCGGCTCGCGAGCCCTGTCAACCTCGGGGACTGCCATAGGAATTTGGCGGAGGATGCTATCGACATCATCGACCGTCTTCGCACCCGGTAGTCGACCTAGCACGGCGGCGGCCGCGACCGCAGGAGAGGTAGCGAGAGCGAGGGGCGTGCGATCATGGGACCACCGCTTGTCTTCACCCTGCATCCCGTTCGTAATCGCATGGAGTTTCACACCTGATGGTGTGCCTGACGATGAGGTCGTAGTGGGCGCATCTGGGAAGAAGAGGAACCAGTGGAAGCGCGGTGGCGTCGTGCTCATGAGATCGAGCGCAAGAATGATGCTGGGGTAGTCCGGAGGAGGCTTCAGGGTAGCTTGCCTTGGCATGTCAACAAATAGGGTATTGTAATCGCAGTCAATACATGTGTGAAAGGGAGCTGCTCGTGGTTTGTGGACAAGCTGATGCCGAGCCGGGCGTCCAACTGAGGACGGGTGCTACAGAGGCGAGATCAGCGGATGCACGAAGCGCTTGACGCACGAATTCGAACTTGCGGTGGAACCGTACCTGAGAAGCTGTAGGAAATGCGTATTGGGACGAATGGTATGTTACACACAAGCAAGGGTATACAGATACAGCGCATCACAATCCGTCTAACGCTGTTCGCCAGCTGGAGCAGTTGATGGTGCACGCTTTTGGTCGTACATCTCCTTGAACGTGGCACCGAGAACGTTTGGGAAACGGGCGGTAGAATGCCGTAGGCGGTGCAGAACGAAGCGCTCTATCTTCTCTGGTGCAGCCTGGAGGTCAAATGAATTTCTCTGCGCATTGTGGGATGTCAGCGTATGCCTTGCTGTTAGTGGGGGTGAGGCTTACGCCCTCGGCTTCCCGTTTCGCACGGGCTTCCTCTCGCATTCTGTGTAGCTCTCTCTTCCGTTCCTCCTCTTTCTGCTTCCGGTTGAGGCCGGAGTTCGGAGTGGAGACACCAGGCTAGATGTGTGTATTCAGTACACTGCACGAAACATTAGAGCAATCGCGCACATACCGCACTCTTGAATAGCTCCGAATAGACAGACGAGTCTAGCAAGTTCAAGTCTGCAGACGCACCAGCAGGCTTCCTTTGCCCGACTTGGTTGCTCGTCAGGGCCGGTGTGAGGTGGCTCTTCTCTCCTGCGGATGCTGCCATGGACGCGACCTTGGCAGTGGATGGCGTCGAGGGTGCGGTAGAACCGGTGGTGGGGGGTTTGTTCTTTTTTATGGGTGGCAGCTTGCGCTTCTTGGAGATACTTGTCTCGTCGAAGAGCTCTGAAGTCAAGGCAGAATTGCTCCTCTGGGCCTCTGGTCGTTTGGCAAAGTCGTGAATAGACGAATGAATCTTTCGCTCATCTCTGAAGGTGATCTCTTTGTCCTCCTTCTCCTTTGTGACTTTGCTCTTCCCGCCTATCTTGATAGTTCCCCCCTTCCCGGCCTTGCCCTTCGCGCTTCTCCTGTCGGAGTACTCTGGCTCGGGATCAAAGTCGTCGTCATCCGTAACCACGACCTCGGGATCGTCGAACTCTTCGTCTTCGTCGTCTGTCCAGACCACTTGCCTCCGAGGCTTCTTCCCTGAGGACTTGGTTTTGGTGGGTTTCGGCTCTTTACGCAGCTTGCTTGAGGACGGTGCAGGGTTGGCCGATCGCCGTCGGCTCCCAGTGGCGGGTGAAAGTGACCTGGATGCGACCGTTCGAGGCTCAGGTAGGAAGCGGGTGTCCTCGAGCTCGCCGTCGATGTCAACCTCGATGTCCGCATCGCCCGCGGGATAGGTATCGTCCCCCGATTCTCCTGATACCGCGCGACTGGAAGTGCGTGCCTTCTTCCGCCTAGACCTCTCAGGTGGGAGCTCGTAGGACTCATGCGCCTGGTTGCTGCCCTCGCCGTCATCATCATCTGACTCGACTCGTTGAATGCGCCGTTTGGCTGGCCGGGACTCGGTCTAGCCGCAACGATGAGATCCATCGAGCGTCGTGTGAAAGCGCTTTACGCACGAGATTTTGTTTGTTTATCTTAATCTTCAGTGACATGACCGGGTGTCGTTCGAGTCAGCGAGGAATTCAGCTTTAGTATGGTGGCGGTTGTCAGTAGAGTGCGCACCGAAGTGGCGAGAGGGACGTCTGTTGGCGCCCGTGTGCTGGGCTCCGGGCCGGGGTCGGACCGAGATATTCGCGTCGAGCCATGGGATCCGCGGTGAGTGTGGCAGAAGGGCACTCGTGTCGACCGCCGCTTGTCCGGGTTGTATCGCGACCCCCACCAGCTCTCGCCGTTCCTTTGCAGCGGACTACCACCAGCGTGCTTTCACCCGAATCGCCATGACAGAACACATGCGCTTCGACAAGATCTTTGGCCTCCAGGGTCGAGTTGCTCTGGTGACCGGCGGCGGCACTGGCATCGGCTGGCAGATCGCGCTCGGACTCGCAGAGAACGGCGCGAAGGTGTACATCACCGGGCGTCGCAAGGAGACCCTCGAGAAATCCGCGAGTACGTTCGCCGCACAGCACAAGGGAAATGGGGCCATTGTACCGTAATACATAGCGCGTTGGAGATACGAGAGCCAGTATCGACTGATGCTTGTCCCTCGTAGACTTGCCATGGATGTCACTGATCGTGCCAGCATCGCCGCCGCGCGCGATACATTCGCATCTCGGGAAGGCAAGCTGCACATACTAGTCAACAAGTGTGTATGCATCACCCCGCGAACCTCGTGTATGATCGCGACCCGCTAACGCCGCGGTGTACAGTGCCGGTCAGACGGGGCCGGTCTCTCCTTGGCTTGAGGATCCTGACGCACCGCAACGCAAAGACCCAGACACGCTCGGCCGCGCTCTCTTCGAAGGCGAATCATTCGAGAGCTGGGGCGACGTGTACAAGATTAACACCTTCTCCGTCTTCTTCGTGACCACCGCTTTTCTGGGCCTGCTCGCGAAGGGAACGGAGGACAACCCCGCGTACACATCTTCCGTCATCAACGTCACTAGCGTGAGCGGCCTAGTCAAGCTGTGCCAGAACCATGTACGTCGCAGCACGCGGCCACCACACACTCCGCGCAACGTGTGCTTACATACATGCGCCGTCTATACAGTTCGCATACAACAGCGCCAAAGCAGCCGCTTCGCACCTCACGAAGATGATGGCGACCGAGTTCGCGCTGAAGAAGGTCCCCGTCAGGGTCTGCGCCGTCGCGCCGGGCGTCTGGGAGTCCGAGATGACTTACGACAAGATCACGCCCGACCTCGTCGACGTGGTCGGGAAGACCATCGTACCCGTACCGACCAGGAGACCCGGAAAGTCAGTGGACCGTTCAGCACGATTCGGCGTATATCTGATCGTTTTCTTTAGGGCGGAAGAGGTCGCCGGTACCGTGATCTACCTCGCGTCGCCAGCGGGCTGCTTCACAAACGGCCAGGAAATCGTCATCGACGGCGGCTACCTGGCGGTGAACCCGTCCAGGATCTGAATGGGGCATGTAAGAATGGGGCATGTGAGTACTATCGTAGGAGATACAGTGATGTCCAGCACTGATGCCGGAGAATAAGTAGGGCAGGCATACGATAAATTACGCTATCTCAGCGACTGTGTAGCTATCAACCAGCGTGCGCGATGTAAGACCACAACAAGTATTAATGTAAGTGCGTACACGTTATAGGATGCAGGTGTCCGGTGTCGTATCGCGGCAGTCACGTCAGCGTCGTCGTCGTCGTCGTCGTTATGATGTTCGGGGAAACACAACAGTCATCGTGTCAGTGTCGTCGTGCAGGCTGCCTGCCGCAAGCCTGTCGCAGCGTAAAGGTATCATCAGTCACGCAAACCACACCCAAGCCAAGCGAACGTTATGCCGGAGCCGCAGCAAAGCCTCACGGGAAGCGCGCCTTCTTGGCCCGTGCATACCTCAGGTCGACCTCGCGCCCGCCCTCCCACACCTTCAGCATAATCCCCACCGTGCCCAGCCAGCGGAGTGAACGCCAGTCGATGCCCGCGCAATCGCGGAGGTAGAGCGCCGATATCGCGGGGAAGACCTGCGGCCCCGTCTGGAGCTGCGCGCCGCTCAGCCGGTTCAGCACGTCCAGGACCGCCTGCGCGGTGAGCCGCTCGCACCGCACGAGCGCGAGCGCACGCAGCCGCCGCCCCGCCCCGCGCAGGGCGTTGACGAGGAACGGGTGCGTGACGTGCGCGCCCTCGAGCGTGAGGGTCAGGTGCGGCGCCCCGGGGTACGGTAGCAGCGCCAGGAGCGGGCCGAGGAAGTGCTCGGCGAGCCAGCCGTGGGCGACGTGCAGGTGGGCGAGTGCGGGCAGGCGCGGCAGCGACTTGAGCACGGTGCGGAGCCGGGGGAAGCCGCCGTCGAAGTGCGCCGCGTGTCGCGAAGGCGGCGGCGCGACGAGATAGAGCGAGCGCAGGACAGGGAGCGAGAGGTGTGGGAGCGTATACGTGAGCGCAGGGGGTACGTCCGGCCAGTCGACGTACAGCGCTAGCTTGCGGAGGCGCGGGAGGTGCACCGCACGCGAGAAGGACGCAGAGAGGGCATAGCGCGATGCTGTGTCCCCGCGCCAGGGGAACGCAAGGCGCAGTTCCTCTAACGCTGCTGAAACCTGTAGCATGTACAACACTTCCGCCGCTGCTTGAGCCCCACGGGTGAATCCATGGTGGGTATAATCGAGGTATGTGAGGTTCTGGAAGAGGGATGGAGCCCATGTGAGGCGGATTCCGTGAATTGTTGCGCGGCGCAGCCGCGGTGCGAATCCATTGAAGAGCATATACTCTTTAGTGTCATCGTTCTCCGGGTAAACGAGCGTCAGCTCCCGGAGCGCGGGCGCCTCGATCGCCGACGAGTGGCCACAGCAGCCGGAGAGGGCAGCATTCCAAAGGAAGGGCGCGTAGCCGACGAAGCGCACCTCGAGCGACCGCCAGCGGTGGATGTAAGGCAGCACGACGTGCGTGCAGAGCTGGACGTAGTTGTAGTACGCGAGGTGGGACATTGCAACGAGCGGCGCGAGCTGGATGTCGAGCGTGCACGCCTTGGCGCGGTGCACGCGCGTGTTCCACATCTTCAGGCTGCCGTCGAGGGTAATGCGCCGCCAGAGTGCGGGCGTGTGCAGCGCAACGTAGCGCCAGGCGCGGCAGACGTGAGAGACGATGACAGGAAACATGGTGGCCTCTGCAGCGCCGAGCACGAATATATGTGCGAGCACCTCCGTGGGGAGTTGCATGATTCGATGCGCGGCGCGGGCGGGTGCGCGGGTAGTAGGATACGTGGCATGGTGAGTTTGACTGCGGGACGAGTGCGCCGCAGGTTTGCGGTCATCGCGATGCTTGGACTTGGACTTGGGCTCTGCAAGAGACATGGAAGGCGTCAGCGCTTCGGAGGAGAGTGCCGCGTAGAGGCTGCGGGATACCGTATACTCACTGTGGTGCGGTTCTCTTCTGCTGCACGAAGAGATGACGGCTCAGTCGGTCGAGTGCATTCTGGCGGGTGTGGACGTACTCTGTGGCGTAGAAAGACTTGACTGCGTCGAGGATGGAGCGCGGGAAGGCAGTGGGCTCGTCCTGGCGCGACCGCTTGAAGGGAAGGGGCATGCTCCCGGCTGCGCGTGCACGATGCAGGGGAGAAGACGGCGGCGCGCGCCCGCGAGAGGCGGGGCATAATGTATTTATGTGAGTGCGAATCCGCGCAGGGCCGGCGGGGGAGGAGGGGAGGGAGACGAACGCGGGTGGCAGTGACGCTGATGCCGGCGCTGGGAACGACTCTCGGGGCGGAATGTAGAAAAAGGAGCGGGCTTATTGTAGGGCTCTTCCCGCCGGAAGACAAAGCAGAGAGGGGGGCTCAACCAACGGGCGTGTCCCGGGACAGGAACCGTAGAATGGAGAAGCGCGTCGGTGGGAACGCACAATGCGATCGCAGAGTGCCCAACTCGTCTCCTTGGGCTCTCCTGCTCCCGGCGCTCGCCATCCAGCGGGCGGCCCCTTCGCGCCTCCTTCCCGGCGGAGTTCTACCGCAGCCGATGCGCCTCCTCCGGCTCCTGCTTTCTGTCTCTGTGAGCTGCTCGCAGGGATCCCCGGCTAACACATACCAATCGCGGGTTCTCCTTGGGTTAGGGCCCGGCACAGATGCCACTCATGTATGCGATCTACGGCATATGCGCCAATAGCCTTGGCTGGTGGGCGGAAGGGTTTCGCCTGAGACAGAAGCTCTGAGCGCCCCGTATGTCTGCTGGTTATATTCACGACGAGTGTGCGATATTGGCCTGTCTCTGCGATAAACTCGGGCGAACCAAGGCGAAGACCGTTAGCGAGTCCTCGATCCTACAGGAGACCCCGTAGAGCTTTCGCCGCAGGTCCTGATAACTCGCTTGGGCGACGGAACTAGAGCGCGTGCTAGCGGATGACATCATCCTCGCCTTCCGTCCAGCACCTACTTACCACAAGTAGTGTTCGCCCCGGGCGCAGAGATGCGACGCATACTTCAGGTCGCCGTCAGCAGGACGGGCGAGGCATAGTAGCCCACACGTAAAAGGATCCGTACGCATATGCGTCGTCCCACGCGCTCATCGCCGCGTAGCCTGGGTGCTTCTACGCGCAGCGCCGCAGGAGTACTGTGAGGAAACTTGGCCGCGTGCTGTCAGGGCGCGTTGCTTCCTTTAGGACGACACACGTAAGAGCTGAGAGAAGACGATTTCTTGTGCCGTGATATGCGAACAAAAGTGCTTGTTATGTTGCTATCTAGAACTGCGTACGATTGCATCAGACAGCGTTGGTGGTTGTGCACATTGTATGAAATACTGACTGACCAAGCATTGTGCACGAGTTTGACGGCTATCGGCGAGCGAACAGATCAGATGCAGCTAGAGGGCCGAAGGACCGAGATGATCACTTGATGCCCGTACTGAGCGAACAACAGGTTGACCTCGGGCCCTGTATCCATGCAGACGAATGTCTAGCTTTCATTGAGTTCCCGCTGGGAGGCGCATCGCGAGAAATCAGCATTCACGTGTTACGCCATGTTACCACTGCGTAGGAACATACCGTAGATTGCCATAAGTCGTCGCGTGCAGATGCACGCCTAGCGTGTGGCAGTCCAAGGTTGCATCGGATCACCCTGTGAATAGGTCGAGGTGTGCATATGCGGATGTTCTAACTCGGGAGAGAATACAGCCACCAGGACCCGCGCATGAGATAAGGCAGCTGGTCATTATTCACCACGGAAAACGTCCTATAACTGAGAACAGATCGTGAGCGGTAAGAGGAGCAGGTACCACCGTCGGACTCACCGCAGATATACCTCCTCTGAGCCTGCGTTACAATGATTGTTACGAAACGCTGAGTGCCACGTATACTGTTACCCTGCAGCGGTCGGGCATAGTCCACCAAGCAGCAAACCAAGTACTGGTCATGGTTGCACGCACGCAAGGTACATGGGTTGTAGGCGCGCGGGTCCGCGACCGAGACGAGTTCGAATTGGGCGCCAAAGAAGAAAGAATGTATCGGGCGTTGTTCGATCGTTGGCTGCCTCAGCCACTGACCCCCACCTTGTCCTCCTCATCACACTCCCCGCTCGGTCGACAACGAGCAACGACTATACGAATCCGCTCAGTACTGGGCTTCACCCATACATACTCCTCGGGAACTCTGTGTCCGCAAAAATGACTGCTCCTGTACCTCTGGGATTCCACGCCCTGCCACTCCCACTTGCGCAACTGTCCCTAGCTGCTGTGCTCAAATGTGGACAGTCTTTTCGTTGGAGCATCTTCCCTCTGCATACAACAAACCAACCTACTGAGGATTCGAATACACCAACCCATGAATATCGACTCTGCCTGCGCGACCGCGTTGTCTGCCTTCGCCAGTCCCCTGATACTCTTTTCTATCGCTCCGTCTTCCCTCCTACACACTTCGGGGATTCTGCGACACGCGAGGCGGAGACTCTGCTCTGGATTCGAGATTACTTCCAGCTTGACACCGACCTTCTAGAGCTCTATCGTCAATGGGGTGCCTCAGATCCTGTCTTTCGCCGGTTGCGGGACCGTTTCGAAGGAATCAGGGTGCTCAGGCAAGATCCTTTCGAGAACTTGATATCGTACGTGTTACAGTGCCTCCGTCAATTCTGCATATTCATAGCATATTACAGCTTCATATGCTCGTCAAATAACAACATCTCGCGCATCACAAAGATGGTCAAGTCATTATGCCAGCATTACTCCCCCCTTCTCGTCGCGCTCCCTCCCCCGGACACTACCTCCGCAGAAGAAGCCTACCACCCATTTCCTCCTCCATCTGCATTAGCAACGCCAGAAGTCAGCGCAAAGTTGAGAGCTCTCGGCTTCGGCTATCGCGCCGACTTCATTCAGAAGACCGCAGCCATGCTCGTCGAGACCCATGGCTTCACTCAGAATCTGAACAGTCGTATGGAGCCGTCCGAAGAGTGGCTCATGACACTGAGAGCTCTAAGTACTGCGGAAGCCCGGACCGAGTTACTCAAATTCAGGGGTGTGGGGAGAAAGGTCGCCGACTGCGTCCTCTTGATGAGTCTCGACAAGGTGTGTTCCTCTGGAGCTCCGCGGAATATGTTTCCTGAAATCATGTGTGCCAGAGGGGAGTGATTCCCGTGGATACACATGTGCACCAAATCGCGGTCAAGCACTACGATCTCCGAAGCGCTCCAAAGACTGCCAACTTGAACCCGAAGCTGTACGACGAAGTTAGCAATAAGCTCTCCGCTGTTTGGGGAGAATATGCTGGTTGGGCGCACTCCGTGAATATGTTCCCTACACGGTTCGCGACAAAACACGCTGACCGATACCGTTCTCTCAGGTCCTGTTCACCTCCGATCTGAAGTCCTTCGCCTCATATGGCCTTCCATCAACGCCTCCAACGCCGTCCCTGACGCCAGACAGAAGCTCGGTCGCCTCCCAAGATACACCCTCTATCATGACTCCTACGACCGAAGGCAAACCCACCACGACGAAACGCAAAAGAAAGCAGTCGACCGCGATGTCAACACCTCCGAAACGTCCTAAGCCGTTTGAAGAGGTCGCAGATATTTTCCCTGACATACCCGCGGAAGTCATGGTCACGCTTGAGGACTCGCAGTACAGCCTGGCTGATCGGGTCAAGCGCAGGAGACGGGGGGGTGGATCCGTACTTGCCGGAGGGGCCACAGTGATACCGTAGCTCTGAGTCTGGTAGGCGAGGGTGTCTGCCTAGCCATCATGCTCATATAGTACCTTGTAATCTCCTCGACCTATTTACGTATATGTATCTTTAATCTATCCTGGCAGCTAGGGTCACCCTTCATGAGCCTACGAAGGTATGCCTCTAAGTGTTAGTGCTGCTGTCGAGTACAAATGCCCATGAACCGTATATCCGAATCCGATATAAACGGAAGCGCCTTGAAGTTGATACAAGTGCACGTCATACCACGCACAGGCGTCCCTGGCATCCACAGCCATCTTCTCCTTCCCCTCCCATAGCGAGCATGTCGGAGCCCTCAACATCGCAGCAGAAAGCCAAAGAAAAGGAGGTCGTCGACCCCGAGCAGGCGACCGTGACAAACGGGGACGAGGAGGAGCACTCCGGCTCCGAGGACTCCGAGCACGAGCAGGACGCGGCAGGCACGTCTGCTGTGCACGCCGCGACGCCGTCGACGACCAGCAAGAAGAAAAAGAAGAAGCGGTCTAAGGCCGTGAAGGCTCTCAACGCGCTCCGCGGCGGGGGCAAGGACGCGATTCCCGAAGATGTTGTCAAGATCGTGCTCGAGAAGGTCCGCGCCGAGGGCGGGGAGGCCGCCGCAAACGCGGACCCAGAGACGGTCAGGAAGGCTCTCGAGCAGATGAAGATTAAGGACTACGTCCAAGGCAAAGCTGGCATTGGTGGGACGAACAAGAAGGATACAGGCGGGCATAAGGCATGTGTGCTCCGTATCCTGTTGTACCTCGCTAACCGGTAGGTACTGCAGTTCTGGGAGACACAACCCGTTCCGCAGCTAGGTCAGTCTCCGTCACTTTGAGCCAACCACCCTCTCTAAGTGTCTTAATGTGGTGGAATAGGCGAGGCACCACCAGAGCAGGATGGACCCATTGAACCGTCAAAACCCCGTGAGGAAGTCCGCAAAGACCCGTATCCCTTACCCAAGGAGTTTATATGGTCGACGCTGGACATTCAGGAAGGTGCACAGGTATGGATCCGAGATCTCATCTGTAGTCAAACCTCTCAATTGAATCACGTCGACCTCCAGTTGCGCGAATTGTACGAGTTGCTGTCCGCCAACTACGTCGAGGACGACGATGCTTCCTTCCGATTCCAATATTCTGCGGAGTTCTTATCATGGTCAGGACGGTCTTGCCTTCCCACATACTTGAAAACTGATCGGGACACGGAATAGGGCGCTCATGCCTCCAGGCTATCACAAGGACTGGCATATTGGTGTCAGAGTGGCCTCCAGCAAAAAGCTGGTTGCATTCATCTCCGCCGTTCCAATCCGAGTGCGCGTCCGCGAGAAGTGAGTTGGACCGCGACTTGCATCAACTTTGGAACTCATGAACACTTATTCAGCGAGTTCGACGCGAGCGAGGTCAACTTTCTCTGCGTGCACAAGAAGCTACGTTCCAAGCGGTTGGCACCGGTACTCATCAAGGAGGTCACTCGCCAATGCCACCTCAAGGGCGTCTTCCAGGCTCTCTACACGGGCGGTGTTCTTCTGCCTACCCCCGTATCGAGTTGCAGGTGGGAGATTATGACACTGTACTTTGTTGATTCTGTTGATCACTTCAATGCGGATGTTCTCAGGTACTACCATCGATGTATCAACATCCCGAAGCTCGTTGCTGTGCGATTCACGGGCGTCCCTTCGACCATGACGCTTGCGCGCATGATCCGGCTACACAAGCTGCCAGACCGGCCTCGCCTACTGGACCATGGCCTGCGCGAGATGGAGGATCGGGACGTACCGCAGGTTACCGACCTGTTCAGTCGGTATATGCGGCGCTTCAACATGTTCCCAGTCATGAACGAGGACGAGGTCCGCCACCAATTCCTCAGTGGCCTGGGCATAGGTCCTCGAGGACCGAACAGCTGGAAGACCAAGCGAGAGGGACAGGTCGTGTGGACTTATGTCGTTGAGGTTCGTCTCCACCACCCTATCCCCAGTATATAGCTAATATGCCTGTATGCAGAATCCGAAGACGCAAAAAGTCTCCGACTTTGTCTCGTTCTACTCGCTGCCGTCGACGGTCATGAACCATGAGAAGCACAACCTGCTCAACGCCGCGTACCTCTTCTACTACGGCACCGAGACCGCGTTCGAGCCCGGTGCGGAGGAGAGCGGCCGGCTCAAGAAGCGCCTCGAGGAGCTCGTTGGCGACGCGCTCGTCATCGCGGACAAGGCCGAGTTCGACGTGTTCAACGCGCTCACGCTCATGGACAACGTGTCCTTCCTGCAGGACCTGAAGGTACGTCTTCTGCGTGTTCACCCACAAGTACTGCGGCTGAGCTGTACTGTGGCTGTCGCAGTTCGGTCAAGGAGATGGCCTGCTTAACTTCTACCTGTACAACTGGCGTACGGCTCCTCTGGCGGGTGTCACCTCGGTCGATGGTGTGCCGGCCGGAAAGGGCGTCGGTGTTGTGATGCTGTAGACGATTGTGTGTGACACCACGTGCTTATCGCCCCTAACCGTCGCAATGTAAATCCTGGGTGTGAGTTGATACCAAGTAGAATGTAGCAGACACGATCTATGTAGCATTCGGAAGTGTATCGCTCAAACATATTAGCTGCTCAATCGTGCATCCACTAGGCTGCCAGTCATCTTACAAGGCCATAGTCACTCCAGGGCTGGTGACCATGTAAAAGGTCCCCATGTCCACGCAATCATGTCAATGTCAACTCATCCATGCAGTGGCTCTCATCAATTGTGTATGGTCGGAACAGTCACATAACTGATGTACAAGGTCATGAAAGTCCAAGATCTCCGCGTATCTCTGCACGTCTCGTCATGTCATGCGCTCACCAGGCTCAGTCGCTGTAGTACATCACGTCGTCCTCGTCGTCCACGCCGAAGTCAGGTGTCGGGCTCCGCGACCGCTCTACCTGGCCGCGCCGTTGGGGCAGCACAGGCACAGAGGCACCTCCGGCTCCAGTTGCACGGGGTTGGGAGCTTGCTGCTGGCGGAGCACGCGAGCCCAGGGTCTGCCCGCCGGAGCTCCACGACGCGCCGGACGACTGTTCTCTCTCCTTGCCCTTCGCAGACGGCTGAGACGGCTGCGAGCGGCCTGTGAGCGTGGCCCCAGATCCTGAAAAAGCGCTGGACTGGAAAGGAGAGACGTTAGAATGCACTGATCAGCGTGGGAGAACCAGAACATACCTTGGGTGGAGAGTGTGTAGGCTCAGTGTTTGGCGGTACGTATGGCTGGACGGAGAAGCCGAAGAACAGCTTGCCAAAGGGCAGATTGAGTGGCGCGGGCGCAGAAACATCGTCGTCGAGGCTGCCGTTCGTGACTATACGATGTTTGCTGCAACGAAGTCAGTGTCCTGCAAATGGGCCACCGAATCATAGAATAGGCTCACTCAGTGCGGATGATCTTACTGCCTTCCGGTGCTTCTTCGGGTTTTCGATGGCTGGTACCCTTGCCTTTGGTCTTGCGGCCCGATAGTGTCTCGCCTTTGCCCTTGAAGCTTTCCCAGTGGTCGCCTCCTTTACTGATTGCTGCGCCTCTGGGGAAGCCCCGGCGAAGGCGCCTCCCAGGGAAGAGGACGGTCGAGAAGAGCCAGGGATGGAAGAGCTCAGGTCGATGTTCAGCTTAGACGCCATAGTGGATCGCGGGGCCGCCTTGGGTCGTTCTGGTTCGACATATCCCACGGGGGCGGCGAAGTCCACCTCGAGATCTGTGTCGAGAACGCTGATGCCCTCGCCACCGGGGTGCGTCTCCATAACGAGAAGACCGAAGACGATCGAGTTGTAGGAGATTTCGATGATGTCACCCTGCGTGAGCGCGGAGAAGTTGCGCAGTGCTTGTTCGAGGCTGGAAAGGATGTTTCAGGACCAGAGAATGACAGAGTGTATGGCAAGAACGCACACTGCCTTAGGATCCGAGATCTCCAGGAAATCCACAGTCTGCGCCTGGAGCTTCACCATCTTGCCCTTCGGGAGTTCTGCACCAGTGATTCGGATGGGATCGCCTTCACTCAGGCGCAAAGTCTTCATCATCCATTGAGGCAGGTGCACGCAACCCTCTTCCGCAATGAACTCCAGGACACCACTGTGTGTGGACGCAGCGGGGTTAGCGGGATTACGCAGCTTGAACATCCAAGGCGACTCGAGATCCATCTGAGTGAGATTTGCGAGGGCGGAGGGAGGCATGATTACTGAAGGATGTGAGTGAGAATGCGATGCAGTAATGGAGCTAAGCACACTCACTCTTGCCACCATAGCTAACATTATCTCGCGGCTTCCCGGGGAGCATCGCAACACTATATGCCTTGAAGTATTCATCGTATGCCCTGGGATTCGGTCTGCCTACACGGCGTGCACCAAGGCCGCCTAGTCCTCTGAGACAAGGCATCTGAGCATTCGAGAGCACTACGGACTATTGAGAGAGTACTCACTGGGCGAACTGGGCGAATAGACCGGCTGGGCCGGCACCACCGAAGCCATTCTGTTGTTCAAACTAGAAAGCAAATAAGACAGCGTCAACAAGCAGGTCAATCTGCGGACGTACGAAGTCCATGTTGGTGGGTGAGATGGGGGTAGGAGGACAAGGGCGGGGTGTTGCAGTGAACGGAGACGCGGCTACAATGACCAAACGCGTAATCCTGGGCGCTTGCCACTTCACGTGCATACATTTATGGGCGTCTAAGAAACGACGCGCCTGCAATTGAGCAGAGCGCACCTTCGACTCCGTTCCATCCCTCCTCCTCCTCCTCCCTTCATCCCTCATGGCTGCCGTCGCTCAACCATCCGTTCAAGCCGCCTCTGTGGGCCAGAAAGCCTTCAATGACAAGGTGGATTCTGCTTCTGCAACCAGCAGCGATGTCATGCTCACATCTCTTCAGGGCAAACCCATGGAAGTGCGCCTGTCTAACATGGTCGCCGCAAAGGGTATGGATTCCTGCGTGATACAACGCGTCGCGTTGATCATTTACTCTTGCGATGTTAGCCATCAGTGACGCTGTGCGGACATCTCTGGGTCCGAGGGGAATGGACAAAATGGTGAGTAGTGCGGGTCCTCATGTCGCGTTCGCAGCTTATGTAGAATTCAGATCCAAACCTCCAAAGGAGAGCTGATCATAACGAACGACGGCGCAACGATTCTGAAGAGCATTCAGGCCCTGCACCCCGCTGCAAAGATGGTGTGTTCAGTATAACATTCAGCCCTGCATTGCGCTCAAACTACATTAGCTTGTCGATCTCTCCGCCGCGCAAGATGTAGAGGCTGGCGACGGAACCACGTCCGTTGTCGTGCTCGCTGGGAGTCTTCTCGGTGCTGCAGAAAAGATGCTGCAGAAAGGCATCCACCCTACTATCATCGCAGAATCGTTCCAAAAGGCGTCAGCTAAAGCGGTCGAGTATCTCACCGAGATCTCTACTCCGATTAACCTCGAAGACAAAACCTCGCTCCTTCGCGCTGCAACGACTTCCTTGAACTCAAAAGTAGGTACATACAGGCCGCATTAGGAGGAAAGTGCTTGACAAGCCAACCTAGATTGTCTCCCAATACTCCTCAACTCTTGCACCCATCGCTGTCGCTGCAGTTACGCGGTTAGCCACCCCTACGTCTTCCAATGTTGATCTCCGGGACATCCGCATCGTCAAGAAGGTTGGAGGAACTATTGAAGACACTGAGTTGGTCGACGGTGTTGTCCTCAACCAGAATGTCGTCAACACCGTCGGTGGCCCGATACGGATAGAGAAGGCGAAGATTGGCCTCATCCAGTTCCAACTGAGTGCGCCCAAGCCTGATGTGCGTACCTGCTTGTCGAACGTGCATTGCACTCCAATTCACAAAGCCGGGTTTTCCAGATGGACAACACAGTCGTGATCAACGACTACCGCCAGATGGACAAGGTCATCAAGGAGGGCCGGCAGTACCTGCTTAACATCTGCAAGAAGATCAAGAAGGCGAACTGCAACGTCCTCCTGATCCAGAAGTCCATCCTCCGCGATGCCGTAGACGACATCTCTCTCACCTTCCTCAAGCGGCTCAATATCCTCGTGGTGAAGGACGTCGAGCGCGATGAAATCGAGTTCCTCTCGAAGAGCTTGGGGTGCAAGCCCGTCGCGGACATCGAGGCGTTCACGGAGGACAAGCTCGGCTACGCGGATCTCGTGGAGGAGACGACGCACGCAGGCGCGAAGGTGGTCAAGATATCGGGCGTCAAGAACAGGGGCCGCACCGTCAGCGTGCTCGCAATGGGCAGCAACAGCCTCGTTCTTGAGGAGTGCGAGCGGAGTCTCCACGACGCGCTGTGTGTGGTACGCTGTCTCGTCAAGAAGAGGTATGCTGGTACCATGTTCGCGTCGCGCTACTGTTTGACGTTCGGCCTTGCAGGGCATTGATTGCGGGTGGTGGCGCGCCCGAGATCCATATTTCCCGTCTGCTCTCGCAATACGCAAACTCCCTCACGGGTATGGAGGCGTATTGCTTCCAGGCGTTCGCGGACGCGCTCGAGGTCATCCCCACCACGCTCGCAGAAAACGCTGGTCTCAACCCCATTGCGATCGTCACGGAGCTGCGGAACAGGCACGCGCTGGGCGAGCGCAATGCTGGCATCAATGTCCGCAAGGTACAGTTTACCTCTCATGGGTGTCCACTCATAGACATGCTTATTGATTATCGCAGGGCCTGATTTCGAACATCTTGGAGGAGGATGTTGTGCAGCCGCTGTTGGTCTCAACGAGCGCCATCGAGCTCGCGACGGAGACTGTCTGCTTGTTGCTCAAGATCGATGACTATGTCCAGACACGATAGATAGCGGCCGACAAATCAAGTGTACAGATACTGCATACTGCTTACCCACGGGTCTAATGCTGCTGCTCTACGATTGTATCCAAATTACTCGCGTTCACCTGAGAGTCGCCTTGACGATGTTCCGTAGTTCCTCATCCTCACAGCGCAACCACCACAGACAGCTATCGTCGTCACTCTCCTTGAGACGTATTACCGCGAGACCTTCTTTGGCAGAGGCAGCTGCTGCGCTGGGACATATTACGATTTTCAGGTCACCTACATGAATACATTCAGCACTCATTCGCTGTACGCGGTTTTGAAACCTACCATCGAAGGGTGGCCTGTCCCGCTCTGTCACCAGGAGGCGACGTTGCAAGCTTTGCAGTCGCCGTAGAACTGTGTCGATCGACGCCTCGCACCACCCTCGGGAGGGGGACCCTTCGAAGCTGTTCCACGTAGTCTCGAAGTCGTGGTCCGCAATGCTCAGCGTGCTGGCTATCGAGGGTGCGGGCTCAGACATGAAGGGCGAGTCCAGTGCGATGAGGTCTGTCCCCTGCAGGATGCATGCTAGAAGCCGCTTCAAGCGCGCAGCATGTGGGAGTTCACGCACCGACGGCTCTTCGTCCAGTATTTGCACCACGGGTAGCGGAGACATATTGGGACGAGGGGAACCCTGTTGAACACGGTATCATCAGAAGCGCGTGCCGCCTCATACGATGACGATGCTCACGCTCGAGATCGACCGCAAATCAGAGGTTTGTGCGGCAAGTGTCAGTTCGCCGGGCGTGACCGTCATCGTCATGGAGTCTTCGTACGATCGTCCGCGCCCGCCGCTGCGAACACTGCCGTCGTCCGAACGCAACGAGCTCCCGCTGCTCAGGCGCCGGAGTCTATGCGTGGGCCGTGGAGGCTCATATGCTGCGTAACGCAGCTTGCTTGGGGTTGGTGAAGCGCGGGAGGATGAGGTCAAGGGCTCTGGCGTGTGCGGCTTCAGAGGCGGGGAACTTGGCAAGATGGATGGCGAGCGCGATGCTGTCCTCTGTTTCTCTGCTTCAAAGTGTTCCAAGGCGACAACAAAGTCGGGTAACTATACGGTGATTAAAACAGACAGGCTCGTCGCACGACTCCCAACGAAGACACATACCGAAGAGGAGTGTGTCGTTGAGATTATGCGCTTTAGGGCATCCTTTGACTGGGAAAGCCTCAGGAATTGGTCGCACCGCTACGGAGGTTAGTAGAGCACGCTGTGGACAAGACATCGTACATACCCGTTTGATGTGTCTCCCGGCGTGGTCGTGGAGGACCTTCACGACTTCAGTCACTTCAGAGGGTACCTCGTCGCACGCAATGGAGATGCGGAGCATGGTGTTCAGACAAGCGTCCTGAATCGATGCTTGAAACATTTCAGCCCCCTTATGATGACTCGTCCAGGTCATTGCACGGACCTCCGTAGGAAGGGAGCTTCTTCGCCAGGCCTCGCAATATTTCCACAGGGGAAGTGGGAGAAAGTTCCAGGTATTCGCACAACAAGGCGGTCAGAATAACCATCAAAGTCGGCCCAAACTCACACTCTTCCTCAATGACGGAAGTGAACAGCACACCGATACATCCACTCCTCCACGAACTGCCCCCTACAATGATCCGAGTTATCTCACAGCCACGCGGCCGATACGTATGTGTTACACTTACTGCTGTGCATGCGTATGAGTACTTCCTCTACTGCTTCTTGGAGTACAGGCCGCTTGTTGACGGGACCATCGCCCTCACAACTCCTTAGTACGACCTTGAGCTGATGAGCATAGACTTCTCCGTCGTCGCCGCACATGATGTCTAGTAGCTCGAGGAGTCGCAACACCAGCTCGTCGAACCCATGCGCGGCAACGATGGGCAGCTCGCCTTGTAATGCTCGAGTGTAGTACCCCTCTACGATGGTTTGATCAACGTTCCACAGTGTTCGCAAAGTCTGTGGAAGATCAAACGTGTGTTACAAGGCTGACCGACAATGCACCAAGACCACCCACTTGTTTGCGAATCACCCTGTCTTCGCTGTCGAGGAGTTTCATCACTCTCTCCACTTCCCATCCTTCTAGCACCGCCGGGATCTCTGGGCTCGTCCCTGCCCAGACTCTCGGGGGCATAGAGGACAAGCAGCGGATGAATACGCAGAGGTCATTCGGTTCGGTAGAACTCAAAAGATGACGGATCTCATGCACGAATGGGGTACCCAGGTCTGCTTGGGCTTCTACGAGCAGCTCTTCCGGACATGCCGACAATGCAGCAAAGCACTGATAGACGATAGCTGTGGGGACACATCAGAAAACCACCGTATACACAATGCGTTGGACTCACGATGAGCCCACGATCCCTTCTGGGCGTAATAGTGGATGATTTCGAAGAGCCTTCGCAGGTCATGAACGGATTGACTGGACCTAACGTCAAGACTATGCTGGCTGCAACTGTAGCCGTAGACACCTACTTCGTTTGCGCGGTGGACTGGATGAGTCTAATGAGTAGCTGACCGTGGGAGGGATCCGGCCGTCTTGACCAGGTCGCGTCTAATAGACCGGATACCACTTCGTGATACTTGTCCTTTGGCAACAGCTCTGCCTACGAACACCGGTGAGACTAACTCCGAACATGAAGAAACCTCCGCACTTTCAGCAATGTCTCGCATAGGTCAAGAGCAGCAACGACCACCGCCGGTTCGGGGTCAATGAGCCTCTTTCTCGCCTTGGTTGCGATGTCGCGGAGGATCTCTGGTTCATACTTGGACAACTTGTCGAATGCAAGCAAGGTGCGTCTCCGTACATGCGGCCTATAATGGAGGGATGTATATCTTTCCGATCAACTGGAATGCCAGCATTAAGCACCATACTGACGAGTTGTGAGAGAGCAAGTCATGTAGACGCGTCTGCACCGCGGGTATGACGTCTTTCAAGGGCGATTGTATGAGGGTATCGAGGGCGAGGCATATCCGGGGCACCGCCGGACTGTCCAAATCCTACGCAGGATGATGTGTGTTGTGTCATTTCCATGCTTGGGTCTACGTACTTTGCGTATGGAGTTGACGAGCATGAGCTGTAGTTCGTGCTCCGGAGGCATAGTTTCGGCACAGAACAAGTATCCTGCGGGGGCCATGTAGACTGTACGAGCATGCGCAATCACCGCTAGCTCACCTACCTGTCCTCTTGTCCTGGATTGTTTGACCAGCCACCGCCAAATTGATAGCATGCGGCAGAGCGAACTCGAGGTCGACGTGCACACCAGGGTTCATGGTCATCGAGCAGTAGAGAAGCAGGATCAAGTTCTCTTTACATTGCTTCTATAACTTTCTTGAGCATAACATATACGTACACGGCCATATACCACTGACCAGAGTCAAAGTTGAGCGCGCCAGTTGCTGTCGGATCGACTGGACTTCAGCAAGGAGAATCTGGTCGGCCGCCTGGGGCGTCGCAGACTCTATCTTGCGCACGAGCGCGTAGTGGGCCCTGCTCATCGCCCCCGACCTTGAAAACGGCACGTCCATAACGCAAGCAGTTTCAGCAAACACGTCGAGGTCAAGCGTAGGTCGTCTGTGGGTCCGGCATGGCAGAGGGTCACAGCGAACCCAATTGTGGCTGAAGCGCGACGCGCGAGGTCGCCAAGCGCGGCGTCGCGCCTTGCTGCTCTACCACCACGACCTTACCCCTCATGCCCTCTCCAGCGGACTCTCCCGCGGCAGCGGCCGCGCACTCATTCAACAAGATCTTGGACAAGTACAAGAGCGCGTCTAAGGCGCGCTCGGCATCGGATATGGAGGAGGCGACAAAGAAGTTGCGCCGGCTAATCCTCGTCGACGGCATACCCTCCAATGTGGTAGGTCCTGTTACTGCGCGGCATATCTCGCGTTCGCGGGGAACTTACCACACTTTCCTGAAGGACCCTACGCTGCGTCCTAGGATATGGAAAATTTTGTTGCACGTGCGGGACATGTCGGCGGAGTCGTTCCTGGAGTATGTCGCGCGCGGGCCTTGCGAGGTTCGAGAGAAGATCCGGAATGATACCTTCAGGTGCGCGCTCCCTTACGCCCACACCATGCAAGCTAACATCTGATCAGGACATTGGCTACGGACCGAGGATTTAAGGAGCGCGTGAGCGAGGACATGCTGGTCCGCCTGTTGGACGCGTTTGTTTGGCGGAATCATGGTAAGCATCCTCGTCCTCCGCCGCGCTGTCATGTCCTAACCCGCTCCCAGATCGACAAGAGAACGATCAACTCGGCTTCACTTACGTGCAAGGAATGAACGTGCTCGCCGCGCCGTTCCTGTACACAATGCCCTCCGAATTGGAGGCGTTTTACTGTTTCGCGAAGTTCATTGAGGAGTCTTGCCCCCTCTACGTTCAGCCGACATTAGAAGGCGTGCACTATGGTCTCAAAGTGAGTTTGTCAATTCTATCGTGCACTCTCGGTTGCTGATAACGTATACAGCTGTTGGACAGATGCCTGAAGATTGTCGATCCTGACCTGTACGCGCACCTTCGTTCGAAGAACCTCTCCGCAGAGATCTATGCATTTCCTTGTGCGTTGCCTAGCTCTTTCTGCTTGACCTGGGACCTGACTCCTATGCTTCAGCGGTCCTCACACTGTGCGCATGTACACCGCCGCTCGATCAAGTCCTACAGCTATGGGATTTCTTGCTCGCGTTCGGTGTACACCTCAACGTGCTCTGCGTCATCGCGCAATTGCTACTCATGCGCGACGAAGTCATGAACTCCTCGAGGTGAGCATCGCTTTGATGGTGACCTGTAAACGAGACTGACGCGATGGGACGGCAGCCCAATGCGTCTCCTGCGTACGTTCCCTCCATTGGAAGCTCTGCCGGTGATTGGCATCGCTGTCACCCTCGTCCGGGACCTACCGACGGACCTATATGACGAGCTGGTCCGGCATCCATACGCTGTTCGCGAATGATTTCTTGGACTAGGCTGGACCTTACCCTCCGTCGTTGCTTTGTTTACTCTTGCTGTCACCCATGTATCCCTATGCTGTAGCTTTGCTGTCCCGCATATATGAACCTTCTACGCTCGTCCCATACACATCCCGTCAGCCGCGCTCGAGTTGGTGACACGCAACGAGCGCGCCCCTCGTATATTGGACGGATGTTCGCATGTTCGCAATATACACATTACACACAAGCTTCTATCCGTTCGCGCATTACATACGGGTCTATGGTTAGTTTTCGTCACTACGATCCGGCAGCGCGTCAATGTATGAACCAGTGAGGTCGAAGAACGTCCACAAAAGTCCGTGCGTAGTCACGCTCCGCAGCGCGCTCACGCCCAGCCCGCGGTACAGCCGCGCGAGCCCCACGAAGATCGGCTTGGGCGCGTTCGGGTCCGGACCTGTGCAGGTGGGGACAGCGTACGGTCGGTCAGGCCGGTCGGCGTGGAGTGCTCGGTCGGCGTGGGCGTGCTCACCTCTGATGAGCCGATGGAACGTCTCCAAGACGCCTCGTCGCTTCTCGCCGGCTAAGGCGCGCTGCTGCACCTTCGTCTTCACGCTACCCGGACTGTCAGCGAGCGCCGCAGCTGGAGAGGTATGCAGACGTACACGTCGAGTGGGTAGATGAGGGCCCAAGAGGTGACACCGGCAAGCGAGCCGCAGACGAACGGCACGAGGGAGACGGGAATCGGGAGCCAGGGCGGGGTGTCGCCCTGCTCACCTGACGCGTCCCGCCCCATGAGGTACCGGAAGCCGTCGTACTCGAAGAAGTACAGCGCGGTGCCCGTCGTGTCCCTGACTGAAGTGCACTTTTCAGCCGTCGCCGCCACGATCACGCTAGCGGTCCGCACGCGTACCGAAGTGCAGGCGGAAGCCCGTGTAGAGCCCCAGCGCGCCGTTCGTGCGGAAGATGTCTCGGATGGCTTCGAGCGTGCCGGGGGCCTTCGCGATACGCAGGCCTTTGCTCGCGGCTATGCTGTATTCGAGTTGTCGCCGCACCTGCGGATGAGGCGCGGTGGGACGGACGGACGCGCCTCAACGGTCGGTGCGCTCACCTTTACGAGTTCAAACGCTGCAATTAGTATGAAAAGGTATGCCGCTGGAAGAGGGACTTCTGGGACTTACGTGCGCTGCAAAATGAGATGAGCGAGCCGGAGAGCGCGCCACTGTGTGAAACGGATGAGGGTGCGGTTCACAATGAAGAAATATCTGCGGTACCTGATACCCCCAGCCGCGGACACATTGAAGATATTGTTGTGGGTCAACCAGTGGCGATCGCGGAAGTACTCCTTCGTCCGAGAGTAGATGGTGAAAGAGGCGGCGCCTTCGAGGCCACGGTTCACGGGCTGGTTTCATACGGACAGAGCAGGATACGTACGGACGAACGAGATCGTGAACAGTGGGATCCAAATCCCTCTGTAAAAGCCAGCAAACCCCTCCTCTTGGTAGACGGTTAGGGCGAGCCTAGGTATGGATATGCGTTGGCGCGTTGTCTGGAGTCTGGACTTGATGGAGTCCAGCTTCGAGAAGCGTCAGCGGTCGGTCATAACCGCCATGGCCGAGGTACTCACCGGGTACCCCGCGAAAGTCGAGATGTAGCTCGCAGACAACGCGCACGCTGCCGCCTTGTTGTCTGCACGAGACGGACGGTCACCTCACGCATTCGCACAACAAACGCAGCGCATCTGACGCACTCTTGAGAAGCTCATCTAACCAAGCCGAGCCGGTCGTGTAGCTCGGCGGCCTGGGGACATTGAGTGTCAGTCGCGATGCGTTCTCTGACTTGGGCGGAGGGGCGAAGGCGAAGGGCACCTATTCTCGCTCATAGGATGCTGTCACTGGCCGGGCAACAGACCGGTTGCGTGCGGTCGCACGAGCGTGGCGATGGTTGATGCGAGCCAAAATGCAGAACAAGAGAGGAAAGAGCGGGGGGGGGGGGTCCGAGAGGAGAGAGGAGACGGGGCTCGAGGAGACGAGGCGAGACGCAGACGAGCAGTCCTTGGCCAAATGCAGACCGTCTGCCCACCGTCCGCTACTTACCGCGACCGGCGGCTGCGACCAGTGAACGCCGCGCGCGTCATGTACACACCTCCGCCCCGCTCTCCCCGTTCCTGTGCGCGTTTAGGGCAAGATTTGTTTCTAATAACGCACTCTATGCTACATCAAAACATAACGTCACTACAAACACATACACCCAGAACACGAAGCACAGCGTCTAGCAAAGCCGCGCAACTGCGAGGTCAATGTGACGAAGTTTCAAAGATGATCTGCACTCTGACGCCAGCCTGTGGGGGGAAGTCCACGAACCCGAAAAATGCCGTCGCACTACCCAACGCGCACCCCCTTGACCACTCAAAAGCCTCCTATACGTTTCTTGACAGGCTTCTTTTTCGCGGGAACAGGCCGGCCACCATGAGGGCCCGGGAGCACCTGCGTGCTCGCCCTCGGTTCTTGGGAGGAGGGAGGGGCCGTCCACGAGTCCACTTGTTGACTGCTGCTGGGAAGGGCGCGGGGGCGCGGAGTCACGAGAGCGTCCTGGGACCGTGCGGCAGCAAGCGGTTTGTGTGGAAGCGTCGGCTGGCTCGCTCCCATGGGAGGTGGGGCCTTCGCGACAGAAGACGACGCGACCGCGGGAGGGCGCTGCGTCTGAGTCGGAACCTTCGGCTCTTTCGCCGGTAGGGCGTCTTTTCCGGTCGAAGCCTTGAGAGGACGTTGGAATGCTGCCGGAGTCGCCCCTGCGTCGTAGGGATCCCGATACACGTATTGGTGGGGATCCGTCCCGACATTCCACTCCTGCAGCAAGAAGCGAACACCCAGAGGAGAAACGCCACTAGAAGCAGGCTCTTCAGGTGATTGGTCGTCGGCCGGCTCGGTCGGGCGGTAGGAAGTTGACTTGCGGACTGGGCGTAGGAAGCTGAATAGTACGGGTTGTGGCTCAAGTTCGCCAAGGGACATCGCCTCTGTCGAGCGAGAGATGTTCAGCATATCCTCGTCGAAAGTGGTGACTGCATCCTTCCCCGGGCGCTTGGGGAGGAACACGTCAGAGGCCAGAGACAGATCAAGAGCCAGCTGGGAGCGAGCGTCGGTCTCCTTACGAAATGACGACGCCGTCCGATCAGGTCCGTCAGCCACCTCGTAGCGAGACAGCGTTCCCAGCGTTTTCTGAACATCTTCTTGCAGTTCGGGGACCGTACGGCGGATGAAGGGCGCTATGTCCATATGCCAAGGTGCCTTCTGAACGAGCTGATCACGGGGAATATGCCCTTGGACCAGAGTTCGATACCCTGCGACGGAATCGAGCGTGCTTCCTGTGAACCAATCGTTCCGAGACGGGTAGGTAGGGTCTGAGCCGGATCGCATGGCAATGTCAAACCTACAACCATTGAATGAACTGCCTTTCTTTCGACGTTTAAACGACTTACATTGTGAGACTGTGTTCCACCGGGATATCAGTGTCCTGCCAAAAGGACGGCATGCGCTCCAGTGTGTCATAGACCGCGGTCATTTGCGCGGACAAGTCAACCTCCTGCCTCTCGATAAACAGTCCTGGTATTGATATGAGCGCTAACCCAGAGAGTATCCGCAGTCGACTCACGGTGATATGCAGGTCGTAGGTCAACTGTGCTGTGTGCCCTTGTGGCGAGCGGACCCATATCTGGCTGATCCGCATTTGCGTCCTCTCCCAATTTCCTGACGTCAGGGGACCATTCCATGCGCACGCGGGACGTGGCGGACGACTCTTGCGCATGTGTAGATGCCCGGTCGAGATTCAACATCGACAATCCTCCGCGTTCGGACAGCTGGAAGATGGTGACATGCTTGAGGCCTGCGAGCGTTGGTGGCTGGAACAAAGCATAGCCCAGATGCGGCCCATCCGGACGGAGAATGGGCGGCAGGGCGGAGGGGTTGTCGTGTAAATGGATCAGGTTGTCGCTGCTGCCGGAGACGTCATACACCGTCACTAGGGAGTTCCGGCGGGAAGTGAGGAACGTCAATGGTGCTGTGCGTGGCGAAGCGTTAGCTTGGTTTGCGGGAAATTCGGACACGGTGCATACAACCAATCATGGGGCGGGTATGGCCGCGAAGTGTTGTATCGAAATCGCGCCCGTGCTTGATGGCAAGGAGTGGCTTTCGCGAGTTGCGCTGGTCCAGCCATAGGATCTCCTGGCTAGAGACAAGACGGACGATGTTATCGTCGGTCGAACATTCGATCGAGGTCAAGATATCCGCTGGGCGAGTCGCTGCGTGGAGTAGATATGGTTGCCTTTGACACTTGTACTTGATCAGTACGCCACCTATAGGGAAATTGCGATATCGACTCACTCTAATATCAAGAATGAATGCAGACTTTTCAGATGTATACAAGAGCGTATCTCGTACTTGAGGCACCGCAACATGATATAGAGGGCGCCCCGATGACTCTCCAGCATGCAATAGTTCGCTGTGGACCATGTGTTAGCGGATGAGTTCAGAATACCTAGCAGAAATGACTGACAACACCGGTCTTCCCTCTGGCGCGCTACAGCGGTAAACTGAACCCATATCATTTACGACGAATCCCACAGAAGTGTTCGCTGACGAGATAGTCATGTCGACAGCATGCCTATTCCCTATGTCTGAGCGGCGTACGGTCACCAAAGGAACGGGTTCAACCGCGAGTGTCGTCTTGTTCACTGCGAGGTTCACTTGGAGGATAGCCGTAGAGCCCGAAGTCCTCACGCCAATGGTTGGAGCTACGACAACTCATCGTGAGCAAGTGAGGACGATGCATCGTGCCTATACTGACCTGCTTTGCCTCTGCCCGCATCGGACACATGGGGGAAGTCACGATCTGTCGTATGGGCGTTTCGAAGGTATAGACAGGTGTGGCCGAAGGCTTGATGTCAATTCTTGAACGCGCCTGGAACGATATCGGGGACATGTCTACACGTCTCTGCGTTAGCATATTATCAGCCTATGTCGCACACTCAACCTACTAAGCTGGCGGTTCGTCTCGCCCATTGGGAATGCTATATATGCCATGTTCTTGCGAGAAGCGTGGAAAGAGGAGACTTCCACCATGTTCCCTGCATATGGATCTTCATCCCGAAGCTTTTGGGAAAGACGGATATCTTCTTTGATCTCCTCTCGAATCAACTCGGCTTGGATGTCGATGTCCGGATGATATGTACGAAGGAAGTGGGCCTGCCCACTGGTAAGTCAATACACACGGTAAGCTATAGCACATAGAACGTACTCCCTGCTCCGCGCGCTGCAACTCAGTAATCCTAGGCTCTCGATATGGCTGTGGACGCGAAGGAGGAAATGCTTCGACCGGCGCGTCTGAAGCGACGAGCTTATAATCTGGTGCCATTGCGTCAGTTGAGTGAGAGACAGCCTGCAATTCGATACGAGACATACCCGAATACTCTCCTTCGACAAAAGACCACTCATAACGACTATACCTCTTTCTTAGGGTCGCGGCACCAAGAGACCCATGCTCGAGGCAGGGATACCGCCAGGGGCCTTCTACCCGCTCGTCCTTCGCCTTACCCTTGCTTCTGCCCTTCTCCGGCGCGGTGCTGTGTTCGCCGCAGTATCCAGGCCACACGTCCATTCCATTTGGCTCAATGAGCACTAAGAGAAGTAACACAGACGGAAAGGGGTCGCTGTAGGCGTATTGTAGAGAAGAGCGAGCAGACGTGAGCAGGAGGCAGAGGCAAGAGAATGTGGTGTCCCGGGTCCGCCCAGGCCGGAGCATCGGGCGTCTCAAAATTCGGACGCGAGCCTGTCCGCGCCGCCACCACCGCTGCAGCCTGCTGTCCCTATTCCCCAACCATGCTCAGACTCTGGTCTTTCGGGACGCGTCCTGTCCTTTCTCGATGTAGGGGCTTTCACGTCTCTGTAGTCGCCAATGCGACTGCGGAGGCAGAGTCTTCAGCCACTACAAGCAGCACCTGGACGCCTACCTCTGTCAGGACGGGCCTCATTGCGCGGAAACGGGGCATGACGGTGATGTGGGACACTAATGGTGTGCGGTTTCCTGTGACGGTCCTCCAGGTATGTTGGGGTGGCTCTCTGTGTAATGCAACGGCATCCAAGTAATGGCTATCCGCGTTCCACACAGCTGGATAACTGTCAGGTCACCGCGAACATCAAGACCGTCCGGGCCGACCAGTCTGAGTACCACGCAGTACAAGTTGCGGCGTCGGACAAGCCAGCCAAGACTACCACTAAGCAGATGCTTGGGCACTTCGAGAAGGCTGGCGTACCTCCCAAACGGATTGTCAAGGAGTTCCCTGTAACACCGGATGCGCATGTGCCAGTCGGTGAGCACATGCGATGCTTGCCCTCCCTCGAAACTGTCTCATTGTGTTAACTTTTGACAGGCACCACACTGTCTGCTGTCCACTTCGTCCCCGGCCAATTTGTGGATGTTATTGCAAAGTCGTACGTAGCTGACACCACCACCACCACCACCACCACCACCTAGGGAGTGCTGCTCACTGCTGCACAGGATTGGCAAGGGTTTCCAGGGCACAATGAAGAGGTGGAATTTCAAGGGTCTCCGCGCGAGTCACGGTGTATCCATCTCCCACCGGTCGGCAGGTGCCATTGGTGCCCATCAGGTCCGTCATGTATGACCGCTGGTATCGCACACGAACTGACAACTCGCCCCTCAGGACCCCGGTCGTGTGTGGCCCGGAAAGAAGATGGCTGGCAGGTTGGGCGGCGAGCGCATCACCACGCAGAACCTCGCCGTCGTCCGTGTTGACTCGGACCTCGACCTCATCTACGTCCGGGGCTGCGTGCCCGGTGTTGACGATGCGCACGTCATGGTCCGGGACGCGAAGAAGAAGATGACACAGTCCGCACAGCACAACAACGCGAAGGGCCTTATGGAGAAGACCCTGCCGAAGGGTCTTACCGGCCTTCCTTTCCCTGCTGGCACGAAGGAGTTGGCAGAGGCGCTTCCTCCGGTGGTCATTGCACCCTCCGCCCGTGTGAGCGACCCGTTCGTTCCCAGGGAATAGATGGTTTCGTTTTGCTCCTCTGAATGTCACATTAGTTGATGGCTGTGAATCATGAACTTTGAAGGTACGTAGCCTGCTGCTTCTGGCCTTACATGGATTGGCATGCCTAGCGCAAAGTACGCCCGGGTTTCACATGGCTGTGTTGACGTACTGACAATCTGGAGACTATCGGAACGTCTCCATTGGACCCAGAGCGCGCTCAGTGGCAGACGTGGCTCACGGTTGTGAGTATCGCGATGTATGACGCCCAGACCGGGTATTGATGGTTACCTCCAGCTGCCGCATGTCTGTGCAACCTCTACATTGACAGGCATGGGATGGCAGCTTGTCTCGCCCGCAGTCTCTTCTTGACGGAACCAGTGCACATTCCATCTATAAGGATCCCCACTCTCTGCCTCTCGTTCTGGTCAGTGGGCCAGGTGCTCTCCATTCAGCGGGATTGCTCTCCGTATCTTTTCTTCTACTTTTACTTTCCGTCTTGTTGGCCATATCTTGTATTTCTTCCTTCTTCATGCGGCCTTCAATCTTGTTCGCCCTGGTTAATCTCGCCATGTCTGCGAGAGCCCTGCCGCTATCAGTGTGCGTGTCCGTCACTTTCTATACGGCGTTGTTGAGTACTCACTTGTTCACACAAATAGGTCCTCGAGCGAAACTGTACTGTCCACGGAGTTGGCAAATTCGACCTCTACTGCTATCGCCTCCTCTATAGTTTCTACATCTTCTGTCCTCGCTTCGGCAACAGAATCAACCGCCGAAAATGCAACCGACGCATCGACCGCCGCGGTCACTGCGTCCGCCTCTACAAATTCTACTGCTTCTGTCACGGACACAAACACCGACACATACGCGATAGCTTCTGCCACGGGCTCGGGTTCGAGCGCCAGCATCACGGTCTCTGCCAGCGGTACAGACGACTCCATACCAAGTGGGACGGTCACGAGCGACGAAGGGGTGGCGTCCACGACCGACTCGTCTTCACTCTCATCGCCAACCGACTCCTCTGCGAGCAATGCGACAGACACTGCAACATTCAGCACTGCAGCAGCGACGGCAACGCCAACGTCGACGTCACTCTCCTTCGACATACCAGTCGTTCCCTCCGCATGTTTGGCGCTTGCCTCCGGTAGCGCTGTGCCGACATACTCCATCCTTACGGAGTGGACATCTGTCACTACGCTCTACCCCTCCGGCACTGCCTCCGCCAGCGACCCCGCACTCTCTGGTACCGAAGGGAATGTCACTGCGACGGCGACAGCAAGCTCGACGGCGTCAGTGCTCCACACTGACATCGCGAACTCGACCTTCTCGGCACTGCCAACGGATAGTCTGTCGAACGCGACCTCCTCGGCATTGCTCACCGATGCCACGGCCAATGCGACCTCTACTGCCACAGCTTCGTCGACTGATGGCTCGGCCAACGTAACCTCGGCGCTGTCGACGGGCAGCACTACGCCCAGCACGACCTCTTCCGCAGTTCCCACTGACGCCGCGGACAATGAGACGCTCAACAAGCGAATCGCTCAAGAAGACCTCCCAGCAGTGGCTCAGTCCTGGCAGGACCTCTGCGTACGTACCATATCTGCCCTCTGCGACACCATCCTGACTTCTCTGCTGCAGCTCGTCAGCGGCGGCGACATCTTCACGAACGAGCCCTGCGTGCAGCTCGCGGGCGTGAACGGGATCAACGCGCTCCTCGGGGACGCGGACCCGTGCGCGCAGCAGGACAACGCGGACGCGATGATCGACTTCGCGAAGTCGCCCGGGGTGACGAACGGCGCGGCGCTCATCGCGAACGCGGTCGCGTACAGGAAGCACCCGCGCAATGCTTTCAACGTTAACGGTGTCCTGCCCTCGAACCCGTACTGCCAGCGCGCGCCGCGGAACCAGGAGCTCGCCGGGGTCGTCAACACGCAGCTGAATGGGGTAAACCCGGGTATCTTCGGGAGTGTCAATGTCGGGCTCTTTGCGTTCGGCGCGGGTGAGTATTTGCATTGCGCACACCAGGCTTCCTGTGTGAGGCTAAGCACTGTTCATTCAGATGGTTCGTGTCCGTTTGGAACGTCGCCCGACGTCAACACCTGCAGCTGCTCTTGAGGACACGCAGGATAATGGGATTGCATTGGCCGACCAAAGACACTCGTTTCTCGTGGACAATCTCACGATACGCACTGTAGCCCGAGCTGGGGTAGTGCACTACAGCTGAAAGCGAACTAATGGACTTGCCGTTTCAGGATTGTGGAGCCGTATGTGTTGGTGGCTGTGCCAGAACCGTGGTGCTGACGTCGGTTGTGATCGTTCTACTCCCTCTCCGACACTCAGAGTCCCTCCTTCAAATCGCATCTGCGGCGAATGCCTTCTAACACGACATCCAAACCAGCTCTATCTTGCTGCTTTGCCCGTGGATGACCCCTCCGCCCATTTAGCATTGGAGAGGATGTCTGCGAGAATCAGATTGGGGCGGAGTCGGTCACCGGAAGTTGTGTGGTCTGTTGGCTCTCCGCTCTCTCGTCGTCCGAATAAGAGCTCCCCTGAAGGTCGCAGGTGGTACGTCAAGTTCTCCACCTCTTCCCCCGCTCTGCTTCGCCATCTGCCAAAGCTCGGAAGCTCATCACGACTCCATCTTGCTCCAAATGGCGGCGCATTGGCCGCTGAGCGCTCGGCGTTGAGTAAGGTATACTACCTTGGGTCGCCAAGCCAGAGTCGTGGATGTCGCGTTCGTGTGCAGAGCAAAGGCACCAAATACACAGTGGAGGTGAAATTATATGTGAAGTCCCTGCAGGAAAAGGGACTTACTCGATCAATACCAGTCAAGCCTTGCAAGCCGAATGATTACTCTTATGAGTTCAGGATGTACGTTGGAAGAAGTGAGGAGCATCTTTGACGTCGGCTTGCGATGCCGTCGCACTCCTCCACTCCACTGTGGTATATGGCACACAAGGAGTTAGACGCGTTATCGTGTTCTCATATATAGGCTCGCGCACAGGCCGGTCGCGCACAACTTGATCAACACCTCCCCTTTCCTCCCAATGATCCCAGTTACCCTCATGAAGACCGCCTTTGCCGCCCTGTCCTTTGTTGCGGCCGCACTCGCCCAAAGCGTAACGATACTCTCTCCTACTACGAATACCACGCTCGCACGTGGCAGTACGTTCGTGGTCGATGTGGACAAGCCGGTGAGTGCGGCGTAACCCACCCGTCCTTCACAAAAGCCGCTGACACTTGGGAGCCAGGATACACTCTCGCCCTCCACCGACGTCTCGGTCGTCATTGGGCTTGTCAGCTGCGCATCCGCGTCGTGCAGCGATATGGCCGCAGGAGGCATACTCGGCAACATCCTGTACAAGGGCGACTACACGCCCCAGCCGCGGCCAAACAGTTCGCATTTGTTCCAGAACTACAGCATCGTAGTTCCGGACAGCTTGCAAACCGGGCCCGCCGTTCTGAACGTGGCACACTTTTATCTTTTGGGGGTTTGTATCCGCTTCTTCTGTGCGTCTTGGTTGAATTGCTGATGTACAACGACTTCAGGCGGGACCAGGGCCTACTTTGGAGACAGTGAATACTACTGTAGTAATACAGTAACTAGGTCTGCGTCTGGAATGATGATTTTTGTACTGTGTTGTATGAAGTGAGACAAGTCTGGCTGCCCAAGAAATCGTTAAGCACCAGTGAAAGGGCAACGTGAAGCCAAGATCGTCAGCACGCCCAGGGAGGTTACCGAAGGCACTTTCCTCCCGCAGTTCCGGAAGGGACGATGGGCCAGAATAGTGAACTCTGCTTTCCCTGCCTTCGCTGAAGAGTACGAGGCTGAGCGATGCATTATCGCCTACAGATGCTGCTATTCGTGGCCACCTTGTAGGGGTTCTACAGAAATTACGATGCCCCATATGTCCGTGGACAGGACGCTTAGTACCATTGCGGATTTCCTTGGCTATGGGATGTTGTCCCAGGTAGTGAACACACCATGCACTGCTGCAGACTGGTCGAGTCACTAATACACCGAATCATAGAGATTTCTTTTGAAGATATCACTATGAATACTACATATATGAGTGAACACGGCTGTCAGTTCATATAACCCCTCCGTTGACAGAGATCACAAGGGTATTGGAAAGCGCTACTGAGTACATTCAAGCTGCCTAGAGAAAATTGAAATGATTAGGATATCCCGTGGGCGGAGGGAATAGTATAAGAAGATGTAGAACCGCACGGGGAAAGTCGTGATGCAATGCAATAGCACTAGGGGGCGAGGTACACAGGATGGGCGTCCTCGAGGCTCGCGCTCTTGTAGCTCACTCCATGACAGCAGCGTCCCCGCTACTGCCAGGCCCACCCTCGTAACTTATACCAATATCTTATGTCCTGCACATAACGCGCTCCCACCACTATGACTGTCGACTCTGCTCGTCCCCTCGTCCAGATCGCCTCGTATAATACCAACCTCCAGGCCGAGCGCGGTCTACCTCAGGATCTCGTGGACTGGCTCGCGCCCACTCTCCAGGTCTCCAGTTTCCTCGCGCGCGAGCGCCGCGCACCCGATATCGTCGCGGTTGGCTTCCAGGAACTCCTGCCTCTTCATCTCGGCCGTGAGCCTACCTCTCGAACAGTCCTGAGCCGCCACAGACAACTGAGCTCGCATACTTGCAGTGTCTGGCCTCTCCAAGTCCGTCATCGAGAGCCGCAATGCCCTCATCCTATCCCAAATCGAGAAGCACGCGCCGAACAAGGAGCGGTACTCACTCATTGCAAAGGTCGTCAACGTAGGCGTCGCACTGCTCGTCTACGGCCGTAACGACAGCATCGGGCGCCGCGCATGCGACGTGCAGACGCAGTGGACGGGCTGCGGCCCGCTGTACATGGGCAACAAGGGCGCAGTCGGTGTGCGTTTCCGTGTACCAGACGAGGACGGGGGCGTCGGAGAGGTCTACACGTACGTCGCCGCTCTCCACTCCGCTTGACCACGAGCCGGACAGACGGGACAGGTTCGTCTGCGCGCACCTCACCGCGCACGCGCCGAAGCTCGCGGAGCGCATCGCGGACTACAACCACATCGTCGGCTCGCTGCTCTTCCCGCCGCTCCCCGGCGCGCCCTCGCGCGCGCCGACGACCCTCTTCTCGACCTCGCACCTCTTCTTCTTCGGGGACCTCAACTTCCGCCTCGCGCTCCCGCCCACACACGCCCTCGCCCGCGCGCAGGACGCCCTCGTGCAGGCGCTCGCGACGGAGGAGGGCCGCGCGGCGCTAAGGGAGCACGACCAGCTCCTCGTCGAGCGCGACGTCAGGGGCACCGTCTTCCAGGGCCTCCGCGAGGGCGAGTTCTGGCGGTTCAAGTGCAGCTACAAGTACCGCCTCGGCAAAGTGGATGAGTACGAGTGCGTGCCCTCCCCTTCCCCCCCCCCCTCTCTCTCTCTCTCTCTCGCCCGCGACTCTGGTGCTCGCGGGGTGGTGCTGACTGGTGCACGCAGCCTGAAGCGCATGCCCGCGTGGACGGACCGGATCATGTACGCGACGCACGCAGACTCGCCCGACGAGCCGCAGACGTCGAACGTCACCAACGTGCTGTATACCGCGATACCCTCCTACACCACCTCCGACCATGTACGCACCCTCCCTTCGCCTTCCACCCTACTCACCCACGGCGCTCACCCACGACGCGCCCACAGAAACCGGTCGTGTCTGTCCTCCTCCTCCCGCCGCCGACCCCCTCCTCCTCCGGCGCCTCCGTGCCCGTCCTGCGGCTGCCCGCGGGGTACCGCCCCGCGCCGGACCCGTGGGCGCGCACGAAGAAGTACACGGGCCGGACGCTCGACCGCCTCGTCGGCTACTGCTGGTGGCTGCTCACCGTGCTCGGCGCGGGCTCCGCGCTCGTCGGGCTCGGGAACGTGCTCGTCAGCCTCGGGTTCTGGCGCTGGTCGCAGGCGCGTACGCCCGCGCCCGAGCACGATCCGCTCCTGCCCTGAGCGGTGTTGTTGAGCGCCGGGTTCCACCGTTCTGTTCGTTAGATGTGTACTGGACTTGTAGCGATCCAGCTGTTGTGCTGTTTCCGCGGTTGGATGGGAAGGTGTGGTATATTCTCTGAATGTATCTCGTGTGTGGATGGAGGATTAATCCCGAGGCAAGACGCGCACGTGCCGCTCACGTTCTACGAGTGTACAAGAGTACTGGGGGTTTGAGGGGAGGCCGGAACACTGATAGAAGTACAACAGACAATGCAAGACCTACGCATAAAGTGGGGTCGAAACGTTCACCGGGTCCAAGATTATCGTGGATGTCTAGTATACGATGCCATAAACGATGCCGGCCCAAGGGAAGACAGAGGATGATCACGGCTTGACGACCTCTATCCCGTGGTCCTCGTCCCCGATCACGATGAGCGGCTGGAGAGGGTCGACGAGCGTCTCCTCGCGCTCCGGGTGCCCGAGCGGGAGCTCCTCAACGGCCTGGGGCGCACGGGGCAGCTGCTGCTCCTCGACGTCCGTGGGGGCGTGGCTCGGAAGGCGCACGAACGCGAGCAGGATGCAGGAGATGGCGACCGCGCCGCTCGCCATGAAGATCATCGCCTTCGGGAACGTCGCGACCGTGTGCGCGTACGTGACGCCGTACACGAACGGGCCGAACACCTGCGCGCTGCGGCACACGCGACCGCCGTCAGCCGCCGCTCGCTCGATCTACCGGATGAGACGCACCTCATGGCCTGCACGACGCTGAGCGCGCCGAACAGCTTGCCCGTGTCCTGCCCGCCGCGGCGGTTGTAGAGCGTGAGCGCGACGCTCTGGATCGCGGGCCCGAAGCCCATGCCGAGCGCGCCGAGGCACGACGTCGCCGCGAACGCGAGCCCGCCGGGCACGACGGTGAGCAGCGCGTACACCGCGGCGTCAATCGCGAGTGACACGCGCGCGAGCGCGAGGTCGAACGCGGGCGAGTGATGGTGCCCGTGGGGCTCGCGCATGACGCTGGGCGAGCGAGAGCGGGAGATCGATGGGCGAGCCGCATTTGTTGACGTGACGGGGCTGGAGGCGTGTTCGAGGGGCTCGGAAGGTTCGACGGGCAGCTGGATGGGCGGTGACGCGGGCGCAGTGCGGCGGATGATGACTGCAAGAGAACGGTAGGTGAGGACGGGTATGCGAACAACGAAGCCACGGCACGTACAAGGCAACACGACGGTCAAGAAGATTGCCCTTGTCACGCCGATGGAGCTGAACCAATAGCCGACCTGGATAAATAGCGTGTGAATGGTGGTTTGGATGCTGTGCAATCGACACACACCTGCTCTGTGTTCCACTGGAAGAAGGTCTGGATGTACTGCATGAAGTACACGTATGACCCCTAGCCACGCACATCAGTGCACCGCGCGGAGAACATTTTCACCGTTGTTGCGCTCACCATCAAAGAGATCGTGAATCCGTATGCGATTACGACTAGAAGCAGGCTCCAGTCGCGCTTCTTGCCCTTAGCCGGGGTAGCAGCTGTGTTCAGCTGAACAGGGAGGAACAGGAGAAGCGGGGTGAGGAAAGAGAAAAGCCGCTTGAAGAAGACGAGCAGCCCGCCGTGGGCATGTGAGGCGCGGTACTCATCCTCCTCAGTCTTCTGCCGGATCCGCGCAGCCTGCATCTCGTGCTTGGAGAGCGACTCGGGGATGACGAACCAGACCAGGAGGGCGTAGACGAGGTGCAGCCCGGCGGCAATGAAGAATACAGAGATGAACGACCCGCTAAAGCGGATGACCAGTCCGCCGAGGACGGGTCCAACCGCCATGCCCGTGAACAGTAAGCCGAGGTACCGAGAGAATATTTTAGACCTGCGATGGGCCTCGTTGGTGTATGTTCGCACAACGGTCAACGATGTGACCTACCGGCTTGCGGGGGATGTGCAATCAGACATATATGCGTGCACGTTCGCTGACATGGACGAGAGGCCTGTGGGACATACGTTCAGTTCCTATGCGTGCCCGCCGGGGAGGAATGATTCCGGACATACCTCCTAGCACCCCCTCCACAATGGGGCCGACGATCAGGAACTTGTACCCTCCAGGCAGTTGCTCAGAGAAGTAATAGACCATGATGAGGACAAAGTCGGTCATGACAACTCCGATTACGGAGCAGCCCAACACTCTCGTGCGACCATATCTGTCAGAAAGCTATGATGACCAGTCTCAGCGGTCGTCATGTATGAGACCGAAGGTGATAGCGTACCGAGCCCCACCACGCAGTGGTCATGCAAGTGAGGATGCCCATGGTCGTGGTCAACAATATGTTGAGTTCCGCGACGGCAGCTGAGACGACCGGGTCTGCATGACATGCTCTCTGGCTCGGTTCTACCGAGGGTATGTAAGTATAATGCGGTTTCCGAGTGGTGCATCCACGGATGGCTTACGGGCAATGAGGAAGGTCGTGTTATGGTCCGGGTTCAACTCCGGCTTGTGCGCCGCGCACGCGAGATAGGTATAGAGTTCGATCTTCGCTGCGGCGGTAATAGTCATCGCAATGGCGGAGAAGGGAACATAGCTCAGAAACCTAGAGTTGGTTCACGAATATCGTGGTTGAACACAAGTCTCGCGCGAGCGGAGCATGATCGAAGGGACTGACCACCAAGCGGACGGCCGCTTCCACCAAGGCAGCTTCTTCCTCCACAGGATGTCATGATTGAAGTCCTCCTCTTCCTCCTCGACCTCAGCCGCGATACCCGCGGGGCCGTCCTCTCCCGCGAGCGTCTCCTCGGCCTGATGGTGGTGAGGGTGGACGAACTCGTGGAGGAGCTCGGCGGCCTCCTCGCCAATCGCACCGCCGGGTGCGATCAAGTCTTCGGGACCCTGGGGGAGGAGCGGAATGGACGACGCGGTGGTATGGCGGGAGTCGCGGGGGCGCGAGCCCGGACGGGACCGCGAACGCGAGGGTGAGTGGGGGCGGGCTTCTTGGCGGAGGCGAGAGACCTCGCGCGAGGCTGGAGGGCGCGACATGGAGTGGGGAGCAGGGGATGGCTGCAGCGAGGCTGACCCTCGCTGAGTGGTGGGTAGCTGCAGACCGCGGGGTGTGGGACTGGCAGACGGTTATAGGAGGCGAGGGTGGTATCAAGACGAGGAGCGGGCGATAGGATGCGACGGAGCGGGGAAGGGAGTCCGGCCGGCCACCGCGCATGTCATCATATGCCCAGCGGTCCGATGGCGTATCCGCGCCCTGCCCTGACCATGCGCCGTGCGCCGACTCTGCCTGGCCGTGTTGGCCACGATGCGGCCCTCGCCTGGGAACGTTTCGCGCCTTCGTGCGTAAGCAGCCCCGCCGGTTGCAGCAGTCCGTGGGCGAAGCACCCGCGTAGGCGCCGTGGCCCACAAGCAAGTATGTATATTGCACAGTCAAGCTCAGCCTTCGGAGGACGCCGCCACGCGCACGCGTCTGCCGCGAGCCTCGATAAGTGCACGGAATCCACATCTCGCAATCGACCTCCTCTGACTGGAACTTGCGGTTTGCAGCGTTGCTTATCGACGTCTTCCACTTGGCATACTCTCGACCCTGCACACTCGAGTCTTGCAACGCGCGCGAACGAACGCGTTGGGATTCTGTTCATGCATGCATGATCTGGTCTGCGGAAAACGCCTTCTGGCAGACAGCCCCGCTGCGCGTCGCATAACGCTTCATTTACATTTCTATACGTACCCAACCACGGCTGAAACCCCCGCTCAACTCACATCCCTGCCATCAGGGGCTGCCGCAGTCTCCGCAGGGCCATCCCATACGGCGCCACCCACCTCTTCTCGTGCTTCTCCCGGCCGTGTTTCCCGTAGCCGGACCAGAGTGAGCAGCAGCAAGCTCACGACCAGCGTCCCGCAGCAGAGCACATAGATCGCCCCCGGCACCGTCGCCACCGTCTTCATGTACGTCAACCCGTACAGCGTCGGGCCGACGATGTGCGAGCTGCGCCCCGACGCACGCCGTCAGCGGCAACGCCATGCACACCAGACGCAAGAAGGAACACGGAGCACGCACCTCAGCGCGGAGACAACGGTGAGCGCGCCCAGGAGGCGGCCCGTGTCCGCCCCGCCGCGGCGCGCGTACAGCTCTAGCCCGAGGCTTTGCATCACCGGCCCGAAGCTCGCGCCGAGCGAGATGCACATCCCGCACACCGCGAAGAGCGCGCCCGTCGCCGCGAGCGGCGTCAGCGCGTAGAAGATGATGTCCGTCACGAGCGCCGCGCGCGCGAGGATGAGGTCGAGCGACGCCGCGCGCAGCAGCTTCTTCGGCGGGGAGACTAGTAGGGGCTGGTCGCCCTCCCCGGAGGGCTGCAGGAGCGGGTCAGACTCGCCGCCGGCGGGGACATTGGGCGGAGATGGCGAGTGGAGGATGTACGTGAGGAGCTTGACGACGCCTGGGAATGAGAGCTAAGATTGAGTCGGGAGTGTCAGTGATACCAAGGAAACAGTCGCACCGGGGAAGATGAACGTGAGGTACACGGCTTTGGATATGTTCACACCGCCCATCCAATAGTTGATCTAAACATGTGGGGTCAATGGAACCACTCATTGTAGTCACCTCAGAGAACTCACCGTCTCCGAGGTCCAACCGTACGTGAGAGATGCGTACTGCACCTGCTGGTACACCGACGCCTACGAAATCAAAACCAGTCAACGACCGCCACAGCAGTTGTTTCGGGCATGCTTACCAGAACCAAAGTCCCGAATCCATACGCCGCGCCAAGGACGGTCAGATTCCAGTCCATCGTCCGCCCCTTCCCGGGTACGTCCAGCTTCTTTGGCAGCAGCACCGACATCGGGGACACGATGTCGAACGCCGCGGCCCAGCGCCTGAGCTTCCCAAGCGCACCGCCCTCAGGGGCCGCGGTTGCGTCGCTCTGGGCCTGCGCCGCCCTATGCGCGTCGATCGCTGCGCGAGGGAGCGACTCGGGGATGACGAACCAGACACAGAGCGCGACGAGCGCGTCTATCGTCGTCGTCACGTAAAATACGGGGAACAGCTTGTGCGTCGCGCGGAGGATGAAGCCGCCCAGCAGCGGGCCGACGCTCATCCCGAAGAACAGGAGGCCCATGAGCTGCGAGAACGCCCGTGACCTGTGCTCGCGTCAACACGGCTCGTACGGGGAGAATGTATCTGCATACCTCGTGCGCGGGTCGGAGCAGTCCGAGACGTACGCGTGCATGATCACAGAGGCGACGGAGATGCCTGTGCGAAGCTTGTCAGTCCCAGGGCGAGATGGAGTAGAGGCAGGGTGGGCACGGACCTCCCACCAGCCCCTCCGCCGCCGGCCCGACGACGTACCACCAGTACGTGCCCGGCAGCCGATCCCAGAAGTACGCGACGGTCAAGAAGCTGAGGTCGGACACGAGGAGGCCCGCAACGTTGAAACCAAGCACCCATATGCGCCCATACCGATCAGACAGCTGCGCCACGCCAAAGCGCTCAGTCAGCCCCGCAGCTCAAAACACGCCGAGTGCCGAAACACCGACCGAGCCCCACCACGCGGTGGTTATGGTCGCGAGCAGGCCGGACGTCGTCGTGAGGACGGTGATGAGCCGCGCGACGGCGGCCTGGACGGCGCGGTCGGAGAGGCACGCGCCCGACGCGGGCTCGACGCCGTACACCTGGCAGATCGTGCGCGTGTATATCTCGATGCGGGGCGCGACGATGCCTGAGGTCGAGATCGCGGCCGTCGCGGCGAGGAGGAGGATCCTGCGCGATCATAAGTGCACTGTCAGTCCTGCTTCTGTTTTGAGAGGGGGAGACGATGCGATGTCAACACACCAGGTAGGCGACGGCTTGAAGTTGAACCACGAGTGGTGGGGATGGCTCTGAGGCGTCGCCGCCACAGCATCGCGGCTTCCGACCAAGGTCGATGTGCCGTACGAGCGTTCGCTCCGGCCTGCGGGGGCAATTCAGCGTCCACGTCCTTGTAAGACTTCAAGACAACCCACCTTCATCTGCGGGCTCTCCCGCCAACAACGGCTCAGAAGCAGACATGGGGGAGACAGAAGTCGAGGGCAGCATCACCAACAGCTGCGCCGGTCCTTTCGTCTGAAGTTGCCGCCCTCCCTGCATCTTCCGAACAACATCAGTCACCTAGCGCGCCGGTGTTCCCCCCGCCGTCCGGATCGTCCATCTTTCTTCCGAGCAGCTTGGGCAGAACGTCTCGAAGGACTCAACGGTTGTTCCGGCGAGTGCGCCCTCTCCCTGGACGGTTGAGCCAAGAGGAAGAGCAAGAGGCGGCCAATCAGGAGGACTGAATGAGACGATCTAATCAGATGAGCCTGGGCAGATGATCTTATCAGCTGTTCACTCGGTGATCAACGCGCCCGGTGCGATCTCATGCAGCTGTGCTCCAGACTGCCGCCTCTGAGTCTGAACGCAAGCTGCTAGCAGCCACAGCTATCGAGCCTGCAAACCCACCCAAGGACGCACTCACGAACATGGTCTGTCTGTCCTCTCCTTGCTCACTCCCAGCAAAAATGTAACCGCAGTCTCCGATGCCCGTCCTCGCCGCGCCACAGTCCCGCACGGTCGACATCCCGCAGGAGCTCAAGGCCGCTCTCCGCAAGTTCAGGTTCGCGCGGCGCGACGCGGGCCACGCCGCGATGGTCGTGAAGATCAACAAGCAGAAGCTGCTCATGGAGGAGGTCGAGCAGTTCGACGACATCAGCATCGAGGACCTCGCCGAAGGTGGGCCGCTCTCGCCGCCTCCGCTCCAGACATCGCGCTAGATCGCGTCTCCCCCTCTCTCACGCATCCGTGTCGTCGGCTTTGGCGGGCGGGTCGGCGGTGCTATCAGAGCTCCCGGAGAACTCGCCGCGCTACGTCCTGCTCTCGTACGAGCTCAACCACTCCGACGGCCGGAAGAGCTTTCCGCTCGTGCTCGTCAACTGGGCTCCGACGTCGAGCGAGATCGGGCTCCTGACGCTCCACGCGAGTGCGTTCATAGACTTCCAGAACACGGTGCGTGCGGCCTTTCCCAAGAAGGGCTAGCAGTGTTGAGCATGAGGGCACAGGCGGACGTCAGCAAGGTGATCGAAGTACGAGACGGCGCAGAGGGCTTCACAAAGGAAGCCCTCGACCAGAAGCTCCTGCATGGGTAAAATGCAGCACAGAAACCGCGATTCAAGCACAACGGGGATCGCACCGATCCATCATCCATCTGTACAATATCCAGGATCATCCGCTATGTATAGCGATCGAGAACATACACACCTCCCGCTCACGACACACGCCCATATGCGTCCATGATCCCCACAAGCACCCAGCAGTTTCCGACTACATAGATCAGGCCTTTCACCCAGAGACTGAAGAAGACGTTCTGCGCCAGGAACTCCAGCTTGTACGCCTCCCCGAGCCACAGGGCTTGCGTGCCGATCCAGACTACGCCGTATGCTAGAGCGCGGGGAGGTGACATTGAGAGCCGCGGGACTAGAAGCGGCAAGAAAAGCGTGTACCAGAGGAAGTACTGTGCATGCATGGCTCAGCAAAGGACATATGCGCGCGTATTGACGAACCCGGCCTACCTGTGATGTGCAGACCTTGTTGAACACGACGAACACAAACGTCTGCACGAACCACGCAAATACCAGGTCCTCTTTCCGACGTCCAAAGAGAAAACCAGTTCCTAACGCGAGTGTCATCTGAGGAACGAAGCTCGTAAGAGGCGATCGCAGTAGCCTCTTCCACAGGGACAGCTTAGGCGGTGTGTCCGATGAGGGATACGTCAGGTAGACGAGGTAGAAGTATGGCGAGAAGTTGTGCCGGTGATCGAGCCGAGTGAGGTGGTACAGGTAGGATTCCTGCAGGAATGGCTGGCCCCACCTGTACACGTTACCGTGAGCGTCGAACGAACATACGCCGCAACATACGGGCCGCGACAAAGCGCGCCGGAGGACTCACATCGCGTACATGACCGCACCAAGCGCGAGGAACGTCGTACCGCTGATCGCTGCGAACCTGACCGTGCGTGCGTTCAAAACACTCCGCGCGAAACCCTGCCACCCTCTGCCCACGGCCCCTTGGCCACCTATCACGCCCAGGCAAGCGACGCCATAGATGAACGGGTATATCTTCCAGTGCGTGGACAGCCCGAGGAAGACGGCCGAGAGGTCCCACCGGCCCTTCAGCGCGTAGTAGAGAGTGGCGAGGACGAAGAGCGAGAGGACGGACTCTGACGAACCCCGGGTAGAGATGGTGAACACCAGCGGACTGAGCAGGTGCAACGAGACCAGGAACGTCGCGAGGCGTTGCACCGTGTCGCCTTGCTCCGCTGCGGCGGGATCTGCGCACGACTTCTCATGTCCAGCTCCGGGCGGGGACGCCGCGTGCCGTGCGCTTGGGAGGATGATGGACGCCAGGAGTTCGTACATGAGCAGGCCGGCTATAATATCGCACGCCGCGAAGAGGAACTTCCCAAACGACGGGTGTAGCCATTCGTTCGGGGCGAGGAGGACGGCAAGCAGGGGCGTGTAGCGGTACGTCGCGCGTGTATATGGACTTCAGTAAACCACCGTGTTAGATGGGCACCAAGGAGAGAGTTTCGTTGTCATACCTGCCTACATGGACATAACGCGAGAGCGGTCCCTCCGCGGTGTTGTCCGGCGAGGGATTGAGGATGAAGCGGGCAGCGTCACTGAAAACGCGGTAATCGACGTCTGTGTACTTGACGACAGAGTGCGCGTCGTGCCATTCGCTGTAAATTATCAGCGCAACGCGCAGGAGCGACGACGCTAGGAGGATGCGCGAGAACGAGGGCACATGTCGAAGGAGGTGGTGTGAGTGTGAGGACATGGGGCATGACACGCTTGACGCGTCTCGGGAACGCGACGCGCCGACAGCCTCCGCGTGCGACCACGAGCAACATCGGAGACCCCCCTGTCTGTTGCTTGTTCTGATCTACAGTCCCTTTCGACAGACTCATGTCTGGCTGTACCATGTCAAGCAGGCTGCCATCGTCACAGTGAGCTGGGCGCGTCGCATCGTCTCTTGGTCCCGACGAGGAAAAGACAGAGATAATATTCCACAACACAAACGAGAAAACATGGAAGTGAAGACTAGTCCATAACACGTATGTCTACGGCGGTAAAATGCTGCAAGTAGTACGTTAACCATGGGGCGACAGCACGTCCGACATCGTCGCTTAGATCTAGAACGGGTGTCAGCAGTGGGGCTACGGAACACGAGAATAGCATGACCACATACGTATCCTGAGAGCCACCGGAAGCCCTCTCCGTAGCCCTGTCTCTGCACAACCGAGCACATGAAGATCTCAATGGGCCGGATGTCGTTAAGGGGGACCTTGCCCTGTGATGGGTGGTTTGTGGAGAGTAGTAACACTCAGGAGCCATTGAACGCACCTTGCCCGTGGTCTGGTAGAGGCCCAGGTGATGCCGAAGCTCGTCCTCGCTGACGGCACCAGGTGCGTCGATCTTGTTGCCGAGGATAAGGAAAGGAACCTTCGAGAGCTCCTCGATGGAGAGCAGCGCGTCGAGCTCCGCCTTGGATTCGGCGAACCGCTCGAAGTCTGCAGCGTCCACGAGGAAGACGATGCCGTCGACCTCGGGGAAGTAGTCACGCCAGAGGCGGCGAGCTGTTGATTGCCATACGCGCCACTCAGACCAATGGCCTTGATGGTACAAAATCGGACGACGTACCCTGCTGGTGACCACCCAAGTCATAAGTCGTGAACTTGACGTTTCCAATGGCCAGTTCCTCTGAGGCTATTGTAGGTGTCAACAAGGGCAAAGAGAGCGGAAAGGGAGTACTTGCTGGGGTGGAGTGTGGGCTGGAGCGTCGCCAGACGGTCGTTCTTCAGCATGTGCAGAAGCGTCTAACCAATGTTCATGAGCAACAGTGTCCGCTTGACTGGAGAGGGATGCTCGTACTGTCTTGCCAGCATTGTCCAGCCCCAGGAAAAGGATTTTGGCGTTCTTGTGCAGCAGACCTGTAGGAATGTACTGAGTGTCGCGTTCTGGACCTCACACGAGCGGGCCAGACCCACCAAGCTGCGCAAGGACGTCCCAGAACCAGTTGATGATGAACATGGTGTGGTTGGGAAGGGATGTATAGTCGGAGGGGTGAAGAAACGAGAGGGAGGTGGCTGAAGGAGGGTGAGCTCCGTGACCCGGGCTGTTACAGACCTGCAGTGACGTGGACGTAAACGCCCGTTCTCACACCCATTCATCGAGACCCGTCGACAAAGTGCGGGCACATGGCATCATGCAACTATCTCGCCCGCCGAACGGGACAATGACGGAAACATAGAGACGTCATCTCATCTCTCTTTCTCAAAGCAGTGGAAGGAGGGTGCAAGTAACGTTAGACACAGCCCGAGAACGGAGTGCGATAGGACTTGGGTGTCTTCGAGAAGCCATCTCCCAAGCGGCGCGTAGTTGTCCGACGTCTTTTCCACGCATACGTGGACAATGTTTCGTCTGAACTGAGTCTGAACCTCTGATACATAGGCTGGCTAACGTGTGAAGGCTTGCATTCGAAAGGATTGAACACGGGGAATATAGAATTCAGCACCATGCATAAAATATAGCAGAACGCTGCACTCCTGATACATTGTAGACCAGAGAAAGATGTGGGGAGGTTCTGACACTCACTACACCACAGTATCTATGTGAGATAAGTGCGTGAGCTCTTAAGCCGCCCCATCCAAAGGACCTACTCTCCGCAGAACCGAATCGCCATGTCCTCTGTAGAACAAAATCGAAGGGACAGGCACTGTCTAAGAGGTTGCGTGAAGGAAGAGAAAAGTCCTCCACCGAGGTTTATAGCCATCGCTATTTGTGCGTATTTGCTTTGACGCGCGCAGAGGGTGGCATCAATGCAACATCACTCCCGGTCCGTTTATTACGCGGTCCGGCGCCGCAAGCGGGTTGGGCTCAGTGGGTTTGTGTTGAAGGAGGACGCAATGGGAGAGCTACACATGGCCATGGACCTGGTGCTACGCGAGTTCTTCAAGCCAGTCCTGCAGTGGTGACAGGCTGTTCGCTTCAGAATGCTTCTCATCGACAACCGGCGCCGCCGCTTTCCCAACGGCAACAGAAGTCCCGACGAACCCAACCTCTCCTCCTTCCCACTCGGCGAACTTGAACTCCCCGTTGCCCGTGCACTCCAGACCGCCCAACTCGGACTCCGCGTCTTCCGCACCCAGACCCTCCACCGCGACGCCATTGGCATGTGACGCTCTACGCTTCTCCAGCTCGCGCTCGAGGATCGTCCGGACGCGGTTGATCGCGAGCTGTTGTGACGATGCGGTCGCGGTAGGCTTGAGGAGGTCGCATTTGTGTGCGACGATGAGAAGGGACGGTGTCTCTTGTGATGGTGGGAGGGACGTCAGCGCGTGCAAAATCATGTGCAGGTGTCTGCACCACGCGAGTACGTGTCAACGGCTGCTCTAGAGAATGTGGTGGGACGGGACGTACTCGGCGACTGCAGCTCCATTGCGCGATACCGTACTGGCGTCAACAACGAAGGCGATGCCTTTAGCGGAGGGCAGATGTTCTTGGAACTGGTCGCGGATTCGCGGGTGTCCCGGTATGTCGATCAGTCGTATAGTCTTGTGGCTTGCGGGGAGTGTCACCAGGGCGGCATTGGTTTGCATAGACGCGTGCGTCGGTAGCGTTTGTTGGTACGCAAGCTACCCAGCACTTCATCATAACTCGGGTCAAGCCTTTGCAGCGGGACTAACTCACCGTAGACAGAATGGCGGTCTTGCCTGCATCAGAGTACCCAGCAAGTATGGCAGCATCTCCTCGTTTCGCTGACCTTTTCCTTGCGAGTATAACAGTGACTGTCGACCACGTCAACATCAACCTAAATCGTGGGCGTTGTCATACGAACCGCCGACAAGGAGGATTGCCAACACTAGTGCAGCCACAGACAAGATTTGAGGAGTGAGCACAGAAGCTGGCGATAGGACTTCAGGTGTAGGTTGTGTCGATGCAGGATCGCTTTGGCCGTCCATGTTCGTGAATGTCGTGAATTGTGTGCCGCCTGTAGACTTTATGGAGTCCAGAGAGATACTCTAGCTGAGGCAGTAGAAGGAGGTACGATGACTGCCGCCTGGCCGTCTCTGGCAGAGTGTGCCCTGACGAAATGGTCACGCTTTGATCGCGGGTCGGTGACTCTGGCGTCACAATGTACTCAACGCCGCCGAAGTGTCTCCGTCAGCCCTCTGCATATTCAGTCGCCTTTTGGCGAGTTCATGTAGGAAGTCAACACTGCGTCTCAAAGTGTGCATAAATCATGACAATCTCTGGCACTCTCGTCAAGTTCACGATGGGCAAGCAAGCCTAGGCTACTGGTCTTGCCGTGAAGTGGCATTTGTGAACTTGCGTCGGAAGCTACGGCCCGCCGGGCTGGGCCATGTTTGCACTCAAAGTCATGTATTATTGGCTTTACATGTAATCCCTTATTCTATCTCATAAAACCTAGTGTTCAATAAATAGGCGATAATCTAAACTTGGCCTCCATTAGTTGCACCTGCAGCTGTTCACGTCAGGCGTCTTGCCAAAGGGACACGAGCCGGCTGAACAACACCGATAGGTCAGTTGCACGTATGAAGCCACTGATAAGGTACCCACGCTCGCCGAAAGCGAAGATCGGAATGTTAGGAGCACCGAAGAGACCGGGGTTGACGCCGTCGAGCTGGCGGTGCGAGACACCCTTGAGTTCCGAATTGCGCGGCGCCTTCTGGCAAAAGGGCGTGCTGGGCGTGTCCCCGTTGATGTTGAGCGCGTTGCGCGGGTGCTTCGCGTAGCTGACCGCGTTCTTGATGAGCGCCTGCTTGTTGGTGACGCCCTTCGACTTCGCAAAGTCGATCATCTTGTCCGCGATCTCCTGCTGCGCGCACGGGTCCGCGTTCGCGAGGAGCGCGTTGATGCCGCCAATTCCCGCGAGCTGCACGCACGGGTCGTTCGTGATGGTGTCGCCACCGCTCTTTTGGCATAGCGTCTGCCAGCTTTGCGCGACCGCGCCGAGATCGCTCTGGGCGAGGCGGGGGAGCAGGGTCGACGCGTTCGGGGTGCGCGCGGCAATTTCGTCCCGCTTCTTGACCTTGCACGCAGCTGGAGCCTTCGCGGCGCGACTGTGGGGAGCAAGTTTCACATGAATTCAAGAGCGCGCAGAGTATGACTATTCTACAGACGCTTCTAATTCTGCCGGTTCGGAACGGCCGAACAATCCACCCGATGCACCCGTTGCGGAGATACGTGCCTTCGCGTCCGCCTTAGTGTCGCAGACCAGGCTGTGATGGCGGTACGATGAGATGAAGGTTTGTGACAATGCAGGGTGTGGATTGTACCTGGTACCAGGAGAGAGCACCAGCGGCAGTGCGAAGCAGGTCAAGCCGGTATTGCAGGGGGTCTTCACGAACTTCCCTCCGACGCACTGCGCAAAGCCGCCGTCGACACACGCGTTCTCCCCATCTTGACAGCGGGAGTTCGCGTTTAGTGACTGGAACTTCTTGTTGAGCGCCTGTGCATCTCTGACGTTCTGCAGGAGAAAATCCGCCCGACTGAGGAGACCTGTCAGCTCGACTCAAGTAGGGGCTGGGGCATGGGACACTCACGTCTCAATGTTGCGCCCTCGCAAGCCACCCGATGCACCAGTGCGGGCTATACGGTCGGTAGCATCTTGCTCGGTATCACAGGTTACGCTGGAGATTATGCATCAGCAACGAATACTAAGAAAGTGAGAATGCGAACTGACCTCGTTCCAGGACTGTTGACCAGCGGCAGCGCGACACACGTTAACCCACCACTGCAGGGTGTGGTGACAAATTCGCTGTTGACGCATTGCGCAAAGGCACCGCCAACACATGCAACTTCACCGGATGTACATGACGAGCTGGCACTGAGGGATTGGAAGTACTTCTGGTTCAGTGCTTGCGCATCCTTGCCATTCTGTTCAAGGAATGACGAGCGTCTGCTGACAAGGGGGCCAGCGGCGACGAGTGCGACGAGAGAACTAGGGAGGAGGGCGAAGCTGAGAAAGTGCATGGTAGTCGTGGAAAGTGAGAAATGAACGAGTGTCGTGAGTACCGAGCGAGAATAGCGAGGGAGCGACTGAGCGCGGGTTCGTAAGGGTGAAGAGCGACCGGGCTCCTGAGGTTTGGCAGTGGGCTGCGGGCCCTATTTGTAGGAAGCCAGAGCAGGGGGTTTAACAGAATGACTGGTAGTATGGGTGACTGCGAACCACACGGCCCTCAAACACTACACTTGCCTAAAGGGACAGCATCATGATGGGCTCGATGGGTTGCCAGGTGGTCCGACGTTTGATAACGCTTATCCGCATCATCGAGGGCCGTGTCTGTCCGTGTGCGTGACGAATTGTCTATCCTTCGAGACAATAAGAGTACGGTGTTCGTGTAATTCATGAACAATAATATAACAGGAGTTGAGACACTTAGCAGTCAACAGTGAGATACTCAAGATGAGAATGAACGTACCGGCGGCGTCTCTTCGCTTCACAGGTTCCCTCGAATCATATGTTCATCATGAGAGAGCTACGCTTACACAGGGCCAAGGCAAATTACAAGTTGGGCGTTTGCACTGTTGTGAGGCCCGCCTTGATGCATCATCACAGCGGCGGGGAAGCGAGGTCGAACCCCTGGAGGCTTGACGGACCGGGCATGCGATTGGCCGTCCAGTGATGTACACAGAGATTTGGTACGGAGATATTGTCCCGTAAATGATAGAATCAACCCGGCGTCCACTAATTCGATGACGACCCTTGAACTCGAGCCAATACCGCACCGTTGTGGTTTTAGCGCCTGACTCTTCACGCGTGGGCGAGTTGTAGTATAGCGGTGTGCCACCCCCGCCGCAGATGAAACCATCGTGTGCCGAGTGATCTGGTATTCTGAGGCATCAAAGTGCGTCAATGTCTGAATGCGCAAGGACTGGAAGTGAACAAGTGCGATACATACCCATGCAGTCATTCGCCCCTCATCGGTTCACAATGGTCGCTAGTGGGACTGTGAGGGTCGTGGGGGTAAACAAACACCTAGCGTCAATAGACAAACCCGGCACTACCCGTCGTCATTTCTACTAACATATAGAGTCGACGGCTCGCATTCTGAACGTGTCACCGAAGGTCTGGGCTGTGGATTGGGGGCTCGCACATCGCCAAAAGCTCAGGTGAGGTCATATCAAGCAATTCGCCATGCATACAGTATAAGTGGACCTCCCCCCTAACAACAACGTGCGTGTTGATGCTGGCTGGGTTGTCTTGAGCGACTGTGACATGTAGAGCGGCCGTTGAGCCTACCAGCTGGATGTGCCGGAGTGGGGTAACAATGATCTCCCATACTTTGCATATTCAAACTCGACAGGGGCGTTGTGTTGAGCAGAATACACAAGGGCGTTCAAGTGCGATAAAGGCGAACGCGCAACGGCAGCATACAGGTTCAAAAACTCACTTACAGCCGAGGTTTGGAGGACGGAAGCAAGGCACGCGAACTTAATCTAATCTCGCAAACAGCATCACGTGCCAGAAATTTCTGAGTGCGAGCGCGATCGCGGCCGGCAGCTGCTCGCGAACCTCTCCTGCTCGAGCGGACTAGGACTGGTTCAAGCTGGGACTGGTCATTGTCTCCTGCTTTCAAGGCTCCCAAAGGTTACTCGCTCTCTCTATTCTCGCGCTTCCTGAGGGTTACCATGGGTGCAAACATCGACACACGTTCTAGTCCCCCACCAAGAAAACGTCTGAGGACAGACTCCACTGCAAATGCTCAGAAGGCCCAGCAGGAACCTCGTCTCTTCGCACCTTTCCGTGCTCTTGGTCTCATCACGAACAGTGTACCGTTCGTTCTCCAAACACGCTCACATAAAGGCGCTACGGATGGCCCTCGCACACATCTTGTTACCTGCCTCGGAAGGGCTTGGGCAATGTGGGAGGGTGGCAAGATGGGACTGCTTTTCGTAGGTGAGCAGTCAATGTAGCCGCTGTGAATACTACAGGCCGGGTAGATATTGACACTTGTTCACTATAGGCCCCGATGCGCCCATGCCGATTGCATCCATGGCAATGGATGGGAACGCGGTATGGATCTCTTCTGGCCCATACATCATAAAATATTTACGGGGCAAGGAGGTAAGCCTACTATACGACAGACGTTTGGTTTGACCAGCAGAGGTATTCATCGATCCCCAGGTGGAACGGCTCGCCAACCCTCTTGAGAGCTCTCTAACGCACATACTTGTCTTTGGGAAACAAATACTCGCCCTCACCGACGACGGTTCCAGGATGCTAGTTTGGGACACGGAGAGTGGAGGTTAGTGCACGATACGTTGTCATCGTTCATTTACCCTGTCTGACGCTTCCGGCAGAACTCCAGACGACCATCCAATTTGAACCCGGCTTCACAGCAATTATGGTACACCATCCGGATACATACCTCAACAAGGTCCTGGTTGCCAGTAGTCAGGGGAACATGCAACTCTGGAATATCAGGACACAGTGCGCTTGCAACATACTGATTACGTTGTCATGCGTTGACCACCCTCCTATCTAGGGCATTGATTCATACCTTTTCTGCCGCATCTCTCCTCACATCTCCGTCAAATACCTCTTCTACCGCTATCACAGCATTAGCACGGTCTCCGGCTATTGACGTAGTTGGGATCGGCTTCTCTTCCGGAGAGATATCCGTCTATGACATTCGTGCGGACGAGCGCCTCATGCGCATGGTCATGCAGGATGGTGGCATCCGCGCACTCTCCTTTCGAAGCGGTGAGGCGCGAGCGTTGGACCACTTCTGTAGCTTGTCTGACGGGGTTGCACGTGACAGACGGACACCCGATTCTCGCAACGGCTTCTTCTACGGGACACATCGCACTTTGGGATCTCAACTCTGGTGGACGACTCCTGCACCTCGTCCGCGGTGCTCATGACGGAGCTATTACTGCTCTAGAGTGGGTCCCCGGACAGCCTGTCCTCATCAGCTCTGGAGAGGACAACAGTGTCAAGGTATGCTTGACTGTCCGTCCGATCTGATTGAATCTCATGTCCAACGGTTGCATTCGCAGCAATGGTTGTTTGACTCGCCAACAGACGCACCGAGGCTTCTCAAATTCCGCTCAGGACATCACGCGCCGCCGCACCTGATTCGCTACTACGGCGAGGATGGAAAGCAAATCCTGACCGCTTCCCGCGACCGAAGCCTGCGTTGTACGAGCGTCGTTCGGGATTCGCGGAGCTTTGAGCTCAGTCAAGGTAAGTACGGTGCCGCACACCTACTAGCGAGGTCGAGCTGACCGAACTTGAACAGGCTCATTGGCTAAGAAGGCGACGAGTCTCTCAATACCTATCGCATCTCTCAAGTTCCCGGCCATCTCTGCGTTGTCCTACTCAACAACACGTTCAAAAGACTGGGACGATGTCCTTACCGCCCACACCGACGAGGCTGTTGCACGGACGTGGACAATGAAAGACAAGCGTGTCGGGAAGCACGTCTTCACCGTCACTGGCGAGAAAAAGAAGGGCGCGTTGGTGGGCTCTGTCAAGGTGTGCCCCCTTCTCATTGCCAGTCGGATCTGATGTTCACGTACGGTAGGCCGTTTGTGTTACAGCATGCGGCAACTTCGGCATAGCCGCCTCATCCACAGGCGTTATCAACATGTACAACATGCAATCCGGCATCCTCCGTCGGACTTTCGACATCGGACCATGCCCACAAAACGTCCCGAGTCGGTTCCGCCCCACGGCGAACGGGAAAAAGAAGGCGGAGCGCTGTGTCACAGGACTTGCTAGCGACGCCCTCGACAGGGTCTTGGTCGCCAGTACACTGGATGGCACTGTCAACGTAGGTTGACCATTCCATCAGTAGGGTATTGGCGCATTGACCAGTCATATTGCTCAGTTCTTCGACTTCCATACAGCTGCGCTAGAGCATACGTTGGTGTTGCCGTCAGCGGCAGTATCGATAACGCTACACCGGGACAGTGGCTTGCTTGCAGTTATCTGCGACGACCTCATCGTACGAGTTGTGGACATCGAGACAAGACGGATCGTCAGAGAACTCGGCGGCTTCCGAGGACGTGTCTTGGACTTGGTGCGTTGGTCTCCGATTCTCGAATTGTCTTCGCATTGACCGCTGTATCCTTGCTAGACATTTTCGCCAGATTCGAGATGGCTCGTTACGACATCTATGGACTCAATCGTTCGGACGTTCGACATCCCTACTGGTCGGCTGATCGACCTCTTCCGCACGTCGAGCGTCGCAACCAGTGTCTCCTTCTCGCCAACGAACGACTTCCTGGCTACATCCCATGTGGACAGTGTCGGCGTCTACCTATGGTATGTTCAACTCGACCGTAACGCGTTGTAGTGCACTCTAACCGTTTGAAATAGGGCAAACCGTGCGCAATACGCGGAGGTATCGTTCCACAGCATAGTGGAAGATGATGTCGTAGACGTCTCCCTCCCGTCCATGCAAGGCGTCGCCGAGGACGAAGGTAACATAAGCGCTATCTCCTTGCGCGGCGGCTTGTTAACCGTCCTATCCCTGGCAGCCCTAGACGCGCTCTCCGCGCTCACAGTACAGGACGAGCCGTCCGACGTGTTCGTGACGCCACCACAGCTGGACGGCGACCTCGTCACGCTCACGCTCCTCCCCCGCGCGCGCTGGCAGACGCTGCTCAACCTCGAGGTCATCCAGCAGCGGAACAAGCCGAAGGAACCGCCCAAGCAGCCCGAGAAGGCGCCGTTCTTCTTGCCGACGCTCCCCGGTGTCGAGCCCCGCTTCGCGCTCGAGCAGCAGCGCCAGAAGGAGGCGGAGGAGGCGAAGAAGCGCAAGGAGACGAGGCGCCTCCAGCGCGCGGCCGGCGCCGCCTCCAGCGTGTTCTTCACGAAGCTCTCCGAGGCGCACGAGAGCGACTCCCCAGATTGTGCGTATCGCCTCCGCCTCCGTCACTTCGTATCCTCTCCTCAGCTTCTGACCGTGTCCTGTCTCTGCAGACGAGGAGTTCTTCACCTACGCCAAGGCGCTCTCGCCCGCGGCGCTCGACCTCGAGCTGCGCTCGCTCGTCTCGCTCGACGCGCTGCAGATCTTCCTCGAGGCGCTCGCGCGCCGCCTGCGCTCGCACCGCGACTTCGAGGCCGTGCAGACGTTCATGGCCGTCTTCCTGCGCGTGCACGGCGAGGTGCTCGCGACGAATGCGGAGGTTCAGCGCGGGCTCGAGACGCTGGCCGAGGCACAGCGCAAGGAGAGCGAGCGGCTGCTCGAGCTCCTCGCGTCCTCGCTCGGCACGCTCAGCTTCGTCCGGGATACGATGTGATAACCAGCCTCGGGTATTATTGTATGCTACGGGTACGGTACAGGCGTGTGTGTATAGGTACAGTCGTTCTGTGCTACACTACTAGTCACGGGTCTTACTCTACGTCTAACCTGGGGTCTATCATCCGTTGCGAGAGAGAAGTAGACGTGCTACAAAATGAAGAAATAACGATATGAAGGAAAAACAGTGCGGAGGTCGTGCTCAGTGCGCAGAGAACGGCTGCTTGCTGAACGGAGGGACATCGCCAGGGCCAGGGTCCAGCAGATGGTCTACAGAGAAAACCGACCACACACCCGCGGCTTGGTCGTCGCCCCCGATGGACGCCTCGAGGCGAACATTGCGCTGCTTCGCGCGGACCTGCAGCAGCTCGACGCCGCACTCCCAGTCCTCGCGCAGGCGCTGGCGCCGGATGTGCCGCCCGAGCGGGAGGAGGAAGCGGACCGTCTCGAGCACGGGGAAGTAGCCCGCGCCGAGCCACTCGACGAGGAGTGCGACGTGGTCGAGCCGAAGCATGTACGTCGTCGACATATCGTCCACGAGCGTGAGCCGGCGGAGCGTCGCGGGGAGGACGCGGCGCTCCCCGCCGGGCGCGACGCGCGCGATGTGGAACATGAGCCCGCACGGGAGCGTCCAGTCGACGAGGCTGGTGCACGCGCGCAGGTGCGACAGCGCGGTGCGCGACGCGACGAGAGTGTGCAGCTGCGGGCCGTGCGCCGCGAAGAAGCGCTGCAGGCGCTGCTCCGACGGGAGCGAGTAGTCGTTGTCCTCTGTGCAGAGCGTGGCTAGCGCAGGGAGCGTCCACGTCGGCGGAGGCCCGCCCCAGCCGAAGCCATCGGCGACGACGAGAGTATGCATGCGCGGGAAGTGCATGGGGTCGAGCACGCCGTTCTGCGCGGCGCGCTGGCAGGGCAGCAGCCAGAGCACCTCCAGAGTGGGCGCGAGCGGGGGAAGGATTGCCTCTAGGATGGTCGCATAGCCCCTCAGTTCGAGTCGTTGGAGGGAGAGGCGCGTGCCGACGCCGCGCATCACCCGCACGAAGTGGCGGTCGCAGTAGAGCCCCACGTCCGGGGTGCAGAACGCAGTGGAGAAAACGGACACATTTGGGCAGCAAACGAAGATACGTGCGACCGCGAGTGCATGCTCGTTCCCCCAGCGATGCACGCCTTCGAGGGCGAGCTCAAGCCTGAGCGTCCAGCGCCCGGCAGAGTTGCGGTTCAACGCGTCCCGTTCGTACCGTTCGAGCACATTGGCGATCTCGATGGCGTGATCCCCGCTCTTGACCATGATGTACTGGAAGAGAAACTCGGTGACCAGCGGCGTCCATGTCTTGCAGACGCGACTGGCGGCGAGCAGGAGATCTGTGGCTTCACGGTGACGGCGGTGGAGGCTGATCCCGTACTTGTCCCGGACGAACGCGACCATGGTCTCTCCGTCGTCGTGGGCGAGTGCTCCCGGAATATGGGTAGCATAGGCAAGGATCCTGAGCCATACCTCCGGAGGTAGTTCGCGGGTCGCCCGGGGCTCGTCAGATGTCTGCCAACCTCGATTCATGCTGTACATAGTGTCCGCAGAGAAGAAGAGAGACCAGACCAGATATCACCCAGGTTGGAGAGAGACGGCGGCGGTAGAGAGAGAAAGACGAGAGCGGGGCTCAAAGGGACTCAGCGCAGCGGAGGAACATGCAACCAGGCTCCAGAGCTCCAGTTGCCGAGCACCGACAGAAAGAGGAACGCAGGAAAGAGAGGTCCACACAAGCGCCCATACCATAGCACTCGCTTTCAGCCTTTCAAGCGTCTCCGACTCTGAGCTCGAGCGCGTCGCCGCCATGGATCCCACCACGCCCGTCAACATCGCGAAGGGCGCAGTTGCTACATGCGAGTTCGTTCTCAACACCGTCGTCGCCGTCAGCGCAAGTCTGACTATGCCATGAACAGCACTCGCGACAGGGTCGTTCACCGCCCTCCTCGCGCTCGCCCGCGGGTCCTCTCACCCGACACCTCTCGCACTTTCGGCGGGGACTAATGGTGGGATAGCTGGTGCAATATTTTTTGGTACGTGCTCCGTTAGGTAGTGGTGTCGGCCACCTAGGTGTAACCGCACAGTTCAGGGACGCGCGAAGTGATCGTCACCCCTCTGCTTCAAGCAACGCTGCGCAATGGCAACCCCTCGCAAGGAACGTCAAGTAGTGCAGGCCCGTCCTCCCAACCAACCTGGACACAACTACGAACGTACCACCTCCTAGATTCCGCGACGAGCGGGGCACTGACCGGCGCGATCATCAATAAATGGCGCAGTACGTCTATACCCCTCCTTTGGACACACTTTGAGCTGATCAGACAATCCCCATAGACGGGCGCGTACTAGCGGGTGCAAGAACGGCGGGCCTCATCTGCACGTTCATCCAGCTCGGATTCAACGAGCTAGGCGTCATGAGGATCAAGTACGTCTCCCGGGAACTCCAGAAGGCACGCTCCTCTCCCGAGCCGGTACCCCAGCCTGCGCCGTCGGACGCCGAAAAGTATTCCTGGTTCGATCGCGCATTGAGCCTGATAGGGTTCCGGAAGATGTCGGACGAGGAGTACCTCAAAACTCTGAAAAAGCAGCGGGACGAGGCGTTGCAGCGGATAGCCGACCTGGAGCGAGGACGCAGCGAGCAGACAGAGCTGCAAGACCCGGACAGGTCTCATCCCACTTCTGGCACGGCGTGAGCCTGTCCGTCTTGCATATTTCCTCTATATCTACCATAGTCGTAATCGCACATGTCCTAATGTCGTCGTAGCCACATCGCATGCAGCACTACTCCCATTTTACCGCCTACTTCAGAGCTTACTACCAGATTCTCCGCACAGCGCCCTCCAGCATCCGTGGACGCGCACCCAAACGTATCAATCTACCATGCTCATGCTCGGCCCGTGCGCCCACTGCCCACCACATACACACCTCCACTTCCACGCCCTCTGCCATGTCTGCCAGCGCACCGGCGCACCGACCGCGCCCTCCAGCGCGGCCTCGGACCGGCCCCCGCAGCGCACGCACACGACGCCCGGGAGCCGCGGCGCGAGAAGGCCTTTGCTCACGACGTCGACCGCCCTGCTCTTGCCCGTGCCCGTGCCCGGGTCGGACACGGAGAGGCGGGTGACGCCGTCGACGAGGTCGGCGGGCTTGATGAAGAGCCGCGCGCGGTCGAGCGCCTTGGACTTGAGGATGCGGTCGATCGCGCTGCGGACGTGTGGCTTGAGCGCGGGCGCGGGGCAGCAGGACGCGAGGCTCTGCCGGAGCTCTTGTGCTGGGCGGTTCATTGGGACGTTAGCGCACTAGGTAGCAGAGAGCCGATGGGAGAGCCGTACCGTCAAGCTTCTTGCAGTCCTGCAGTATCTCGCTCAGCAGCGGCCCGAGGGTCTGAAGGTCCACGCCTGAGCAGTCCGTGATGTCCATCAGCACGTCCTTCGCGATGTGGGAGTTGTCGCCCTTGGCCGCGAGCTTCCCGACGTGGTCCCTGAAGCGCTTGACGTGCTCGAGCGCCGTGTGTAAACGGCTGAGGGCATATGGGTGCACGAGATGGAGGAAGACCGGGCTGTCAAGCGGCAGAGCTGGGGCTACTGTCAGACGGGGAACAGATGATAGAATTCGGCATGCATATACTCACTTTCGGGCAAATCTCGGTCGCTGGGTGTTGACGGCGCCGCGGCGGCGTTGTCGCCGACGAGCACACACTCCTTGAAGAGCTTTTCCATAAGTTCAATAACCCAGCCTGACATCCCGACAAGCTGCCAGACAGCATCTGCGTTACCACCAAGTCAGCTCTTTGACCGCTACCTGTAGATGGGCAGCACATACCAAGATCATAGGCGTCGCCCTCCTGACATGCATCGAAAGCCCTGCAACACGCTCTCAGAGAGTTGATATCGTGCGCAGTCCGCCACCTCGCGGCGCAGAGGTCCTTCTCGGGGCCTCTACCTAGCCGCTGCGCACGAGAGCTACACCAATACCTCCGTCAGTACGACTGAGTCCCACAAAGAAGCACCGGACGATCCCCACTTGTACATCTCCGTTGCGACGCCAAGCAGCTCCGCGGTCCACATCTCCATCAGCCCGTGCGAGTCCGCCCCCATCGTCGCAAGCGCGGCGCATAGCGTGCCCGCCGCGGCGTCCTGCGGGAGTGTCGGCATCGCGAGCGCGTGCACGATGTCCGAGGGCGAGCGCCGCGCGCGGAGCGCGGCGACGAGCTGCCGCGCCAGGTCGCCGTGCAGGTGCCCCGCGGTGATGCTCGCGAGCCCGCCCGAGACCCGGCGAGGGAGCGCCTGCACGGACGTGTGCGCGCCCAGGAGGGGCGAGGTGACGCAGCTGAGGAGCGCTTCGTTCGGCGAGAGCGCGACGCTCACGGGGACTGGGGTAGGATTAGCGTTGGGGCTTTGCAAGATGGCGGATGTTGTCGTGACAGGGCTTACCATCAACGTTACCGTGGTCGACGTGCGAGAGGATCGGCACACTATCCCAGTCTTCGCTTGCGGTGAGGTCTGGTCTACGCAGGTGTCACTGTGAGCATAATGGGGAGCCGACAGTCGGTCGTCAGTACTTACAGTTTAAGCACCTCAACCGCACCGGTCGTCGTCTCCGTTTTTTGTTTGCGCCGAGGTAGCAACCCACGGATGTCCAAGAATCCTGCAAGGAGCCCACCCCGTCTAACAGAGGGGACAAGGAAACAGGGCAGTTTGGTGCTACTAGGCCGTTTTGTCTCGCCTTGTAGCACCTACATGATGTCCCGCTTTATATGAACATCTGCTGTGACGATGTGCAAGGAACATAGCTCACCCAATGTGAATCTCCGAGGCTTTCTCGACTTGTGAACGTGTAACACATGATCTCAGAGCTAGGGACCGATGTGTCTGTGGACAGAAGTCGGCACAGCTGGCTCACGGATACAGAAGTGGGAGCTCACAGTCGCTAGTATCAAGAAAAGTGGCCGTGAGATATAAAGTGTGTGCTGCAGCGCCGGGACCCTTCGATCCCGGTTTTGACGGAGAAGCTGGCGCACTACGTTGAGCAGGCGGAGGGCAGAAGAATGCTAGGTCGATCAACTGTGAACTGGGGTGGAATATGGGAGGCAGGGGGTGCGTTGTTACAGCTGGGTGCAGTTCGCGAGAATAAGTGCGTTTCTGACATTGAATATGGCGAGACTTACGAGGGGTTGTATGGCGGAACTGGAGGTGCACTTCGCACAAGGTGATGGTGAGCTCCTCGCCCCAGAGTTCCCATTCGGCAACGAAGGGGCTCTCCGAGGGAGCAGGTGAGGTCATGTCTAACGACAAGCCGAGGTCCATAGGACTCTCGGTTGCGTGGTTTGATTCCTGGGATGGCATGAGCCGTGACCGCATCGCAACCAAGATGGTAGAGTCTGTGGATAATTAGCAACAGACAGGTCCAGCAGCACTGCGCGTACCTTGGTAACACAAACCAATCGCGGCTTGTGTGCATATTCGGTCTCCCCCGATCTTACCAGGAGGTCCGCTGTCTATGTGCGGTTGAATGGAATCCGTGGGTGTCGGCTGAAGTAATGTCGCTTTGGTGACCTTCAACGAAGACACGAACGGTGGGAGATAACAGAAGTGTATCTGGTGGTTTTGCGTGACCAAGAACAGCATTGGACTTGCGATAGGCGTGAGCGGACCCAGTGGAGGCAATCGGCTCGAAGTGCCGGTTTCAGACACTGTCCACTGATGATATATCAGTCAAGTCCCGGAGCATACACATGTATTCCACTAACCTCTCTCTGACCAGATGTCCACGCAGTAGTGACCACTCCGCCTCCCATAGGGAATCCCCAGAACTCCCGAACCACCCAGTTATCCAACTGACCATCCCTGCGCCACAGACACCCGAGACCATCGACGCCTTTGCCAGGAAAGTACGCAAACAGCCAGTCGTCGGTTGGTGACAGCGAAAGCACGGTTGGCGGGTCGTAGGATACTATGGACTTGAGCACCGCGTCGGGGGAAGGGAGGACGAATTGTCGGCAAGTGGGGAAATGGCGGGCGAGAACGAGTGGTTGATACTCATGTGTGGTGAAAATGACAGATGACTTGCTCCACTGGATTGGTCTAGCGTTCACGGGCGCATCAGTCGTACAGAATGACGGAAAATACCACATGCATAGTTGACCTTCTTGTACCCTCCAGAGAATGGCAGAGGTCCCACCATCCGAGGTGCCAGTGCACACTCTCTTTTGCCTTGCCTTTGGCAGCACGTGAGAGGTTCCTATCGTTCATAAAGTCGCACTCGAGTGATTAGACAGTTGACAGTATGCCCTACGGCGGCTTGGACTGTTGTACCACCAAGGGAAGTGAACTCAGCAGTAGCCTTGACCAGTGAGCCTCTGGGTTATAGAGGCTAGGTATGCAGCAGGCGCTTTCAATGTAGGTTTCTTCACAAGAAGCCTCAGTACGTGTGCCAGTCCAACGTGATATATCCGGACAAGGAGTTTGCTTGACGGCGATTGTGGGTGGAGAGCGGAAGGACAGAAGCTCAATATCACTCTACTCAACGTTCGCGGCGCGCTGCCGCCACGCGGGGGCAAATAAGCGCTCGCGTCAATAGCCATGGACGCGTGCACCGTCTTCCTTTCTCACTACCACCATTCCCCTCGGCCCCATTGCTAGCTTTGTGCGACTTATCCATTGCAGCGGATTTAATTATGCTTCAGTCGGCAACGTTGACGCGACTGATTGACGGCGTCCAAACGGATGTGCTCATCCAAGCCTTCGCGGACCGCATAATTGTCCTGATCACGCAGCTCGGCAAAGTAGGAAGCCTGGTGTGTATATGTTGTCACGTCATGTACCAAGGACCGATTACTGACGGTAGGTTGCATATTAGATTGAAGCCACCCTGCCACCTACCACACCACTCTTACCCCCTCCGCCGCCAGACCCGTCGCAGCCCAATGAAGTTCCTCTGCCGGTTCCTCCTGCTGCTCTACATCTCACACCCCTGCTTGGAGGCGCACCGTCGGAGCGGCTACAAACTCTACACTCGTTATATGCCTCCCATGTCGCGACCCTCGTTTGGACTCTGGAGGAAGCAAGCGTGATCGAAGCAAACAGGCGGGCGATCATTGTCGGTATCTCGCTGGCGAAGTCCCCGGCATCATCCCACCCGATCGAGATCAGTGCGCACGATCGTACTGTGTTCCGCGGAGTCATGACCATGGTCAGAGAGCTGTTAGCGAAGACATAGCGGTCTAGTGAGTTGGGCACCATCTGGATTGGGCTGTAGCGATGGTCCCGATGAACGTTTTGAATGCTTCACTAGATGCAATCTATCTGTACAAATTACTATGAGAAGACGGCAGAAGCATGAGCTGACACCAGCTCGGCGAACCTTAACTTAGCACAAAGCAGGTACTACTGTGCGTGAAGCCCTAGGTTTGACACAGCTGTGTCGATACGCGGATGGTCTGGGTATAAGACCATGAATGTGAAGCCCCACTACCCACCCAAACGGATCCCCAAAGGGACAACGGATTGAGATACCTGCAGGACTGCAGGACAAGTCCTTTGACGAAGACTGTACAGTCATACTGATGCATATTGATCGTTCGCATGCATAGTGTGGTAACCCCCGGCTCATGGGCAGCTGGCGCGACTCGCATTTTGACCTCATGCTCAATGTCTATCATTGTTTGCCAGGCTCGGGGCATTGTGGTGGTGATCGCCATGGGGGTGGACAACTTGAACAAGTCGGTTGGGCAGCCTGTAGACTACTTGTATGTGCTTGCTATATACGTTCGCGGACACGGCTGCATATTCCCGTGAACGAATAGAATGGTACATCGTGAAATCGCGACCGAGGTGAAACAAGAGGTTTATGGCGCCGGCTCCGACGCGTCGCGCGGGGTCTCATGCCATACCTCTACGACACCCTTCCCGTCCTTGCCGAAGCCTCCGACTACCAACAGCGCGGGGCTGACTGCCATCGCGTTCACTTTTTCTAGAGCGGAGGTTGTTGCACCCCAGATCTTCGTCGCTAGCAGTGCTCCTTTTTCGTCTCTGGAAACGGCGTATCCCGTCAGGCTGCCCAGCAAGGAGCATGTAACCAGTCGCGTAGAGTCGCGGAATGCACTAGGTTGAGGTGTCAATGAATGCGGATCGGGCACGCGTCACATGGGGAAAGGGGACTCACGCTGAGACGACGGGTCCCTCTGCGACCTTGAGCCACACGCCATCTTCCTCCTTCAAGCCTTCCCATTTCCGGGATCGCTTTTTCCTGCCGCCTTGCGAGGCGTTTGACCGCTTCTCGCCGCCGCCTCCAAGCCACACGCGGCCGTCGGCGGTGCTTGCCGCAAGAAGGCCCGTGTTGCTGATAGACATGGAGAGTACAAAGGGCGGTGAGAGGGAGACACCTTGTTCGGGGGGAGAAGCCGCTGTTCAATCTGAGGTTAGCATTCTTGCGCGGTTGGACTGGGCGTGATCCATCGACCCACGAATGTCACGGCGGGAGAGTACGCTCCCCTGACCAATGTCGAAGTGCAGAAGTGCAGAGTCATACCCGCCGCTGAGCAGCTCACTTGGGCGGTCTGGTATGAACTTCACACAACCACAGACCTGTAAGAAGAACACAGGATGAGCGATTCGGTCAGAACCCAAGGGTCGGATACCAGTCTAACGTACAGTTGTGTGCCGGCTCTTCATCCGAGCGACGGTTTTGGACGAAAGGTCGATGACCCCAACCGTACCCGAGTCGGTCCCAAACGCGAGGGACTTTCCATTGTCACTGACGCAGAGCTGGCTGGTTGGATACATGTCAGTCAGCCAGTCGGGGCGGAGCGGAGACAGGCGCTTGCCTCATTCAAGAGGTCCTCCTCGTCCTCTCCGAGATCAATACTGTGACTTGCATCCTCTGCAGAGAGGATGATCTTCTGACTTTCGCTTGGAAAGCAGAAAACCTGTAACACCTGAGGTGAGGACGCGTCCTGGAAACCAGTACACTGGCAATTACCTTGCGTCCGCTGGCGACCCATACGTTGTTCTGCTCGCCTTTCTTAGCTTTTGAAAAGACAATGGAGGATATTTCTTCGCCTAAGGGCTTGACAGCCCGGGTGACTTTCCCTGAGGGTAGGGTGTACCACCGTACGGAGCCGTCATCTGGTACGGTTACTTGAGCCGTTTGTTTGCCAGCCAGAAATATATCAAAGGCTCACCTGACCCTACGCAGAGCGTATCTTCCCGCCCCAGGAACAGCGCTGAGACCGCTGAGGGTACTTTTATTGTGCATTTTGTGCCTGGTGCAGCTGAAGCAGCCATCGTGACTGTATGCCCACCGGGTTATCTTAGTCTGTGCTCATCAGCAAAGTCGCGGAAAGCATGCAAAGCCATGCAACGCCCGGCGGAGTTTGCGTACCTCATCTGGTCAGGTGGGCGCCTGTCTACCCCGCATGCTCTTGCCTGTGATTACCTGCCCCGACTGACCTTTGCATGCATACATCCTGTTCAGATATGTTATTACAGGAATCTGCAATACACTGTCGGCTCCCTGTATACATTGGTATTTCTTGTCATGCCAATACAATCTATGTGTGCCCATTGGTCTCAGTCAGCAGAAATTAGTTGAGTCCCGACTCGGAATCCACTCGCGTAAACTTGTGCCGTATACTGCCCATCGCGCCTTCAGTTTTCCAATCCCTGGCAACCACCGCGTGCACACACAGATGGGATTTATGCCTGGAGAGCCGATAAGCGGCGCAATTGCGGCGCTGTCTTGTTCGGAACTCAAGTCAGTGACGGACCCATTGTGACGCTGTGGGAAGTGTGCTGGCCCACCCGAAGACACTGCCCAGGCTAGATTCAGACACAATGCGAGTGGAAATGGCGACTCGACGTCATCTCTTTCAAAGCGAAGTCAGCGGAGCTCAAAAATAATGCATATAACCATCAAGCTCGAGTGCAACATGCGCACTTCTCCAAGGTAAGTCTCTCCCTCTCTTTTCAACGTCGGAGCAGCAATCGTCGACGACTGGTAAACAGGTGAGTCCGTGGGTGTTTCTGCATCTCCAGGAGCCCTGCCGTCCTCAATGTGAAAGGTACGTGGGATATGGAGCCCGAGACAACACTGTCATTTAGGTAAGCGCTGTAGCATACAAGGCGGGTGCAGGACTCTGTACCGGGGCAGATAACACGTCCGTCGTGCACTTCCTGGGCATTCCAGGCACTGCTAGGTACACATATACTCACATGCAATGCCCCAGGTTAGGAACATGGTGAAAGGTGCGCATTTTCCCTGGGCCGTGAAGTTCTGGAATGCTCGAAGGATTCGGAGACAACCCTTAATCAATGATTGCTGTTAGATGTACATAATCCAGCATTACTTTGCGTGGAAGTTGAAGTTGGCTTGCAATTCAAATGCTGTTGTATACGAGGGGCATGATTGGTCTGGGCTAGTGTACGTGATTATGCAGAGGTCAGTAAACAAGTGGGAGGGATATCATAGCCTGACCAGACAAATCTTCGCCTGATCATGAATACATTACCTGGTCAGGCTAGGTAGGCATACCATTAGTTGCCAATATGATGTCTTGCATGGTCAGGTTATGTCAGGCAATGCCAGGTAACTCCTTGGCTTCCATGGTGAGGTGCGATGCATAGTCAAGCAAGGAATTGCCCGCTCAGGCGACATTTGCACGAATCTCCATGCTTGCATAGCCAGGCAAACCCATTGGGGATAATTTGCATGCTTTCCGCGACTTTGCTGATGGCTCGCCGATCAAAATCAAGCGGGGGTGGATGCGCGCCAAATCGCCAAATGGGCTATGCCATCATCGGTGTGGGCGCTCCCCGCGGACTGCAGTTCAGGATATGATTGCCGCCACCGCGGACCACCCTCAGCCTATCTCCCCACCTTCGACCTCTACCACCACCTACTCTGGAAGCCCGAACGCGACAGGACATTAAGTCGAAGATACTAAGCTATGCCTCACCCAGAAGTCAGCGTGGCCTCCGCGACCCAGGACGCACCGAGGACCAAATCGGACTTGGAAGCGCTGCTCCAGAACGATACGAAAGTCAAGGTGGCTGGTAAGTGCTCTTCCACTGCCTAATACAACACAGCAGGCTGATATGCGAGTAGGAATTGATGGTGAGCGTGTTTGGAGCACACCCCAATCAGACTAAAGCCGTCTAAACTCCCGCGAACCTGTCAGTGGACGGTGTACTGCGCGGTAAATACATGGTGAGCCGGTCCTCTGTCGCGAAGTGCAGCTATCTGACCATAACCTTACCCTGTAGTCCAAAGAGAAGTTTCTCAGTGCCGCTACCTCGGACGGTTTCAACTTCTGTAGCGTGATATTGTAGGCTCTAGCACACATCATTTGCACGTATGGCTAGCTGAGCACCTCCTACAGTGGTTGGGACATGCACGATACCGTGTATCCCAAAGAGCTCCTGATCTCAAACAGAGCCAATGGCTACAGAGATATCCTTGCCTCCATAGACCTCGCGACATACCGCCGAATCCCTTGGGAGAACAACGTCCCATTCTTCCTGGTCTCGTTCCGCGATCCCGACACGAAAGAGCCTCTCTTCGCCGACCCTCGCGGAGTACTGCGCAATGTCGTGACAAAGGCGCAATCAAACGGTTGGCGTTGTCTGGCCGGGTGTGAATACGAGGTTGGTACCGAGATATGTACGATTCGGGCAGTACTGACATTCTACGCCTACAGTATTTCCAATTCAAAGGTCAGCCCGGGCGAATAACGTAGGGCGGTAATCACTCATGGCCCCACCAGAGACGCCTGAGTCTCTCGCCAAGAAGAATTTTAATGACCTTCAACCGCTAACGTCAGGAAGTGCGTTTTGTAGTGAGGACATGAGTACTTCCGACTGGACACTAACGCCATCCCCAGTGCACGGATATTCTCTCCTACGCACACAGCTCAATCAGGAATACTTCAACGATCTCTTCGACGTCAGCCTCGACTTCCAAGTACCTCTGGAAGGACACCGTGAGCCATACACGCTTCAGCGAGTCTCCCGCACGACGTGACACATCCTCCGACAGATACGGAAACGGGACCGGGCGTATACGAGACTGCGTTGGCATACACTGATGCCCTGCGCATGGCCGACAATGCTATCCTGTTCAAGTTCCTGGCCAAGAGCGTCGGCCTCAAACGCGGAGTTGTTCCCAGCTTCATGGCGAAACCCTGGGGCAATGTGAGTAGCTCACGTTGTCGTTTGTCTGCTCTATCTAATCCTTGTAGCTCCCTGGTTGTAGTGGGTAAGCGCCAGTGAAGGCTCCATTGATGGACCCATCCAACGCATTGCCCTAGACACGTCCATGTCTCCCTGAGGGACGAGAACGGCAAGAGTTTATTCGCATTACCGGAGGATCAGTTGAAGACCGGGCGAGCCGGCGCTAAATACGAGGACACGAAATATCTCAGTCAAGAAGGCGAATGGTTCCTAGCCGGTGTTCTCGCGGGACTGCCTGACAGTGTGTCCATCTCTACCTCTCGGATTACTATAAGCTCATCGCATGTCGGACAGTCATGCCCCTGGTTGGCCTCCCCCGCTCTGCTCATGCCCTCGCCCACGCTGACCCTCCCGCGCGCAGCTCGTCCCGACGATCAACGGCTACAAGCGGCTCGTCGGCGGCGAGGCGTACTGGGCGCCGAACGCGGTCACGTACGGATACGACTCGCGCGCGGCGTCGGTGCGCATCATCGCCCCGCCGTCCGTCCCGCCCGCGGCGACGCGGCTCGAGGTGCGCGTGCCGGGCGCGGACATGAACCCGTACTTTGCGCTCTCCGCGCTCTTCGCGCTCGGCCTGCGCGGGATCGAGAAGCGGCTGGCGCTGCCCGGCCCGCCCCTGAGCCAGCTCACGTTGGAGGACAAGCGGAACGGCAAGGTGCGTCGCGGTGTTGCTGGTCGGGATCGCTTGGGTTGACGGATGTTGATGTGATATATCTTTGAGTAGGTGCAGATGCTGCCGCAATCCCTGGAGACCGCGACGGAGCGTATGCTGCGCCCGGACAGCATCGCGCGCGAGGTGCTCGGCGATGCCTTCATCGACCACTTTGGGGGGACGAGGCAACACGAGGTGCGGCTCTGGAACGAGGCGGTAACGAACTGGGAAAGTAAGTGAACGATAGAGCTATCGGTGGTGTGTATTCGAAGCTGACGATGTTGCGCAGTCGAGAGATACCTTGAGCTGGCATAAACCGAGATTGATATCACCGAAGGTGCTCATCCCATCGACACTGGCGTAAACAAGCTGTAGAATTGTTCGACTTGAGGACTGTAGCGAATACCACAGTGTGTCAACTTGAGGAAGTCTGCCTACCCTACTGTCGTGGTCAGGTTGTGATATTCCGAAGTACCATGTGCAAGGAACGCTCGCGCATGCATATTCATCATTCATTGAGAAAACAACCCTCCACCGGGAGCAGGAACATGGGTATCAATACCAGGACTTGTACTACATGGGCTTCGTTAACTGTCAGCGCAATCTAGGCAGCAGCGCCAGCGGTACCGGTGCCAGACACTTCAGCCGCGCCTACGTTTGGGGAAACAGCCTCTTCAGCGGCAGCGGCATGCACGTCCGCCGTCGCGGAAGGCGCAGCATCGCCAGACACCGCGGTTCCCTCAGCAGGTCCCGTCTCTTTCTTGTTGGCGTGCAGCCAATGGAGGAAGTGCGTGACGTCCTGTCCAAATCCTCATGTGTCAGTGATGATTCCCTTGGTGTGTGCACAAAGGCACAGTTGCCAACGCGCCGACCTTCGAGATGGTGCTCGCCATGGACGACTCGGCGACGAACTGGGGGATCCGCCCGCCGGGCGTGCTCGAGGTCGCCATGCGCCATTCCACGGTGCCATCCGCCCGCTCCCGGAGGCGCTCGACGCTCACATAGCGGCCCTTGACGCCCTTTTCTTCAAGCTTCGCGTACTCTGCGTTGTCGGAGACGTCGACGGGGAGCGAGACGATGTACCTGTGGTTCCACGGGTGTGAGTCGCAGGCGGGTATCAGATGAGTGACGTCTCAACCACGACATCTGTGAAAGTGAGTGTTTCTAAGAGCCCAGGAGTCCCCGCCGTGGAGGTCGCGCATTGTCATGTATAGTATGCCCACAGAGCAGATATGATCGCTCCTTGGCCGAGCTACCAGCTACCAGCCACAGTCACATGGGCAACGGGTGTAGTGCAAGGTACACCAGACGCCCCTGCTTTGCAAGTTGCCTGAAGTCGATGGGCCAATGGATCATGTCATGATGTGCCGGGAACACGTCTGTGCAAACTCATACGGCACGTGCAAACTCATGTCCCTAAGGGGTTCACGCAAGGGCGTCGGGAGACACCAGGCGGTTGTCTCGGTGACCCGGGGGGCGCTCTTTGCTCTCACTCTCACAGATGTATCCGTGCTGGGGCGCGAGACAAAAGACGACGTACCCAGTGCGGGACCCGTCGGTGCCCTCAAGTTGGGTCGTCTGGACGACGGTAAAGACGCGCGGGGAGACCGGCGGCGGAAAGTGGTAAAAGAGCGTCCATACGGACTGGGTGGGCGAGATGCGCTTGATCAAGGTCACTTTCTTGATCTCCGGGATGTACCTGCGCACGACGGCGTAGAGTGACTGTCAGGATCACGCACTGACCCTGGGCACGCAATGTGCACTCACTGCATCTCGTTCTCTGCTTTGTTGTCCGCGTTTCCGAGCTTGCTCCAGAACTCATCGAAGGACGCGTCCTGTGTGGTGTGCTCGCTCACACGGCCGAACCATCCGGCGCCGTCCTTGGGGCCCTTGGGACGCGAGAAGGTCTTGACGGTATTGTGCTGGTAAGCCTTGCCTTGTTTCCAGGAGGAAGTCCCTTCGAGCAGCTGCTTGCCTGCCGCTATAATCGCATCCTCGGACGGGATCTCTGCAAGTTGCAACAGCCACGGTCACTCAGAAGGCGCTCAGAGTGATAAAGGAACACATACCGGAGCTTTTGATGGGGGTTATGGACAAATGCAAGTCCGAGTGAGACATTGCTGTAGGTATAGATGCCTACGACGGTACTGGGTAGTTGTGAGAAAGCGTGGGCCCCCGGGAATGGATGAGAGAACTGGCGGGTGAGAAGGCACGCGCGGGACGGATCGTCCGAACGACGTGCACGCTATTCTTGGGGTGAACCGGTGCCATAAGTCACGTTCGCAATCGACCGGTCGTCGTTGGTGGCTGGTGGGAGCAACGAGCGTGCTCTACCCGCACTGGATTTGTTGCGGAGAGTGGGAGACAATCGAGCACGGCGGCCAGTGTCAGTCAACTCGCGCTCTCCTCCCAACTCCCATCATCTCGTTCTCAGAGTGACCCACCTTGCTGTGCCCGACTGCTCGTTTGTCTCGTGGCGATCTCCGCTTCCCTTGCTGTACCTTTCTATATGTGACTCAGGCCGACTCAGGATCCGGCTGAACACGCATACAAATGTGCGGCTACTGGGCATCACAACGTGCAGCTCTACGCAGCGTCTCTCGGAGCGGATTGACGTATCAGAAGCAGCGAGGAAGGCGTGGTTCCGCCCAGAGTCAAGTCCGCGAGTGAGATTCGCCCGCGGGGGACGTTTCCTTGCTTGTGCGTGCTGGCACAGCTTCCTGCTGGTGGTATGATATTAGGGTGCGCTCGGCTGCAGCGGGCCAGATCCCCTCCTCAAGCTCAAGGCGTCAAACCCCGACGTGCGGTTTGTTGTCTCCCACCTCGTGTTCGCTCAGGACCTCAGGTAGCCAGCCATGGCTGCCGCCGCCGTTTCTCCCATCCCCCGCACACTCAACGGGCTCTCGACGACTGGACAGGAGCCCAAGCCCAGGTTGACTCTCGACCATCTCCTCAACCCTGAGCTCTGGGATCTTCCGGTGTGGAATGGGCCGCAGTAAGTCCAACCCTCGTACCATCATGCTTGGTCCCTTACGGCGATATCGTACAGCAACGACGATCCATACAGGATTGCGGACAAGGTGAGCTCTACTCACATCTGCACGTCCCACATACCCCCATCTGATCCGGCAAACGTAGTTGGACGAACTGGACTACTCGGTTGCACTGCTCAAGAGGTACCGCAACAGTGTACGTCCGGTTCATAGGCTGTCCCCCGACATCCTAGCGCTCGTCTTCCTTGACCTCGTCCAAGACCATGAGAACCCACTCAACTCCCAGTACGGCGACTTCTCCTGGGTCTACATCGCTCACGTTTGCCACCGCTGGCGCACGATTGCCCTCGGGTGCGCTACGCTGTGGACACAGATAAGCACGCGCTACCCGGAGGCTGCACTGGCATGTCTCGAACGCTCTGCCGACGCGCCGTTCTCCCTCGTCGTTCATGCCCGCGCACACCCCGACAACTCCAAGGATGTCATCGACCGAGTGCGGCCGCATATGAGTCGCTTGCGCCATCTCTACCTGCCTTGGACACAATTACACGATGAGAACGGCAACGTCTCAGAGCTTCTCTCCTCCTTCATCGACGTCCCGGCGCCACAATTGGAGACCTTCTACGTGTACCGCGTCAGGATTGATGGCAACTGCTTCCCACTTCCGGCCATTTTTGGTGGACACACCCCTCGCCTGCAAGTGCTGAAGCTCTCCTACTGTTACCCCAACATGGGCCACCTTTCGATGAGAAGCCTGAAGATGTTGTACATCAGGGGCAAAAAGCGCGACGCGATCACGATGGAACTGTCGCGTCTGCTCGAGATTCTGGAGGCATGCCCTGCTCTGGAAGTTCTCGTCACCTTCAAGGCGCGTTTTGTCCACACGCAGCCGCTTGAGCAGGAGGGAGAGCCCTTCCGCCGTGTCCGGCTGGACAAGCTGCGACGGATAGACATCGCGCGCTGCTCCGCGTCCGTCGCGTCCACGCTGCTCGACCGACTCATAATGCCTCACTGTCAGCTCTCCCTTGGCGTCTGGCTCGAGCGGCGGAGCGACTTCCGGTTCACCTTCGGCGTGCCCGACGAGCTCAGCGAGGACCACCCTCTGCGGGACATCCGGAAGCTGCAGGTCGCGTACCGGAGCGCGAGCGGGAGTGTGTTCATCGACGGGACCGCGGGCGCGCACCCGTTCCAGATCACGGCGACGATCGCGCCGGGGAGTGACATCGGGGACATGCCGACGGTGTCGGGCCCGCTGCTGCTCTCGATTGCGCGCACGCTCGACCTCGGCGCGCTCGAGGAGTTCACGATCGCGGAGACGGCGTACTACCACCCGCACGTCGGATTCGCGAAGGACGTGTGGGTGCAGGCGCTCGCGCGCATGCCCCTCCTCCGCGCGCTGCACATCCGCCTGCAGAGCATCACCGACAGTGGCTTCTGCCGCGTCGTGCTCTCCGCGCTCGCCACCCCGGACGCGATCACGGGCCGCCCGGCGTGCCCGCACCTTGAGACGATCACGCTCGCGGACGACAAGACATGGTCGTCGCTGCAGTGGTACGTGTTCGCGCGCGCGCGCAAGGCGCAGGGCTGCCCGCTCCGCCGCCTCTCGCTCTGCCTCCCGCACTACGAGAACGTGGAGGACATGGCGGAGACGGACCTCGCGGAGCTGCGCGAGGTCGTCGACACCGTCGACCTCGACCCACCCGAGACGCCGCAGGTCGAGTTCCCGAACGCTGTCTGGTAGGCGGTGGTTGTGCCCTGTCGCGTCATCTGGACTCTTGGATAGGATGTATCATAGCTGCGTTGTTTTCGTGTATGCTCTTCAGTTTGTATGCTCTCCATGTACTATCACCGCCCTAGGTTTTGCGAAAAGACGAGTCTTGCCAAACCGCCACATGTCCTCCGTTTTCGGATGTCCTGTTCCGAGATTTCATACACATATATCCGCAAATGCACTGTGTTAGCTCACAAGGTGTGAAAGAGAGAGAACTGACATAGGTGGCCAATCCGCACACAGTCCCTGTAAATGGCATGCCCATGCTCTAGGTGTTTCGAAAATGGCCGCGTAAAACTCGGAATGGCTCGGTATGCGCTCCCAAACCATTGCGTCTTGTTTTTCCTCGGAGCCGATGTGCCAGTCCCAAGAGCACGCTCTCGCAGGTTGTCCAAGCAGTGCCGTCGTCCCGAACGCGCATTGCGCCTGCCGTGTGTTTTCTGGAGCGTATCCGGGCGCATAGTGGGCCCACGCTGGACACTACTGTAATTGCCCAGTCTCCAGAGGTCGTGGAATCACTCCAAACGTGCTCGGCATGATCGGAACATTAATCCTTAGAATACTTCGACTGATGCCTCTTTTTCTGAGATCGTCTCTTGCACAAGTAGGCGCAGGACACGGTGTTGATAGTACAGCCGTCGTGGGGGAACCCGTATTTCCTCGGAAAACGTGATTACGATTAGTTACATTGTACCTGGGCGTGTGTACGTTGCACGTTCCGCGATGAAAGACCCGTGCACGAGCGAGAGGGAAGGCAGAGGAGTAGCGCCGCTAAGAGCCCGCCTGTCATGACGATGCAGCAGCCCTGGCAGCTTCCTCCGCCTTGTTGAACGCGTTGATGTCTACGAGGCCAAAGTGCCGACTCCGACCGAGGTTCGTCTCGTCTCGGGGCAGCTTTTCACCGCGGTTGAGGACAATGCCGACAAACTTGCGGTCCTTGCGCGCGCCGGGCACCTTGTAGAAGCGCACAAACCCAGGCACGGTCGCGTACAGCGTGTGGTCCCGGCCCATTTTGACCTGCGCAGGGTGCGACAATGAGATGCGGGAAAACAACGTCGAGCACGGAACGCAATGCGTACGTGTTGTCCAGGGTGGAAGACAGACCCGCGTTGGCGGACGAGGATGTTCCCTGGAATCACGTACTCGTCTGGAACTCGTGAGCCGGGCGGTCGCAGTCGTGCGGGGCGAGAGAACGCACCAGAGAACTTCTTCACGCCCAGCCGCTTTCCTGGGGAGCCGCCGTGGTTGGATACCGTGCCTCCTGCCCGCTTTGTGGCCGTGCGGACGGAGCCCAAACCTAGAGGTGATATTCGGATACGATGAGTAGGTGCGCTTATGTCGCCGAGTGGAAAGACGGACCAGCAGGGCTGAACGGGTTTCGGAGGATGTCCGCGCAACGCCAAAGGGATTGGAGGGACATGTTGTGGTATTGTCCGTGCGGCGTCGACAAGGAAAACAAGGGGCGGCGGAGGGACTCAAAGCGCAGTGGCAGTGGCACGGACTGAGCGGTGGCCAGCTCGGACGGCCCAAGCGACCCTGTGAGGCGCTCGCTTATATAAGGAAGGTATATCTGGAGCGGACATGGCACCCAGCACTCGACTCCTCCACCGCCGTCGCCCTACATCAAACCGCCATCGCCCCTCCCCAGCCCGTTCTAACCACACTCTACAACCATGGTTCTTCTCGTCACGTCCGATAATGAGCAGTTCGTCGTCGACAAGGAAGTCGCCGAGCGTTCCGTGCTCATCAAGAACATGCTCGAGGGTGCGTACCCCCGCCACCCGTCGGGTGCGCGACGCGCGACTGACATTGACCTGCTGCAGATGTTGGCGAAAGCGATCAGCCCATCCCGCTCCCGAACGTTTCCTCAAGCGTACTGAAGAAGGTGCGTGTGTCTCCGGCCGGGTTGGTGCAGGTACTGACGGACGCCACCCGGCCAGGTCCTCGAGTACTGCGAGCACCACAGGGGCGAGCCTCTCCCCGCCGCGGACGCGGAGCAGAGCCAGGACGAGACCCGAAAGCGGACGACAGACATCAGCGAGTGGGACCAGAAGTTCATCACCGTCGACCAGGAGATGCTCTTCGAAATCATCCTCGCCGCGAACTACCTCGACATCAAGCCTCTGCTGTAAGTCGCTCTTTCGCGTGTGTGTATGTCGGAGCGCGGGCGTTAACGCGTTCGTGCGACAGCGACGTCGGCTGCAAGACGGTCGCAAACATGATCAAGGGCAAGACTCCTGAGGAGATTCGGAAGCTGTTCAACATCGTGAACGACTTCACGCCCGAGGAGGAGGTACGTGCATCGTAGGCTGACTCGTCTGCGCCCTCTCACCCGTTGCCTTTGTGCTATTACAGGCTCAGATCAAGAAGGAAAACGTGAGTCCTCATGCACAGCCTATTGTACAGCATACTGACAACGCATGTGTTGCAGGAATGGGCGGAGGACCGCTAGATGCTTTTCGGTATCTGATGGGCGTATCTTGTCGTTTGTCGCTGCACTGTACATGTTTTCTGACTCCTTCTGTATTCATACCGCATGAGAAAATCTCGAATTCCAGCTGACCGCCCGCATCTCCTCGTGTCTGGACTGCTGTTCCTTCGATAAGATTTCGCCATCCGGACCCAGAGGATTGCAAGGTTTGGGCTGCGGAGCGCTGTGTGCACACAGCCGAGCCGTGCACGATACGCATTTATAGCCGTCTGCCTCGAGTCTTCCAGGTCCTCGCGCGTCTCGGTCACGCAGCCCTGTGACTCAATCGCTTAGAAATGGCAATATATCACGTGCTAAGTCACAAGCGTGGACCCCGTTTGGGCGGGTGGCGGTCTCTGCTTTGCTCTGTACTTGGCCTGTAATCTGCTACCCTCTCCCTCTCTTCTTGACCTGTCTGGGGATACTGCCAGCCCGTCCGCAATGCCTCGAATACCTGAGCTTCCTGGAATACCCATCCCACATAACTCGGCCCAGGAGCAGTGGCTGAAACGACATGTAGCCTATCTTTGTGGACTCGAGAACGAGAGGTATGTGGCGCAGCGCAAAAGTTGGGACACATCACCTCACAACTGCCTCCGAACAACCTAGGTTTCCTGGCAGTCAGCCTGTAAGCTTTGCTGCAAAAGATCTGGAGAAGCTGGAGGCACACGAGTACGTGCCGCCACAATATCTTAGTTTGGGACATCGAGTTCAACGAACTTCCTTCGCCAGTTTCTGGGTCGCAGAGAAGTCGGACGGCATTCGCGTGCTGCTCTTTGTGCACACAGACCCGAATACGATGAACCAGGCCGTCTACCTCGTACGTCGCGCAGTCCCGAAAGGCGTTGTGGCGTCCTGACATTCCGCCAGATTGACCGCCACAACACGTACCGCGAAGTGACCGGCATATACTTCCCCCACCACGAAGACCCTAGGAACCCTCTCCGAAGCTCGATCATTGACGGGGAGCTTGTGATCGACATCGACCCCCATACCAAGCAAGTTCGTGCAGCCACATATCTCTGTATCGTGCCATACGCCTGACAATTTGGCAGGAACGACTTCGATTTTTGGCGTTCGACTGTCTGGTCGTCGCGGACCAGAATGTCATGAACCGGCCGCTGGACAAGCGATACGGGGTACGTGCGCCACTGCGGGACAGCCCCGGCACGCGATGCTCACGCTAAAACCGTCCGCAGCGGCTGCAGGAGTGGATGTACAAGCCTTATCAGCGGATGTTGCACGACCACCCACACGTTGCCGCGTCGCAACCGTTTGAGTGCGTGTCGCGGAGACGAAGCGCGAGAAATGGGTGCTGACAATTCCCTCGCGCGCACAGCTTCAAAGTCAAAGGAGTCAAATTTTCATACCACGTAGAGGAGGTCTTCAACACCGACATCCCGCAGCTCCAGCACGGGAACGACGGCCTGATCTACACCTGCGTAAACACACCGTACTCGCCGGGAACTGACCAGAACATGTGAGATATCTCTTCCACTCATACAGCAGTGCGCGTTTTTGACGACTTTTGCTCACATTCTCTCAGTTTGAAGTGGAAGCCCCCGTCGGAGAACTCGATCGACTTCAAGCTTGTGCTGCGGTTCCCGCCTACGCCGGGCAAGCCGAACGTGCCCGACTTCCAGACCAAGCCTGTCTTCGAGCTGCACGTCTGGTGCGGCGACGACCGTGGCAAGGCGCGGTACGAGTTCTACGACGTCATGCACGTGGACGATGACGAATGGGAGAAGTGAGCAGCACGTCTCCTACCCATCTGCCTACCTCCCTGGTGACGCGATGCGCTGACCGTACCGCGTGACTGTCCGCTCGCGCGCGCACAGGATGAAGCTTTCGAACGAGCAGCTCGACGAGCGCATCGTCGAGGTCCACTGGGACACCGCGGGCGAGTGCTGGCGCATGATGCGCTTCCGGAGCGACAAGCCGAACGGAAACCACAAGTCCGTCGTCGACAACATCATCAAGAGCATCGCCGACGGCGTCGAGAAGGACGCTGTGAGTATCCCCACATCTCTCATTATTCGTTTCAGGTTCTCACCTGCTTTCGTGCGCGTCCGCGCAGCTCCTCGCGCGCTCCGCCGCGATCCGCCACAGCTGGAAGGCGCGCCACGGCCAGCCCGCGCCCGCGCAAAAGCAGCAGCAGCAGCAGCACGCGCTCCCGCCCAAGCCCGCGCTCGCCCCGCCGCCGTCGTCCCTGCCCGCGCCCGCGCTGTCTCTGAGCGGCACGAAGCCGGTGCCCCTCGCGGCGCACGGGCCGCGCGCGGGCGCGGAGCCGCGCTACGGGCCCTCCGCGCCCTCCCGCCTGAGCAAGGTCGCCGGGCCGGAGATCGTCGCGGGCATGTACAGGTGAACGGCCGGCCGCGGTGGGCGGCGCGCGGGCCATTGGGTGCGGCGCGCGCCCCTGTGACATACTCTGTGTCTTCTTCCTGAGCGTCTTGACCGCGCGCGCGGGCGGGGCCCATGCCCCCAGTCCTGGATACCCCCCGCCAGCTAGCTCCGTATACCCCAATTCCCTCCTTGCCTTGCGCCAGCGCCCTGCGCCGAGCCGGTGCATGGGCCGACAGGCGGGACCCGGAGGCGAGGGGGGAGGAGGAAATGTCGACGAGGGGGGGCACTCGCGAGGATGGTTTGTACGCGGTGGTCCGTCTTGGTGTACATACGACGCGGACGGGCTGGGAGGACGTTCGCTACAACACCGTCGATTCAGGTCCGACGCGCCGCGGACGCGGGTGCGATGAGGGATGGGACCTGTGTCTGTACTGTATGTACATCAGGAGCGAGCCAGCCATGTATGTAGCGTACACAGCGGCGCCAATAAGCCTCCTCTACGGAGGGCTTTTACGAGCTGACTACGGAGGAACGGATGCGCGAGAAAGCGGGGGCGGGGGTGAAAAAGGGGGCTGCGGGGGCAGCGTCGTGAGCGGGTCGTCAACATCATCACGTCTTCGTCGTCATCAACATCTGCAGAAATGGACAGAGAGGGCGGGACGCGTCGGTGTGCACGGTGTGCACGCACGCCGTACGCGCCCCGCCGGGGTTGTATCGGAAAGCAATTGCAACAACGCAACAGAGACAGCAAGACCATTGTGGGTAGGTACGGTGGGGTGGGGTTGGGGGGTAGTCGACAGTAAGGGGTATGGTATCGAGATGGAGGGGGAGCGAGAAGAGGGGAATGCATGTCTAGTCGTTACAGAGGTGTTTGAGACAGAGACACGGAACAGGGCGCAAGCACAGACACGGGACTCGACAAGCACAGGCACGGACCGACGCGGCGGGCAGGGAACGAAGGAGCGCGCGCGTATTCGGGAACGGCGGGACAACTACAAGAAGCAGGACCCTGATCGCGTTTGGCACGTCGTCGCGGGCAGCCTCGGGACAGAGCGAGAACAGGGACTCAGGAGACAGGGGAGCCGGATGTGGACGTGGACATGGGCGAGGACGTGAAGGCTCGTGAGTGCAGACGCGGACGCGACGCGACGTGGGCGGGGAACGTGGGCGTGGGCGTGAGACGGAACATTGCCATTGCATTGCGCGGGACGTGAACGTGAACGTGAAGTGGGAGGGGGAGAGATGGATGAGGCGGTCGTGTTGTAATGTGGTGAAACAAGATGCAAGAGTACACTGTCCAGAGATGAGATGGAGAGAGTGAGATGCATGCGTGGCGACCCGCCTATGCGGGTGCCTGTTTGGGACGGACAGACAGGAGATGAGACAAGAGAGATTAGACGGGGTAGGTGTGGGTAGGACCGCGGACAGGGGCCGGCTATGGTGACGGTGGATGTGGTGTCAACCCAATAGGAGGGATTCCCTGCGGTAGGATGAGAAGCCGATCCAACGGGCTTAAGAGGTATCGGAGTAGATGATGCCCCGTGGATTATCAACGGCCCACGCCGGGAGTAGGAATAGAATGAGACAAGTGGGGAAACAAGAGGATGTGGCCTGCGCCTTTTCTTCATCCGCGATCTTACACCTTGCTCTCCACCGACCCACGTCTTAAGAGATATTCGCGACACGCTGGCCTCAGTAGAAGAGGTCGTCCAGCTCGTTATCTTCCATGGTAGATGAGAAGTACGGCGGCGGCGAGGGGACGATGTCGCCGAACCGATCATCGGCGAACCGGGAGGTGGACAGCTGGAACTCAACAGCGGAGTAGCTCACGGAGCGTGTGGCGATGGTGGAGGCGCGTGCATTCGTCGGGCGACGGGGAGCAAGGCTCGTTGCAAACACAGGAGGGAATGCTGGCGCCTCGGGCTGCAGGACGTCCAGGAAGCTCGGGAGGGGGAAGAGCGCGTCCCCGGGAGAGCTCTCGACTGAGGAGTCCGAGGACACTGAAGCGTGCCTACGAAGGGGCGTACGCGGCGCAATCGAAAGCGACGCGAAGTGAGGGAGGGGGGACAAAGCCTGTGGAAGACAATGACCACCTGTCAGTTGAGTGGCGCGGATTGCGGGGTGGTCAACAGACCTCGGGAATACCAAAACCAAAGGAGCTGTCGTCGACAGAGACGTCCCAGGAAGAGGTTGTGGTCGTGAGGACATCGCCCTCCAAACTGCCGGCAGTGGGGGCTGCGGTAATAGCAGAGGGTGCCACCGCAGGGGGCGGAACCGCGACGGCGTCCTCAGCTGGGACGACCGGTGCTTCAGAACGAAGCTGCACGTTCTCTGCCGCACCCTCGTCCTCCGTGTCCTGGTCCTGTTCGCCTACAGGAGGTGCTACGAAGTCGCGCTGCCTATCGTGAACGGTCCACCAGTCGATGTCTGCGAGGATGCGACGGGTGTTTGTATCCGAACCAGACGACCTGCGAGGTTGGTGGTTGCCTGCCCGGGTAGGATGGGCATTGGAGTCTGCAGGGGCGGACGGGTAGCTGTAGGGACAAGAGCGGACAGAAGGAGAAGAAAGGGTGCGGCGGAGAGACGGCATGGCGACGTCTGGGGAAGCACACGGACGGCGGGGAGGACTAGCCTGGGGACGAGGGTGGACTTGGGGGCGACGGGCGAGGCGGGGGGCGAGACGGGGACTGTGGAGGGTATCGGTCGACGTCGACGGCTGCCTGACGCAGACGGGGGAGTCGGGGAAAGGGACGGGGCGGGCTATATAACAATTTTATACGTGGGCAATCCGATGTGAAGGGTGAAGGAGGATCGTGGCCCAGGCGCCGGGCGCCAGGCGATCGTTCGCTCATTCCCGCCCGTGCCATTGCACGCCGCGCTCGCTCTTCGCCAGCTCCCTGCACGCGCCCGCCACACACTCCCAGCGGCGGTCAGCCTCGGCCACGTCCGTCTCCCCATTCCACCCCGTGCACCGTCTTTCTCTCTCTTTCCTCCAAAACAAACGGTATGCAGAGCCTCGGACGCCGGCATGCTCAGACCGACCTCTCGGACGACCTCCTGCCGCCGCCCACGTCATGGTCGCTGATAACTGCACAGCGACCGGATGATCTCTCTCATCAGCCACCACGCCCTCCTCCGCATCCCAGCCCATCCTCGTGCAACCCCCCCCCAGCCCGGTCTGCACGGTCCAGCCCCACTCCTGCAGTTGCTACCCAACCTTAACTCTCGGAATACAATGCACACCGCTTCCTCACCCAATCGTGACACAGACAAGGACACTCTTGTCTCTCCTTCCCTTCCTCTCCGCTCTCTGCATCCTTCTTGTTTCCTCACAGGCTCAATGTATCCTAATCCGTGGCCCTTCTTGCCCACATCAGCCCTTCGCTCGCAGTGCCTTCGCGCTCGTCTCCCGGCTCCCCCACCTCGTGCGATCAAGTAACCGGCACGTCCCCAGTCGTCAAAGCATATCCCCGTGTCCTCCGGCTCCACAGCCAGGAACACTCGTTGTATCGCCGACGTTTAGCAACCCTGTATGCGCCTGCGTGCGCTCTTTGATGCGCTCGTCTCAGACGTCACTTCGGCAGCCATGTGCTGCCTGCCTAGTGTGGGACACCGTCCCTTACCGCCACCGACGCGTTTGCACGCCCACCGACGCGTCGTGTGCTACCCTCGACGCGTCTCTAGCCTCGTTCGCCCTCAAAGACGCGTCCGCGGGCACCGCACAGCGAGAAAACGCGTCGAGACACGCCCCGCGACGCGTCTCAGCCCGCGAATGCCGCTCCTTATCCGTGCGACTGCGGACCGGGGAAGGCATCCGCTTGTGCGTTCGTGTCGGGTTCGCCTTCCATATTGATGCCGCGCGCACGCTAATCGCCCCGGTGCGAGACGGTGCGGGCGGCCACCGCGCCTAGCGCGCAGGATGGGGACATCCTCCTGCTGCGCGCCCATGCCAGTCCGTGCGTGTCGATGGCGGCTTGTCACTTGGCGCCCTTCGCGATCTCCGCACGCGCGCGGTCCCGCGTGGATTCACGAGGCACGGAACCTGCGGTGCGTTCGGGCTCTTCACAGGGTGTCGCGGACTGGGGCACGAAGGTTTGTTTGGCGTGTCTGTGGGAGGTTTCCAACAATGCAGGTGTTCTGTACCGCCGGGCTCTAGCGTCGCGCTGTTGAAGTTGTAGAATGATCGAGCGCCCGGACGATCTGCGTTCGTTGCAATGGTTGAATGCGGCGATAGCTCGTCTCCAAGACGTTTCAACCTGCATTACAGGGCGGTCACTTTGCCTCGGGAAAGCTTCGCTGACGCCTTACGCTCTTGGACGTGACAACAACGGTGGCTGACGGCCTTTGACGGCCTCGGTCGACAGAACCCTCGCAATTAAATATGGAAGGTCAGCAATGCCCCCGGTGTGTCGCTGTCCAATTGGCACCGCCCGTCCCTTGTGGGCGTTCCGTCGTCAGGCCCAGGGTCACCGCTTGCTTACAACGGCACCGGAAAGTGCGCTGTGTGAGGACGGTGTCAATCAGTGCTCATGTGAAGACGCACCAAAGCCGGCGTCCGTGCAGGGTGGGATCCTATATGATTGGCATATTGCACGGAGAGGTCAAGGAATAACAAACAGATATACATGCGCGTCCCTCGGGACTATGATGCGACCGAATATTGGTTGATGGTCTCAGGGCAGAGGTATTATCGACCACTAGTGTGCCATCTTGATTCAAGCATGCAGAGCAAGACCATCGCACTTGAACCCCAATCTTCTGACCCAGTGAGCGACAGAAAGTCTTCGTCCAGATACATGACCCTAACTACGGCTAGTGTGTACGCGAGTACGTTTGCTTGGCTCTGCAATGGAATGCGCGGCGACCATCCGGAGCGATGCTTCGCGTGCCTGCTCGGACGACCAGCGAAACGTTCCTACTTGCATACCATAACGGGATGCGGGGTGCGGGAAGTTGTGCCATAAACGGATAGAGACCTGCCCGATCGGGGGCGGAGATCCGGGGACTCGGGCGGGAGCTGAGCGCTGAGCGCTGAGCAGTGTGGCGGCGGTCGCCCATCGCGCTGAAGCAGGTGCTTATCTTCACTTCCCTCCTTCGCCCTTGCCTCTCGCCTGCCAGCGCATACGTACCGCAGCATACCCTCGCTCGGACGGATTTACCTCTCTACCAACGTACACCATCCTGCCCACGGAGAAATGTCGACGATATTCTACGGCGGCCTCATCTCGCCCGTGTCCCTGACAGAGTACCACGCGCTGCCCCACGCGCTCCTCGCCGTCTCGCGCGCGACAGGCGACATTGAGTGGATCGAGAACGACGTGCCCGCGGGCGAGCTCCAGGACGTGCTCGCCCGCCACGGGGCGACGACGGAGGACGCGGACGTCGTCGAGCTCAAGCTCGGCGAGTTCCTCATGCCCGGCCTCATCGACACCCATCTTGTACGTCCCCGCCCGACCGGTGGCGCCGGCCTAGTCTGAGTTTCACTCATTCACTCACTCAATCCTGTGGTCTGCTCAGCATGCACCGCAGGTCCCGAACATTGGCAGGTGAGTGGGCGCGGGGACGCTTGCATGCATGGATGCACGCGCGCGGGGTTCGCGCAGGCACTCATCATTCCTCCCCCACGCACGCGCAGCGGGCAGCAGTACGAGCTCCTGGACTGGCTCGAGAACGTCACGTTCCCCCTCGAGTCCCGCTTCGCAGACCCGGACTTTGCGCGCCGGGTGTACACGTCCGTGATCAAGCGTACCATCGACTATGGCGTGCGTACCGTCTGCGGTGCATACCATGCACTCGGGTGCGCTAACAGAACATGCGCTCGCACAGTCGACGACCTGCTGCTATTACGGCACGCTACATCTGGAGGGCACGAAGGCCCTCGCGGACGTGATCCACGCATATGGTGCGTGCATACCTTCCCCTCACCTAGAGAGGGTTTGTGTCTTACACCTGCTGGTCTCCAGGACAGCGCGCGTTCGTCGGGGTAGGTGAGTTCCCCGCGTGCCCCGCCCGGTCTCGCACTGACCCATGACATCCACGCCCCTCGCGCGTGCGCCGGCAGAAATGCAACATGGACCGGAACTCGCCCGAGTACTACGTCGAGCCCTCCGCCGACGCGTCCATCGCAGCCACGCGCGCCCTCATCGAGCACATCCGCGCGCTCCCCTCGCCGCCCGGCAAGGGCGAGCCGCTCGTGCGCCCGACTCTGACGCCGCGCTTCGCGATTTCGTGCTCGCACGAGCTGCTGGGAAAGCTCGGGGAGCTCGCGCGCGACGATCCGGCGCTGCACATCCAGACGCACATCTCGGAGAACGCGGGTGAGGTCGCGTTCACGCGCGAGCTCTTCCCCCTCGCGTCACTCCCGCCGCCGCCGGTGCCCCTGCCTGTGGGTGGGGGTGAGGGCGCGCAGAAGGGGGGGCGGAAGGAGTGGACGTACGCGGGCGTGTACGACGCGTTCGGGCTGCTGCGGGAGAACACCGTGCTCGCGCACGCGATCCACCTCGAGGAGGACGCGGTGGAGGTCATCAAGGCGCGCGGGGCGGGCATCAGCCACTGCCCGACGAGCAACTTCAACCTCCGGAGCGGGTGCGCGCGCGTCGGCATGCTCCTCGACCGCGGCGTCAAGGTATTCCTCTCCCGGCTGCCCACGCTGCGACCCGAGTCCACTCTCTGACCGCGTCCTCGCATCACCGCAGGTCAGCCTCGGGACGGACGTCTCCGGGGGGTACACGCCCTCGGTCATCGCCGCGGTGCAGCACGCGAGTATGGCGTCCAAGGTCGTCGCGATGCAGGCCGCCGCGCCGCCCCCGCCGGGCACGCGCTTCACGGACCGGCAGCTGCCCGTCGCGACGCTGCTCTACCTCGCGACGCTCGGCGGCGCGGAGGTGTGCGACCTGCGCGCGCGCGTGGGCTCGCTCGCGCCGGGAAAGGCGTTCGACGCGCTCGTGGTGAGCGTGCGGAGTGAGGCGGGCAACCCCGCGACGTGGGGCGTCGACATGGACCTCGAGCTCGGCGTGCGCGGCGTGGACGCGGCCGAGTTCGAGCTCGAGCAGTTCTTGGAGCGGTTTTTGTTCTGCGGCGACGACCGCAACGTGCGCCGGGTGTACGTCCAGGGGCGGTTCATCGGCGGGAAGGAGTTTCGGGCGTGATCTGGTGGTGGTGTAGCGATGTGGGCTGCAGTGTATTGGACGGGATTGGATGGGCATTGGGAAGACCCGGGCGAGATCTAGAACGGATGATGTACAGGATATACAGATAGGCTTACACAGTGGAGATATACAACATGCAGATGAGAAACGTGCAGCATTCATACAATATCGTTGCGGTCCTTGTATTCCCCAAACTCCCACTTGTAACAGTCCTGGAGCCATATCTGTGAGTTACTGACGCTCACAAGTGTGAACTGGCGACTCACAATGCAGTCTTCCTCGACTCTCGCGACCGGCACCTCCCTGAACTCGTCCTCGCCCCACCCATCTTCCATTTCCGCCTCGATCACATGTGTGATAACCTCCTTGATGACGTGCTTCCTAATGTCGACGCGCCAGCCGAGCTTCCCGACGGTGTCGTACACAACCGACCGGCCGAGGTGGCAGCGGCTCTCGAGCGCGTACCCCGCCTGCGCGCACGGCGAGCCGACGCCGGTGCACGCGCCCTGCGGGATCGGGTCCGCGTTGTGGTAGACGTGCGTCACCGGCGCGCGCGCGTAGGGTGCCGCGCCGGCGGCGGCGGGCGAGGGCGGCATGGGGAGGTGCAGGCGCTGCGCGGCGAGGCGCTCGCCGGGAGACTCGAACGCGACGGCGGGGAGGCCGAACGTCGTGCCGAGGAGCGAGGCGAGCGCGCCGCCGAGGGAGTGCCCGGTGAGCCAGATCGTGGAGTTGGGGTAGAGCGCGGTGAGGTCGTTGATCAGGTTCTGCGCGGTGTGATGACTGTGTCAGTGGCTCGAGACACCCGGGACGGTCGGGTCGCGCTTACCACGCCGATGTTGTAGAACAGGCTGTCCTGCACAAGCGCGTCGGTCAGGCAGGTGCTGTCGCACCGCCAGTGGTTGGCGTAGCACTTGCACACAGTGTTGAAGATCCACGTAAAGTCGACGCGCGCGCAGCAGCAGGAGAAGAGCAGGTTGTCGTTGAACTTGTCTTTCTTGGATGTCGGGCCCTGGAGCGTGGTGCCCTTGATCGAGAGCACGACCGTGGCGTTGTCTGGAGACAGAAATACATGCCCACGGAAGCCGTCCGCGGGATCCTCCCATCCAAAGGGGAAGCTCTGTACCGCACGGCATTCGCTCACGGATCAGCTCGCGAAGCCAGAGCTTGGGCGTATACGCACGGTGTTCCAAGCACGGTCTATATCGTACCAATTCTTCTGTCCCGGGAGCGCATATGCGTTACCTGTCATTCGAGCCAGCTGGGAGAGGGTGTGTCTGTCCTCGATATCTGGTGCTAGGACCTGGACCTCCTCCCATTCCACTGACTCATTCTCCTCGGATTGCAGGGATCGCAACCGGGCATGCTGAAATGCCTCCGCGGAACGAGGGCGGTAGACGGTTGTTGGTCGGGCTTGTAGCGAAGCCAGACTATGAGACGGCAGAGGGTTGACATCTGATATCTCGAGAGAGACTTGACGAAGGTCATCCAGATCGCTTGCAAGTTGAGACCCGAGTCCGTAGGTCTGATGCGATTCAAACGAGATCGGGACACGAGCAGCCCTCACAGAGACATTACATGGTGCAAAGACGGAGAGGATGAGCAGGGAGGCTAGGGTGCGCATTGGGTCGTGGACGGAGACATGAGAGCGGTCAGCCAGAGCTGGAGCTTGAGAGTGGTCGAAAGCAGTGCAAGGAGTGTCAGAAGGATGAGCACAGGATTACTGATTTGGACTTATCCCCTTTCTAGCCGGCTTATGTGCCACAAATCCTATAAACAGTGACGAATGTAGGCCTCACTTAGTCCCAGCGTTAGAGAACGTGCAGGTGTTCCTCAGGCGCTCGAGAGGCTTGAGTGCCTCATGCAAGAACTTGACCCTGCTTGCAACATCGAGGTGAGCAAACCAACCCGAGCTTCCGAGGGCACGTAAGTACATCAGTCATAGTCTACAGTACCCACGCAAAATCAGATACAGTACTCGGTTACTTTGGCAGCGAGATCAGTGAGAAACTCCGCTGGTCCCCACCGCACCCGGCTTCCACGATTCCGCGCTGCCAGGCACTCGCCTGCGCATGCGCGCGGGCGGGACTTTGGAGCTTCTTCGTCCGACCGGACGACACGCAGGGCTAAGGCGGCAGAGCTTGTTGGGTCGCAGCCGTCGCAGGTACGCGATTGCACCCTCTCGTCATGAATTAGAAGAACGCCTGGGAGCCTATGCTGCGCAAGATCGACGCCCGATTGCAGGCTACATGGACGAGGATCTCGGCGCCCGGTGAGTACGAGTTGTGGACGTCGAAGTATCTGGAGCTTGTGGCAAGCTTGTGGCCTGAGAGGAGATCAAAATGGGTTATCATCGCGCGCATGCCTTTCTATTCACCTCGTTCCATGAGTGAACTTGCTCTGGATCCTCTAAGCGCCTCCTGGCAACGTTAACATGTTGATCTCCACCCAATCCCCATAGGCTGCGCCGCTGCAAACCAGCCGGGACCTGAAGTCATCCCGCGGGCAAGTGGCGAGTGTGAGTGTCATGGTCGTGCCTTGATTGATCGCGTTCTAAGACATCTAGATTTTCAGCACGCAGTCCGTCAGGCCGCCTGCAGCGCATACTTGGCCGCAACATGGTGTTCTGTTTACCATGGTGTCCGCGCTCCAGACTCTGTCGGCTCCCTGGGACAGCCGGTCACTTGATCCCCTAGAATCCTCGGCTTCGATCCCACTAGCACACCGTCTCACTGCCGATCTGCGATATGGTCAATCTGACGGCTCTCGTCAAACATGCGGCCGTGTGTTTAAGAAGTCGGGATCTGGCAGAGTCGAGGGCATCGCAAACACCTCACTACCTCCACCATGTCGACGTCCTCGCAGCAGCCCAGGGTTTGGCTCAGTACGCAAGGTCCCATCTCCTCCAGTACGTCGTATACTCACCTCTCTCCAGTTACAGGTACCTCCACGGGGCTCGGGTACGGCCTTGCCGAGATCGCGCTCGAGAAGGGCGATAGCGTCGTCGCGACCGCGCGCAACCCTGCCGCGCTCGACAGCCTCGCGGCCAAGTTCCCGAAGGAGCGCCTTCTGACGCTCAAGGTGGACGTGACCGTGCCCGATGACATCTCCGCCGCGTTCGCGCGCGCGAAGGAGGTGTTCGGCCGGCTCGACGTCGTGGTGAACAACGCCGGCTATGCCGACCTCGGCGAGGTCGAGAGCACGGACCTCGCGCGCGCGCGGCTTAACATGGACACGAACTTCTGGGGGACCGTTGTGGGCACGCGCGAGGCGATCAAGTTCTTCCGCGAGGTGAACCCGCCCGGCGTCGGGGGGCGTATCGTGCAGGTGTCGTCGATGTTGGGCATCTACGGCCAACCCGTGAACACGTTCTATTGCGCGACCAAGTTCGGTAGGTTGTAGTACGAGTGACGTGTAGGGAAGGGATGAGCTAACATGTGCCTGAACTTGCAGCTATCAACGGCTTCACTGAGGGTATTGCTCAAGAACTTGACCCGTCCTGGAACATCAAGGTTGGTGCTGCATACTGGTGCTTTGCGCCGCCCCACACTCATCGACCGGTGAACAGCTTACGTGCTTCGCGCCCGGCTTCACCGCCAGCGCAGGCTATGGGAAGGCTGTCTGGAGCGACCCGCACCCCGCGTACACGAACCCTGCATTGCCCAGCAATCAGATGCGCACCCACTTCAAGAATTTCGTCCCTCCCGGCGACACGCGGAAGGTCATGCAGCGGTGCTACGAACTCACCCTGCTCGAGGACCCGCCGCTCTACCTCCCGATCGGGGACGACGCACTCGGGCTGGTCAAGAAGAAAATCGAGCTGTACCAGGAGACTCTGGACAAGTACGCCTCCTGGACGGTCGGCACGCAAGTAGATGGCCAAAAGCAGTGAAATCAGATGTATCATGTTTTGTTGTGAACTACGAAGCGCTTGTATTCAATTAAGGATGATTTTGGACTAATCCAACCCCGCGTGCATGGCTGAGATGGCTTTCACGGCTTATTTTGGGCCGGACGCATTTCGCCTGAAGCTGTACTGGATCATATCATTGACATAGTGCTATGCTAGGCTTAGTACGACAGTCCTGTACGAAACGTTCTCATCGGTTCGTACTTGTCCTCCAGAGGCACGCTCTGTGGGGGAAGGGAGGAACGCGCGTCTACGGCGAAGCACGTTCCTTGCTTCCGCGCTACGCTTACTGCTCACCGCGGCTCGCTCTCGACACCGACCCTAGTAGCAACGGACGCGGATCCCTTTCAGAGCTTTGCTACAGCATACCCTGCATAACGAGCATAACGACCTTACGACTTCACGATCATCGACGACTCTCTGACCATGTACTCAAACTACCAGCTTGAATCGCCTCCACCTACTTCGCGCTTCCGACGCCCATGGTCGCCCGATCCGTACGACCCTCTCCCCTCTGCGTCCGACCCGAGGATACTGGGCGATGATACTCGCCATCTGGACGGGCCCGGGGCTGGACGGCATCGCGAGCCGTCCGATGTGTCCGTAGAAGCCCTCGATCTTGCAGACTACGCGCGCACGCTCAACCAGAATGAGCACTACCTGTCCCAGCACCCTCCCTTCCAGCCATACGACCCATACCCACCGTCACCGCACTCTCTTCGACCGCTAGCACGCACGGACTTGCTGAGCCCGCCCTCGCTCGTCTCCGCCTCGGCCTCCAGCTCGCACTCCCAGTCGTTCTCCTCGCGCTCGCCCATGCGGCGGCCCTTCTCCCCGCCCCCGCCTTCCTTTCCCACACGGTCCCTCCAGAGCTACCCGTCCTACGCTTATCACCAAGAGCCTCGGATCGCGAGCCCAAGTTCTGAGGTCGACGTAGCCCAGTTCCCCTCTTTCGCGCGGGGCTGGTACGGCCAGGACCGTCCCGGGCCACAGCATGCGCCCTTGTCCCCCACCGCGCTCAACGCGAGGGGCGGCGAGGACCCGCAGAAACGGTCTCCGTTCGACCCCGCATACACCTTCGAGCACGATCCGCTCCGCGACCCGTACTCGTCCCCGCCGCCGACGTACCCGTACGGGTCGTCGTACGGCTCGCACTCGAGGTGCTCGCGCGACCAGACGATGGTCCCCTGGGGCGCGGACCCGCCAGACGGTGGCCGCCCTGTTGACCCGGAGACAAAGGAAGAGCGGATGCGCATGCTCGAGCGCGAGTTCGGCGGGAAGGGCGGGTCGAAGGAGGACGGCGAGGCGGAGCAGACGGTCGGCAGCGTCGACGAGCGGGGCAAGCTCGTCACGGACGGCCCGAAGAAGCGGCTCACTGTGCGGTGGATGCAGGCCCTGCTCGCGCTCACCGCTGCGATCTCCTCTATATATGCTGCACTGGTGCGTGTCCCGCCACAACCGCCCCCGTAGTCTTATTTTCCGCTCCCGCTCGGCGTCTCTCTACTCCTCCTGTATGTTATCGTCATTGTGCTCACGCAGCGTGCAGATCATCAAGCCGCCGTCGCCGGCCCCGCCTGCAAACAAGCTCCCGGCATACCTGCTCTACGTGCTCTCCGTTCTCACGTTCCTCGGGTGCACATCCCTCTTCCTCATCTACCCATGCTGCTGTGGTGCACGGAAGCCGAAGGATGGGCCGTATACGGGCGGACCTGGTGGCATGATGGTCCTTCCGGTTCAGGGCCTTCCTAGTGGAAAGCACAAGAAAGGGAAGAAAAGCAAGGGCCCGCATGGCGAGGGCGTTCAGGTGAACCTCATCGTGGACCCTACGATGTTTGGACGCAACAGTGAGCGGGGGCGAGACGACGACGACGACGAAGAGGATGACGGCTCGGAGGCTCTCCCTGGGTCGTACGCCGGCTCGTCGAACGCAGTGCGGAGGCGACGGCCACCCCGGAGGCGCGGGATCTTTGCCGGCCTCGCGATGGAAGAGCAGTGGAGGAAGGCGCGTAAGGTGCTCAAGTGGGGCACGTCCGCCGACGTCCTCCTCATGCTCTTGTGGGGAATGGAGTTTGTCATCATCTTGCTCGGCAAGCGGTGTCCTGTTGGTGGCTTCGAGGGATGGTGAGTACCTCCGAACAGAGGATATCCCCCACTCGACTAATTGGTTGGGGTCCCTTTAGGTGTGATGCATACAACCTTGCGACCGCCGCATCGTTTCTGCTGTTCCTTATGTTTGGCCTGAGCTTATTCTTTGACGTGAAAGACCTCCACGCGAGTCGGGCGTCGCCTCGTACACGGACATAGTCCATATTCCCGGACGTGTTTTCGTTTCCGTGATATACGGACTTTCGGTACTCGTTCAGTTTTGAGGAGGATTGTGCCTTGACATACTCATCGGACGCTACCATCACGACCCAACCACGACATCTGACTTATTGCTATCTGGTAGTTGGACGTAGTTTATTGGAATGTATATTGTGTGTTTGTCCTGCTCGCCTTACGGCAGCCGGGCGCGCCGTCCATATCTGTCCATCTCGGAGCCGTTCCAGTCGTCTATCGCATCTTCGTCCGCCATGGCGCAATCCGACTCGCAGTTCGACTGCAGCGAGCGCCGCGGCCCATCGTGCTCGACTGCGTCTCTGCATCTTGTCCATACACACCCACCCTCGCCAGAACGTTGAGCAGCTCCGCGTGGACATCGTACATCGTGATCGACAGTCCGACGCCACTACCAGCGCCCGCGCCGTGCCCCGCACCGTACCGCACCTCCGTCTGGCTTAAGTCCCCAGTCGCCCTCAGGATGCCCGCTATAATAACGACCCTCAAGGACGTGCGCCGCACCGTGCTGCTCACGACCATCCATAACGTGCACGACACGCCCAACTTCCTCGCCAGCTCCGTCTCCGCCGCCGCGGGCCTTACGACCGAGTCCCTCCGCATCGTCATCCTCTCCCCCTTCTTCAACCCACCTGCCCCGGACTCTCCATCTCCGCCTGCGCCGTCGACGACGACAAACTCAGATCCCTCTTCTTCCTCTTCCCCAAACTTGCATGTGCCCGGGATATCGCGCACGGCGCACTGGGACGACGTGCAGCGGCTGCTGACATTCGTGTACGTACAGGCGACGAAAGTCGCGCAGGACGTCGGCCGCATCCTCCTCGATGTCGACGTCCTCCTCCGCGGCACCGCAGAGCCCTTCCCGGAGCACGTCGTGACTGACGCCGAGCGCGTCTTCTCCGGTGCGCGCCCCCCTCTTGCCTCCCTCAACCGCTTCACGCTGACCTCCGGCTGGGCCGTACTCCATCTACGCGTCCGTGCGTGCCGCAGTGGTCCCGCCCGAGACGGCGCTCCCGCCCTTGCCGGAGAGCGTGCAGGCGCGGCGGGGGGAGTTCATCGCGCTCGAGCCGGACGACCACCCGCTGCACGCCTCGCCGCACGCCCCGCCCGCGCTGCCGCAGGAGCGCGAGCGCGAGCGCGCGCACGACGCGCCGGCGCAGTACCGCGTCGTCGCGCTCGGCGGGACGTTCGACCACCTGCACGCGGGCCACAAGATCCTGCTGAGCATGGGCGCGTGGCTCGCGCGCGAGAAGCTCATCGTCGGCATCACCGGTGCGCCCCCGTCTCCCCCCCCTCTCCTCCCTCCTGCCTCCCTTGCCCTTACTCTCCCGCCCGAGGTCTTGGTTTGAGAATCACAGGCTGACGCGGCGCGCGGACAGACGACGCGCTGCTGGGGAAGAAGGAGTTCCGGGAGGTGCTCGAGCCGCTCGCGACGCGCACCGCGCGCACGCGCGCCTTCCTCGCGCTCTTCCGCCCCGCCATCGTCCACGACCTCGTCCCGATCGCGGACGTGTTCGGCCCCACCGGCTGGGACGCGGACATCCAGGCGCTCGTCGTGAGCAAGGAGACGCTCCCCGGCGCCGCCTCCAGTGCGTCCCCTTCCTCCCCCGCCCTTTTGCCCCTCGCCCTCGGCGTGCGCTGACGGCCGTGTGGACAGTCGCGAAGCGGCGGGAGGAGCAGGCGCTCCCGGCGCTCCGGACGTTCGTCATCGACGTGATCTCCGCGACGGAGGCGAGCGTCGACGCCGAGGACGCGGCGGTGCTCAAGACCGCGAAGATGAGCAGCACCTACATCCGCGAGTGGATCGTCAAGAATCAGCAGGCCCAGCAAGGCCGGCCGTCTTCATGACCGCGCAGGGAACGGTGTACCATACCTTCATCCATGTATGTCGTGTTGTACGTGCAGTCTTCGATTTCAGGGCGGTATGGGCTTGGACGGAGTGTGTGTGCTCGTGGGATCTCGACCCGTGTGATTCCATGACGGTGCATTATAAAGGGCCCCACAATAGACGGAACGGACTGGTACGCGCGTGTGGCACAAAACGGTCTCTTACATACAACGAACGGAGGTATCGACGGTGGGGGCGGGGCCGAGACGTAGTCGAGGTGCGAAGCGCGAAGTGAGATGATACGAGACGTGAGAGGGACTGGGCGGGGGAGGAAGACGAGGATTATATATGCTCGATGGATGCCGACGTCCTAGATGCACAATAAGTATGGATTAGATATATAGCGCGCGGAGAGGCTGCTGTTCGGGTTCGGGTCGTCGTCACGGTGGCTCGGGGCGGGGGGTAGAGAGGGGGACGGCCGTGGATATCGTGATGCGCGGGATATACGTGCTCGCCGGAGGCGGCTAAGCGTTGCAGAGGTCCGAGGGGATCTTGGCCGGCATGAAAGACAAAGGGGGAAGCTCGCGACCAAGGGGGTGAAAAACGTGGGGAGAGGCCGCGTGAAAAATACACTCGAAGGTCCAGATTCCGTCCAAGAAGAGAAAAGAGGAGAGGTAGAGGCATGCATATCAGAGTCAGAGTCAGGGTCAGAGGCAGAGGCAGAGGCGGAGGCAGTGGCAGAGAGGGAGAGGGAGAGAGAGAAGCGTATCGTAATGAAAGGTCGGAAGAAGGAAGACGCGGGGATCGTAGTAATAGTAGTAGTAATAATCGAGAGGCGAGAGGAGAGGAGAGGACCCCGAGTCGTATAGCAATGCACAGTACTTGACGGTATACCCATGTGTTCGTGTTCGCGGCGCGTGTGGTATGTGCACGTCCGGAACGCCCATTATAGCTGAAATCGCACCCATAAGAATCGCACCCGTCTGTCTGTCCCTCGACAGACCCGAACCAACCCGCCCGCCAGCCCCTCGTATCGTAGCTGTAACTCATAGCTCACAGCTCGCCGCCCTGCCTACCGCACAGCAGGCCCGAGCGCGGCGATGTCGATGAAGCGCGTGACGCGCTTGAGCGCGACGGTCGTGCGGTCGCCCGCGGCGCCGAGCGCGTCCTCGTCCTCGCCGTCGTCGAGCGCGCGCTGGACGTGGCGCTCGCAGAGCATGCGCCCGTCGAGCTCGTAGTACTCGACGAGCCGCTCCGTGCAGCCGCGGTACTCGCACACAAGGTGCTCCGGGTGGTAGCGGTCCCCTGCGTGCGACACCGCGCACGGGCCCTCGATCGGCTGCCCGCAGCGCGCGGCCGCGCAGAGCGAGTTGTTCTCCTCGTGGTAGTGGTACGCGCAAAGCGGCTTCCCGTCGAACACGTAGAACGTTTTGTCCGGGAACGGTTTCTGCACACATGCCGCGCGGTGAGTACGCGCCGGATACAACAAAGGGCGGAGGGGAGGGACGTACCTCGCACGTAAAGCAGCTGAAACATTCCTTGTGGTACTTCCCCTTAAGTTGCCCGTCCGAGGACGACACCGCCTGCTTCTCGATGGTTTTGTTACAGCGCCGACACTGCAGCACACGGACCGTTCCTCGTCAGCACACCCGTTCCTCCAGCGCCCCACATCCACACCCAACCTAGCCCGACAGATCGTGCCGTGGCGCGCCACCACCGAGACCCCCGAGAGAATGTAAGCGCTCACCTTCGGCAGGTACATATTCTTCCAGCACTTGTCGCAGAGCACGTTCCCGCCCTCCATCTGTATCCACCGCCCGTCGTCGATCGTGCGCTCGCAGCGGATGCAGGTGCGGACGCGGGGCCGCTTCGCCTTCCCCGCCGCCTTGCGCGCCGCCTCGGACGGCCGCGCGGACGACGGCAGCGTCGGGCTCGTGTGCGACCGCACCGGCAGCTTCGGCGACTTGCCCCCGACGCTGTCCCGCACGCCGTCGACCGCGAACGGGCGCGCGCCCGCGCCGGAGCCGCTGCTCGTCGTCGGCGACACCGGGCTGTCCTCGAAGAGCGTCTCCATCGCGCGGTCGAGCGCGCCCGTAGACTTGGCGACGGTGCGCGCGGTGTAGGACGAGGACGCGGTGGAGGCGGAGAGCGTGCGTTTGGGCATGTGCGGCGAGTCGGCGGTGGAGGAGGACGCGGAGGAGTACTTGGACTCGCTGTTCGTCATGGACGGGAACCGGACCTTATTCTCGCCCGGCGCGCTGGTACTGGCGGCCGCTGCTGTGGCAGCGGTGCCGGGCGTCGTCAGGGGCAGCGGGCTCGCGCGCAAGGGCAGGTCGTCCACCTCGTCGTCGTCGTCGTCCGAGTTCGCGTACGCGAGGCCGTCGTAGCTACCATCATCGGACCGTGGCGACAGCGGCGACGGGTCCGGGGATCCCGGGAGCGGCTTCACCGTGTCGACGGCCGGGAGTTTGTTCTTGAACTTCTCGAAGAACGGCAACCTCGGGGTTGACGGCGGGTCCGGGAGGGCCGCCTTCGGCGGTTCTTGTGAGGGTGGAAGCACTCTGTCCCGCAGACTGTGGACGCTGACGGGGCTCGTGGGTGATGATGCAATCCCGGGACCAGCGGGAGTTGTGGGTGTCATGTTCGGGGACACCCTTGCGCTCGGAGATGGCAGTCCAGCCGATACCGGTGATTTCTGTGAATAAGGAGAGTGGGGGGACAGAGAAGCTGTGCCAGATCCAGGAGAAAGCGGTGGTGTGGTCGCGGCTGATAGCAAGCATTACGTTCAGCTTCCAGGAGTGGAATTGTACATGTGGAGACTGACCGTATCTCGTCGCGGAGGCAATGTCCAGAAAACGCGGTGCGTTTGCCCGTCTACCATCCATACCCCCTCCAGGAGAACTCGGACCGCCGCTCATTCCGGTGGGACTCAACGGAGGCATCATCGGAGCGCCTCCCATCGTAAACATTGCCGCACGGGCGGCAGCAGCGAAACCGCGCCTGCCGACCCCAGCCATGCCCGCTTCACCACCCGTCTGTGTGTTCGGTTCGATCCGTGGCGTCCCAACAGGCGACGGCGGGGTCCTGGACGGCGGGGGCGGGTTTCCCATATACGGCCTCTGCTGGTCGAGTGAGGGCCGCATGCTCGCGGAGGACGGGGCGCGGATCCGCGAGGGGTCATTCGCAGGCGTCCGCGAGCGCGCATCCGTCGAGTATATGATCTCCGGGCCCTGCTCGAACGGGGGGCGTGCGCTCGCGTTCGTGCCCGACCGTTGCCGGGCCGACGGGGGCGACATCGCGCCTCCCGCGCCGGGGCCCGCGCGAGGATCGGGGCGGGACGCGCCATACGGCGTCGGGGCGGGCTGCGCAGGTTGGCGGGCGCCGCTCGCGAGGAGGGTGCCAGGGCGCGTGCTCGCAGCCGACGGCGTTCGCGGGCGGAGGGCGGTGGTGCCTGGGGCGGCGATGTTTGTCCGGCCTGGCGTGGGGGACCTGTCTGTGCCTATGGAGGTGCGCGAGCTGTCTGGCGTGCGCGACTGCGGCGGCGGGATGCGTGGCGAAGGTATGCGGGGCGGCACCGAGGGCCCTGCGGAGGAGGGGGAGGTCACGTCGCTGCCATTGCTGATGGTACGTGTGCTGCGCGAGTACGGGCGGCTGTCTCGGCTCCGACTGTTGTAGGATGAAGAGGAAAAAGTGGTGGACACAGAAAAGGAGGAGGCCGCGGACGGAGCACGCGCACGGCCTGACGGGGGAGACTGGGGAGATGATGGAGCGGGGCTTTTCTGGCGCAGGGGCTGCTGGGCGAAGGACGACTTGCGAGGTGGGCTCTGGGCGGGAGGGTTACTCACGAGGTTCTGAAGCCTGGTGGGCAAGAGAGCGGCCACCGAACGTGGCGAAGAGGGCGTCTTGAGGCCAGGAAGGGCCGGCACGGGCGGGAGGGGAGCGCAGACATGGTCACCGAGGTCGGCGATGCTGACAGGCTGGTTGCAGGTCGAGCACTTGACAGAAGGAAGGATCTGGGATATGCGCTCTGAGGCTGGTGCTGCGGGCGCGAGGAGTTGGGCCATAAGGAGGGTGGGTCGGCTAGGGCAGCCAGGATGTGCTGTCGGACACGGCGGCGGGCGACGAGCGGGAGGGCGGGGGCGTCGAGGGTGGGGAGAAGAGGGTGGGAGGAGAGATTAGAAAGGGCGAAGAGAGTAGAGTAGATAGGACTTGTGGAAAGACATATGCACCGAGCCCAGCGCGACGTTCCGATCCAGGATCCTGATCACGACACTCAAAACTCCAACTCCCAACAGACGCCCGACAACCGTCCATTTGTTCTCCCACAGGCGCCTCCCAATCCCCAATCCCCCTCCCTCCTCCCCTTCTCTTCGCCCGCACACACCGTGGGTACACCGAAGGCGGTCGCACGGTGCGTCCCGCGATGCTCACTGGATCCCTCCACAGACGGCGCGGCGCCGATTACGCTCGACACGTACGACGGGTGAAGAGGGCTGGGAGGGAGTGCGCAGGACAGCCGACGCGCGTGGAGAAGATCTGATGGGTCGACGTCGCCAACTGCCCCCGCCAGCCAATCCGAGCCCGAGCGCGCCCTCCTCCGACCCGGCAGAACCCCTCCCGCCCTCCCGCTAGCTCCCATCGAGATCGACCGCCAATTGGCCACCCCCACACCGCCCTCTGTATATGGTCTGCTGCGCATCCCAGCCGACAACTGCTAGTGCTCGGGACGCGGTGCTGTTCATTGGCGACTCAGATGCCATCGCGCGGATGTGAACCCTCCAAGGCCGCCCACACACCGACAACGCCATCCATGTCAGTGCATGTTCCCATCAGCGCTTCTTGTCCGCTCACCGCTCCCAACACCATACAGTATGTCTGCACGCAGATCCCTCCATGTGGGGACAACGTATGCTGATCCGGGGAACCCGTCCGATAGCACTCACATACCATCCCTCTCTCCGTGCCATCCCCTACCTCTCAATCAGGCCGGTCAGCCTGAAGTGCCGTCGGACAGCTCAAGATGCATTACCGCACTGGCACCCGCGCACAGCGGAAACAAGCAACGGCGAGCGCAGTATCACCATCTGCCAGGCCGCATTGCACTGCGAGCGTCGCCACCGGCGGGATCACTGACATCACCACAAGAACCGCACTCACACCGGCTAGACGAGGTAGTGGGAACACATCGCGGGCACTAGTGCCAGCGCGTCATGCGCCCAACGGTCGAGTCGACTGAACACGCCGCCATCCCACCGACGGACGGACCACCGTTCAAGATAAAACGTCCCCGCTCGAGCGCATCATCGCCGCCGCCGCCGCCATTCCAGTCTCGCTCGCATCGCCATTATTCCAATTCCAAGACAAGGCCAGATCGCCGCAAACCGTCCGTGGGGCTCTCCACAACTGCATGCGGGTGCGCGCCGCGGGCACGGAACCCGACGTCGACGCGCGCGCCCGTGGAAACGCCGGACTGAGAACCACCACCCACGCACGGTTCGACCAGGGCCGGTGGACGCGGGGAGGCGCGGGGTGCACGTCCCGAGTCGATCCCCCCCCCCCCCCCCCCCTCGCTCTCGCGCGTCCCTGGCGAACCCGCGAGGCACCCCAGGGAAGAGAAGCGAGGTGGAGAGGGTGACCGTCCCTGCAGCCCTGCACGACGGCCCGGCGCGTGGGCTTGGGAAGCACCCTGAAAGTCTGTGCACAGGGTTTGTGCTATGCATAGCGCTCAGCCGTCGTCCGACCGAGTCCGAGTCCGAGGACTGGGGGCTTTACGCTGATTGCGCGCGATATTCAAGTGTCGTATAGAGCTGTAGGAAGCTGTCGGATTGCCTCGGTGGTACTGATTGCTTATCGAGCTATGAATTGGCCGTTCTAATGACCAAGCGCCTGCTTTGAGAACGAGGAACTTGAAGGCAGACCGGGAGCTCGGGTCGTAGGTTTTCTCAGGGGATATGAACTGTACAGCAGGTCCAGTCAGCATTGGCCTGTCTAAGCGCGTCGGTGTGTGCGGGACGACGAACTCGCTGGTAGTCCACCGACATTATCCCGAGGTTGAGGAAGAAACAACGACATGAAGAGTCTTTTGCTCTAACGCACCCCTTCTCTATCGACCGGCGGTCACTCAATTGGGCTCTGACTTCTGCTTGATGGAAGATACTGGGTGTCACGGTTTGGCCGTACACAGATGCAGCTGGCCCTCTGACCAGACGGTCCGCCTGTTGTAAGCACATCGATATGATCCAGCATCGTGTAAGTAGGAGAAGGTTGATGTTTCAGGTTCCCGACGGGCCACAGCGGGCCCAACTTCCTGGGCAAACCTGGCTTGGCCGGATGCGGAAGAGTCGTTGCGATCGATCCTGGCGTAGCGCGAGCATGTGACACGCAGGCGACGTGACGCGCGCGCTGCCATCAACACTGTGGCCAACCCACCAGAACGGGCGCGGGCGAGATCGTCTCCCGTTCGCCGACATCGCCACCCGTTTCAGCCTCAACCAGGCCTTTCCCCTCCGCACCCGACCGCCTCGCGCCCATGGTGGCCATCCTGCAGCAGCTCGGCCGTCTCGCGTTCCTAAAAGTGAGTGTGCGTCGCGGCGTCGCGGCCCGCCGAGCCGCAGCGCTAGGCAACCCACCGGGCGTGGCACCCAGGCACCCGCGCAAAGCCGCTGTGCGGCCGTCGACGCGGCCTGGGCACCCTCCCTGCGCTCGCCACCGCCACCGCGCACACGGAGATGGGCCAGTCGATCGCGCCGCGCGCTGGGCGATCGCATCGGCGAAGCGTCCGGACGCGACGTTCCGCCGCGGCTCGCGCCGTCACTGCGCGCCCGATGTCGTGACCGTCGCGGGCCCCCGCTGTGGGCGACGCAGTGACAGTGAGACGAGGCGACACAACCCCGCGCGCGGCGCACCCAGGGCCGGTCGGTACGTCCGCGCGTGAAGTGGGTGTAGGGCCCCTGTCCCAGAGCCAGAGGGGCGGCGGACGGTGCAGATCCAGCTGACGCACAAGTCGCCTGACTGACGCGCTATTCGGTCGAAGGTGGGCTGCCTCCCGCCGCGTGCGTGCGCACACGTAACGACGCGCGTGCGCCGCGCGCGGCGGGGCGCGAGTCGTGGTCCGCGTCAGGCCCACCCTTCTTCTTCCAACCAGTCCTCCGGCCTCAGCTTCAGCGCTTCAGCACCCAGCGCCCGCCGCCAGTGGGACGCATGCGGGCGCAGGCGCGGGCGTTCTGGGGTGCCCACGGCCTCCAGTCTTGTCCGAGATGCGCACCGTGCGAGCCGTGTGCGGCGTGCGGCCCTGGGGGGGGGGGGGGGGGGGACGATCGCGCGCGCGGGGGTCGGCCAAGGATCGCGGTCTGAGCTCTGAGTTCCGCATCCGCACCCCCGTAAGTAGGCGTGTACTCCCGCGTGCTCGGTGCGCACCCCCCGCGGACACACGCACGGTGGCGAGCAATGCATGCACGCCGGATGTCTCAACTCAGGACTGAGGACGCGCCACCAGGCGATGCCTGCTACCGACTGTACTAACAGGGTCCTCGCCCGCGGCTCGCCTAACCTCGACGTGTCCGATGGTCAGAACTCGTCCGCCGACTGCATCCGTGCGTGCCCCCATCCTCGAGTCCGACAGCGACACACGGCCCGAGCGCGGCCGTGCTCCGACCTTGGCCCGTACGTCTCACCCTCACGATGCTACAACGAGCATTCTCCGGCCCAGTGTCCCGCATCGCTCCGAGTTCTGTGGCTCCGCGCGCATGCATAATGCGCATAATGCATATGGCGCACCGCGCCCCTCCGGGCTCCCGCTCGCGAGTTTTCCGCCGAGCCGAGCATCGCGCTACTGGCTGCAGGGACTCGCAGGACGCAAGGTCTTACGGCACGACGTCAACGCGACGTGCCTGTGAACACCTTATTGCGATCGACCCGTGCTGGACTCCCAGTGGACGCTCACATGCGGCACTGAGTGGGAGGCTCCGGAGCGCAGGGCTCGCTTGGCGTCGGGTCCTTTCACATTGACAGCTCGCCTCGGATGCCGGGTAGATTGCTCGACAGACGGCTGGGAGCTGGGCGCTGGAGGGAAGGGGTGGGGTGGGGGGGGGCGATCGCGAGCAGCTGGACGGGCGTGCGAGGGGAACCGATGATTGCCAAGAGAGCGAGACGACAGGTGCGACTAAGTAGGCGGGAAAAATACGACGGGACGGTGTACACACGCATTCAGACACGGAACGAGGCGGGAGAGTGAGAGGCAGGGTGGAAGGAAAATACGGGGCGGGGCGCGTGGTAAGCTAAGCATGGGGCGTGGGGGCGGGGGGAGTAATCCAGGGAGGCCGGCGGTAAGGCGGCGGTACACATACTGTGACACAATACGGGCGGGCGGATGCGGAGGCGGAGCGTGCAGCGACAGCAGCAGAACGGATACCGTACACAGCGGCCAGCCAGGGGACCGTCCGAACAAGACGCGGCGCGGCGGGTGATGTCATGCAGCGCGTACGTACGTGCGACGGACCGCCGTCAACGTGCAGCTGATGCGCACGCGTGCACGACTCGTGACGGGCGGATGAGCGAGCCCTGATCCTACACTCGCCGCCCGCCCGTTCAGACACGTCCCACCGGCTGGACTGTGTGCGCCGCTCTAGCGGTGGGCGGCGGGCGTGTCACTGGGAGCAGCGAAAGGAGGGGAATGGCGCGCCGGGTGACGGTGGCGGCGCCGCAGCATCCCCGCCAGCGCCGACTATAGGCCGGGGTCGCCTGGGGCGGGGAAGTACCGCGCGCCCTGGTCCTGCGGCGACGTCGCGTTCGCCGCCATCGCCACGTCAGCCCCGAGGCGGGGCTGGTACGGCGTAAAGCGCGAGAAGAAGTTCTCCCATTGGCCTGTGAAGACGTGGCGGCGGGACAGGCGCGGTTAATCATCTATACAGGGAAGCAGAGAAGCGGAACGCCGGACGCACCCCAATCGAACATCGACGGCGGGATGCCCTCGAGGAAGCCGGCGTCAGCCATCGCGTGCTGTTCGAGCACGTTCACGTTCCCGCCCTGTGGATGGTCGAGGACGTTCATGACCTGCACATTCTCCGGCAGGCCCATCTGGTTGTCCAACGCAGGGTTCATGTTCGGGTAATTCCCGCCAAGCGGCGTGAATTGCACCATCGACGGTTGGCCCACCTGGTCGGCGCCCTCCATGTGCAATCCATGCCGTTGCTCGTGTTGATGCTGCGCCAGTTGCTGCCGTTGCTGTTGTTGATGCTCTTGTGGCTGCTGCGGCTGCTGTGGCTGCAAATGTGGGGCCCCGGCCCCGGCCCTCGCAGAGTCTAGCACCATGGGCATCGACAAGGACGCAGACGCAGGCGCGGAAGGCGGCCACGACACGCCGTCGAGCGACACACCAGAGCCAGGCGCAGAGCGCGAGCCGGAAGGGACGGGCAGGGACGAACGGAGAGAGTCATTCTTCGAGCCCGAATCACCAGACACCGCAGGGGGCGCCTCACCTTCGTCCCCGCCCGCAGGCGGGCCCGCCGGGTCCGTGCTTTCGATCACCGTGCCCTCGGGCAGCTTCTGGATGTTCTCCATCGTGTCCTTGCCCACCGGGCCCTTCACGACGAACACGCCGCCGCCCGGGCGCGTCGCGTCCTTCTGGAACTGTAGCGCGTTCACGGGCGGGTTGCTCTTGATGCCGCCGGTCGGGACGAGCGCAGGGGGCTCAGTGCTCGGCGCCATCGGCGCCTGCGTCGCCTCGTACAGGAGCGCGATAATCTCGGCAGTCTGTTGGGTGGCGTCAGCATGCGGCTGGAGCAGGTGTCTGTGACGCATCGTCGACCGGCCTTTCGTCGTGCTGACATGTGGTCAGGGGAGAGCGACGCTTCCCACTTCCGCACGCAGTCTCTGAGCTTCTTTAGCTTCGCCTGTGCGTCAGGGTCCTGCCGCCTGGCGTACGTATGATACTGTCGCTGCACAGTTAGTGATGCATTTTGGAGGCTGCAGAAAAATCCAGCCACACCTGAATGAGAGCGCAGGAGGTCGCGCAGTACGCGACCAACAGCCAGACGTCGTACATCGTCTCGTGCGCATCCAGCCAGTCGATCGCGTCCCCGGACATCTGCACAAGCCCAGTCCATTTCTCGACGGTGAGCGAGAACTTGAGGTGCGCCGGGCACGAGTACGAGATTCGCATGAACACGCGCCAGAAGATCATGTTCACGCAAGTGTAGAACAGGAAGAGAAGGCCTAGACCACCGCGGGATGAGGCGCATCAGCATACAGCCCGCAGATCCGTCGCGAGAGCGCCGCCCCGCCGGCACGTCGGCAACGCCGCGGCATAGAACGGGGCCGCACGAGGCCGCGCGCCGTCCTGTGGCGGGCGCGACTGCGTGCGATTGGAGACAGAAAAGGTGGACGCACCGGCATTGCGAGGGGTCTCTGGGCCGCGGAACTGCAGGTCCGCGGGCAGGTTGTCCTTCCACGCCTCGATGTCCGAAAGGAGCTTTTGCAGCTCCTCGTCGCTAGTCATGTTCAGGCCGGCCGGTCTGCCGGCCGAGCGGGATCAGTGTCAGCCGCGCACTAACGAAACAAACAGCCGGGACGGCCGCAGCAGTGGGCGGGAAGCGGAGGGGGCTCACGTATATATGGTTTTCTGAACGCGACCGAGGATGACGCTCAGGCGCACAAGCTCGTCCAAATACCCATCGTTTGGGTCCCCCGACGAAGGTAAGCGGGCGTCGCAGTCTCTGATGTCGATCATGCAGGGATGCCCAAAGGTGAGGCTTATCCTGACAGCGCAAGGTAGGTGTGAGCATCCGGGCGCAGTCCCTAGCCCACTCATTTTTGTGGTACGACAGGTAGGTCGGAGAATATACGCACCACCTGTCACTGATCACGCAGACGCCCCAAAGCCGTCTACGAAGCGCAATATTCTGTTTGACAGACTCGGCACGATGCAAGCCCAAGTCTTGCGCCTGGAGGCACAGTGCATTTGCGACGACGAAATGAGCAAGACGGCCGGTACAGCAGGAACTAGATAGCCCACCATGCGGATCGCACATCCCAGACGCACCCAAAGCGCGGAGAGCGCGTGAGGGACGTACTGGGAGTGGCAGTCACCCACCATCGCGAGGATGAGCAGGGACTGCATGTTCACGATCGACGCCGTCGATAACACGTCTTCGGCCTTGATCAGGCTGTTGACGGTGTATCGTATGGACTCGAACACCTGTTGCGGGACCTCCCGCCGCGTCGCCGCGACCAAGCAAATCGAGTACAGGAGTATCGGAGGCGGAGGGTTGCTCGCAATGAACTCTTCGCGCGTTACGACGGGTAACATGGGCGCGATATCCGTAAAGTATGCGTTCACGAGCCGCTCGACGACATCGCGTTCTATGCGAAGGTCGATCGGCTTGGGCAGTGCCAGTTGCAGTTCACCCTGCTCCGGTTCGTGCACTCGGATGACGCCGGTCCCGTCCGAGCTCACGTCCCATGAGTGGTGGTAGCGGAGGTCGTAGGCCTCGTATGTTCGGGACGAGACCAGAGGGTGCGAGTGCAGCATATGCGTCGCGGAAGTCGGGCCTGCGAAGTGTTCAGTTGGTGTCGGAGCTAAGGAGAGGCAGGGAAGGTTAGCTCACCGTAAACTTTGATGTCGCTGGGTCCCCCCTTGGACTCAGCCTGAGGGGAGGACGTACTCCGTTCGACAGTGTCCTTCTCCTTCTCTGCCGCTGCTGCAGCGGCGGCTGCCTCCTCCTCCAGCTTCTTCTTCTTGAAGCGAGTTTCGGTGATGGGGAGGAAGAAGGTACATTCGAAGGAGTACTGTTTACAGTGCTGGCAGACCGGTGGATCAGTGTCCGCCAGGATGTCGCATCTATGAAAATTATACCCGAGTCAGCCGGTCCGCGGGTCCAAGTTCGGGAACGATGGAAGGCGATGGAGGGACGCGTAAGAAGATAAATAGGATGCGTAGCGGGTGAAAGAGCGAGGGAAGACACGGACCTTATTTTCCTGGAGCGACAGCTGTCGCACGCGCGCTGGGTCTTGGTGCGCTTCTTGCTGTCGACAAGAGACGCCCCAGAGCCTGACCCGACGCGTTGTAGGTCCGCGCCCGAATCTGCACCTTCTTCGTCAGACGACCTGCCGTTGACACCGTCTAGCGTATACTTCCTTTTACGTTTACCTGTCGTGGGCGGCGGCGCGGGGGAACCCGCGGCGGCCTGGCTGGACTCGGGATGGGTCCCCGGCGGCGCATGGTACATCATCATGCCCGAGACGGGGTATTGAGGGTAATGGGGGTATGGGTGGTGACCGTACGCCTGGTGGGGCATGGCGGCATACTGGTACTGAGGCGCACCGTGAGACTGCATGGTCGGGGTGACGTTGGCACTCTGGCCGTTAACGGGAGAGCCGGCGGAGTGTGGCTGGTGGAAGGGGGACGGAGAGCTTGGGTACGGGCTGCCGCCGTTCAACGGATACTGGGGATTCATAGGGGGATATACGGGGCCCTGTGGGCCAGGGTAGGATTGGAGGTGAGCTGTGAAGCGAGGGGTGGGTTGGGGAGGTTGATCGCGTACGTTTGAGACGCGGGCCGCTGGAAAGAAATGGAAAGGGTAGAATGAGCAACAGTGGGGGGCGTCTGATGAGAAATTGAGGGTGCTCACCGCGGGAATCCGGCGCGGGTGGGGGAGAGTGTTCGAGGGGAGGGGTCGAGCGTCCTGCGGGGTCGTGGGCGGGACGGTGGTCGTGGTTGGAGGCCGGGGGAGGCTTTGGCTTGGACTTTCTCTGCTTCCGGGCAGGAGGTTCGCTCTTCGGAGCGGATGCGGCCTTGCGGGAGGAGGAGGTGGGAACGGAGACCGAGGAGGACGGGACGCTTGGGTTGGGATCCATTCTTGTTATGCTGTTTGTGACTGATTGGGTTGTAGATTACTCAAGAAACATAACACCACGCCGCGCACGCTCCCGACGCTCGCAGGGCGCTCCTCTCCGGCGGGCTCTCGATCGCGGCCTCCGTCGGCACGCACTCCGGGCAACACGACGGGCAGGCGGCGGGCGACGGCGGGGGTGCAGTGCTCGACGCGGGGCGTGACTGTGGAGGACGGGGAGAAGACGAGGGCAGGGCGGGCTGCGTGCGCGGGCGGCGTCCCCCCGCAGAGGCCTCAGGGATTCGCTCGACGACGCGTCTGCCGAGATGCCGCATTCGCACTCCGACCGCGGACACAGACTCCGCGTCACACTTGGCACGCTGAACCGCCATCAACCCACGCGAGATCGGTCCGATAGATGTCATCATGCTCGGAGATTTGGCTCGCCATATGCGGCGACAGCCTTGATCTATAAATGCGCCCTCCCCTCCTCCATTCCGCCTCTCGCGCCCCCAGCGCGCCCCAAGTCGTCGGACTCGCGCCACGCCCCGCGCCGGCGCCTGTTCTGCGAGGTCGAATGCCCGCCCTGCGCGCGGCGGGGGCGCGTGGACGGGCGAGAGGGCGGCGGGGGCGGGATCTACTGTCAATTAGGTAGCACAAGGAGCCGCAATCAGCGGTTGCGTCACCGCCGCGTGGACGGGCAAGGGTGTGCTCAGATTCGTCCTCGGGTCGTCCCTCTGCCGGCCTGGTGCCTTGCTCTGATGGCTCCCGCCCGGCTTCCGAATCCGGGCAAGCGCGTCCTCTCGTCCTCCCTCCCGGGCGTCACAGACTCACACCGATCGCATACACTGATACACACCATATCATTATATCACCTCGCCCCGTCTCCGTCCTGCCCGAGCCTCACCACCCGGGCTCGTCCTCCGGGGGAGCGTCGGCGTGCGCGGCCTCCGTCGCCCGCTGATCCCACCCGTCGTCACTCACAGAACCCTCTTCGGGCGGTTTACATACTCGGGCCACCACCCCGCCAGCTTCGCGCCCACAGCGACCGTTCTACCGCTGCACGGGGTCTGCGTCCGCCGCACCCCACTTTTCGCGCTGCACACACACCCTCGTTCTGCGATCGGGGCAGGCGCCGGCTCTCCGTGCCTGGCTCGCCTGCGGCAAATCCATCTCCCTCCACACTCTAAACACCTCACCGCCCCCGTCGTGCCACATGCATTATGCATAATTCCCCCGCCCGTCGGACGCGGACAGTGCACGCCCGCGAGCTCACAACACATCCGTACAGTGCCCGGCTCGCGCGCGTCCGCCTGATGTGCGTAATCCGCCTCCCGACGTGCTCGCTCGCCACCGCGACGGCGCACCAGACAGCGCCAGGCCCGGACGTGTGGCAACGCTGCCCGGAGTGGGCACGACGTACGGACCCCTTCTGCGCGCGCGTGTGCTCCGGCAGAACTCGCCCAGCCTTCCACAGTACGAGTTCACGGGCAAGCGTATGTACATAGCGGATAGCGCGTCCCAACCAAACTCCATAACAGAAAAGCCGCTGCAAAAATAGCCCCCTCCGCGCACCCGCCCTCCCAACTCGGGTGCGGTCGCTCGCGTCGCCCAGCGCCCTCCGGCTCCTCCCATCACCACCGTGACCAATCACCCTCACTCTCCTTTCCCCTGTCCGACCGCGTGGTCGCCGTCCACCGCCCAGTCCTCGTCGTGGAGCAGGCCCGGGTTCACCTGCCTCTTGTCCTCCGTCGCGATCCCGCGGGCGTCGAGCCAAGAGAACCCCGGGGGCCGACAGAGCATGTACACCAGGTTTTTCCGCCAGCTCCCGTGCGAGAACGGGTTCGGGGGCGCAGGGCCCGGGACGAGCGACTTGTGCGCCTGGTTTCGGATCTAAGTGGGTGTACGAAAATTAAAACGAGGCGGCGTTAGCGCATGCGGACGGGCGAGAGCGCCAGCCGCCCACGCCCGGGCCGACGCGCGGCGGGGGAGTCGCCCGCGCGTTGATCGCCGACAGGGGTCGGTGGAGAGGGCGCGGGCGGATCGGGCGATGGGGACACAGCACGCACCTGCTCGATCGTGGTGACGTTCAAGAGCAGCAGCTGTCCGATCAGAGCATACCGCCGTCAACTCTATTTCCCGCTCGCGGCCGCAAGACGACGCTTACCCGGAGGTGGTACGAGAGAAGCGCCAGCACGGGCCAGATGACGACTATCGAGATGCTGAACGCCACCGCACTGCCCGCCCCCTGAGAGGTACCGAGCGCACGGCGGAAACTGAGGTGGTACTTGCGCGTAAGCAGGTACAGGTGTATCGCCGTCGTGCATATCACCAATATCAGGGTCAGGACCTGCGGGTGGGGCGCGGATGACAGATCAGCAACCCATCGACAGAAGCGACACCTCCCGCGACGTGGCACTCGTGCCTGGCGCGCAAGGAGAGCCCTCGAGATAGAACTTACGCCAGAGAACAGGAACGTGAAGAACGTCGTATAATTGCGCCGGCCCACACAGTTGTTCACCCACTGACAGTGGTGGTCGCAGCCATCAACGCAGTTGTCACACTAGATAGTAACATGAACGTCCCATCAGTCGTGGCGCCCAAGCGCATTCAAAGCTCTGAAACACTCACCATCTTGCAATGACTTGACCGTGGCGGACGATAGGTCATGCATGTCGGGCAAAACTTCGTACGCACACTGCATGGCAGATCAGGACGTCAGCGCGCGCATCAAAGGCACCGAGGCACGAACACACTCACATCCCCGCTCGTACCTTCAGGTCCCGCGGCAAGGGTTGGCGGAGGCTGCCTTCCGAGGACGAGCTGGCCGGATATGGCGGGTCAGGATCCAGATTCCGGGGGAGGATCCCAGGATCTCGGAATGCCTACAAATCCGCATCCGCATCCAACAAACCACAACACGGCAGGTGAGCAACCGCCCCGTCCGCAGCAGCCCAACGGCGGCACAGCCACAGCAAGGCACCGCCCCGGGATCAAGCACTCACCGTCGCAAACATGCTCGAGATGGTCAGCAAGCACATGTACGCGCCCACCGCTGCCACCGCAGGGCTCTCGTTCAGCCACCACCACACGCACGTCGTCCCGAACCAGACCCCGGTGATGCCCAAGACGACCGTGAGCGAGGCAACAAACGCCCAGGGAGAGTCGCCGCCGGTCAACAGCCGGCCCCCGAGGAAAAATCGGTTCCGAGAAGGGTGGAGTTGATAGTTCCGCATCGGTTTTCCAGTCCGGCTATCCAAGACAGGCACCGCGCAGAGGGGTGGGTCCATGTGTGCTGGCGGTGTCGCGATGAAGGATACGTGATTTAGCGATGTGGACGACCCCTGCAAGGGCGACAAGCTGTGCTTGCGGTGCCCTGCCGAGGTGGGCGAGTGGTCCGTGCCCCCGACGTTCAGCTCGAAGGTGACGGGGGAGATCTCCGCAGAACGAGGCTGGAGAGGGCCAAACGCACCACTCGGTCCAGGGTTGATAGGCGAAGTCGGTGAACGCCGGCTGCCCTCGAAACTGAATCCCCGTTTGAACAGCTTCTCAAAGCTATCCCGCATCCGCCCTCCCGCGCTCACGTTCGAGTCGCTACGCCCGTACGGATTCGTCTGCGCCGTGAGCGAGGGACGATGTGGCGGTGACCTCGCCGAAGGCCCAGTGCCAATAGGTAGAAGTGGTTCACGGCTGTACTTCATGGACGCCGTCCGGAGCGACGTAGGCAATGTCGACGACTTGACGTCCTCCACAGAGTGCTCGAGGCTGTCTGTGCCCTCTGAGATCCTGTCGCGGTGTCCGAGTGCGGCAAGACGCACGACGTCCGCGGCAGACCCGCCGACCGACGAGACCGAGCCTGCGGTGGAGGGTCGGGGGAGAGGGGGTGTGGGAGACGGGGGCGGGTAACTTGGGCGCGAAGGGTGGAAGAAGGACGCTGATGGGAGGACTCCGCCGACGTGGGTCGTGCCCTGGGTCGGCCGGGGCTGAAGGACGGGGACGGAGGGAGAGGGGCCGAACGGAAGCTCGGTCCCTACATGGCTAGTGCTCTGAGGGAAACGAGAACGCACGGAGACCACCGAGCCTGACCTATTGCGTGGGTGTACGGCCTTGGTAGGAGTGTTAGGCGTGCTTCCATTCGGAGGCTTGGAAGTCACGGAGGTGCTGGTGTTGATGCCTGGGAGACTGGGCGGACCATTGCTCGACGGATTGGGAGCAAAGGGCAGTTGGGTGATCGACCGCTGAGAGACAGAGTTGTGCAAAGAGTGTGAAGTCGCCATAGAGGAGCGAGGACGAGGGATCTACAGATTATAAGAGGAAGAGGGTAGCCGAGAGAACCGAGAGAAAGCAGGACGGTCGGGGGTATTGCTGGACACCTGCGTGCCGCGGGAATACTTGGAAGTGGCCTGGAGTGCGTGTGGGATATATTAGCGCATAAAATCGCAGGAGATGATGTCGCAAAGGGCCGCTCTCCCAGAGAAGAGAGAACTCGGTCCAAGGAGGATGCACACAACCTGCGAAGACGACGCCACTGCCCAAGCAGCCAGTCCGGCTCATCAGGCGCCCGGTTCGGTCCGGTTCAGCTCGTGGCCGACCCCCTGCGCCCGCATCGGGTCTCATTTGTCCTCGCCCTCTGCGCACACAACACGCCCCGAATGCGCAGGGCGGCCACAGACTCGTTGCGCAGGTACAATACATACACGGCACGCGCTGGCGGTACTACATCGTCCCAATTGCAAGCACGCTAGCTGCCCAGCCACAGCAACCTCTTCACGCCATACTCCATCTTCGCGTACACGCTCGTCATCCGCTGCGCCTCGGCCAGGCTACATGTGCAAAACGCAAGCTCAGCACCGGTGCATAGTCATGGTAACAAGCCAGCCTACCTCACCACGTCCGCCTCCGTGACAAAGTCGTGGCGGTCGTTCCCGATGTCTTTGCACGCCTGGCGGATCGCGTCCACGATCATATCGACCGCTTCCTTGCAGTTCTTCGCGTTAGCGAGCTCGTCCGTCGTCTGTATGAAGCTGCCGCTCTCTCGGCGAACCCGTGCAGGGTCTATCGGCAAAGCTTTGAATGCTGCGAACGCCGTCTCCTGTCCGGCTACCGGAGCGGCGGCCTCGGTGAGGATCCGCGAGAGGGGCAGTAGGCTCTTGCGCGGCGCTGTCTGCACCTGTTTTCCAGAAGCAGAAGTTGGTGGGGAAGTCGGAGGTGAAGATAGGTCTAGACTGTTCCTGATTGAATAGCTGGTAACGCGAGTATCCTGGTCTTGTGAGACATGCCAAGAGACGACGAAGCCTGCATTCTGCAGTGGGTCGCGACTGGTCTCTTCCAGCGGAGACAGAATGTATGCGCCTACGCCATCACATGAGCGTTCGGCACGTCGATGGAAGTAGCAAACTGACCTTTGGTGATCCCTATGATATCTCCAAGAGGAACACGGGTATAAATCTTGACTTTCTCGAGGGTATAGTCATAACTCTTCATGTCCGGTTAGCGCGTTTTACCTCCGAGGAAGCGAGAGTCAGGACACCCACAATAATATAGAGAGCCTTCGCACTCTGCGCTAAAGTGAGCGTTACGTGAAGGCACCACTTGGACAGACACGCACAAGCAGGAGCACTTTCTCCTCGAACTTATCGCCCACTTTGGTATTCAGCTCTTCCGGGGCGAAAAGGGTCCACCCAGAGAGCAGCCGCTCGCCTTCAGGCAACACACGGGAAACGCACGTCGCGACGGCGTCCGCGCGGATCTTCGAAATTCGGATGAGCTCCCTCGGGTCCGTAGACTGCAGCTTATTCAGGAACTCTGAAAAGACAGAGGTGGTGCGGTTCCCGAGGACGAAGTCGATGACCGCCTGACTGAACCAATCGGCGAACGTAGAGCTATACATCCTGTGGCGGCGTCAGCGCGGGAGCCACGTACTGCCTTGGAGGACGACGCACCGTGCGAGCGAATTGACCCCATCGTTCAGCAGGCCGGCGAGATCTCGTTTCCCTGTCCTTCATGCCGAGGTCAGCCCCCCAACCTCGTTGATAGCGTGCGTGATATACCTTGTGAAATCACCCTGGTAGTGGCAGCTTAAGTGAATGGTCAAACGCGGCGTTGATAAATGCAACGAACCTTGAGAGCTGACGTTCCGGCGCTGGCAAGGCGTCAGATGTGTGTTCGCTTACTGAGAGTTACGCCACGTACTAGGCACGACTGATAGCATCACCGTTGTTGGCCCACACTACAGGAGGCCGATACTCAGCTCCTGGTCCGGGTTATCCACATACAGTCTTGAGACCTACCATCGTTGAACACGATGTCCATCTCTGTGCGTCGTTCCTCTTGGCTCAGCAAGGCAACGGCACCGAGTTGGCGGTTGAGCACATGGCGTGCAAACGCCGACTACAGGCCTGATCAGCGATGTCGCTCCACAACACGCGGGTTATATGCGCAACCCACCTCGACGACATTGGTGCGGTCGAGCCCATCTATGCAATTGACGCGGAACACGCCCTTCTGCTTCGACATGATGCGGTTATCCGATATCCAGAAGTACCTACAACGGATGGTGAGCCCGAAATCACCGAACGCGAGGATATCTCGCTGACTGACCCTTGGCTCTCAAAGGTGCGCTCCAGCTCGTCGATGAGCTTGGAGATGTTCTCATATCTGAAGAGATGATGAGTGAAATATATCGATACGACGCAGAACACACGCACTTCATGCCCTTTGTCTCTGCATGGAAGTCATATGCATGATATCTGGACTTAACATGAGCGCTGATCCCACGGAGCTGATGAAACACCACTGCGTACTTCACATCCTTGGGGTCGAGTTCGTTCACATACTGACCGTAAGCAGTCGTGACTTGGCCCTCCTTGCCATGCTGCTCCGCTAGGTTCACGATGGTCTTCCGCGGAAAGTCAGAGAGAGTTCCTGCGGTCAATGGTGTTCACGTACGAGAGGACCGTAAATAGCAGTTGTCTTGTCCAGATGTTGTTGGATAGCGTGGAGGTTTTGATCGTGCGTTCGCTCAGGATTGAGTTGAGGGGCAGGCTTGAGAGCCATTCCCTGCTGGTTCCAAAACAGGGGGACTGTGCTCGGACGTTAGCGAGTGTTGTGACCAAGAAATCCTGCGGCGCATACTCGATCCTCGGATCTGAACGTGACTGAACACGTTCACTGTGCCCTCCCGCTACAACGGCATTGAGTAAATAGTGGTGTATACCCATGTAACTTCCAACGTACCTCCACTCTCATGACGGTTTCGGTCTCGACGAAGTTAGCAACATTGGCGTCATCGTCTATTCCGCGGCGTTGGTACCGTAGACCCGCTCGATCCCTCGAACGACGGGAAATGATGACATAGTCCACGATGACACTATTGCCCTCTTCCGAGGCGACAGGTTCTCGGGGTATGTTGAAGGATGATACCTGGTAGAAACCTTGCATGACGGGTAGAACATACGGATGGAGCTGCGGATCCTGAAGCAGTTAGGTGAGACTGACCAAGATTTAATCTGAGAAATTGTCCTACCCCTGCATCAATGAGTGGTTTCGACAGCCACTCATTCCACCAGAATCGACGGTCAACCCTACGCCACAATGGGAGTGCTGCAGAGGGCTCAGCCAGCACGTCAACAGTCTCGCTCACGGGGCTGAGACGCTGTGAGTAATCCGGTGCATTGAGGTTTTCCAGCAACACATTCTGCGCCTTCGCCTTCTCGATCAACTCATGCTTGTGCTGGAGTGATCGTGTGATATCTGTTCCAATGTGTAGGCTTCTCGTCGTGAAAATAAGCATACTACAACCCACCAAAGGTATACGAGAAGTACATCCCGCCCCTCGTGAATTCCCTGATACATTCTCGGACGATCTTGTTTTCGAGCTCGGTGTGCTTCTCCTCAATTGTCTTCGGTTCGGGAGCGGTAGAGTTGACGATGGACTCGAGCACTGCCTCGGGGTCTTTGCTCTCGTCCTTCACTATGGACTCTAGGTCCAGAGGTTCGTTAGCACTTTCGTCTGTCTGCTCCACCAGGGACCGGTCAATAGGCGCAATTTGTCTCGAATTCCTCTTCGACAACCTGGTCCAGAACGACAAGCGTTCCGCGAGGGTCTTCGCCACCGTGTCCGTACTCGTCGACGCAAGTGACGACTGGGTCGACACCGTTGAAGAGGGTGATGGAGGCCCGCTTTCGTCGGGAATGTCAAAGGAGGTCTTGTCAGGGTTTGGAGACACCAATTTGACTTGATGTTCCTCGGCGAATTTGACACGGGACATATTGGTATCACCTTCGACGTCATCCACAGGTTCCACAGCGCTTTCCTCGGCGGCATGCGCTGCACGCGCCGCCTCCGTGGGCAAAAGGGAGGCGCGTCGATCGACAATATGGTTACGGGAGGCCAGCGCAGCTAGCACGGAACGTGCTCGGTCCTCGACCAACGGAATCGCCGTTGCTCCCTTTACGCTGTACACGGTATGCCTTGGGTCAAGGACTGGGGAGAAGATGAGGTAGTTGCTGCAGCGAAGTTGGCTGTAGACTCTCACAATCCCCGACTTCATTCCTCGACGAGATTACGAGCAGGTAGGACGCTGTGAGGACGTCTCAGCGTTCTGCACGTCGTAGACAAGTAGCAGTTCAATTTACCAGAGTATAGCTCCAAGAAACCAAGAATACCATACACCACTACGCTCTCATCCCAGTCCGCCTCAACAGCGTCGGGTGAGAGCGTCTCAACCTTCCCGCCTTTGCCCCACTCTACCCTGACCTCTGATTCTGAGAGGTCCTGCGTGTGGCCGGGGTATCGTGGTCGCAATAGAAGCCCTTTTGGGGTCGCCAAAATTGATATATGCTCGTACGGACATGGGTGAGGAACGGGCGGGAGTGTGTCCTTTGGCTGAAGGCCGGTATGATGCACCGGGGGGTTCGTGGTTGCGGCGACTGCCCCGACTGGTTGTGCGGGCTTTGCCGCGGAGACAGAGTTCCTGAATGTCTTGGAAAGAAGGCGCTTCATGTTGTCCAGTTAAAGAGCAGAACAGCAAGGAACATATGCACGAGAGATGAGGAGACGTAGGAGAGCACGAGAGCAGGCGGAAACAGGACCGGCGGCAAGCTGCAGACGACCCAGAATGACATCAGATCTGCTAGATCTTGCAACGGCCGATTCGCGCGTTGATCCACACCAACTCCCTCGGAGTCTCACTCCGCAACAAGCTCTCCAAGGACGTCGGCGTTCGCACGTACTCATGATCAGGAGGGGATGCACCGCAGGGAGGTGATGGAGAGAGTCCAAGAATCTGTTGCAACAATAGTACTATACACGACGATGGAACTCAATTCACTGCGCGTCCGAGGACGTGCGCCCCGCGACGCGAACGTCATATCCATAACCGCCCCCAGGCGCGCCAGGAACATTGCCCGGACCATTGTAGTGCAACTCCGAGACATCGTAGTTCCCTGAATGTGAATGCGAGTCAGTGTCTGTAGCTGATCGGACATGTAGAGATACATACCAATGAACTTCCAACCATCCTGCTGAACGTGGTATAGGTTGACGGTGTTTCCAGAGAACGCGTCTCGGTGGCCAGCAGCGTAGATGCTACGCCTACCGAGCTCCTGCGCCTCTTCATCGGTCAGGTCCCACTTGTAACCTTGGTCGAGTACACCGTAAGCGAAGGTGCTACCGGAACCGACGGAAAAGAGGTCGCCCTTCAGGCGCGTGCCATCCGAGTCAACGTAGAAGATGGCGGGGCCCTGGTGATTTACAAGTCAGGGACGCGTCCGTAGGCATGTTCAGCAGAGACGTACAGTCTTGTCCCAGCCACAAATCATGGTACCCTAGAAGTCGGATCATCAGTATGCCGCCTGGATGTGACAATTCGGCAGGCGTACCATGCTGAGACCCATTCCTTTGTAACTGTACACGAGGTTGCTCAGGTACTTGCTCGCGGCTGCAACCGAAATACGCTCGCGATTCCGGAGCTCATGCAGTCTGCACTGGATGCCGAGGTACGTCTCCCAGTACTGACAGTCAGCTATAATGTCGCGTTAAGGCTGCATTTCATCACGTAGCATACGGGGAACGTACCCGCGCCACCAGCCATGGTACCAAGGAGGTAAGGGTTGATCTCGATGACCTTCTTCACCGTGCCGGAGGCTACACCGGATCAGTGAGAGGCCATTTGCGGTCTGGAGATGTACGCACCAACATAGCTTCCCGCCGTAGCTCGCGAATCGACTGCGACGATGACACCACCCTTGTATCTGAAGGCCAATGTCGTCGTACCGTGCTTGATTTTGATGCGGCAAGAGGGGTCTGCGTGATCATCGGTGTGCAGACGGAGAAAAGAAGTGGGCTGCATATTACATATTCAGTAACTGGTCGGAACCGCTTGAACGCGCATGAAGACTGTGTTCACGTACGTCCGGCACAGCGGGGAGCTTGAATGTAGGCACGCCCTTCGCAATATTTCCAAAGCCGCCCGCTGATCCCCACATCATCTCAGAGATATCTTCATCTTCGCCATAAAGTTCCTTCGCCTTCCGAATGTCGGCGTCGGGTGATGTTGAGGAGTAGCGGGTGAGGAAGGAGTTCATGGTGGTTGTGGTGGTACGCGTACGCTCAATGGGCGCTTGATTGATGCGTGCGTGTGCTACTACAGTCACGTGGCAGCGCGCGACGCGCGTTCGCGCCGGATCCCGAGGGTCTCTCGCAATCCTAGTCTCCCCTAGGCAGACGTCCGAAGTACATGCACGACGGACTATCCCAATTCCTCGAGTCCTCGCCAAAGTTCACAACCCTACATGTGGGTAGCGAACAGGTCAAATCCAGTGTAATAACCCGAGAAGCTTGATAGCTGATATCTTTAGGAAGAAAGTCGTAACGGTGGACCACTCAGCATTGTTCAGTACTCGAAGTTGATGGCGGCTGGACTCGGTCTGAGCCAAATACACATTGCTGAGTGTTAGAAGCGACTCGGAGGGTCATAGGTGGAGCAAGACACTTTGGTGAGGCAACACAGAAGAGGTCATTCAAAGCACTAAACATTGTTCTGGGCATGCCGTATCACGCGAGCCGTTCGGAGGCAGTGTGCTGAGTGGACGAAGCACAGCGGGGACGAGGCTCTACGCACTTGCATCCTACGTGGACGTAACTGACCGTACCTCAGAGCAAGCTGTCGAAAGTGTACCGTGGACAGAGCCAAGTGAGACGACAGCGAGGCCGTGGGATGAGTGCCTGCTCCGTGAGTCCATTCATACCACATATCGCGAACCACCAAGGCGACAGAAAGCAATACTACCTGATCGGGTTTATACTTCTACGCAAGACTGCAGCCGTTGAGGATCTCCAAAGCAAATGGCGCATGCGCGGCGGTTCCTGAGGGAACCCGGCCGCCGGACTCCATCGGGGAACGCCCCTAGTCCTGTCACTTTTTGACTGCCCAGGCGAACGTCCAGCGGCTGTAGATGCGGGCACGCAGCTCACGTAACTCCGCCGCTGCCTCGCGCTGCATCTTCTCCACGCTTTCTGGCAAGTACCCCTCGCTGACCGCATGGTCAGCCACCTCCTAGAATGTGGCAGGAACGGGCGGTGCCTCACCTCAGAAGAAGCGGAGCTAGGCCAGCGATATATCGGAAGCAGTCTTCACGGAGCATTTCCGCTATGATTCGTTCTTTAGGATCTGCACCTGCAAGCATACTCATTAGTATGGTTCGACGCCGTAGTGCGCGGCGTTGAGCCTACTTTGACGCCAGGGCCCGATTGGGATGAACACCTTGTGCCAGCCGACGTCCGTATATGATTCTATTGCTCTGAGCCATGTTGGGCACATGGATGGGGAGTCGATGCTCCCTCCCCTGTTCTTCATGGCGTTGTACGCCGCGAAGAACACACGGTGTGTCCATGTGAACCCGGGACTGCCCTCCTCGACGTAAGCCAGCGGGCACTGCCACTCGTCGAAAAGCTGCATGTCGCCGTCGCCGACTATGACAACGCCACCCGGCCGCAAGGCTTGCGCGAGCTCCTCGAGGAATTGCGGGTAATCGCGGATCTAACGCTTCCTCCGTCAGGCCCGCCACCGCGCGATTCCGGTATGAAGTGGATGGCTTACGCCGGCTGATACGGAGCGTGCGTGAATGAGGTCAAATGTCCCCCTGTAATGACTGAATCCGAGGTTGGCCTAGAGTTGAAGAAATTCAGCCGCCAAGTCACTTGCGTTGCACGTAAGACTGACATCGTCTATCTCGAAACTGCGAAGCGCGGATTGTTGAGTGCCTCACCGCAACCCTGCACCGCTGCGAACGTACCGGCAATTCGGAGGTAGATCGCTGCAGCGGATTAGTGAGCATCGCCTTCGGATTGAGTTCACGAAGGCCAGATAATCACTGACCCGTCCACTCGCGGAGGCGCCAGATCAACACCCACAACGTTGCAGTGGGGGAAGAGTTTCGCCATATCAATTGCCCTTCGGATGGAAGGTGTCAGAGAAATTGCGCTCGAATGCCGTCTTGCATACCAGCTTCCACTTCCGGTGCCAACATCTAGAATTCCAGGAGCTTTCCCTGGTCGGGGTCGGAGTGCTCGCCTGACCAAGTCTGGGGCTGGACAAAGTCCGCCGAGGGCTAGCGTTATGACTTGATGCTGTAAGTCGAGTCTTCTATGTTCTTCATTATCCTACGCCAATTGCAATCCACATGACTCAGTGAGGCGAAGACAACGCACACGGATGGATCTTACCGCGGGCAAAAAGTATGTCTGTTCACGCCGTCAGATAGCGTTGGCTTGTAGGACCGCAGGCCACGCACGTCGTTCTGGTTATTCAGGATACGGCCGTAGACTTGCCTAAGCTGTGTAAGACCGCCCAGTCAGGTGAAATATGCGGGATTTGAGACCAAAGAACAAATACCATTAGTTGTCCATCGACGGACGACGAGAAGGAGTACAGTGACGGCGCAGGACTTGCACTCCCTGCATCAGAGCCGCTTTCAGGGAGATCTTCCTGGTTGGATGCCATATGTTGGTTAGAACGGCAGCAGAGTGGATCATAAACCGGGTGAAATACCGAGTTGTCTGGTGGTGAGCTCTCAGAGGACGAGGTGTTTATAGAGGCATGCGCCTGCACGGGCGTCCAAGAGAAGGCCATCTAACATCTATCGGTTCCTGCGGGGCTATGGATGAGAAATTGGTCGGATAACGTCACGGCGAGACCGAGGAGAACCGACGGTGGGAGAACTCACAGGAGCAGACTGATTGAGTTTGGTAGCATGCAGCTAGTACACCCAGATTGTTTCGTAGAGTGGTGCTTTTCGATATCCGCGATGTGGTCGGCTCTTCTATCTCCTAAATCGGGCACGCCTTGACGGAGATAAGGACCAATGAAAGCTTCGACTTGGTCGAGCAGATGAGGTCTCCTTCAAATGGACGGTCCAAACGTATCGCGGACCCAGGCTGTAGGACCATTAGCTGGACACTCGAGGATGAGAGACGTCGGGTGATCCCTTCATGTGTTGTTCTCGGTGCTGACCACGCTGCACTTGGCAAAGGCTGCGAAGAAACCGGCAGGCATACTAGAACAGCTAGCGTCCGGTGCGCCGGGTTGGTATTCGCTCTCTGTTCCGCTCCTCTGGAGTCTGGCATGGGACGGCCTTCGCTGACTAAGCCGCTGTCCCGCACACATTGGCCGGCGGTTGCCGATAGGCGCGTCCCCGCCTCTCCGCCACAGTGCACCGCGAACGCGTCTTAACCTCTCGCCGTCATGTCTGGAATCTGCCGAGCTCGTCTTGCAGAAGAGCGCAAACAATGGCGCAAGGATCACCCCTTTGTACGCGTTCATATTCACTTGGCACGCTCCTGACCACTGAACGTTCACCAGGGCTTCTATGCTAAACCCACCAAAGCCCCCGACGGCTCCATGAACCTATTGGAATGGGAGGTTGGAATTCCAGGCAAGGCAGGCGTACGTGTTTGCACTTTGATCATTATTGGTAAGGAAACTGACCACATGGTTGCTGTAGACACCATGGGAAGGCGGTGTCTACAAGCTCTTGATGATATTCCCCGAAGGTACGCACCGTGTTCTGGTGGACTGTATGGTTTCATGACACCTCAGTGTGTTTCCAGACTATCCATCGAAGCCTCCCAAATGTGAGTTTGATGCACGGTGCGTTTGTAAGCTGGATTTCACGGGGATTTTTGTAGGCAAGTTCAACCCGCCTTTGTTCCATCCCAACGTCTACCCATCCGGCACCGTCTGCTTATCCATCTTGGATGAGGAAAAGTCGTGGAAACCCGCTATTACGATCAAACAAGTGGGTATCTCCGTCGCTATACCAGGTCGTGTGCGATGCTCATACCCAACAAGGTCTTGCTTGGTATCCAAGACTTGCTGAACGACCCCAACATCAACGATCCTGCACAGAGTGAGGCTTACACGATGTTTAAGTGCGTAGCATATGTCCGTCCCAGACACATGCACTGACGTCCATGTCCGGCAGGAACGACAAGGTTGCATATGAGTGCGTATGCATCTTCGTGTTTGGTACATTATCCTGACCTCCCAACCACAGGCGACGCATTAGGCAACAGGCACGAGAGAACGTCCCCAAGTAGCTGAGTGTTATTCGCCTTGCTCACGTCCCTGCTTTGTACTGTTCTCGGGTTGTTCTTACGCTATATGATTATCTTCACTGGGGCTGTATACTGTATGTATACTTCGTCATGTTGTGCGGCGAAGGCACTGCAAGCTGCGAGTTTCGCATGCCGGGCACAATAAACTATTACACACGGGACGACGTCGTCATAGTATACAAGCCCCGAGATTTACTATATTGACAGGCAAATACAGGTAATAGGAGATGACCAGTCCAATCAGTACGTCAGTCTTTCGACTGCGAGCTTGATGGTCTGGATCTGACTGGAAAGCTCCTTGTTCTCGTTGGTCGTGATGCTCGCCGCGATGACGGGCCGGGTCACGCCGCAGGCACGTCCGAGGGCAGCCTTAGAAGGTACGAAGATGTACACGACATTCTGTATCATAACTGTCAGCAGGTGCGCTCATTGCGTACCACACACAAGAATGGCGCACCTTCTCCTCGCACAGTAAGGGGAGGTGCAGGAGAATTTCCAGTGGCTCGGTATCGGCAGTCAAAATGATGAGCTCCGCGATACCACGGTTGAGTGTCTTCGTGGCTGGAAGGGACGTGAGGGACGCTAACATTGGCCGGTTCGACGTGGCATACCTTCGTTGGCACCTTTTTTGAGCTGCTTGAACTGCGACGCGCGCTCGACGAGGTCGAGGATCTGACAGTAGGGTGTGTCAGGGCAAGGGTGGATGGACAAAACATGGAGAAACGCACCGAGTTGGTCAGCTCGGCATCGGCAAGGGGCCACGCCTTGGCTTTGGTGTCTGCGTCGGCCATCGTGTGTAGTTTTTAGAGCGACCTCACGTCTTGATGATCCTTGGTCGTAGTCGTCAGATGGTCCTTCCCGTGAGCAGGGTGAAAGTCGAGTGCAAGTCCGGGGCCGAGCCAAAAATTCCGCCACAATCGCAACCGCGCGTCGGCAACTCCCTCCTTCCCGAAACGGCAGTTCGATCACGCCTCATCACTCCGCCCGCCTTCCTCGAAGCGCGACACAGCTTCGAACGCGCTGCCGCCCTGCTGGTCTCGAGCGAGGCTTGTCCGACATCCCTTCGTGCTGTGCTATGTTTAGTGTGCTTCACGCCGTACCGCAATAACCACGGCTCTATCTTGGGTTTTTTCAGGAATGTCGCCATGGCATGGGATCCATGACCGCCGTGATGGGATCTTCAACGCGTTGGCCCTATGCGCCCGCACCAGTTCTGCAGACATATATGAGGGCGCCGCACGCGGAGCAATAAACACGTCCAACCACATTACCTTTACAGCCATTCCTCTCTGAAAACATGGTCTTCAAGCTCGCGTCTGCATTCGCGCTAGCCTCTGCGGCCTTAGGTACGTATGCGATGCATGGTTCTGCACGGTCCTTGACGAATGTTTCTGCAGTAACTGCTCAGGTTGCCTCATCCTATTGCGATGCCTCCAGCGGCATATGCTTTCAGGGTATTACAGTGAGTCCACAAGTGTTACTTCACATTCCCCACCGTTCCCTGACGGTGCTGCCTTGAATTCTAGGATACTATGTTGGACATGACTATCGGTCTCGTCCTACCACCGGATGCGACTCCTGCATCCAATGAGTACATTGTCAACTTCGTGGTTCCTGCGAGTTACGGCTGGACGGGTATCAGCATGGGTGGCCAGATGTCGAACAGTTTGCTGTTTACCTTGTGGCCCAACGGCAAGCAGATCATGCTAGGTGCGAGATGGACCGAGTAAGTGTGATGCATGTGTTGCTTGAGAGCGCCTGCGATAGCTGATGACATAAATATCTAGCGACTACGTGCTCCCTACCTTGTACTCCGGACCGAAGATCACTCTGCTTCCGCCGTCCCAGGTGAACAGCACCCACATAAACGCTATATTCCGCTGTCAGGTTAGCCCACATAATTATCTGCGAAGGGAAATTCTGACGTGATCCTAGAACTGCACCGTGTGGGACGGAGGTTCTCTCGGTTCTGGGGACCTCGACGGCACGAACGTCCTGGCCTACGTCGCTTCGACGAAGACTGGCCCCGAAGATCCCTCGGACATCGATTCGAGCTTCCAGGAGCATGACCAGTTTGCCTTCTTTGGCGTTGACCTTAGCCAGGCCCACTCGGACTCGTACAGTCAATACATTGGTGGTGGCCCAGCTACAACCACACCAGCGACTCCCCCAGCTTCATCCACAGCTCCGCCCTCACCTACCAGCGGCGCACCAGGGGCTCTCCAGACTGCAGTGCGTGTACATATTAAGTTCCAGCATTGGATCGATCATTCTGACCATGGTCTTCCGCAGTACGGACAGGTATGTTTCATCGACCAACATTTCTCGCCTGCAAGCTGACTGTTGGCAGTGCGGCGGTACCGGTTTCACTGGACCGACTGCTTGTGTCTCAGGATTCACCTGCGTCGCAGTCTCACCTCCTTACTACAGCCAATGCCAGCCCTCCAACTGATTGCTCGTTGTCTAGGAATGTGGTCAGCGCTACGATTGTAATATCCGCGTGTATGTCATCTACGTGAGTCGCATTGGGAATCCGATCATTCGGCTCGTCTTTGTCGAAGCCGGACACAGCCTCGAACATCGAACGGGACGCTGTGTCGCTTGCCATGAGCGAGGCCTATGCGGGATCCCGTCACACCAATTCCGTCGCTGCGCACTCTGTTTGGCGTGGTCAGACTACACGCCGACCCGCAAATCGACGCGGTCCTATTGGTGGTCAGTTACGAGTTGCTCGTTATGCCGCGACTATCAAGGTGATCCGTCTGGCGGGTTCAAACGGCCTGCACCAAGTTCTGCTCACATTAGTCCTTTGCAACCGCGGTGAACAACGGTATATAAGTAAGGGCGCTGAGCGCAGCAAGACGGTTTGCATACCACCTTTGCAAGTGCACGCTTTCTGACAACATGGCCTCCAAACTTGTGTCCGTGTTGACGTTGGCGGTTGCGGCCTCTGTCGGTACGTAACATCCACGAAAGCGATGGGTCCTACTATTGCTGACGACGATTGCACCCGCTGCAGTATCTGCTCAGGTTGCCGCATCGTACTGCGATGCGCCCAGCGGCATGTGCTTCGAAGGTCTCACGGTGAGTCATCGGGAGCCATCTACATGTTCGCCGCTGTCTTCAATGAGGGTCCATCTGTAAATCCAGGACACCAAGTTGGACATGACGGTCGGCGTAATCTTGCCCCCTGTTGCTAACCCTCCATCGGACGAGTACATCGTCAACTTCGTTGTCCCTATGAGCAACGGGTGGTCGGGCATCAGCATGGATGGCAAGATGTCGAACAGTCTGCTGTTCACCATGTGGCCCAACGACAAGCAGATTGTCCTGGGCACGAGATGGGCAGAGTAAGCAGCTTCCTCATGTTGCTGGGGACGGCAGTGTGGACTGATCATCAAATTCTAGCGCTCATGTGTTGCCTAGCCCGTACCCGGGACCTAAAATCACTCTCCTTCCGTCGTCCCAGGTGAATAGCACTCACATCAACGCCGTCTTCCGCTGTCAGGTCAATACGTTCTATACCGTGTCAAGGACTGCTCTGACTCTTGTCCAGAACTGCACGGTATGGGAAGGAGGCTCTCTGGCCTCTGGGAATCTCACCGGAACCGCTGATCTGGTCTACGTCGGTTCGACGATGTCCGGCCCCGAAAATCCTTCCGACGTCAACTCGAGCTTCCACATACATGACATCTTTAGCTCCGTCACTGTTGACCTCAGCCAGGCCCACTCGGACTCGTACAGCCAGTACGTTAGCGGCGGCTCGGCATCCAGCACCTCGACGCGCCCCTCGTCATGCTTTGCGACTCATTCCTCGACTACCTGTAGCGCACCCAGTGGCTCTCAAAGCTCGGTATGTACTCCATGTTCTCACGGTTCCGATTTGATTCTGACCGCGGTGCTGCGTTCAGTCCTGAGGACAGGGATGTTCAATGTTGGGCCCAGTTCTACCAACGAGCCCCGCTATAATGCTAGCGTGGCAGTACACATTTTTCTGCTTGCGGGTCGGCCTGTACCCGCGTCACTACGGGTAGTGCTAGCCCACCAGTTGATCCCTTGTCGAGGAATCTGGCTAGTATTGTCATTGCCATGATAGTGATTCGCATATAGTATACCCAGGTATTACCGCGACGAATATACATACTGTCATTCACACTTTCCACGCAGAGCTTATGCGTCTTAGGGCAAAATACGCTCCAGACTTAAATGTGCAAGTCGTGTGCAAGCGCACGGGTATGAGCGTCAGAGCATGCTCCAGAATCATATGGATGTCGGCTTCACGGGGTCACGTGAAGCGCAGTCGCGATCGAAACGGCGAAGCCACCGCGGTCCGCGCAGTACTTGTATCCGAACCCCTTGTTCGTCTGGCGCGTTCCGCACATCCGTCCGTCCAAAAGTATAAGAGACCGGGTACGACAGTGGAGAAGGTACAACACCACTGAGCATCTCATTCTCTTCACCAACACCCTCAGCACTGATCATGGCACAACTCGGCCCATCCATCCTTGACGTCCACACCCCCTCTTCCTCTTTTGCGATCATATACTCTGGTTAGCATCAACCTTCTGCGAGATCCCTCTAGGCCGGCTGTTCACACCGTTGTGTAGATATTGAAGACAACCTGCAAACACTCTACGACAAACTGAGCAAGAAGACCGTCGCAGAGCTGAACGGCAGGCATGTACGCTCTGGATGGGTCAAGTACGAGTGGAATGGTACTGTGTGGAACCTCGATGACGGTACGTTCTCTCATTCTAGTGCATGGCTGTGGCTGACGACTCTCCCCAGCCTCTGACTACGCAATATTCGCATGGCGACTGAAGTCCTGCACGCCCGGAGGCGACGGCTGGCCCGTACTCTTCGTGCGCAACCCTGACCAAGCGCTGCCCTCACCGCCCGAGTACCAGAACCCATCCTTCTACATGTTCCGCCCCAAACCCGCCCCGCCGTCTCCTCGACTCCCAGCTACACCGGAGAGCTCGTCAATCGCGAGTGGCAAGTCGCGCAAGCGCAGTAAGGGGTCAAACACTCAGAACTCCGTCCCCAAGTTCAAGAAGGAGTTCGAGAAGTTCCACAACGAGCACGGCGTCCGTACGGTACTCGGCAGCATTGGTCCTGTGAACAACGGTTAGTCCGTGTACTCTCATTGCCACCACAGGGGGCTGACGACGGGCGTGCCTTGTCCGCAGTCCGGATGCTGCTCAAGAGTGGGTACCGCCATGTGTACATCTCGCGCAAGTTCGCGACCAAGAACGGGTTCATCCCGCGCGATGCCACTCCTGGGCACTACGGCTATAGCGGCATCGTGAAGTACGCATTCAGTTTTCTGTGACATCTGTCCTGTATTGTTGACTCAATCTCACAGCCTTGGGAAATGGCCCATCACGGTGGGGCGTACGCGGACCGTCCATTCCGTCTACCTGACTGAAGAATCCCACTTCGATGTCATCCTGGGACGGTCTTTCGTGGAGCATCGGCAGATCAGGTTCGACCCCGTCGACCCGACTGACGTCGTCTGTGGCGACACAGGGGAAAAAATCGACTGTGAACTAGTCATTCTCAAGGACGGCAAGGGACAGATTGTTACTGTGACGTGAACACTTGTACCTGTTCTCTGTCTCACGGACTTTGCCTCAGTGCATACTATACCCGGACGCTGTACATGTAGCATACTATCAGGTCGCTGTATATCCATATTTATCCACTCATGCGTTGAGGGGGACTGCCAAGGAGAAGATGGCCGCTGCAAGCCAGAGTCATAGGCGCTCTTTTGTAAGCGCTCTGTGCACGTGGGTCTCGCAGAGAGAACGCGAGGGTCGTCGCCTCGGCTTCGGACAACGCTGCACACAACCTCGACGGTCTCCGCTCATCGTCCGCGATGTCTGTCCTCACCCATCTGCTGCGGCCAGCAGCGGGTGCACGGAGGGCTTACTCCGCTTTCTCCAAGCCTGGAGGGGGCCGGTTCTTCGTCCCAGCCAAACACCTCAAGGACACGCCCTCGTCAGGCAAGGCGAACGTCGACCCGTCCAACGCCGACGCCCCCGCCACTGTCCCCAAGGACGACTCCGCATCGATGTCTTCTGGGTCACCCCCAACGAACGACGCTTCCACGTCACCATCCGCCTTCGCTATGACTCCGGAGTTCGCCCCCGTACATCCCCGTATCAATCCCCAAGACCTCAAGCTCCACCAATTCTTCTCCCTCCATCGGCCTCTGCTCACGCTCTCGCAGTCACCGTCATCGCTGTTTGAGTCGCACATGTCGGCCTTCCCTCCCCCGCCTGCCGGATCCCCGGAGGCTGCCAGGTATGGGAACCTGGAAGACACTGCGGAAGCCACGCCGGAGGCCGACGCGGACGCTGCTCGTCAGCTGGCGCGTGCGATGGTCGTGAACAGGATCGGCGCCTCGCTCGCATGGGAGGACACCCTGAAGAGGCTAGGCCTCGACGTGACGTCGGGGCGGGCGGAGGAAGTGAGCCTGGCCGAGGCGGAGTTTGAGATGTACATGGATAGCACGAAGAGGAAGCGCAGAAAGAAGATGAAGAAGCACAAGTGAGCACCGTTATTGTTCGCCACAGTCGCACACGGCCTAACACCATACGTCTCGTAGGCTCAAGAAGCGGCGACGCGTACGGCTTTCATTCGCTCCCTGACATGCACTGACGTGCTGACGACGTTCTTTCACAGGCCACTCGCGCTCAGAGGCTGAGGATCGGGCGGTGATCGTAGACCATAATGTCCAGTGTTTTCCTTCTTCGCTATAGCCGAGCTTCTGCCGCATGTCCCAGGACCTGTATCCTCGCACAGAACCTCATAATCCACCGCTGATGCCTCTCACCAGACAACGGCTTACCGTCTGTGTCGCTATGGCACAATCAGGAGCTACCGATTCTTCAGCTCATCGCTGTAAACTTGATACCTCGAAAAATTCGTCATCTGGTGGAGGCGTCCCAGCACCGCACAATGGTATGTCCCCCATTCTATCTCCAATGACACGTCCAACCTTGTGAACCGCAAATTGAACCGTGAATCATGTCTCTGACCCTTGATTCGGCTGCTGGTTCGGTAATTGCCCCGATGTGAAGATATCCTCTGAAGCCGGGCAGATAGAATCCAGGTTCGTGAATGGCCTGCGCAGCTCTATTGCTCGTGGTTCATCGATCCTAGGAATACCAGAGCATCAGGCTCCAGGCGATGCTCTGATTGAATGGCGGAGATGCTGCCGCGGAAATGGACAACGCGCCGCGGGCGTCGAAAGTGTAACCTGCCTTTCTGGGTCTCCTCTGGGCATATACCTGGGCGATCCGTCCCCACGGATGGCCGTGCGCAGGTCAGTCTGCAAGGCATGATGACAACGGCTACGCTGCAGCACCTCGTCTCTCGCATGTCTGCGTATATCGGGTGCGCGGATTACTCGGATAGGGTGGCCATTGTTCCCTTTGTCCCCTCAGATAGGGAAGATGCGATGCGTTCAGTCGAACGACGACACCACGCTCACAGCCACCCGTCCGGCGTTGTCCCAAACGAGGCGTGCAACTTCCTCGACTGTCCAGACCGTTCGTCCCCGCCATTTCTTCGCTCGAGTGGGGAGCTTCCATACCCGGGAAGAATTGATCTCGGTGGGCTGTCCCCTCGTAGCGACGTCGATCCTAGTCTCCCCCATCGAGTCCTCACATTCCCATTCACCGTGCTGCACCTCCGACGCGCCGCTAGGCTGCTTCCGGGGCCCCGCAAAGACGCAGCCTAGGCACTGCAGTGCATGTGTTCGAATGCGTCTCATGAACTGCCACCGCCATCCCGGGTTCTCCTGCGTCGTCTGATGTTCTCAAACGGTGCGTCCCACATTCACGACCCCATGCCGTACTCTTAAACGATCTACTTGCTTGTTTCGGACCGCAAGTGTCAGCTGCGGGCGAGCCGGCGGCGCGATGTGGGCGTCGTGGTGAAAGTTCCCTGACGTGGGACGGACGCAAGCCTCCCGCGTCCTCCGAGCTCTTGAGTCGCCGTGCTGGAGTAGGCGTCGGACGTCGGCAATCCAAGGGCGATGATATTGCTTCCTCTGACTCGGCTCCGGCCGCTGAACGCTATCGGTATCTCTTTGTCGCCGCTTTGGGACGCATTAGGAGCCCCGCCGACCCTGGCGAATTGGCAGAGGTATGTGGAAGGTGTCTGCGCTTCATAAAAGCCTCCCCCCCCTCTCCTTTCGCATTCGTCTCTTGCTCTCTTCCCTCATCCCCAAGTTGTCATCCTGTACACATATGGCCGGTCGCCCGTCAAGAGCGATCCCTATACCGAAGCCCCAGTCGTCGCGGCGGTATGGACAGCCGTCGTTCCCTGGGCCGGGAGTCGATTCCCTCGCGCAGCCACACGAATGGCCATCATTCGCCAGCCGACCCCAGCGCTCCGACCTGACAGGACCAAGTCCCTTTGTCCCCTTTGCCGACGAACCAGAGCCGCAGCCCAGCGCAGGACCGTCGAGGGACGGCACCTCGGCTTCCTCTGCCCTCTACCCCGTTCCACCCTTTGCAGACCCACGCAATCGACCGAGCTCGCGCATCTGCACTAGCTGCAGACGGGCCTACTATCCCCAGGATGCTTCTCACCATACAATTTGCCCGAAGTGCCGAGACAAGAGAGGGGGAGCCCCGCTGGTGCGCCCGCGCTCCACTAGCCTGCTCGCGTCAGACTACATCCCAGCCTGGCACGACCGCGCGCGGCCGTTACCGACGGAGGACTACCGAGGTGCGTCCCGCCTAGCACACATTGACGAGGCACCCCGAGGCGGTTGTTCACGCTGCGAGACAGGGCACGACATTCCGTACCCCATCCCTCCCCGCCCGCCGCGCGGCGGCGGCATGCCGGCGCCTGTCCCCCCGGCACACCAATCCCAGGCCTCCCGTACGCACGTCCCCCCTCCTGGCACGCGAATGCCTGCGCACCCTCCCATTGAGCAGTACCACAGCCCGGCACGGATGGCGCAGCGTGCCGTGCGCGACCGGCAAAACGCGCGTCCTCCGCCCGCTGACCCGTACGGTTCTCCTCAGGCTCACGTGGAGCGCAGCCGGTCCTCGAGGCCGGACTGGGGGCAGTAGGGTGGCTCATTGTTGTTCTGTATTGACGTTTGTGCGCGCACACCTCGTGGACGATCAGTGATAGTTAAGATTATGTATCCTCTATATGGTTCCGACGCGCCGACGCTGGGTACAAACGATAGAAATCCGGTAATATATATAGCGGGCCGAGCATAGCATAGCATATGGTGGATAGGAAGGGATATGTGGAGTGTGCCGCGGCTCACCCCGTCATCTATGTATCTCTATAGTGGTCCAATACAGAAAGCAGAAAGCAATATATACCCCTACGCAACCTCGACAGCACATCCCCTCTCGCGGAGAGGCTCGACGATCTTGTCGAACTGCTGATCCCCGACGACGTCGCTCCAGTCGCCGTACAGGCTGACGCGCTGGAGCGCGGGGAACATCAACGCGTCGAACGCGTGGAAGTGCTGCGCGATGTGAGACCAGAACTCGGGGGTCCCGGGCGTGAAGAACGAATTGGCGTGCGCGTGGAGGCCGAGCGTGCGGAGCGACTCCTGCGGGCGGTCCGCGTGGGGGACGTGCGTGAAGAAGAGGTAGTAGTTGAGCTCCTCGAGCTGCGGGCAGCCCGCGAAGACGAGCGCGAGGAAGTCGCGGATGTAGAACTTCAGGCTCACGCCGAGCTCGGCCGTGCGCACCTGTGGCCCGAACGTCTCCCAGAGTGGCGAGAAGATGTCCGCGCTCTGGATGTGGTCGAAGACAAGGTGGGTGAGCGCAGGGAGCGACCATCGGCAGAGCAGCATGAGGAAGAACGCGTTCACGCGTCGGAGGCGGAGTGTTGTGAGATTAGGAAGCGCTGCAGGCGGCGCATGGAGAAAGCACTGCCAGATCTCTCCGCCAATGGAGAGGTACTCTGTGTTGGGTGCCTGAGCGAGGACGTGTGGGAGTGAGTTGATACCGCCTGTGCGGGCGGCCTCATTGAGGTGCCACCAGTCGATTCGCTTAATCGAGGGGAGCGGCGGGCACTCGGCTTCAAAGTCGTACGCGCCTGAGGGCCCGAGGACGTCCGCAGTGCGCACAAGGACCTCGACGGATGGGCACTGAGAGAGTGCCTCGACCGATTGGAGGGGAGCGGACGATTCGGTGACCGTGCTCGAGTATGGGAGGAGAACGCGGCGAACGAGGCGGGCGCATGGGAGGGCGTCGGTGCCCTCTGCCCGTGCCTCGCCGTAGCGGAGGGCGCGAGCGAGCTGCTCGTCCTCCTGGGGCAGCAGGAGGTCCTCGTAGAGGAGCGGGGTGGCCCACGCCTTCCACCTCTTGCAGACGAGGACGAGGGCGCGCTTGGTGCATCTGGCGGCGTCGAAGCCGTGGGCGTCTATGACCTCAAAGGGGCGGTATTTGGTGGTGTTGAGGGCAGAGGTGGAGGGGGTGAGCGTGGCCCAGCGGAATATCTGGAGCCAGAGCTCGACGGGGAGGCGAGGCTGCTGCGGTGCGTGTGCAGTAGCCATAGCAGAGGAGGAGGGAGGGGAGTTGGAGAGAGCAGCGAGCGAAGGCGGCGAGATAAGTACCGCGTCCGAGTCTGAGTGCGGGTTCGGACGAGTCGACGGTCGGAGCGCCGAGAGTGGCCCAGAGTCCAGGCGGCAGGCGCCGCACCACCGACGCATTCACGGCCAGGGACGACGGCTGGCGACCGACGCATGGAATGCGACGCCTCAAGGCGGCAGAGAACAGCACGTACCGAGTGTTCCGATGGTCTGAGACCCTGAACGTGGTGCACGAACTGATCGCATTACAGCACGGCGTCGCTATGCATGCCCTCCGTACCTCCAGACGCGGATACCACCTCCTCGCCGATCATCTCCTTCCCACCCGTACTCCTCCGCCCACACCTCGACATAGCCCAGGCTGCGCAAGAGATCTGCTACTCCTGCCTGTTCCAACAGCTTTCCGAAGAAGACGAGGTTCTGCGCCCACTCATGACGCCATGCATAATTTTCCGGTGTTTCGACAACACCCGGTTTCGACCGAGGACGAGGCGAGGGCGGGAACGTCGGCCGGACTCGGTCTGGAAACCGGCTTGTAAGATAGTCCAGCGGCGAATCGTAGAAGACGTCGGTTTGGTCTTTGTACATCGTTACGTCCTGGCCCCTGGAAGAAACGGCGTCAACATGTGTCGCGGGTGTCGTTACGCCGAACATACTGCAGAGGAGGCTCGCAGCCAAGCGCCCACAACACTCCGTCATCAGCAAGGTCAGCTCGGTGCAGGTAGGACTGCCAAGGAGTCGAGTGGCAGGGCATAAGAAATCCGATCGAGCGGGACGCGTCTGGCGGGAGGCTACGCAAGTAGTGCATCACCGTAATCTGCGGCCGACCGTGGAAACGCGCTACGTAGGCTATGGCGGGTATAGATAACGCGAATGCGAGACGGGGGGCCCACCGTGCCCACCGCGTGCTAGGAGGCAGGTGTGCCTTCATCCCGTCGCCGTACCTATCTATGAACGACTGTGCCGCTAACAGATGCATGACGGGAAGTAGGGGGTGGATAAAGCGCCATTCTTTGTGGCCAGCGAGCGAGTACACCGTGACAGTCCAGATCACAAGTCCGAGGAGAAGCATCAAGCGACGCGGCGCGGCCGGCCTCGTCGCGAGGTACGCGCCGTCAAGAACCCAAGGGAGAGCAGTCGTGGTAAGAATAGGCACCGCCTGAGAAAGGTAGTAGTGCCAGGGACTTCTCCCATAGAACAAGGACACCGAGGACGCGTTCGTCAGCAAAAAGTTCACAGGCGTCAAGGTCAGTTCGCCGTAATAGAGCGTGTCCAGAGCGACGATAACCAGGGCTATCAGCGACCTGCGTGCTCGAGGTGAGAACAATGCATACGAAACGCGTGTGCTCGGAACTGACCCAATTGCGAAAGCGGTGGCCGCAACAAATATAACATCGCCGGTCCGTTTCCGTAGTGTCCACAGGAGCCAAGCGAACATGAATATCCAGAGCACCGCGTTTGTAGGCCGGATGGTACACGCTAGCGCGGCAAACAACAGGGCTTTCCGTGTCTCCTCCCTAAATGCTCGTGAGTTCCACGTGTTGATAGCACATCTGAGATCTCACCTCCAGCGCGCCGTATCCATGTCCCATGGGAAATAACTGAGGGCGATGGTGGTGAGGGAGGTCTCCGCGGAGTTCGAGATCGAGCGCGAGAGGGATAGGCCGTGAAAGAGCGATGTCAGCGAGAAGAACAGCTGCGATCGGGCTCGTCAGACGCGCCATTCACGCGAGACTAGCTATACTCACCGCTGCGCCCACGTACCTCTCGCCGAGCACCCTCCTCGTTAGACGAGCTAGCCATATATCAGTGCATGCGGCGAGCGCGCCATGCAGTAGCTTAGGGCCCCAGATCTGCGCCAAACCTCAGGACTCCTCTGCCACGCCGCACTACGCAATACGCACCCACCAAGGCAGACGTGCGATCCAAAGCGAGAATCTTCAGCAGCCAATAGACTGGCACGTTCAAGGCAGGGTATATGATACTTCGTATCGGCTTCGGGGCGAGCCATTCCCAGGTGAGCTGACCATAGCCGAAGACCAGGTGGTGTGCGACTTCGAGCGATTGGTAGTATTCGTCAGGCTGGAAGAAGGTACAGGTGGCAAGTGCAATCCCTATACGAACAGCAAGAGCGGTTGGACACACGTTACGCATCCCATGCAGCAGGAGATGGTGGAGGAGATGAAGGAAGTACAGTACGCGTTCCCTATACTTCCAGTTGCCGCCTGACTGCCGGCGCCTACCGACCTTGTCCCCAAAAGGTAGTAAGTCCAGCGGTACAACTCGGGATCGTCATCACAACAATTTGTGCGGCGTTCTTGCAAGAAAAACGGTAGGGATATATATATAGCATACAGCTCGCATGAATACTACCGATACATTTAGTGGAACTGCGCTGCGATACACTTCGGAACCGTACAGTTCACATCCTTTCCGCCGCAAACTTCGATACCCTATGTTCCCTCCCCGCCGCACCGCCAGAACGTGGTCCAGCCGAGGTAACCTCCCTCACAGTACCCACGACTGGCGGTCTCCGCTCAAGCACGGATGCACTGACGGGTGTCAGGGGTGTCGGTGGGGCGGAGGCAGCGGACGTCGCCGACGACGGGATCCTGCTGACCGGCGTGCCGACGACCGTGGATGTCGGGCTGAGGGAAGACGGCGACTCAAAGACCTCCAACCGGGACGCAGGCTGGGTGCTGGACGATCTGGACTGACCCGGGTCCGAGAACGACGGAGACGGGAAGACCCCTGGCGCAGGGAACGACGGCGAGTCAACGATCATGCCGGGCATCTGCATCGGGCGCTTCTCAGAAGCCTTCGACTGGCCAGGCATGGGGAACGAGGGCGAGTCCACAATCATCCCAGGCATCTGCGGTGGCCGGGGCTGCTCTAGTGCTTTACCCGACGAACCAGGCGGACACGAGGTCTTCGTGGGCACAGTGATGGGCGTTCCGCTACGAGACTCCAGCTTGGGCGAGGACCGCTCAATGTTGGTGAGAGGCGTGGACAGACTGGATCCTGGAGATCCTGGAGACTGGGGCGGGGTCGGAGCAAGAGACATCTTGAACTGCGAGACTCTGGACAGCTTCGGCTTCTGCTGTACTGGCGTAACTGGGTCGGGAGCGGGAGCATGTGATGTCGTGCTTGTGGACGTCGGGTCGCTTATAGCAGCCGCACTGGAGGATGCAGTGGCACCGTTGGTGGACAACGTAGGCCCGACATTGACCACCTCGCCTTGCTTCAATAGCTCCAGCATCTCCCTGGCTTGCGGGTCCAGTTCGTCCTCACTTTCGCCCTCTTCACCTCCTGCCAACTCTCCATCCTCAAGCTTACCGAGCCGTACTGCCGACTTCAGGGTTGAAGATTGAGAAGACGGTAGTATCGAACTACCCAGCGAGTGCGATGGGAGCGACGACCCTGATGATTGCGACGCTTTGAACCGGGATGCGGACGCCTTCGGAGGAGCAGACGCTAGGTTTGCTTCCAACGGCACTTCCTACAAACACCGCGTTGAGCAAGAACGGTGCCTATTCAGGAAGTCAGGCAGCTTACCGGTTGGTCCCATTCGTCCTCGCCGTGCTCGTGATTGCGCATGGCGGCCAGGGCTTCAGTCCCCATGGCCGCGCGCTTCTCGTAGTAGGCGAGAGCGATCTCGCGTTGATGCTGGGCGAAGTCGTACCCCTCGATGTCCCATTCAACAGGCTCATCATCGTCGGGATGCTCTACGTCGCTATCCTCTGAACCATCGTGTGCTGGCGGTGGAGGACTTTCGCTATCGGAATGGTCTGAATGGATGATTTCCCCGTCGTCAGAATCGGCGGGGACAGGCGATCCAGGATCACTTTCGTCATCAGAGTCTGCATGCGAAGATGTAGGTGGGGGCGGAGATTTCAAACCACCCTTGAGGCCAGGTACACGTTCGACCACGTTCATCTTCATCGGGAGTTTGTCCATTTGTCCGCGCGTGATAAGGGTACTCTTCCCCCCGTTCAGTCTAGCGGGCGCGACGTCTCCCCAGTCTGTAGAGGGGACGCTATTCCAGGGCTGGTTTTCGTGGTCAGGAGGCAGGTCCGCAAATGATACGCTCTTCTTCGGCTTCAGCTTCCTGCGTTCTTCCCTCGCCTGTCGTTCCGTCTCTTCCTGCGCCCGCTGCTTCTTCTCCTCGCGCTCTCGAGCCGCGGCCATATTCTGGAGCAGGGCCTTGCCCATTTTCTTGTGCATCTCCCTTGCCGTCTTCACCGCGTCCATCTCCGCCTTTGCGGCCTCCTTGCGTTTCTCTAGTTCGGCCTGGAACCGCTCGCGCTCCTCCGCTTCCTCCTTCTCTTGCTCGATCTGCTCTTCTTCCTCGAGCATGTCAAGTATGCGGTCACGCTCTGCGCGGCGCCGAGCCTTCTCGGCCGGAGACAGGGTCCATAGCGGGAGCGCGCTCGTGTCTCCGAAGGGGGATCCTGGCACGGGGATCGGTGCTTCAGCGTCCTGGTTCGCAGGGACAGGCTCGACAATGTCCACGATCGGGAGCCCTTCTTCATTCACGAGCTACACGACGCAGTCGTTCATAGCCATTCGAGGGTGGTGTGGGAGGGACATACCTCACCCTTCTCGTTCCGCCGATCGGCGTCGGGCATGGCATCTTCGCCCAAGATCTCGCCTAGCTTGTCCGAGATTCTCCGGACTTGGTCCGGATTCAGCTTTCCGCCGTCATGGGCTTGTGCGCCCGGCGAGAGCGAGTGAAGGAGCGCCTGCAACGCTGCGAGTGCGGACGTCGGTCAGATAGATGCATAAGGTATGCGGAAGCGCTTGGGGGGTATGCGAGGTACCTTGCGCACGACTCTCGCTCAGGCTAGTCGCTGAGCCAGTCGCCGACGAGCTCGCCATTGCGCTTTCAACCCAGGTGGTTTCAGAGGAACGAGAGCGTGAAGAGCGGCGGCGGGAGAACGCCAGTGCAGGGCGGAAGCGGTGTGGGCCACGAGACTCGAGAGTCCTGGAGTGTGCATGGTCGGCAGCTGCCGAAAAAGGTGCAGAATTTCCTGTAGACGCCGGCGGTAGCACCTCGTTGCAGCTGCACTTCGTCTTCATCTCCCTGCACTGCTCGCACTAGCCTCATCGCCGCCGCCATGGTCGTCCTACACACACAAGCAAGCACCTCCGAGATCAAGCATAAGAAAAACCGCCGCAAGCTCGCGAAAAAGCCGGCACGGACCGCCCCAGCCGAGGGCGCTGAAGACCAAGAGATGGTGGAAACCTCTCCTTCTACATCCGAGCAGCCTGCGTCAGGCTCGCAACAACCGGAAAACAGCGCGGAGAACTGGGACGACGATTTTATGATTGATACCGACCAGGCCGCTCCTTCACAGTCTGCCGCGCCCGCGTTCCCCCCCTCCCGGCCTCCGCTCAACGATCGACCCTCAAGTCCGAGACCCGCAGGATACCCATACCCCCTCACCGCATGACCCCTCTGAAGAAGGACTGGGTCAACATCTTCTCACCGCTGACGGAGATGCTGCAACTGCAAGTACGTATGAACGTCCAGCGGAAGTGTGTCGAGATCAGGGTCAGTGCCGCCGTCTTACGGCAGCGGAACGAAAACGGCTCAACGGTACTTGTGCAGACATCCAAACACACCAAAGACATCGGTGCTATCCAAAAGGGCGCTGATTTCGTGAAGGCGTATGCCTTGGGCTTCGATGTCAATGTGAGCAATCCGCCGTCGTTACCTCATCTGTCGTACTGAAGGCATGGATCAGGATTCAATTGCCCTGCTTCGGCTGGACGACCTATACCTTGACTCGTTCGAAATCAAGGACGTCAAGACACTCCACGGCGAACATTTGTCTCGTGCAATCGGTCTGTCATGTCGTATCATCTGTCCAGAGGCACGTCCTGACCCAGCTGCACCACAGGCCGTATCGCAGGCCAAGACGGCAAGACAAAGTTCACCATCGAGAACGCCAGCCGCACGCGGATAGTCCTCGCAGACACGTAAGTCCCGCTTTCCGCTAGTTTTGCGGCATTCCAACCGCTAAATCGCCCGCAGCAAAATCCACATCCTCGGTTCCTTCCAAAATATCAAAATCGCACGGGACGCCATCGTCTCTCTCATCCTCGGCTCGCCGCCCGGCAAGGTGTACGCCGGTTTGCGCACCGTCAGCGCGCGCATGCGCCAGCGGGCTATCTAAGGCCGCAGGGTCGCCTCGTCGGCGCCGGTGGGTGCGAGAGGCCGGTGTACGTCGGTGTATGTTGCTGGTTACACGCATGTTTCATTATTGCTTCTATCAAATGGATTGACATCTGCGGGCTACCGTACATGCACGGCGAATCAGTGCTGCGGAGCGCCCGGCAGAGAGCGGGGCTGGGAAGTGAGCGACACTTGCCATGCTCACGCCCAATGATTGCGACAGAGTCCACTGCGTCCCCCATCGGAGCTCTCTTTGGTCAATGATAGGTGTCGTTGTTGGACTGCGGGTCGGAGCGGCGACTAACCGACTCGACAGAGCATCCGTCGCAGACGGCATGCGCCGAGCGCGACTACTGACCCCTCTGGTCCACCCAAGAGACAGGACCAGCAGACCTTGGGGTCGTGACAATGTCGATGCGTGCTATAGCGAACGGCGTCGTCAGTCGTGCCCGAAATCGGTCGTGAAGCTGAGTGACTTCTGCTCAGCTCTCGGCTCGGTCCGTTCGAGCCCGGTGCTCGTGGGGGGACTTGAGAGAAAGACGAACCTTAGAAGCGCATTTTGGTTTCGCTGCCCGCGCGCCGCCCCGGACATGGGCGGCGCGCGGGCAGGTACTTATCCCGAGGACCACGAAAAGGTATGCGCCAGGACCGAAGTCCCTCCCTCGGGAAGGGGGAAACGACGCACCTTATGTCTTGATGATATTGAGGACGGGGCTGGGGAGAGACGGACGTACCTTGAGGAGAGGAAATGAGACGTACCTTGGATGAGAAGAGAGACCTACCTGAGTGAGAGAGAAGAGACGACCTACCTTGAGAGAAGAGATGACCTACCTTGCGAGAAGAAATGACCTACCTTGCGAGCAATGAAACGACCTACCTTGAGCGAAAAGAGAGACCTACCTTGAGCAAAAAGAGAGACCTACCATGTACGAGAAGAGACGACCTACCTTGCAGAAAAGAAACGACCTACCTTGCGGAAAAGAAACGACCTACCTTCCCAGAGATGAAACGACCTACCTTAGAACCGAATGTGAAATGACCTACCTATGAACCGAATGAAATGACCTACCTTTAGAGAAATGAAACGACCTACCTTGCGAAATAAAACGACCTACCTTTGAACCGAGCGAAATGACCTACCTGTACTGAATGAAACGACCTACCTTGCAACGAATGAAACGACCTACCTTGGAATCAAATAAAACGACCTACCTTGCAAGAGAAGAAACGACCTACCTTTGAACTGAATGAAACGACCTACCTTTGAACTGAATGAAACGACCTACCTGACGAGAAGAAGAGAGACCTACCTTGACGGGAACGAAAGAGACCTACCTGAGCGGGACGTACCTTGAGAGTGTGGGCGGGGTGGGAGAACTTGAGGGCGAGGTTGAAGACGTGAAGCGGGTTTGAGGCGAAGACGAGAGAGCGGGTACCTAGAAGATAGATGTTAGTAGTACTTGAGGGCGTTGCAGACTTGAGGGCGGACTTGAGGACTTGAGGCGAGATAACGAAGGAGGAAGTGGGCTTGAGGGGAGGACGACGAGGGCGGGTACCTAGAGAGAAGACATTAGTGGAACTTGAGGACGATGTTGAGGCCTTGAGGGTGTGATTGAGGACTTGATGCGAGGTTATGGAGAAGAAAGCGGGCTTGAGGCAAAGGCGAGGGGGCGGATACCTATGGAATAAATGTTAGTAGTACTTAAAGGCGTTGCAGACTTGAGGGCGGTTTTGACGACTTGAGGCGAGATAACGAAGGAGGAAGTGGGCTTGAGGGGAGGACGACGAGGGCGGGTACCTAGAGAGAAAATATTAGTGGAACTTGAGGGCGATGTTGAGGCCTTGAGGGTGTGATTGAGGACTTGATGCGAGGTTATGGAGGAGAAAGCGGGCTTGAGGCAAAGGCGAGGGGGCGAATACCTATGGAATAGATGTTAGTAGAACTTGAGGGCGAAGTTGAGGCCTTGAGTGTAAGATTGAGGGCTTAAGGTGAAGACGGCGAAGGACTTACCTAGGAAGAGACTGTGAGTAGAACTTGAGGTGACTTGATGTAGCGGCTTGAGGCGAGCTTGAAGCGAGGGCGGGATCGACTACAGCAGAAGGGGAAGAAGCGGTAAGTAGTTCTCGACGCGATGACTTGAGACGACCTTGGAAGCAACAGTTAAAGCGTATGTGTGTTGAGGTTGAATGAGTTGTGCGAGCGTTGAAAAAAGGTCGAGCGTAGGTGGATGTTGAGGTAGCTGGAAGTCGAAGGCGGGTCTTGTAGGCGTATGTCGAAGGCGGCGAGAGCGAAGATCGAGGCGAGGGTGTGGTGTGGTGGACGTGCGAAGGGAAGGCAAAAGCGGAAAGAGCACGAGCTCTCTGCAGGTACTTATGGCAAGGAGGGAGGAGGTTGACAGTGTCAGCCCTCGATCAACAGCGGTTTACCGTTCGGGGAGCTCAGCCTCCGACTGGTGGACGGTGAACAGGATAGGTGGTGACGCTCAGTCTCAATTCTGATTGCTCACGGCCGATTGGTTCGAGATGCAAGACCTTCATGGATCATGGCGCTCTCTCTTTGAGTGAGTGACAGATGAATGCGAAGGGGAGGTGCACCAGTGTCATGACGCGTGCCACAGACGCGTTTTGTCGCGGTCACGTTCCGTATCTCTATGGGCGCTTCGCTTCTGAACCCATGCACTGGTCGTCCCAGAACATCGCGCACTGCTGCGCGCGTACGTGAGGAAATGTATGCGTCACATAACTAACAGGTTCAACGCATTAGGTCTGGTCTCATTGCATAGTTGACTTTCATAATGCGAGAGCAACGCGCTCGACAAAGGGGCGGGGAGGTTGAGTACGCCCAGCTCATAGTCTCTGTGACAACACTGATACCAGAGTTCGCGTTGTCGCAAATACAGCGCAAAATCTGTGGAGATGAGATGTCGGTAATTGCTTGTGGTAGCATAGGGGAGCGATGTGGGGGACGCGTTTCGGCTGGTCTTGGCCCTTGCAGCGGATGGCGATGTAGGTGAATAGTCGGGCCTGAAGGCGTTTGATCAGCACTCTCGGTTCTTTGCAACAGCAGTGGACGTGACTGTTGGGTGGAGGACGCGTCCAGAGAGACGCCGGAAGAGGAACGTGACCGCGACGGGGTGGGAGAGGCTGAGCGTGAGCTTGGCGCTAGGCGCTACGCCGCACGCCGCACACCGCACGCTGCCGGGGCTCGTCCCATAAAGCAGGCCTTCCCGGGGGCCCCGGCGTTCGGCCCCCTCGTCCCTCCACAACGACGACCATCCCCGACGGGAGCCTCTCTCACATACTCACCCGCCATGTCGGCCACCCCGCCCCGCCGCTCGTCTCGTCTGCACTCCAAGCCGGCACTTTCCTATGCCGAGCACGATGAGCCCTTGGAAACCTCAGGTTCTGAGCCAGGGCCTTCTACTACTGCACGCTCGCAGCGCAGGCGCCCTCCAAAACGTCCCCGGAGGAGCGCACCGGACAGGCTACCTGGGGAGCAGACCCATCGTTCTCCCAAGAGTCTAGCTCCCAGAGGCAGACGGCGCACGCTCAGTAAGCTAGTCGACATGCCACTCGACATCCTCTTCGAGGTGCGTAGCCGTAGTCGGGTTAATCCTCTAGCCCTATGCTCATGTCCATGCCGACAGATTTTTGGGCACCTGAACCCATATGACCTCTTGCAACTATCCCGTACGACGAAAGCCCTCCGGGAGATCTTGATGCATCGCTCTGCCATTACCATCTGGCGCAACGCCCGCCTAAATGTTGATGAACTCCCAGACTGTCCCCCGGACCTCGCCGAACCGGCGTACGCTAACCTATTGTTTGACAATCACTGTCATGTACGTTCTTGTCCTTTCTCTCCCGTGGGTGTCCCACGCCGGCGGCGAAGGAAGACGCCGATGGCATCTTGTTTCATGCAAGCTCCCACTGCCTATGGGTGCTTGTGGCGAGCACCGTTCTTGAACAAAATATCACCGCCGCAGCAGTCAGGATCCTGCCGGCGACGGTCTCGTCAACACTGAGCCTGAACTTCCCAGGATCACAGTGGTCGCTGACGCATTTGCCCTTACAGTACTGCGTGAAAGCCAGAGTCATGACAGTACTTTGGCAGTGTCGGACCCGAGCATGCAAATCCTGCCTCAAGGAGCAGTGCGCATCTTCAGCAGACCGTCTCGGCACTCTCTGACGCTTTCGACAGCTTCAGTCCGCTCTTTGATGTTCTTATAGCGTCTAGCCAGAGCGTGCTCAATTATACGCTGAAAATCGACGTTAGCGCGATGGCGCCCATGGAATACCTGAACAACAGTAGGTGTCACCCTCTTACATCAACCTCTGTTGCTAACCTAGGCGTAAGAACTGCTCATCCCGACGGACAAAGCTAGAGAACTCATCACACAGATCAAGGAGTGCAGACACGACCACGCAGCTTTGAGACGGCTGGAGAAAGAGCGCACGGATGCTGTCAAACGATTGAAGGCTGTATGATTGTTCTCTTCGCCTTCCGGAGAAGTGATAGCGCGCTGATCCGCCGCGGACGCAGAGCGCTGCCTTGCTGACCGAGTGGCAACTCAATCAGCATTACAAGCGCACAATGGATCTCATTGACCTCCGTCTTCGCCGTCGCGGACAGTGCGTGTAGATCTCGTATCCGGAAGTTGTATGTCTTTCCGTTGCTCATGCTCTCTAGGATTGTCGAGCGACTGTTCCGCCTCGGATACGGCGACGACCTCAAGTGGATGACTGCCTCTCGCCTGGAACAGTTCATAGAACACCCCCTCGTCAGGCAGTCCAAAGAGCTTACCGATCGTAGTACGACTACCATCTCTTCCCGTCTTCTTCCGATGGCTTAGCAGTCCTCTAGTCTGGAACAACATCAAAGAAACCATGGTCGCGTTCGCTCAAGAGGTGCGTACGGAGCGCCTCATGCGTGAGCGGTGCATGCACTACATAAACCGGCTCTGTGTCGTGCGCGACACCGTCGTCCGCTTCCTCGCCCGCCGCCCACTTTGGGAGTCGCTCCCGTCCGTCGCGGACTTTTCGTGGCACTCGCCCGGCTTCCGGTTCTTGCTCAACACGCCCCGCGACGTGTTCTACAAGGCGCTCTACATCCCTGCCGCGCAGCTCGAGACCGTACTCATGGACGAGGTGCGCACATGGCGGGCCACTATGGCGAAGAAGTTGTATGATTTGGCTATCGCCGCAACGGCATCTGCATCCGCTCCCGCTCTCCCTTCGACGACTTCAGGTAACCAGAGTGAGGGTACCAGCACAAGCACCGGTACCACCGACTCTACCAGCGGTAGCACGACGAACGTGGCCGCACCCTCACCACCACCAGAACCCACGGCCGAAGAGATCATCTCCCGCGTCTGCTCCGCACGGACCTGGTTCCGATGCACGAACGCGGCGTGCGGCGCGCTGCTCGACTACCCGCGCGTGCTGGCGCATGCGTGCGCGCACGCGCCGCGCGCGCTCGACCTCCACCCCGCCTCGGACGCCGCGGACCTGCAGAACGCGTACACGCTTGTGCTCGACGAGACCCCGTGGGACTTCACCGGGGGGCGCGTCGCGTTCGACGTGCACGCGCAGGCCGCCGCGGACGCGGTCGTGCGCGCGTGCGGGCGCGACCCTGCGCGGACGGACGCGTGGGAGATGGGCGGGCGGCGCTGGCGCCTCGCGTGCTCGCTCTGCAGCCGCGACGGCGTGACGTGCGTCATGGCGTGGGCGCGCGCGGTGAGTGCTCGAGTTCCTCTCCCTCTCCCTCTCCCTCTCCCCCTCCCCCTCTTCTGACCCCCCTCTTCTGACCCCCCTCTTCTGACCCCCCTCTTCTGACCCCCCACCCACCCCCGTCTGTCTGGACGTCGGGACCACGTGCTCACCGGTCCGCACACCGCAGGTCGCGCATCTCGCCGAGCACGCGCGCGAGGGCCGCGAGGCGAAGGTGACGTGCCTCAGCCGGCGCGACACGCGCGCGGTGCTGCGGCGCGAGCCCACGCGGCTCGTGCCATACTTCTCGTCCGTGTACCGCATGTACGGCTGCGTGCGCTGCCGCGCGCGGGGGCGCGGGGGCGCGGGCACGGGCACGGCGCGGACGCTCGCGGACGTGCTCGAGCACTGCGCGGACGCGCACGGCGTAGACATGCCCACTGAGGGCGAGGACTACGACCTCCACCCGGACGCGGAGACGGACCGGGGCGTGCCCGCGCACGACGTGTACTACGACGCGTCGCTGTTCTTGACGCCGATCCGCCGCTGAGCGGCGAGCGATGGACGACGAGGCCGGCGGACGACGGACGGGCCTTGGACGGTGCACGGTAGGATTTCTTTGTGGGATTGGATTGGATCTTGGCGGAAGGAGCATGGCTATCGTACACGTTTGCGCCTAATTTCTCCCCTTTGGATGCATGATGGGCTCGGTACAGCTACACTAGTTTCCTCACCTTGTTGTTTCCCTGCAGCATAATTCTGGAATGGCATTCTCAACAGCGCAGATATCGCGGTACTTAGCCCCTTCGCATCCCGTCCTGGAGAAATCGGCCGCAGGGATGACTGTCGTGATACTGGATCCCAGATTGCGCCGGTGCTAGCACAAATGCGCGTTTGAGACTGGCATGTCTCGTCGACACAAGCTCTACATTTCCATGCGTCCCCTAAATGTAGGTTCGACAGAAACCCCTCGCACGCGTCCAGGCCCCAAGCGGTGCTTAGCAGATTGCTTGCGTCAAGTATATCCCCGCCGGCTGACCACGATATGATACAGCACACCGGTACCATGTGTCGCACGTATTCTTACAAAACACTATGTTGTCTTCCACGCCCGCCCAATGTGGCTTTGTGCCCCACCTAGAACTGGGAAGGGTGCTGGTACTTGAGGTCGACGAACTCGCGACCCTCGACCGTCTCCACGACCTCAACAAATCCGTCAGTGGTCGTTCATACACTTGACCGGTGAGTCGGGAAGACACACCTTGTCGTGGAGGGCCCCCTGAAGGCCGGCTGCCTTCTGGGCGATTCCGCCCGTCTGGGGCGCCCAGGGGTGCGGACGGGTGGGGACCATCGTGCGGGCCTTCAGGAACGCACGGGCGAGTTTCTGGCCAGACCAGGCGTCAGACCGCCGCCACATGCGCCGCAACGCGGACCGGCACGCACATCATTCTCCTCGGGCGAGAGCTTCTGGCGGATGAGTGGCAGCTGCTCGTCCTCCTCCTCCTGCGCGTGCGTGACGAACGCGGCGACGGCGCGCTGGAGAACGTCGTCGTACTCGGCCTTGGACACGCGGGTCGCGTCCGCGTCGTACACGAGCCGCTTGATCTCCGCGTGCTCCTCCTTGTTGTGCGCGGCGGTGTCGCCGAGGCCGAGCGCGGCGTAGTCGTTGTAGACCGAGACCTCCTCCGCGTCGCCGTGGACGGCCATCTCGCGGATGAGCGTGTTCGCGATGGTCGCCTTCTCCTTCAGGTCCGTCGCGGCCTTGTACCTGCGCAAAGGCGGGTCAGTCGTGAACGGGCGGTGTGACGAACGGTGAGTAGCCTACCTCTCGAAGAGGTCGCGGACGTTGTCATGGTCGAGCTTGATCTCGTGCGTCACGTCGAGGTGGCTGGTCGCTGTGGCCATCGTTCTCAATGCAAAAAATGCGGGGGTGGGGCGAATGAAGGGTGCGGGGGTGCGGGTGCGTGCTGCGGTGGTGAACACGGTGCGTGCAAAGGATGCGTACATAGCACCGTCGCGCCCTCGAGGGTCTTTATGCAGTCCAGGGCGCGAGGGAGGTTTATGTAGACCGGGCGGAAGGCCAATGGGGAGAGGTGGATTTGTCGCTGAGGTCATCATGAACACATCCCCCTCGCCCTCGACAGGCCAACGCGCCACTCCACGTCGAGCTCGGGGTTGGCCTACGCTGGAGAGCGATCTTGGCCTCTCCCGCGACGTCATGCACGCGTCGCACACAACGCGGTCACGTGTACCGCGCGTCCCACCGCGTTGAGTCGCACAATTGCACACCACAGCGCTACACCCGGACCAATAAGATAACCGATAACTTGGCAGGGACAGACACACACCACCCACAACATGCACAAGCGTCCACTCACGACGGACCCGGATCCGGAGATGGTGTCTTCGCGTCCGAGAGGTAGTGCACTTCCGGCTGGCTGTTCACCCTCGCCACCTTCGCCACGGGGGACTCCAGCTCATGGACGTCGATAGCCACAGGCGCCGCGTGCTTCCGCTGGCGCAGCCTCTTCTTCATCCGCGCCTCTTCCTCGTCCTCTGTGTCTCTGTCCAGACGCGGACTCTGTTCGTCGTCGGAATCCGCCCTCTCGTCCGTCTTCGCCCGCTTGTGCTTCTGCCTCGCCGCCTTGACCTTGGACTTTCCTGGAGTCTTCTTCAATATCTTCGCCCTGGCCGCCTCCTCCTCATCCTCACTAGGGTGCCTATCTAGCTGCGAGTAGTCGGTGCTGTCGCCGTCCGAGCCCGCGAGCCAGTCCTCGCTCTCGTCCCGCTTGCGCTTCTGCCCTGCGGCAGTCTTGGGCTTCCCCGCCGACTTCTTCGGTGTCGGCCCATCGATCTTGACCTTGTCCGGCACCTTGCCGAACTCGTACACGTCGCACACCTCCACGGGCATGCCCGCCTGCAGGAGGACGTCGATCCACGCCTGCCAGACCCGTCAGCACGCGTCTGAAAACAAGAACAAACAGGGGACAGCGAGACGTACCTTCTGGTTCTCCTGAAGGCTGTCTCCAGGGCCCTTCACCTCGACGAACTTCGCCCAGCCCTCCTCTTCGTGCCAGAGGATGAGGTCGGGCACGCCGCCCGTCCGGCCCGCGTAGTCCTCGCACATGAGCTGGCAAACCACCGACAGCGCCTTCGGGTCCATGCACTGCACACACGCCACACAACGCGCGCCCACACACCACGTTCATCCGTCAGCGCCGTGCCCCGAAACAGACACCCAACCCGCGGACGCGAAAGCGACGCACCCGAGCGATCCCGACCAGCTCCTCCTTCGTGAACAGGTCCCAGCGCACGCCCACGCACATCACGCCCTCGTGCGCGGCGTGCGCGGCCTCGAGGATCTCCGGCGCGCGCCCCGCCTCGATCTCCGCGCGGCGCGCATCGGCGAGGGCCTGCCGGGCGTAGTAGAACGTGTCCTCCGCGAGGTCGAGCGGCGCGGCCTGGTACGGCGTCTCGAACGCGCCCGGGACGGGCGCGAAGAGCACGTCCCAGAAGAGCAGCCCGAACAGCGTCGTCACGATCCGCCCCTCGCAGTGGAATCTGGGGGGAGGGGTTGGCCACACGGGAAGCCGAGGAGACGGGGAGGACCGCACGCACCCTTTGCAGCCGAACTGGTCTTCGTAGTGTTGGAGCGCGAGCATCTCGACCGACACTTCCTCGCCGTCGCGTCCCCGCCAGACCGACTTGCCGCCGATCTTCTCGGGCTTCTCTGGCTTGGTGGGCTTGCTCATCCGGTCAGCACCTCTCGCACGCCCCGGATCAAGACACCGCCCACCTCCGCTTTGCGCTTCTGGGGGCTCGGCGCGCACGTCGCCCAGCCGTCCAGCCCCCTCTCCTTCTCCGCGACGCGCCCCGCCTCGTCGAGGTGCATCCGCTTGTCGACCCGGACGCCCACCACGGGCACACGCTCCGCCTTCTTGGGCAGTCCCGCGCACGTGTGGCGCTCGTCGGGGGGCACGTCCAGCGCGCGCTCGAGGCGCGTCAGTCGCCGCTCAAGCATCGGCCGGTAGACGATGTGCGTGTCCTCGTCCTCGAGCGCGGCAATCACGCCCGCCAGCGCGTTCTCCGCGGCGTTCCGCGCCGGGTCGTCCTTGAGGTGCTGCATGAGGATGAGCGCGCGCCGGTCGTGCCAGCGGCCCCGCCGGCCGCGCCGCCAGCCCCGCTGCGCGAGCAGCGCGTCGAGCACCCGCAGCTCCTGCTCGTAGTTGTGCAGGATGCCGTACGCGTATGCGCCCTTGCATATGACGCGTGTGAGGACGTGTCCTACGTATTGAGAAGTGTCAATCAGTACGCGGCTGATTCACCCAGGCCAAACAACACGCACCACACTCGAAGCGCTGAAGCGCCGCTCTCCGCCCCTCATCCTCGTCTGGATCTGGTTTGGACGCGACCAAGGCCTCCCAATGCCCATAATGCTCCTCCATGATCCTGACGACCTCTCGTGCGTTCCTGACCCGCACGTTCTCGTCCTTCTCCGTGTCATTCTTTCCTCGTGTACTTCCTGGAGTTTCCGCAGGCGTCTTCGTCCTCCTGGGCGCAGGCGTGCGACTCATCGTCGACCGGTCTCGCCCCGCTCGGCCCCCTCTCACGTTATACGAGTTGTCGAGCAGCTCGTCGACCTCGGCCTCGATCTTCAGCGCTTGCTCGTACGCGAGCAGCTCCTCGCGCGAGCGCCAGATGTCGGGCGTGCGCGTGTGGGCGTACGTCGCGTATGACCACTTCTTCGCGCGCTGGAGGAGCGCGGGCGTGAGCAGGTCGGGCGTGTGCTGCGTGCTCCGGAAGTAGACGAGGTTCGCGCGGCGGAAGAGGTCGACGACGGCTCGGTTCAGTTTGATGCACTTCTCTGCGCATTCAGGAAATCGGTCAGAGGCGGGATATTCGTAGAAAGGCCGGGGGAGGGGGTATATGGTCTTACGGAGCTTCTTCATTACGATGTTGCGCACGCTGTCGAACTGCGTCTTGCCGGGGTCAAGCTGGGGCTTGAAGGGCAGTCGGGTTTGTTTGAAAGTCTTGCCCTTGGCGGCGGCGGCAAATGGAAGTTTGCTCTGCACCATAACTTTCTGTTTCCCTCTTCCAACACCCTTGACCGGGAAGGCCAGTGTCGTCTGATTTGCCGATGTGCGTTGAATGCAGTCAATTAGGTCGTCGCGCTATAGATACGACACGGAACTGATCAGTGTCGGAGCTTGGGCAGATGTCTGTAGGAGTTTCCCACCCGTTTCTTCGTGAGCTTGATCTTCAATTGCTTCGCAACGTCGCGGAGTTCCTCCAGGGTCAAGCAATCAAGCAACTCATGAAGCGCAGCGTGCTCTTCGTCATCCGAAAAGCGTGAGAAATCGAGCACAGGAGGTGTGCGAGACGGAAGTTCTGGTTCGTGTACGGGGCTCGTAGAGGGCCCCGCTACCGGGAGCGGCTCTTCCTCCTCCTCATCATCGTCGAAAGTCAGGTCAATGATTTCTCGTCCCCCGTCCTGTATGACAGGAAATCGGGGGGATTTGGAGCGTCCATGAGTCCTCCCGGCATCCGAGCTCTGCTCTACTGCTCGGGCTACTTCCTGCTGGGGCTGTCGCACGCGTGGGGCATAGTCCGCCGGGTCCATGTCCCCGTCGGAGGCATCTGGCTCAACTTTCACCTGAACGTCCATCACAAACGGGACGTCAGGCGTCAGTTCAGGGAGCATGAATCCCTTGTCTGGCATGAATGGCTTGACGTCCTCCGGCTCCTCGGGAGCCTTGCCGCAGAGGATGTCTATGGCGTGCGCAATGCCGTCTCCGAGTTCGGCCTCATACTTCAACGAGCTAAACCGGTGCCACTTTCCCTCCTTGCGCAGACAGAGGCGACAGAACAGATACTGAGCGCTGTCTGGCTCATTTTGTGAGTTTGTGGCCGTCGGCGGGGAAGGGTGCGGGACGTACATGGCATGCGGTGATACTTCATGAAGCACTGAAGCTCCTGCGGCTCAAACAGATTGTGCTCGCCTTGGAGCACAGTTATGAGCATTTCTGCGATTCAAACGGACGTAGGGTCAGTACAGAGAGAGGGCGTTGGGTGGGGACAGGTTCACACACCTTCAAACACCTTCACATACATGGAGACCCTCTCATCTGTACAGTCGCCCACGCCTGTACTGAGACTGTCAGTGACAGCTGTCTGAAGAGGTGTGTCTCCGAGGGAAAGAGGCTCTTCTGGCGACCAGAAGACCAGCTCGTTGGTAAGAGCAGCCGAGGGAGAGCCCAGGCCCATAGTAGAGTACTAGCCAGGTCTTACACCTGTTAGTAGAGTGAGATATTATGAGAGTTCTAAGTTGCGGGGGCGGGCCGGCGATGCAAAATGAGGCTGCTCTGACCAGCCACAAGGAGAGAGACCAGGGGAGAGCAGGGACAAGACGCGAGCGAGCGAAGCGCCCATGATTTACGGGAGTGATGTGACTGACGGGACATCACGCGTGTGTCACGGGGTGTCGCTGTGGGGGTAGGCGCCGGGCTGGGCTGATGCGGGAGTGCTCTGAACGAGGCGTGCTATGACATACCGCCTTCGCCTCTCCGCCACTTGCATTGCTTTCCAATGCCGCTGCGCCCCCTCCGCACGCAGCACTACTTACGCCAACTATATAGCCCACTCCCTCTTCCTCCTCGAGCGCAGTGAGCCCGCACGCCCCCACCACCATGATTCCCAGACTGAGCCTCCTCCGACACGCCCCCGCACACCCCGGCTGCAAGCTGCACTGGGACGCGGATGCGGACAGCGGCAGCGAGCTCGCACTCGCCGCTCAGGAGCTCTCCTCTGCGGACTTCGTCGTACGTCCCCCACCCTCCATGCCTATCGTCTAATTCCAGCCCGCTGAACGCCGTTCCCTCAACAGATGAAGCCCAACGAACTGCACCTCGCGTTCGACATCGGGCCCCTCCACTCCCGAGGCTTCAGCCGCTTCAAGCGGCTCGACCTCCGCCGCCCCGCCCACACCCACAGCGGCCGGCCATATCCCCCGCGCCACGCCCCAGGCGCGCTCTCGCGCTCGAGCACAGCGAGCTCCGCCGCGACCTTCACGCTCACGCTCACCGCGGACGCCGGCGTGCTCCTCACGCGCCACGTCCGGCGCGAGTCCACGTGCATCGTCTGGGGCGGCGCGCTCGCGCTCGAGCTCGATCCCCCAGGTGCGGTCCACCTCCCGCTCCGGCGCGTGCTCGTCAAGATCGCCGTCGACGACGAGGGCGCGGAGGACCTCCGCGACCACGCGCGCCACTACGAGGCGCTCGCCGAGCGCGGCCTCTACGTCGGCTACTACGGCGTCTTCGTCGACAAGCTCGGCAGCACCGCCCTCGTCGTGGAAGACCTCGGCGACGGCGACGAGTCGCCGCGCTCGGGCAGCCTGTGAATACTTGAGACTCGCCAGGGCATAGCTTCCCGCAGTGTCGCTCAGCGGGTTCGCGGATTCCGACCCATGACGCCTCTTACGACCCATACTCTCCCTTCTCTCTCTGCACGCTACTGATCATCACCTGTCTAATGGACACTACCATACCTCGTCGCCCTCGTGGACCTTGTCGGACCTCTGTATACCTAGCACACTGCTTTGGCATGTACTATAGTCACTCGCATCAACACGCTGTCGTTCGTTCCATCCCCGACTCCAGTTCGATCGGGGAAAGCTCAGTGCATAGTCATAGGCATACAAGAGGTACTGTATATCACAGCGCGCAGTCCACGTTCACAGCGACTCCAGCCTTCCAGCCAGGCCAAACCCAACCACGGCCCGCGCGCAGGTACAACCGCGCTGCTCCTCAATACCCCCTCCGCAGCCTCTCGTTCTCCTCGCGCAGCCTTGCATTCTCCTCCCGGAGCGCCCTCAGCTCCTCCCCAAGCCCGCCCACCGCGTCCTGCATCTCCCGCCGCCAGCTGCTCCCCATGCGGATCATGTCCAGGTGGAGGCCGACGATCTCCGCCTTCGTCTCCGTCCGGAAGTCGTGCAGCGCGTCCCGCAGCAGCGCCTGCAGCATGTCCTGCGCCGCCCGCGCCTGCGGGCTCGCGGGCCCGGGCCCGGGAGGCGCGGGGTTGCGCAGCGGCGAGGGCACCGGCGCCCAGCGCGACGCGCCCGACGCGCCCGAGCCCGGGCCCGGGAACGAGCGCCGCGGGGAGACCTGCATCGCGAACTCGGGACGTGCACGCTGCTGCCCGCTACGCCCGCCCGAGGGCTCCAGTACGGGCCCGTCGTCCTCGCTCTCGTCCGACAGACGCGACCGCGCGGCGCTGCGGGGCCGGGGTACGTTGTCTGCGCCGTCGGCGTCGTCTTCGCTGTCGCTCGCGAACCCGACGCGTTTGCCCTCCTTGCGCGTCTCCTTGGCCTCGCCCGCCTTGATCCACTCGTCGACCTCTGGGGTCCCGAGGCCGAGGACGCCGGCGGCAGCGCGGTCCTTGCCCTTCATCTTGTATGAAGGTATCGGCGTAACAGGACCGCCATCGTTTATGTCCGGGAGCTCCGGGCTAGGCGTGCGGGAGCGTGAGATCGTGGAGCCTGAAACGCGCCGAGGCTGACCGTGGACAGGGGAGACAGAGGATGCGCCAAGGGCAGATCTCACGGAAGCCTTGCTCGCACGACCAGTCGTGCTTGCGGATGAGCCAGAACGGACGTGCGACCCTGCAGTTGAGATAGATTCGCTTGTCGGGGCATGGGATGCGGACTCGGCACGGGCTCGTGCCCGCGCCCTTGCACCTTCGCTGATCTGGGAGCGAGAAGATGCACGGGAGAGCACAGAAGCTGCCCTAGACGGCGCAGCAGTGGGCGGTGCTTCGTCAATGGTCGCAGGTACCACGTGCTCCTTGGCCTTCGGCATGGCCAACAGGTTCTCTATCCGAACTACGTGATGCCTGTTAGCGAAGAAAGGCAACAATAACAGGGCATTTCAGACGTACCGGACAAGTCTCCAGACTGGTTCTCGTCGCCCTTCTCCGGTAGCGCGACTGGGGACCTGGGCGGGGAGAACGCTTTCATAGGAGCCTCGGTCGCCGGCGCTCTAGTCGAAGTAGGCGACTTGGGTGCCGTGCGTGCATTTGGTCGACTGCCAGAGGTGACACGGCTGGCGGGCGCGTTTGCCTGGCTGTAAGCGGTTGCAGTGCGCACAACGGGACGTCGAGGGCTCGTGGTCGTTCCTGTTCCATTGGTTGTTCCAGTAGCTGCCCTCGGCCTTGTGGTTCTCAGGGCAACCTTACCGGCATCCTTCTCCGGGAGCTTCTTGCCTAGTGTAGTCGCACTGGTCGAGCGAGATGCCGTTGCCTTATTGACGTCGCGCTGGACCAATGGTTTGGGCGCACTTGAAGCCGAGGCCGCCGGTTTCGCTTGAGCTTCTCCAGGCTTCAGCTTCCGCTACGCATCACATGTTGGTGAGATTTTGTCCTCCGCCAACAAAGCAACGTCAAGTCGTACCTGAACAGCGAGAGCCACTACTCTGTCACCATTCGTGCTGAGGGTGACTGTCTTGGGCGGCTTGTCAAGCGTGCGCAGATCGAGCAGCAAGAATTTCCCATTTTCTGTCCCCGCATACAAGGCTGCCCCCTCTGCAGAGAAAGACAAGCAGGTGATAGGTGCCGGCATGGACACTACTCGGAACAACCTGTGATTGGTGAAGAATGAGCCACTCCCGCAAGCACCACGCCATTTGCATGACGCACCCCTTCTCCTTCTCGAGGTCAACGAGAGCGACCGTCCCGCCACTGCAGGCAACCGCGACCAGCGTCTTGCTAAACGGGCTGCACGAGATTGCAACGATTGGACCAGTATTCTTCTTGTCCTTGTCGATCTCGACAGCCTTTGCAGGGCCCGACGGGCGGGTGGTGTCATATACAAGCAGCTGGCTACCGAGGCCGACAAGAAGACGGGTGCGTGAGTGTGGGTGAAATGCGCACGTGGTGATCGATCCTGTTCCCGCAGGAATGCCCCGCAGGATGGTGTGCGACGCTAGGGTCAAGTTGTGGATATGGATTGCATGTGCGGACGTAGAAGCGAGCAAGGAGGAATCGTTGGACAGCGATAATGACGTTACGGGGGCCTTGTGGGTGTCAAAGATATTCGCAGGTTTGCCCGTCCCTACGGATAGGACAATCGCCCGCTGTCCTTGGCCGTAGATGATCGTGTTTCCGCGATCCTTGTACAGGAGGGAGACGGCAGGTTCGGAGGAGGGTATCGCAAGAGAGATGTCCTGTATGAGCTCGGTCGAGATATCATACCGCGAGATAGTCCCGTCCACATAAGAGAGAAAGATTGTGCCGTTCTCTGCACACCAGACGATGCTGCTGGGCGCTGAGGTCAGGGATCGGGCTGGTTGAGCCGCGGGAGGTAGGTGCTTGAGGCTCGAGTGGTCGAGAACGGTGAGACTCGTCGTGGTCAGAATTGCTGACATCGTTCACATGTAGTACAGGTCGTGCCAGAGAAGGAGGGAGAGAGGCTCGGCGTGAGATGGCGTGGAGGTCGTCGAGGCTCGTCGCGGTCAAGTACACAAGTTGATCTTCCCCTTTGGCGCCGGGAATGACGCGCCTCGCGACGCTTGCGTCTTTACGCGTACAGCGTGACCGCGTTCGTTTCGACGGGATCTGTAAAGCCGCCGTGTGAATATATTAATTCAACGTGGACCAAGTGTCAAGCCATCGTGGCGCAATGGTAGCGCATCACCTTCCTAAGGTGGGGGTTGCGGGTTCGATCCCCGTCGGTGGTAGTTGGAAACGCACTACGTGTGGCTACTTTTTGGCTGGCTGAATGTTGCTCGACATCAATGATCAATCTCATCATGCCATGCATCGTGTTATGCGTTGAACGACACAGACAGTGGTGATGTTTTGGGACACAGCCTGTTGCCATTCGGCGTGGAGAAGGTTACAACATGTTACTACAATATTTACGTACAACATGGAAGGCAAAACCAGGGTGAACATCAACAAGTCAGTAGGTTTGGAAGGAATGTGTAGTACGTATAGCGATGCCATGACAGTTACAAAACGAATGAACCGAACGAGAGAAGCTTATTCCGAACCGTCGTCTTTGGCGTGTCCCTTGGACTTCTCGTATTGGTCCACGCTGGTCTGTCTCAAGACGCTAGGTACACAGATGGATCAGCAAACGCCACTATACACTTCATGAACGAATCAATAACTCACTTTTGTTGAGCACCCTGGTCTACGACCGGCCCCTTGCCGTCCCCGACCAGCACCTTCTTGCCCACACTAGGCACGCCATCCACGACGACGTAGATGAAGCCAGGACCAGGAGGGTAGATGTTCCCGTTTGGCGGGCCCGTGATGGTAAGACTCTCCTTGTCGTTCGACAGTGACGCCTCAAGGTAGACCATGCGGGAGTTCGCATGTACCGCGTGGGTGACATAGCCTAGGTCCATCAGCGCGACTGCATGATTTCCTGGTTACCCTCGTAGAAAACTGCAGAGTGCTCGAACACACCTTTGACGCTTGCGCTTTGCAGCGGCGCAACTGGGAGACGCATCTTCAAGTCAACTTTCTGACCGAATCCAAGGAGAGCCGGGACGCCGCTCAGTATCTGCGGCCGTTCCTGCTTCATGTACGCCGGCCCCAGCCACTCGACTCGATACTCCGTCCCATACTTGAGGGAGCTCCTGTCGAGATTGGGGTTACTACCAGCAATCATGATGTCCCCATTCGGCGTCAGGGTCGCAACCGAGTGGTAGAGCCTGGGGATGTTGCTATTCGGCATACCGGCGGAGGAGAACCGTTGGCCTACAGGACCCGACGGGCTGTACAGGACAGGGGTTAAGACGGGGTTGTCTGCGTTGGACGTGCCAACCTGGGAAATAACATTCCCGTAGCCGGAGATGCCGGAGCCCGCGCCATTGAGGATGAGCACTTCGCCGGTGGGTAGGATTACAGCATCGGGCATTATGCGCGCCTGCGGCATCTGCTCGACCTGCCATCCTGCAGCGATGCCGGCGTCGGTGAGAACCATGCGGACGCACTGGGAAGAGGCAGGGTCCTGAGAGGAGATCGCGTAACCAGCCTTCGTGTCGTCGACAGTAGAGCCACCGCAGAGCAAGATCTCGGGCGTGTAGTTGTTGTCCGGAGACAATGGAAGCAGCAGACCGGTGCCTGTCATAGGATAGGTGACTCGCACGCCGTTGGGAAGCCGAGGAAGCCTGCGCTCAGTGTTGGATCTCCAGTCATAAATCATAGCGTCGCGGTTTGCTGCCATGAAGACAGAACCATCGGGCAAAGAGAATGCGATGGGGAAGAGGTTCGAGTTCAGAGTATCGACCAAGAACGGAAGGTGAATGGGGAGCCCGTTAGAACCATGGACGTTCTTGGGAGGGAAGTACTCGATAGTCGGATTGTTTGTTGTACCGTTGTTAATCCAGCCTCCTTTGACGGAACCTCCGACGATCATGGCGCTACCATCCGCGATACGGAGAACAGTGTTGTACCAGCGAGGACTCGCCATGCGTATCCTGTCATGGTTCTCGTAGATTTGACAATTCTCCACATTGCTAGAGTCACAAGGCTCGAAGAGACGAATAGCCTGCAGTCCGTCGACGTCGCCGAAGTCAGCAGCAGCGGTGTGGTCGTCCACTACAGGATTCCCGCCGACGTTGATCAGCGTGCCGTTGCTGAGGAAGGTGCCGCCAGCACAGAATGAGTTTGACTGCATAGCCAGAGGCATCAGAGAATGTGTCTCGAGGTTGTAGAGAGCCGCCCAAGCAGGATGGCCCGAGATCGTGAGCGGGTTGTGCTCGACTTTGTCAACCACAAGTGCATGAGTCTCTGAGATGATCGCCAGCTGCATAGCGTGTACTCCAGTAGAACCGTTCTGTACCAGCGTCCAGTGAGACTCAGAAGGGAACTTAGACGACAGATCCAGAAGAGGTGGGTACGATGGCGAGTCCTGAGGGGAAGCCGCAGCCATGTTCTGTTGAAGCGGAACTTGCTGCTCGGCGGGTGGGCCCTTCGTTACAACAAGCGCATCGACATCGATAGAGGTGCCCTTCGAGGCGACATGCTTCTGGCCGGTATTGACAATCTTGAGCGTGTGTTTGCCGTCCGGGAGCCCAAACGTCCAAAACATACGCTGCTGCTTCAGAGGTGCTTCGTTGTACGCGTCAACTAGCTGAACAGGCTTCCCGTCGAGGTAAACCTGAGCAAGCCCATGCCTTGAATCCTGATTGCCGAACCACTCGACACCTGTTCCCGTGAATGTGAAGGTCATGGCGGCGCCGCGTTCCGAACTTGAGCGAATGCTTTTTTGAACGTATGCAGAGGAGAACGATTCCATCCAGTTGCCAGTATAGTGAAGAAAGGGCGATGACGAGTCATAGCTTTTAGCACCAGGAGGGACGTAGTAGGGGGTGAACCTCGTCCTGGCGGTCGAACCAGGTACGAGATGACCATTCCAGGCGGGATCCGCCAAAGTAGATGCGATGAGGACGGCCAGCGTCGCAGAAACAAGCAAGGAACGGATGCCCATGGTTGGCGAGCGGAATGGGAAAGCCGCAGAGAGAGAGAGAGATGGTGGAGGGAAGAGAGAAGGACCTATTTGGGACGCGTGAACCGAGCAGGAATGTGTTCGATCGTCAAACGTGTCCAAACAACGCGTCAACAACATACTAGGGGACTGTCCCAAGTCAAGGGGGAAACGGACTACACACCTAGTCAATGCCATTGCACGACGCGACTGCGCCGTTCTTACCAACCACTCCTGAATACGGTAGCGGGAATGAAAGAAATGAGAGCATGCGAGACTGCGACGCGCTCTCGTCCAGTCCGATATCGTAAATTACAAGGAGTACTATAACAACACACCACAGAGCACATATGGGGGACGGCGTACATGGGACCTCGTTCACTCCCGCTGGTCAGCCTTGTCAATCTGTTGTCGCTTCCTTGAACCGCCGCTGCATGAGAGGGTCAGTGACGACACAGCGGGACAGGTCAGGCCAACTTACACTTCGGTGTCCAAGCCGCGCTTCCTCCCGCTCTTGGCTTCGTCCAGGAACTTGTCCAGACCGAAAACGTCGCCACTGTCCTTCTCAAACTGAACAGGACCCTCCCTGACTTCCTGTTCGTGCGCGCCCTCGAAGCCGACGCGAGGTTGTCCAAGGCCGAAGCGATCATTGTCCAGGGCTTGGTTGATACCCTCCTCGGTGCCGCCGCCGAACGATTCCTGGTTGCCTTCGGCGATGTTCCCACGCGCCTTGTAGATAGCCGCAGCAGCGCTCGAGCCGTGGAAGAGAGGACGGTCGTAGAGGTTGTAGTTCTCCTCGTCGGCGAAACTGCCGGAGAGCGATTCCTGGTTGAACAACCGGGAGTCGAGCATGCTCTCCTTCGACAGTGTTGGCTTGGCCAAGCCGAGCGCGACCTTCTCCGAGATGTCGCGGTTTTGTTGGCGCGCAAGCATCTTCGCACGTTGTTCCGTACCCATGTTGCTCATCCGCATCTCCCGCTCCCGCTCCCGCCTCTTCTCCGCGCGCATCTGGTCTCGAAGCTTTGCCGCCTCCTCGTCCTCGTCTTCATCCTCCGCTTCCGACTCCTCTGAATCGCTGCCTGAACCATATGCCCCGAGTGAGGATTGCATAGCCGCCGTGCGCGCGGCACTAGGCTTGTTGCTGGGAGCCTCGACTGTGCGAGGAGCGATACCGGCACGCTCCTCGCGAGCGCGTTGTGCGAGAAGGCGTAGGTTCTCCTCCTTCTGAGCCTTCTCTTTCTCTGCGAGCTTCTGTTGCATGAGCGCACGTTGCCTGACTTCCTCCCGTGCATGACGATCGGCAACGAATAAGGCCTCAGAGAATTTGGCGAAATTGTCGTTTATATGCACCTACGCAGAAGTCAGGTGTTGCACTCATGACAGCAATGACATTGTATACTCACGTCTTGCAGGCCACGGCCGTCAGCGGCAAGCCGTTTATCCAAAGGGATGGTGTAACCCTTGTTGTTCTTCCAATTGGAGATACAAGGGGGAATCATCCACTCCTTCTGCTCCTGTGCCGTCGCTTTACGTGGTGGACTCCGTAGGACAGGCGGAGGAGGGCTGGGAGGACCACGGGGAATCTTCTTGTGCTTGAACCGCGGTGGCTCCAAGGGATCCTCGACGACGTCAGTCATCTTGATGATCCGTTGCTTCAGCGCATCCGAGTTGCCTTGCTGACCAGGCGTGTACCGAATGAAGGTCGTCTTGCCCTGGCCATCTGGTACATTCTTGGGTTGTGCCGCTTTGATCTTGCCATTGACAAGCTTCTCGAGGGCTGCACGGGTCTTGTCTGTGGTGGCCTGAACCTCATCCTCTGAAGGTCGCTCTAGGGCACGCTGAGTATCATCGAGGTCTTTACGATGCGAAAGTGGGACAAGGTCCTTAAACTGGGACTGAACGATCTTCCCCGAGCGTTGTCCTTGAAGGGCAATGGCGTCGTAGCGGACATTGCCTTCGGCATCGACTTGAAGAGCCAACGTGTTCCCCGCCGCAGTCTTCGATGAAATGAGTGTTGACCATGTTGACTGGGTTATGAACGACGCACCTTCTTTTTGCCCATGTTCAGAGGATACTGCGCAACATGACATTCAGGATAGGCACCACCATCCCCTGCGACGCTGTCAGTCTCAACGATGACTGCTATATCCTAGGCACGCACCGAAGTCCTCAAGAGCAGTCGGTTTCCATCCTCTCCTCTGGCCATAAGGGGGCACGGCCTGACGAATCACAACGGACTGGGAAGGGCCAGCTTGTTGGACTTGAACCTGAAGGACGGCTTCCTCATCCTCGTCCGAGACCACCGGTGCGTTTGCAGGTTTGGGAAGCAGACTGTGATGAGAACAATGATGAGCTGTGAGAGAGGAACACGCAGGGATAGAACTCACGAGGCGAGGGCAGCCATGGTCGGTGGGTGTGGACAGTAGAGGATGTGCTAAGCGCCTGACGTGCTGAGCTCGGTGGCGAAGGCTGTGTGGCATTGTTTGGTGAAAGGCGCCTAACGGGCGCTAGCTTCGATCTCCTGTGGCACGCGCGAATATTGGACTTCGTCGAATCGAAATCTTCGGTCACCGTCTGGCAAGGCACCCCCGGCATCGTCTTTGGCGATGAGCTCAAATGGCGGCGAAAGTGCATCTCCTGTCTCTCAGCCTCCCAAGTCGGGAGTGAGGACTGTTCTGCAGTACACTGGCATTCCTCCGTCATGGCTCAACAAGCGACCTCGTCTGCCTTCTCGCAACTGGCTCATCTTCCTCTCCGTCACCTCCACTGTCGCGAGTTACTACGTCTATGACCGCTTGCAGTGCAAGAAGATTCGCCAGGAGTATGTCGACAAGGTAAAGGACCTCGCAACAGAGCCCATGGGCAGCATGGAGCTCCCCCGTCTCGTTACTGTGTACGGCGCGAAATGGCCCGGGGACCAGGACTATGACCGAAACATGAGGTACTTCCGGAAGTACGTCAAGGTCTGAGCGCACGCTCCTTGTTGTTCTGTTCCAGTTCTGACCGTCCGATAGCCCGTCCTAGTCGCTGCCGCAGTCGACTATGACATGGTCAAGGGCCGCCGTCACGGAGACATCGCACGCTTCGTCGCAGAGAAGATTCGCAAGGAGCGACGCATCATGGCTGGACTGGACCCGGCGTCCCTCACCCCGATGGCTCTACCCGGCAGCTCCTTTGAGGAGAAGCGTCAGCGCGAGCTGGACAGTGGAATTGTCATCGTTGGCCGGAATACTCTGAAAGAGTACATGGCAGGTTTGAAGCGTGGCTGGACGGACGGGTTGGACTTCGTCGACCGGGAGGAGCAACTTGCAAAAGTCCTGGAGTCTGACGGCAAGTTCGATGAGCCGGAGCCGGAACCCTCCGCTGAAGCCGAGGTCGGGGACGACGAACCTATCCCCACACCGTCTCGGATTCCCTCCTCAAAACCGTTCTCAATACTCTCATCCCAAGCCCTCCGTGCTCCCCCACCGCCAAAACCCGTGGACGCTGTCCCTGAGAACTTGAATGCTCCTCCAGCCGAGATCCCACCCCAGCCTCCTATGCTCCTCGTCAGCTTCACGAACTACATCGGCTTCACCCAGATTCCGCTCATGATCTGGGACTTTTTCAACGAGCGGTACAAAGTGCAGGAGGGCGCCGAGGCTGCCTACCGACTCATCACGGGCAACACGCGACCGTTCACCGCTCCCTCGGCAGAGGCACTTGCGCTCACAGGGACGGCCCCCGGCCCAGATCAGCCCCAGAAACCCCTCTTGTCGGAGCTCACTCCGACGGATCTCGACTTCGACCGAAAGGGGGAGTCCTACTACAATAAATCTGCGGTACGAGACTTCCTGTCAGACATCGAGAGCGCGCGGAAGGAGTATTATACCTCGCTTGCGAAGAAGCTGGAAACCGCGAGGGCGCTCGCGCGGGGCACTCGCGAGCCGACGAAGGAGGAGACGGAGAACCCTCCACCGACCGAGGTTGAGCTCCGCGCGGAACGGATGAAGAAGGAACTGAGGTGGACCAGTGACGAGGAGGGGTGGAACATTGTCCGACCTGACAAGGACGTCCAGTGGGACGAGCGGTTCAGGAACAAGCTTCGTGTTTATGTCGACCCGTCTCCCGAGCAGCACAATGGCTCCGAGTCGACTACCTCATGATCTACATGCTTGAACTAGACGACAGTTGCATCACATCCCCTAGCGTACAGTCCAACCTAATGTACATGTCCCTCGTCTACGCGTAATCATTCCCCTCCGGTCTCAACGGCATCACTCTGCAACCAGGCTTCCAACTCGGCGAGGGGATCGTCAACGGGTATGTCCGGGTTGTCAGTTCGGCCTGCTCCAGGTTCATCGACCGTTTTTGCGAAGCCGAATGCGGGCTGCCGAGCCAAAGCGATCCCAGAGAACTGTCCGTGCGCAACGCTAGTTTCAGTCAGAGGCGGAGTCGCTGGTGTGATATCTAGGAGACTGGTATCCACAGTGAAGCCATCTTCGTCGTCGATCAATGGTGGGGCAGGCGAGGTAGCAGGGGAGAAATGGCTGGGAATGCGAGACAACAAGACAAGTCCGTCAGGAACAGACGGGTCGAACAGAGGTTCCCGAGAGCGGGAATGGGGAGACGAGACAACCTATGAATTTTCGATCAGCTGAAACTCCGCTGAATGGGAGCTGGCAGTACCTCTACTGGGGAGCTGCCCCGAGTGTCTCGCGCTCGCTTTGGGAGACGGGCGGACTCAGGATATGCCCGTTTTCTCTTTCGCGAAGGTGTATCCGGCCGCTGATCCATATAATCTGAGGTGTGAGCCATAATTGACGAGTCCACATCAAGTCCAGAGTCATCAGACCGTCGTACTAGCCGGCCACCACCATCCGAGAGAGGAAGAGCGGCGATGAGAGCGTCGAACTCCGGGTCGGCGTAGTCTGCCGAATCGGAGGAGACAGTCTTAGTCTTGGATCCATAGCCTTTCAGAGCCTCGAGAACGCGACCAGGTTCGGGAAGTTCGTCGCCAGAGTCAGATAGCGCTACAGATGCTCGACGTGCAGTTCCAGCAGGGGTGTCATCCATGCGGGTGAGCTCTATATCGAAGTTCGGCACAGGCTTGCGTCGACGGACGTCGAGCTCTTGGTCCAACTTGATGCGGCCGTCATCGCCCAGTAGCAGGTTCTTCTCGACGCCTGTGCGTTCGTGCAAAGCCTCGAGCTGTTTCAAAGAGCGGTCTACTTTTGGCTTCGGCTTGGGCGCCTCCCTCGGTCGCGGTTTGGGCTTGCTCTGAGATGCACGAGTGTCGTCGTCTGCAGCAACAAGCATCTCGATCATTTTCTTTGTCATAGGTGGTGGTTTGACCAATCCATCTCGGCAGCTGTGTGATTCAGCAATCTTCGCGGACCAAGGTTGGACTCACGAACATACCACAAATGTCTGCATTGGGCTTTGTCTTTGCACGTGTGATTACATCTAGAGCAACGTGAATGGTTTAAGTGCAACTGTGTCGAGAGCACGCACTCATAATTCCCGTTCGGTAGTTGTTTGGGAGCAGCTGTTACTGCAGCAATGGGTCGCGCTGGATCGCTACGGTGAACCTCTGCAGTATATGTGTGATGACCGGTACACGCTTACCGGAAGACCTTCCCATACCCATTTCCGGTGCTATGGGCTCTCGTTTCGCAACAACCTGTTCGTTGTCCTCGTCCACGTCCATGTCCCAGAAGTCAGGCATATCCTCGAGTCCTGCGAGGTCTCGTGCCTATTGCGAGGACATATCAGTGCCTGTCCTTCAATGAAACAGAAGGTGTGGTACCAGAGCATCCTGCGGACGAGTGTCCATGATAGGGAACGCCGTCGAGGCCACCTTGGGTCTGTATGTGGTCGCCACAGTCACACCCGCGTACGTGTCCTGAGCGAGTTGAGCCCTCCGCTACTCTACGTGGGGGAAAGAACCTACAGAGGTCATGTAGACTGTGATACCCTGGCTCGGTTTCGTCAACTTGGCAGCGACCTCAAAGGTCCTGTTCTCCTTGAGGGCGGATGTTCTACACGCGCTCAAACAAACGTATCGTCTCAGATCAACGAATGGTACGTACGAGATGCGCCTGAAATCCACGAAGTCGTTGTCAGACGTCAGCGTCAGTACTATCGTCATGTCCCATCTCTTTTGCTTCTTCAATTTCTTGGACTTGGCCGACTTCGGGTCTCGTGTCAAGCCACACTCGATGGAGAGTTCGACGTCAACCCCATCCTCTTGAGGAGACACGTCTAACTCAGCTATGGTGAGCATATACTGAGGAAGTTGGTTGACCGATGCAATGAGGTCGTGACCAAAAGGAGGCTTCCGGTTCAGAATCTACATGCCCCTCAGTAGCAGTCGTGGCAACGGAAACACAGGGACACGTACCGATTCAATAAGGCATGGATCCATCCTCCGTAGAGCGGCGAACGTGGTAACGTTGTGTTCCGCAAGGACCTAGTCAACGATCAGCGGATATCCGAACGGCTCTCATTGAACCCACTTTGAGCCTGAAGAAAAGGTCATCATCGAGTGGTGAGGTTGACAACCACAGTACGTACGATTTTAGCCCGATGTCATCCAGCTGACGGAAGACGACACTTCGGTCCTCCCATGCCTTGGCGTTGAGGCACCTCATCCTAGGTCGTGGTCAGCATATGCACTTCGCCCACTCGGGATACTACTTACACCTCGAGGGCATTCTTGATGAGTAGCCCGTCGCGGCGCATATTGGCAACCTCGACGATTGCTATCTTCCAATCAGCTAGTCGCTTGATACCGACGACAAACGTTCGGGCGCACCTCGCGCGATACGAGAAACATGGCGCATTATAGGGAGCGACTCCATGTACGGCTGCGTTTCGCCGGTCTTGTACTCGGGATCGGAGAGATTGATCGCACTCAGGATTGCCTGTATCAGAATAAAGACTTTGTCCGACGGCTTCTCGATCTTCTTGATAGTGTACCGGATGTCGTTGTGGGTCCTTAACTTGTTATACACCTGCATGTTACGTTAGCGTCGTCGTCACAATAGGTCGAGCACATGCTGTATCGTCACCTGCTTCTCGCCCGCCCTAAACTTTACGTCGGAGAACCTGTAACTTCAGTGAAGCCGAGCACGATCCATGAAGGACTGGTGTGGCTCACTCGTCCGCACATGATATCGCCTCGAGCTATGTGCTTTTTAATGGGAGTGCACGGCAAGAGCAAGATTACTCACGATCTCTCGTATGGTAGCCTTGCCGGAAAGCTTCAGGATAAGAGCCATCTACGCCAGCGTCAGTGTTATCACAGGCAACGATGACTTGACTAGTCACAGTAGCCTGTCTAATATAGAACTTTCGGGCGCGTGTGTGAGCGGCGTTCGTTTGACTCGCCGAAGGCGGTACTTACTTTGCTCATGATATCACCATATTCCGTCGAGCACAACCCGTCGTCGTCATCGCGTTTCACCATCTCTGCCTGAGTCAACGTCTTAACGCTATCCGCGACGAGGTCTTCCATCCGCTCCTCCCAAGATTTGGCCCTTTCCTTCCTGATATCATAATGCGCCGAGTTCTTCTGGAGGCGTCTGAAAAGGAACGAGCTGTGGAGCCATTCCTTCGCGGTGTTCATGTCCCTGATAGTACCGAGCGCAATCTCCGAATTGAGATGCTCGGCAAGTTGCATATGAAGACTGCTCTCGAGAACCGTCTGGCCCTGGGCGAGCGCCCTATACTTTGCCTCTAGCTCTTGTTCGCACATGATGATGGCCACGCCCTCCTTGTCAAATTGCGGGCGGCCCTGTAATATTCTTCAACGAGCGAATGGCTCTGGCCGCGAGTGCGGAGACGTACAGCACGCCCCATCATCTGCATCACGTCCAGGTCCGAGTATTCCTGAGAGGTGTTGTTCATGAAGAGCTTGACGCCTTTGATAACGACAGTGTGCGCAGCTACAAGACGTCGTCAATCCTGGAAACAAAGCAGAGGCAAGGCTGGTGTCCGGCACTTACGGAGGTTCACTCCGACAGCAAGGGTCTGTCAGATAGGTAAGACGTGGTGTCGTAGTGAAGTAGCACCGTGACGTACAGATGTGGCGAATAACACTTTGATAGACCTGTCGAGGTAGAGTCGTTCGGTTGCGCTCCGGTCCTCTCTGCTAAGACCAGCATGGTGTACGCTAATACCACACGCCGCGAGTTCTGACCGCGTAGATTTGAGTGACTTGCACAAGCGTGAAAGATGATACTCACTATCCAGTTGCTTATTGCCGAAGCTGTGCCCAATACTGCATGACCCCCCCGCAATCAGTGAACGCAGGCTAGCGTGCGAAGGGGCAGACAGACCGAGGCGGCCTGGACCACGGTAGTGTCTCCTTCTTTGACGTCGCCTCCTCATAATCCTTTAGGATCTGTTCGGCGGCAGCCATGGCACCTTGGGCTGCGCTTAGCAATCCTAGATGATTAGAGTCACAATGAGAGCTCACCTTTCCGAGTCGGACAAAAGACGAGAACAGGTTTGTTATTACAGTGTTGTTGTAGGATGCCGTATAGCTTGTAGTCAAGCGCCTTTGCGTACACGAAGTCGTTCGTGTCCCGTCGCCGCGGAACGCCATAGACAAACTTCGTGAGTTTGCAAGGCCTGAATTCGTCCCCGAACTACAAAGTAATCGTTGAGTAGCAGCACTCAAACCTGTACCACACGTACGGCGTACGAACCTCTTTCACAATGGCAGGCCCATCGCCTGCGCGGTTGCCAATCCAATCCGCGACGTCTACAACGTTGGGCACAGTCGCCGAAACCACCAGGAATCGGACCGCGCTCCCACGAAGCTTCATGCGAGAAACTACGACTTCCAGTGTGCTGCCTCGTGATTCATTGAGGAGATGCACCTTTGCCCACGGTCATTACTACGGGCATAGTGGATGTCAGATTTGAGTACTTACCTCGTCTATGAGGAAGAGCTGGATTTGTGACAATATGTGGCAGTGGTCTTGCCTGGGAGCGAACGTCAGCTTTGTCGCATATTAGTGCGCGTAGACATTACCAATTCCGTGTCAAACTGTCCCATTTCTCCCCCTGGTCGCCGTAAGATGAGAGATGTCGGCCAAAGCATATAGCACGTACGGTTGTGACACTGAAAGGGGTATTAGCGTGAGGGGTCGAGCGGCGCAGGAAGGGTCTAACATAATAGTGGCATCCTTCGCATCACCCCAGGCACCCCGTCCAGTATTCACCGTGTCTCCTGTCAGCTCGGAACCTATTGAGATGACGCGTGAGTGGCCTGTGCCAACGAAGCGCCGCCGAGACTGTCGCACACTTGGCACCGAACGGCGTGAACTTCGTTTCCCAAGAGCTCGACTTCTCTGAGCAGAGTGACTTCAAGCGTTGTGAGTGCATATAGTCAAGCGAAACACTGAGTCGGACCTTGGTTGGCGCAATGTAGACGCATCTCTTCTTCTCGTGTGCATCAGACCTCTGCTGCAGCAATTGGATAATTGCGAGCTCGAAGAGCACGGTTTTACCACTACCGGTGGGAGCTTGCATGAACGACATGCACATCAGAGACATCACGTTCTTCTGCAAGCGCACTGATCCACTCACCACTTATAACCTGAGGAGCCGAGGCAATGAGCTTACTCTCGTCGTGAGTTTGTGGGACTTACCATGTTCTCATTCGTGTTCATAACCTACCACCGATGTAAACCCCATTGTACATGATCAATCTGTTGCATAACATACCGTGTCGTAGCATTGCGACTGGACGGCATTGAAGACACCGAACTTGAACAAGCTCTTGTACATGTCAGCTATGGCACGAGCGTCAAGAATCTTAACACCAAGTCGAAAATATAGGCGTACGGAGATCAGACACGGGCCGAAGACGAGTCTCATGCCAATTGCGGGTGCTGCGTTGGGTAGACGGCTCATTGTATGCGATGGTTTGCGAGGTGAAGGCAGGCGTTGTCGATTGACGATAGCCAGCCGAGGCGTTATCTCCGACGTCACGGACGTCTAGAATACAGACATGGGGTTAGGTATGGGCAACTTCACGCGGGAGGTACTCACATAACATCCTCGGGCCACTGGGAAATTGGGCCGAAACTCTGGCAGGCTGAGTAGATGGCGAGTCATCCGATGACCGGAGGTACTGGGACTGGGAAGCAGCAGTTATATTTTCGTTTCGAAGGTATGAAGGACGATGTTCTTGTTGCAGGGTTGATGCTCGCGGGTACTGCAGGGACAAATCAGGACGCAATTGTGCTCTATGACTTCGATCCGGAGGTGAGGGTGATGAGTTTGCTTAGTTGTCGCTGTTTAGAGCATAATCTGCTATTGAGACCGCATATAGTCACCTATTTCGTGCAAGAGCTCGTCTACATCGTCCGTATACTCGTCGTGGTCGTCCTGGAAGCTATGGAGAGCGGTGTACGAGACTTCAGGATGGTGATAGAGGCGGTAGTCATCAGAGGAGCCCTGGTAGTCATCCCCATAGTCGTAACCGTATTCGTCCATGTTGCGCGGGGATGGTGGTGGCGGCGACCAGAGCAGAGCAGCGTCTCGCACTGGCTGCAGTGAGAGCTCCCGACGAGACGCGTACATAGACGTCAGAAGACTGCTTGATGCGACGCGTGCCGGATCACGTGGTCCTGTTGTCACGCGTGACACACCGCGTTCTCGCTTGAATCTGTGGCCCTCTTTGAGTGCTCGATCCGTCCGTGTCCATTGTCAACGCCGCTCGTTAACTGCTCGTTTATCGCCACCTTCATCTATACTCTCTGCCTCTACTACAATCGAGTCAGCGCCCCTCCAACATAGCCATGGCCGCAAAGGATGCTAAAGCTCAAGAAGCGGTCAGAAAGCTGGAGGAGTACATCGAGAAGTACTGAGGTCCTGTTTCTGATCCCAAAGAAGCCGATGGCTCACGCGTCCGGCGCTTTAGGATTCACTATTCTGAACGATACTCAGACGACGAGTACGAATATCGACATGTCATCCTGCCCAAACCTCTCTTCAAGATGATTCCGAAGCAGTTCTTCAATCCTGACAACACCGGGACCCTGAGACTACTCACAGAGGAGGAGTGGCGAGGGATTGGTATCACGCAAAGTCTCGGTTGGGAACACTATGAAGTTCATGGTGCGTGTGTTCATAGCCATCCTGTTACAGACTGACTGAAACCGTGAATGATCCCTACAGCTCCCGAGCCTCACGTTCTGCTCTTCCGCCGGCCGAAGAGTTTCGACCAAGTGCAGGCAGCAATGAATGGCCGAAATGCGGCAGGGAAGCAGCCTGCGAAGAGGAAGTGACCCTTACCCAAACTTCCCCATCGTCTGGTCTGTTAATTTCCGTGTTGGACTATCGCGGGCTTGTCATAGCGCGTTCTCTCTCTTTCTCGTGGATATCTTGGCCTCTGCCGCTCATTACTGTTCTGTATCCCGTCTCCAGCTCTGTTGTGCATTATCGCGTCGCTTTCTCTTGCTATACGCTGTGAATCGATAGGTCGATGTCCCGTCTCGCCGCCATTAACGCCGGCCTCCTTCGCATTCGTGGTACTTGAAATCGTGGGATCAACGACGTCAGGGTTAGGCATTGATTAGCAGTAGATCTGCTCGCGCAGTGGTGGTAGAGATGCCCGAGGTAGCCGGCCGACGCACGCGTACATACGCGGGATGCCAGAGATGGGCGCCAGAGTCAATCATACGTACGTCTACGTTTTACGCGCCAAACGCGGACTCGACCAACTTCTGAGCTGGAGGGGACCGCGTCGGTTGGGAGCTGGGTACTGTGCCAGTCCCACGACACTTCTTGCACCACTCGGCCACTCTGTTTCCTCATACACTGGCCTGAGCCGCGCTCCCGTCCAAGCGCCCTCTGTATGCATCATACGTAAGCTGGGAAGAACAAAGCTGTTCTTCTGGACACCCGACCCAAATGCTGCGACTCCTCGCGGCGGCTCGACGTCCCGTTTTCTCTCGGTCCTCCATCCTGCCGAGACCTCTTGTGTCTCCCAACCCTACCGGTCTGCATTTCCGATCCGGTCTTGCGATGGTTGCCTCTGGGAAGTCCGACGCACCTGGTACCTGGACCCGTGTCTCTACTGGCCCCGCGCCGTACGAAGTATACAGCAAACCGGTCGAGAAGTCTCCGCAGGATGATCGAGAGTATAGATTGATCAGGTTGGACAATGGGCTGCAAGCCATGCTGGTCCACGACGCCAAGGCAGACAAGGCGGCTGCTAGTTTGGATGTGGCAGTCGGCCATCTGTACGATCCGGTATGTTCATCCCATAGGCTCCCACCACATCCTCGCCAATCTATACACTTGCACAGTGAACGCATTCGTGCTGACCATGATGTCCCGCAGGATGACATGCCCGGCCTGGCGCATTTTTGCGAGCACCTGTTGTTCATGGTGAGCTTGCCTGAATGTCGAGACGTTGCGTACGCTCACTAGGTGCGCAGGGAACTGAGCAATACCCCAAAGAGAACGAATACTCGGAGGTTAGTTCACGATAGTCGCTTCATGCACAACAGCTCACTGACTTACCATGTCCATCAGTATCTTGCGAAGAACAACGGCAGTTCTAACGCCTATACCGGTACATCCAACACAAACTACTACTTCAACGTATCCACGGCTGCGCTGCCTGGTGCGCTCTCGCGCTTTGCCGCGTTCTTCCACTCCCCGCTCTTCTCGCCCTCTTGCACTATCCGCGAGCTAAATGCGGTGGATTCTGAACACAAGAAGAACCACCAGAGTGACATGTGGCGGATCTTCCAGGTCAACAAGCATCTCAGCAAGGAAGGGCACCCGTGGCGGAAGTTCGGATCTGGCAACAAGGAGAGCCTCTCTGAAGTTGGGCGAAAGCTCAAGGCGCAGGGAGCTCAGAACGGTAACGGTAACGGCAACGGTACCACGAAGAGTGCCGATGGCAGTTTGGCTCCCACACCGAATGACTCTCGAGCAGGCTCTCCTGCACCTTCTGTCAACTCTGCGAACAGCGAGCTCGAAGGCGATGGAGGCGTAGTCGGCAGGGAAACACGCCGTAGGCTTGTCGAATGGTGGAGCAGGGAATACTGTGCCAGCCGTATGCGTCTATGTGTTGTTGGCAAAGGTTAGTGCGAGTGGGAGGGAGGAGGAGTGACGCTGCAAACATGGTATTGACATGATCGCAGAGTCGTTGGACGAACTTGGTGACTTAGTCGCTTCTCTCTTCTCGCCAATCCCAAACCGTGGCAGGGAACCTCTACACCTAATCAATGATCACCCGTTTGGACCTAACGAGATGGGTGTAAGTTTCCGATCCGATCAACGTGCGGACACACTCTGAATTGGCCATCAGACATTGGTTTCTGTGCAAACGATCATGTCGTTCCATGCCCTCGAGGTCAGTTTTCCCCTTCCGTACATGCCACCGTTTTGGCGCCACAAGCCCGCAAGTTTCCTGGCGCACTTCCTTGGACACGAAGGACCCGGCTCGCTCCACTCGTACCTGAAGCAGAAGGGCTGGGTGACCGGATTGAGCGCCGGCCCTCAGAACCTCGCCCGGGGGTTCGCCATGTTCAAGGTTACGCTGTTCATGACACCACAAGGCTTCGGTAAGAGATGCGTCACCAGCGCTCCTTCCTACCTGTGCTCATCGCTCGCTATCCCAGAACAATACGAGACCTTGATCCTCTCGGTCTTCAAGTATATTTCCATGCTTCGGGCGTCCGAGTTCCCCGCGTGGTACCAGCGCGAACGCAGCCTTATCTCAGCCACCCGCTTCCGCTTCGCCGAGAAGCGCCGCCCGGACGACTATGCCGTCTGGGTGTCCGAGCACATGGCGTGGCCGGTCCCGCGCGATCAAATCCTCACCGCGCCGCAGCTCGTGCAGGAGTGGGACGAGAACGATCCCGTGAACGGCGGCGAGCGCGAAATGCGCGAGATCCTGGACTCACTCCAGGTGGAACGCTCGCGCGCGGTGCTCATGGCGAAGGCGGAGGAGTACGAGCGCGTGAAGGGGAAGGACCTCCAGTGGGAGCAAGAGCCGTGGTATGGCACGCCATACCGCGTCGAGCGCCTGAGCGAGGAGTTTGTGCGTAAGGCGAACGAGCCGAACGACCTCAAGGAGCTGTTCCTCCCCGGCCCTAATGAGTTCATCCCGACCAACTTGGATGTCGAGAAGCGCGAGGTTGACAAGGTGTGCATGTACTGAGTATGAATGCTACCAATACTCACGTTGGAGAGCGCAGCCGGCCAAACGTCCTTTCCTCATCCGTGAGACGCCGTTGTCGTCGGTATGGCACAAGAAGGACGACCAGTTCTGGGTACCAAAGGCACAGGTCATCATGGATATTCGGAGGTACTACTATCATCCAGTGTTCTGTAGCGCGAGTGATGTTAACATGTCTGCATGTCTGCGGCAGCCCCGTCCCCAACTCTTCTGCAAGGGCATTTGTGATGACCAGGTGAGCCTCATTCAGTCGTAGTCGCGGACTCCCGTCTCAAGTGCAGTAGGCTATTTGCGGACCTTGTCACGGACTCCCTCACAGAATTTGCGTACGACGCGGACCTCGCGGGCTTGAGCTACAACTTTGGCGGACACGCGCTTGGCTGTTATATGACACTCAACGGGTACAACGACAAGCTGCACGTCCTCGCCAAGGATGTATTGGAGCGTGTCAGGACACTCAAGGTCAGCCCTGAGCGGCTGGCGGTCATCAAGGATCAGGTGTGTGGCATAGCTTAGCTGAGCCTAGAGGGAACAGTTGTTCACGCACGGTCTGCGACAACAGGCCAAACGAGACTACGAGAACTTCCTCCTGAATCAGCCATACCGTCTATCGGACTATTATACCCGGTATCTCCTCACTGAGCGCGAATACACCATGACCGAGCTTCTCGCAGAAGTTCCTAGTAAGGTACATTAACTCCGTGTGTGAACAGGCCGCTCATATTTTCATCTAGCTGTCGAGCCGGAGGAACTGCAGAAGCATATTGCCGCCTTATTGTCAAGAGTGAACATACAGGCCTTGGTCGTTGGAAACATGTACAAGGACGTGCGTACTCGTGATTGTTCTTGTTGTGGCCGCCACTGACCGTTACCCCAGGAAGCTGCCAGGCTAGCCCAGATGGCCGAGGACATCCTCCAGGCATCACCTATATCAGCGTCCGAAGTCATCGAGCGTTCTCTCATCCTCCCATCAGGTAATGATAGTCACACAAATCTAGCATGGTCATGCACTGAGACACGCACTTCAGCCTCGAACTACATCTGGACGACCCCAGTACCCAACAAGAACGAGCCGAACTCATCGTTGACCTACTACATGCATATCGGCAAGAACACTGAGCCCAGCGTACGCGCGCCGACCGCCCTCCTCACACACATCCTCTCCGAGCCCGCTTTCAACGTCCTGCGCACGCGCGAGCAGCTCGGCTACATCGTCTCTGCATCCCAATGGCACCTCACCGGCAGCGGCCAGACCGGGATTCGCGTTGTCGTGCAGAGCGAGCGGCAGCCGGCGTTCTTGGAGCAGCGCGTCGAGGCGTTTCTGCGCGAGATGGACGAGAAGTTGCAGACGATGAGCGCGGAGGAGTTCCAGGAGCACAAGGCCGCGCTGCAGAAACGGTGGCGCGAGGCGCCCAAGAACCTGGGCGAGGAGGTGACCAGGTACTGGAGCCACATCGAGCACGGGTACCTTGATTTCCACCGCCGTGAGTGCTGCTGGTACCACGCTCGCTTATATAGGCTAATCAAGCACGTATAGGTGACAACGACGCGGACTTGCTCGAGAATGTCACGAAGGATGACATCCTGGCTCTGTTCCGCGCACACGCTGATCCGTCGTCTTCTGTTCGCGCCAAGCTCTCGGTACACGCAAAGTCCCAGAAGCCGCTCCCCGCAAAGATCAGCGTCGCGGCCATGGAAGCGTTCGCGAACAAGGTGGCGGAGCGCGGATACACTGTCGACGAACAGGCATGGAAGGACGCCCTTGCCGGAGACGGAGAGGCGCCGCTTGAGAAGTTCGGGAGCTACTGGCGCGACAACCTCCTCGCACAGGCGGCGAAGGTATCACCCCAGGTTGCGCAGGGGCTCACCAAAGAGATCCCAGCGCTGCTCAAGCAATACCCCGCCACTGACGACGGGGAGGCGGTCAACGAAGGAGCGACATTCATCGAGGACCCGAAGGCATTCCGCGCGTCGCTAGAGGCTTCTGAGAAACCACGCCCGTTGGTGGAATGGGGCGACCTTCCCACATCCAAGTTCTGACCTGGATATAGTAATTGGCTTACGACCACATAATGTGTATCCATAGATTTGTCGCTGATTGCAGTGCTGCACATCCCTCTCCAAATACGCCACTGTTGTGATTGTGAGGCCATGAACAACAGCAGGCCGGTGAGTGTCGCCGTATCCATGGTTCTGCGATCAAGTGCTCTAGCATGGACAACGTTCCAACTCGGAGCGCAAGGGGGAGACAACGCCGTGTCAAAGGACGAGAGAAAGACAATTGAGGCGGACGGGCGAGGCGCCCGGACATGGCCGCATCCGGATGATCGGGTGGTGGCTGGGAATGAGCCTAGGCGTGCAGCGACGCAGGCCAATGTGCTATTGACCACGGATTTCAAGTGCAGGTTGCTCTATGCCACCGGCGCGTTTCTCCTCCCCTTAGCACTCTACCACTCTCCGCGACACCCTGGACCGCTTTAGGCGACGTCGCCGACTTGCTTGACACGAAAAGTCACGTCGATACGCGTGTATAATTGTACTACAAGGCATGGCCAGCTCTGCGCGTTACCGTCGTCAATCTACCTCCGGGAGTCCGCCTCTCTCTACGACGGCGTACTCGACGTCGTATGCGACCACCGTCGGACAGCAAAAACTCAATGTTGTCACGCGGCTTGCAATAGAGGGTCGCGCGGAGCGCGGGGCCAACGGCGCCGCCATCAAGATATACCTCAAGGTACGCATCCGCTGCTACGCCGCACTCGGGAAAGGCTCGCGCAACCAAGCACCGCGATTGACGTGCGCGCCAGATATCTCTTCCACTGGATAGCATAACTCCAGGATCAACGTTACCTCTGTTTCCTGGTGAGCACTCTCGCGGACAAGAAGTGCTACGCTCGCTTACCGGCTGTTACCAGAGGAAAACCTCAAAATCCTGGACTCGCAAGTGCACCCGTTGGACGCGCACTCCACCCCATATAACTTCTCCTCTGTCACGTCGCCTCTATTGCACAAGGCTGCGCGCGCGTTGAATCTCCCCGCTCGCTTGCCCCAGTCTTATATTCCATTGTCGGCGAGCGCCGCCTCATCCGACGCGCTGCCGCCCCTTGACGAGAAGTATACCGGCCAGATCCTAGTGAGCTCATATCATGTCTCCTACATCCTTCCAAAGGAGTTCCCCCGAAGGGAGTCCAACTCGCGAAGTAAGCGGCCGACTACGGTTGCGCAGTTCATGGCTGCGATAGACGTCTGGGTACCATTCCTGACGCAACCTCCTCACGCGCCCTTCCTAGTAAGTCACATTTATGACTAGTCCCGATGGCACACTGACTCATATGCGCCAAGTTATCCATTCCGGTACCGCGTTGTCTGTCGAACCAAATAAGGCTGAAGATATTCCCTCCAAACAACCCCAAAACTTCGTCATCCCTCGCATCGTTGTCGTCCGCAGACGAAGATGCTGGTGGTTGGGACATGACCTCCGACCCACACGTCACTCGAAGCGCTTCGGGACGTTTGACACGCTCTCATTCGTATAACAACTTCGCAGACGACGAGTCGAGTGACGCCTCAACGTCCGCAGGGTTCTCCGACGGTTGCGGTATCAAGGGCTCTTTTCCTAGTTCCGAGCGAATACGCATTCGATGGGCACGGCCCATGAAGCCGGAGCAGCTCCCGCAGACTGTTGATGGCCGCCGCAGAGTCGGCATCAGGGAGGTGAAAGGGAACATGGCTTGCGCCATTCTGGGGGCCAGTCAAGATCGAGACTATGGCACCGCGGAGGGGATCGTCATGCGCGTACAATATGAGGCGACATGCAAAGGAGTCTGGTTCCCGGGCGTGGCCACCCTTCTCGGTCTCGACGTAGGACTGGATGCTGGAGATTGCGACGTATCTTGGGTCTCTGGTTTGGAGCGCAAGTGGTCTATCAGTGGAGATGCAGGATTTACTGGATTTGCGGTCGGCCCTCCACCCACTCCTCCGCTCTCTCGACAGTCTTCAGTGGACAACCCCTCCATCTATGTCCTCCCGTCTTCGCCAGATGCACGTGGGCACACAAACGGTCTCCCGCCAGCTCGCCATGATTCGTCCTCGTCAACGTCATCCCTCCTCAGGGCTCCTTTACCGGCGCAAAGTGTGCCGGACTACTCGTTCGAGAGCTCACCGACGTCGACGCCGATCTCCTCTTTGGCTTCGCTCCCTATACCTTCCAGCCCGGAGCACGATCGGCGGAGCAGGGCTTCCTCCCTCAACGGCCGATACACCGATGTGGATACTGACTACGAGGACGACGACGACACATCTCGCCCGCCTAAGGTCCCTATCACTATTCACCTGAACATGAACGATCTCCTCCCTCCCGCAAAGCACGACTTCAAGTTCAGGATATCGGGCACCATCCTGGTCACTCCACGAAAACCCGTGCTGTCTCGCAGCTCGGGTAGATACCGGTCGTCGCCCAACGGCTCACGGCCTGCTTCAGATAACGAGACGGACCCGGACGTACTGGTCATTCCCCGCTTCCGCGTGATCTGTACCGACAGGGAGTACATCTCCTGTACCATCCAGAACGAAGTGAACGATGCCACGGTCGACGTGTACAACTCCGTGGGCGATGTGCGCGATGCTCAGACGCGGAAAACCGTACTGCAAAAGGGCGGCCAGGTCAAGTGCGGGACGGATGGGGCTCGCGTTGCGCTTCGACCGCTGAAGCGCTCCCCGTCCCCTCCAGCGCGGGGTCGCCGCGATGACGACAGTCTCGATGTGTCTCGGATCTCTAGGAGTCGGCCTCGGACACCCAACGGTGCCTCGCGCCGGGACATATCGCCCTCAGTCCTCCGTCAGTCATTTTTCGCCTCGACCCTCCGGACACCTATTCGTCGAGACGGCCCTCTGGTCATCCCTTCAGTAAAGATCACTGTCACACCATTTCCCCAGCCGGGAATGTGCGGTCCTCCCGAGTATGCGGTCCGTGTCAATTTACCCGCACCGCTGGACGCCGACATGGAATGGCTCGAGTTCGGTCTCGCCCTTCCCAATATCCAACAAGGGACTGCGCCTCCCAGCGAGGCGCCCAAGGTCGAGATCGCAGGCGCAAGCATCGAAGGGGTGCCCGTACGTTTCGTCACGAGCGCAGTAGTTAAGCCGGAGACGAATGGTGCCGTACCCTTCGGGGAGGCCAGCGGCAAAGACTGGATCACCTGGGTCAAGGTGCATCTAGGCGACGCCGGCGGCGGCGGCAAGGTCGAGATCATATACCTGGTCAAGGGGCAGCAGGTCCGTACTGTCGAGAAGCCGCAGGACAAGCAGACGGCGCTCGAGCCTATCACGCTGAACGCGCTGCTTCCAAGCTTCTCGCTACCGGTGAGCGCGCTCAAGGTCAACGTGCGCGTCAAGACAGGTACGGGCGAGCGGCGAGACCGCAGGGCTATTTCGCTGATCCGCACCTTGTTCCAGGTTTTGAGATCGCGTCAGTCAAGACGAATCTCAGCCACGAGCAATCCGTCCCGTACGGGCACCAGTTCCTGCACTACGCGCTTGAGGAGTACTTCTACCCACGCCTTATTGTCGAGCTTGTTTCATCTGCCCGGCATGATGCACACACCGCCGCCCACACCGCGCATCCTCCCCCATCGTGGAGTTGGGCGCAGATCTTCGCGACCCTTATCCCTATCATCATCATGATCCTACTTCTCCTTGACCGTGCCCGGCTGCTTGCGCCGGCAGAGACGCCTCAACTCGCTAGAAGCCCCGGGGAAGATCAGTTGCCGCCGCACGTATACCAGGAGCGCGTGACTGAGACGATCACCGTGACGGCCACAGCGACTCTCCAACAAGGAGCGTCGAGTTCGCCACGGTGGTACTCCCCCGACACGGATGCCACGGCGGCAGCAATCCTTTCCCCCGCCGCACAGGATCCCGCAGCCACAGCGTCGCCTGTGCCCGCGCCGCCGCCCCGGCCGTCCTCGATCGCGTCCATCCCGACCGCGACGCCAACGCCGATAGTGTCTGAAGAGCCGTTGTCGGATCTTTGGGAGTACTTCTCGAACGCGTGGTATCTCCATATCGAGATGCCGACCATCGAGTTCCCCGAGATCCACATCCTGGAGGCGGCGAACGGTACCCTGCACAAGGTCATCGACTCACTCGACTCCGTGTATCAGCTTGTCCGGAAAGTCGCGAACTGGCCGATGGACCCGTCATGACACAATATCCTTCTCGTATGCTACTCACGCTGCCCGATATATGTATATTCACGTACTAATGACGCCCCCCACTACGTGCATGCCCTCATGAATTTATTGCTCTGTTATTGCTTACCCGTAAAAGTACGATACCACGCTGACGCACAGGATGCTCCCGATTGTTGTTACTGGTGTTGTTGCAGATTACGCGTGTATGGAATGGATGGAACTCTTGACAGGACATGGGATGTGCCACTAGACGCGGCCTCACCGCGGTTATGATTGGAATCAGGTGGAACCACATGCGTTGCTTGCGAACAAAAACCTATACAGAACGAATGATACCACAGTACACTGAGACGAACACAAGACGCCGCCGATGCCAATCGCAAAAGCAGAGATGCCATTAGCGAGCCCACTCGCTGCGGCGGAGAAGGTTGGCAAGGTAGGTGGCCTCTTCGTGGTAGTCCAACGGCAAGATGCGCGAGATGCCGTAGCGTACGCGCGTTTGATCCTGTAAGATGCAGTTGAGCCACTTCTCATAGACCCCTGCGAAGATGCGTGCGTACGTTGTAGTTGTCCTGCCTCGCACGGCAAGCGAAATTGTAAGTCGAACCACGGGTATTCTCCAGCACCTGGTTGAACTTCGTGTCATCGCGCTCCTGTAGAAGTTGTTGAGACGCCATCAGCAATCCCTCTATCGTGCACATCATGCTATCCTGGGAACTGACCCTAATCTCGACGAGTTCGTCCGCGGACATGCCAAAGACGACCTTCCCGACATCGTTGAAGCCCTGGAACCATGCTTGGCCAGAGTAGTCGGCGACAGCCATCGAGACCATGTACCTAAAAGATGCATTCAATTGAGCTGCGCCGGAGACGATCGAAGCGCCGCTGACCTGTGCTCTGGCTTCGGGTAGGACTTGTCGCATTTCTCACACCGCCAACTATCACCCATTTGTACAACTTTCTTCCCGCACCCCTGCGCAGGGCAAGCAGGGTAGGCGAGGTTGTCTCCCTTGATATGCATGATCGTCGCACGAGACGAGAAGGTGTCGACCTTGTCGGACATGCCCAACTCAGACGTCTTGACTTCGTTGAGACTACGGATCTCGGCACGGTCGAAGTTGGCTCCGCCCCCGGATGGCATCGCACTGGTATGAGACTGATAGGACTGTTCGGCGCCGCTGGCGTCGTACCAGCCACGCAAGTGGTGAGCTTCGGGGATGTCGGGGTTGATGTACATGCTGCTGGAACTCATAGCTGAGAGCGAACGGCCTGCACGAGATCAACACTCAGCGGCGCTCTGGATGTGATAGACAAACATTACCCTGGAAGTCACCCACTCTTGCCCCCTTGAACGCAATCACCGGGTTGTCCATCGCGTTGTACTGCTCTGCCTGTTTGCCCCACAGCGTTAGACGGACTGAATAGCCAGAGTTGTCGACCAGTGTCAATTCCCGCTTGGGGATCTGCATATACTCAGCAAAAATACTTGTACTGCGAAGGATACCATACCTCCTTGTTGGTCGCTTTCGATGTGATAGTCGACATGTCGCTGACTTCCTTCACGATGCCGATCACGTCTGGAGGAATAGTCATGACATTATGAACAGGCAACATTCCAACCGATTGAACGTACCACATATGGCGTCTTTCGGGATTTCCTGAAGACCTTCAATAGTCACAAAGTTGAACTTCACGTCAGGGACGTCCGAGGCGTCAGGACACTATAACACCCTGAGCAAACACACGAGTCAGAGTCGTCTAGGCCACATACCTCTTCGATCTCGGTGTTCCGTTCGAGGGTAAGCTCATACTCGTTCTGCAGGTTGGAGAATTTCTTCTTCGCCAGGTTGACCTTGGCCTTCGAAATGAAGTACACTTTCCCCTGTTGGATGCGATCGTACAGTAGATCGACGGCAGCGTTGAAGGCCGTAGCCCGAATCTCGCCACTCTCGTCCATCAAGGTAACGTTGAACAGCTTTCCCTCCCCTCGCTGGTTGGACCACGTTCGAATATCAGTCTTGGCTGTAACGCGAGCCTTGATGGTCCAATGGCCCTGATAGGGACTAAGACTCTCAATGGGATACACGGCGGTACGGCCGCTCCGGTTGGCCTGTGTTTGCTGGCGAGGGGCCTGAGGAGCAGGGGTGGTAGTGGTGGTCATGGCAGGAGCGGGAGCAGGTGTGACTGCGGCAGAAGAAGACGCTGGTGTGTCTCCCGAAGGGGCTCTGGCTCCACCACGAGGCTGCAAGGGACCGGGATTCCCGATCTTCTCCGCTTCTTTCTGGACAACTCGAAGGGCAAGTATGATCAGGAGCCTGTAAAACGCGATCCTCGAAGTCAGAAATAGCGCACGACGCGTCGCAAACACAACTCACTTCTTGTCTTGCACCAGGTTGCACGTGAACTTCTCTACCACTGCAACAGAGTGCTTCACAATCTGCTCCTCTTCCACAAGATGGTTCAATTGGGTAGCGAGCATCGATTGCAGGAAATGCTCCCCATCCGAGACGATTACGCGGTAGCGGTCCATAGTGCTCGCGCCGCCGCTCGGAGGGACCCTTTTGAAGGACAGGAACTGGACTGTGGGCTGGGTGCTGAACAGTTCATCGTCGTCGTTCTCGGAGTTGTTCAGGCGAGAGCAAATGCCTGTTGTGAGCTGAGGAGTAGAAGACATGGTGGTAAGAGGTCAAGCGACGCGTCGTGCACGGCACGCGACGCGTCTGGATTCAAGAGCGCGTTCCTTACGTAAGGGTCTCCATATCGGGGCATCGTGGTTCACAGCCTGCGGCCCTGCTCGTGGCTGCCACTGCGTGCTCTGTTCCCTTCGTCCCCGACGACGACGAGCTGGATCTTCACTTCTTTATCGATTGTCGCCTTCCCTTAGGTGCTGTTCACCCTGCAGAATATCCTCTGGTGAAGGGCGCGCTCTATATCTCGCGACTATCGTACGTCTACATGCTACACTACTGCCAGGCTGGCATTGGACACTACAGTAACGATATCAGGATGCTACAGATTCCCAAAAGGCGTCAAGAAAGGATCGCAGAACAACTCTATCAGAGACACAGGATAGCAAGAAGCATGGTGGAACGAAGTCTAGGATACTGTATGTGCTGGTGGGTTACCCGCTTAAATCATGGTGCGGTGCGTCGCGTCGCGTCCAGCCTTCAGCTGAGTGCCCACTGAACTGCCGCCCGTGCCCTTCGACCGGTCCTGCTGCTGATCAAAGGCCGCCGCTCCCCCCATGTACGCAGGAGGAGAGGACCTGGCCTGCGAGATGATGTAGAGGGTGCCGATGCGGATATGGCCGTCCCTGAACGTCTTCAGGGCCTCAACTGCCGCGTTGTACGGGCCGCGAAGGGCGGGCGTGCGCAGGACGGCCTCCCGCACGGAGTGCTTCCCGAGCTGGTCCAGGTAGGCGCGATGCTCCGCGGGCATGTACCGGCGCATCTTCTCCATGAATCCGGTGTCGGCGCGTTTGTTCTCCGAGGACGGGAGCGGTTGTCTCGTCTGCCTAAGGCCGTGGTCGACATCGAGGAATGCGTCAAGCGCGTGCATCGCGGAGCTCTGGCCGGCGGACGCGCCTCCGAGGTCGTACGACGCGTTGGACGGACCACCCTCGAAGACCCAGGGTGCAGCCGCGTCGGACCCGTTCCACCAAGGGCGGACAGCCCAGTAGAAGCTGTGCGGGTCGATGTTCTTCCTCGCACCCTGCAGAATCTCCGCCATCTCGTTGATGATTGTGACCAGCCTCTCCAGATCGCGAGCGACCGCCGCGACGGCACTACGCTCCGTGAGGCAGGGAGTGTTGATGAAACGTTCAAAGATCTCGAGCATCTCCGCCCCCCTCAGCTCTGCTGCTACTGAGAGGGCATAGAAGTTCTTCTCGGTTTCCGTGCCGGAGAAGAGGGTGCGGAAGCGCATGTTGTCGAGAGACACGGGTTTCTCAGGGTTGATGAGATCCCAGTTCCAGAGCACGATGTCCGCGAACGTCAGGATCGGTGGCATGTCGATCTTGTGTGAGACCCGGAGGAGCGGGAGGGAGAGAGACTTTGGGATGATGACCGGGCCCTTGGCCGGAGAAGGGGGGAGCGAATGGATGTAGTAGTGCAAGAGGCACGTGAGGACGTGGTGGGCTCGTCGGAGAACGTAGAGCTTGTCACCCAAACGCTCGACGTCCAGGACCGGCCACTGCAGTACGTGGTGAGTGTTATGCAATATGACCGTGCCACTATACTCACACTCCTCAATTGCTGACGCCAGGCCTCGCCGGCGGCAAGTTTCGCCTGGGCTTCCGGGCCCTTGTCCTCCCCGAGCTTGAGCACAGGTGCAGCCTGTTCGAGCGCGTTTTCCCAGAGGGAGAAATCTCCTTGAAGCTTCGCAAGGGGCTGAGCGGGGAAGAAGCCGGTGGTTGGGTTGACGTCAAAGAGACGTCCACTGAAGGGCCGAGTGTTGCAGATGCTCTGGGAGCGAACCGCCCGTAGAGTGGTCGAATCCGTCGTCGCGGAGCCGATGATGCGACCGACGATGTGTACTGGAGAGGAGACGTTCATGTCGGGAGGTGGTGGTGTGTACGAGGGGTGAGGTGGTGTAGGATGTCTGGGCAGGTGAGTTGTGTTGAATACTCATCTCCAGCCTAGCTGAGTCGTATATATACTGTGATGAGCATCTAGCTACGCGTCAAGCGTGTTTGCCCCCATTGCCGAACAATTCAGCGTCCATGGCATAACGCAAAGCGCCGCGGGTGTTAGGAGTCTCGAATCACTCGCTCAACGGAGACGGGATGCATCGGAATTGCGGCCGGATACAGCTTTGCTCGACCTCTTGTGAGCACTCCGATCAACCGCGTGGCGGAGGCTTTGCTCATGGGTGATCATACAAACCATCTCACTCCAGGATACAGCCAAAAAGTAACATAGCGCTGTTGTGGTCATCATTTTGTTGCGATCGAATTGACAGTAACGCATGCCATAGCCAGCAAAGGGCCTTTTCCCACTAACACTGACATGCACTGTTCGCGATCACTCGCCGACACTGTCCCAGCAACCTTTGCTGTCGCATGCCTATGAACACGGTAACCAAGGGTTCCTATTGTAGTTTGAACGCCGCTATGTAGGACCCCAGCGCTATCGCACATTCCTCATCGTCGCTTTCTCGATATCTGTCAGGATACACGGTGCTCTCTGACATATACGCACTGTGATATCCAATGATATCGCAACGGGCGACAATTATACACGAACAGCGGTTTCGGGTGCACCAGGATAAGAGCAAAGCGCGTATCTCGTGGTGCATCGGATACCCCATTTGTGACTTAGGTAGGCGTCGCGGCAAGCGGACAAGGAGGTCTCCCCCCTGGTCAAAAGGGCTGTGCAGGCGGTCTCGTCCGTCCGCTTTGGCCGCCGGCACACCAGAAACCATGGCAAGGGATGCGCGCAAGAAAATGAGGCGTGAAGGGCGTGCCGACGCACCAGAGGTCCGGGGCGACGCTGCATAGCACAGTCCAGCCCGCGCTGCCGCCCGAGGACAGCAGCGACGGCGGCACGGGACAAAGACGACATCGCGTGTCCGACATCTCGGCATCGCAACTGAGCACCGAGCACTGACCGATTGGACCCCCGGCGCGCGGGGCGTGTCGAGCTTCTGACCTCGAGGGGCGTTCCCCCGTTCCGTGCGATCGCGCCTGCGCAGATGGGATCTGTGGGCGCGAGTGAGTGCGCTGTGTGTGACCGAATGCGGGCGCGCCCTCTGCACCGGCAACTTACGCGTGCGTGTGGTGCAGCTTTGAGCATGGGTCCCTGTGTCTCTAACCGGCGGTGATTCAACGGGTTCTCAGCGCGGCTTGCCGAGGTTCTTCCTTCGGAAACGAGGGGACGCATAGACGTCAGTGCACCGTCATGTTGAGTGCGATTTGGCGTGTCCATGCAATCTGCTGTGTACACAGCTGACCGCATGCTATAGCTATGTCATCTCCAACTTTGGGTGGCGTCAGCTGAGTATTACACGGTCCAAATGTGAAACGTACCAGATGCATCGTGGCTTGGTCAAGGCGCGCTTTGCTGCATCAAGAGTCTGACGCTCTTTCCGGTGAAATGCACGCCGGACACTTCATACAACGCCTGCCCCTTCCGGACAGACACATTCGAGCTTCCCGCCCCGAGATACATTTCGTAGGCAGATTTCAATGAATGTACACCCCTAGCTGAACACTAGACGGACGCACCCTTACCATGAATTTCAAAAGAGCGGCGCCGCACTAAACCACCGCCGACCGTGGATAGCCCCAATGTCAACACGGATATCGCCGCCCTCTCCACCAGACGAAACCGTGCGGACGAGCTCACTGCTCGGAAAGTGTGGATAGCGGGTCATGATGTAGGATTACAACGCCAGGGGCATGAGGAATAGGTACTAACGAGTGGGGGTGACGAGCGGGGCTGAGTTTGTGGAGATCAGTGCTTCCACTTGAGCCACTGCTGGCCCATGTGCTTGTCCTCCTCGAAGACACACTTGCGCTGCACGACCTCCAAGATCTTCTCGCGCACGCCAGCCTTGCCCCTGCGTAGGCTGTCAAACTTGGCGAGGAGCTCATCCAATGTGATCTCCGTTGCCCCGCTGGACTTGTGGCTGCCGTCGACCATAGACCGGATCTCCGCCTCCGTTGGCAGCGCGAACTGCATCGGTTTGATGTCCTTGTTTTGTTGAGACAGATAGGCCGGAGGAGTGATCTGAGGGGCAGTATTCTCCTCAGGAGTGTATGTGGAGAAGAACTTCTTGAGAATCTCGCTGTCGTCGACATCCTCCAGGTGAGCGGGATCCCAGTTGGGCCGCTCCTTGGGCCGCTCCTTGCTCTTGTCCACAAGCACAGCAGTGACCCCGGTCTTGAAATCTTTAGTAGCACCGCTCTGTGTTGAATATCCTGGTTAGTATTGAGTATCCACGGGTAGCAGAGGACACCCACGCAGAACGCGGTCGCAATGTTCATCTCCATCTGCAGAGAGTCCAGGAGTGTCATCTGCTTGCCCTTGCGGATAGCCGCAAGTGCGACCTTCAGGCTCGTGGGACTCCGCTGCCCGAGCTCCTCCAATGTGCTTGCAGCCCATTGCCGGACCTCCTCCACTTCGTGGTTGTGCGCGATCTCGGTGAGCGCTGCCACGATTTCCTCGACGGTATTGTGACTGAAAGCCGCATCAAGCGCCTCCCGCTTAGCGCCGATAATGGCGTTGGACTGTTCACCTGGCTCGAGTTCGGATCTCGCTTCTTCGAGTACGTCGTTTATCCGGGAACGGGTCGGGTCCTCCAAGGCGGCAAGGCGCTCCAACACAGCGGGGATGCGACGGGACTCGATGTAGTGTGTCGCGAAACCGTGTTCGCTGACGTCCAGGGGCGCGTATCAGTCTTGCGAATATGCGTGGTCAAGCAATACACCTACAACACCGCCCGGCCATTAAGCGTAGCCCCGGTCAAGCCAAGATACGTTCCGATCTCTCCGTCGACCCGCGAGAGGAAAAAACTTGCCCCGACGTCGGGAGAATAACCGATTTTGGTCTCGGGCATTGCAAACACCGTCTTCTCCGTCGCAATTCTGAACTGCGCGTTCACAGCAAGGCCAACGCCTCCCCCCACTGAAAACGCTGTCAGAGGGAGTCAACCGGGGACGTCACTCCTGCCAGACGCACTCGTGATGCCATCCATCACGCAAATGTACGGCTTTGGCACAGCGGCGAGGATGTAGTCCATCTCAAACCTGGTAGCGGCAGAACGCGGTCAGTAGATGGATGCGCATGAGACCGTGTTACTCACTCCCGATGGAAGAAGTCAATGGCCTTGGGGCGTGTCTCCGGACTGTCGGCATACTTGACCACGCCTGTCGCTGTTTAGCACACATCGGGCGTCGCGACGGCCGCGGAGCACTCACTTGCCACGTCACCGCCAGCACAAAATGCCCGTCCGACGCCGCGGCCGATGATGACCTGCGCGAGTTCGCCCTGGGACCATTCCTGGAGGTGCGATGTGGATCGGGAGAGCGCGCTACGGAGCCGGAGGCGATCTCACCTCAATCTTGGGCCTCAATAGGTTGAGCATAGGCTCGTCGAGTGCGTTGAGCTTCTTTGGCCGGTTCAGAACATAGGTGCGGATGAGGCCGCTGGACTCGAAGAGGACCGGGGCCTCGTCGGGGGGGTCCACACGGGGCTTTGAGCTGGGGGCGGAGGTGGACATGAGATGGCGGCCAATGGCTGCAGTTCGCTGTGCTGCTGTCGCGGTGGGACGAGACATTCTCTTCAAGAGAATATTTCGCGCGTACATCTGGAGAAAGCTGAGACCTCCCGGTACGGCTTAGCGAGAGATAAAGCAGAGGCGGCTGGGGAGACGGGTGCCCGACGGTGGCAGGTGCACTGGCGCTCTCGCTCTCAGTCAAGTGGGAAAACCAGCTGACCACCGCGTCACGCCCTTTGCGCGCTTCCCCACTGCCAGACTCGGCCCGCCCACTGCCGGTACCCGCCGCCCGCGCCTCGCGCGTCTCCCTCCGCCCGACCCTTGCCTCCGTCCACAACGCTCGTGTCTCCGTCTCCGCCTCCGACATCCTCCCAGGTCCATAAACACACCAGAATCACGAGCAGAGAGCCATCTGTCTACTTGCGCATGGGCTCAAACCTGCCCCCGATAGGCACTAGACTCAGCCACTCAGGCTTTCTGGGAACAGTCCGATTCGTCGGCCCCGTCGACGGCACCAAAGGCGTCTGGCTCGGCGTCGAGTGGGATGACCCCAAGCGCGGAAAGCATGATGGCGTCAAGGATGGAAAGCGTTACTTCACCTGTCTGTGAGACGACCAGTTACCAGTTCTGCCAGAGGCAAAACTGCAACTCCTCATGAAATGAATCAACCAGCGTCCCAAATAGCGGCTCGTTCATCCGGCCGACCTCTGCCATATCCTATGGCGTGACCTTTCTGACTGCGCTCACTGCCAAATATGTCGAACTGCCTCGCGGTGACCGCTCGTCGGAGAAAGTCATCCTGGGCTCCTCCGGCGGCGCCATCGAAGTGGAAGCCGTCAATCTCGACAAGATCCGAAGCAAGCTCGCACATCTTGAGCGTTTGCGCGAGGTGAGCCTCGACGGCGAATGTGTCTCCAAAGCCAACCCTCCTGGGGAGATCAGACGGACCTGTCCTGGTGAGTAGGTAGCCCCCGCTTCGCAGGAGAACACCCCTGTGCTTGTCCAACTCCGGATTGTCATGACTATCCAACGGGCGATTGGTGATTGTTACCTTCAGTCTATCATTGGTCACAGATTGAGGCCGTCCAATCTCTGCATCCTTGAATCGGATGCATCTTGCATACAGATATGGTTGGGTACATCATGAATCCCGCGCCGCACCGTAGTATATATCACGCCGAGCTTCATTTCGAAGCAACCACCCTCAAGATCAGCCGATGCATCTCGGGTTAGTCACTGTAAGCTAGGACACCTGGAAGTCTTTATCAAGAGCGCAAGATACCTGGTGGACGTGTCCAGGTTTGCTGTATACGCAGTTTGAGGGCCAGCCACTGCCGATATCCGGTGGCGGACGTAGGATATGCGCGACAATAGCTCAGATGATATCCGGACGTTATAAATCACTCGACTGGTCCGAAGACACGTCAGTGAACAGGGCTGACATAACAGCATAGGAATACGCGGATTAGACCTGTCCAGAAACCTGATCTCTGGATGGGACATCATTGCAGCCATTGCTGGCGAGTTGCCCGACCTCCGGAGGCTATCTCTCAGGTACGTCGACTTCCTCTAAACGTCGCCCATGCATCTGCCTCACACCAACGATGCAGCCAAAACCGCCTGGGACCGCCGCAAGCCCTCAGCCACGACGTCTCGGCGTTTTGCCGCCTCGAAGAGTTGCAATTGAATGCGACTTTGGCAACGTGGGAAGAGTTTCAAAACCTTCTGGCATACCTGCCTTCCCTCCGAACGTTGGAGATGGGTTACAATAGACTACGCGTCCTCACCAAGACAATTACCCCTGGTGCCACAAGCAATGAGAAGAACAGGACTGTGCGCAGCGTTAATTTGGATAGTAACGAGCTGGACGACCTCACAGACATCTCCGAGGCTATACGCGATCTCTCGGTGTTCGTTGACTTCCGCTTCAACCTTTTTGTATTCCTTGCAGCCTGATTCGCCGCTTATTAGCCTGGAACGTCTCATCCTTACTTCGAACCTCATAGCACGCATACCGCCTCCCCCCGATAACATCGGAGGACAGTCACATTGGGAGTCACCCATCCGCGGCTTGAAGCACCTTGCCCTCGCATTCAACCAACTCGCCTCTTGGCGCGACGTCGACACGATACCCCTGTGGTGCCCAGCGCTCGAGTCGCTGACGCTCTCCTCGAACCCGCTATTCGACGGTATGTACCGCCCCAGGCAGCCCTGTACACGCACAGCTCAGCGCGTACACTGATTCTCCGGGCCCACCCACAGATCCGGAAAACAACGCGTACGCCCGATCCTTCACCATCGCCCGGATCCCGTCCCTCCAGATCCTGGACGGCACAGCGGTACGTCCCCGGCGCCCACCCCACCTGCGCGCCACGGGCTGACGCCACCACTGCCCGCGACCGCGCAGGTGTCCGCGAAGGAGCGCACGGACAGCGAGCTCCTGTACCTCTCCGCCGTCAGCAAGCTCGCGCTCTCCGACGACGCGCGCCGCGCGGAGCACCCGCAGTGGGCGCGTCTCTGCTCGAGTGCGTCCGCATCTCCCCGCCCATCTCGCCGTGGACGCGCGCGGCTGACAGTTATCCCTCTCCCCACGTCATCTCTACCTCTCTAACCATGATTGCACCGCTGCGGTCACGACGGCCCTCGTCTCGCTCGCTCGCTCGCACGCGCCACGCAGAGCACGGTGCGCCCGACGCGCCGACGGCCGCGTCGCGACAGGGGGCGCAGGACACGCTCAACGGCCGTCTCATAAGTGCGCCACCCGTCTCACCTGCCCCCCCTGCCCCTCGCCTCACAGCTGACGGACCATCCCGCAGACGTGCGCGTCCACCACGCGGCGCGCGTGCCGCCTCGGAGCCTCACGCCGGCCGAGCTCGCCGGCTTCCTGCGCACGTGCCGCGCCGAGCTCGCGCTGCGCGTGTTGCTCACGATGACCGTGCGCACGTTCCGGCTGAAAGTCGCGAAGGCGTTCAAGATCCCGAAGGCGCAGCAGGGCGCGGTGCGGCTGTGGATGGTGCTGCCCGACGGACACTTTGTAGAGATGGACGAGGAGTACGCGGGCAGGGACCTTTCGTGGTGGGGGGTCGAGGACGGGTCATCGTTCATCGTTGTATCAGATCAATCTTAGTTAGTGGGAGTCATCCTCTTTAAAACCGTTCGGAGCCCACAAGGTTTGCAGGTGATGGTTCAAACGAATTTATTGCCAGCTAGTCTACTGGAAGTCTGGTCGGAGCAACAAAACACATAACAACCACATGGACCAGACTACCCGATGGCCGGCAAGCTAAAACTGTTGTGTACGCACCTATATAAAGGCGCCATCTTCACCGGTGAAAGAAGACATCCATTCGTTATCGGTTACCTGTCGGACACGTAAAAACCACCGTGTTGGCAAGGGTCGCTAGAATTTCGCACGAAACGTCGCAGCGCCCACATGCGCCCACAAAGCGCGGAATAGCCGAGCACGGAGGCATCGTCGGCGACTCCCGTGGGCGCTTCATTCAACTCCGACAAGCGAAGCACCGTCATCGGGACCAGCGAGCATCGACCTCGGTAGGACCTGGTACCCTCGACTCCCGCAGGACCTGGTACCATCGAATTCGGGTAACGGACGTTGGGAACAGTCCTGCGACAGCGCGATCCATCCTCGAGCTTCCTGTAGCGAGCGCGCGACCAGGGAGCGGGGGTTCCAGCGCACAACGGGAACGGGGCCATCCTCGGGGAGGCCGGGAAGCGCCAACGCGAACGGGGGGAATACGCGGGATAACCTCCGAGCACGAAGTACAAGGCACCGTTCCATACAGCAGAAACATATTCGACGCGATGCGGGATCCAGTCCACGACGGTTTTGGGGGAAGACTTCGGGGTCCACAACGAACACGGATATCCGGATAACCATGGCCAACTCAGCGCGCCCATCCGTTGTCCCCGTTGGCATGCCGCGGGGGCCTATCATCGTAGCGGTCGTCCTTCTCGTCCCGTCGACGGTCGTCCCTACGCCTGTCGGGGTCCTCCCTGCGACGATCATAATTATAAGGGTCAGGGCCTCTTCGGTCATCATAGCCGCCTCGCCGATCATCGTACCCTGCAGGCCTTCTGTCATCATATTCCCTCCGAGGAGGTGGAGACCTGGGGCGACGATCATCGACTTCAGAGCGGCGAGGAGGCGACCTAGAGCGTTCCCTGCGATAGCCACGATCATCCCTGGAGCTGTAGCGATCGTCTCTGTAACGATCATCACGGTAACGATCGTCACGGGCATACCGGTCGTCCCGACGATCATCACGGCGGGGCTCCCGGCGACGGTCGTCTGCTCCAGCGCGCTGAAGAAAGTAGTAGGTGTCAGATGCAGTGTGACCAGCTTGAGAGATCCACTGACGTCGCGGTCCAGGGCAACGCGAACTGGCTGACCGCGGAGGTCACGCCCATCTAGCTCTTTGACGGCACGGTCTGCATCTTCACGGGAAAGATATTCGAGGATACTAAGCAGACGATGCGTCAGAAGGATGGCAATTCATAGGATACGGAGCGTACACACCCTTCACCCGGATAATCGCGGTCAATATCAGCGTAGGAAACACTACCAGCTTCCCGACCGAAGTCTTTCAGGTCCTGATGGCAATCGATACGTTAGAGGCTTCAATCCCAGTGCGGTCGATCCTTGTGGTAGCCAGGACTTCCGGAGACTCGCCGCAGTCCAAGGGCTGGATCTAGAGGGAGAGGAAAGTTGAAGGATATTGAACATACCTGCCAGCTAGTGTCACGAGAAATGCCGGAAACAATCAGGCGGTAACCTGGAGGGCGCCTCGCGCGGACCGCGCGATCGACATCGTAAGGGTCGCGTCTGGGACGAGTCTCCTTTGCGAACTCGACTACGATGCTGCCGTACTATGAGCTTCTATCGATTCCCAGACTGCAGCAGGGAGCCTACGTGGATCCCATGAAACTCTTGCCGTTGAAGTTCTGGAGGGCGTCTTCGGCATCCCGGGAACTCTCGAACTCAACGAAGCCGAAGCCTGCGATGACGACCAGACGGGTGAGAAAAACGCAAAGCGAGGATGTAGTCATGTGTACCTGTCATGACACGACAGTCGACGATGTGGCCGTAGCCGTCGAAGAATTTTGAGACATCTTCAGCGCGAACATCAGGGGGAAGTCCTGCACGAATACTGTCGTCAGCTGGGGTTGCAACATGCGGCAGAAGGAGTGAACGTACTGCCAAGGTAGAGACGACGGGCCATGGTGGTGGGAGAGAGCAAGGTGAGGGCTGTGGGAAGGCGCTGCGGCGGAAAGCCCTTGTACCCTGTGGTCCGTGCGCGAGACGTCGCGAGGGATCACTGATGGGAGCCGTATATGGGGGGCTGGCCGAAAGCGGACAGGCTGCGACGGAGTCTGGTGGCGGCCAATGGGACGCTGTGGTGGGACGCGGAGGCGCCGGCCGAGGGGATTGCTCATCGGCGTGCGCGTGACTCGGTGGGGAGTCGCTGAGAGTGGCCCATGGGAAAAGGCGAGAGAGAGGAGGCCGCCGTTACTTGCTCAGACGCAGACGCAGACGCTACGTCCACGGCCGCCCCCAGTTATCTGATAACCACGCCCTTCCTCGTCGTCCGCCATGTTCTCCAGACTCTCGACACGGTCTGGCAAGGCCCTTTCCCGTTCAGCTCTCCGCTCGCCCGTCTCCCGTGTCGTCGTGAAGGATGCCCGCAGGGCCTTCGTCCAGCCTTCCGGCGCTGACCGCGCCAGCGTCGTCGACGTCCCCTCCGCGTACCAGGAGGACACCGCATTTGCGCCTCGAGTTGGTGAGTTGTGCGATGAGTCTGAACAGATGATCGTCATTGACATCCAATCTCAGACATGTTCGGCTTCAAGCTAGAGGCGACCCGCAGGGAGGGAGCTCTTTCTGAGAAAGCTCGCCCAATCTACCTTGACATGCAGGCATGTCGCTACCCATCCCACTCGACAAATTCTGACAGTCTTTCAGGCCACCACTCCCGTTGACCCGCGAGTACTCGATGCCATGCTCCCATTCTTTACCGACCAATTCGGCAATCCGCATAGCCGAACGCACGCGTACGGTTGGGAGGCTGAGAAAGCCGTAGAGGATGCCCGCAAGGTGTGCACTATCCGACTTCGAGGTCTATTCCATGCTCATCGAGCTGTAGCATATTGCGGACCTCATTGGTGCCGACCCGAAAGACATCGTCTTCACGTCCGGCGCTACGGAAACAAACAACATGGCCATCAAAGGTGTAGCCCGCTTCCACAAGGACAAGAAAAAGCACATCATCACCACGCAAACTGTATGCATCCCGTTTAGTCTTCTCATGGATGTGCTTATGACATCATGCGCGTACACAGGAGCACAAGTGTGTGCTCGACTCTTGCAGGAAGTTGCAGGAGGAGGGCTTTGACGTCACTTATCTCCCTGTCCAAAAGAACGGCATCATCAAGCTCGAGGATCTTGAAGCCGCCATCCGTCCCGATACCTCTCTGGTTTCCATCATGACCGTCAACAACGAGACGGGTGTGATCCAGCCTATCAAGGAGATTGGCGAGATCGTTCGCAAACACCGTGGTGTCTACTTCCACACCGATGCGGCGCAGGCAACGGGCAAAATCCCTGTCGACGTGAACGAGATGAACGTCGACCTCATGAGCATTTCCGGGCACAAGCTCTATGGGCCGAAGGGCGTGGGTGCCGCCTATGTCCGGCGGAGACCCCGTGTCAGGTTGGAGCCCATCCTCAGCGGCGGCGGACAAGAGCGTGGGTTGAGGAGTGGCACGCTCCCGACTGCGCTGGTGGTTGGTCTGGGTGAGGCCGCAAGGATTGCGAAGCAGGAGATGGCTGTGAGTAATCCCTTTTTACGGCTGCCTTGATGATGCCTATCACGCGAACTTTTCATCTTCACTTCGCGAGCATTGTGACAGCACAGTCTGCTTCGGCAGACTAACACGTCAGCTTTGCCATGACGCCGCGTGCAGGGGTACTGAGCGTCCCTGTTTCATTCGTTCGAAAGTGCGGTCCATTTACTGACTCCTGACTACAGAGAGACCATACTCGCATCAAGGAGCTCTCTGAGCGCCTGATCAACGGCATCAACGCCCGCATCGACCATGTTGTCAGGAACGGTGACCCCAACGGTTACCCGGGCTGCGTCAACCTCAGCTTTGCCTACGTCGAGGGTGAAAGTTTGCTTATGGCGCTGAAGGTGCGTACCCCGAACCGTTCAGATCTGCGACCACAGCACTGACGGGGATGACAGGACGTGGCCCTGTCTTCTGGCAGCGCATGCACGTCGGCATCGCTCGAGCCGTCATACGTCCTGCGGGCACTCGGTGCTGCGGAGGATATGGCGCACTCGTCGCTCCGGTTCGGGCTCGGTCGCTTCACTACGGAGGCGGAGGTCGACTACGTGATTGAGAAGATCGTTTCCGTTGTCCAGAGGCTGCGCGACATGAGGTACGGCACTCCCTCGCACCTCTGTGATGGTCTGACGACTAACACGACCTGTCTCAGCCCGTTGTGGGAGATGGTTCAGGAGGGTATCGATATAAACACCATCGACTGGTCGCAGCACTAGGCTTGCGATCTGCCCCCATCTCGTTCTTGTTTCTTGTCCTGTCGCGCGTCGCACCAAGGCTTCAACGTTCTTTTTCCATGGACGGTTCCAGCTACATGCATCCCGCCATGTTGCCACATAGTCCCACTGCCATGCCCGTTCTACAAACCTATCAACGTACTGTATGATCGTCTGGATGTGTTCCCCGTGTATTGTATGGTGTTCGTGCGGAATCCAGTAATAGCTCGCGCTCAGCACTGAGCGCGAAATCCCACATCGTATCGAGCGTGTGTGCGCAGCCATGGCCATTGCCATTGCGGCAGCAGTGATAGGGGTGTATTCTGAGGGTGAGAGGCTCAAGTGAACATCGCCCACCCCACGCGTGGAAGCGTCCATAGCGTTGACGAACGTGCCTCACACGCCCGCTGAGAGTTTGAAAAAGGAACCCCTAGATTTTGGACCAGGTACAGTACAAGGAAAACATCACTACATGCGCACTCATTCTCCCCTCTACAGCGGCGGGTTGGCCTTTGAGACGAGGGTCTCGAAGTACGTCTGGAACCAGGTCCCAGCCTCGGGTGCTGGGATCGTCGCGTCGGACTGCAACAAGCGGGTAAGCCCTCCCGCCTTTCGCGTGCACCACGAGGCGGACGTACCAGAGAGCATGTGCTGTCGTAGCGGGGCGAGGAGCTGTTCGACGTCCCGTCTGACTCGCCGCCGGGCTTGACCCAGACGATGGCGTCGATGAACGAGTTGCCGGTGTCGGTCGTGGGGCGCGTGCCGAACCCGGCGCCCTTGATGTTGCACCAGTCGCCCCACTGCTGCCGCAGGTTCTGCTGGCCCGCGCGGCCCTGGTCGACGACGAACTGCGCGGGGAAGCCCGCGCTGGCGAGCATCGGCGCGAGCGCCTGTAGAGGGGGCACCGGGAGATGAGCACGAGCGGGACTGGAGAGGGGGCATGGAAAGGGGGAGCTTACGTTGATGTAGTGCGACTCGTCGTAGTTCGGGTTGTTCTGCGTGATCGGGTCGGGCGACGCCGCGGTGAGCGCGTTGTAGTTCGCGACGTCTGCGGATGGCTGTCAGAACGTGCGGGACAAGGGGGGAGCAGGTGCGCGCGTACTGGTGGCGAGGCCGCGGACGAACTTGGACGAGTCCGCGCTCTTGAACATTTCCGCGAAGAGCGTCGCGGCGGGCTGGATGTTCGCGGGCCAGCCGAGCCAGCCAGCGTGGCCGGCGTCCATGTACTGGTACACGCCGACGGACGAGAGCTGCTGGAGCGCGTACGTGACCGAGGCCTTGTACGTCGCCTCCGCGTTCGCGCACTTCTGCACGTTCAGGTTCGTGACGAGGTTCGCGAGCGAGTCGGGCTCGATCACGGCGACGACGCGCACGTCCGGGAACTGCTTGATCTGCGCGACGATCTGGTCGATGTAGTCCTTGTACTTCTCCGCGCCGCCGTCGGCGATGCTGAACTCGCCGTTCGACGCCTTCGCCGCGCAGTCGCGGTCGGGGAGGTCGTATACGACGATCTGCACGAGCTGCTTCGTGCCCGTGCTCTTCTGGATCGAGTCCGCATCGGCGAGGTACGTGCCGAGGTCGGGCACCTTCGAGACGGAGTCGAGCCAGGTGAACGTCGGGATCTTCGCGACGCTCGCGGCCTTCGCGCTCAGGCTGGAGTCAGAAATCGCGGCAGCGGCGGCTTCGACCTCTTGAGAGTAGTAGGGGCTCAGGTAGATCTAGAGTTCGAGGGCGATCAGCGCATGGAGGTGGTACCCATGACTATAGCACACCCACCTCAAAGCCCTCGAACGGGTTGCCTGCAGCGGGCGTCGCAGTGCTCGAAGGAGCGCTGGGAGCCGAGCTCGTAGGAGACCCGGGAGCGCTAGTGGGCGACGTGGGGTTTGCGGACGCAGGCGCACTAGACCCAGCACCTGGTCTGTGATGAAGATATCAACAGTCTTGACCATGGCAACAAGGCAAGGAGATGGGAGTTGCTTACAGGCACTGTGAGTAGTAGTCGTTCTGCTTCGTGCAGACGGATCCACTGACGCAAGTGGTAGCACCCGCTGCAAAGGAAGCTCGTTAGTATCCTCAAGGAGACTTCGATATGGCAATCACTTACACCATCCCTGACCACCGCACTGCCCGTACACAGGCGCCTGGGCATACGCCAGGGCGGGGATGATGCTGAGCAGAGCGAGGAGAGACGTGAACTTGGACATGTTGCGGGCACCGGGGTTTGAGAGGGTTTGGGATCCTATCGTTCCGCCTCTTCGCGTTGCCGTTATATACCTGCGATGCTGTCACGCACGAAGCCTCGGAGGGTCTTCGACTGGTCCGTAACATCATGCTGGCCACCCAGAATATCCGGCGAACACCCGAGCGGACGCAGCGGAGGGACGTCGGCAGAGCTCCGTTGTCGACGGGACCGTGGTCGAGACGGGGTCATGCGACTGTCGGTTCAGCCGACCATGGTCCAACGCGACAGCGAACGGGGGCGGGGGCAATCTCGAAAGGTGCACATCACGACCGCTCGCGGTCGGTACAAGTTCGGATGTGCCCTGAAGGGAATGGGCGCTGGCATCGTTTTTCCGCTCGCTTGTACGGTCTGGACGAGCTGCAGCGCTGTCATCCGGAACCTCGTTGATGAAGACGGGGTGGATGAAGCTACCTTGTCGGTCAACCTCGTAATAGTCGGTAGTTGTCAACTCGGAATGAGTTCGCAAGCTTCGCGGTACTCCGCCGCTGTGCCTCAGTGGCTGGTCCTTGGCATTAGACAGGTCCAACCACTACATCCTTTTCCTCACACGACCGCAGCCGTTTCGTCAAGTGTGGATCTTCACAGCAGCTGTCAATGAGGATGTTCTTGCGTCCTCGAGTGAAAATGACGGGGGCCACCCACACCTAACTAGTCCAGGAAGGCAGCTGGCAGAGTCCTGGACTTGACGGGTACGAAAGGAGGGATCCAACACTGTTCCCGTGGCTCGAAGCACCCCGTGGACCCGGAGGTTGAAAGCTTTCATACGAACATCAAGAACTTTCGGTATCTGTATATAGCCTGGTGAGCGATGGCGATCAATCGACGTACATGCGTACCGCGCGTGATCAGTATCCAGCGTTGCACATGTCTGGGGTACAAGGAGGTTGGGCTTCGCCCATTGGAGGTTAAGTTAGTACAAGGATCGCGGGAAGTTATATGAGCGGTGCGAAGCACGGGCATTGCCCAAGGTGGTCCGATCATCCCTGCTGCGCAGAGCAACGGAGAAGTGACGCGAGGTAACCTGGGCAGACGTGTGTCCAGTGACAGGAGTATTGTCACCGATTGTGTGCCTTTAACAGGACCAGCTACGGTTGATCTCTGCTCCTCCTGGGCACCGTCCATAGACGACATGGCCATAAGCAGTGTGTGAGTGGACAGCTACAGGGCAACTATTTCTCATGGCGGCGTCATGGATCATCCTCGAGGTCTGCTAACGCTTCTTCGGACGGAAGCGCGGAGCAGGGCAAAGATTCAGCGGCGTAGGGAGCGACGAGGTAAGTCCGGGGTTGTTAGAGTGCGCTCCGCAATGCTGTGTGCTTTGCGAGCTGAGACGTCGACTGCTAGATGCTGCCGTGATCGAGATAGTCCGTAGCAAAGTCCCACCAAGCGTGATATTGCAGCATGACTTACACTGAGAGCAGACACTATACAAAGATACGCACGGAAAGACTACCGTCTCCTGGGTGCGCTTGGCGGAGGAGGCAGTAGAGCGGGGATCCCTCCACCTGCGGACGCTCCCGATTTGCCCGAGCTGCCACCCAGGAGATTCGGCCCGGAAGAAGAAGGGAGGGGGCTAGAGGCCTTGGCCCGTCCAGGGATAGAGATTGAGAAGGTCTGTCCTTCCTTCAAGGTATAATCCTTTTTGGGCCCGGCCGGGACATGCGGGGAAGGCTGATCTGCTTGTGCCTCTGGATTCTTCATAGCCCGCCATCGCCTGGGTGCGAAGTTCAGATGAATATCCAAGGGTGCCATGATGGACCACGTACTTGGTGTAATCCTGAAGTGCGACATCTGAGGGGAGTGAGGTGGGCGGGCGAACGTGTGTGTCAGTAGATGCAACTTACTGAAGTCGAAGCTATCTGTGCGCTCAAGGAACCCCATCCCAATGTATGCTCTCCGTCCGTTATCCTCTACGCGGACAACGAAGTAACGGGAGGAGTCCAGGACGGCTTCCACAGACGGCTTCGCGGGATCATAGTCAGCTTTGGCGAAGACTATGGACAAGTCCTTGAGTAAGCTGCAACTCTTGATCTATATTTCAGAACCACTACGCACGGTCACCTGTGTGAGATTGTCAGCCCAAACACACGATATATGAGGATTGTATGGACTCACCGGTTGTTGGGTCTTCAAATTGTATGGCGACTCCGGAGGATCGTTCGATGATACGAAGCCGTCCCTTCCAAAGCGGGTTACCCAGGTCTCCCCATTCTTGTGCGCGGTGTCCCTCATTCGCCTTCAGAGGGGGTATCTTGTACACTGTGCTCCCTGTGATGAGCCTGATCGGGGGTGCGATGTGGTGGCTGTCTAACCTGAGACTTCTCGACCAATGTAGAGAATACTCTCAATCTCTTCCTCCTTGAACTCATCCATGGTTACGCGTGCGGATTGTCAGGTAGCTGGCTCGATGAGAGGAGGAATCCAGCAAGAGTTGGCCTGGCAGGACAGCCTCGGCGGTGGCGGCGGGCGGGATGCACAAGCGCCCATAACTATACCGGGCACGTGGCCATGTATATTGGGCGCCTACGCGTCCGCATACGCCAGCCAGGGACCACGAACCTCGCCGCTCGGTCGTTTGGTCGCCCATCTCATAGGATCACTATCTTCCGTAGATTGAACTATTGACTCGAAGTATACGATTGCAATGACTGGACCTCCTACACCTCCTCCCTCAAGCGCTGTCGAGATCGAAGACGCCGCCCGCACAACGCTGCCGCCACCCGCTGCTGCAGCGGCCCCCGCGCCTCAGGCTCCAGCAACCCCTGCGCCTGAATCTGTTGCAGTGCCCGAGATCACAGAGTCGGCTGCCGCTAGTCAAACCAAGCCACCTACCACTTACGAGCTCCTGCTCCCAAGTGTCGAAGACTTGGCGCGGAACGGGAGCCTGAGGGAACTCATCGAGACCGCGGAAAGAGCAGATCTTTCGGTATGTCCCCTGAACCCTGCATCTGCAAACCTGTCTGAGGTACTTGCATCTAGGGAGAGTCTGATGCTGACGTCTCCCGTCTTCTATTGGTTGGACCATTGGTACTCGCTTATTTGATCGTGGATGAGCTGTCAGTACGCGCTCGAGCGTTCGCATGTACTTGGCTAATGCTGATTCGCAATCCTCTTTAGCTCCCCTGCACGTCATGTTCTGCTCCGCCTGCCTGAAAATCTGAAAGGACACCCTTTGTCCCAGCAGCTCTTCCGGCTTCTCGCATCTACATTTGAGCGGAAGTATACAGATGTGTACCGTCGTGCCGAAGAACTGCATCAATTCGTTCAGCAGCCAGCCTTCTCTCATGATGCACTAGGACAAATTCTGGCCGGCATGACAACTTCGTTCGTGGGTCAGTCTATACTTCAGTTACGGTCTGTCGGAGATCGCCTAACATATCCATATAGGATCATTCCGCAAAAGAACCTTTGACCTGTTGTCGCGAGCATACACTTCTATCCCACTATCTCTTGCCCAAGAGTACCTAGGATACACCGACGAACAGGCTGATAAAGTCATCAGTGGTAAGCGCTGCATTGACGTTGTATGATATCACCTGGCTAACGCCAGTGCCTGCAGTCGCTCTAGCTAGCCATTGGCAGTTTGACCCGAGCACCCAAGTTCTGACGCCTTCCGCACAACCCGTATCATCAACTCGCGGATACTGTGAGTGTATCTCCTTGATAATATGTGCAAGTCTCTCAGCCCCTTGTAGCGCAATCCACCCTGCAAGCCTTGAACCTTGTGGCGGATACTGTGGCCAACTTGGAGGCTTGAGAGCGCCGCTTGTCGTCGCAACAGCATGTATTATAGTACCCATCTGTGTTTTACTATATCACGATCTGCTCTTGCTGTATTCGTGGCCCTGATTGCGAGGTGCACAACCTGTCCAGAGTCCAGACGACACCATCGGCTAGGCGCTCAAGTAGTGACATTCTTGTGGATCTCAGATCTGAAGACGATCATGCATCGACGCGCTCTCCAGGCGCCACAACGTTCAACAGCTCTGCAGCCACCATACGCTTCTCTGTTGTCCTGCCCGTCTCACCACCTCCTTGGCCTCATCTTCTTGGATAACATTGTAGTGACATACCTCTCACAAGACCCATCTGCGCACCATAGACCCAATCAACCCTCAGACATTGCGTCGGCTACCGGGACAACTCATCCGCGTTCAATCAACTAGTATACAAGCTTGCCGGCGCGATTTTGATCGGTCAATATGAGCACGAACGAAACACAGACGGCTACAGACCTACCGGATGAAGACGCGACTATTGTGACCGCCGAGGTACGTCGTGGTCTACTGTGTCAGGCCCGGAAGAGCTCCAACCAAGTGAATCGTCAACCCAGGTCGAGCCAATCCAATCTGACCAGAATGAGCGGTGGATCATGTTCCAGTTCAGCTGGAGCGGCAAGCCGTTCTCTCTTGAGGTGGCTGAGTCCGACCGGTGCGTACCCATTCAAAGACAACCCGCAGAAGATTCTCTCAACCCTCGGACGCCATCCTTGACAGTGTATACGACTTGAAGGCTGCGCTGATGAGCCTGACAAATGTTCCTCCAGAACGGCAGAAGATCCTTGGACTTGTCAAGGGCAAGCTACCCTCGGACGCGGAGAGGATGTAGGTGTTTTTTCCTCATACGGTTGCGCCTCCATACAAAGCCTTCGCGCTCAGCGGAGACCTCAAGTTGCTCACCGGCAAGAAGTTTACTCTGGTTGGTACGCCCGAAGGCAATGAGATCAAAGACCCCAACGGTGAGTGCAGTCGTCCTGGCGGTCGTACGACTCACTCATCCCGAGGCAGAGCTAGAGTTCTTGCCCGACGTCGTCAACGACCTCGACGTCGACTTCAGCGCCAACCCTGCTGCAGCCACCGCATACATCAATAACCAGCGGAACCGCCGCCGAGTGGAGCAGCACACCAAGAAACTGAAGCCGAATCTCATCAACCCCTTGCGCCCGGGCAAGCGGTTACTTGTGCTAGATATAGACTATAGTGAGTGCCGCAAAGCCCCACTGGTGTTCTGGGTCGGGCTCATGAAGTCGTGCAGCCATCTTGGATACTAAGCCTCTCACATCTGGCGCACTGCCGCCGCACGAATGCGCGCGGCCAGGCTTGCACGAGTTCTTGGAAGCGGTATACCCTCATTACGACATCTGTATATGGTAGTGCCGCCTTATCTCTGGAGTCTCAACCAGGGTCCTCACGCCCACCCAGGTCTCAAACGAGTTGGATATGGCTAGAGACCAAACTAGTCGAGCTCGGCATATTGGGCGGTATCAGAAGCTACAAGGTACATCACTTGCTATTCTCGCTGACGGCCCGTCGCTCATCAGGTTGGATTGCGTTCACAGATCGCGTTTGGTATGCGCGCTACCATTGTCGTAGCTGCAAGAGCTGATAGTAACCCCATGACAGTGTTGGACAAGACATGCATGTTTACCGTATTCTCCGTCAGAGATGGCCAGCCCTACAAGCACTCTGTCAAGGCACTGCAGATTATCTGGAATCACTTTCCACAGTAGTATGTCGCTCTCATGCCGTTCATGTTCCCTCAATGACGGTGGTGTGGAACGGCAGTGGACCAAGGAACACAATCCACATCGATGACCTGGTAAGTGATGACGTTTACTGTCCTCTGTTCACCGTTCACCGCCGCAACGCTTCGTCTCTCGTGCGATCTGGCGCGTGTAGGGCAGGAACTTTGCTCTGAACCCGAAGGAGGGACTGAAGATCTCCGCATTCAAGAATGCCCACACGGAAGCGGCAGCGGGAGACAGAGAACTGTTCAAACTGTCCAAGTATCTTATTCATCTCGTGGACACCCATCCGGACTTCCGCAAGGCCAATCATTCTGTGCGTGTCACAAACCCATCGTCGTCGGCAGATTGATTGATACTCTCTGGCTGTGACTTGCAGAAATGGAAAGACGTTGTGAGGGCCCTGCAGCAGTAGCCAGCAGGCTCAATTGCGCTCCAGGCATCTCTTCACCTCATGGATTTACCGTTCTGCTCTCGTCGCTCCAGCTTGCTGGGGTTCACCGCCTCTCTTCAAGTTAAGCTCTGCGGATCTGATCTGGTCCGGTGCTCTCGTCGTTTGTACAATCATCAGCCTATACCGGCACTCGCATGAGTGCGCTGTTGTATACATTACTTCGTGTGAACAACAACGCCCGAGTTTCAACCTACTGTAAATTGCTCACCGTTGACACGGAAAGGGAAGTGGTGCACTTGACATCCGTACGCGAAGTGACCTCCACCTGCTGCAAGATCCTGCCATCCTCCGAGTAGGGTACGGGGCGTTCAGCGAGTAAGTGCCGCACCAGACTGCCCGGAAAAGCAGATTTTGCTACGAAGAAGCATGAACAGGTCATACAGTGTATCGCCCAACAATAATCATGGAGCGATAGCAAGCCATGATCGACCTTTAAGTGCCTATCATGTGGCCCGATACATGGAGCGCGAGGGCTGAGCAGCGCACTTGATCAAAGTTGATAGTACAGCTGTAGACGCAACACCGGACCGCCCCCCCCCCTTTGCCAGTGCAACACGATTGTGATGATGGCTTGGTACTTCTTATTCAACACTACCACCATCCCAACCGCTCTCGGTACCCTCGTTCATCATGAACCTTGTTAGTTTCTCCGCAGTCAAAGCACCCATTGGCATGCCCGCTCGCCGCTCTGGGCGGTAGCGGCAGCAGGCGTCACAATATAAAGACCCGAATGCACAGGTTTCGAGACAGCATGGTCTGCTGACACACTGTTAACATGTGCCACTTCGCTAATTCAATCTACACGGTCCCGCTTGGTCAGTTGGCCTGTGACACTGTCGGGATTGAGTCCAGGTATGTAGCCGGTGCAGCGTGATTGTGTGCTTCGACTCTACAGCTCACCCCTCAGGGCGACCCCATTCTATGAGCGTTCTCCGAGCACGCCATTACACCGCGCCCAGGCTACTTCGAACACCACAATCCGGAACCTACATAGGTGTACTGCTGAAGACTCGAAGTACTGGGATCGTCGGAAACGCCGTGTCATTGACCACACGACGCACCGTCCACGAGATGTCACCCCAATCCGACAGAAAGGCGTGCCCCGCACCTGCAGTTCCCAGGCCGTCCGCCAGCATCATCGTTGTCAACTCCCAGAATGAGATACTGCTTGTGCACCGGAATCCGAAGTCAAAATCCTTCGCCAATGCGCACGTAACATCTAGTCGCAACGCTCAAGTATCAGGCCTTGTAGCTGACGGAAGTGTGCAGGTGTTCCCAGGCGGTAACTACGACGAGAAACAGGACGGCAACCAGGGCCTGCCCTTCACCGCAATCAGGGAACTGTTCGAGGAGACCGGGCTTCTCCTTGTCCACCCGTCGTCCTCGTTGCCCCCGGACGCTGAGCTAGACACAGCCCGCGAGGCCATTCGCACCCAGAAGCTGCTGCTCCGCAACTTTCTCTCTCAGCACAACCTGCAGCTCAATGTCGAAAGCCTCCTGCCCTTCACCCAATGGATCACCCCGCCTGGTATACCACGGCACGTCATTCCGCGCCGTCTCCCAATCTGCGTCCCGCATCTAACCACATCGTGCTCCCCAGGCGGTTCCACACGCAATTCTACGTCGCCTTCCTCGACGAGACCCGCGCCGCCGGCTTCTCGCACGGCGACAAGCAGGAGCGGCTCCCGACGCCGGACGGCGGGCAAGAAGTGCTCGCCGCGCGGTTCGTCCGCCCGGAGCGCGCGCTCGCCGAGTTCGCCGCGCGCGCGATCTCGCTCTTCCCGCCGCAGTTCTACCTCCTCACCACCCTCGCCCGGATCCTCGTGCCGGGGGAGCGCAACACCGCCGAGCAGCGCGCGCGCGTGCGTGCCCTCGCGTTCGGGGCGTTCGGGGGCATGGTGATCAACCCGCGGCCGCTGTCAGGGCACGACATGAAGACGGCGGGGTACCAGGTGCTCACGTACGAAGGCGACGAAACCCGCGGGGGCGCCCCTGGCCGGCGGCATCGCAGCAAGGTCTGGTTCGGGCCGGGTGGGGTGAGTGTTGTATTTTGTTCCGCGGCGCTGCGAGCGGTACTGAATGGGTGCCCCCGTTCAGGCGGCTGTTGGCGTCGAACTGGAACGCAACTTCGACGTGTTCTCTGAGATTGAGCGGGACGTGTTCACGAAACCGGCCAAGCTCTGATAATGTATGGTTGTCGTTGTACTTTTGCACTTGATGATATGCGTTTCAAGGGATGGATCAACCGAGTTGCGGCCCTGCGGCCGCCGGATTTTACGAGGATACCTCTACGCCTGCGCTAGCGCTTCGGTTCAGAATCAGCGCCGAATGGTCGTGTAATCTATTCAATCCTTACAGCCGTCGTACCGCCGAGACCCTCACTGTAATGGTTACCACCATGCCCTGACCGAGCTTTTCGCCAATGTGTTCCATCAGGATCATAGTTACATGCCATACCGCAGAAGCAGTTGCACGAGGGGCTTCGTGCGCAGACACGTGAACAACAGCATGCATATCGAGCAGGGAGGGCTACAAGGGGTTCCAGACAAAGCTGGCTAAACATGATCAGAGCTACAGATCGTGCCACGGTACACAAAGTGAGACCGAGGAGGAACAATATGGATACACAGGGGGTTCAAGCCAGAGCCAACCGCAAAATCAGGCCAAATCAAATCAGAACAAATGCTGGAACGTGAAGGATGCAAAGTTAGTGGGTGGTTAGAACGTCTGCGAACACCAAAGCAAAACCGAGCGGAGCCACCAAGTCGCCCGAGAGCGGCACATTAGGTGTGTCAACGAGCCAAGATTAGAAGGTATTGTAGTAGATGCGCGACCGTCGTTGCGGAAGCCGTCAACGCCGAAAACCCGAGAACAAGTAGACATGCTAAAACTCATCATGATGACATGAGCAATACCCGGTGGGAAAGCACAGGAAGGTAGATCGCGTTACAGGTCGAAGACCTGGTAGTCAAACTGGACGAAGTCGCCCCAGTAGCTGGTGTTGCACGCGCCGACGGGGGCGAGGCCGGCGGCGCCGAGGTTGAGCGCGTTCACATTGTCCGTGCCGGCGACCTCCCAGTTCGCGAAGCCGTTCGCGTTCGGGCTGCCGTTGTGGAGGAAGTTGCTGTACCGCGCCTGCATCTCCCTGATCAGCGCGGACTGGGCAGAGGTCGGGTTCGGGACGGTGCCAAACTGTGGCAATGTCAGGGCGAGCTGACGCGAATTCACAGGCGTACACGTACTATGATCTCGATGTCGTCCTGGTGGCATACGCCGCCGCCGCTCGCGCAGAACGGCACGTCGTCGTTGCCGGGGTACGTCGCACCGACTTGGTACTCTCCGACGTACGCCCTGCCGCCGTTCGCGACCCAGTGACGGGCGAACGCCCAGGAGGCACAGCGCCAGACCTGGTCAGTCCCGAGCATCTCCAGCTTGGGACGCTGGTCGACCTGAGCTCCATCAACAGGGGGCGAGGCCTCGTAGATGGCCGTGTTGAGGATGCGCGACGTGCGCGGACTTCCGAAGGTAATCTGCACCAACTGCTGATACAGCGAGTCGTTCACGGTGTCCTGAAAATTGCCATAGATGGTCGGGCCTGCCTCGTTGCGGACGGTGGAGATGATTATCGGCTTCGAGACCTCCGGGAAGGACGAGGTTGAGTCGAGAGGCGACGTGATGAGCACACCGTCGCGCACGGGACGGATCGGCTCTGAGGCGCCGATGGCGGGGTCGAGCTCGCTGTTGGCGGCCATGTCCAGCAGCGTACCCTGGGAAGACATGATAGTGTTCAAAGACAGCGCGTTCACGCACGCCGAATCGCTAGCCGAGCAATTCACGTTCTGCACGAAGGTGTCAAGAAGGCTCTGGTGGAGATTCGTAGTGAGGAAACCGAAGTCCTGGATAGGAGTTAGCCATCACATCTCTCATACCAGTCATTCTCGACATGCATACCATAGGGTCAGACTGCAGGATCGCCGACTGGTACAGGGAGGTTGCGGTGGGAGCAGCGAGGAGGGCCCTGATCAGGTTCGCACCGGAGCTCTGCCCAGCAACCGTGATCTTTGAAGCGGACCCGCCGAAGCTAGGGACAACTTCCTGCAGGAACGCCATGGCAGTCATGACATCTGTGACAGCCAGGTTTTGGGCGCCTGAGGGTGCCAAGAAACCAAGCTGGTGGCGATGTCAGTGTTTGCGCACGCCCGAGAAGCCAAAGCCAGACTCACTGCACCAAGACGGTATTGGATGACCGCGACGATAGAGTTGGTCGCTGCTGCGAGTTTGGACCCGTCTAGCCCCGCATCGGTCGCGGACCCAGTCACGAAGGAGCCTCCGTGAATCCTGCGAGGATATCAGGCTATGCGACCATCGCACGAGCAGTGAGAATGCGCACCACATAAAAGTGGGAGCATTGCTCCCCTTCGAGACAGATGAAGGGACGTAGAGGATCATGGACAGGCAATCTTCCGTACCGGTAACGGAGCCGCCGTTCAGCTGAGCACATGGCACGGGAAGCGCGGTGACGTCCGATGATCCGTTCCTGTAGAAGCCCGGTCAATTCGCCGCGCACCTCGCAACTGCATGCAACCGGTACCCACGGGAGCTCCCATTTTGTCGCCAGGGCTGAGGGCTGCCAGCGGGTTACGGACGCGTACTTGACAGCGAAACGCGACGCGCCCGCGTCGTCCGATGTGCCTTGAGCTATACCGAGAGGAGTGTTGACGGAGACAGCGCCAGACGGGGTGTCACGCGTGCACAACACTCTGGCGATCCACGGAGAGAGCTTGCACAGCTCACTCCTCCAGCGGTAGGGGGGGAAGTGGCCGTGAATTGGCAGAGCGGCGACCCAGGAGGTGAGGAGCAGAGGGACGACGAGGGACTGGAAGCCAACCATGTTGCTCTATAGGATAGGATAGGCAATAAGATACGAAGCTTGCCGAGTCCGAGGTCTATGGGGGCGAAGAGCGACTGCCTGAGAAGGCGGGGGATGAACGGCGGGCTTATATGGGCGAGCTGGCCGCCCGCGACCGCGAGGGGATGTGGGACTCTAGAAAGCGAATGTGACAGGGGAAGATGGAGGCGGTAAGGAACAGAGATGTGTGGGATGTCCAACCTGTCCGAGCATTATGACTGTATAGAGAACAATGCCATCCGTGGCAGAGGCCACAGAGGCTTCCAGCCAGATCCTGATGTGGGCGCCTCCGCTCACCGTGGGAAATTATGCTTCTGCACTCCCATCCCAGGCAGCGCCCTTGTGCTCCGTATGGGAGGTCGACCATCGCACCCTCCAGTTCCTCCTCCGCCGGTACCTGGACGGCAAATGTTCTCCCTGTGTGTGCCTGTTCACCGTGGGTACGGTGAGATTTTGATACGCCCAGTAAGCCGGCGTGCAGTCTGCGGGTTGGTCGTCGGTGCCTGTCCATGCAGCGGCGGTCTCGTCCGCGCGGTCTGCAGACATGGGTGAACATCAGGTTGGGACTCAGATGTGCCTCGGTGAGTTGACGCGCCTTGGCTGCCCGGAGGTGTAATCATTCAGGTACATCGAGGATGCTGTACAAAGTGTAGGGTAGTCCACCCGCGCTCCCATCCGCACGCGAGTGTTGGTATGCGGCCGAGGAAGGCTGAGGACATCGAGCATCATGTCGTCACCGCGCTGTTCGCCATTGAGTCATCGAGGGTAATAAGAACCAATGAACGGCTTCTCGCAGCTGGCTCGAAACGCAAGCATGCGGACAACCAACCGGCGGCAATTGTGCGTCTCCAAAAGTAGGCGCTGCCTCATGGATACGCATGTGCAAACTGCCGAAGCACCGGGTTGTTCTATCGCGAAGGGCGTGACGCGGAGCTCGCCGCTGGTGCACAAGGTTCTGCTAATGCGGTGTTGTTAATTATGGCGGACGGCGGAGACGTCTTGGTGCCTGAGCTGACCCACAGAGCCAGCTGGGGCAATGAAGCCCCGGTACAGCGACTGAGCGGGTCTCAGGGTGTCGCTTGCCTCCTTCAAACGCGAGCTTCCACTGGTACTGTCAAGCCTTCATTTCAAGGACAGCAGTCTACGGAATCTCGATTAGCTCATGCCCTCAAGGAGGGTCCAACTCGTGTGACATACCCAACGTACTGAACGTACTTGACCGCCTTATAATGAGGGAGAACAACGTCCAGGCGGCAAGCCTGGCTTGTTCGCAAAGGTATGTCGTCTCGTCCACGCAACGCGAACTGTCTTGGCAGGTTGGTTCCTCAGAGCGCGGCGTCCTCAGAGGATGGATGATCGGATACTGCACAAAGCCTGGCGAGTGCAGCATACCGGGTTTATGCCGTAGGTTTGTTTCCCACTTGCATATGATGGCTGGTTATGGGATTTCGATAGTTTTCATGTCAGCATCGCCTTAAACAAGGGCAGCCCAAAAGGTTAACATGCCTCTCACTGGACCCAGGTAGCTATACGAAGCAGAAAGAGAGGGTTGGCCAAGGACACCCAAGCCGATTTTGTGCCTCTAGGCTCTCGCAGCTAGCTGAGCGCGAGCGAGTCCGACGGTCCATGTGCCACCGGGTACTCGCTTGGAACCGATGAGACCTGCGTCTTCTGTGTTCTGAGGCTAGTCAAAAAGCCGTAGCTGTTTGGTTGCTGAGGACTCGTAGGCGCAGCACATAGTGCATTCCGAGCTCAGAGTTTAGACTCAGAGGGACCATGGCGGTCGAAGTCGAAGGAGTGTGCTCGGACGGGCGCCTAGGCGCGTCGCGCTTTGCGTCATACGCCATCACTCACCTTGTCCATCCAGAGTCCTCTGAGTCTACTGTATACACATTTTCTCAATCCACTCAGACGCACTACGGCTCCTACGGCTCTGTATATCTCCAAAGACCTTGCTTGAGTGAATCTAGCTTCGTACAACCGGAGCACCTGCGGCTCGTATTCGTGCAACAATAGAGTTCTCAGCCACCGCGCAACAACTGGTACAGCATAATGTCCGCACCAGTCAAAATGTACGTACCATACCGGTCATCGCGGTGCCAAAACTCACCCTTATAAGTCTCACAGTCGGCTCCGCCGTGGGCTCTATTCGCGAGCTGTTCGCAAAGATCAAAGCCATTGACCAGAAACACGGCAAGTTCGACTTCGCGCTCTGTGTGGGGGACTTCTTCGGCCCGCCCAAGGACGCGGCAGAGGAGTATGGGGAAGAGGATGAGATCATACAGCTGCTGGAGGGACAACTCGAAGGTCGCGTCGTCCCTAAGCTCTTCTACGTATCCGACACTTATTATATGACGTTGCAGCCCCTTTGGAATGCTACATTATGCAAGGCGAGCATCCGCTCCCAGCTCCAGTCATCGAGAAGTTTGCAAAGACAGGAGGCGCATTGGCTTCGAATGTGTTCCTACTTCGTAAGTGCTTCTGTGACGCATTTATGCTGGGTAGTCAAGACGGAGCTGTACAGACAAGTCGGGCGTGCTGAGCACCGCCCAGGGAATCCGCATCGCGTGTCTCGGCGGGGTATATGATTCCAACTTGTATACTGCGTCGGAGTCTGCACATGTACGTCGCTCCAGGCAGTTACCCTCAAACTTAACGTTCGTCTCACAGGCTACCATAGGGTTTTACGTCGCCTTACTTTACCTCTCAAAATGTGGAGAAACTCATTGCGAACACAATGACAAGCTCTAAACCGAAGGAGCAAAACTACACCTCGCTTGCCTCCATTAAGTCCTCCACAACCCCCTCGCAGCTTGTCGACATCCTAATCAGCAACGCCTGGCCTGCTGGGATTACACACTTGTCCTCTGCCCCGCTTCCTGCCCCAGAACTTGCTTCCATTGGTGTCGAACCCGTTGCGGAAGTCGTCCGGAAGACCAAACCGCGATACCACTTCTCCGCCGGAGGCGGCCACCCCCCCAAATTTTGGGAGCGGGAGCCGTTCGTGTGGGAGGAGGACAACGGCCGCGTGGCCCGATTCGTCAGTCTCGGCGCGTTCGGCGGCGAGCAGCCGTCCGGGATAAAGCAGCGGGTGCGTTCCTGTCCCTGGTTGACACCCTCCCCGCATCTGGCGACCTGGCTGATGATGTCGTCGGGTTGGCTGTGCGCGTGCGCGTGCACGACAGTGGTTCTACGCGTTCTCGATATCTCCGCTGTCGCTGACGAACGAGCCCCCGCCTAAGCCCGCGAATGCGACGCCGAACCCCTTCTTGCACCGGGCGCCGAAGCGGCCACTGGACTCTGGAGAGGACTACCGATGGGGCAATACCCAGCAGCCTGGGAAGCGTACCAGGACAGGTACGCGCGACATAGCGGCTGGAATCATGTGGTATCTGAGCAGTGTGTCTAGATGGGCCGTCTGACAAACCCCCGACGGGTTACAAGTGCAAGATCTGCGAGTCGCCTGAGGTATGCAAATCCGGTGCCTCGAGCGGAGATACAGCAGCTGACAGGCACATCTAGCATTTCATTAATGACTGCCCTGAGAGAGAGAAGCCCAAGGAAGGATACATTTGTCGTGTCTGTCACGAGGTGAGTATGCACAGTCGAAGGGAGGGGCCATTGGCACTCAAACCCCGCAATTGCAGCCCGGCCATTTTGTGCGGGATTGCCCGGTCAAGAACGCAGTCGGAGACACGGGCGGGAAGAAACCGCGCGAAGGCTATGTGTGCCGAGCGTGCGGCAGTGAGCTGCACTTCATCCAGGACTGCCCTGTGGCGAACCAAACGGGCAATCGGCAGGGCGGGGGCAAGCGAGCGCCGCCGAGACCCATCGCGCGTATGTTTCCCGTCCCTCTGGTGCGCTGGAAGCAGTAGCTGATTGAGCGGTGCAGCGGACGAATGCTGGTTCTGCCTGTCGAATCCAAACTTGGCGTGAGTGCAGGTTCGTATTGCTCCCAATGGGGGTCTGGCTAACGACCCCTGCAGAAAGCACCTTATTGTCTCCATCGGCACAGAGTGCTACGTGACACTCCCCAAGGGCCAAATCATTCCCACACACCAGGGCGCGAACCACCCGAATGCGCCCCCAGTGCCAGGAGGAGGCCACGTCCTAATTGTGCCCATCACGCACTACCCGACGTACCTGTCCATCCCGCCCGATCTGGCAGAGCCCATCCTCGACGAGACCGAAAAGTGAGCACCCACCCCTGCCCGCTCTTCCCCCATATCGCGGCCGCTTGCTGACCGCGCGACGATCGATGACGCCCTCACAGGTACAAGAGCGCGCTCCGGGCGATGTTCGGCAAGCACGGCGCGGTCGCGGTCTGCTTCGAGGTCGGGCGGATGAGCGCCAAGGGTGGGCACGCGCACGTGCAGGTTGTGCCCGTGCCGCACAAGCTCCGGAACGCGGTCGAGGACGCGTTCCGCGAGGAGGGCCGCGCGCACGGCATAGAATGGGAGGCGGACCCGGACGAGGCGCTCCGTGCGTGCGCCGGCGGGCGCGGGGGATACTTCCGCGTCGACCTGCCCGACGGCCGCAAGCTCGTGCACCTCATCAGGGAGCATGGCCCGTTTAGCATCCAGTTCGGCAGGTGAGTGTACAAAGGGGATGGGGGGCGTCTGGGCCGTAGGCTAACTGGATTGTCTGCAGGCAGGTGCTTGTCTCGATACTCGGTATGGCAGATAGGTATGACTGGAAGGCGTGTACGCAGTCGGAAGAAGAGGACCGGGAGGATGCGCAGGCGTTCAAAGCGGCCTTTGCAGCGTTTGACCCATCGTTGTGAAGTAGAATTTCTTCAGACGAAGTTCAGCTATAGCCCGCTACTGTGTATACCGTATGCTTCATCTCCATGTTCTCTGCAATCTCAGGATGCAGCGAGAGAGCAGCTCGACGATTGTACAACTATTGCTACATGACGTGCAGGTACAGATGTGATATGTGATACTATACAGAAAACCGAGAGCCGATCATTCTATCACTGAGTCGTCTGTGGAGACCTCTCCCGAGCTTCCTTCCTCCGGGTATAATTCGCCACTAGCGTCGGCCGGTTGGTCCAAGTCTTCCATGTCCGCATCCAGGTCTTGATCCTCCTCTTCCTCCTCCTCGGACGAGTTCTCGTCTTCATCCATGAGCGAGACCCCGGTCCCAGTGCGGGTAGAGCCCTCCGAGCCCTCCGATGCAGAGTCGGCCTGCGCGACAGGACGCGTCAACCCGGGAACGGCAGAACCAGCGCGGGATGCACTCACGTCGTTCTTCTCCTCGTGCTGCGTCCACGTCCTGCCGATCGGGACGAGGAAGTTGTACCCCCTGTTCCGGATCTCGAGGTTCTGTGCACGCACGCACGCAGGAGTCCAGAATCAGCACGCCGGAAGACGCGGTGGCGGACGGCCCCAGAGACTGACCTGGTCCTCGACCGCGTTCTCCTCCTCGCTCAGCTCATCCATCTCGCGCCACAGGTCGCGGTAGTTGATGAACCGCTCCCGGCGCTGCATGGACGGCGCCGGGGGGATTGGATGAGGGTGCGGAGGGAGAGGGAGCAGACGGGGGAATATGGGGCTCCGAGGGAGCACGGTGGGTGAGGCCACGGACATGGTCGTAGTGGTGGTTGATCGAGAAGTGCGTCGGAGGCGCGGGCCGTGGGTGGCACTGGGACGCAATGGACAATCACAGCACTTCGTTCAGCGCCGCCATGATCTCTTTGCGGCCTCCTGGCGCGATTCACACACTTTACTTTCGACCACGTTAAACTCTGGCTAGTCTTGGAGAGCTGTTCGCGGCTGGCGATACTACTACCTCTCAGATTTCAACATGCAGCGCTCTCTCGATATATTTCGTACGGCTACAGGGTCCTGGCCTGCTATCGCTCGATTGCCGGACGATACACTGTACGACATATTCATGCTTCTTCGTGGCCAGATCTGCTTTCCTGGAGAGTCTGAAGACGCACCTTACGATCCGCTCGAACCCGTAAGTTCATGTGATGTGTTACTGTGCACCAGCCCCAGTGCTGTGTCATACTCAAATACCCGACAGACCACGACGGCCGCACAGAGGCGACAAGCTTCCCGCGATGCATGCAAACCCAAGAAGAAATTGCCGCCTTGGACACTACCCATCGTCCTGTCCCATGTGTGCTCTCGGTGGCGCGCATTCGCTCTGGCCTCCCCCAGGCTATGGGACTTTGTCCGCATAACGGGGACGTTCCAGAACAGGATAATGATGAATGCCTTCTTCGAACGGTCTTTGGACTGCCCGCTCTCTATCCTGTTCGCCAAGCGAACGTCGGCCAACCACGTCTCAACAACCAACGTATTTGACCTCATAGCTGTCATCAGCGAAGTTGCCGAGATCAGTCCACGCATACCGGAACTAGGCGTGGTGGCCTCACAATTCGACGTTCGGTTGACCATGCGCGAGCTCGAGAGTGCCCCCCTCCCGCAAATTCGGAAGCTTTGGCTGGATACCGGGTTTGAGTGCTCTTCCGATCGCACGCCCATCTCCATCCTCAATGTCAATCCGCTGTCAGTCCGCGTCTTACATGCGAGACATGTTCCGATAATGTGGCAGCCCTTTGAAGGCCTCGTACGTCTGGAGCTCTCAGCTGGAGCCGGGACAAGCCTACCGTCCCTCCTGTTCACGCTCAAGAGCAGTCCTCATCTCGAGGCCCTACTACTCAGTCTACCTTCGAATAGGGACAACGCGGTGTCAAGATTCGATGGTCTGATACTGCTAAAGCGACTCAAGGAACTGCTCCTCAGTGTAGACGATGCGGACGGGGCCGCATTCGCTATACTGGACCACATATCATTCCCCTCCGCGGTCGACATCGAGTTCCGTTTCGCGAGGCCTGTCCCACGCTCACTCTGCGATCGTAATGATTCCCTCCGACAAATCGCGTTGATCGTCCAGCGTGCATGGATAACAGTGGAACCACCCGTGTGGGTTGTGCTCGAGACGGACGACCCGCGAATCTCCCTCGAATACCCCGGCACACTCTGGCGGCCCGCATGGCTTCCCTACGGCTTTGATTACTCTACGAGGCTCTGTGAGGGCCTCATTGCGGTCCCGTTGCCATCGCTCGTCCAGCTCTCGATCCGCATAGAGCATTGGGAGGAACACGCCGCCGACGCGATCGACATCATGCAGTTTAATGCGCTCTTCTCCGCCGTGCCCTCGATCACAGAGCTCAACCTGGACGTGCACCCCAAGTACATCCATTCCTTCACCTCCGCGCTCAGCACGCCCGACCTCAACGACGGTGTCAGTGGCGGTGCCGGTGCGGGGAACGGCGCAGAGGGGCCGCTCCGGTGTCCGAAGCTGAAGCACTGGGCGCTTGTGTGGTTCGCCGAGGAGCCGTCTGTGGACGACTTCTGGCGCATCGAGCGGTGCTGCGCTGCCCGTGCGGAAGCGGGCATTTCCGTCGAACACCTGTGCACGTCAGTGGTTCCGGAGCTCGTGCTTGCTAGCCTGGAGAAGTCGGTAGGCTTGGTCTCCGTATTGGGCGAGGATCTCTGAATGATTTGCCTAGTGGGTCCAGTACGCTATGCTTCGCGGTGCGTCTTGGTGCCAACGTGACTGCTGTGCGTGCGTGTAGTTGGTAGCTGTACAGATTTCTACGGTCCCTCGCTGGATGCTGCCGGAGCGATGGCTGGTGGTCATCTGCTGTCTGTTTTTTTTACCGCCGTGTATTTTGATCTTGGGAAAACAGCGATGCAAATCTACATCCTTCGCAGCTGAAAATATTCGGGCGCTCTTTGTGGACATTGTCTTTTGTGTTCTTGACACGACGGTCACCGGTGGGTGGTGGTGGCGTGGCGCTGACCCGCATAGGTCCTAGGTAGATGACCACGGGCAAAGGCAGGTAGTATGACAATCCCCTACTTTCTCGGGTACCGGTCAAAAACCCTACCGTTCACCGTGAAGCATAGCCTTCGGCTCTCTCATCTAATGGCAGCTATGAGTGTTCCATCTGTGCACTCGTGGTACCGGCTAACAAGGGGGCAGTACCAAAAGACTTCAGATGGCTGCATTTGGTACACTTGGTATGTTCTCTGTCATCACCCTTCTTCTTACGACTAGGCCACCCTCACTACAACAGCACCCGCAAGGACAAGGATTCAGGATGGTCTAGAGTCCAGGACAACTTGAACTGGGACATAGCACAGCATCTTGCTATTTGAGATGAACCAGGCCTCCGCCAGGTGCCTTGTTCTGGTCCGTATGATGCCGGTGGCAACATGGCCGACTTTCGGCACAAACGCACAAGTACGAGCATGTCTGTACTCGCCCACTACGGATTGCGCTTCTTCTCGCAGGTCCCAAGTCTCCCCTTTTCCCTCCCTGGTCCCACCTTCACTTATTCTGTTTGTGAATCTTTGGTAGTTCCAAACCCTCATGCGCATAGCGATGCGTGTCTCGCAGCTCGGAACCGCTGCCCTCGTGCTCTGCTCGATACCCTCGGTAACTTTTGCCACTCCACTGACATTTCCCATAGCAAGGAGCAACTACCCTGTCTCGGTCTCGTGCGGACAAGTCTCCACCGCAGGGGTCGGGTTCACGCATGTCAGCAATTTCCGGTATACTGCAACAGTGCATGTCAATGGGGTCCCATACCAGGTGTGTTGATAGCCTCTTCCATGACACGGCTCTTGACACCAGCTTGTCAAATACCTGGATTGACCGCTTATCGGAAGATGTCACCGAACCCCAGGATCTCGTCGATACTGGCATCAACACCAGTACAGCCCATGTGTATGTCTGTTCCTAGCTTCTTGGTGGAGACATTGTGTTAAGTAGTCACGCAGCCTCTCAGTGACGGTTTGGGCTTCAACGATTTGCTTGTGCTAGCGGACGTGACAATCGGGGAGTACACAGTCAAGAATCAGGCTATTGGTGCGCAGCCCAATATCTGATCGACTACGCATCCCTCCCTTACACACCTCATGTAGCACTATTGCATGGTGCAGCCAAGGGTACTGGTGTAAACGGGTTCATAGGCCTTGCAGCGTAAGCAGTCTATATCCCGTGTCGGAATTCCCCCGAGTCTAACTCGCCGTAAACAGAGCAAGTGTACCCTTCATCTATCACAAGCTGGAGAACTCGACTTGGGCCGACAACGGGATACTGTTGTTCTACAACGTAAGCGGCAACCATCCACCAAAGCCTGTCGTGCAACTCACTCACTGTCGAGTCCTCCCGCAGGTGTTTTCATACCAGCCCGACTTGGCCAACTACATCGCGTTCCTCCTCACACGCGACCAGGCCGGTATCACGTCCGGAGGGGTGTTCACCATATCTGAGTGCCGTACCACTGTCGAATGATTAGGCTGTGGCTTACCGGCACACGCGCCAGCCGAAGTGCTCGCGAACATGACGGAGGTCATGCAGGCGCCGTTGTTGGAGAGCGCTCTTCACGTCGAATGACTCTCCCTACTGGACGGGCTCTACGTCTACGGTGAGCACTTGGACGGATCCGATGGCAGGTTCCTGAACGGGCACTCCGTTTCTGCCGACCTGTATCGCGAACATATTGCGCCTGTGCCCGATGGGAGTACCATTGTTGTGTTCGACACCGGTTCTTCTTGTGGTACGTCAACCTACCGCATACACCGCACGGGCCGCTCAGTGACAGACAGGACGCGGGTTCTGCAGTATACAAGGATATCCCGGGCGCAGCGCTGGCCGATCCTGATTCTAGCTTCCCTGGCCTCGTCCAGTCTATTGTTCCTTGTGACACGAAGCTCAACATCACCTTCTCTATCATCTGCGACAAGTCCCCTTTTTCTTTTGATCTTTTCCCGTCATATTTTCCTGATGTCACTCTGCGTCAGGGGACACCGTTATCCCATGCACCCACTGGACGCCGTCGACGTCAGCATGCTCGCGAACGGGCACAACTATATGCGTCGGAACGATTACAGGCGGGAAGGCCCCGTTCACGGAAGGTGCGTCTGCACATCGTACCAGCCACCCTCGTTCAGCTCTCACGTGCTATGCAGACTGGCTCCTCGGCGACACGTTCCTCCGGAACGTCTACCAAGTCTACTACTACGGCAACATCGACTGATCGCTCCGCCCGTCCACGCGCCTGCTCAGCGTACGTCCCCGATGTGTCCCTCGCATTCCCCAGACCCCTATACCAACACTCGCACGTCATGTTCGCGTTTCAGGTCACCGACTCGGACGAAGCATGGGCGGAGGTCGAGACGCTGAACCCGAAGCGCATCCACGCCGCTCTCGTTCTCCGGCACCGTCCCCACTGCCTCCTTGACGAGCCTCCCCGACGGGCGCCGCACGAGCACGTCCCCTGCCTCCGCAGTGGCCGCCACCTTTCCTTCCGCAACGTGGGCAGCCAGTTCCAGCTTCTGCACGGGCGCGACCGTCTCGGGGGCCATCTCCGAGGACGCCGAGGAGGGATGTGGGTGTAGGGCTGTTTGTCTGTTACTGTGACGACATTGTGCTGGACTGTTTTGTGTCACTACGTACGATAGTGATCAGTAATCAGCAGCACTCATGCTATACAAATAGCTTGTCCCAGACGGATGACCCCTTGACGACTGCGTCCGACGACTCCAAATCGTTCAAGGTGACCTACCTCGGGACCACGCCGTCAGCGCGAGGTTGGATACGTCCAAGTGTCAAACTTCTCCATGGACTTCATGACCACGCATATGCGGGTCGTCAAACTGGATTACATCAAGTGTGTATGTATGCTACATCTAGCTCGGAGCTGCGAATGCTTACAGATGTTCATCCAATGTCCCCGGGTCCCAAGAGAAACCTATTGATGCGCATACACTCAGAGGAGCGTCTCACCTGAAGGCATATCAACTTCGGTACAGTTCGCCCAAAATGATCAGAACGCACCGAGCGCAGCCCTCGCGAGGGAGCAGCCGACAGCCACTGTCTGCTTGGCAGATTCTACCGCAAGGTCCGGGTTGACCTCCTGTGGTCACGATGAGCACCTCGGATCATAGTGAGAACGCGATGATGGTCATACCATGATGTCCAGCGCCACGAGACAGCCCGTCTCGTACACCGCCTCGCAGATGTAGTGGCCTTCTCTGAACGTGAGCCCCCCACGGACGGGCGTGCCGGTTGAGGGCGCGACGCTGGGATCGAGCGCGTCGACGTCGAAGCTGAGGTGGATGGGGTGCTTGCGGCCGGGGTTCACATGGTCGAGCGCCATCTCGACGACACGGCCGATACCGTACTTGTCGACCTCGTGCATGCTGAACGCCTTGATGCCGTGCTCGCGCAGGATGCGCCGCTCGCCGGCGTCGACGTCGCGCAGGCCGATGTACACGAGCTTATGCGGCTTCAGGAGCGGCTTCACCCACGAAAACTCGTCTACCTTCTCTCCGATGCCGAGCAGGAACGAGAGCGGCATACCATGAATGTTGCCTATGCGGAACCGAGTGAGCGGATTCAGAAGCGGCGGAGGACAGCGCCAAGCAGGAGCGCGTACCGGAATCCGTAGTTTCGGCTGTGTTGATATCCGCGTGTGCGTCTACCCAGACAACGCATGCATCCGGATACTTCCTATGCCACGTCAGTTAGGATCCGACGCCGGGCGCGTGATGCAATAGGACATACTCCAAGGTGCCGGAAATAGTGCCCATGGCCTGCGCTCGTCGTACGTGAGCTACACCGAGGACTAATATCGGATGGTGAGACCTACCAGGGAGTGATCACCGCCCAAGGTGAGAGGCAGCTGACCCTTCTTCGCGTGATCACCTACGGCCTGAGCGACGGCCTGACAGACCCGGGAGACGTAGCGGGGGTTCTTGAGCTTGCCAATGGGAGGATCATCCTCGGCGGCAATCTCCTCAAACTGGTGGTGGCCGTCAAACTGAACCTTCCAGCCAAGTTCTGCGAGCTGCTCTGGGAGCCCCGCCTCAACGAGGTGGATAGGACCCTTGTCCACTCCGAGCTTAGCCTGCGGGAAGGTGTAAGCGCTTGAACTTGAGGGGAGGAACGTAGTGGGTGCTGACATACCTGTCCGCCTCTGAAAGCCAACGGAATCGGTGGTCAACGCGTGTGCGCGTCGTGGTGATTGTTTCCTCACCTGAAGGGACAGCCCACGATCTACTGAATTGATTAGCCGAGGAGGTACGCGAGAGAGGCGGGAGGAAGCCTACCGCCAGAGTCTTGGGGTCAGGAAGGAAGCGGGAAACAGAGGATTCGAGATGGGTGGCCATTGCGCGTCAAAAGAGTATTGTGAGGGTGAAGATGAGGGTAGAAAGCAAGTCCGAAGTGGCGGAGGAGGCCTAGGGAACAAACGCGGTCGTATAAGAGCTCTCTATGGACGCCTAGAGGACTGCTGAACCAAGTTCCGGAAATCAGGACGCCGTCTCGTGACGGGTGATCTAATCTAATCTCCACGCGCAACGGCGGCGGTCTGATCTCCAGAGCCTAAGAATAGGGCCCGATGTTGTCACCATCAACCACTGCGAGAGCTGTGGACGAGACGACGACGACATGCCGCGCTCTCCGGGCCACCGCCCACCGCCGCACGCTGCACGCCGCTGCCTCAAGGCCTCTTCGGATTGGTCGACACAAGTCTGGCTTTCTGATTATAGCCGGGTATATATACCCCACCCCCTTCCCCTCCTCCCCCCGCAGCTCCCTCTTCGACCACCATGTCTGGCGCGAGCACCCCAGTCTCCAGGTCGGGCAGGTCCACACCGCTGCACTTCCGCGATGTCGTAGGTACCGCGCATCGTGTAACCTGCACATAAGCTCAGTAGCTTCCATGCAGGTGCACGACGTGATCAGACATTTCAGACACGAGAAGGACTCTGAAGCGCACAGGGTACGCGCCGTCATGTTCATCGTGCCGAGGATATGCGACGATTGTCCACAATCCCCCACAGATCTTTCGTCAGTCCGCTGGCCACAAGCCCAAGGGTGCCCTCCCACAGACAGTGAATCCGGCTGAGGAGACCGTGCCGGGCATCGAGCACCCGGGCAGCACCGGTGTCATCTACTGCTCCGACCGTGCCATGGCCAACGGTTTCTCCTACGCGTCTTCGCACGAGTGGGCGAACCTCGGCCAGGGTGCCCCAGAGGTCGGCCAGATTCCCGGGGCGCCCCCTCGCCCTACGAGCATTCCTCTTCCCGTCGACTCGCTCGAGTACGCGCCTACTACCGGTGTCAAAGGTAGGCCGGATCCAGCGGGGCATCAAATCTTCGAGTCCGGTGCCTGATGCTTTGGCATCGCCACCAGCGCTACGTGAGGCAGTTGCAAACCTCTACAACGAACAGTACCGCCAGGGCAAGCTCAGCCAGTACACCTACGAGAACGTCTGCATTGTCCCCGGTGGTCGTTCCGGTCTTTCACGCGTTGCGGCCGTCGTCGGAGACGTCTACTGCGTATGTGTCTCGCAATCGAGAATCGTGTAACTGGTGCATCCAGTCTTACAGTTCTGCAGTCATACCAGATACCCGATTACACCGCATACGACCAGGTCCTGAGTGCCTTCAAGCGCCTTGTGCCAGTTCCCACTGCGTATGACAATGCAACACGCAGAACAGGACAATATTGACGTCAATCCATCAGTCTAGACGCAGAGAACAACTACAAGCTGAATGTGGAGCAAATACGGAAAGACATCCGTACGCAAGGTTTGGAAGTCGTTCTCGCTTCCAACCCTCGCAATCCAACAGGCCAGGTGATTGAGGGAGAAGATTTGAAATCCCTGGTCAATGTCGCACGCGAATCTTCTGCCACGCTCGTCCTGGATGAGGTGAACGCCTTTCCCTACTGGAGTGATTTCTATTGGACTCAGCCCGCGTTGTTCAGTTCTACTCCTGGTACATGTACCCCGAGGATGGCAAGGAAGAGGAGCAGCTTGGAAGGTCCATTTCCTCTGCAGAGTTCATCGACAACGTCAACCAGGTGAGTTCTCAAGTACCTATCGCAGAGGCTGTCACGGCTTACGTCCGTGATCTAGGACCCGGTTGTTATCGTGAATGGTCTCACAAAGGTACATATCAGCAAGCGGGCTCCATATTGCTGTGTTCGCTAAACGAGACGTCTAAACAGAACTGGCGTCTTCCTGGCTGGCGAGTTTGTTGGGTTCTCGGCCCCAAGAACCTGATCACCGCACTCTCCCAATCTGGCTCCTTCCTTGACGGAGGCGCTAACCACCCGTAAGCCCAGGTCGACGAGAAAAGTATCGGGGGCGTAGCCTGACCCCTGTCTTAGACTTCAGTTGGCCGCTATCCCCCTCCTCGAGCCGGGCCGCGTCATGGAGGAGAAGATCGCGCTGCAGAAATCCTTCAAGCATAAGCGCGACCACGTCCTCCGGCGCCTGGAGGAGCTCGGGCTGAAGGTCGATGTGCCCCCTGTTGCGACGTTCTACATCTGGCTCAACCTTGAGAAACTCCCGGCTCCCTTGAACAACGGCCTGACGTTCTTCGAGGAGCTATTAAAGGAGAAGACGATTGTGATTCCTGGCATCTTCTTCGACATCAACCCCGCGCATCGCCGGAACCTCTTCCACTCACCTTGCCACCACTTTGTGCGTCTGTCGTTTGGGCCGCCGCTCGAAGACCTAGACAAGGGTGCGTGGACCTCTGCTGTGACCGAGCTATCCAAGACTCACTGGTGCCGGCGCACAGGTTTGGACGCGATCGGGCGCGTGTTGCGCAAGGCAAAGAAAGAGGGTGGCCATGCGTTCGGGCACAGTTATAAGAAGAGCGTCGACGGCGTGCACCAGCTCGACAAACTGATCTAGACGGCAGTGCGGAGCACCTGCACTGACGGGACGCCCCGATCTCGGTCCCGCACGATGAGGACTCGGACCGAAACCGGAGTACTCCACAGAGACGAACCTGAGACGACCATGAAGAGAGATAGGACGGAATACATACCAACGTGTACAACGCATACTTAGCCTACGAGACGACAATCTTACAGGCATGATACCGTTCACTCACTCTGCATGCGTGCATATCGACGCTGTCAGTGTGTACGACCGCCATCCTTCAATGACTGCGCGAGACACCGATCGGGAGTGGGTAGGGCAACAGGATCGCAAAGCAACCCCCCTGCGCCAGTCCGCATCTCGGCTCATCTCTAGCTGACAAGGGTATCCTGCATCGCATTCTGAACTCGCCGTGGTCTTTGTCTTACACGCGCTGACCCTTTTCTCAGAGTTCGGACTCTACTGTGGAAGATGCATTTGACTTTGCCCGATCGTGAGTTCCCCTCGCTTATGCGTGTCTACGTATACGATTCACGCGAAGCGACGCGTGCCATTGATGTGAGACAGACATCATGCGGGGCACACGACTTCAAGCAAACGCCCCGAGTCGCTCGCTGCTCGCTCATCGCCCTTGGTCCCAGGTCTCGCCGGGATGACGACAGCTCCAGTGCCAGTGCATGGCGACAGCATTCCGAGACTCCGAGTGCGAGGACGGAGCGCAAGCGAGGGCGAGCGAAGCCCGATGTCTCAGTCGCACTCCACCCGCGGCCGTCGTGGCGTCGTGGCGTTGCGAGGGTGTGGACACAAGGCAGAGCACTTCGCCGGCCTCCGCCACCAGGTCGGCGCCGCACACTCGGGTGAAGCGGCATATCCGATGAGAGAGGCCTCGCATGAGTGTAGTGATACGCATCCCTTCCCGGCAGTGTTGGCACAGTCCACCAACTGTCGACCGGGTTGACCAGTCCGCCGGACCCGGGCGACAGTTGTCCAAGTCGACGGTTGACTTTCGCACGCCGGATGACTACGGCGGCGCCTCCCGGACCGTCATGTCCGAGGCGCGAGACTCGCGCGTTCCCGCTAAGTGCCGTCGAATAATTTGTGCTAGATGCTCGGTGGCGCATCCATCTCCCGCGTGTAACGCGACAATAGACCTACAATACAATCTATGGATTCATACAAACCGTCAGAGCTAGTTGCTGATTGTCAATCTCGAATTCCTGCTCATCACCAGCTGCTTCCTCCCCATCAGCATCCATGTCGAGAACCTCCCACAGCGCGAGTTCATCGTCCAGCACCGGCATACTCGACGCCTCCACTTGCTTCTGCCAGCACTCTGTTTGGAAGTCGAACAGGTTGTCGAGGGTGAGGCGATGCACTGAAGGGAATGCAACATCAGCACCAGCCGGGTCTTCATCATTGTTCCCTCTGTGCTTTTGTGCGGTCAGCAGGGTCCTGTAAATCAATCACAGTTGTGGATGTGGACGAGGAGTGAGGCACTTGCAGGTTGGATCCAGCACTCCTTGGGAGGTAGGGTTTCTGGGAGATCTAATGTCATGAAGCCCGCCATGATTACACAACTGTACACTCACAAGCACACTCAATGTCAATAGTGCTGACCCCGCAGGCTATCGGCGCGCTGCTCGCTCGCGACCCGCTTCTCGAAGCACTTCATGCACCAAACCTTGACCTTGTCGTGGCCGAGAGTGGCTTCGGGGGGCAGTCGATCTATATAACCCGGATGATCATGGAGCAATGACCTGTACAATTGACGCCTCAAGAGATCTTGGACCTGCTTGGTCTTTGTATAAAGCTAGGCAGACATTGCAGACAACATCGGGCACGGTAGCGCAAAGTGTCGAGGCGGCAGTGAGCGATCAAGATAGATGAATTAAGCGCCCTGTTGCGCGTAGCTACTCAGCCAATCAGAAGCCGTTCCTGAGAGTCATCCAGGGTGGGAAAGTCTACGGTGTCGAGTCGCCCGCAAGTCGACCAGGCGACAGTCTGCAAGTCGCCGTGAGTCTTCCGCAGACTCGAGCAGACCGTGCCAACACTGCTTCCCGGGTTTATGTATGCGACGCGTGTACGAGAGCGCGTTCCGTGTATAAATCACCGACGGACGTGCATGCAGGGCGCGGAGCACACCTGCGCCTTGCAGATTTCGCCCGGTCTGCTTCTGGCCCGCCCTGCGCGGACGAGATGAGCACAGGTCAAGGTGCGTCCCGGCCCCCGGATCTGAGGAAGGGTGCGGGTGCTGATGTGTGGTGGGTCGGGGCTTTACAGCATACCTCGAGCCGAAAGGCGCGTCCCCCGCCCAGGACGAGAGCACGAGCGGGTGCGGGAGCGCGGCCTCGACAGACATGGAGGCCAAGGACTACCGGGCGCTGTACCCGAACGTCGACGAGCGGAAGCTCGTGCGGAAGATCGACATCTGGATTGTGCCTGCCTTGACCGTCCTGTACTTCCTCGCGTTCCTCGACCGGTGGGTAGGACCATCTTCGCTGCCCTGGATCTCGTCTCCGCGCAGGGCATCGTGTACTGACTGTATGTGGACAGGGTGAACATCTCAAACGCAGCGCTGTTCAGTTTGAAGCAGGATCTGAAGCTCACCGGTGACCAACTCAATACGGCGCTCGTGATATTGTGAGTACTACCGTGCCGCATACAAGTCTGTGCATATCACTGATTGCCCAGGATGCAGCTTTGTGCCTTATGTCGTCTTTGAAGTTCCCTCGAACATTCTCATGAAGCGGTTCAAGCCCCACGTCTGGCGTAAGTCGGGCTCATTCCGAGAGGCATCCATAGCACGAGCACTGACCCGACGCGCGACGCAGTGCCGCTGTCGATGTTCGCCTTCGGGCTGATCACCGTCCTGCAGGGCTTCACGCAAAACTTCGGGGGGCTCATCGCGACGCGCTTCTTCCTCGGGCTCGCCGAGGCGGGCTTCCTCCCCGGCTGCTGCTACATGATCTCGATGTGGTACAAGCGCTCAGAGGTCCAGAAGCGCTTCTCCTTCCTCTTCTCGTCCACCGCGCTCGCCGGCTCCTGCGGCGGCCTCCTCGCGAGCGCGATTGGGAAGATGGACGGCATGCGCGGGTACCACGGCTGGCGCTGGATCTTCATCCTCGGTGCGTGCGCGCTCTGCTCGCTGGTCAGGGGCGGGCTGTGCCGAGCTGACGGGTGTGCACTCTGATACATTCAGAGGGCACGCTGACCACCGTCTTGGCCGTCGTGGCGTACTTTGTTCTTCCTGACTTCCCGGAGGACGCGGACTGGCTCGCGCCGGACGAGAAGGAGTTCCTCAAGGCACGCCTGTGCGAAGACGTCGGGCCCTCTAGACATCATGACCCGTTCACCGTCAAGAGCGTGCTCGCCGTATTCAAGGATGGTCGGTCCCATTCTAAGTTTCTCCTGTGGCGCCCGAGTCCTGACCATGCGCCGCCGTGCGACAGTCAAGATGGTTTTCGGGCCGCTCATGTACTTTGGCCTGATCGTCCCCGCATACAGCGTCGGTGCGTCCCGCGTCCCCTCCTCCCCCCACTGGGCTGCTCCTCACCACCTGCTCCCCTGCAGCGTACTTTGCGCCGACGATCATCCAGACGTTCGGGCACAGCGTGATCGAGACGCAGCTGCTGTCCGTCGCGCCGTGGGCGTGCGCGTTCGTCGTCACCATGGCCGTCGCGGCCGCGTCCGACTACGCGCAGCGCCGGTTCGTGTTCGCCGCGGGCGGGATCGCGCTCGGGCTCGCGGGGTACCTCATCCTGCTCGTCGTGCACGACCACGCGTGGCTCGAGTACGGCGCGCTCTTCATCGCGATGGGCGGCACGATCTCCGCGATGCCGATCGTGCTGTGCTGGTTCGAGACGAACTGTGAGCGTTCCACGCGTCCTGGGCACGCGCGAGGCCGGCGGCGCTGACGGGGTGGACAGTGAGCAACCACCACAGACGGGCGGTGGGCACGGCCACGCAGATCGGGTTCGGGAACAGTGAGTGCGCCTGCCATCTTGGCCCGGGCGGCTCGAGTCACTCACCGGGATACGTACCAGTTGGCGGGATTATCTCCGCGTATTCGTTCCTCGCAAAGGACGCGCCAAAGTACATCCCCGGGTACTGCATCTGCATCGGGTTCACCGCGCTCGCGATGCTCTCCTCGATCGGGTACTACGTCGCCGTCATCGTCGAGAACCGGCGGCGGGACCGGCTCGCGGCGCAGGGCACGGAGAGCGCGGAGACGCTCGGGCTGGACAAATCCCAGCTGGGGGACCTCCACCCGGACTATCGGTACTACCTCTGAGGAGGTATTTATGGTGTTGTGGACGTTTCTTGCTCTCGGTATATTTCACGAACCTGATAGGCTGTCCGTCATGTTACACTCACTTATTTCGCGTCTTGTCTCGTAACGCATGCAGAGCCAACGATACAGCAGAGCCATTCGGCGTCCTGTGATTTGTCGACGTCGACGTTGGTGTGCTACAGCTGCTGCAGAATTAATACGGGCAGTGGGCATCCGTGTTTGTCTTGTGGCTCGGTACTAGCACGTTCAGCCAATCACCGACGCGTTTGGGGGGGCTTTTGTGGAGTTCCCCGCGTGTAGGCATGCCAGGTTTGTGTGTCGAGCAGTGAACCTCAAGAGAGGGACAATCTCGAAGTTGGTTTATCATCTGCTACACAGCTTGAATATGTGCAGGATCAGTCGGATGGTCACATGTAGGGCAGATAGCCTGTGCAGGTGCCCCGCACTCCCCCGCGTTTCGTGATCGTCGGGGAGGAGAGCGCTGTGCTGGGCTGACAGCTCCCCACCGGATCTCATCCGGTCCCGCGCCCACAACGTCGGCCCCCGCGCTCGCCAGGCTTCCGCGAGGTCATGAGACACCCGGCTTCGTCTCGCGCGGCCTTGCGCTGGCCCGGCTTCCGGTCGCAGATTCGCGGCCGTGCTCCAGCAGCCTGAGCGGGCTTGACCTCGTCTTCGCCATCGTCCTCCCCACATCCTCGTAGCTTGACCCCTCGCCGCTGCTGTATCTGTTGGTCTGCTCGCGATTAGTCTTCGTCGAATCGCTAACATGCTCCGCTCGATCGTCCGTGCTCCCTCTGCGGCTGCGGCGTTGCGAATCAAGGCACGAAGCGCCGCCGCCTCCGCCGCCGTCGTCCAGCGGAGACATGCTTCGTACTACAACGCCGACGTGGCAGGATTGACAGACGAGCAGGCCGAGGTCTGTACCAACACCCCTAAGACTGGCCAGGTGATGACCGAGTCCGACCTATCCTTCTGCAGTTCAAGAACGCCGTCGCAGACTTTGCCGAGCGTGAGGTCGCCCCGCGCGCCGCCGAGATCGACAGGAGCAACAACTTCCCAGCGGTGAGCATCTTGATCTTCGGGCACTGCCCAGTGCTTCGCATGCGAGCCGAGCACTCTTCCGTTCCCCGTACCCCGCGTACAACTGCTGCTTTGCGCCTGCGCCTGGAAGAGACACTGACCCCGCGCGGCTCCAGGACCTGTGGGAGAAGCTCGGCGACATGGGCCTGCTCGGCATCACTGTCAAGCCCGAGTACGGCGGGCTCGCGCTCGGCTACTTCAACCACACGCTCGCGATGGAGGAGCTCTCGCGCGCGTCCGGCTCCGTCGCGCTCTCGTACGGCGCGCACTCCAACTTGTGCGTGAACCAGGTGCGTCCCGCTCCCTGCGCGTGTCACACAGCAGGAGGGGCGCTCAACCCTGTCCTCGCGCGCGCAGATCCACCGGTGGGGAACGGACGCGCAGAAGCAGAAGTACCTGCCGGACCTCATCGCCGGCAGGAAGGTCGGCAGCCTCGCGATGAGCGAGCCCGGCAGCGGGAGCGACGTCGTGAGCATGCGCCTCCGCGCAGACAAGGTCGACGGCGGCTGGAAGCTCAGCGGGAACAAGTTCTGGTGCGTCCCCTCCCGCTGCGCCAGCGGTCACCAAGCGCGTGCTGACAGCGCGCGCAATGTGTAGGATCACGAACGGGCCGACTGCGTCGACGCTGGTTGTGTACGCCAAGTCGTCGCCGGAGAAGGGCTCGAAGGGGATCACGGCGTTCGTCATCGAGCGCGGCTTCGCAGGCTTCTCGACGCACCAGAAGCTCGATAAGTTCGGTATGCGCGGGAGCGACACCTGTGAGCTCGTCTTCGAGGACTGCTTCGTGCCCGATGGTCTGTGTGTGCCCTCTCCCTGACCGTCCTGCGTGCTAGCTGACGTTCTCGTCGGCAGAGAATGTACTGGGCCCCGTGGACGGTGGCGCGAAGGTCCTCATGTCCGGGCTCGACCTCGAGCGGCTGGTCCTGAGCGGCGGTCCGCTCGGGCTAACGCAGGCCGCGTTCGACATCGCGGTAGAGTACGTGCACGACCGGAAGCAGTTCGGCCAGCCCGTCGGAGAGTTCCAGCTCATGCAAGGTATGCTATGCATCCCCCTCGTTGTGGTCGGTGAGTTGACGCGTGTACTGCAGGCAAGATCGCGGACATGTACACGAAGCTGAATGCGTCGCGCTCGTACGTGTACGCAGTCGCGAAGGCGTGCGACGCGGGCAAGGTTAGCCGGAGGGTACGTAGTTCTCGCGCGTCCCGCTCTGCTGGCAGACACCGACGTTGCCGATAGGACTGTGCCGGTGCGATACTGTACTCGTCGGACCGCGCAGTCGAGGTCGCTCTCGAGGCCATGCAGTGTCTCGGCGGGAACGGGTATATCAACGGTGCGTATCTCATCCGCGCCGCCACGCATCGGCTGCTCACTCCAGTGTCGCTGTATTTCTAGACTACCCGACTGGACGCATACTGCGCGATGCTCGCTTGTACACTGTCGGGGCTGGAACGCAGGAGATTCGGCGGATGCTCATCGGCCGGGAATTCAACGAAGACTTTAAGCGGCGTGCATCATGAGCCTTCCTGCTCTCGGATATGTGCTCGGACATAGCATCCAAGGTTCACATTCAAGCCTCATCCCCAGCCCACATTGTATGTATCATAGCCACTATATATCCCGGACGTTGACGACGCTGCCCTGTCGTCTTCTCTTTCCACGAGTCATCTCATCGTCTGTAAGTCCTCGCCCCTGTCCAGACGCAGGCGCAGATCGTACAACGTTCAGCTGTGCCTGGTCTCGTCAGTTCTCTGCTCATGATCAGCGCAAAGGGACCCTTGCCCTTGGCGGGGCAGTTGTGGCGCGGCCCGGTGCGCGTCCGGTGTGATCGAGGCCGCAAAATGCGTCCTTTCTGAAATTTGGATGCGCCAATGTGATCGGCGGCAAGCCAAACTGGTGTGCACAGTTTTTGTGGATCTGACGCTCTATGTACCCTCATCCTACAGTAACCGTCGAGCATGTCCAGGATACGACCCGGCTTGATTTCTGAGTGTGTCGCGCACTGTTGGGTGCCCGACAGTCGCGCGGCGGATGATGTGACTCGTCGGTGAACGGGCGCCGGGGGGGGAGAGGCGAGAGCTGGTGCCAAAAGAGGCTAGCATCGGGGACGTCGAGCAGGAGGCGAATGTGGGGTCGAGTGATGTGCGGCGGGAGGGCAGCGAGCGAGGCGGGTGTCATTCGCCGGGCGTAATGTTCATCAGCCGTGCCTCTGCGCGAGTGCAGAATGAATACCAGCTGACTCGACTGCCCTGGCGCCAGCTCGCCTCAAAACCCTTGCGCGGGGCGCGCAGCTGTCGACTTGCTTTCTCGCTCCGACCGCCAGCCAGCAAGCTACCGCACCGTCGTCTCCGACCCCGCGCGCGCCCAGGATGAGTGCCACCCGTACGTCGTGCTTCGCTCGCGCGCGCTGTCCTTGTACACACCGTTGACGCGCATGGGTCCTGTGCCCAGGCCAATCGTCGGCGTCGCTGCAGGACCACCGTGATGTCACCTCGCCAGACGTCGAGAAGCAGTACAACCTCGCGCCGTACATCTCGGCCGACGGCGGCGACTACAAGACGCGTTTTCCCAACATCGACGAGGCCAAGGTGGTCCGCAAGATCGACGTGCGCGTCGTGCCGGTCCTATGTATCCTGTACCTCCTCGCGTTCCTCGACCGGTGAGTGGCTTATTCACATGTTCGCCGCCTCGCACGCTCATTGTACGTCGTCATTCAGCGTAAACATCTCCAACGCGGCGGTATTCGGGCTGAGGCAGGATCTGAATCTCGGAGGCAATGAATTCAACACAGCTTTGGTCGTCTTGTACGTGTACCCCCATCGGGACCTTCGCGATCACGAGCTTACTCCCCGTCCTTCAGCTTCGCGCCATACGTCCTCTTCGAGATACCTTCAAACGCTCTGCTGAAGCATTTCAAGCCCCACGTCTGGCGTACGCCGTCTGTACCTCGCTTGCATTGATGTGAACTGAACCGCAGTTCTTACCTTAGTGCCACTATGCATGTTCCTCTTCGGACTGATCACGATGCTTCAAGGGTTTACGCACAGCTACGGCGGCCTCATTGCTACGCGGTTCTTCCTCGGCGTCGTCGAGAGCGGCGTCTTCCCCGCATGTTTTTACCTCATCGCAATGTGGTACAAGCGCGCAGAAGCGCAGAAGAGATACTCGTTCTTCTTCTCCTCGACCACCCTCGCCGGCGGCTTCGGCGGCCTGCTTGCGAGTGCGATCGGCAAGATGGACGGCGTGCGGGGTTACCGCGGCTGGCGCTGGATCTTCATCATCGGTGGGTCACGCCTTCCTGCCTTTCGGGGGCGAATGCTGACTGTGTGATACAGAGGGTGTGGTTACATGCGTCGTCTCAGCTATCCTGTACTTTGCCATCGCGGACTTCCCTGAAGAAGTCACGTGGCTGAGTAAGGAGGAGAAAGAGTTCGTGAAGGCTCGTCTGTACGAGGACGTTGGCCACTCCAAGCGACATGAGCCGTTGACTCCGAAGAGCGTCCTTGAGGTCTTCAAGGATTGTACGTGACTTCCACAGCGGCCTGTTTCTGCAGGAACTAACTCTCATCCGCAGGGAAGATCATTGTCGGAGGCTTCATGTACCTCGGACTCATCGTGCCCGCATACGGCTATGGTGAGTGTTCTGCCCCCCCCCCCCCCCCCCCCCCCCCCCAAATACCACGTTTCCTCACATTAATTACCCAGCGTACTTCGCCCCCAGCATCATTCAGTCGCTCGGAAACGGTGCGATCAGGACGCAGCTTCTCTCCGTACCGCCCTGGGCGTGCGCATTCGCGCTCGCGATGATCACCGCGACGCTCTCAGACTGGCTCCGGCTCCGGTTCGTGTTCGTGCTGATACCGACGGCGGTGTCGCTCGCGGGCTTCATCATCCTGCTCGTCGTACACGACAACAAGCACCTGCAGTACGCCGCGCTCTTCCTCGCCGCGATGGGCACGTACGCGGCGATGCCTATCATCGTGTGCTGGTTCAACACCAACCGTGAGTGCCGCGAACAGCCATCTTGTCTTGCACACTGATATCCGCCTCGCAGTGGGAGGCCACCACAGAAGAGCAGTCGGCACCGCGTGGCAGGTCGGCTTCGGTAACAGTACGTCCCCCCCTCCTCCCCCCACCTTGCTTTATCTAGACAAGTCACCTTTGACCGCACAGTCGGCGGTATCATCGCCGTGTTCTCGTTCCTCTCGAAGGACGCACCGAAGTACATCCCGGGCTACAGCATCTGCATCGCCTTCATCGGGCTATCCGTGCTCGCCAACACCGTCTACTTCCTCGGCGTCTCGTGGGAGAACCGGAGAAGGGACCAGCTCCAGGCCAAGGGCGCGTACGACGGCCTGTCGCAGGACGAGAAGAAGCGGATGGGCGACCTCAACCCGGACTACCGCTACTTCCGCTGAGCGCGCACCGCCGCGTTGGGGGGAGGTACATATCACTCGAAGAAACCACCCTGGGCGTACGGCGTGCGCTGCCGGCGCTCAGAGACGCGCCTGCCGCGGCGCGCACACGACGACACGCGCGCGCACGACAGGACACCAAAAATGAACGTCACGACTGGACATACGGTACGCGTCACGCACGCGCCGCCGGAGCGCGTTAATGTGTACGAGTAGTGGGACGGCGTGCATTCCCTGACCGGAACGGTATACCTGTAGCTTATACTTCACACCGATTTCTGTACATCTTGATACGCCAGCATGGACGAATCTCAAACGACCCTTGATGAGGTTGACTGCTTGCTTTGTGCATTGCGAGACAAGACGAGAACCAAATTGGCGCAACATGGTGACGAGGGGTCTCGGAGGGGCCTAGGTTGCGCCGACGCGCGTTGACTCGTGCCGATGATGCGGGAATGCGCTCTCTCAACAATTCCAGACGGATTGTGACCTGTTGTGGATCTTTTTCCAGCGCAGAAACTGGGACAACGACTTTATGAAGAAGGTCAGGACAGAGCAGGCCTCGGTCACTGCTCGGGAGTCGGAATCACCGGGGGCTCCGATTGGTGAAAAGCGCGTCAGATCACTCTCACGTGCCTAATGTGACAATGGGACAGAGCTGCGGACGCGCCCCCTGGGCCCCCCTGCGACCTGCGATCTGCTCTTGTAGTAGGTTTGCTCTTCGAGTCTCGCCTATAGCGACGTTCGAACAAGGTCTGTTGACGCCATCAGTAGCTATTTGCTATAGCCTCCATGGCACGGCTAATGTAGGTGCGTTGAATACAAGCGACGTCTAGGAGCCCAACTTGATATCTCCCCCCACTGTAGCGGGGGCAGACGGTAGACTACGTCCGTTCCGCGTTGTTCTACACAAGCGAAAATGAAACGTGTATGCTGTAAATGTCCGTCGGAAATAGAACTGTGGAGGTGAGAAATTGACTGGATGAGGCTGACGTCTCAGGAATTCTACGGTCAGCCTCTTGTGTCTTCGTTTGGGGTCCGGACGCCTCTCTGGCCCTGTTCTTCCGGCCGTTTCTCTGCTTCATCTGGTTGACCGGGTCTCGAGCTGCTCTGTGCCGCTTGTCTCTCCTCCTGAAGATGAATCCCTCGCTGCACCCAGCCCACGTCCTGGCTGCGCTGCAGGCCGCCTCTCCGACCAAATCCGTCGGGTACCCCCAGACTCAGCCGCAGCAACCTATCGCGCTTAACCCAGCCGCTATACAAGCACTCCTATACGCGCAACATCAACAAGCACGAGGTTGGCCTGCTATCGAACACGACGCCTGCCTCGACCACCCGCACGGAGCAGGAGTCCCGCAGCTTCCACCTGTCGCTCTCTATCAGCACGTCGACCACAACGGCATGCCCCGGGATGTGGTCGGGCAACAGCTGCACCCCCAGCAACTCCTTGCGTTCCACCAAGCTCAGCTCGCCCAGCAGGCGCACGCTCAGCAGTTCTACCAAATGGTCCACCCGCCGGTCACCGTTCGGCCCCCGAAAGACAAGTTTGTCTACGTGCAGCAGGAGGTCAAAGAGGCTGCCAACCCGGAGTTAGTGGCTGCGATCAAGAAGCGCGCGCTGTTTGTCGCGCCGCCCGTACCTGCTGCACGCATTCGCATTGCGCAGGCGTGCGAGAGGTGCCGGAAGCGGAAGACCAAGGTGCGTATCCAGCACCCGCTTTTCGCTTTCAAATGGTCTGAAAATGGGGGGGGTAGTGCACCGGCGAGAGACCCAAGTGTACCCGGTGCGAGAAGCGCGGGTTCGACTGCGAGTACGTGGAGGAACACCGCGCGAACAGGACGAAGAAGGCGGTCGCTGATCGCGCCGAGGCTGTCCGACAAGCGCAAGGATACGCGATGTACGGCCAAGACCCAACCATGCTTGTCGACCCCTCTGCGCTGCCTCTCTGTCCTCCTGCCGGCGCCTCGTACTCCTCTTCCTCTGGGTACTCTGTTGCTAGTGCATCCTCTCTGCCGCCGCCCCTCGTCGGGGGCTATCTGAACGGTCAGCATCTCTTCCCTCAGGCCCATCCCTCCCGCTCGTCGTCTTCTGGCTACCCGTCCGAGTACTCTCTGCCTCCTACGCCTGCAATCATGGTCGATGGCCGTCTTCTCGCTTCTCCACAGATGCACTCCCTAGCCCCCGCACCGCCCCCTGCCTCTCGTCCCCGTGCTAGTTCTCGTGCTAAGGGGCGTGCCACTCCTATCAAGTCTTCTGGAAGCTCCCAAGCCATGTCGCGGTCTACGTCTGCCATGTCCATTGACTATCCTGCGATGCTGCCGCCGCCGCTCAGCGGCTCGCCCTCCTGCGAGGCGTGCGTCTCTGAGATGTCCCATTGCGAAGCTTGTGTCGCAGAGAAGAACTCTTTGCAGTGAGTCCCCAGGGTCCTACATTTAATTGGCCGTGGACCTGTATCCTGAGAGCGATGCCATGACTGTTTATGCTAAAGCTACACTTCATCCTTAGCCCATCGCAGCAGCTCATAGGTATTCATGAATCGCGGTCCATGCCCGCTGAAGTCAGCGCGGCCGGACAAGGCGACTCCACCGCTGGCGAACGCCTCCGCGGCACGCAACAGATCATGTTCGCCCTCTCACAGGTCCTCGCCAAGCAAACTGCCGAACGCCCCGCGGCCCCGCCGAGTACCCCCAACGACGCGTCGACGCCGGCCGTCCCGCCGCCCCTCACACGCGATGGCTCGAACTCGTCGTCCTCGTCCGGCTCAGCCGCGCAGACCCCGATGGACTACTTCTCGTACCCGCACGCGAGCCTGGCCGGCCCCTGCGGCGCGCTCTCGCCCGCGACGCGCGACATGATGAAGGCCTCGGAGAGCATGGCCGCGGCGGAGGCGCACTACGGCATGTACCCGTCCTCGTCTGGGATCTCAGAGGCCGAGGGCTTGCCCCACGTGCACGAGGGCGAGGAGGAGATGCGGTTCGGCGAGGTCTTCCAATCGGCGTTCTCTGCTACCTCGGAGTTTATGCAGGAGTAGTAGTATCAGTCGCGATCCCGGGGCACTGTCTTTTCGCGATGCGATAGTTCTTCGTTGGTATGTATGGATGTACCTGGATGGCAATGGCGGTGCCTTGGTTGTGTATTCTTCTGAACTTCGGGATGGCCGACGTAGCCGAGTTCGGACCCATATGGACCCACGATCGAGGGCGGGGTGCTTACGTAATATGCCGAGAACAGCAGGCGAGGGGAGCAAGAGATCGGGTTCTCTGAGGACGAGCGGGGAGTGTCCGTCGACGACTCGGGGCTCGCCCTGCGCCGCTGCTGAGCGCTGAGCGCTGAGTACCATGGCCCCCTCCGCTCCTCCTCGCCTCTCACCGTCTGCCCCGCTCCCGCCGTCCCGTTGGCCATGTCCCCCTCCGCGTCCGCGTCCTCGGGCTCGTCCGCGCCTCAGGCTGCCACACCCACAGACACAGACGCCGCCCCGCAGCCACAGCAGTCTCCGCACAGCCCCGCAAGGGAGTTGCCCGTGTTCGAGTTCACGAAGCGCAAGCGGTGGGCGGACCTGCTCATCACCGAGCTCAACGACACCGTCATCCTCGTCCTCTCCGATACTTGCCAGGTGTGGTACTGCGGGAATGCAGTCACGGACCTCCTCGGCTGGCGGGACGACGAGCTCGTTGACGGGGACCTCATCGACCTCATGAACAGTGCGTCCCATCTCCCCTTACTCCACGCGTATCGCGCCTCACGCAAGCGACTGCCACAGCGGACGACCGCGCGAACTTCCGCGCCGCGTTCGCGGAGAGCGTGCGCGCGAAGACGGAAATGCTTGCGTACGCACGCCTCCAGTGCAAGAACGAGTTCTACGTCGCGAGCGACTTCCGCTCCGCCCCGCGCGAGGTCCTCTTCGAGATCCGTGGCCGGCCGCACTTCCTCCCCGCGTCGGACGAGTTCAAGTGCTACTTCGCCATGGCCCAGCCTTACCCAAGCCGCAACACCGCGATGTGCGTCCCTCTCCCCTCTCTCACTCTCGGGCCTTCTCGCGGCCGTGCGCGCCGCGCTATCTGCCCGCTTTTACGTACAACTGTTGATCGTGTCCCGCGGGTGTCAGGCTGAACACGTTCCTCGAGCTCAAGATGGAGAACGAGCGGCTGCAGCAGCGCGTGGCGCAGCTTCGTGCCCAGTCCCAGGCCCTCGACGGCACGTCCGCGGGCGAGAGCTTCTACGCGAGCTCGGACTCTTTTGGTTCCTCCGGCGACGGGCAGCCCGCCGGGTTCAGCCTCCCAGGCGCGGCCGGCCTCGCACCGGAGATGGACGACGACGGCCCGCGGAAGAAGGTGCGTGGACGTGCGGTCGGACGCTGTCGCACATTGCTCATATGTCGGCCTGCAGGCGAAGAGATTGGCGGCGGAGCAGCACGTATGCGTTACGTGTGGGCGGACGGACTCGCCAGAGTGGCGGAAGGTAGCGTACCCGTTATCTGCCGCGCTTCGTACGCTCAATCGGCTATACGTCCGTCAGGGTCCAATGGGTCCGAAGACGTTGTGCAACGCATGCGGGCTGAGATGGGCGAAAAAGGCGCGCAAAGCGAGCGATGCGGAGGGCGAGGGCGAGACACCGCAGGGATCAAATTCTGGTGCCTTATACTGAGCTTTCGCTGGTCTGTGGTCCCCATGCCTTTTGTATCGTACACTACTCGTAGAGTACACACGCAGACCTGGTTTTTCTTGGACAACACTATCAGTCGTGGGCGCCAGCGACGCTCGTCTAGGGCCGTTGGCGCCTGCCAGAGTCGAACACAGCTTGCCTCTGGTCTCGATCGATCGCAGCATGCGAGACAACCGGCGGTCCCGCCCCGACGCTCTCCGTTCGCCTCGACGACGACGACGCCAAGGAGCGCGCGCCAGACTGACCGACACACGATGACGGACACCCCCCACGTCGCGCACACCGCCCCGCACGACTGGAAGTACATATCCGAGGGCGGCTCGACGATCGTCTTCTCCTACGCGGGCCCGCCCCACCCCCAGTTCGACGGCACCGCCCTCCGCCTGCGCAAGCGGCCCACGCCCGCACACGAAGACCAAGAGAAGTACCAGCAGCCGCAACTAGCTCCGGCCGATGAGGGTCGAGAGAACGAAGACGAGGATGAGGGACAGGAGGACGAGCCGGACGACCCGACCATCGTCTTCCAGCGCGCGGTGATCGAGCGGCTCCTCCCGGCCGAGCACCTCCCCCGGCTCGACGCGGTGCGCGTCGGGCGCGCGTGGCTCGCGGCGCTCGCGCGCGCGACGGAGCCGCTGCGCCCGCCCGAGCGGCGCGCGAAGGACACGATCGACGTCCGCAGGCGCAAGGCCGTGCTCGCCACGGACCTCGTCGGCGGCGAGGGCTGGGCGGTCGAGATCAAGGTGCGTCCGGTGTCCACGCGCCTGCTTCCGCCGTCGTCTGACTGCCCGTGTCCCTTTCCGCCCGCTTGGACTCCTCGTCTGTACCCCTACCCCCTGGACGGATGCACACGCGCACCCCGACCTCGCCGCCCACCCGACCGCCCGACACTCACCCCTCCTGTCCCCCTCTTTCCCCCCTCCAGCCGAAATGGGGCTTCCTCCCCGCGCCGACGCACCTCTCGCCTGCGACGCGGCCGATCAAGACGCGCACGTGCCGGTTCTGCATGCACGCGCACCTGAAGAGCACGCAGGGCGAGGACGTCGCGCTCGGGTACTGCCCGCTCGACCTCTTCTCGGGCGACGCGCCGCGCATCCGCCGCGCGCTGCGCGCGCTGTGGGACGCGTGGCTCGGCGCGGGCGGCGCGGTCAACAACCTGCGCGTGTTCGTCCGCGGGAGGATGGTCAAGCCCACCGTCGACGTGCGTCCCCCACCCCTCCCCTTCCTCTGTATCCCCCCGCCGCGCCCCTCGCGCTATCGTCGTGCGAGCATAGAATAGCCTAGCCTAACGGATCCCTCCTCACACAGCCCGCGTCGGTCCTCCCGCTCGCCGCGCAGCTCTTCCCCCCGCCCGCGCCCGCGCCCGACGCGCCGCCCGACGCGCCGCCCGCGCTCCCGCGCACGCGCCCGCTCGACGCGCTCCGCGACGCGTTCGTCGGCGCGCTCCTCCCCGTGCTCCTCCGCACGCGCGTGCTGCACACGCTCGGCACGCTCCAGCGCACGCTCGACGCGCTCGACGTCGAGGGCCTCGCCGCGCTCTGGGCCGCGCTCCGCCCCGGGGACGGCGCGGGCGCGGCGCTGGAGCTCGGGCGCGGCGAGCGCGACCCCGACATCGGCGAGTGGGCGCGGTTCGTGGACGAGTACCTCGCGCGCCGGGACGCGCTCGCGGAGGAGCAGCTTGGCAAAGCGGGTCAGGTGGGGGAGGGGGAGGGGGAGGAGGAGGAGGAGGAGGAGGGGAGGGTGCACGCGACCGAGGAGGAGCTGCGCTTCCGCCTCGCGGCGTACCTCCTCTCCGCGTCCTTCAAAGACTGCTCCCTCATCCTCCGCCTCAAGCCCGACCCCGCCTCCCACGCGCCCACAGACGAGGACGAAGACGGAGACGGAGACGGCGCGGGACCGCGGCCCGCCCGCCAGGCGGGGACGGTCGCGGTGATCGACCTGGACGTGAAGGGCGTGGACCGGCTCGCGAAGTGGGCCGCGCTCGACCGCGCGATCGTGGACGCCTACCGCGGCGTCGCCCCGCGCGACTGCCAGGACGCTTGGCGGCCGGCGTCCTAGGGCGTCCTAGAGTCCTCGGCTTCCGGCGCGCCGCTCTCGCGGGCGACGGACGCGGCGGCTGTGGGGCGGCCGGGACAGACCTGCTGCGCCGTTGTGGGGGCGCGGTATGTCGTGATGCTTGGCTATCGAACACGTCCCGTGGCTGTAGCGTTTCGACGCGGTACCACCCACCGTCGACATGCGGGCGCAGATCGCAGTCCTTGGGCGGGGTAAGGCCACACTTCTCGCCACGCGCTACGATCATATGGTCCAGGGTCTGGACGACTTCACGTTCCTAGAGTCTGGGGGTTTGGAGAAGCCGGGGCATATACATTTTCGAATAACATTACGTTACTATGTATCGTTTGAGCTTGTATGGGGATGACTTTTGTATACACAGGGGACGGGGGGTAAAGGGGTAGATGAAAACAGGAGATGCGGGAGATGTGAGGGAGCGTGAAAGCGAGCAGACAGCAACAGTGTCCCCGAGGAATAGCCAAGCCCGGATGGTAAGTTACATTCTATAAGTGGTCTAGAGCACTTGCGCCATGCCATGTCCGTTCGTGACCAACACAATGAAGAGGAAACCAGGTACCCAGTGAATCGCACATTTAGATGATGCAGTAGCCACCGTCGACGCGGATCTCTGCGCCGGTCATGAACCGCGACGCATCGCTCGCGAGGAAGACGATGGCGCCGGCAAGATCCTCGGGCTCGCCCATCTAGATAGGAAATGAATGAGCGACGACTGATGGAAGCAAAAGTCAAAATCGACGTACCCGACCCATTGGTGTGAGCGATTCCCATGTTTTCTGCGCGACGGACGCCACGGTATCAGCAGCTGACCAGGCAAGAGGAGGCCTGGGACGTTACCTTGAGCTCCTGGTCGTGCGCGAGGATGGTCCGCGTGAGCTTGGTGAGCATGTAGCCCGGGCTGGAGACGTCGACGGGCAAATCAGCCACCGTACACAGGCGCAGGCTGCTGATGACGTCATCATACCTGAGAGTGTTGACGCGGACGCCCTTCTTGGCCCACTCCACACCCAAACTGGCCGCCATATGTTTCACCGCTACAACACTCCGTCAGTCGGATACACGGGCGGTGGTGGTGCAGAGACACGTACCGGCCTTGGCGGCGTTGTACGGCGTTTGGGGCTGGGGGATGTTGACAATCTGTGCGTGGCCACGTCGTCAGCGCCCCGCCTCGGACGACACGCGGGAATCCAGCCACTCACGTTCGCGGACATGCTGCCGACAAGGGTGATGCTGCCTCCACCCTGCGGGATCATGTTTCGCGCAGCTTCGCGAGCGGTGAAGAACGCGCCGTGGACGTTGATGTCATACAGACGCTTTATGCGATCGAAGGGGTAGCTGGAAGAAAGATACGCGGCCGTCAGTTACGCCCCGGACGCACGGAGGGAGGATGAGCCGGGCTGGGCACGCACTCAAAGGCGGAGTAGTTCTCGACGATGCCTGGCGGTTAAGGGTATTGCAGTGAGCAGGGGCAGGAGCAGTGACGTGTGGCCATGACGCACCGGCTGAGGCGACGACCGAGTCCACGCGGCCGTAGGTGTCCATGACGCGGCGGAAGGCCTGCTGGACGGAGAGCTCGGACGAGACGTCGCAGCCGAGGCCGATGACACGGTAGTCGCTGGGGTCCATCTCACTGTCAACTTCACACCTTATCAGCAACGTGTGGGGCGGGCGGGGCGGGAGCGGGATGCTGACCGCATGCAGCCTTGACGAGCTCCTGGGCGGCCTGTTCGGCCTCCTCCTCCTTGAGGTCGACGATGGCGAGGGAGGTGCAGCCGGACTGGACGAACGCGCGGCAGAACTCGTTGCCGAGTCCGCGGGCGGCACCGGTGACGACGGCGACCTGGGTGATTCAGGAGGGGTGAGCGGCGGAGCGCGCGGGAGGAGGCAAGGGCGGGCGGGGGCGGGTACAGACCTTGTTGGCCATGGAGAAGTCGGGGAGGGTCTTGACGACGCGTGCCTTGGCTGCGACGGCGTTGAGGCGTGCGGAGAGGTCGCTGTTGTAGCGGACGCTCGCGACGGTGGGTGGGGGTGGGCGCGCGAAGGCGCGAGAGGTAGAGGGGACTACGCGCGCGAGGAGGAGTGTGGGGGCCATCGTAGGGCGCAGCGAGGGCGACGTGGAGGACAGGGAGGACGCGGGGGGTTGGGGGCGATGCTGGGAGAGGAGAGGAGAGGGGCGAGGGAGAATTTATTGGGAGGGGGAGGGGGAGGGAGGGTGGCTTGGGGAGTGGGCAGATCTGGGTTGCGGGCGGGGCAGGCTCTGAGCCAGACTGTGCGCGTCTGCGGCTGAGGGCGTGTGCGCTGTGGGCGGGAGAGCGTGACGCTGCGAGTGCGCGGTCGACTGGAGCGGGAGGAGAGCGAGGAGCCGGCCCCGCCCTCCCATTGGCCCCCCGCCCGGCCCGGCCGCCGACCCCTGCCCCCCGCGCGGGGGATCCCCGTCCCCGCCACGAATCAGCGGCCCGGCCCAGGCCCCGGCGCCTGCCCGCCTCTGCCCCAGTCCGCCCGCCGAGACCGTTCCCCAGACCCGGACGCGCACCTCCTGATCCCTCCCGCACAGGCACCGCTACTACAATCCATCCTCCACCCGACCCTCCCGATCACCCACACCCCGTCGCACGCCGCACTCACCCTCCGTCCTCGCGACAAGCCATCCATGATGCGATCCAATCCGCATATCGACGTCGCTGTATACCGACAATCTCTGCTAGCTAGGGGGACATATGCTCCGTATGACAGCCGACACACACAGTCAGCGAGACAAATAGGTATCGAGTACTAGAGGACACAAACGGGGAGGTCAAAGAGGAGGAGGACGGGCCATAGGGATATGAGAACGAGCGTGGGGTATCCGAACGAACGAGAACCAGGACCGAGGCCGAGCAACTACACACAACTGCAAGCGAGCAAACCGAATAGACACATTTCTAAAGTATATAACTAGTAGTCGCCGCTCTCCACACAAGCGTAAACGTAAAAATGCCGTCACCAACACGCGCGGAACGAATGGCAAGCTTCGATCGTAGATCGAGGATCAAACAACACCGGGCGGAGGGGCGAACAGAGGGTCGTCCCGGAACCCTCCCGGAACGCACACCGTCCTCTCCGCCAGGGAGCGCAGAATCAACAAACGCGGACCAGATCGCGGGGCTAGACGGTACCGAGACAGATGAGACAGATGGGCCGGGTCATGGGGGAGGGAGCGGCAGGGAGGGGCAGTCCTGGACGAGTTGAAACACCGACATCCTCTGCTGTCGGCGCCCGTGGGGATGCGGGGAGACAGTGTGGGGGAGGCGTGCGGGGAAATGAGCCGATGACACGGTGGGAGTGCGGCGGTCGAAACAGACGATGACACCATGGAAAATGAGAAGCCAAAGGGCACGGGGGACAGATCCGAACTCCATCCGGGGGAGGAAAGACGCTTGGCGAAACAGACGACGGGGAAGATACCGGACGACGAACGAGCGGAGGGAGGGCAGCGGCGACCGGCGGCGCGGCGCTCATAGGCACGCAAACTTGGACTTGCGCCGCTGAAGCTCCTCCATCCGGCTGTCGAGCTGTGCGCGGGCCCGTTCCTTCGCCCGCCGTTCCTCGTCCAGCCGGCTTTCGAGCGTTTGCTTCTCCTCCACGATCGAGCGACGCACGTTCACCACCTCCGTCTTCGCTTCCGTCAGCTCTTGGCGGAGGTTCATGATCTGGGCGTTCAGGTTGTCTCGCTCGCGTGCGAGCTCCGTCGCTTGCATCCGCGCCTTCCGGACTGTGGGAAACAAGTCGCCGAGGGGCGGGCGAGGCGGGAACAAGCGAGCGCGCGTCAGTGAACCCAAATTAACGTACACGAAACACATGCGAGCTTACGATTTTTCTCCGAGTCGCCAAGCGATGCCTCTAGCGTCGCGACCATGTCCATGTGAGCCTGGAGGTCGCTCTCACAGTGGGTCAGCTGCTTGTTGAGCGTCTTGATCATCGCTTCCTGCTCCTCCAAATGCTTCGCTTGCTGTTGCAACTGCGCAGCGACCTTGGGGTCCGGTCCCCCGGACGGCGACGATGGCGCCCCATTCGCAAGCGAGTGCGCGACAGACGTCGCCGGTGTCGAAGGCGACTCCGAGTCGACGCTTACACTTCTCGACGAGATCACCGTAGAAGATGACGACGCCGTCTGCTCGTGAATGCCGCGCGGAGCCGGCGGGATAGGCACAGTAGGCGGAGGCGTGGGCGGGGGTAGCTTCCCGGGCGACATGCCCGCTGCGCGCGTGTACGAGACTCCGCGGTCGACGGGAGGGCGCGCGCCAGGTGTCGGGCTGCCGAGCTGGCTTTGGAGCTCCCGGAGGAGGACGTCCTGCCGGTTCTTCTCGGCCATCAGGCTGTCCATCTCGTCCTTCGTCCGCTGGAGATTTTCTTGCATCTCCGCGACGACCGAACGATGGTGCTCGACCTCGTCCACGAGCGACTGTCTCTTCGACGCCTCCTTGACGAGCGCCGAAGTCTCGTCGCGGGTGCGCTGTAACTCCGCGCGCAGCTTCTTGACTTCGCTCGCGAGGGCATCCCGATCGCTATGCGCGCCAGAGAGCTCCGCCTTCAGGCCGTCAATGACATTCGTCTTCTCTCGAAGCGCCGACTCGTGCGCGTGCCGCATCTCCTCCTTCGTATGTGCCCATTCGTCGGACGCGAGCTTGTGCGTGTCGAGCTCGTCGAGGAGCAGGTTGTGCTCCTTCGAGAGCTTCTCGAGCTCCTCTGCGTGCTTCTTCTGCACATCCTCCAAGACCAGGTTGTGCTTCTTCAGCAAAGTCTCACGCTCCGCAGAATGCGTTTTCTCTACCTCCGCGAGCGTCGCCTTGAGCTGTTCTCTTTCCGTAGCAAGGAGCTGCTCGGTCTGCAACCTCGACTGCTCGAGCTCCAAACGGTGCTGTTCCTGAGTCGCAACGAGAGCCGCCTGGGCCTCAGCGAGAGCGCTCTGATGCTCTGCCTTGAGGCGCGCGAGTTCCTCGGTGTGTTCCTTGACGAGCGCGGACCGCTGTTCCTCCAGACCGCTTTCCGACGAGGACAGCACGGAGTGATGCGACTGAATGAGCTTTTCGACCTCGTCGGCATGGGTCCGCTCAACTTCGGCGAGGACCGCCGCGTGTTGCTTCTTCAGAGAGTCGAGGGCGAGCTCCTGCTCCTTGCGCAAGCCGGTTTCCGCCGCCGCGTGTGCGGCCTTGCTCTCCTCCAACGCCGCGGTCAGCCGGGCGATCTCCTCGGCCGACTCGACCTGGAGCTTCGCGACGGCGGCGGAATGCTCCTCGGCTAGCTGCTCCAGTGCGGACTGGTGCGCCTTGTCCTTGTCGGAAAGCGCACGGGAGTGTTCGGTCTGGAGACGCTCAACCTGGTCGCCGAACTCGATCTCCTTCTTGGTCAGGGTCGCGGCATGGTCCGACTTGAGGCGCTGGAGAGAGTCGCGGTGCTGGTAGAGCTTCGAAGCGAGAGCTTGCGCGTGGTCTTCCTTCAACCGCTGCATGTCATCGGCGAACTGCTGTTCCTTGTTCTTGATGGCGGCAGCGTGCTCCTCCTGCAGCCCCTTCAAAGCGACGTCGCGAGAAGATTGCGACTCTGAGAGCGAGCCTTCGCGAGTGATCTCGGCCATACGGATTTCCCGCGCATGCTCGTCCTTGAGGCGCTCCAAACTGGTAGCGGCCTCCGTCGCCTGCCTCTCGATGGCCTGAGCGTGATCGCTGCGGAGCTTGGTGAGAGCGTTATAGTATTCCTCTTCTGTGCGTGAGAGGTTGGCTGCGTGCATCTCCTCGACGGACTTGATCATGTCCTGGTGCTCAGTGACCGCTTTCGCAAGAGCCTCCGCATGCTCGGCCTGCGTCTTCTCGAGGGCCTCGGTGGCCTCCTTCACGCGACGCTGGAGCTCTTCCTGATGCGTCGACTCGAGCTTCGCCAGAGCGGCGGCATGCTCGGTCTTCAGAGCGTCAACAGCAGCCAGGTGCGCGGATGCCGTCTGGGAGGATGTGGCCTCGTGATCTGCCTGAGCACGCTCGAGGACTTCCCGCGCCTCGTCAAGGCGCCGACGCAACTCCTCGTCGTGCTCCGCCTTCAGCTTCCCGAACGCGTCCTCGTGCTCGCGCTGGGCAGTCTGTAGCGCCTCAGAGGACTGGGCCAGCTGACTGCGCAGCTGCTCGACGGAGGCCTCGTGCTCCTGCTTGAGACTTGCGAGGAGGCCATCGAGCTCGATCTCCTTGGCGCGAATGGCGTCCTCGTGATCAGCCTTGAGTTGCTCGATCTCGGTCGCATGGGCTACGCTAAGCTGCTCCAGGGATTGGAGGAGATCAGCCTCGCGTTGCTTGAGGTCGTCCAAGGCGGACTGGAACTGTGACTCGCGCTGGCGAGCTTCCTCAAGCGATCTCGTCAGTTCGGCCTCGCGAGTCTGGAAGTCCTCGAGCTCCTTGAGGTCCTGAGCGTGGTTCGCCAAGTCCTCTTCGTGCTTCTTGCGCAGCGACTCGAGCTCCATACTCATGTTGAGTGCCTGGGAACCGGAGACCATAAGCGTCTTGCCGTGCATCGTGGGCCCGTGACGTACCTGATCACGGGAGAGCACCTGAAGATCCTCGTGCTGCTTCCGAACCTGAGTGAGCTGGCTCGTGAGGTCGTCTACAACCTCCTTGTGGTGGGACTCTTTCTGTGCCATTGAACTGCATCCGGGTGTTAGCGCCCACGGTGTCATTGAGAGTGTGAGACATGCACTCACCTCATGAGTTCGTTGAGCCTGACCAGCGACTCATCAACGTCCGATACGGTGTACTGATTGGCATGGTGGAGGTCAAGACTCTTCCGGATCTCAGAGAATTGGTTGAGAGTCTTGGGGGAAAGGTGCATGTAGTCATTGCTGTCGCTCTCAGAGGCAGAGCGGTCGAGCTCAGCGGCGAGGGATGAGGAGGTACCGTTCGGCTCATTCTTTTCCTTCAAAGTCGTCTCCAGCGCAGAGATCTCCGCCTCGCGCTCCTTCAGAACGTCCTGCAAACGCATGATCTCCTCCTCAAGACTCGCGACGGACCGCTCCGTGGGCGAGACGGCAACAGAGGGAAGGGAAATAGAGAGGTTGGGACGAGAGTTCGCAGGAGAGTGGGAAGCAGAGCTACTTGTCCCGTGACTGGACGTAGAGACTTTGCGCGATCTGGCCAAGGATAGCTCCTGCGAGAGCGATACAGATTGAGAGAGCGATCTGACTGCCGTGTTATTAGAACGTACGTTCACATGCGAAGTGGTCACCTACCTGGTATGAAGAGACTCCGACGACGCCGCATTGCGGTAGAAGAGACGCCTGGTTGCCCCGTTTTGGATGGGCTCCTGTCCGTCCTTCGACATCGCCCTGTGCATTCTGCGCTTCGGGGAAAGCTCACCTCCTCGGTCAGCAGGTTCTGCGTGTGGCACAGGCGCAGTAACCTTCGCCTCTTGGAGTTGAGCAGCGAGATCTGCGATCTCCCGCAAAGCATCGCGATACTTCGCCGTCACGGACGACAGGTCTGCAAGGGTGGCTGTATGCGTCTGCTGAAGCGCGACAAGCTGACCCTCGACAGAGTCGTTAGTCGAGAGAAGAGAGGAGACCGAGGAGTTCGCGCCGTTAGTTGAAGCGCCATTGAGTTTCGTGGATGAAGACCCCTCGAGCTCTCGTTTCGCCTTCGCCACTTCGTTGACAAGCTCGCCCAGACGCTCGCGGTCCTCGCTGGCGGCGAGCCTCTTCGCCTCCCACTCTTGCATTTTCTGCTCCAACTCCCGGACCCTGGCCTCCCGCTCCTCCAGATCCGATCGCCAACTCTCGCCGTCGCGCTTGAGATTGTCCAAGCGGGTCTCCAGGGCTTCCACCTGTTGACGCCGCTTATCGCACTCCTGTTCAAGCGACTCTACCGTGGCACGCAACGCGAGAACGGACTCGTCTGCTTTGGAAAGGCGTGCCTCGAGCTCCGCGATGTAGGCAGTTGTCTGGGACTCGGTGTCCCTGTACCGGGTGAGTTCACGCTTCAAGTCGGTGATAGAGCCGCTGGAGGAGACTTGAGACTCGTCGTACTGTCGGACCTTCTCCTCAAGATCGTGAACGTAGGCCTACATGGAAAGTATCATTAGTAGAAAGCCAGCGTGGGCTCATAATGCAGATCCGTGCCTCAGTAGACGCTTCGCGCTCGGCGAGCTTGGCCACGCGAGCCTTCAACTCCTCTACGTACAGCTCGGTAGACGTGTGGCGCTCCATGAGCGCGTTGAATTCGCCCTCCTTCTCCTCGTACAGGTCGTTCGTGTGCCTCAAGGCTGCGCGATTGAGCTTAAGCTCGGCTTCCATCGCACTAATCGTCTTCTCGTACTCCTCGATGACAGGTCCAACGATCTCTTCGTACTTGGCAGTGCCTCCCAGACGGCCGCCGGTGCTACGTTGCTTCTCAGCGAGCTCGTTGCGGAGGCGCGTCAGTTCCTCAGTGCGTTCGACAAACTTCTCACGGAGATCCTCGTAGTTATTTTGGAGCTCCGTCATCTGAGCGAGGACCCTCTTGGGTGCGCCGTCTTGAACCTCGGACGTGCTGGCAGACGGGGACAGGGATGAGGCACCACCGCCCTCCTTGATAGACTTGAGCTCCTTCCGCAGACGGGTTACCATGCCCTGAAGCCATTCGACGTCGTCCCAGCCTTCCTCCTTCTCATTGACAACGGCGCGGTTCTTGATGTTCCTCGCACGGTTCGCGTACTTGAGAGTATTGACCGTCTCATTCGCGTTCCATTCGGCCGGGCTTACACAGGCGATCATGAGCGTATGCGAGTTGCCACCGAGCGAGTCTTGGAGGAGACGGGTGAGCTTGGAGTCGCGGTAGGGGATGTACGACGCCGTGTGTGATTTGGCTCGGGAAGGGTCACCCAGAGCGGAGATGACGTTCCCAAGAGCTAGAAGACCACTGTTGATGGAGATACCTTCCTTGATACGTTCGCCGGCCGCAGCGGTGCGTTTGAGCTGGATACCAGTCAGAAGGTGTTCCATCAGCTCGAAGATCGCACTCACCCGTTCTGAACCGGCCAAATCTACGAAGTGGAACTTCGAAACCACGGTTATCCACTCTCCAGAACCGTCGCCTGCGTCCTTAGCAGCACCGTTCCTGTTCATGTCCGGCGAAAGGAACCCCAGAGAACTCGCGGGCCGGCCACCTCTAGTAGCGATGGCAGACTGGAAACTGGGGGTGGAAGGACGACCGAATGTAGGTGAAGAAACCCTGCTGCTTCCGCCATTGGGACTGATCACAGAACCAGGGCGAACGAGGCGTGATGGTGATCTTCCGCCAGGGGGGAGGGGAGATGACGAACGGGGAGGGGCTCCGCCTCCAGTGTACTTCCTCTGCGTCAGCGTCAATGAGAAGATCGCATGTGAACGGGACGACTGGGCATTCATATCGGTCTCGTTCGTCCGCCGGATTGAGGCACCCTGACGAATCAAACTGGTGGCAGGCAAGTCAGTATCTCCACAGGACATGATGACATGGATGGGGCTATATGCTACCCAACAGGACGAAAGCACTAGATGGCGAGGTACTGCGCAAGGGGCGCATGGATGCGAACACTCACTTCATGACCTCATGAGCAGACTTCACATTGACCTCCCGAAGACCCTCCCATATGATGTGACCCTGCTTGTCCTCTCGAATCTGTACGTCCCGCTTGCCCGAGACATCCGCAAGTAGGTCGATTAGGTCTTCATTATAGATTTCAATATAAGAGCCCTTGATGCTGTAGTTCCATGCCGCGCCACGATCTTCCTTCACCTCCCTGCAGCGTTGGAAGATGGTCGAGACAGCCCTAGGAATGATACCCATGCCGTTGTTGGGATCCATAGGGTCTGCGTCTAGGTCGATACCGGTCATGGTGAACGTCTTGCCACTGCTGGTCTGACCGTAGGCCAAGATGGTGCAGTTGAAGCCTTCTACGAAGCGCGAGATGAGGGGGAGGGCGGTCGAGACGAACATCTCATACTGGGTAGTCGCGGGCGGGTGAACCTGGTCGAAGGTGAACATCTGCTTTTTGGCGTTGTTGGCCGAAGATGCGGAGGCGGCGGGTGCGCCGGGGCCGGGGGAAGGAGTGGCATCCACGCTGACGGTGGTATTCGAGACGGCAGAGATGACATTACGCTGAAAGCGACTTGGAATGGAAGTGAGGTCTTGAGAGGTCGTTGGGCGGATACGGAGGGCTGCAATGGAATATGAATCGCCTGCAGTTACGTAGGACGCTCGTCCGACACTCACCGACTTGCACCGAGGTAGAGGCCGCATTCGACGGCTGCGGCGGCGCCATGATGGGGGGCGTTGGCGACGACGAGAGCGCAAGGCCTCGACGACGTCCGGAATGTCGAGAGGGAGATGGAAAACAACGAACGGGACTTCCCCAGCTCGGGTTTGTCACTACGTGCGCCGTCGCTTACCAAACGCTTACCTGACCAATCAACGGATTGATGGCGGGTAACTTCCGCCTTCCAAACCTTTACTCGATGCTTATCTCCCCTTTACCCAGGGGTTATCCCATACAAATTCAACTAGCTCGGGTCTCTCAGTTACTTTGATGCCACAGTCCGTTTGATCGTCGTGCTGCCCAGCGCGCCCGAGTAAGCCGACAACGATGGGCATGCAAGTGCATGCCACAACCTGCAGTTCGTGTGCCGTATACGTATTGGTTCGTGACCTCCATGAGCCGTTCAGCCTGAGTCTGCGAGCACTGGAACTTGCAGCCGCGATGAACTTTCGGCATATGCGGCTACGGAACTCAAAAGCCACAGGCATGCCTGGACGGCGATAGAATTGGCCTTATGGCGGAGACGATCTGACAGCCACCGACACCTGACAAGGGTCGACAAAGACGGAGGTATACTGCAGTTCCAAGACATGTCTAACGTGGTTGGCAAAAGTACCAATAGGGACATACTTGTGGTCGCTTTCACTTATATGGATTCCGGTCGACATGGAAGGCTCAGCTCGAGTTCCTGACCCTGTCTCAGTTTGCTCCCGTGCACTGCAGGGAAGCTCCTAAAGTGCTCACCTCTCGCGGTCGCCATCGCGGCGATTGGTCGAACTTCAGTACAGTCTCGAACAACGCCGCGGAAGCATTGGACTCGACCGTATATAGAATGCCTGGTAGGGAAGGAACCCCGGTAAACTTTGTCTACCTTAACATACCGTATAACCTGCTAGATCTCTCGAGCCGAGAGAAGCCTGTGAGGTCATCTAAAACTCTAGAGGGAAGGTTGCGAGACAACAGCCTATAACCGCACCCACCAAATAGGTTGCAGCCTTGGGAACCCGGACATGATAGTGCAGGGTGACTCAGTGGGGAGGCGGCAGAAATCAGATACATTGTTGCGATGCCTAATACACCACAGAGGCCCTGTGTGTAAATATACGTACATCTTCTGCGTACCGGAGACAACTGCGTACCTGGTAAGCTGCAACACATTCGTATACCTCCAGTGTAAGAGCGAAATTGGCACTGCCCGCGCTAACGGATAGCTTCTTGCTGAGGCTGGCGACCTCATGACAGAAATATAGACCAATATCGGATGTTCATTGACCATCTGAGCTGAAGAAATGCGAGTGTCAATATGGCCACATCGTGCTGCAATGGCCGCAGAGCAGTGGCATGCACAGTGATCGTTCGGAGCCTCCGGTCCGTGATGGTACAGGGACACGCGCGCGGTTAGTAGTTCGAAGTGTACCACCATCTCCAACGATCCCTCACCGACTCTGCGCAGAGTAGACTGTCCAGAGTCCTCTGCACCAACGCCTTCATCTTCATCGACCTAACACTATACTGCCATGGCGCCTCCCGAGGTTTTCTCGCTCAGCGCACAGACTCCGGTCACTTGCCATGCATTCAACGCGGACCGCACTCGTACGTCGACTGTTCCATCTCCGACCCATCGCCGTCCTGACGTCTTCCAAAGAGGTCGCTGTCAGCTTGAACTCCAATGAAGTGCTCATATATGCGCGTGAGGGGAACGAATGGAGGCAAATTGAGACCTTGACCGAGGTGCGTTTGGACAGTAGATATGGCGATACGGAGCACGTCCTGACCGCGATGTTGTGCGGGGAGTAGCATGACAAGCCAGTGACCTCAATTGACTGGGCCCCCAACTCCAACCGGATCGTTACGTCTGCCCAGGACCGGAATGCGTACGTGTGGCAGCAGACCCCCGACCCGCAAACCGGGCACATGGTCTGGAAGCCGACCCTTGTGTTGCTGAGGATCAATCGTGCTGCTACCTATGTCCGCTGGAGCCCCAACGAGGACAAGTTTGCTGTCGCCAGCGGTGCGCGGTACGTTAGATCCGAGCTGCGAAAGCAAACAACGAGCTAATGGTATGCAGTGCGATCGCCATTTGCTCTTTCGACGCGGACGCGAACTGGTGGGTCTCGCGGCTCCTCAAGAAGCCCATCAGGTCCACCGTGCTGTCCATCGACTGGCACCCGAACAATGTCCTTCTTGCTGCCGGCAGTGCAGACATGAAGGCTCGCGTCTTCTCCGCGTACATCAAGGATGTGGACAAGAGGTACGCCCATTGTACCTCCCTCGTTGGGTTGCATCGCTCATGGTCATCATAGGCCCGCACCCACCGTGTGGGGCGAGAAGCTTCCCTTCAACACGATCTGTGGCGAGTACGCCAGTCCCTCTGGCGGATGGGTCCACGACGTTGCGTTCTCCCCCTCTGGCGACGCGATCGCCTTCACAAGTGAGTGGCCAAGACAAGCAGTTCCGTGTGCTCTGGTCTGATCAGACTATGTCCGTAGGCCATGACAGTTCCGTCACGGTGGTCTATCCCGGCGGGCCCGCTGTATTCACGATCAAGTTGTCGATCCTCCCGCTTGTCACTCTCACCTGGACCACGGAGGAGTCCATCATCGCCGCCGGGCACGATTGCCAGCCGCTGGTGTTCGCCGGCAACCAGGGCGGCTGGGACCTCGTCGGCAGCCTCGACGACCCGCAGTCGAACAGGTCTTCTGGCGGACGTCCCGGCCTCGGTGGCGCCTCGCCCGTTGGCCGCCTCAACAGCGCGGCGTTCAACACCTTCCGCAACGCCGCCGAGCGCGGTATCTCGAACGTGCCTGGATCGCCCACCGCGTCGTCGTCGCAGGAGTCGGAGCTGTACACCGTGCACCAGAACACGATCACGAGCGTGCGGCCGTACGACGGTGTCCCTGGAAACGTTACGAGGGTCAGCACGTCGGGCGTTGACGGGAAGCTGGTCATCTGGGACGTCAGTGCTGTCACGCCCATCAATGCGACCGGCCTGGTGGGGAAGCTCGGGAAGCTGCAGGTGCGGTAGATATACCGATACAAATGTAGCATAAGAACACGATGGGGAAGGAATACAGGTAGCGGGCTGGAGGGACTTAGTGCTGTATGGTATCGTCGGCCGTGGTATCTGCGTATGCGGAGGGTGTATCTGCCATGGGCTGCTCGTTGATGACGGCCCATACGGATGCTTTGAACTGCCGGTGGCCACGCAAGAACGCAGTGAGAACAGGTTTTTGTGAAGCAGGACATTCGAACGCACTAGAGTCAGGACAAGCCCCATCTTGACCTCTAACGCCCGCAATTGCTTCAACATCTTCTCATCCGGAGCCTCGCTCACCCGCCGAGTCTCGGCGATCAGCTGTTCTTCAGTGGTGAGGCAATGCCGGATGTTGTCACAGTGCAGGATGGGACGTACATCCTTGATGTTCTGCGATAGTTTCGCGTATTGCCACAGCACCTCGGCCTCGAGCTCGGACAGGTTCGGGTGGCCTTCGTAAGGGTTCGCCTCATAGATGGAACTGTCTGATAGAGTAGATGACATGCTGGCTTGGTGGATGTGGATGGCTTCACATGAGCAGTTCGATGGTCCGGAGGGGAAGGAGGGTTAGGCGCGTCAAGCGTGAACGCGATCGTGGACGCGTCTGTAAGCGCCGAAGTGCTCGTGCTTGCTCCCTTGCTTGCTCCTGACCTTCATGACACCAGACCTGCGCACGACAGATCCCTGATATGTACTGGCTGAGGCTCTAAGCGAGCTGTGGATATGTCACGCACTCAAGAACAATACGGACACAACTCGACAATGTCGAACGGCTGATTGATCGCGCCTGGACATCCAGGCAATGATCTGCCGCAGGCACGTCGACGCGGCAGCACCGTCTTCCATTCCCGATGGCCTCTTGCCGATTGGTAGCATCGTGTCCCGCGTATGGTCCCCTCTGATGCACCCGGGCGACATTGCCAGATGCTATTGTATGACCGTAAGCCATTCCCATGCATCTCGGTGAGTCCGACCACCCCTTCCAATACGGATGAATCACCCAGTTGCATATCCCGAGCTCGCCTCGCCATTGACAGCACTGCGGATGATCGATGACTCGCGCAGGGGTGTTCGTATGTACGTACGCTATGCATGCGTGCATGCCTGTGCGTGTCGACGTGACGGAAGAGGACGGCTCTCGCGAAGGGGCGAGTCGAGTCGACTGCACAAGCGCGCTGGTATGTGGGTACCTCATGGTGTGCTGCAGCGCCTCGCCGTAATGCATTTGCGTGCGGCGACTTTCATGCCGTCCCCGCTGAGAAAGCACGCCGGTCGTACCCTCCACCAGCGTAGGTGCCATATCCGGACGGGCGGCGACATGTCGCGACCGGTGCTCTTGTGTCCTACGCAGCAGCCGGGCACATTGACTCCGCCAAACCACATATGCCGCCTCTGACAATAGAAGGCTGTCTTGTGTGGTTGAACAGGGAAGCCACCGGCCGGCGCGTTGGCAGCGATTGCCTGGTTCGGAAGACGAGGCGGCGGCGAGTTCCGCGAAGGTTCGTCCTTATTGTCCCCACCTACGCGGAAGGGCGCCGGGGTACGCGGAGAAGCCCGCCCTGTTGCTTCCGCTGTATATGTCTGGCCCGCATGACGCATGAGGATCAGGCCTCAGGCATCGCTCGCCTGCGGCACAATAATGATGATGATCAGGGCGGGTGAGTTACGGTACGTTGTTGCTCATAGTAGGTTGTTCAGGTCCGGCAACTCACCTCAGCGGTCTGGGCTTGGTGGGCGATGAAGCCGTCTGTCTCGCGATCCGCAGTGTTGTTCAATGTCTTGGTGGTCCTCATTGCCTGGATACGCGTAATACCACACATCGCAGGGCTTCTCCGGGGACGCTCGAAGGATCACACACCAGCCAAGACCGGACCATCTATCATGGTGTATGCAATATAATATCACGGTGATTGGGGCCACGTCCGGACTTGGTCGACACTGACTCAACTTCTCCCAAACCTGCACCTTCCCTTGGCTTCATCGCTTCGACAACCACTGTTGCCTGTTGTGAGCATTCCTTTGTGTATCGCAGTCACGCCCCTGAACTGTCTAATTCCCGGATCACTCCGAAGCTTTCCAGGCGGTTAGTAGAAGTTCCCTAGCCTGGACGCCAACAAGCATAGGGACCGATCCGTGTGTGTCTTCCCAGGCCTCGGCCTGCGGACTGTAGACAATGTTACGTGAACGTCCCGTGTTCCTATGGAAGCTCTTACCGCGGCGTGGACCCAATATCGCGCATGTCGTTCCCCCGTGGGTCTGCAGGATATGCGATAAATCCGTCGCTAAAAGGTTGGCTCGTTGGCCCTCCTGGTCACAAGATCCTGTACATATCGCTAGCACAGACTTGTGAGCGTGCAGCACCCTTTGACAAGGAGGTCGTAAAACCCCCAACCGATTGGTCGAGTGCATCACGGAGAACATGTTATGTACAGTGTTGGGTTTGGCAGGTATGTACGCACAGCGCCGCCACCAGATTGGGTGGGTTCATCCGAAATGAAGATGAGGAAATATTAAACGCACGAGGCTATCTACCGCTAGGGTCAAGATCAGGAGGCGTCCGATCGTCGAGGGTGGAGGAGATGGATCTGTTAGAACTAGATGCGGTCTATGTGTGATCGAGATGGGGGGGGCGCGAGGGACGCGGGCGCGGTGCCGCATGACACGGCCGGCTGGGTGGTGGCCACAATGCAGCGTCGGGAGAGAGGAGAGGATGTGCGTGCGGGATGGGAGTCAGGAGATCATGATGGGCGGGGGGAGAGCAATCAGAGCGAGTTGACGGGAGGAGCACGCGTCGGGCACGAGGCTCTCAAACAGGCAGGCGAGAACAATAAGAGGGCCGGAAGGAGGGCAACGCTGGCGATGGCGACCGTGACGGAGATTGGGATTCCATCGGAGCGCCAAACGCGCGCGGCTCTCTGCGAGTGGCCCATTCCAGAAACGAGCGCCCGTGTCCCCGTCCGTTCGTCTGTTGCGAGGGAGACTGAGTGCGCATCGCCGCCCTGGACTCGCGCACGGGTGCTCTATAAATCACTCCTACTCGTCTAGTAATCCCCTGCTAGCTTACTTCCCGCACTCCCGCCCGCGGGCCTCTTCGTTCTCCCCTTCCTCCTTTGTTTTTCGCCCCCAACGCCTACCTTCCCTTTTCGTTCGTTGATCCTTGGGCAAAGTCCCGAGTCGAAAACAATTGACCGCGATCGTAGGAGATCCTAGCCCGCCTCACCTCCGGCTCGAGGCTGCTAAATCAGGTGGTGCCCCCTACCCGCCCATTCACACAACATACCTTGCCCAAAAACATGTCTCTGGCAGACAATAACACCCCCGCGCCCGCACCTATAAGCCTTTCCGGCCCTCCTCCCGCTCCCCCGTTTGCCCGGTCCTCTGGTGCCTTGCCTCCCCCCTATCCCGCTTTGGCGCCCCGCCGTGCAATGCACCCCCTCCCCTTCGTGCCCCGCCCCTTCCCGCCCCCGCACTCGCCGGCGTTCCCCTCGAGTACATCGTTGACCAACTCCGGCGCCTCGCGCCCCACTACTGGAGCAGGCCCGAGACGTCTGACTGTACTATAGGTGAGCGCTCCGCTCTCCGAGTACGCGCCCTCGACCGATGCTCACCGCAGTCGCAGTTGTCTCTCTGGATTCGGACATGACCCTCAAGGCTTCCGGGCCATCCATTGACTTGGAAGCGTTCCGTAATATGGGCATCACCTCCACCATGACCACCGACTCCTTCGGCTTGGAGGACGGACCCGCAGCCGCGGCGCCCACCCCAGCTCGGAAGACTGTACGCCCACGACGCATGATCATGAAGGTTTGTCCTGCCGCCTACGGGGTGATCTTAACACGACTGACCTCGCCCTCAGCTACACATGGACTATCTTTGTGCTCACAGTTCTCTGTTCCGAGGCCTTCTCAGCGGTGCATCGACGTTTGACTTGGCGGCGGAAACCCCGATCTCGCGACCGAACACTCCTCCGCCAATCCTCTCTCCGTCTCTGTCTCGCCAGTCTTCCGCTTCGTCCCTCCGTCTGCCTTGCATCCTCCCGTCGTCCACTTGCACGCATCCTGTCGTCCATCTCCCCATTCCGGACCCTGCCTCGTTCCACCATCTCATCCACTACGTCTACTTCGGCTCGACCTCCTTCATGGAGGAGGCACTTGACAACGGGGAGCTTTGCTGGGAAGGCCTGGCGCGTAACGTCGAGTATCTCCAGATGGGTCCGGAGATCAAGCTCTTCCTTGGTCGCTACTGGCGGCGAGCGCACTGCGAGTACAGCGACAGCGAAAGCGACCGGGAGTACGACTCCGACTACGACAGCGATGGGTCGTGCGAGTTCATGAGCGACGAGGACGAGTCCACTCTTGCAGACCCCGACGAAAACGACATGTGCATGGCGGACGACGAAGACGACGATAACATCAGCGTGCTGAAAGCTAAGGCGAAGGCGCGCACTCGGGATCCTCCCCGTGGTCGGCAGCGGACGACGCGCCGTCTCGGGCACTCGACCTCGGACCCTGTGATCAGCCACCGAGCCGCAGAAGCCGGTCCCAGTACCGCGCGTCGCAACCTCAGCAAGTGAATGCACCCTCACTCCCACGCACGCATCCCCGTCGTCCCCGCTAGCCTGCGTCGCTATCGTCCGTGCTCAATCCCGGATACCTTCCACCTAATAGCGCCCCGGCGTGCTTCGTAATCGAATCCTGCTTTCGACTTCTACCGTTTAATTTTATTATAATTCTATATCGGCGGGAGGGCATGTTGTATGTATGTCTAACCGAACGTGAGTCCGTCTATCGCTCGTGCGATGTGTGTCCAAGCTGACCGGGATGGACAGTGATCGCTTCTCACCACTGTGTCAAATACATCGCTCAACTGCGCGCCCAACCCACTCGCTCCCATAGACACTCTTTCGTCTTACACGTATCCCAGGCCAGCTGCGGCCTACGATCTCGTCCCCTGTTCCCTCTCTGCCCTCACGACACGCCTGTACGCCCCAGAGATCTTCATTGTATCCCCCCGCGGAGCGGCCGCATGCGCGCGCCGCCCCCGCGTCGTAATTGGCCCCGCTCTACAGCGAACGAACGATGGGAGCCATTCTACGCTACTTACTGGATTGCTCGGGTTGTAGGATGTATGTATGCCGCCCGCGCCGCGGACGAGGAACAGGAGGAGGATCGCCGAGTTGCAGTGGAGGTGTCGCTTGCCCAGAATCTCTACGCTACCTTCAGAGCTAGGAAATACGAACACTCGTTGACCGTCCCCGACCGCATCGGTCTGGGTTTCTTCCTGGAACTCCTACCAACCCTCCAACCGTCAAAATCTCGAGCCCGTTCCCGAGACATGCGAGTGTTGCGACACGATCGTGAGCGAAGCCAAGGCACTACCTTGCTGATCATCCCTCTCGATTGATCACCGGGCCCGCCCTAGTCTGCTGGGAGCCCGTTCACCCACGCCCCGCGCGGTAACGCGGTGACGACGCGCACGGTGCGCCCGCCACTCCGAGTGCATCAGCGTGCACGATCGCGAGGCACGGCGCGCGGAGGGGTCGACTCCAAGCGTGCGCAGCAGCACACCTGCTCCGCCCCGGTACTATCCGTTACCCAGTAATGCAAAATTCGAAACCATGCAACAGTTATGCAAAATTGGGTCTATCTTGCCCAATTCTTCGACGATGTCCCTCATTGTTTTTGCATTAGATGCTCTGACCTCTCTGGAACACAACACTGAGATCCGCTTGCAGAAAGACCAAGTCGTTGTGGAGATTTTTGAGTGGGAAGCGGGATAACTGCACCATTGGACACTCTCGGACGCATTGATGACCTTCGGCTGCCCCCCTTCTCCACCGGAGCTCATGAGATTTCACAGACATATACCATTGACCTTCACAATGTTTGTACTAAATTTCCGAGAAGATCGACTGGTCTGTCGAGGACCTATGGGCGTAGGAGTGCAGAAGTGTGACATTCAGCCACCAGAGGTCGTCGGTCTCTGAAATCAAGCATTGCCGAGCAGATCTGGATCTCAGATGCGCTACGTCACTGCAGCAGTGCAGCTCGTCCGTCCAAGCTCGCGACTCTCGCGACTCTTACGCCGAATCGGAGACTCAAACGGCCGTCTTGACGCTCGTGACAAATGCGTGACATAGGCCCCTCAGATTTTGCATTAATGTACCACTCAATCTTCGCCTTCGCTCTATCGTCCAGCTTGTCGTTTGGCCGCGAAAAAAAAGGGGTATATGCCGAAGACCATTCGCAATCCATCTGTGAAGGTCCGACAAGATTTGAACAAGGAGGGCAGGAGATATCTGATTCACAACGCCAATTTTGCATTACTGGGTAACGGATAGTAAGTCCGGGACTTTGCCCGGAACGCACAGCCGTGACGCGCGCGGCGCGCGCGACGAGCGATCGCCGCGAGACCGGCCGGTCTTATTGTGAGTCGCGTCTTGTCTCGCGCGCGCCGCTGACGCCGCGACTGGCCGCGCTAGCCCGGATCGCGTGCGTTAGAGCCTAACGGGGGGGTGGCACTAATCGACGCGCTCCGACAGATTTGCAGGACGCGCAAAGGGGCGGACGGGTTCTGGACGAATTCGTCGGCTCCGCCTCGTTCGGGTCGGATGGCGCGTGCCGCGCGGTGCACATGTGCACTGTATGCGTGTACGCGTCGAGAGCGCCCCGTCGGAAGCGTTCGCTGTGGCGCGCCGCTCGGGGACCTGGTCGCCTCGCGATTAGCGTGCGTGCGGTCCACAAGACCATGTCCGAAAAAATCGGTGACCTGCCCAAACCTCGGCTGCTCATCGAGTGGATGGGTTCGCTGATTGTGTCAGATCCACGCGAGTCAGCGCGAGCCGCCAAGTAAAGCACGCTCGTGCGCCTTCAGACCATACAACGCGCCTGCAAGTAACGGGACACATGCGGAAAGATCGTCGGTGCTTGTATTGGTTCACAATGCATGCAGAGCGCATGACGTACCATGTGGTGTAGTGCGAGGAGTCCCTCGAATTGTCCTTAGCCCGATACTTACGCCTGAAGGCCTGACGAGCCAACGACCGCGCCGCGCAATGCTGCCGTACGCCCATAAGCTCAAGCGAGCTATTGTGTCGCCGTGTCGGAAGATCCCCCGGCCTGAGCGTGCCACAGCACAGTGCTCCCTAGCGCACCATCGAGATCGGGGGCGAATGTGGCGGGAAATGCGGCGGCTGCGTGTCGGTAGGTGGCAAGAAAGGGCGGGCACGCGCCGCGCGCGAGCAGCCTCGTCCCGCTCGAGACGCACTGCCGCGCAGCCATGAGCGCGGGAGGCACAAGCTGCAGAGGACCGCCACGGGCTTTCTTTGGCATGTCTTCGAGCGTCGTGTGCGCCGCTGGGCCCGGGAGAGTGGCATCTCGCGACACGGGTGAGGTTCGCGTGGCCGACACAAGACGATTGGGTTCAGATTCAACTCCGTGAAGGTACTGTTATTGTGCGGGGTGTATTGCTTATTGTGAGGAAGGCATTGTGGGAGGCGCGCGGTGCGCGACACGACGGTGTATATCAATCGGTATCGGAAGTCGGTTTCGTGATACTAGTGAATCCGCAAGCATTGTAAATATCGATCCAAATCCAGCCGTAGTCCCATCTGTTGCAGCGAGGTATTAGGTGGCAGTAAAAATGGTTATCATACAAGGGCCGCGTGCTTTTCCGATGGCGGGAGGCACATTGAGAAGTGCCCTCCCAGTCGTCGTTTTCTGCGCGGCGACTCCTTGACGGCTGCCTTGACATCCAGACACTCGAGGCGCGGTGACGGGCGCTTCACTGGTAGCCCGGGGACCTTCTCTTGCGCGATGAGAATATGTCGATGCCGCCGATTCGCCTCGTCGTGTGCATATTCTGGGACCTCGGGTGCCTGGTGGATTGTCAGCATGGGTTACTGCACAGGGAAAATAGTCACATGGCCTCAAAAGGAACATACCACCGCGGCCCTCTTCTCGATCCGCTCCCAGTCTACGGACTGCATGTACGGGTGGTCGCGAATCTCTTGGTTGACCAGCCCCGTTTTGCCGCCTTGAGCGGGTACGCACCGCGCGCCATACCGGTGTTCCAGCTCCATGGTGAGAGCGCGCCCCACCAAGTCTCCGAATTCGTCGTCGAGGCGCACGCCCGACGGCTTCTGGAGTTTTCCGGTCTTGTGCTTCTTCATCAACTCCTCGAAGCTGTCACACTCAAATGGCTGTAGCCAGCTCAATAACTGCTGGGATACGCTTATCACAACTGAACTGTGCTTACGTGCTGTTGTGTTTGTAGCTCGAAGAGACAAACGGCAGCGGCCCACCAGTCCACTGCCGCACGCACCTCAACCGATTCCATAGGTTCTTTAGCCGCGACCTCGGGGCTTAAGTACTCCAGGGTACCAGTATAACACCACGGCGCGTCCCCCTGCATAGACTGCGCGAGCCCGAAGTCGACAAGCATCAGATACCCGTCTGCGCCCAGTACCAGGTTCTCTGGTTTGATGTCGCAATGCACGATGCCATGAGTGTGGAGGAACTCCAGTGCGAGGACGATGTTTGCGAAGTAGAATTTGACCTCCTTGTTTGTGAAGTGGTCCCAACGCTTCATCTCTGACCAGAGCGTTCCGCACGGGCCGAGTTCCATCGCGAGGTAGGTGTTCTTGACGTCGCTAAACGCACCGATGATTCCTGCAATGAAGGGATGCCATGGGAGCTCGACGAGTGTGCGCCGTTCAGCATGCTTCCGCTCCGCAACATGGTGGCGTTCACGCCGCCTGTCGTTCTGCCAGCATACGGGTCAGCACCACTCGACCTGTGCATAAGCTTTACGCTGCGCACCCGTTCCAGATCCCTGTAGACGTTTTTACCGATGACTTTCACAGCGAAACAGGTGCCAGGTTGCTCGAGCGGGTGGACCATACGCCGCTTCACACGGGCAATGTGCACCGAGCCCCAGCCTCCTTCCCCTACTCGGCGGTGTAAAAGATAGAAGCGTGCGCTCAAAGTTTGGACCAACCAATGGTACTGATAGCTTCGAGGTCTTGCAGAGTCAAGGGGGGTGGCAGGCGGCTGGATCGGTCAGCGGTTGGCATGGACCGCTGTTGTTGCTGGGGAGATAGAGAATGTGTCTGGTAAAACGAGTCAATAGATATACAGCGCATTTCCTTGAAGCGGACCTTGTTGGAGTGAGTTGCCAACCGAGTGCGCACAAGTGGTTGTTTGGATCGCGTGGTTGAGATAAAGCCGCCATGCCCACTGGGAGTTGCCAGCTGAGAGTAACGTGGGCGTTCAGTACGTAGGGGAGCCATGGTTTTGTATACTCCAGCAGAGTGGAGGGGAAAGCGCTACGCAGCGGGAGTGAAGGATACAGTCGAGGGAGGTCGAGTGGCGGGTGAGCCTCGATATGAAAGACAAAGGAAGTTGCTATTGTTCGTCGTTCAAACTCCGCGACGCGTGTAACCACACATGAAGGGTCACGTGTATCGCGTAAGCGCCCATTCCTCAGCTACGAAAGCGCCCTGTCACTGCTCCAAACGCGCTTCCGTGTCCACACCTCGCATTGCAACGACCGGCCTGCTGGTTTCTTCTCATTTTGAGCACCCTGGATCGAATTGGCACTAGCGGGACACCTGGGGGCTCTCTATACCCGTTTTCACTGGACTATCACTCCGCATAGCGATATATCTGCTGCCGTCATCATACACAGAGGCTGCTAATTGCGTCCCGCAGGTTCTTGAAAATGGACTGGTGAGTGTACATCATGTCTACAGCACAGGTATGGGAGCTAAAGAATGAAGCAGTCTTGAGCTCAATATACGTCAACTCATTCTGTCAGACCTCGCCTCCAGCATCGGCGAGGCCAAGACAGATACCACTGATGGAAATGTGCAGGCTGCTATTGACCTAATCACCTCCAAAGTGGAGACGAGAGCCGTCAGCGAAAGCGAGGGTACACATGATGGCTCGGAAGATATTGCTCAGGAGCGTGTTTTCATGGTACGCTATGTCATTATGGAAGTTATGACCGTATCTCAGTCCCACTAGCCAAATTCGCGAGTGCAATGCAATATTGGCTTCGCAGAACTAGCCATCAGTCTCCCGCATGCTCATGTCAACGACACGGTTCCTGTTCTCATTGACATTCTTCGTGATGTCCCGTACATTGATTTTGACCAATGCCTCTCCTGGGACGGTATGTACCTCACGTATTCCCTTGAAGTCTGCTCACAAGGAGTTAGAATGGGCAATGCCTGACCAACTTGTCTCCACCACGGTGACGGCTCTCCTCAGCATTGCCAGGGAATACCCGGAACACAGAGGATCATCCTTCAATGCGATTGTCGGCCTAGTCAGAGAGATTGTTGAACGGTTCAAGACAGCAGATGGTCAGTTCAGGCGGATATACATCTCTTTCGTGCTGACCTGTTGTACAGCGTTCGACGTGCTGTCCCAGTATGCGCCGTCCTTCCACGGCCTTTACCGAGCCATCATCTCCATTCCGTTTGATTGGTCTTCGGACGAGTGGGCGTTGTTAGCCAGACATCTCAACCAGCTTTTCCAGCCAGATGTGGTTGAACGCCTCAACCGCCTTCCTATCGATGCTCTCTCCGGCACTGGTGAAGACATAGAGAAGATTGAGTTCATGCAGACGCTGGTGTCGCGTTACGTCTCGCATGGTCGTCCGCTGAGCGGGTACTTCATCGTCTGCTGTGTGATCGAGGCGCAGTGGACGATATTGGCGCAGGCACTCGGAAGAGCGTATTCGACCGAAGACATTGTCTCTACGCACGAGGAGGCAGAGGCAGCAAACGTTGCTTGGCAGAAGCTCCTTCGGTATGGCACACCGGGATCTAGCTTCACCGATAATGGACAGCGTGCGACATTGCTGGCAACGATGAAGAACGCGTTGCAGACATTTTCTACGCTGCTTGTCCAGATTCAAGAGATGGACACCGACCCAGCGGAAGACAGCTACTGCTGGGAGACTATGGCGGAGAGTCTGGTGCGACGACAAGAAAGAGAAATTCGACGTCCATACTGACTGATCCTCAGAAACTTGCGGCTGTCTGCTGTGCAGCTCTGGGTGACTTGGACACCAGTCTCTACGATCGTCTCCAGACCTTGCTCAGTGCGGACTCTCCTATCTTTGACAGTATGGTGCAGGAAGCCGCGCTGAAGTCCACTGCAATTCTTGTTCGACAGTTAGTCGCGTTCCTCATGCCGATGTCTCGTTGCTGATATCAGTCCAGCTTCCCGGAGACTGCAGCAGCCATGGCAGGTCACCTGCGCCGCTTCGTCACCTCGCCATTGTCGATCTTCGAGTTCGAATTTGCAAGCACTGCTCACACACCCTCGCCTTTACTCGCAGCTGCGAAGTGTTTGTCACTTTGCATTGATGTATGTATCTCCGTCCTCGTACCGCTGACGCTGCTGAGCGGCGTCTTCTAGCTCGCCCCCGGGGACGACCTGATCATGTCCTACATGTACTCTCTTCTGAATTACATCGCGGCCACCAGTAAGGACATCTTCGAGACCTCCAGTGTCCTGGCCATGGACCTTGGAGACGCTTCAGACTTCAGCACGTTACACTCGGCTGAGATTGGCTTGCGAGGTCTTACCGAAGACGAGAAGCGTACGGTTGGGATCAGCACGATATCTGTGGCAACGCGTCTTGCATTGGAGAGCAAGTCCGATGAGGTACATACTATAGGTTCTGATACGGAAACTCGTAAACAGACTGACATCTTCACCACTCTTAGGTCACTCGTCTCACTGTCTCGATGCTACTTCAGAGGATGCGCTCTGCGGAGCCCACAGTCGAAGCTGCGATCGCATACAATCTAGTCGATCTGGCGCTCTCAGCACCGCAGAGCTCTTTCATTGACATCATCCGCGCCTTTTCTGCAATCAACCGCGCTGCGAACCTCGACGACCCGCGATTCTCCAACAACATGGTGAATATAACTCTACGTTCAAAATGAGGCGGAGCTGATGATATGTGCGACATAGGTTCTTGCAGCGCAGACCAGGCTTGCTAAGGAGCTGAAAGGCCGTGTCGAGCTGTACCAGGTCTACCTGATGGAGCTGCTCACCTTGTTCGCAGACAAGGGCGTTGCAATCCAGAACGCTGCGATATCCAACCACCACGCTAAGGTATGTATCGCATGGATGAATTATAGCATGCTGCTGATTTCCACCGCGAGCAGTTGGAAGAGATGTCTGAACAACTCGCGTCTCTCTTGTTGCCCATCGACGCACTTCTGGGCCACAAAGACTTCGAGATCGGTCCAGACGTCTCGTACAACGTCGTGACTCTGTTCCGGAACATGTGGTTCCTCTGCGTGCTCTTCGGTTTTACTGCTCCTCCTGACCATGGTCACACGGCGATGGAATGGCGCCAGCCTGCATTGGCCCGCATTGCCGCACGTACGCCACCCATCGTCCTAGAAGAGGCGCACGACACGATCGCCAGTGACCTCGAGTACAACACCGTTATCAGACAGGAATACGTCGAGACCGTAATCGCCAAGCACCGTGCCCTGCTCACGAAGCGCATACCCCTCCGCGCCGGAGAAGTACGCTCGCTCCTTCCTGGTCAAATTCTGTTCTTGCTTGCCATGCACGACATCGAGAGCATGCGCGCCGCCGCAGGCCTTCCATCCTCCCTCGTTACCTACTTCGTAAACAAGGGCATCAACAAGACCGCAGGCTTGCTCCTCTGCATGGAGTCTGTCGCCGAGAAGGTCATCCGTGGGTCGATCTCAGATCTGAACGGCCAGGCTGCGCATCAAGCGCTCCCCAGTCGGCTTTCTCGTGAACTCAGGGCGTTGCTCGTCGCAAGCACACATCGTATACCGAAGGCACGGGAAGTCGCTGCTCGCTACATGAACAGGTTGATCACATCGTTTCCGTCGCTCATGTGCGACCCGCCGCTGGTGTTCGCTATTCTGGAGGTCTTGACCCTCCTGCGACAGGCGACGGAGAACGAGTTCATCGACGAGGTTTATTGATTGCTCTCCTCTATGTCCGTGTTCTCGTACCTGAACGTCGATTATAGGACAACCCGACATACGTCTACAAGTCGGACCGCGCGAAACTCACACTGCAACTATCTGACAACTATGTAGCGCGCAACCAGATGCTTTCGCAACTTCAGCGGGATTCAACGACTTGGTTTGATTTGGCGCTGAGTAGGGCGCCGATGGAACTCCACTCGACGTTGCAGGTATGTACACCCACTATTATACACACTCTAGCCATATCTGACACGAGGTGTAGCAATATCTGTCTACCCTCCAGGCATCATTGGCAGAGTCTTCGGAGTTGGGAGCATCCACTGCGGTGCATTGGGCAAAGGCTATTGGTCCAATTGACCGAAAGCTCTGTGAGTGCGGGTTCCTTCAGTTTGCACTTGAGCTATATAAATTCATAGTGCTTGATAGCTTCGTTGTCTTCCCTGTCGACTTCCAAGCCGGACCGTGCGAAGACAATGGCTAACCAGCTCACAAGCAAGGGCTACTACTCAGGGGAAGCTGTGGGCTACCGCTTTGGGAGGGCCAACAGTAAGGTTACCACTCAGGAGATGGCGACTTGAGCTCACGCATCGTACAAGTACTCGGGGGATTGGACAGTCCTACGCAATGCGTCCCAAAGCAAGAGATCCAAGCTCTGAAGAAGAAGATCTCGGAGGCCATCACCGCGATTCGAGAGAAGAAGAGCCACCTCACGATCACAGACTTGAGGCGGCTGTTATTCAGGGTTGCGTCCACGCTGATCTTCACCGAACAGGTATGCTCGCAAGGTGTACTTCCTTGAAATACTTGACTATAATGCGTTACAGTGGGACTACGACCTCGCACACTATCTCGTCGCGCTCCCCTTCGAGGCGTTTACGCAGTCTGCGGTCTCCGCCGGTATCGAGTCCTGGACCTGGGTGATTGCAGAGAAGCCTGAGTTTGAGGTCACACTGATGTCAGAAATCGCTGCCGCTTGGGACATCAGCATCAAACAAGGCAAGGGGATGTTCTCGAAGAGTCAGAAGTTGGTGCCCTCTCCGTATCTTGTGAGCTCAGGCCTGACGTTCTTTCCTCAGCTACGGTGATCCGTTCTTGCACGAAGTCCAGTATAGCCCCACGGACAAGGCCACAATTGATCGCGTCGCGCGGACGGTGAATAGGCTGCTCGCCCCCCATACCCTCATTCTGCAGCTACTGTTCAGTCGCCTACAGGCCGCCCGTTACAGGCGACCTGGGCTGATGCTCCTCTTCCAACGACTGGCGTTGTCATCTGCGCGTGCTCATCGGTCCATCTGGCAAGTGTTGAGTCATATGCATTCAGATTGACGATTTACCCAAGGTCCCAGCACACACCCTCTCGCACGTGAAGCTCGGTTTGCCTTCCTGCTGTTCGGATTCGAGGCGCTCAAGAGCTCGTTCCTGGACGTGTACTGCGAGCATCAGTTGCGTCTGAGCCTCTACGAAGCCGCGTATTCGTGGTTTGCAGTTCGGCCCCAGTAAGCCGTTCGATGAGCTGATTGATGTGATCTGAACGCGTCAAATTCTAGGTGGTCATACGGCTCAAACCGAGTGCAAATCGACGCCGACGTCAAGCTCCTGTCAGAGTTCTTGTCCTACTTGCAGGCAGACACGGTCAGGGGTTACGCTGCGATCTCCAGCCTAGCACCAGCGTATGCCCCGTCGCAACCGTCGCGTATGTACTATGTGCCCTCAGAGAAAGGGCTTTCCCTAACCCTCACAACCCCGAGCAGAGTATGTCGGATTGGTGAAGAACCTGATCACGCCACTGCGGCTCTTGGTCGAAAACGAGGTGTTTCGTCTGTCGGTTTGGAGCAATCCTGCCAACGACCCCAAACGAGGCTTGGATCACATCTGTCAGCTCGAGAAGACAATGTTCGACGTGAGTGTTGCCTCTGCCTCCCTGGCTGGGAGCTCATCATGCTTGCAGAGTGCATGGACGAGCGCGGTGCGCAAGAGTTGGGAGATAGACCCCGCGATAGCTGTCTACTTCGCGGAACGGTTCAACCACCCCGCCGTGGAAGCTGAAGTGGGACGCCTGGTCCGATCGAGCACGGCAGATGTGCTCGATGTCCCGGAGGCCCTCCGCTTCCTTGTTGGCGAGAGGCTCGATCTCAGCGTCCAACGCGATCTAAGGGTATGTCACTTGGAAAGATACAGGACGATTACGCTGACTTTTCGTTAGTATCTACTGTTGTGGGCACCAGTGACGCCTGTCATCGCCATCACGTTCTTCGAGCGGCGGTATGCCAACCATCCGCAGTTGTTGCAATACGCCCACAGAGTTCTCGAGCAGCATCCAGTCGAGCTCACCTTCTTCTTTGTCCCTCAAATCGTGCAAGCTCTCCGTTACGACGATCTAGGTAAGCATCTTCAGGATGCCTATCTGAAGAGTGCGCTCATGTTTTCCATAGGCTATGTTGCACGTTTCATATTTGAGACGGCGAAGATCTCCCAGCTGTTCTGTCACCAGATCATCTGGAACATGAAAGCCAACTGTTACCGGGACGATGCTGGCGAACAGGTACGTTGCGTCTTCTCCATGCTATGATGTGTCTCAATCCAGGTCATCTTGTAGGAGGATCCTTTGAAGCCAACTCTGGATCGGATGACGGATATGGTAGTTGACTCGCTGTCTGGAGAGGCCCGCGGGTTCTACGACCGCGAGTTCGGCTTCTTCAACGAGGTCACGTCGATTTCGGGCAAACTCAAGCCATTCATCAAGAAGACCAAGCCGGAGAAGAAGGTCCATTGCACCCAATTACCAACATGTTGTTTGGTCGTTAATCTTGTTCACAGGCCAAGATTGATGAGGAGATGGCGAAGATCCGGGTCGAAGTCGGGGTCTATCTACCCAGTAACCCGGACGGCAAGGTCATCGACATCGACAAGAAGTCTGGCCGCCCACTGCAGAGTCACGCCAAGGTAGGCTCTGCACGGCGCTCATACACACCGGCGCTCACTCTGTGGTACAGGCACCATTCATGGCGACCTTCAAAGTGCGAAAAGAGCGCGTTATCGTGCGCGGAAATTCAGAGAACGTCATCGAAGTCGACGGCCAAGGCAAGGAGGAGGTCGAGGAGTACGACATCTGGCAACAAGCGATCTTCAAAGTCGGCGATGACTGTCGGCAAGATGTGCTCGCACTGCAGATCATCGCGATGTTCAAGAACATCTTCACGAGTGTCGGTCTTACTCTCTACCTGTTCCCATACAGAGTTACGGCGACTGCTCCTGGTGTACGGTTCTCCTGCAGCTCATGTCCTCACATCGCTAACCACCAAGCAGTGCGGCGTCATTGATGTCGTCCCGAATGCCACATCTCGTGACGAGATGGGTCGGGCGAAGGTCAACGACCTCTTAGACTTTTTTGTAGCCAAGTACGGCGGCGAGGACACGATCGAGTTCCAGCGCGCACGCCTCAACTTCATACAGTCCATGGCTGCGTACTCCGTAGTGTGCTACATACTCCAAGTGAAGGATAGGCACAATGGAAACATCATGATCGACGGCGAAGGCCACATCGTCCACATCGGTAGGTGTTCGTCAAGCTTCTTGGACACTCACAGGGCTAATACTATCGTACCTATAGACTTCGGTTTCTTGTTTGATATAGATAAGTCTTGATTCCTGCTGCTTCATGATTCGTCTGACTTACAATTGACATCGGCTGTTTACGTCCTGGAGTGAGTGCCCTTGTGCAATATCGATAGACAAAGCGTTGACCATTCACTTAGGGTGTCAAATTCGAGCCGAACTCCTTCAAGCTCACTCACGAGATGGTGGTCCTGATGGGCGGGCGATACTCGCAGGGCTACCAACTATTCCAGCAATTGACCGTCAAGGCCTTCCTGGCAATTCGGCCACATACCGACCAGCTTGTCAGTGCCGTCCAGTTGATGCTTGACACTTGCCTGCCGTCGTTCAAGGGCGAGCCCACGATCAAGAGGTTGAAGGAACGGTTCGCACTGCATTTGAACGAGCGTCAAGCAGCGGAGTGGATGATGTCCATTGTTCGGAATGCGCATGAGAATGTCCGGAGCACCGCCTATGATGAGTTCCAGCGGGTGAGTACTTGCGTAGCCATCACAGAATACATACTAACGTCGCAATCTGGGAATCTCAGCTTCAAAATGGTGAGTGCTCGACTGCAGTCCTAAACACCATTGCTTCTCCTTACTGACCATATGCAAACAGGGATTCCATACAAGTAGTACTCTTTTCATCCGTGTCACCCGAACCGGCTCTCTTGTCGCTTGGTCACTACTACGTGTTTCTTGCCTGATGGGTTCGATGATGGGTATCCTGCGCATAGGCATCCTGTATCGGAGATTCGCTATTCTTCGACATTTGTCCGTCTTGCTTCTCGACATGAGTCTCGCCCGGAAGACCGCAGTGACAATGTTGCTTTGTGGGCGCTAAACAGCACGTTCGCCGTTTGCGGCAATCAACGGCGTTTGGCGAGGTTCTGGCTGCAGCACTTGAGCTTCTTTCTATGGTTGGACCTACCGCAGCACGCCCATGCGCATGTGCCTTGCTCGTTGTTGTCTGTTCTAGACTACGTTTTGTTGGCCACCGGCTCCTGCCGTACAAGGTGGTCGCGGTGAGGACCCCGCTTGGACCTGAGCCTCCCGAACACGTCGCAGATATATGCGCGAACGCATCCCACTCTCCTCGTCTCTCCGAGTCTACTTAACATAGACCAACTCAACCACAACACAAGCACTATACTGATTTTCTGACATCTGATCAACATCATGGAGATCGAACTGGCCGATGTCGCGTTCGACGCCACCGTCTGGGATGTCAAGCGGGCCTTCGGAGCCATCCTGCACGGCGAAGAGTTCTACAATGCCTCCGATCCGCAGACACCGCGCGCCGTGTCAGTATGTTGATGCTTCATCTGTTGAACCATCTTGGCTTACCTTGTACGCCTACTCGCAGCAATTTCAGGGTTTTGCTCAACCCTGGAGCGGGTGGCGTGCAGAACAATGGCAGTGGATCCTTGATCTTGCCAAACCGCAAGATCGGCGACAGATTGATGAGACGCGTCTACGAAGATGGAAAGCCTGTCGTTATCAACGGACGGAAGTTGAGGCTCTTCCGTGGCAAGAAACCGCCCGGTCGTGGTCTGCGAGAAACACTGGATAAGACGCCCTATCTCGAGCCTGATGAAGAAGAGGAACGCGAAGACAAGCTTAGGAGGCTCGACTTGGGCTTGCATGTCGACAAAGTCCAGTTCGGCGTGTTTTACCGTCAACCGCAGGACCGCATGACGGCTCCTCGTATATTCTCTAATGAGTTTGAGATCAGTCACCGCGACAAGGGGGCAGGCCTATTGTGGTTTGAATATGACCACAAGCTCATCCGGATACAGGTCAGAATGATATAGTAACGTATGCGTTGTTGATACTGAACCTTGTGGTGATGTGAAGCTTGGAGACCGCATGACGGAGGAGATTGGGTCCAACGTCGCCATCTCGTTCTCCAACATTCGTAGGATGGCCTTTGGGATGGATTTCGGAAACCCTTGTGAGTCGGCCTGTGTTCTCCTTCATGGATACTCACAGTTGACGCGGCGTTAGTTGTTTGCTTCGATCTGCTGACACCTCCTATGCTTGAGCGCGAGCGGTTCAACCGCACACTGACTGGGAATGATTGGCACGACCACCGTAAATTCAGACAAAGGCTGGACAGTTTGAGCCCCGCACACGCCGTCGTAGCACCGTATGCCCATCATATTCGAGTCATCATGCACACTGAGGACGACATCCGCACATTCGCCCGACTTTGCGAAGACGCGGAGATCCAGAAGCCGATTTGGGCGAACGTCGAGGCCTTCAACCGAGGCTTCTTTGCGCCCAAGCAACTCCACAATTTCAACCTCTGGCTGAAGCAATTCTGCTGGCCCGTCGCCTTCCAGATCGAGGCGCTCCTCCGCGGCGGCTTCCTAAATACCGAAGACATCCTTGGGTATTTCCGACCCCGCTTTGAGAAGCTGCACAAAAACTATGGGAGTCGCGCCGCAGGCGTCCTCCGGACATTCTGCGAAGAACTTCGCACGCGGAACCTGAAGGACTCTATCATCGATTGTTTTCAACGCGCGCTACCCGAGAGCGAGAACCGGGACAAGTCCGGCAAGGTGATCGTTCGCAAGTACGACTTGGGCCAAGACAAGGAGCGCGATATGGGCAAGTTCCAGTGCCACCATGTCACGTTCACGCCGACGCGCGTCATCCTCGAGGGCCCGTACGTTGGCGTGAGCAACCGTGTCATCCGGCAGTACGTTGGGTTCGAAGACCACTTCATCCGCGTCGACTTCCGTGACGAGGATCGTCTGCAATATCGCTGGGCGCGAGAGGTGAGTGGGCCGCATCCGACACATACTCCTTTTTGACGTTCTGCGGAGGTCGACGGCACCACGCTGCTCACAGAGCGCGTCGGCGGGATCCTCAAGCGCGGGTTCGACCTCGGCGGACGTCACTACGAATTCCTCGCGTACTCGTCCTCGGCGCTGCGCGAGCACGCCGTGTGGTTCATGAGCCCTTTCGAACACCCGACGCTGGGCTTCGTCACCGCGCAGAGCATCCGGGACGGGCTCGGCGACTTCTCGAACGTCATCCGCTACCCGTCCAAGTACGCGGCGCGCCTCGCGCAGGCATTTACCGCGACGGACCCGTCTGTTTCTATCACGCGCGACCAGTGGGAGGAAATGCCCGACATTGGGGAGGAGCCGTACTTGTTTACAGACGGCGTGGGTACAATCTCTCAGGAGTTGGGTGACAAAATATGGGAGGCGCTTTGTGCTGCGAAGGAGTCCCTCAGGAGGGTCGCAATCACGCCGGACGCTGTAAGTGCGCGACATAAACGACACTCACTGCGCTGCTGACTGATGCCTGTCGCAGTATCAAATTCGTTTCCTAGGTATATGTGAAGCTTTCCATGGACCGAGGAAGTGCTCATATGTCTCCAGGATTCAAGGGCGTGGTTGTGATCGACAGACGGCTCACTGGGGTGAAGATGCGTCTCCGCAAGTCCATGAACAAATTCGAAGCGCTTGACAAGGACGTCGCGCCCATTGAGATTGCACGCTGGTTCGACAAGCCCGGTACATCGTACCTCAACAAGTGCGTCTCTCTGTACCCCAATGTTGTTGTAGTCGCATCATCATTCATCTTCCCTCAGGGCGTTGATCATGATCCTCGAGGACCGAGGCGTCGAGCAGAAGGCGTTCCTCAAGCTTCAGGAGCTCGCCGCGACACGGACCACGACCGCTTCGGACACGATCGAGGGCACCGTCGCGCTCCTTAAGACGCACAACCTCGGCACGAGCTTCAAGCTCCCCTGGATCCTGCACGCGCTCCGCGCGACGGGGCTGGGCATGCGCGCCGAGTGTGTGGCGGAGCCGGACGCGCGCGGCGGCAGCGGCTGTGTGGGCAGCCTCGAAGGCACGTTCCTCCAGAGCCTCATCATCTTCGCGCAGCACCATGTGTTGAGGGACATCAAGCACGGCGCGAAGATCCCGATACCGGACAGTTACTTGCTCGTGGGCGTCGCGGACGAGGGTCCGGCGTATGTGAACGAGGGCGTGAAGGATGTGTTCATGCTCGAGGAGGGCCAGATATATGGTGTGTCTCGGCGTCATGTGTGTTGTACCGGTGCGGGAGGTGCTGAGGACGACGCGTACAGCGTGTATCCAGAACGACGAGGACGAGAAACCGACGTATCTCAAAGGTCAGTCCCATCCGTTCGTGCTCTGGCATGGATGGCTGATTAGTGTGCAGGCACAGTGTCAATTTCTCGCAGTCCGGTCGTGCACCCTGGTGACGGTAGGTTGCAGATAGTTGGCGTAGTAGTCGCTAGGGTTGGTCTGACAAACCGATGTAGTGCAGCGCGCGCGGGCTATCGGAGAGCCACCTGCGGACAAGGTATGCTTCTTCCGGGACCTCAAGAATGTCGTCGTTCTGCCTTCGGTCGGCAAGCGTCCCTTGGCCTCCATGCTTGGCGGAGGTGATCTGGACGGGTGCGCTATCTTTCATGTCTCGTATGGGGGTTCATTGCTGACGCAGGGCCTCTCAGGGATTTGTATTCGATCATCAAGTACGATCCTCTCCTCCCGACCGTGCACAAAGACGCCGGGGACTACAGGGGAGTTGGGACGAGGGAGCTTCCGGATGGTCGAACGAGCACAGTGGACGACATCTGCGACTTCATCGTCGAGTACATCAATTCGGACGTTCTGGTGGGTTCCGGCTCCGATGACTGGTTCATGTCGAGTCCAACGTTCGTTCACAGGGTCTGCTTTCTGACCGACACTTGATAATTGCTGGTGAGCATCCCGAGCTTCGCGGACTTGTTCTGAGGCTGAACGTTACGCGTGTCTCCAGATCAATCGATGGTATGTTGCACTTGCCATGGCGTTTGGGTTGTGCTCAATTGATTGTGTGTAGATGGGCACCAACGACCCGGCTTGCATCGAGCTTGCAGGGCTATGCAGCCAAGCAGTGGATTACCCCAAGAACGGCGTACCAGTGGACATCTTCGACTCGCCGCGTCTCCTGATCCGCGAGAAGCCGGATTGGAAAAAGGTGCGCAAAGCGATATATCTTCAGATCGAAACCATCTAAAGCCTTGGACTACTCAGGCCGAAGACAGTGACCCGCGAGACACGGATTACTACTTCTCGAGCCGTGCCCTGGGAGAGCTTTTCCGAAGTATCGATCTGAACAACCTCAAGCTTCCCAAGGGCTCTCCGCCCGTCCAACCCGCAGCCGTCACACTCGTTCCAGCAGCAGCAGCGCCAAAGCGCGAGACGCCTCTCTCGGACGTGATCTCCCTCGCGCTCAAGCCGTTCGTGGAGGGGCAGCTGCACTACTTCCTCAATAACGACCAGAACGTGGCGGATATGAAGACGCTGTTCCTACGGTACGAGGAGGAGCTGCGGTACATCTGCCTGACGCACGCGCTGTCGGATGCGCCGGACAACCGCCTGAACGAGGAGGAGGTCGTCGTAGGGACGATCCTCGCGGTGTGCTCGCAGACGCGGTGGCGGCGGGACCGGATGCACCGGATGCGCCTGCACTCGTCCGGGCTCGTGCAGGAAGTGCGCATGCGGCTGTACCAGCCTGCGGACGTGCTCAACCCCGAGCAGGGCGAGCTGTTGTACGGCCTGTCCCAGGCGTGGCTCGCGTGGGACTTTGGGATGCGGAACAGGGGTGTGTTTGGCGCGAGCAGTTTCAGCCTGGTCGCCCTCGGCGTGGTCCTCGACACCCTCCACAAGCTTGGTGCCCTCATCATTTGATGAGTGTTATGGCGAACTGGCTGCTCAGACATTACTTGAAGAAAGCTACTAGCACACTCCTCCTTCGCTGCCGCTCTCAGTATATATTCCTTGATTGTTGTACATTTCATTGCAATTGCTTGATGCCAAGTTTGTCAGATTTGTCATAATTGAAGTGGCTGGTGGCAAGTACGAGTAAGTAGACATGGTATGAGTGATGCATTTGTCTCGAGGCACAGACCCTAACCCGGATCTATGGGTATGGTTTCGGAGAGGCGCGCCGTGTGCAGGGGCGATCGCAGCCGCGAGGAGCCGCGGGTACGACAGGCTTGCCAGGTGACAGTCATGTCGCCCTCCCATGGCCGCCAAACGCGCCCCTTTACCTGGTCGACGCTCGCGTTTTGGCCGCGAAGTCTGCTTTGTCTTGCTTTGCTAGTTGCCTCATCTTGTGCTGCAAGACTTGGCGAGCGCGAGCTCAAGACGCTGTCGCCTGGAGCCATCACCACGCTTGTGTCTTCTCCGGACCCCGTTCGCAACATAGACTTCCACGATCCCAACTCCCACCTATCCAAGATCCTGATACCCAGACCACCTGATACCGAGAACAACACCCTCGTCAAAGACTACATTGTTTCCACTCTGAAGAAACTCGACTGGCACGTTGAGGAGGATACCTTCAACGACACCACCCCCTATGGCGTCAAGCGCTTCACGAACGTGATCGCGACCAAAGACCCATCCGCGCCTCGGCGCGTCATAGTCGCGGCACACTTCGATAGCAAGTTCTTCGCGACCTATCCGCAGAACCAGGCAGGTTCGACGCTCCTATTCGCATCCGCCCGCCGTTAACGCGGCCGGTAGTAGTTCGTCGGCGCTACCGATTCCGCCGCGCCCTGCGCATTCATGCTCGACCTCGCAGAAACGCTGAACCCTCTTCTTAACGAGCGCCAGGAACGCTTTGAGAACGGGGAAGAGGACGACGATGATGTTGCCGAGACGACGATCCAGCTTGTTTTCTTCGACGGCGAAGAGGCATTCAAGGATTGGACTGCGACCGACTCGATTTATGGCGCAAGGTATGTCCTTCTTCCTGGGGCCGACTGTTTGCTCACGTAGGCAGACACTTGGCAAATAAGTGGGCATCCACATTTATACCACCAAATACGAAGCGGCGGCTGCTGCCCGCTTCGGAGACGGAGCTCGGGACCATTGAGCACTTGATCCTCCTAGACTTGCTTGGTGCACCCAGCCCTCAGATACGCTCATCGTTTGTCGACACCGCGTGGTTGTTCGACGCTATGGCCGCCTCAGAGAAGCGGCTAGCGGAGAGTGGCGCATTTGTCTACGAAAAGGACGGCCCGGCGACGCAGGAGAAGTACACCAGCTTCTTCGTCCCGCGCGCGGGGACATTCACCTTCGGCGGGATTGAGGATGATCACATTCCGTTCTTGCGCCTCGGTGTGAGCGTCCTGCACGTCATCGCGAACCCGTTCCCTCGTGTGTGGCATACTCTGAAGGTGCTCCCTCAACCCGCGCCTGAGTTACGCTTGACTAACAAACGCAATCAGGACGACGCGTCTGCACTGGACATCCCGACGATGCGCCGCTGGAACCTGATCCTGCGAGTTTTTATGGCGGAGTATCTGCACCTTCAGCCAGTAATATCCGCCCGAGATACCCGGGAAGAAGCGCCCAGGATACACCGACCAGACGACGAGTTGGTGAGTGTGCACTGAGAGCTTGCGGGCAGGGCTAACGCCATTTCAGTAGCATGCGTCATAACGTTTCGCCCGTGGGTTCAGCCTCTGCTATCATTGCCGAGTAGCGGGCAAGCTGTGTGTGCTATCAATGGACCATGTCTGATGTACTTGTAGTTGTACCGCGGAATATGAGATACAAAATCTGAAATCGCTGTGAAATGCGCGAAGCTTGAGTCAAGGATTGTACGCGCGTTCCATCCAGCGGTTCCCTTGCTATATGGCACACTACAGTGACACTCAGTAGTGTTAACTGATCTTCTTCGCTACTCGGGTGACATGATATCCTTATACTTTACAGCCACAATCGCTCTCTTCTCAGAACTGAGGGCTTCATGTTCTACTTGGACCGGCCAGGCGAGGGCGGACGTACTGCTATGCGAGTCTATATATATAGACACTAGTAGATGGCTCAGAGAGATGCTGCGCGGGGCTCCTCGGCAAAGGGGTAATCGACATAGCCGTGCGAGCCCGGAGTGTAGAACCAGTCGTGGTCCCACTGCGAAAGAGGTAAATTCCCGCGGAGGCGCGATGGCAGATCGGGCTGTGCGGGAGCGGGGGTCAGTGTCGGATTCGGTCGCCCGAATGGTGACTGACGTTGCTGATGAACAGCCGGCCAAAGGCGACGAGCTCCCCTGTCTCTTCTGCGCGTGTGATGGCGGATTCTCTGGTGTAGCGGCCGGCGCTGGCCAGCGGGCGGGGAAGCCAGAGGGCCCTGGCGAAGTCGTTGGACTATTGGTGCTCGATGCGTTATCCTAAACCCCGCATTATGTTGGATCGGCACGTACTTCGCCTTCTTGTTCGGTGCCGGGGAAGCCCATAGTGCCTGGTTCGATGACGTGAAGATACGCTAGGTCAGGGAACCGTTCGCGCAGGCGTGTGATCAGGTGCGAGAACGTCGGAATGGGGTCGTCCATCCTCATATCTGTTGCAAATACCAGAACGTTTCAGCCCTCAAACCTACAAACGAACGCCCGAGCCAGGGCCACAAATATATCACTGACCTGCAAACACCGACCACGGGCTGATGCGGAGCGCGGTCCTCCTCGTGCCGACTGCGCTGCACACCGCTTCGACAGCCTCGAGCGCGAAGCGTGCCCTGTTCTCAACCGAGCCGCCGTACGCGTCCGTGCGCCGATTAGAGACGTCCTGGATGAACTGATCGATGAGGTACCCGTTCGCGCCGTGGAGCTCGACGCCGTCGAAGCCCGCGCCGTGCACCGCGTTGGACGCGGCCTGCGCATACAGTGCGGTGTACTCCTTGATTTCTTGACAGGGAGTTTGCTGGCCGCATTTCACGCAATGGTCCGACGCGTACTCACCGTCGATCGTCAGAGGTCGCGGGGTGTCCTGGCGGTCTTTGAGGGGCACGGCGGAGGCGGAGACGTAGGCGAAGTCGGGCCCGTCCTCTTTGAGTGCCTCGGGCACAGCGTTGCGGCCCAGCGCCCAAAGCTGCATGTAGATGTAGGAGCCCTTCGCATGCACCGCGTCCACGACCTGCGCCGCGTCGTCCCGTCAGCATGCTCGATCCTTGAATTCCATGCAAAGCTGCAGAGTGACCCCACCCGCTTCCATGCAGCGATCTGCTCGGCGCTCCAGATGGCAGGCACGCGGGCGTTGGAGGTGACGGACAGGCCGCCGGCCTGGGGCGCGATGAACGTGCCCTCGGAGATGAGGAGCGTGCCGGGCACGGAGGCGCGCTGGGCGTAGTACTCCACGGCGAGGTCGCCGGGGACGTGCGCGAGGTTGGCTCGGCAGCGGGTGAGGGGCGCCAGGACGACACGGTGCGCGAGCGCGAGCTCTCCCACCGTCGCAGGTTGGAAAAGCTTCGGTACGGATTCGTCGGAGATAGGCATCGTGTGGTTAAAGATCTGTACTGGCCGTTCCTGCAAAAGTAAGCTAGCGTTCGAGCGGATGCCAGTTAGCACTAAACTACTCGCCTTGACAGCCCGAGCGGATGGGGACGAGTCAAGTGGTGATGATTTCGACACCAAACTGGCGCGTACGCTAGGTATTCATGGGGCGGCTCGCAAGGAGACAGAATGACCGGTCACACATGCCATATGGTTGTCGGGAACTGGCCGATTCACTGAAACGCAGAGGAGCTCACACCACGGGCAATGCTATCTCTGCAAAGAGACGGCTCAGATCGCCGGGCTGTGAGGGATTTCCGAATGTCGCCCAACGCCACTCGGGAGGACAGGTCGTTCAGCCGTATGGCGGTCATCAACGGACACCGCGAGCACTGGTCTAGCGGCCTTCATCGGATACCTCGGGGAAGCGTCCTGCACCATTCGGTATCTGCTAAAGCCTACCGTGTTGCACTTGCTGAAGGTACGCCATACATTATGCTCCGCCGTTATGAGTGTCTGAGTGGTCGGGTCAGCCCAATCATGATGCGTCCAGCCCGAGAGGCAATGCAAGCACAGGACCTACCTATTTACAAGCACTGTATAGCTCGGGGAATAAATTCATCAAGGAATGACCAACTTCTCCGCCGTTGTAGGCGTTTGTGACAGAAGATCAGCGCATAATCAATAGACAGACAATGCTGAAATATGAGGCATACTAAGGGGCCGCCGTGTATATTCATTCACGGCGCTTCCCTCTCGACGGAAGACCCGGCGTGTGGGTGGTCAAATCGGCTGTTTATGAATCATCTCAGCAAAACATTCCTTGTTATACAAATAACAATCGGGAATTGATCCTGGAAATCTCGGGCACCAGCACGTTCTCTACCAAGTTCTGAAGACAGCGCATCTACACGACGCCGAACAGTGGTCGGGACCCGTCAGGCATGGTCCTCATACGCCGATCGAGCGGTACGGGCTCAGAGGTGTGCTGCGCCCAACTTCTCGGAAAAGGGATAGTCGACGTAGCCGTCCGGGCCCTGGGTGTAGAACAGGTCGTGATTCCACGGCGTAAGAGGCAGATTCTCGCGCAGGCGGAGCGGCAAGTCGGGCTGTGCAGGATGCAGCAGTCAGTGGCACCTCCGGAGAAATAGAATAGATACTTGCGTTACTGATAAACAGCCTACCAAAGGCGATGAGCTCCCCGGTCTTCTCGGCGCGAGCAATTGCCGACTCCCTTGTGTAGCGGCCAGCGCTGATGAGCGGGCGAGGGAGCCAGAGCTCCCTGGCGAAGTCGTTAGACTGTCGGTCACGTACTCAATGCTACACGATCAAAAATTGACTGAGAATGAGCGGTCACGTACATCCCCCTTGCGGTGCTCGGCGTCGAAGGGTCCCAGAATGCCGGGCTCGACGACATGCAGGTATGCAAAGCCCGGGAATTGTTCGCGCAGGCGCGTGATCAGATGCGAGAACGTCGGGATCGGATCCTCCATGCGCATGCCTGCCAAAGATGCACCGTATCGTGAGCGCCAGGTACATCTTGCCACAGAGTAGCAATTCTGACCTTGGAACAGCGACCATGGGCTGATGCGAAGCCCGGTCTTCTTTATTCCTATAGCGTTGCTGACCGCCTCGATGACCTCCAGCGCGAATCGGGCCCTGTTCTCGACCGAGCCACCGTACGCGTCCGTGCGCTGGTTCGAGATGTCCTGCAGGAATTGATCGATGAGGTACCCGTTCGCGCCATGGAGCTCGACGCCGTCGAAGCCCGCGCCGTGCACCGCGTTGGAGGCAGCCTTCGCATACAGTTCGGCATACTCCTTGATTTCTGGACCCAGCAAGTGATGGCTGAGCGTTGCACATTGTTGTGGACACAGGGATGTCCGCTCACCTTCGACGGTCAGAGGACGCGGGGTATCCTTGCGGTTCTTCAGGGGCACGGCGGAAGCCGACACGCAGGAGAAGCCGGGCCCATCCTCTTTCAGCGCGTCAAGTACCGCTGCGCGTCCCAAGGCCCACAATTGCATGTAGATGTAGGAACCTCTTCCATGCACGGCGTCCACAATCTACGTATGTCCATGTCAGCACACTGGAGAATTATATGAAAAGGCGCGTGGAGTGGCCCTACCCGCTTCCACGCAGCCACCTGCTCCTCGCTCCAGATGCCAGGAATGGTTGTGTTAGAAAACGACAGACCGCCAGCCTGAGCCGCGATGAACGTGCCCTCAGAGATGAGCAGAGTGCCGGGCACTGAGGCGCGTTGGGCGTAGTACTCGACCGCGAGGTCGTTGGGTACATGCCCGGGGTTGGCACGGCAGCGAGTGAGGGGTGCGAGAACGACACGATGTGCGAGCGTGAGGTCTCCCACTGTAATGGGCTGGAAGAGCTTCGGTGCAGATCCGTCAGAGGTCGTCATCGTTCGGTTCAGAGCTGGAACGAGACAATGTGTGAGTGTACGCTGCAGAGGCCCCACTGTTCGGGCACTCACTGATATGCGTAGCACGACTGAGGGAAGAGGGCCGTCGTGACCAGCGAGTATTTATGTGTTGTCCGTGCGATGCCGAACGCAAGTAAAAGTCAGTACTTGGTAAATTACTATAACACTACGGTCGGTGGTACTCGATCATCGCCCGTTATGCTCAACACCCACCTGTGGAGCTCCGCCTCCGGGGTCTGAGCTCACGAGCGGTAGATCTGGCAGTCTGGAGCCCGGGTGGCGACTACTGCAGCGTCTGGTGGGTATTTTAGGGATAGATGACAAACGGATGCCGGCGGTGGGAAAATCCGTATAGATCCTTGACGAGCTACCACCGAAAAGATTGGGTGAGGTTGGGTTTGAATTTTGCTCACCCGAGTGAGGCATAGGTACGCAGGCCGTGGCTCGGTGCCAGCGTCGCCGGCCACCCATCTTTCTGGCGGGGATGTCAAGAGAAGGCAGAGTAGCCCAGTAAGTCGTGCACACCGCAAGCACTGAAAAGGTGACCATAATGGCTACCAATACCGCAGCGTCATGGGTGTACACGGTGTATAGAAGGGACGTGATGAGATAGTCGGGAGACGCGGCAAATCGAGCGAGTCCTGTATCTGCATCATGCGTATCCGTTTTTAGCTCCTACGACGGTTGAGGGCATCACACAGTCACTAAACATAGACCACGTCGGTGACACAGTGGCCGAGCACATATGGTCGAACACACCGATCCCGCCTCAAGACCGAAGCAGCGCCTTATAATGTTTCATCAGGGAGTTCGCATCCGTAATGATCTGGGACATTACACGAACATATACATGATCAGCAGGTCGATGCAGGATCACAGTGTATCACAGTAGCATACCTTCTGATTCTCGATGTTCTCTTCTATACACACTCGGGCGTGAGCAAGCAGCCGGCGTCGTGAATTCTCGCGTTCAACCATATGAGCTTCCACTGGACGTGACAGGTCAGATGCGGTATCAGGTGTCGCGCTTGCATTTGGGAACATTTACGCATAGCGCTGGATTCGTTGATCTGCTCAGCACGTCGGTGCGCCAAATCTTCGATGATCTTGTTACAATCGCCCAGAACCACCTGGACACAATTCTACGGATCCAATGAGTAGCATATACAGAGTAGCTAGCTATGCACATACGTCTTGGCCAATCCACAACCCTTTCAAAGCCCCCAATGTGCCCTCTTGTGATACCTCTCTTGACTGGAGGTGTGCGATCGTTGAGCGCGCTTGATCGCTTAGAAACAATGAGCATATAGTCAGCCGACCACACAAGCAGATTGTTACATTGCGGCTGTGCCATCGCGTAGAGTTTGTTCCACCTTCTTCCGAGCCTCCGCAAACAACATGGTCTTCTGGTTTTGGAACGCGACCGACCGCGCAGAACTCTTGGAAGCCTTGCGCTCTGGGGAGCGAGCTTGATAAAGGTAAAGGTCTGAAAAGGACTTCACATACTCTGGAACTCTTGTAGGACTGATAACATCTCCATCATGCTGGAGCGTGCCATGTTAACGACTATGCGGTCCACGATGAAATTGGACCCACCTCTCGTCTTCGCCTTCGCCATCGCCACTTGCATCTTCTTCTATGTCTTCTATCTCGTCTTCGTCCTGATCTTGAGGCCGAATCGATGTCCTGGGCTTGCGAATCGTGTACGAGGCGCGTCCGACCGGTGGTCGTGCCTGACTGGTGCCCGCATACATCTGACTTTGACCTGTCGGAGGCTGAAGGTTAAAGCTAGTCAACCACACACGAGTGGATTTGATCCATACGAGGGGCGGAAGCTCCTTTCTTCCCCATCGCGCGTGGTAGTTGTTGCGAGCAGGGTATGGAGGTTGGACAGAGCAGGGTGAGCTGGGGGGAGGCAAGAAGGGCCAACGCCTCCCGCAGAAGCTTCGAAAGGCGAGGGGACGACTGTCCTTCTCGATTTGGCTGAGGCTTATCCCGGACCCGCGAAGGCACATCAAACGTCGACGCCTCCCATATCCGGTACACAGCCGCAGTCAGTGCTTGCCACCTAGTCGATTCGACACTGATACTCGTGCACCACAGCATCCAGATTGTTGCTAGAAATACAGGACACTGACGCAAAGATACGTGGTGCAATGGGTCAGCCGAGGAGAGCGGTTATACGCGTGTCAAATCCTTCGCTACGGATCGGCATCTCGGGGGTATGGAAAGGATTCTTCATGACTGCGTCTGCGTATATCTCATACACCTTTTGCAGCGTCGAGTCTGCAGTGGGTTCCACCAAGGATGTCAACAGAACGAACTTGGTACCTGTGTGATCTCATCAGCGATGGCCTCGGTGATCAGCGCATAATGTACCAGTAGCGGTGAGAAGGATGTTCATTTTGAATGTTTCGCCGGATATGACATGTGCACCTGAACTCAATCCGGTTGGGGAAAGTCGACTTGTGATGGCGTGTATTCCATGCAGGGTTCCAGCAAGGACCAGGTATTCGTTGGATGTCAAGTGCGGAAGGCCCTCTGTGCGGCAGCATCAGCTTCATCCTTGTTTGCAATCCCAGAGCTCTTGCCTCCGAAGCTGCGCTCATAGACCAAGCCACCGGCCTTGTTTATAACCTATCACTCTGAACCTGAGCAGAGCCTCGCGCAGAGTATGAATGTGGATCAATATACCCAAAGTCCGTAGATGGCCATGGCGGTACCAACAGAGCAAGTTGAGCGCTGAGAGACCATGTGAGTTTGACGCGTCCCAGACGCGACGCGTTTGGGACTCCGCCTGAATCCCATCGCTCGCATCCTCGCTCCCTATTACTCCGGGCCTTGCATCTTGACCTCGACCGCCGTGGCCTCTCCCGGATTCCTGCCTCTTCTTTATTTAACCGCTTTTGAGGTGAAACCATGCAAGCGCAGACTTTGAGGACCGATCAAAATCAGGTGCGGTACGACGTCTGCGTAGCTCGTTCTCGCCGAGACTCACTCGCGCACACTAGGCGGTTATCACATCTCAGCAGAGTCTACAATCCATACAAACATTATTGAGAGCAGGCCTAGGATGTATAACGTACCTTAGGTATGTTATGGTCTGCTCACTATGTCTATGAAGCTTACGCTTCATTAGAAACCTCCTTCCTTCTGACAACTTCTCTGAGAGTAAAGTCAAGTGACTATATGCGCGCTGTTCACCGCTCAAACTGCGCATACACCAGGCTACTTGACGTCCTCTGCACCGGACACTCTGTCTTCTCAGCCCTCACGGGGTGGGAGCTCCTTTGCCTCCACCGATAGCCGGCGGAATGTCAGCGGCTTCAAAATCATGACGGTGACTCGTGGGTTCACGGAGGAAGCTGACAAGCTTCTGGACTATCTGGTGCGTCTTATCTACGTCCACGTCCTATGAAAGTGGATGGATCAAAATATCACCATACAGGAGAGTGGGATATTCGACGCCGTTCAGAAGCAATACTTGCGAAGCTTCGTCTTCGCCATATACCTCGTTCGTAGAGGTAGATCCTCTCGTTATTCTCTTAACTGACCACCATTCAGGATGACCAGGACCCCAACAAGTGAGATATCAGGTTTTGCAGCTATGTTGTACGCCCTTTGACACCACATCTCGCAGTATCATCGAAGCATACACATTCAACTTCAGCGTGAGTTACGATAGCTACTATGACGGACGACGAATCCTTATGGCGTCTGTGCTTCAGTACTGCAAGGTTCCCGGATCAGATAGCACCGTCCCGGTGATGTCTCTGGGTGAAGATATGATGAACCTGTCGTTGGCGGGTTCAAAGAAGAGGTGCGACCCTGTTGCAGATGCAACGCGGAATGGGAAGATCCCGACCCTGGGAGAGGTCAAGCGTAGCCTGAAGGTACGTAGCTAGGTAACTTGAGTCGCATGTTCATACCGTAACGGACATCGTGCAGGCTCTCATCAAGAATCTCATTCAAGCTACAACCCAGATGGACGCGTTACCTAGTAAGTACGACCGTGTGACCTTGCGCTCGATCAGTGTGCCTAAATTGCTACAGAACGTCGGTTCGCGACGTTCAAGCTCTTCTATTACGAGCACACGCCGGACGACTACGAGCCGCCGCACTTCCGCGCCGGCGATGCGAAGAAGGACAAATGGTTCATGTCCACGCATGACAAGCAAGAGGTCCCAGAGCGTTGCAGCGTCGGTGCTGTTCAGACAGGTTACCATGGGGTCGATGTGAAGGTAACATCGGTATCCGGATATCTTCCGTCAGGAGAGGACAACAATGCGCCTTTCTTGGGAACGACTAGCGGGAACCCTTTCGGAGCTCCTCCATTGACTCCTGTGGAGGAAGCGGCGATACGTGCTCAGGAGATTCAGGTGCAGCGACAAGACGCCTGTGAGCGCCGAGTGGTTTGGGACGCAGAAGATGGTCTGGCCAGTGGAGTTCCTTCAGGGGACGACGGCGGTTACATGGAAAGTCAGTGCCCATTGATATAGTTTGACGTACACTTGTGCACGTGGTTGCGATCGCTCTGATCTCGTTGGACTTGTAGGACCCCAGAAGACCAAGAGGTCCGCCCTCGAACACGTAGCCTACATGGGCATTAGAGATGAGGACGGGAACATCTTGCCGCACGGTCGAGGAGGCGAGGCTCCATGTTCCACCACATCTGCTGAAGCGCAATATGCAGGTCGAGCGGAGTTCGTACCATTATGCATCGGTCAACTCGTACGTCCAGTCAATCATACGTTAGAAACCTCTTTCATACGATGAGCACTTGCAGGCGAACACTCGACCTCAATCTGGAGACGACCTGTCTCCGACGCAGGAGATTGCCGATACGCAAGTCATTCCTTCTCCAGTAACCTCCGCTGCGGTGTCGCCGTCTCCCTTTGGGTCCTTGACGCCGACACCCAAGCCAAAGGTTCAGCAGCGAGATGCTGCTCGCAGGAATGAGTCTCTTCCACCGTCCGATATATCGTCTTCATCTACGCCCGCTGAGTCCATGGACACTGAGCTGATCAAGGACATCATCATGGTCGGCGCCTCGACCATACAAGAAGAAAGTATGATTTTAGGTTCGTCTTCGGTGATAGCAATCAGTCTCGCCTTGTCCCATTGAATGGTTGATGTTCCCAGAAATGGAGTCCCAACATGTTCCCGGTTCTTCTAACGCAAGTGATCCGATTAAGTCGTTCTCCGAATCTGGGCAACCGCCAAATGCCGGAGATGAGGACGTTCCCATGGAACAGGACAGAGAAAGCAACGTCGCACCGGATTGCGAATGTGGCGTTCAGGCATGTAGCATTGTTTTCGGTCGGCCGGACATCCGACTAACCGACTTGTTGCTAGATCGAGGACACCGACTGCTGCATGTGTGACGGTAGCTGCGGGAGGTGGTTCCACGTGTGGTACGTTCGACATGCCGCGCCGACATTGACAGCCATCGAGATGTCTGCCTTTCCGTAGGTGTATGGGTTATCACTCCGGTCAGGACCGTCGCCTCCCGTCGAAGTTCATTTGCTTCGATTGTCGCGTGAAGGCCGACCGAAACTGGGACCTCATCGTGGTCCACGATTTATACCCGCGCATGATCGCCAGGTTCAAGGACCTGGCTATACAGAGGTAAGGCACGTTCCCCTATAAGACATCTGGCTGACATGCCCCTCGCTCTAGGCGCGGCATCAAGGTGTTCGAGACTCATGGACCAGAAGGGCTTTCAGCATTCACCAAATTGATCGGTAAGGCTATTTGTCAGAATCCGCGGCTTTCCTGGAGTATGAGTGCTGCACAGGTTGCGATTCTACGGTGGCCGGACAAGTGTTCAAGCGGCTCGAGGCTGAAGGTAAGTCACACGAGTATGAAATAGCAAAGTCTGAATCAATCGACTTGCCTAGGATTCATCGCTCAGAAGATCCTCGAACCTGATGACTCGGGGTTCATGGACACTACCTCGCTCGCCAGTAAGCGGAAAGGTAAAGGTAAAGCCAACGCGAAGAACAGGACGGCACTGCGTCGCAAAAATCTCCAGAAGCCACTCTACGTGTTTGTGCACTCGATCAAAAACGAAGAAATCTATAAAGATTACTTCAATCCGGATCCGGATGTCGAGAAGAGGCTCCTTGGACTTTCTGATCTGGTGCGGCCGCCCTCCGACGTGCTCCGAACATTGAATTGATCCTAGTTCCCTAGAAACCGGAACGTAAGAGCCGTAGGAAGAAAAACAACGCAGTCAATGATACCGAAGCGTATAGATGTTCGGCAAGTTGCGCACACTCACTCGACTGATACGAATATCTTTCAGGGGACGGGCGCAGGCGCTCCCACAGATCTCCGATGGACGGGTCCTGCCCCTGGCCGCGACCGGAGCAGCCGTAACTCAGTCCCTCCCGGTAGACTTGAACCCTCAGACCCAAGAGGAGACGCAATATCCAGGGCCCGATGACGGACATGGCGACCTCAAGCGGAAGGCTTCAGGCGTGGACGAACAACCTGCTAATGCCCTCAAAAAGGTCAAGATATCTCTCGGACCGGCCGTCGACCTCGGGGACTGATCGTGTGGCCGACGTCGCCTGGTCATTGCTGCTGCCGAGACCTGTGGAACTTTCTTCTTGGACTTCTGTTGGACGACTCTGGACCGTTTCCTCGTGGACGCTGACTGCCCTGCCGTATGCTCTCGCTGTTCTGTACCGCCCTCTCTTTGGTCTCACTGCTTTGTTGGTATGCTGTATGTTTTCGATTGTGTAATGCCATGTACTCTGTCTTTCCTGCCCCGGGCACCGCGTTTCCCCTGCCACGTGCACTATGGTTTGCTATGAGCTCAAAGGAGCTGACTATGAATTCTTCTTTGCTGCCCTCTTCGGTGACAGGTACGCCGTGATCTTGGGTCATGTCTGCGTGTGATAGCATGCTGTCCGTGTGGTACAGACTGACAGGCAGTTCGGCAGCCGGGATGCATGGGAGAGGGAAGCTGCGCGGGTGCTGGATGCATTGTTACTACCCCCGACGATAACACCCTGGTTCTTGTGAGACATAGGATGCGTTCTCGCAACAACGTCATGCATGGCTGCTCACCATGTTTGTGCCTTCGAGTGGCTGAGAAGCTCTGCGCTTTCATTGACCTCGGGACCTCGAGCGGATGCCGACTCTCATATCCGGCGGCACCTCAAGGGATGTCTCTGACCCGAGGACATCTCTATAGCGCTGACGGCCTTCACCCGTGGTCGACGTGAGCCTCGAACGCCGGCCGAAGAAATGCGCTTACTATGCCCTTCGGTCCGGTGGGCTTCTGGATTGAATGCTATGCCGTGAATGCGACAGCGCACGCCCTTTGGTGGGCGTGTTCCTGAAGGAAGCGCCTATTGCCTGCCCCGGGTCCTCGAACGAGAGAGCAGCTAGTGTCTACCGCTTCGACGCGGCATGGCTGTGGTTTATGGTGGACGATGCGCACAGGTTTTGGCGTTCGGCAGCGGTGGAAACGCCCTCAAACTCTGGAGGGGAGCGTGGCTTCGTTTCCCCCAGCGGGTCACCCACGTCGCACTGTGCACATGTCATCATGAGGCTTATGTCGTGCAATCCAGGGGTAGAAGGCAATATAGAATGCCGCCGCCTGCGGCGGCGTTTGCCCACCCATGGCGCGCCTTGTGGGGAAAGAACGGGCCTCCCTCGTGGAGCACCCGGTATTTATGCCACATCGGGCGGGAGGGGCACGCGGCCTCGTTGCTTTACATCCGGTCTTCTGTTCTCAGTGTGCGCCAGCTTGCGAAGGGGCAGGCGTGCTGGAAGCCGCTGTGAATTTGCGGCGCGAATGAATATCTGCAGGTGACCCGCATTCCAACCCCGCACACACACACGCGCGCGCGATAGACGTCAAGGGCGGCCGGTGGGGTGATTTGCTGCCCTGGGCAGCTCCGCCCCGGTTGTGGAACAACACGACGCACGGTGGGACGGTATACCCGTGCTGCTTGTGGCGGTATTCCGTCCGGGGACGGTTGAGAGAAGACATGAGGCAGGCTGGTGGGTTGGAGGGCGTTGGAGTACGCTGGGGGATTCGACCCTCGAATCGAGATGCTCCAATGTGCTCCCATGGCGGCTGGTGTGCGCTCAAGGGACCGAGCCGTGCGCGTCATGGTGACTAGGCCGTCGAGAAGTCTTCTTGGTGCGGCAGCAGACGTTGAATTTGGACAAGCGGCCGACATCGAGCCGCGCAGAGACGGGCTGGATGGGGATATGTTTGATCACGGTCGTGGTGTTTGCGCCGTTGTTGGTTCGAACCACACAAGATTGAAGCGCCACTTGGATCTGGGATGTGGATCTTCGTAGCGACGTGGGCTGGGCGGGCCCCTCGCGAGGGCTCCTGCCCTAAAGCGGAGAGTATATAGTGGGCCTAGGCGGCTGTCGCGCATTCCTCATCCCCTCATGATTTGGCAAGTTGTCGGCCTCGTATGCCCACGGTCGACGAACTGCATCGTGAGGCCCTCGCAGGAGATGAAGTAACCGGTGCAAGGCATAGACTACTGCACCTCCGTATCTCCCTGGCTGCGGCGTTCTCACGTATCCGGGGCTCGTTAGCGTGGTGTACATATCTCGGACGAAGTAGTAGCTTGTGTGATGCGATCTGCTACGTACTGCCCGGTGCAAGTAATACAACTCGTGGTCGGTCACACCTTCCTCTCCGCGTCCGCGTACCCAGCTCAGCCGGCGTCGCTGGCCAATGAGTGCGCGGCGAGTGTGTATCGTGGTCGCGCCAGATATGGCTCGGTGCGGGCTGAGCTGACGGAAGATTTTCCCATGATGTGGAGTCGCGTTTGGGGTGTTGAGACCGTCGTGGACGGCGTTGGGGCGTGCGGGGTACGGGGGGATCGTGATTCACAGGGACTAGGATGCGACGCCGGCGGGGCGCGGGGGGATCGAGCTCGAGGGACGCGCGGGGCGGGGCTGCGGAGATGGCATACGCGTATTTACGCGGACAAGGCAAGGCGAGCTCGGCGGAGGGAAGTCGGTGGGCCATTAGTATTTATGAAGGTCGGCATAGATCTGGGCTTTAATAGTCGTAATCCGGGGCTGGAGTCCAATTACAAGCTGAGTACAGTCGGCTATCGAAAGTTCGAGGCTTGGGTCGCTGGACGGGGTTCGCTGCTCCCCAATTCGTCTCGCGCTTCGTCCGTAAAGGCCATCTCGTCCGCCCCGCCAAACGACGCCCAGACTCTCTCTCGCTCCTTCACGATCCCTGCACGACGCTTGCTGCCTCCACCATGCCATACAGACTGTCGGCCTCGTTGTCTGCCCACACATCCGATGTGCGTTCCTTCGCCACCATCTTCTGTCCCACAACGCTCACCGTTCTCAGGTTAGGGCGGTCGTGGCCCCGGTCGACGATCTAATTCTCTCCGCTTCGCGCGATACCACAGCAATCGCCTGGCAAAGGACGGCGCCCTCCTCCTTCACGCAATCAACCACTCTGCAAGCTGGTTCCCGATTCATCAATGCCGTCGCGTACCTCCCACCAGCACCAGGTGCTCCGGAAGGTGCGTAATTGCCTCAGCTCGTGATTCTGTGTCCCTGGGTGTGTCGCTTAGGTCGTGGGGTAGGATACGCCATCACGGGCGGCCAGGACACCGTGATAAACGTGTTTGCGCTGCCGAGTGCAAAGGGAGAGCCAAACTTCTCGCTCTTGGGCCATACAGACAATGTATGCGCACTTCATACAGCTGAGGACGGGTTAATCATCTCCGGCTCATGGGACAAGTACGTTCAATTTGATCTATGGCGCAGCGCAAACATTTGATACCACTCCCCTCGCTTCAAGGACCGCGAAAGTATGGAAGGACTTCCAACTGCTGTACGACCTCGTCGGCCATCAGCAATCCGTCTGGACTGTCTTGGCTATCGATGGCGGCCAATTTCTGACAGGTCGGTGAACTCAGTGAGCTTGCTAGATACTTGAATTAACCGGTATACACACCAAGGTTCGGCGGACAACACAATCAAGCTTTGGAAGCAGCACAAGAACGTCCGTACCTACCCAGGACACACTCAGGCCGTACGCGGTCTGGCCTTGATTACTGACATCGGCTTCGCATCTTGCTCGAACGACAGGTACGTACTGAACGCGGCATTTTTGGCGTCCAGGTCTAGACCCGCCTCCCGCAGCGAAATTCGGATCTGGACCATGGAAGGCGACTGCGTGTATACGCTATCAGGTCACACATCCTTCGTCTACAGCATTTCTGTGCTTCCCAATGGCGATATTGTGTCAGGTGGAGAGGACCGGACGGTACGCATCTGGCGAGGTCGGTGTTTCTTCCTTCCTTTCCCGCCCGTTCTCATTTCCGACCGCGCTTCCCCCGCTGCCTAATCACGGATTTCTGACCGTGCCTTTTGCCTCCATAGATGGCGAATGTGCCCAGACACTCGTCCACCCCGCCATCTCGGTTTGGTCCGTGGCAACGATGCCCAACGGGGACATCGTGACCGGCTGCAGCGACGGCATCGTGCGGGTGTTCAGTTTCGCAGAGGAACGCTGGGCACCGGCCGACCAGCTCAAGGCGTACGACGACGTTGTTGCGGCGCAGGCGCTTCCCTCTCAGGAGATCGGCGACGTGAAGAAGTCGGACCTGCCGGGCCCAGAAGCGTTGACGCAGCCAGGTGCGTTGGGCGCGCGGGCGGGTAGGTGCTGCAACAGGAAACTGACGGTACGCCAGGCAAGAAACCTGGAGAGGTGAAGATGATCAGGCGCGGCGAGAGCGTCGAGGCTCACCAGGTATGTGGCGCCCTATGGGAGCCCAGGCATTCGTCCGGCTGATCGGTCCGCAGTGGGACAGCGCGTCTTCGAGCTGGCAGAAAATCGGCGACGTCGTGGACGCCGTCGGTTCGGGGCGGAAACAGTTGTACCAGGGCCGGGAGTACGACTACGTGTTCAACGTCGATGTTCAGGAGGGCGTCCCTCCCCTCAAGCTTCCCTACAATGCTAGCGGTAAGCGATGTTCTTTCACTGTCAATGCTGTCATGAGCTGATCAACAAACAACTTAGAGAACCCATATGCCGCTGCACAACGCTTCCTTCAGAACAATGACCTTCCTATGAGCTACCTGGATCAGGTCGTCCATTTCATCGAGAAGAACACCGCTGGTGCCACGATCGGCAGGCCTAATGAGCAGTTTGTCGATCCATACACCGGTACGCTGTCTTTGTTCTGTATCATCAGATGAGTGCTCACTCCGCTTCAGGTGCTTCGAGATATCAAGCCTCCCGAAACACCGCGTCCTCTGGAGCTTCCGATTTCATGGATCCCTTCACCGGTTAGTCGAACCTATTGCACAGTGATCTTCTATGCTCATACCTCATGCGCAGGCGCGTCGAGATACCGGACACCAGCAGCCGCTGCGTCGCCACCACCAGCGGTGTCGAACGACCCTTGGACGGGAAGTTCACGGTACTCGAGCAACGCTACTTCACCCGTCTCACCGCCGAAACCTGTAACAACCAGTTTTGTTAATGTTATACCCGTGGTACGTGTCTCCCTTCGATTCCATGGTGATCGTGCTGAGGCTCTCTTCAGAGGACACCGTTGTCCTTCCGTCAAGCCCATGTATCTGCAATGCAAGCAAAATTGTACCAGTTTGATCAAGCACTCCGGAACGAAATCGTGAGTTCAGTTCTGTTCAATGTCTACCGCCCGTAAGTACTGAGGAGATCACGACACAGTCTACCGGCTACCTCGCTATGTATCCTCAAGAATTGAATCTCATAGATGAAACATTCACGTACCTTGCTCAAGCCGTATCACATCCGCTAGACCCCCCGGCGAAGAAATTGACGAGCGCCCATATTGACGCAATTATCCAGCTCCTCGAACGCTGGCCCCAGTCCCAGATCTTCCCTCGTGAGCTTGGGCGTGCTGACCGTGGATCTCATGGCACTGACGGGATGCTATTCCTCCAGTAATGGACTTGAGCCGTCTCGTGCTCGCGTTCTGTCCCACCGCATATGCTGATCCCGCACTGCGCACCCGGTTCTTCGCCGCCTTGTTCGGTGGTGCCAGCTGGAAGGAGCCGTGGTCATCACCGCTTCCTAAGCAAAGAGAGACGAACACCCTGTTCCTCCTTCGCGCTCTCGCCAACGTGTTCCAAGACGGGACGACATTGAAGGACGGTGAATGGGTACAGGAGGTGTGTCATGGCCTAGGCAATCTCTACCTACGTCCGATATGCTGATTGTCATGTGTCAGGTCCTGAACACGTTGGGCGAGGTGCCTTACACTGTTCTCACCAACTCACTACGGGTGTCCCTAGCGACGATCCTCTTCAAGTGCGTAGCGCCCTGGTCCTCCATGCCTGAACCTTGCACTAACGCGTCATCAGCATCTCCTGCACTGGCCTTCGCGAGGCGCTACCTGTTCCCCTTCGGAATCAGCTGGTCGGCCTGGTGCTCGAGGTACCTATCTTTGGCTACTCCGCCAGCAGCATGTACTCATATGACCCTCTAGATTCTGAACACAGAGAAGACGGAGGCCGAAGCGGCGTACCGCGGGCTCGTCGCCCTGGGAGATATCGTACGTGACCACGAAGGAGCTTTTCGATCTGGCGCTGACCCGTCCATCCCCAGGCCGTCGCCGCGAAGGAGCAGTCCCACCCACTCCTCCCCGAGCATCTGGACACGGCTCGGCAGGTGCTGTCTGCGCTTCCGTCCACATTCCCTGAGGCGCGGATCAGGGACGTCTCAAAAGAAGTCGCGGGGCTTCTCTGATCGCCCTGCGGCATGCGTCCCCGCCCCCGCCACTCCTCCCCCTCGCCTCGCCTCGCCTTCCCTGGTTGCTTCTTCTCGTGCCTGCCCTTCTCCCCAGTTCCAGGTCTCCAAGATCCCAAATGCTCTTGTCACGGGTGAAATAGAGGTGTATTCATGGTGTATGGTCGGCTGAGCCCCGAGTCGATGGGGTGGACGATCGGCAGGTGGAATTTTATCGTGTCGGGTGGAATTGTCGTATGGTTCTCTCAAACGCCTCCGCGAAGGAGGCCCCCAGGTCCCCTCATCGCGCCCACCCCCTTTCCTCCGGTCTCCGGATCGTTCGCAGGCGCGGAGGACAGGGTGGTTTCTGTGTTGTGTTGTGTAAATTGATGCCGGTGGACTATTGTTTCCTTATACTGTAGGGACCCGAGTATCCAACATCAATGTAGCGTTGCGTGTTCCTCACATGTCTCTATTTCTTCTTTCTCTCCTTCCATCTCACTTCGTTCTGTCTTGTTTTCCTCTCTGTGTCTGTCTCCACCATGCCTCTCCACAGCGCCATCATCCATCCAGCCATGCATCCCCCTCATTCACTACGTACCCTCATGCCCACACGTGCTATGGCTCCATCCATCCATTCCCCATTCCCCATCCCCCTCTCTCCTCTCCCACCTTCACACCCCACGTCCTGTTGTTGCTCGCCATCACCATCACCATCGCCACGGACAGAGACCGTCGTCGAGCGATCATCCTGCCTCGCTCATGTATCGTGCACTTGAATACATAGCCGGCGCGCCACCGCGCCGCGCCGAGTACCCAGGTGCGCTGCGCACTCCCTCTCCTGAATACCAAAAAGCGGGACGGTACGCTGACGGTAGCTTCTTGCAGAATGCAATCTTGCACGTGCCTGCGCGTGTTTCAGGGAGCATGCCCTCTGTGTGTGTTGTGTGTGCCGAGTGCGGGCGGACATCAAGCAGGCACGCGGATGTGAATTTGAGTGTGCGAGGTGGGATGTTCGCAGACCGTGCATCGAGGAGCAAACGGGGGCAGTAAGTAAAGTGAGTAGCTCAGACGCGCACAGCGGCTGCGCGCGGAGCTCGTCTCGAGGGCGAGCATGGCGCTTTTCCTCTACAAAAGGCAAGGCATGTAAGGGAGACCAACGGCAAGGGGAACCGTCAACCAGGCCCGAGAACTAAGCAAAGCAGTAAGCTAGCACATTGCGACGGCGACCATCCCCGCCTGCTTGTCTATATGTGTAAATGGATGTGGTGATGTCGTCTTCGGTAGGGGCAGCAGGCAGGGGCGCGCCGCACGGCGTGTGTGAGCGGGCTGGGGGCGAGTACGGTAACGGGAAAGCACGTAGCGGAGAAAAGCGTCCGAGAAAAGGAGCGGTTCGGGTGGGGAGGGCGCGGTGCGAGTAATACGCACGGACGGAGCACGGAGCACGAGACGGGGATATATAGTGGAATAGTGGCCGCGGGTGACTCTGGCAGGAGCGGAACAGGGGGAAAGGGGGTGTCGCAAGGCGGGAGGTGTTGGAGATGGGGAGGGTGGATGTGAGGTGTGTATGTTATGACACCCAAACTACAAGGGACAATTTAGACGAAGGAAAGAACGAAGGGTGCGGTGTGACTTACAGGCAAGCGCGATCACGAGGTAGAGCGTGACGAGCCTAGTGAAGTGGGTGAGTACAGCATGCGAGGGAAGCAGAGTGGGAGATCTCACATGAGGCCTTCCATGTAATTGGATTTGCCGTCCCTGGAGGAGACTATTAGCCACAACCATCTTTACTTACCCGGAACGAACGTACTGAATCAGGAAGTTGACGAGCAACACGGACACAAAGAGGACAATCGTCTGCAGCAGCCATCAGCCACCCAACACCCTGCGGCCGAAACCAGCGAGACGAACCTCAAAGTCGGCAAAGAAGAGCGTCAGGTCGTGGTGAGTGACCCAGCCGACAATGACGAGCAGCGGAACGACAAATGCCGCGATTTGCTGCAGACATGAACGGGTTAGTGTTCGTCCAATGGCGAGACGACAGAATCAAACGTACGATGGAGCTTCCGACGCAGATTCCGATCGTGAGCTCCATTTTGTTCTTCATCGCCATCCAAACGGACGTGACATGTTCGGCCGCGTTCGCCTGCGCATCAGACGCTCATTCAGACGCTGTACTACTGAGGTCGGGCATGTTCGGGCGGGGACGTACCACGATGGGGAGCAGGATAAGGCCGATGAACGGCTTCGGAATCGAGTACCGGTTCGCGGTCTCTTCGATGGAGGCGACCACTGGAAGCAGCGCCCGATGGTAAGTGGTCAGCGCATTCGGGAAACATCGCGGTCACCAGACGTACGGTAGTCAGCGCAGAACGAAGTGATGACCGTGACGAGGAGGAGCCTAGAAAACGCAATCAGTCATCCGCCACAAACAAGTCCTCAATACTTACGCCGAGCATGCAGCGGGGATGTTCATTTCCGGCTCTTCCTCCTCCTCATCGACCGTCGGCGTGTAGAGGTACGAGTGGCTCTTGAGCTATACGCACGCACGAGACATGAGCGCCCGGCCCTGGGTGACACGCGTGGCACAGCGCGCATCGAGATCGAAGCAGGACTGACCTGGAAGTACAGGTACGCGATGTAAACGATCAGGAGGAGGATCGCCGTGCCGCGTGAGATGATCTTCAGGCCGTGCACGGAGCCGGCGTCGAGCCCGTCAAGGCCGTACTCGGGCGCGAGCCCCTCGAGCGCGTTGCTCGTCCCGTTCACGAGCCCGCCCGAGTGCGCTTTGGCGCTGTGGTACGCGGCGGGGATCACGAGCGCTATTTCCGGACAGCGCGGGGGTGAGAAGGAAGGCGCGCGGAAGCGGAGACGGCGAGTGTGGCAGGGGTGAGACAGGACGCGCGAGGGTTCGGAAGTCAGCGTTCCGGCGAGCAGCAGCGAGGCGAGGCGGGGCGGTGAGACGTACTGATGCATGCGAGGGTCATGAGCTGCGCAGCGAATCATGCGCGAGAGACGAGGGTCATGTGAGACAGGCGGCGCGCGGGCAATGTCGCAGATACGCACCGAACTCGAACTGAGGGTTCCATTGGAACACGTTAGCGGAATGGGCAGTGCAAACTCTCAGAGCGAAACTCACGCTTGCGCAGCGGTAACCTGGAAGTTGCCCTCTTCATAGTAGATGCCCCCTAAGGTGCGTGCGGATGTTAGTGACGCGGAGCGGACAGAGGGCGGACACGAGTTCGCGAGGCGGTGCGGTAGAGTTACATACCGGCGAGGAAGGAGCATCCGAGGACGAGCAGGAGGTTGGAGAGAATAGAACCAAGGAGCTGTGGCAGGTGCGTGAGAGGAGGAAAGGCGCGGTCCACATGGTGTACGCACAGACGTCTGCACGATTCGAAGCTCGCCTGGGGGGAGCGATGAGCGCGCGAGGGAGGGGAGGACGTCGGTGCCGCAAACCTTGGAGAAGCGCCGCGATGCCGACGATGATCTCGACGGCATTGCCGAACGAGGCGTTGAGAAGACCGGAGAGGGTCTGGCCAAGCTTCAAGGAGAGCTGTTCTGTCGCGGTGCCAAGCAGCTACACAAGCGAGACGGATGACATTCAATTCAGACCACACGGGCGCGTGAGAGCAGAGGGCTGTGACGTACGGCCGCGAGAGGCATGATGGCAATAAACGAGAAAGAGAAGCGGAGTGCGGCATCCCAGTTGAGAAAGTGCGAGATGAAGCTGAGAGGGACGAAGACGAGGAGGATGTTGAGGTACGAGCCGAAAAAGAAGAATTTGTACGAGTGCAGCCAGGAGGGTTGGCCTTCGGCGCTGAGGGTGTCTGCAAGGCGCCTGAAGAACGGCTTTGGTGGCTCTGCGCCGTTGCCGTTTTCAAGGAGCGGAGTGCGGTCGGAGATGGATCCAGACGGCATGAGGGGCACAAAGAGAGATGATGGAAAGAAGAGAGCAAGAGAGGGAAAGGGGGACGTCTGAACGTTGGCTTTTTCAAGGGGCCACGGAGAGGTGGCGTCTGGAAGGAGTTGCGGTTGAGGTTGGGGTGGATGAGGCTTGGCTATACCGCCTCCCATTACGTAACGCCGCCTTGTCTCTTCATCCGCCCAACTCGATCGACGGTGCTCCCCGCAGCCACCGCAGACCAGACAAGGATGGCCACCCAGTCCACTCATATTATTCTGCCCCCGCCGACGCCGGACGTCCTCGCAAAGGCAGCGGCTCTTAGTGTCTATGACAACGTCGGAAAGGAGGTCACGTTCGGTAGCCTCTTCCACGATCAGAAAACGATCGTAGTCTTCATCCGTACAGTACACTCCTCTTGGGCTGGTAACGCCGATTGACAACTTGACGCGCGCGCGCCCTTCCTCCGTCTTAGGCCACTTCTTCTGCGGTGTATGTACCTCCTCTCTCACCTCTCCGCCCGCTGCGCAACGTTAACGGACCGGCACCGCACGTCTTCCCCAGAATTGCCAAGTACTTACTCTCCCTTCTGTGGAACATGTTTCCTCGATCGTTGACGCAGACGCATGTCCGTTAGCAATACGTGATCCAGCTCGCCGCCGTTCGCAACGACGCCCTGGACGCGGCCAACACCCGCCTCGTGGTCGTAGGCTGTGGCGACTGGAAGCTCATCCAGAGCTACCGCGGTACGCCGCCCGCCCCCTACCCGCCGCTTTTGCGCGTATGGCCGGGCCCTGACACGACGGCGCACCGGCCGCCGCGTTGACGTTCCGCAGAGATTACCGGGTTCCCGTACGCGATGTACGCCGACCCTTCCCGCGCGCTCTACAACACATTCGGCTTGGAGGAGTCCCTCAAGCGCACGCCCGCCGGCCAAGCGCGCCGTAGCTACATCGGCGGAAGCTTCCTCGGGAACGTCGTCAAGAGCATCTGGGTATGTCACCCCTGCACCGCCCCGCGCTTGTCTATCCGCTTCCCTGCGCTTGGTCCCGCGCACGGCGGAACTACGAGACGAGATGAGACGGTGCTCACCGTGCCTGTGCCGCTGCCGCAGGGAGGCCTGAAGAACCCGCTCTTTGTTGGCAAACAGGGCAACATCTCCCAGCTCGGCGGGGACTTCATCTTCGGCCCAGGTCAGTGTACTCGCGCCGTCGAGAACGCGCATGACCTTACAGCATCGCGTCGGTACACAGGCGAAACCTGTTCATACGCCTCGAGGATGAAGCACACCGAGGACCGTAAGTTTTCGCGTTATCTCCGGGTGGGAATCACGCTCACCAGCACGATTGCCACATTGCATCCCACAGACGTGGAGGTCGCCGACCTCATGAAGGAGGCTGGGGTCGAGTACCCCTGAACGTGCGCCTGTCTCCATGTCAGAAGTGCCAATCTTGCTGTACCATGCTGTGTATGCTTGAAGTTGTCTCTTGTCTACGGGTATGCCGAGCCTTGTACAACCCACGTCCGTCTAACCACATCACTGCATTCCATCTATCCCCCCACCCTGCCAAGACCGGACTCCAAGCCCTAAGGCGCACAGTCACTGCTGCGCGACGTCCGCGTTCTCCTGTACGAGATCCACATTCAGGTGCGTCGTGTCCGCATAGCTCACCAGCACCCCGCGCCCGTCCTCCTCGAGCTCGACGACTGTGATCGACGCATTGAAGCAGCGCCCAACGCCGACGCCCTCCGCCGCGCGCACCTTCCCGCTCCCGACCAGGCTCGTCACGAGCGTCCCGATCAGCCCCCCGTGCGAGACGACCAGGATGTGCGCCGGCGCGAACCCTTCGACCTCCCCGTCCGCACCCCCGTTCGGGTCAGCGGGTGGTGGAGCGTGGGTGGTGGGGAGCGCGCGAAGCTCGGCGGCCTTGCGCTGTGCGTGCCGCTCGACGGTCGTCTTCCACCACTGCGTGCTGCGCGCGACGAAGTCCGCGACGGGCTCGAGGTTCGCGGGCGGCGCACCGCGGCCGTGCACGCTCGCGCCCTGCCAGTCGCCCATGTACTGTCGCAGCGTCCGCGCAGGGTCGGTTCGAATTGTCGAACAATGGCATGGGGTGGCGAGGAATTTCGGGCGGTTCAGGTGGTGGTGTCCTGTAATGGTGAGATCGGGATCAGCGGGGCTCGGGCCCTGGGGGACGCACCCGCTCGCGCAGCGCCTCCGTCGTCTGCAGCTCCACCCCGGGGTGCTTCTCGAGTATGATCTCTGCAGTCTGTGCACGTACGCCCACGGCAATCCGAATCAGCACGACACCCCTCCCGCACGCATGCTGCACATTCCGCCGCACGATCGGCGCGGATCCGGCTGGCGGGCGAACGGCATCGGAGAATGGGCAACTGGGCACTGGGTGCGCACCTTCTTCGCGCGCAGCAGATCGCTGCTGTACGCGCCGCCGCGGGGCGCGAACGGGACGTCTTCGAGCGCATCTGCGGCTTGCGCGGCCTGGCGCACGCCCGCCGCGTTCAACGGCGTGTCGAGCTGGCCCTGGATGATGCCCTGCCGGTTGTGGTCCGTCTCGCCGTGGCGGACGATGTACACTCTCGCTACGACCGTCATTGCCCTGTTGTGGGAGTTGTCCAAGTGTTTGAATCCAGCGGGCGTGAGTGAAGGACCAGGATGGGATGGTGGTGGATGAGTGCAAGCTGCAGTGACAGTTGGTCGTTCCGAGGACCGAGCAGACGGAATCCGGGGACAGCTCGCGTCTCCCGGCCCGGTGCGGCGGTGCTGCTGTAGATCTGGTGATCTGCGCTGTTCGCAGGTTGACTCACTGGCAGGACCACTCGAGACGAGCTGGAGTCCGACGTCCTCACTCTTTTCCCTGGCCGGCCAATGTCTGCATATGAGCACGAAGAAGCGAACCCCTTACACAGCCACGTGGTTTCATGCAACACCTCAGGTGAGCGACATCGATATTCCCACCATACCCATATTATGATGGTGCACGCGGCGCTGAGCGCTCCGCCTGCTACTGTAGATCCACTGACGAGCCTTGGTCTTCGAAATTCGAATGCGGAGACTTGTCACAACCAATTCCGGCATCGTACATATTTCGAGCTGCATGACTCGGACACTGCAGCTTGGCGAATATCGCCATGCGCACGCTCAACGACGCCCTCTCGTACACGCGCCCTCCAACGACCTTGGACCTCCATGTCGCCTTCCTGCCCTCGAGCTCTCATCCTGCGCCGTACAGTGCTACCACCGCGCTAGTCAGACTTCTCAGCCAGGTCGCCTACCCACTGTCGGCCGGGACGCCCGTGCGGCTCATCTTCGAGAATCCTGAGCCTCGAGCGGACCGCCACCCTTCCGAACAGGCGGACGGCGCCGGCTTCGAGGGCGAGATCGCAGGTACCCGAGGCACAATCCAAGGCGTCGAGGAACTCGTCGCCCGCAACACAAAGCCGCAGGCCCGCTTCCGTCGAGCAATCATTCGGCTCCCCACCTTGCCCTCCGCCCCCGCGCACTCAGACATCGCACCAGAGCTGTTCCAGCGGCTACTCGAGATCTCTGTGGAGCGGCTCAACGACGCACGGCACACGGGGCGCAGGCCGAACAACTACTTCCAGGCGCGCCCGGACGAGGAGCTGCGTAGGTGGGACCTCGCGTACCTCCGTCCCCAGTTGGGCACCTTCCAGCCCGAGCTGTCGGGTCCTCGCACTGAGTCGTGCGACCAGCGTGAGGAGCAGCCTGCCGTGGGAACGGAGTCCTCCAGGGATCAGTCTGCCAACGCCCTCCCGCCCATACACGCCTGGTGGACTCCGCCCACGACGACGGGGACCGCTGTCAACGCGGCGGTAGGGAACACCGCGACAAGACAGTCCGCCCAATTTACCTCACCCGACGCCGTCGCACACATGATGCATCACGGATATCGAGCTCCGTCTGCTCCCGGCGGTCTCCTTCCTCGGGTGGATCCCGCTCGAGAACGCCTTTGCCCTCCCACTCCGCCGTGGGGTGCCCCGCCCCGTCGCCCGACGCAGTTGATGTTGCGAAACGTTCCCTGCCCTAGACCTCATTTGCGCTACGATGGCCGTTGTGAACTCTAGAATGTCTGAGCGCGATCATATTAGTGTTGCAGGTGTGCCACGTGCACATCCCGATTATACAGAACGGGGAAAAGAGCTCTTGACTCGTGCCGTACGTCGATATGTAACCCGTTTCCTCGAGCTGCCTATCTGACGTACCTTCTGGTTCTACGATTCAGACGGCGGCAGGGTCCGCGCGGAGAACGACCCGGAACGACTTCATGGCTTCTGTCAGACTCCGGCGTCGGCCTGCCCGCGCTTGCCGCACCTTGGTCCGACCAAGTTCGCAACTGCCGCATGTCCGTCCGCGTGCGGCGTTCCGTCCCTCCTCCTTTGTGAACGAGTTATGAAGCCTTGCTGTCGGCCCAAGTTATGAGATAGAGGACACGCATGTCCTGATATGAACTGCGTGATCGGTCGCGCTTGTATCAGTATGCACGATGATCCTCAATGACGGGCACGCGGTCCTATGTACCCCGCCGAGGTACACCGCAGAACAACACGAGAGCGGAATCCAGGTAGCGTCAGTAACAGATAGAGAGCAATGCTATGTCGTGTATAATCCGAGGTGCGGGCCAGTTGAACTCCGCCAGTTGTACTCCGCCAGTTGTGTACAAAGTTGGATTCCAAGGGTGAGCCGTGAGGAATCCCGAGAACGTGCTGTAGACGCTGAATCCCCACCTGGATTTCGCCTTCCTTGACTTTGACGCATAAACCACCATATCTAGGGGGGATGGTCGCCAACCTGCCAGGCCCTGATATCCAGACTCTGTGATCTTGGGATCCGGGTGTGTGTGCAGAACGGCGAGTCCAAACACCTTGTGCTTGGACACCATCGGGAACGGTCAACCCGAACTCCGGTCGCGCGATGTCCTGCAGTGTAAGCTGGGGCGCAACTCTGCCAACAAAGGGCTCACCCGTATGATGGATGCCTTGGGGCCAGTCCTCTATGGGGGCTCAACCCTTTCGTCCCAAGAGGTTCCCTCCTGCGGGAAGTTCTCCCGGCTGAGAACCTACGGTCTTGGACCGTTCGGTGTCCGGGCAGCGGCCCTCTCGGTGCTCCGCACCACCTGCGTGCATACCACTGGTAGATCGCCGACTCCGAGAGTATCGGACAGTTTGCCGGGCTTCAGCTCGGTCCCGGCGGCATGGAGCGTGGGGTTGTACCGGTCCGCGCTCCGCGAGCTGTCCGCGCGCCCCGATGAGGCTCCACCGTCGTTGGTCCATGTGGGTGCACGATAGGGTGTTGCGCGATCACTGGTAGACATGACTATACTGGCACCCACAGTCACAGTAGGTGGGCAGAACGCCTGACACAACTGGTTTTTCATGTGACTACAGCCCCCCTACATGTTCGTTGTCGCGTGAGTCCAAATGGAAATTCAACGGCGAACCAAGAGAAGCGAGGAACATTGAGGCTACGGTAGCTCTGACCGACTGCATGGGTCCTGCCACGCGCCACGAGCTCAAGTTGTCCCAATACGTGTCGAAGTCAGGGACATCATAAGACTCTGAGGAAAGCGGTTGGGCGGCTACGTCGCGGAGGTCCAGTATGAGCCGAGAGACGAGAATCGACGTGGCGCTGTATCGCTGATGATGTGAGTAGATACTGCGACAGGGTCGGGACACGTACGCCTCGGTGAATGTCGTGAGGTAACCAATCGGCTGTTGAGGGATACATCAGCTAATGGCAGGAGAAGGGAGCAAGGAGCAGGTATACCTCTACGTACGTCCCTGCTATGTGTAGCGCGTTCAGGAGAGTCCATACGCTGAACACTGTCTCAGCCTCTGATTCTTGTTATGGGCGTACGGGCTGAAATTGCCTACACAAAATAGGTCGAACCTGTCTCACCCGTGTGAGTGGCATGCCCCTGACAATCACCAAGCAGGCAGTTTAAGGACTGACCATCTCGTAGCAGAACGGTAGTGACCGACAGTGGAATACCGAGCTTGTGCTCCCTGGCAAGCCGCACGATCCCGTACGTCTTCCTCCACGTTACCCAGAGAACGAGTATGTCTGAGAGAATCAGACAGACTCTCCCAACGATGGTGACTGGATCGTTCGGGGATGGTCGTCAGGAACATCGCCCTCGTCATTCTATGGCAGGGAGGATGACCCTCTGTACGTACGCCTGCAAAGATGTTACTGCCGGCTCCATAGCGAGGGAGATGTGTAGCTCACGGTTTCTCTAGGCTAACGGGGTATGTTGCGACTGTGGTGCAGTATACCGGTGCAGCTTGATTCACAGGGGATTTGTTAGCATCTCGAAACTGTGACAAATCAGCAAAATGAATTGTGACTGCCCGAGGAGCACTCACAATGTATACCCATACAGGCGCTAGCGACAATAGGAACACTAGCAGGGCAACATGCCACGCTCGGGAACGTAGTGCGTACACCCGCAGGCCCGAGAATGCTTGTCAAAGTCAGTTTAGACGTGAAGGGGAGAGCAAATGCCCTACGCACAGGCCCATACAACATACGATAGGATATCGAGGACTTCCGATAGACGTTGGAGGAAGGAGCAACTGAGGTAGGACATTCGTTAATGGACCGCTCCTCATGGTTCAATCCAGCGTCACAATACCGACCTCTATGCACCTAGAATCCATACCAATATCATCCTCGAGGAAGCATGCAGACGTACCGCATCGCTGACCGGGAACGTACTCGAAACACCGACCGCATAAAGGGCCATGACGAGGTACCGGTTGAGCAAGAACAACCATGTCGCGGCAGACGCTTTCCTCTGCCATATATGGCGCATTTCACGGTCGAACGTGATGCTTGTCTCGTACACAAGCAGTGCTGGGAGGTCAAACAAAAGGCAAACAGGCGGTGAGACGACGTGAAAAAACCCAATCGCGGCAAGTTAGAGCCCTACCCATCGCCGCTATGTTGCAGTACGCGGTGTTCGCCCTGTGCTGAGAAGGTCAGAGTATTTCATGGACGCTGAGGTACTGAACTACGTACGAGGCGCTATATGCGGCAATGTCGCTTGCATCCAGTCCAGACACTGTGACTGCGCCCATATCCTGCACAACGACAGCTACGCCGGGAAAGTAAGACCGTCAAGAGGAGAAAGCAGCTAGGAGGGACGACCGACGGCGAGCTGAGAAATATTCTTTATGAGGTCTCGCGGGGCAAAAATACGAAAAAGACGATGTGATATAGCGAGCCGGGACCACCCTACGTAGTAGGCTCCTGACGCCACACAGCGTTTGAGATCAAACTCGGCGTCGAGCCGAGCTATCCTACAAGGCGGCTTTTCAATGCACCGCGGCGCCTCGCCCATGGTACCGTGTGTGCATGCGGTGTCGCCTAACGCACAGCGACTTTCCTGAGAACCAACACGGCTCATATGGCGAGTACTGGAAGGTTGATGAACCCATTCTAGGCAATTTTGCATACGTTGCCATCCGCAGTTATCCAGGGACGCACCGCACGGGCGAGGGGTAGCGACCATGCAGCACATTGCGCGCGTTCCGGACCGGGATTGGGGACAAGACACGGCGAGCAGAGAGCGCAGTGTGATTACCCTTACGAGCTTGGGTATTGCTTGGGTGCGATGGTTCCCCAAGAAGGCTCTCTGAGGAGAAGCACCGCTGGAGCCCCCGTGCGATCACGATCGAGGGGCTGTCCTTCTGGCGATCGAGGGAGACGCGGGGCCGCTGAGTGGTCTTGTTGACGCGCGTGTGAGCGTGCAAACAAATTCCTTACCAACGCATCCTGCAGATTGCATTCTTCTCGAGAGTAGCCATGACCTTTGATAGCCAAGAAAAGGCTGGTCCATCATTGCCAAGCAGGTGTGGATTTGTCCCGCCTTGAAGTCTGTGGCGGTGAGAGCAAAACACACTCGATGCTGAGGCATTTGGGGGAACACACCTGACACCCCAAGACAACGCCCAAACACCATCAAAGGACGCGGATATCAAGCCATGGATATCTTCGAAACGCGGTGAGTCTAGCGTAGAACGAGCATGTCATACAGGATTAGGCAAGAAAGCAATATCGACGATGTGCTATGAGAGTAGACTGTCCCCTTGGAGCTCTTCGAACTTCGGTCGGGCGAGGCGAATATTCATGCGCAACGCGGCAGTTTCTGATACATGTCAGTCAGGTCATGGTCACGGAACCCGCTTTGTGTGCAACCTACCGATTGTGGGGTCATGCACCACGATGAGCACGTACGTATTCCGCGTGAGCTCATCCAGGACTGCAGTAAACTCCGGGAGTTCCATCTCGAGCGCGTGGAACTCCTCGCGCACGCGCGCGCACGAGTACTTGAACGCCTTGATGAGCTCCGACGTGCGCTCGTACCGCGTCTGCGCCATCTTGTGCGGGTCGAGGTCCGGCTCCGCCTCGCTCTCGTGGCTCGTGGCTAGGGATGCGTGCCCGTTCGTGCGGGCGGAGGATGATGTAGACGCGACTGCCGAGGCGGTGGGCGGTGGCGGTGGCGGCGTGGAGGTGGCTATCACAAGGAAGGTTGTGCGCTCGAAGAGGACGACCTCTGTAGCGCTGCAGGCTGCGGCCAACTTGGCCAGATGTCGCGACAGCACGGATGCGTTGGGAATCAATATGTGGACTATCCGTGACCAAGCCTGACAGAGTCAGAATGAATAATTAGGACCGCGAGAGGGAAGGTAGAGCAGGGTGCCTCACGTTATACAAAGACTCATCGTATATGCTCGTACCAAACACGGTCACTTCGGCATCCCCACTGGCCTCCTCGAGCTCCTTGGTCTTGCGCGCAAGTGTTTCCGCCTTCGGTCCTCGCGCCAGATCCATTTTGTGCACCAGGAGGAACACGGCCGCGTTCGGGCTGTACCGCTGCAGGGCAGCAAGGCATGCCTTGTAGTAGTCCAAATCCTTCTCCATGTTCCGCGTCTCGACTTCAAACACGTAGATCATGACGCCAACGTGTTGGAAGATCGTGGACTGCTGTATCGACAGGTACGAGTCCATGAAGGCATCTTGACCACCGCAGTCCCAGAGGTTGAGGATGAGATCGCCGAGGAAGCGGACATGGTTCTGCTCGACGTCAATCGTGGCGCCCAATCGCGAGGTAAGGGAAGCAGGGTTATTCGAACTGGCGGTGAATGGACGTGTGAGAGGGACGCGGCGTGTAGGGAGAGAAGAGAACGCACAATATGAGGGAACGCATGGACGTCTTCCCACTCCCCGAAGCACCCATCAACAGAACCTGCCATGAATGAGATCACGCTTCTTCAAGTTATCAGGCTTTTAAAGTACCTTCTTCTTCATACTGGTTATGTATCCTAGGATTTGGGTGTGGTATGTGTAGATGCGTTCAGAATGCCTCCGTGTGGGTTCGAGGTTTCAAAATGATCCAGTGTCGGTTGTAGCAACGCGCACTAGGTAGGCGAATGTTCAAGGTGATGCCAAAGATGCAAAGGTGGCCAACAGGATGAGTTGGGGGCAAGCACGAGTGATTGTGAGAGTAGCGAGGCAAGAGACGATCATGGCAGTATGGGGATGAAGTCAGAAGCGCTCGTGCATTCCTACGCAACGACTCTGAACGTTGAACCTTGGCGAGGGCATGAGCGAGCGAAGATGATATACAATTTGTTTGTTTTGTGACTTCTGCACTCGTACAAGTGTCCGTCCTACACACGTCCTCTCTACTTCACCTAGTTGAACTTGCCTTCCGCCCACTTCCTCGAATGCGACGCCATTTCCACCGCAGCGAGGGCCCAGTCCTCTCCATGGTTGTGCCCCTTGCTCGCACCGCGACCGATCCCTGCGCGCTCCAGTGCCTGGTCGTCCGACAGTGCGGTGAGGACACCGAAGATGACGGGGACGCCGGTGTCGAGCTGGACCCGCATGAGCGCGTGCGAGACGGACTCGCAGATGTACTCGAAGTGCATCGTCGAGCCCTTGATGAGCACGCCAATCGCAATGACCGCATCAAACGGTTGGTGAGGCATGGATGCAATCTGCGGCGCGGGCGTGGAGGTACGCGAGTTTGGGTTGGGGGAGGCGAGCGAGGTCAAGCCGCCGAGGAGGTCCGTCGCCGTCGCGCCAGCCTGCACATGCGAGCCGGAAATGACCCTGCGAGGCATGAGCCTTTTTTGTTTGTTTCAAGAAAGCGGTACGCACTTTGAGCATGCCAGGGGCAGCTCGAAGCTGCCCGGGACGGATTGGACCACGATATTGGACTCCTTCACGCCCGTCTCCTTCAGCTTCGCGACCGTGCCCGCGACGAGCGCGTCAATGACGGTCTTGTTCCATCGCGAGTGCACGATGGCAACGCGCAGGGCGGAGCCGTCGAGCTTGGCGGGGGGTGGGGCGGGGCCTTTGATAGAGTCGGACATCGTCGTCGCGGTCGGGGATGGGGATGGGATGCGGGATCTGATCTACGCGCAGCGCGCCTTGCCCTTCACGCGCCTCCGTCACCCGCGGGCCGCGCCCCCCCCGCCGTCGGTTTGAGCGTGTTTGCGATCGGTGGCTGTATAAAATTCAGGACTTGTGCTCCTGATTGGCTCGCGGCCCAGAGGAAGCTGGCTGGTCTCGTTCCCCCGCACTCGTTTCTTCTTGTCTTGCGCCCCGTTACCTGGTTCCTTTGTCTTGGCAGTGTGCTCCGAGGCTCCCCAGGATGGCCGTAGAGCAAGCGAAACCGTCTGTTGACGGGAACTTGGCCGGTATGTGTCGCGGGCACAGTAAAGTGATGAGGTCACTCATGAATTCGCTGTAGCCACATACTCTCACATCTACTCGTTCCTGCTCAAGAAGGAGCACACGAAGGCCGCCGAGGCCCTTAAAAAGGCCGTGAAGAATGTGGTCGTGCTCAAGGATGGTGTAGGGCCCGAGGGTCCTTCATTGGACCAGATCGTGAAAGAGTGGAAGGAACTGAAGGCGAAGGCCGCTGTTGCGAAGAAGTCCTCGTGAGTATGCACGTTCACGACAAATGGTGCGTTTGCTCACACTGTACCAGTGACAGCTCAGACTCAGAGTCGGAGGCTGAATGTACGTGTCCGACCGTTCCAAGCAAGGGCAGTCCATTGATCGTACGCGCATGCAGCATCCTCCGCAGAGTCCAGTTCGGACCCTAGCTCGGACTCGTCTGATGATGACGACTCCGACGAAGATTCCTCCGATGCTTGTGAGCACGCCTCTTCCTTGTAACAGCTCCTCCGAGGCCTAATAAGACAATGCTGCTTTACCTCAGCATCCTCCTCGTCCGGTTCGAGCTCAAAGGCGAAGTCAAGTAGGTTCCTCCCGTCTCTCGATCCAGCCAGTGCGGGTGCTGAGCTCATAGCAAGAAGCCAAGAAGTCAGCTCCTGCCAAGGCTGCCTCTCCGAAAACCGAGAAGGCAAAAGCCGCCTCCCTGAAGGCCGCAAAGGCAAAGGACGCTTCCCCAGCCCGGTCCAGCAAGACGCTCTCCAGCGACGACTCTGACTCTGACTCTGACTCCGACTCCGACTCCATCTCTGACAGCTCGGATGACAGCTCAGACGAGGAGGCTGCCAAGCAGAAGAAGGCAGTGAAGAAGACCGTCGAGACAAAGAAGGTGGACGTCAAGAAGAAGGGGAAGGCATCCTCGTCCGACTCTAGCTCCAGCAGCTCGGATGATAGCTCGGACGAGGACACTGCTAAACCTGAGAAAGTGGAGGTGAAGAAGACCGTAGGGAGCAAGAAGGGAAAGGATTCCTCGTCCTCGTCCGATTCCAGCTCTAGCAGCTCGGATGATAGCTCGGACGACAGCTCAGACGAGGAGGAAGCTGTCAAGCCTAAGAAGGCGGAGGTGAAGAAGACTGCAGAGACCAAGCGGATGGACCTCAAGAAGAAGGGGAAGGAGTCCTCGTCCGATTCTTCAGACTCGGATGCGGACTCAAACTCCTCGGACTCAGACTCGGACTCGGATTCTGACTCAGACGACTCCTCTGAGGACGGGTCATCCAAAGCGAAGAAGTCCACGAGCAAGACGCAGGCTGAGGCGCCAGCCATAGAGGAAACGAAGGTCACGAAGAAGCGGCGCACGGACGAGAGCGGCGCCTCGGAGGCCACCGCCGCGGTCAGCACCTCCCGCGAGTCCGAGACGCCACACGAGAGCCAGAGCGCGACGCCGAAGCCGCAGGAAGCAAAGAACGGCGGCGGCGAGAAGGGCGGGAAGAAGCCGCGGAAGAGCAACACGCCCTTCCAGAGGATCAAGGCGGAGGACGTGAAGTTCGCGGACGAGCGGTTGAAGGATAACCGGTTCGAGTCGAGGGTGGGCACCTTGCTTGTTGCAACGATCCCAGAATGCGTGCTGAACATGTCGTGCGTGTGCAGGGCGCGAGTGCGACGGATTACGGAGCGCGTGCGGCGCGCGACCTCATCGTCACCCGCGGTGCAGGCTTCAGGAAGGAGAAGAACAAGAAGAAGCGTGGCAGCTACCGCGGAGGGGAGATCACAGTACGTACTTCTCTTCAGAATCGCGACCGTTTGAGTGCTCACTCCCGTCGTAGATGCAAAGTCATAGCATTAAGTTCACCGACTAATAGGTGTCGCTATAGTTTACGACGAGTTGGTTTTGGGCTGTGGTATGAACCGCGTGGGGTACCGGGTCATTGAAGACATTTAGATAGCATCTAGACTTCGTACGAAGTGCATCTTAATCCATGACTGCAGCGGCGTAGGCCGTGTGCAAGTCTCCTTCCAGCCCTTGGCACGCCACAGATACTTTCCGACGCACAGAGGTTTCTTCATCCCCTCGCCCCACAAAATCACCTGCGGCAGCGCCCACTTCGTGTCGGGCTCGATCGTCAGCCGGGCGCCCTGCGCAAGCCCGATCTCTACGACTTTCGGCAACCCGCGCGTGAGGTCAAAGTCGACCGCGAAGCGGTAGTCGTACAGCACCGAATGTCTGCGCCGGCCCGCCGCCCGCGCAGCGTTGAGCCCGTCCGTGACGTCGAGCACCGCGCTCGCCTCGGGCCTCGCGTGCGACGTGGGCTCGCGCGCGAAGAGCCAGCCCTCGACCTCATGCGTGTCTTGCGGCGACGGCGCGCGGAGGCGGACCTTGCCCGTCTCCAGCTGGACCGCGACCGGGTAGACGAGCACGCCCGCCGCGGCGGTGAACTTGCGGCGCGGGTCCTCGGGCACGTTCGTCTCCGGGTCGATGCGCCAGGTCGACGGTGGCGGGCGGGGCGGGTCCGGCCAGAGCTCGGTGACGATGCGCCGGAGCGTGTCCCGTGAGCCGCTGGCCTCAGACCAGACCGCGCCCCAGGGCCCGATGCTGGCATATCGGATGCAGCGCCGTATGAACGCGATGCGGACCTCGTCGTCTGTCGCCTCATTGAGTACGGAACTCTGGAACAGGAGCGTTGAAGGTGGGGAGGGCACACGAGCGCGCTCAATGAGATTCGTCACTGTGGTAGGTGGTGAATTGCCCGTATTGTGAGAGCGGACAAGTAACGTACCTTGCGTCTCGACCTCCTCTAGGCGGATGCCGAACTGCCGTACTGCTTCCCGCAGCTGGTCAGCGGGACGCACGTCGGGAACCATGGCACGTAATTGCTGGATATACGGCTGAAGGTCAACAGTCGCTCCTGGAGACTGAGTGTCCAGCGGAGGTGGCTCCTACGGTGTCATCAGGCTCCTGACAAGTCCCGTTGAGTGTGGCAAAGGTATACTGACCTTTCCTGACAGAACATGTCGGACCTTGTTGCGGAACGTGATACTGGGTTGAACGTTCGTTGGGTCAACCACGTAGTCAAGTCCGTTAGCCTCGCATGTCGCTAGTAGCCTGTCCTTCAAGCTGTATCTCGCATCATACACAGAGATTCAGGAAGTGAGATGCGACACACCTTGGATATGTGCAGGAAGGGTCGTACAATCCAGCGGCGCATACCCTCTGCACCATATTCAGAGTACTCGTTCGCTTTGTTGCCCATGCCCCACCGCCGTACAGGACGCATGGCAGCAATGCCTTTTGGTCCACTACCCTGTGTCATGCGCATTATGGCAGTCTCAACCTGATCATCTGCATGGTGGCCAAACGCAATGACATCCGCCCGCAAAACTCTCATGGCCGAGAATAGCCTGTTGTACCTGGCCTCACGTGCTACCTTCTCGTCGATTTTCTCGGGTGGGGGAAGGGGTGTCTACCCCAAGGTATAAGCTCGATGCGCCGCAGGTTCACGCCTATCCTGTACGCGGTTTCTTCGGCTGTTTGTTCCATAGCGACGGCCGCAACCTGCATATTGTGGTTCACATGAATAGATGCGACTGCTTGAGGGAAGCCTAGGCGATGTCTTGGTGGATGGTCTCCAGGAGCAGGATCCCGGTGCGCTGCCGCGCTGTTTACTGATAGGAACGACTCTCTCGGTGGTAGGGACGCACCTGACACTACTGCGTTCAGGAGAAAAAGGAGCGCGGTTGAATCAGGACCGCCAGAATTCGCCACCGCTTGGGTGACGCGTAAACAAAGAGTGGTGCCAGCTTACTGAGTTACACACCAATCCTATGCGACCAGCCTGTGGGCGGAATGCATCGCTGAAGGTAGTGGAAGAACTCGGCGGGAGTAATGGGGGGGATGAGAGCGGACATGGCGTGTCGCAGAGAATCAGAGACAGGAGTCTAGACGAGGAGTTGTCATAGCATCCGCTGCAGCGACGATGATCCCAGCGAGAGGGCGCAGGAGGGGGATGCGCGATGCTCGTCGTCGTCGGCGTCGGCAGTCTCGACGGCTCTCGCCCTGGGATCGCACGCGTGAGTAGGCGCCGGGGAGGGGTGAGAGGCTCACGTGCGCCGGTGATGATCACCGTATCCGGCCGGGGGGACGGCGTGGGGGCGGAGGAGGCGAGGGAGGCAGGCCGGGGACTGCGAACACTGCAGCGAGTCGCGGACGGCTGCTTGAGATTTCCATCCATCTTCTCGTCCAACTCGTCGTTGCTTCACTTCTTCCTCCGCTCACCCTTCTCTCTCTCTCTCTCTCCGTCTCTCTTCCTCTTTCCTTCATTGCCATGTCCTCGCAGTCCTCGCAGTCTGGTAATCCCATCTCTCCCCCTCCCGTCCCCGCAAACAGCGCAAACGCGGGCGGTGTTCGCAGACATCACACTATCTCTGCATCATCGCGCACCGCACGGCCCAACTCCAAAATTGCCCTCGACAACCTCGATGACCCCCAGGCCGAGCAGCTGTGGAACGATGACGAGGTCGTGGATCAGGACTGGGTTGGTGGCATCGGGGCTGTAGGCGAGAAGTCTTCGCTTCACAGGCAGGCGTCTTTGCCGACCAGATACCATCGCGGTATGTCCTGCACATTCAGTCTACCTTCCACTCGATCGGACCCACTTCAGTCCCATAGTCTAGTTTTCTGATCGTGTTCCCTAGCTTTCGGTGGCCAGCCAGGCAGGCAACCCGGCGCCCATACCCCCCGCACCTTGAACAGTCTATCTGCCATCGCCGGCCACGAGGGCGACGAAGAAGAGTGGGAGCGTGAGATGCGGGGCATCCATAACGAAGAGGAGGTAAGACAGCCCCGGTTCCGCCTATCGATCCCGCTCCTGCTCACGTCGTGCACAGCACCCCGGCATGTCCGTTTCTGACCACGGCCATGGCCTCGCCGATTCCTCGGCCTCAGCCTCGCCGCTGTCGCCTCACTTTGCCGGCGGTCTTCCCAATGTCCCCTCACCGCCTCCGGGCGCTGCTGGTGCTGGGGGTGTCCGCAGACATCAAAGTCTCAACTATCCTACCGCCACCGCAAACGTGAGGCGCCTCGCGTCCGGCTTGAAGCGTGCTGGAACCCTCCAGGTGGGGGCCAAGGGTGCACAGGGGGTGCCCTATTCTGGCGCTCAGAGTCCGAGCCCAACCAACGCTGAAGAGTACGATGACAACGAGAGCGCTCGAGCCGACGAAGACTCGTACTTCGCGCACACTGGGCAGTCGGGTGGTCAATACCCCGGCAGCCCGATAGGTCGTTCCTCGCCCTGGAGTACCCCCGGAGGCGAATGGCGCAACCAGATGGGCGGTAACTACGGACCGAACAACGGGGGCAACAACAATGCCGGCATTGACGACGTTACTCGCGCCCTCAGCCAGCTTGAAGTCAACCAGCAGTACGCCACCATCCAGCAAGGTCAATCTGCTCATCCCCCGCGCTTCAACCCCTCCCACCCTCCCCCCGTCCAAGCCCCTGGAATCCGCGCTGGCAATGGGGGCGGAGTTGCCTCCCGCAAGCTACAACTCGTCACGGACCTGGATAACCGTAACAACCAGAGTTCAGTGCAGAGTGCTTCTGCCTACGTTCCCCCGATCGGCCATGGTCTCTCACAACAGGGACAATCCGCCCAACAATCGAACGACCAACAGCAACAACAACAGCAACCACACCATCGCGATCGTGCGTTCACCGCATCAGGCGGTAGCCCGTGGGACAACAAAGAACGTCTCCTGGTCGGCCGCGCATCGAATCCCAGCCTGCAGCAGCTCTACCAGCAGGGTAAGCTAGCCACGGAGGGGAACGGCCAGGGCATTCCCAGCGTCCCGTCAATCCCATCGCAGTACCTCAACCAAGGTCAGGCTCCCCGCATGGGCACCTCCGGTGCCGTCGGGAACGTGGGCGGACAGGCAGGCAACCAGGGCCAGGGTGGACAGAACGCGAATGTGGAGAACTTCATCGCGTCTCCTATCGACGTACCCACGCTGATTGCCACCAAGGGCTACAACCCCGTCGAGTTCGACACTCGGCCGGCATTTGTGAGTCATTCACTTGACCCGTTTCCCGCGATCGACGATGATTGAGTTCCCGGGTAGGCGCGTTACTTCGTTATCAAGTCCTACACGGAGGACGACGTGCACAAGTCTTTGAAGTACGAGATCTGGAGCTCCACCGATCCCGGAAACAAGCGACTCGACAAGGCCTTCAAGGAGACAGCGGGGCGGGGTCCTATCTACCTCTTCTTCAGCGTGAACGCGAGGTTTGTCTGCGTATGTCTGATTGAGTTCGAGCTTTTCTGACCGCGGGCTCTTTCTATAGCGGCCATTTCTGCGGCATGGCTGAGATGCTGACGCCGGTACGCTTGGAAACCGGCTTCACATGCAATTCCACAGCACTGAACCTTGATTTTCGTTCAGGTCGACTACACTCGGAGCTCCACTGTTTGGGCATCAGACAAGTGGAAGGGTGTGTTCAAGGTCCGGTGGATTTTCGTCCGCGACATCCCCAATGCTAGTCTGCGCCACATCCGCCTCAAGTATGTTTAACCCCCGTGGTAACATCCTCACATCAAATATTAATGCATCCACAGCAATACGCAAGAGAGAAAGCCCGTTACGAACTCGCGGGACACCCAAGAGCTTCTGCCGGATGCGGGACAGGAAATGCTGCGTATCTTCCATACCCATCCTGCGAGGACGTCCCTGCTGCAAGACTTCGCATTCTATGAGGTTAGTGCCGTCACTCGAGCACCTTCACACGGACACTCATCTCCGGTTAGCTCCAAGCCATGCAGAAGGTCCAAGCCCAAGTCCTCTCCCAGGGCGCAGCTTCGCCCACCCAAACCCCCATCGGGCTCCAAAACACGGGCAACCAGCCGCAGAGTCTCTCGCCGACGAACACCGGCCAGCACCCCTTCGCTATGTCCAACCCTGCTGCGCTCGCGTACGCCGCACAGCAGATGGGTGGCCTGCCCCAGATGAACATGGGCATGGGCATGGGTATGGGCATGGGCATGAACCCAATGTTGCAGATGCAAATGAACATGGGCACCCCCTTCGCGAACCCACACGCCATGCAGAGCGTCATGCGCAACCCGAGCCCGGGCCCGATGCCCGTCGGGTCGCAGAACTTCATGAGCCTCGGCGGCATGCAGGGCTTCTGAGGCTCGAGCGGGTTATGGCCCTCTGCTACTTGCCACGGCACCACCCTCCACTCCACTCCGGCAAGCCTCAAGAGAACACCCTACACGTCCGCACCTCCCATATAGAAACGAACCGTCACCCTTCGGACCGGCGGGAACTGGTATAGTGCATTAATATCCTGTATGCCATCCTTTGCTATCTTTCACCCTCCGCTTCCTCGTCCTCCTTGTTTTTCCCCTCTCCTTGCAAATCCTTGCACGCCCCTCTGTATTACCATTGAATCTCTGCCCGCAGCGCTCGCTCGTCGTCTATCTATCCCGCGTCCTGTCGCAGCGTAAAGTTACCATAATGACCGCCACGCCCCCCGTGCTCCGTTTCCCCAGCAGCGCTGCCTTAGTTCTTGTCCTATTCAATCATAGCTTACGGTATGCCCCCTTGTTGCGAACCCCGACTCCGAGGAATTTGTTCTCGTTCTCGTTCCTTATGCCTTCTTCGTTGCGTTGTTTCTTGCCTTATTCCCATCTCTTGCGATTTACTCCCCTCTCGTCCTGCAGCTGTCCGCCGCCGTGCGTGTTACAATGGCGCGCGGCAGCCCCTCTTCCCCCTCCACCCCCCACCCTCCTATACGTACGGTACCACCACACGGGACGATCTCAGAACGGACGTGGACTATCGAATGTTCGCATGTATTTGTCCTGCAATGTCCCGTACATACGCACTGTAGTTCTTGGTTCGTGTGCAATCCCAGTCGGCCCCCTTGTGTACCTCTCGCAGCTTCGCAATGGCCTATGGTGCACGAGCTGAACGTCGGACCCTTCGACGGAGCGATGCGGGCGGTAAGGACCAATGCACAACCATAAGCTTGTTCCTGCAGGGATTCAGCTAAAGACCACCCATGGCGGAATAGGTATCCCGCTTGCATGGTCTGCGTACCAGAGACACTGCAAGTATCCCGCGCGCTGCCCACATGACGAGAAATCTCGGGCATTACAAATGATGCTACACGCCGGGTACATATAATACCCCGTGCACTACTGCCCAGAATATGGGCAGAGCCGATGGAGCCTTGGATTCAGTAGCTACAGGCGGACCACAGCTTCTCCACGAAGGCGGACGCTTCTTTTGTCACATCCGTCCACGGCCCCTCGCCCTGTTCCTCGATCCGATCCAGCAGGGTGCGTGCAAAGCGGTCTCCCGCCCACCGGCCCTGCGTGAGCTCCTCGGCGAGTTCGCGGTTCAAGGCTATCGCGACCGAGTAATCGTCCGACCAGCATATGTACGCGAGCAGGAAATGCCACAGCGACGGGACAGGAGCGAACTCGTCCGAGTCCCGGGCGCACGCGAGCTTCACGCAGAGCTCCTCCGCGTCGCGCTCGCGCACGTACTCGCGCTTCGAGACGTTGCACAGCACCCACGGGCGGTCCTGCGGGAACCAGGGCATGACGAGGGCGTCGAGGAGTACGAAGTCCGCCGCGGCCCACGGCGCGCGGGGGCAGCCTTCGGCGTGGTCGTAGCGCATCTCCTGGATGTGCTCTCTCGCGCTCTTCTGGCGCATGAAACGCCAGGGGCGCGGGGAGCCGGACCTGTAACGTTCGTAGGCGTAGCTGAAGAGCGTGTTCGAGGCATCCAACTCGGGGTCTTCCCCTCCGAGTTGGGCGATCTCCAGCAGCTCCTCGGCGGACAGCATCCGTGGCGGGAGTGTCGCGGTCTCGGCGTAGTCGCCGACGCATATGAGGCGGTGCCCCCTGCGGGTGTCCTTGCGGTGCTCTTGTTGCCATGCGAGGATCCGCCCGCGCACGCGTGCGAGGATCGCCTTGCAAGTGATCGCAAGGAAGAGCAGCCACAGACCGTCGTCGACATCGGTGACATCGTCGACGACGAGATCGAAGATCTCCACCTGAAGCCGCTGGAGCAGCGGGGACGCCTGCTCCGCGATGATTCCCCCCAACAGCGTGTCGAACCGTTCGCTGAGGGTCGTCGCCTCACAGGTCAGTAAACACAGCTCTGAGCAGGATGAACGGCGTAACGTACTCAGATGCAGAGAGCTTGAGCGATCCGAGCAGATCGTCGTAATCTGAGGACCAGAAGAATACCCCCAGTTTGTCCCCATGGCCGCCGATGACTTCTCGCGCATCAAGGTCAAGGCTTTGGGGATGAAGTGATAAGCCTAGTCGAGCACGGTCATAGAAACAATACATACATTTGCCAGTATTGGCCCATAGTGGTCAGCTTCGAGGACTGCTGAGTGTGTGCTGGGAGGGGATGCTGAAGCGAGAGGTAGAAGGAGAGAGAGAGGGCTTTGGTCATTCCGAAGTATCAGTTGCTACTATCCCGCGCTACTTACATGATACCAACAGAAGAAATCGCGTAATTTTACGTAGATGGGGCCTTCGCGCTCCGAGTACTGCACCCATGCGTGATGGGCGAGGAGATATACATAAGCCCAAACCATGCACATCCATGCACTCATGACGTGTAGTCAACACGCCGAGAGCACGGCGTTAGTCTGCCCCAAGTCAACGCGCATGTTGTGTCAGATGGATTTCAGATTCGTGGCGAGAGAACTACGACCCAGATACACTGACGAAGAGGTGTTGCAGCCGTTAGTCGCGATCACACTGTGCCACCCACATCCGCTCAATTTGGGCATACACATCATCGGTCACATCCGTCCATGGCCCCTTGCCCTGTTCCTCCAGCCGGTGCATCAGTGTGTAGGCGAAGCGATCGCCCGCTCCATGGCCCCGGATGAGGTTCTCGCCTGAGTACGGCATCGCAATCGAGTCACCATCCGACCAGATGTTCGCGAGGAGGTGGTGCTCGAAAGTCGGCCTGTCCGAAGGCCAATTGCTGGGGTGGGCGGCCAGGAGGGCTGCGCACCGCTGCTCCGCAACGGCCTTGCGCACGTATTCGCATTTTGAGATGTTGCACAGCACCCACGGGCCGTCCGAGGGGAAATGAGGAGTGCATACAACCTCCATCAACTTCAGATCCGCCGCACACCATTTGGGGGGAAAGGGTCCCGTACTCTTTCAGGTCTTGCATGACGGCGATGAGACTCTGAATGTCGCGATTGGGAGGCTGATTGCAACTGGACTGCAATCGTGCGTAGACATAGCCCATGATGTCATAGGCGCTCCTTGTGAGGTGCAAGGCAAGTTGTTGCAGTTCTTCGGTGGTCTGCACCCCGGGCGGGAACATTTCTGCATATTCTCCAACGCAAATGATACGGTGACCAACCCGGGTAGAGCGACTATGTTGCCGTTGCCAGGTGAGGATTCTTTTGCGTAGCAAGCAGAGGATTGTCTTGCATGTAACGGCAAGGCTGAAGAATCCGAACTTGTCCTTCGTTCCAATGAGGTTGTCAACAACGAAGTCGAAGACCTCTAAGGGAAGTCGGTGGACGAGGGAAAAGTTTTGAGCCTCCACAGGCCCTTTCAGTAGAGTGTCGATTTTGAGACTACACATGTCTTTCTAACACCTTTCTCATGCATAGACGGAGTAGTGAGACGTACCTGGAAGGAGGTACTTTGAGCGATTCAAGCATGTCCCCCCTACTCCAGAACCACTCCCCGAGTTTGCCTTGTCCACCGATGATTTCTTGCACATCCAGGTCGATTCTATAAAAAGGCTATGAGTGTCAGGTGCGACACGCAGCAGGACAGACATGCAGCATCCACGATTGACCCATGGTCATCCAGAGGCAATGGCACGAGGGCAGAAGCTGATCTCATACGGCGCTTGTCGCTGAGCCAAACACCCAACAATTGCGTACCGACAAGCTTCTTGGTAGGTGCGCGGCTTGCTCGCCTACCACCTTCATGGTGGAGACCCGTGCCTCCACAACTGCCGGACGTAATTGCTTCTTTCTTCGTTAATCTTCAGGCAATCTCCTCTGAGGCATCGTGCGCGGTTGGACCATCAACGTATGGAACGGGTGGAAAAGTGGAATAAAGGGCAACAAATGGACGAGGACAACCAGAGGAATTTAAGGTTGAAGCTTTGAAGTGGGAGGCAAACGAGACGCTACTCAGAGGAGTAGACCAACAGAGAGAAAGTTGCCAGTATGCATCTCACGCTGTAGTGATTGAGTCAAGCGCCCGACGGGGGCGTGACCGACGCGTCGCGTGCTGCAGCTGCAGCCTGCGAACGCAGGGACGCCGTGGCGGAGAACGCCGTATGTGCCCCGGCGCGCATGCATCGCGAGGCTTCCTCGATTCACCTCCTTCTCCCACGACCACAACCCCATCCCCGGGTCTGTCCCTCCCTCAGTATGCAGGCAGTGGAATACTACCAGATAGGTGGTTTCCAGGCCCATGTACGGTAAGCTGTCAAGAGAACCGGTGCGACCGGTGTGCTTTCCCAGTACTAACCTGTCCGGATGCTGCGCTTACCCAACAGTGATCACTCTAATGACACCCTCGCCGCCAAGTTAATGCCCAGCAACGGCACGGCTGATTTTGTACTCGGTATGCAAACATGTGGATTACGGATGCCAGTCAGTTCTGACCTTGGTGTTACGACAGGCATCAAGCCCTCCGGGGCGTCCTATCTGCTCCTCCCGTCCACCGCCATGTCATGGAGGCCTCGCGGCCGACCGCGACATGCCCATGAATTTGAGTCGCTCTCGCCGGTGCAGTTTCCGACTCAGGCCACCTTGGCCACCAAGTTCAGCATGCTTGCGTCGAACAAGAAGTCGAGCGACGGGAGGCCGCGCGATCGGAGCAAGGCGAACACGTCGTACACGGCTGGCGGCGACGGGCTCTCTGCAGACGGTATCGCGAGGTCCGCGTTTGAACACCAAAGGTCTATTTGTGGAGCAACAGTGTCGTGCAGTTTGCTGACCTCGATTGTCTTGGTTGTAGGATGTATTACCTTATGTGTCAAGAGGACCCCGAGGAACCCTTGGATTACGTGCGTTACGCGCTCAGGCCAGCGCCATGGTTCAAGCAAACGCGGTTGTTCTCTTTTACGTTCAACACTTGGGCGGCCGATGATCGCGCTCTCGACGAGCGCAAGGCTTCCCCCAAAGTGCTCGACGTGGGTTGGACGGAGTTCAATCCACCGACCCATTCAACAGATTTGGACCCCTTCTCCACATCGCACTACATCGTGGAGGAGAGCAAGTACCTCCGTAATCCTGAGCAGAAATTATCGGTAACTGTCAGGGCACGCATGAAGAGTGCGCATAGGTGCTGACGCGCCGTGGATAGACGCTTCCAAATGTTTCCCAAACCATGCCCAAGGCTACCATCGGCGATCTTCTCAAGGACCTCTTCGCGTTCCCACGAGACGGGGGTAACAACTCGCCTAAGATTCTACTCGTCCACGACGAGGTGATGACACGTTGTATACTACACGGCTTCGGTGTCGATACGTCGCGGTGGAAGGTGGGCATCAAGGAGCTCCTATATTGTCCAGACGCACGAGGCCCGCAGACCCGGCAGCCATATTCCGACAGCAAACGGGAACCGTACGACAGATTCACGAAACGGCCGCGCGACCGATCACTCTCTCCGCGCAGACGCACTACTACGCGCGACCCTCGCCCCCGATCCCCTCCAGCCACTCCAACTCAGCCCTCAGTGTACTTGGTCGACGTACGCGAGATGTGCCAAACATTGAGACAAACGCGTTCGACACGAGACACCATCCTATCCAACTCTAAGATATTCAACGTGAAGGACACCCCTCTGGCCAGGGATGCAACCGATTCTGTTCTGTACGAAGATGTCGACCTCGGTAGCTATTGTGCGGGAAAGGAGAGCAGGTACGTGCGGCATTGTGCGCAAAGGCTATTGTTCCCTCTGACGTTCTGACCGACAGGCTGCTGGGATACATATGGGAGGAGATGGCCAAGGGAACTGCTATTGACGAACAACGCGCGGAGCGGGAGTACTTCATGAGAGAGGACTCGCTCGCCGAAGCGGCTCGATCTGCGTTCACCGGAGGGGACATTGATCCTAATGACATTGACCCAAATGACGTTGCACAGTCCCAGCACGGTGCTCGGGCGTCCAAATCGCGGCCTGTCGGAATGTTCGACTCGGATTCGGAGGACGATGAGTACTAGCGGGGACCCGGGGGGTATGGTATGAACTCAGAGGGGACGATATCAAGCCATGCAGTCGCTCGCATCTGCTGTAATCTATCCCTGGTATATCGCTAGATTTGTTTCGGGCTCATCTGAAATCCTAAGACACTCAGAGCATTACCGTCCGCTCGCTCAGGCTATGGCTGCACAAACAGTTTGAACGGTAGCCCCGCACGCATCAGGCCCGTGTTTCTGAACCCAGATGATCCACGATAGTTGCCATATCGGGACGCGCACAATTGTATGCAGTTCATCTCAAGCACGGAGACCGCGACGACAGCCGCCGCCCTACGTAACGCCTCCTTCACGCTCTTTATCACTCTTCTACGAACCTGTACTACATTCTGGGATTCTGCGCAGCACGACTGGCCTTTCTGTGACTCATATCTGGACGACATGTCTCTGCTGTCGGAGCGGCAGAAGGAGGAACTGTACGTGCCCCTGCCCCCTCTCAGACGCCGGTTTGCTTCACGCAACGATATGAAGTCAGAAGTCGATCCTCGAGTACCTGCACGCGAACAACTTCACCGATGCGTTTGACGCGCTCAAGCGGGAGGCAGAGATAGAATACACGCCCGACCCGAAGGCGAAGTATGCGGGGCTGCTGGAGAAGAAGTGGACGAGCGTGATACGATTGCAGAAGAAGGTGCGCCCCCCGCCGCGTCCGCTGGTGAACCGCTGACACTGATGCTGCGTTCGCGTGTGTTTTGACTGTATACGTGGTAGATCATGGACTTGGAGAACCGCAATGCCGCACTGCAGGAGGAGCTGTCCTTAACACCCGCCAAACGGACCGCCCTCCAGACTGATTGGGTGCCTAGGGCACCCGCCGCATACACGCTCAAGGGCCATCGAGGACAGGTCCTGAAAGTCGCGTTCCACCCCACTTTCAACCTCCTCGCGTCCGCTAGTGAGGATGCGACCGTGAAGATATGGGATTGGGAGACGGGTGAATTTGAGAGGACGCTCAAGGGGCACACTAGGGGGGTGAACGACGTAGCGTTCGACAGCAAAGGCAACCTGTTGGGTGAGTTCTGTTCCTCTGCAGGCACGGCTCTCTTGTCCTCGTTGCGATCCGTGACCGTCCGCTAGTGACTTGCTCATCCGACCTATTCATCAAAATCTGGGATGTACAAAACGAATGGAAGAACACGAAGACGTTCCCGGGGCACGAACACACTATCTCCTGCGTGAGGTTCATGCCTGGAGATCTACAGATCGTGAGCGCAAGTCGAGACCAGACGATCCGGATCTTCGACGTTGCATCGACGTTCGTGTGCCTTACTCGCGGGTACACAACAGGAATTGACCACCCGCTGCATACAGGCATTTGGTGCGCACGATCACCGGGCATCAGGACTGGGTGCGGTGGGTGGAGCCCTCAGACGACGGCCGGTTGATTGTCAGCTGCTCGAACGACCAGGTAGGTTCATACATGCCTGACAGTTTGGGGCCGGCGCTAACCCATGCTCGACAGTCCGCACGCATCATCGACCCCTTGACAGGAGAGACGAAGATGGAGTTGCGAGGTCACGACCATACCATTGAGGTTGTCGTGTTTGCGCCCATCGTAGCCTACCCTGCCATCAGGGAATTGGCCGGGATCCCGGTACGTGTCTAGGTTTGAATCGCACCTCCAGCCGGTACTCATGCTTTCGTGCCTCAGAGCACGGAGCGGTCAAATCGGCCAGGGGCATACGTCGCGACAGGTGCTCGAGATAAGACCATCAAGCTGTGGGACGCGCAGAGCGGACAGCTCCTTCGTACTCTCGTGAGATTCATATCCACATGAACGACTTCATATCTGACACCGCTCCCATCTATCACAGCAAGGGCACGATAACTGGGTGCGCGCCCTGGTGTTCCACCCGACAGGAAAGTTCCTGCTTTCCGCTTGCGACGATAAGAGCATCCGAGTGTGGGAACTCGCTACTGGGCGGTGCGTCAAGACTGTCCAGGCGCACAGCCACTTCGTGAACTGCATGGCGTGGGGGCCACAAGCCCCGGCCCAGGGCGGCGACGCCGCTAAGACGAACGGCACCTCAGGCACCGGGAAGGCGGAGCCCGAAAAGTTCGTCAACGTTGTGGCCACGGGCAGCGTCGACCAGACGATCAAGATCTGGCTGCCATGATCCTCATGCTGGCATGGGCTTGGCTTCCGCGGATAACGCAGCCATGGACTGCTTCCCTCGTGGAGGCTTCGGTGCTTTCTAGACGACGAGTAATGCCCGGTGGTCTCTTCAGATTGTCTCCTCGGTGAGTGCTCCGTGCCGCTGTGGTCGGGTGCCTCGAGCAGTTGGCTGACGCGCGGCGGCGCATGCCTCCGTTGTGCCTCTTGATCGCAGCAACCGCACAGTATGTCTTGCTATTCGATCATGTACGGCCGTTCGGTTCTGCTTCCCCTTTATCACTACTGATACTACCCAACCACTCTCTTTGCTCTGGAACACGCGCGCAGTACCGTTACCCTCCTTCGGCGCACATACCCCGTATACATGCACTACACATCAACCCTACTTGTACAATTTATTCTTAACGCAGGGTGTTGCCGAGGCTGAATTGTCTCCCTGTCTGCCAGTGGTACTCGCGGCCGTCTCGGCTCGTCGTCGTCGTCCTCGTAAGTTTGGCAGATCATGGGCAGAGTTATCACACGAGCCGTCACACTCGCGATCGTCAACTTCTCCGATGGACGGAGTGCCAGGATCCCGTCGCAGGACAGGTCTCAGTGAAGTGAAGCGAGTATTTGTGATGATCCTTATATTTATGAGTCGGCGTACAACAATGAGTGACTGGCCGACTCTGACTGGCTCAGCAGGTAGTACGAAGGCAGATGCGCGACTTGGGGTGCTGTGTCGTGTAGGCGATACGCGTTCCGACGTTCCCGCAAGCTGTGCCCACCCGGGACACCCTGTAGCAGTCCGGTAGACGCAGCTCCAAGAGAACGAACCGCTACATGAAGCGATGGCATTTGAAACAGGGTGGCGCTCCATGTGCAAGAAGTCTTCCTGGCGGTTGCAGTGCGCCTTCAAGTTAAAGTGACTCGAGTTCGAGGTTGCCCGATGGTCGTAGACTGTCATGGCGCACATTAGCTACGAGGTGCTCCGGCAACCCGTTAAACGTGCGACGTGCCGTCGTGCATGCTTTGAATGTATAGTGAGGAAGTAGCGAAGGTCACGATGGAGAGTCTACCCCATAAGCGGCAGATGCAAGGACAAATCGGGGTCATATCAATCGCCCGTAGTACGGCAGCCGTGTAGCAGGTGGGCGCGCGCCGTTAATGGGATTTCAGAGACGAGAGTTGCCATCAGTTCCGCTATGTCTGTGAGCACATGGATTTCACCGTCTGTACATCGCACTTTCAACCCCCCCTCCCGATCTGAGTTGTGGCAGCGTACATACCCGAGTTCAGATATACGCATCGGCTGGCGGTTACAGACTAGTTCGACAAGGAAAGTGCGTCGCACTGGGGGAGACGCAACGAACTGCAAGCCTCACAAGGACTCGCGCTGTACTATGCTTGTGGCTGTGATCTGTTGTGGCGTTTAATCCATGTACGGAATTGGATGAGGGTCGTACTGAGTGATACTTGAGCCCCTCCCCGCAGGTTGCCTTGATTGCGGACTGCATTTTGAAGTGCAGTCAGTCAATCGAACCAATGTTACGGGCCAGAATACCGTCGAGCAAACTGGGACTTGGGTGGATGATGGAGACCTTGAGCCACCGCAGTCACGGTCGGACGGATGTGGACCGGCGGTGGATCTTGTTACGGCCCCCAGGTTTTCGGCGCTTATCGGGCGGCTCTCGGCCTCCGATCACCCGCGCAGCTATCTCAAGCCCACATGGAACATATCATGTGTGCAATGGACCAGACATGACACCAGGTGAAAGTTTGAACTCGTTCTCCCCGAATAAACCGTGGACGACTGACACGGTGCTGTTGTTGTTCTCTAGCTTTGTGGCCCAGAGGCGTCCTGATAGCCTCTTCTCTGTCTACGACCCCAGCCGCTTCCCGAAGTGACTACACTATCGTCCAATGCTTATACCACTACTTACCGTTGGTTGTGTAGCGGCCCACTGCATCCCGACATCTTGTCACCCGATATCTAGGTTCCCTGAGTTCTAAGTTGATGACGACGACGAATCCCGCAAACCTGATAGGCGAAGGTTCCGAGCAGTATAGACAACACCAATGGTTGACTTAGCAGCCACGTTCTCGAGGCCCGAGACTATTCATCGGTGCAGGCAGTTGCAACACCCGCCTGAGGGAGTAAGACGTTACAGCGACTGTATCACTGCAAACTCCCAACGTCGCTCCGCCTGATGCAGTCGATATGCGATAGCGAAAGCCCCATCAGCTTCCTCGCGGCTTCTCGGAGACGCGGAGCTCACGACTAACAAAAGAGCCCTATCCCAGCACCACCCGTGGTTTGCCACTAAGTGCATCACTTATCTCTAGCATCCTGCCGAGATGGGCTTCCCACCGAGTTTCACTTGGGCGGCCGTGCCGCCGGAAGAGGCTACCCGCGCGGTGTGGGAGTATCTCCGCCAAGCAGGTGAGCATCCTGTTAGAACTGCGGAGTTTTCCTGCGTTTTTCATGACCATCCCCGCTAAGAATGCTATCACGATGGTTTGTTGTAACGTGAACCACATCCCGCCGTGTGGGGTGTGCCTGGCTCCGAGCGCGATAAGCCCGCCCACGGAAGATCAACAGAAGCACCATGTGCTGCAACACCAGTGGAGGTGGCCGTGGCTCTAGCTCCGTGAGACCCGCGGTATATATCCCTCGACGGATTTTCACGCAAATTCTCCAAGGCTTCTCCTCCCACTCGTTCCCGCCATGTCCGACGCAGTCAACACGCTGCCGCCGTTCGACGAGAAACACTCCGTCTCCGACGACTCCCTCGACAAGAAGGGAGAAGATGGCGTCGAGGTCTCCGACGCCGTTATGGCCAAGGAGGTCGAAGCGTTGGAGGAACGCATCCAGAAAGACGAGGCCGCAGAAGAGGAGTATCGGGTGGAGGAAGCGTACGAAGTGGCTATCAAGGCAAGTAAGAATTGACAACACTTTCTTTGCACCTATTGATATCCCGACCAGGTCTTGACCACCCGCGATGACCCTGAGCTACCTGCGCTCACCTTCCGCACCTTCTTCCTTGGCCTCGGCTTCTCTGCGTTCGGAGCGTCAGTACTATTTGCTCAACGGGCACATGCGTAACGCTCACCCCCACTCCACAGTGTGTTGGCTCAGATCTACTACTTCAAGCCACAGACGTTGTCGGTGTCGACCTTGTTCCTATTGGTCCTGTCGTACTGGTTTGGCAATGCCATGGCGATTGGGCTCCCTTCACATGGCATCTTCCGGTGGCTCAACCCAGGCCCTTTCAACAGTGAGAGACTATCACGTGTTTTCGTCGTGTGGTTGTCTGACCTTACGTTCTAGTCAAGGAGCACGTTGCCATCATCATCATGTCGTCCACAGCCGCGGTCTCCGCTACTGCCATCCAGGTGATCTCTGTACAAGACTGTAAGTGCCGCTTATCTTTCTGGGTCGGCATAATGCTCACGAGAGTGTACAGTGTACTATAATAACACTCTGGTGCGTGAACCCAGTCGCCGTTTGGTTTTCGAACTCGTCCGCTCAACATCATCTAGAATGGCGGCCTGGCCATCTTCACCCTGATCGGATCCCAATTGCTCGGGTATGGTTACGCCGGCTTGCTGCAAGACTTGCTTGTCAAGCCTACGAAGTGCTTTTGGCCTGCTACCAGTGCGTCCTCCCTTTCTGAGGCACAGCGTCCTTCTGATCTCCCTTTACAGTCTCCACTGCCAACCTCTTCCAGGCGCTCCACTACGACAACCAGATGACGTCGAAGCGCGTTCGCCTCTTCTGGACGGTCTTCGTAGTCATGTTCTTCTGGGAGATCATTCCGCAGTGTAGGTCCATTGTTTGGCCCGCGCCACTCTGGCGCTCCGGTCCCGGACGTGACAGCTGAGACCACAATCTGTCACATAGGGATCTTCCCCCTCCTGACCGGCATCTCGATCTTCTGTCTCGCCAACAACCACAGCACCGTGTTCAGGAACGTCTTCGGCGGCGCGAGCAATAACGAGGGCATGGGCCTGCTCTCGTGGTGCCTCGACTGGAACCTCATCGGGAGTGACTGCCTATTCAACCCGCTCTGGCTCCAGATCAACGAGGACATCGGCATCATCCTCACGTACATCCTCATGTCTGCTGTGTACTATGGCAACTTGTGGAGGGCCAAGGACTTCCCCTTCATGAGCCAGGCCATCTTTGTGCGTGGTTAATCTGGTGTATGTCGACATTCGCTCATACCCGTTCACGATCTAGGCCGAGGATGGTTCTCAATATAACCAGACTGCGCTCCTCACGAACGGCAAGTTTGACCCCGAGAAGTATGAACAGCTCGGTGTAAGCACGATTTCCCGTTTCCCAAGGTGGTCCATCTGACCGTTCGATCAGCCTGCGTTCTTCTCCGCCACGAACGCGCTCTACCTCATGACGTCGAACTTGTCGCTTGGCGCTACCGTGACGCACGTATTCTTCTGGCACTGGCGAGACATCAAGCCGTTCTTGAAGACGTTCAACCCGTGGAACAAGTCCCCGCTCGAGGTGCACGACCCGCACTACGAGAAGATGAAGGTGTACAAGCAGATCCCGCGTTGGTGGTACTTCGTGCTCCTCGCCGGCGCGTACGCGATCGCGCAGGCGACGAACTACTCCGGCCACTCCGGCCTGCCGTGGTGGGCGCTGACGGTGCTGCTCCTCATCTCGCTCACGTTTTCGCTCCTGTTTGCGACGCTCGCGGCGACGATCGGCTTCAGCCAGTTCAATACGTCCGCAAACGGCTTCTACCAGATGATCACCGCGTACATGGTCCCCGGCGAGCCGATCGCGAACATGTACGGCGCGCTGTACGGCCAGCACCCCCAGGGCCAGTGCATCGCAATGTTGCGCGACCTGAAGCTCGGTCAGTACTGCAAGCTCCCGCCACGCATCACGTTTGCCATGCAGATGCTGGGCACAGTCGTCGGCGCGATCCTGAACTGTGAGTACGGCGTGTGTGGATCCATGGCTCTCTCTGACCGGACGATCTCCACAGACGTGACGATGGTCTCCATCATCAACGCGAACCGCGAAGGTGAGTATACAGTCTATGACCGTGCCGAGCATCCGACGTATTGCCCTTGCTTCAGCTCTGTTGTCGATTTCCGGCACTCGTCTGTGGTCCGGCCAGAATGCGCAGTCGTACAACTGTGAGTGCAAAAGCATGCTCGCGCTGTTGATCTTGCCGCTAAGACTCATTCTCACCAGCCAACGCGATCTCCTGGGGTGGCCTCGCGCCTCAAATGTTCGGCGCTCACAGTGTCTACCATATGGTACCCATCTGTCTCGCCGTCGGCGTCTTCCTGCCGCTCCCGTTCATTGCCGCGGTACGCCTCCTGTCTGGATCCATACTGACTGCCCAGTACTGACGTGCCCACCGCGCAGTGGTACATCTGGCCGAAGGCCGGCTTCCAGAACCTCAACACGCCCATTATCCTGCAGTACTCGTGCTACCTCAGCGTCGGCATTAACACCTCCGTCAACCCGTCGATGGTCATCGGCATCTTCTCGCAGTGGTGGGTGCGCACGCGCTACCCGCGCTGGTTCACGAAGTACAAGTGCGTCCCCTTTGCTCCATCTGCAACCCCCCTTCCCACGGTGCTGATACGATACGGCGCGATAGCTACATCGTCGCCGCGGCGCTCGACGGCGGCACGCAGGTGATCTCCTTCATCCTCAACTTCGCGGTCTTCGGCGCGTCTGGCACGGCGCACAACTTCCCCGAGTGGTGGGGCAACGGTGCGTATTCCCTCCTCCGTGTGCGTTCGTCCTCCGAACGATGGCTGATTTGCCTTGCTCGTCTGCCAGACTTCAGCCTCTCTGCTGACAGGTGTGCGTTGCCGGAGAACTGAGCGTCGTTCTGGATACAACCCACGCTGGCCCCGGTCCGTACGGGATGATGGGTGCCGGATCCGTGTACAAGTATCTAATAAATTAATGTGTTGTTGTCGGGACACCGGCGGGGACACGGAGTAAGCAGCACCGGGTGCATTCAGGGCAACTCGCGAGCGATAAGGCCTGCGGTTTGGAAGGCGGTTCTGACGGACGGTCACGTGTGAGAAACGGCGACCTTGCGCTGCGATCGTGAAGTCATCGGCGATCGGCGACACGGTCGATCTTCAAGGACCCCGAGCACTCTGGGGAATGGGGCGCAGCAACTGCGATGATTTACAGTTGATTCGTCCCGAGTACTCCCGGTGCCTGAACCAACAGTACTGTTGGGCGTTGGTAACTGGAGGACACAGTCGAGCAGCGTCCAACATGGGAGATTCAGTATATGTCTGCTCTCGAACAGCTTGTCAAAAGCCCCCCCCCGAAAAGTATTGTGCGATAAGTTATATGGCGGATACATATCTACAGTGTACAACATAACACAACACAGTGAGCAATATACGAAGATGTAGTACACACCACTCAACCGATGGCGTCCGCCTGCGAGGCGCGACGGTAGGCACTCTGCGTCCTTACATGACGAGGCTGGACGGCGAGAGGGCGGATCCAGAACTTGATGTGGCCCAGCTTGTTCGCCGTGAGCAGCCCCCGAGACAGGAACGCGATGTCGGTGAGCGTGTCGTTGCCAACATGCTTCGCCTGGAAGGCAGATAAGCCGTTGGTGCTAGTGCGGCGCGGGAGCACAAGAACTCACTACGACAGGCTGCACCACCGCGACTTCGTTCCTGGATGGTGCCGGGTGATAGCGCGGGAGCGGCGACTCGGCACCGGGCGTTCCGCTGGGTGGCAGATATATGGTGGATTCGCCTCTCCGGCGAAGTGCCAGAGAGATGGACGACGTCATGGACATCCGTTGATGGTGGGCGGTCTGTCAAGCGGTCAGGACTCGTCCGCGGTGGTTGAGCCGAGCTACATACATGCAACTTTGGTCGATGTAGGGCGCCGCTCGAGAAGTCCCACTGCGGATGCGTCAAACGTATGCCCAAGGCCATTTGTTTCCTTCACGCACCAAAATGAGCTTGTTGTCCTCGCCTATACTACCGAAGCGGTACGTTCGGCCATCGCATCGGACATCATCAAAAGCGACGGCGGAAACGAACGATGAGTGGCCCTGACATCTGGCAATCACTCTTTGCTCCCAAGGTGAGAAGATTGTAACAAGGTCGTCCTGTCCACCCGTCTACACGTGACACTTCCGTCAGCACTTAGACGTGGTGGTTGACAAGCGTATTGCGCATACCAGGATGAAACGACCATCGGGCGACCAGGCAACACAATTAAGTGCTCCGAAGTACGATGCGTAGCAATCAACCAGCCTTAAGCACATGTCAGCGAAGGTCATGCATATGGTGGCATGGAACTCACTGCTCCGCGACTGTGTCAATTACTCTGAGACAGCCATCTTCTGAGATAGCTGCCAGGAACTTAGCGTCAGGTGAGAATACAAAGTCTACAGAGTATATGCTCAGCTAAGACGACATGCGAGGGCTACCCGCCTGACCCACCTACTATACTTCTTCGAGATACCCGCCAATGGCTGACAGGGTTCTTTGCGGCCTTCTCCTTATCCTGCTTCGCACCCGGAGGAACAGGCCCGCCTGTCGTTACCGGATGCCATGGAGGCATGGTGACGAAGATAGAGTCTAGCGGGTTCCACTCTCCCTGAGAGCTATTTGACGAGCCGCCGTCTAGAGGGAAAACCGGTGGAGGAGAGCTCCCCGGTTCGTGTGGTATGAAGGAGCCGTCTTCGCGCTCCTTGTCGTAGATGACGATGGTGCCGTCTGCGTGCGATACCAGAAAGAGGTTGGGAGAGTCGGGTACCCAGCGGATAGCGGTGCATGGTGAACTGCATATGCGTCCCTGGTGAAGTTAGAGCCGGGAAGTCCTACTTTGTAATACGCCGACAAACCTGCTTGTTTAATCGACCGTAGCGGGATGATATTGGGTCTCCAGCTTATATGAGTACGCGTTGAACCGGTATGGCATGACGGCACTCACCGAACCATAGTATATCGCCGGTATGGAAGCCAATGATGACGTCTATTCGATCCGAGGAGACGGTGGCAAGGTTTACGTCGTGACATGTTGGGTATGCCGAGAAATATATTCGTGCAAGAGGTTCCTACAGGTCATGGATGTAGACGCGAACATGGTGGCGTGCGCAGTGGAATAACACGCACCTTGAGTTTGGTTCCTGCCTCTGTCCAGACGAACGTCTTAGCCGAGTTGTAGAATAGAAAGGTGGTCTCCCCCTGCTTCGACTGGAGGGCCTTGTTCAGGTTGTCTGCGTTCTGCAAGCGAGTGATGAATGTGGAGGACGTCGTGCGCATGTTGTGCTTCGGGCGGGGGACCGTCTTCCGCTTCCCCAGCCCGCCGGGACTGTGCACGAACGGCGTGTTGAGCTGGTCGTGGGGGACGACGGGGGAGGTGAGGGCGCCGTCCGGGGCGGGAGTGCTCGAGGCATCCGGGGACCCATCGTCTGGATCGTCGCTGCTGGACACGCTCAGCCCGTCCTCGCGCTCCTTGACGACTCCCTTCTCCTTCTCCCTCTTCACCTCGCGCTCCCGGCCCCCGCCCAGCAGCTGCGACAGCCCCGGGGAGTTCGTCGCCTTATTCGCGGAGAAGCGCGCCACGACGGTCGAGATCTTGGTCGGGTAGAGGATGGGCGCGGCCGCGATGGTGTGCTGGGCGAGCGGGGTTGGCTTGTGCTCCTCGGTGACCGAGTACACGCCCTCGGGGGCAACGAAGGTCCAGTCATTCTCCATGGTTCATCGTCTCGTCTCCAGTGGCAGAAGTCGCGGCTCAAGCAGGGTCACGGTGCCCGCGGGCGGTGGTGGCGGCGGATGGGAGCGCAAGCCAAGTTGGCTCATGGGACCTCCTGGCGCCCCCGGATCATGTCTCTCCCCGCCCTCCGTCGGACTCTTGCTCGTCGACCATGTTCCTCTCCCACAAAGCGTCCCGACCAATGCTGAGGACCCTCCACAGAATATCTGTATGTATTCTACAAGAACGCCGTGCTAGGTGACGCTTACGGAGAGTGCTCTATCTAGCGGTCGGGCCGCCGGTGGCAGAGCACAGAAACGCATCCGGCGGGCGGCCACCTGCCCTCGGTCGCGACCTCAAGCTTCCTCAAGCCCACTCGCGATCTCGCACTGCGTACATCAGGGCTGCGGTATGTGGACCAGACCGACGCAGATCCTGCGCAGGAGATGGTCGGTCGCGAGACGCGGAAGATGAACATGTACCAGGCCGTTCGGGACGCATTGAGGCACGCCCTTTCCCCACACTCGCCCTGATCATCGCTCATACTCCCCTCATCGCTCTCCAGCATCGCGCTCAGCAAGGATGATACCGCTGTTGTCTTCGGGGAAGATGTTGCGTTCGGAGGCGTGTTCCGGTGCACGATGGTACGTCCTCGCGTAACGCGCGCTTGGGCCTATGTCCTGCAGCCACAAGCTGACCTCACGCCACAAAGGGCCTGGCCGAAGAGTTTGGTGGGTCTACCAGCATCCCCGTACGGATATGCCCTGAACATCAGCAGGCCGCGAGCGTATCTTTAACACGCCCCTAACGGAGCAAGGAATCGCAGGATTCGGCATCGGTCTCGCGTCTATGGGCCACACAGCCATCGCTGAGATACAATTTGCCGATTATATTTTCCCTGCCTTCGACCAGGCACGTTGTCGGAAGTCAATTATGCTGCACGGAGAAGTTCTCACCCGCCTCCTCCGTGCAGATCGTAAACGAGGCTGCGAAGTTCCGTTTCAGGAGCAGCGGGAACTTCGATGTAGGCAAGCTGACGATCCGCTGCCCGTCCATGGCTGTTGGTCATGGAGGGCATTACCACTCCCAGAGCCCTGAGGGGTTCTTCATGGGCGCCGCGGGACTGAAGGCAAGTGATTGCTCGTTCGACCAATAAGTTGCAACATTGACAGTGGGTTCTAGATTGTCATCCCTCGGTCTCCCATCCAGGCGAAGGGACTTCTGCTAAGTGCAATACGTGACCCCAACCCGGTAATCTTCATGGAACCGAAGGTGCTCTACAGGTCATCAGGTATGCCGTATCGCTCTACTTCATTCACTCTCCTTCTCACATTACGCACAGTCGAACAGGTTCCCATGGACGATTACGAGATTCCCCTCGGTAAAGCGGAGACGCTCACGCGAGGGAAAGACCTTACGATCGTCTCTTGGGGCACCCCGGTATATCACTGCGAGACCGCGCTCAAGATGCTTTCCCATCCACCAGCGCCGCTCGCAAGCAACGTGCCTGTCTCATTACGGTCAGCGAAGGTCGAGCTCATCGACTTGCGCACGATCATGCCCTGGGACGTCGAGGCCGTCGCGGAGAGCGTCAATCGGACGGGAAGGCTCGTCGTCGTTCACGAGGCCGGCCGCACAGGCGGCGCAGGCGCCGAGATCGGCGCGGAGATTCAGAAGAGATGCTTCCTCAAGCTGAACGCCCCTGTTCGACTGGTGACCGGCTGGGAGTGAGCACTTACGTTGGACTGCGGCGACTGGTACACTGACGTTGGTTGACCCACAGCACACCCGTCCCGATGCAGTATGAGAAGTTTTATATGCCAGATCCTATACGGATACTGGATGCGATCATGGAGACTTTGACGTACTGATGTTCTACATGCGTTGATATCCATCCTGGTAGGATTCTGGGAAGAATGCCATTGTATACTATTGCACGAGCTGGGAGACACGTTTGTATACAGATATTGGTTGCACAGGGAGTTCCTGATTTGACGTTCACTTCGATTTGCTTTGCGCATACGGACACCGCATATATCTGTAGCTCGTGCGATTGAGGACAGGATATGAGCCGCATGACTGCCTTATGACACGAAGGTATGGCCCATCCGATCTACCATACCTATAGCGCTGCCCGAGTGCAAAATTACCAATTGCTGGACGCCAACGAAACTCGAATCCATTTGTCACCTATGCATTCATTCACCCCTACGCGGTATACACAAAGAACAGATTCCTGCAGCCGAAGTCAGCATGCACACGTCCCAGATTGGTGCGCACCGCAACTCACTGCTTATCAGTCAAGTCCAAGAACGCATGGCGCTCCCGCTCGCGCTGGACGTCTTCCTCCGTCCAGCCGCGGCGTGCCTTCTCCGCCTCGAGCCGCACGCGCTTCTGCACGTTTAGGCGGAGGCTGACCCAGCGGATGAGGAGCGAGATGAAGAGCTGCGCGGTGGTGAGCACCATGATCGCCGTCTTCGCGGGGATGTACGCCGGCGCATCCTTCGGCTGGAAGATCTCCGCGCCGACGATGTTCGCAACGCTGAACGTCACGAGCGTGATCGCGTTCACGGTGTTCTGCGGCAACGGGGAGAACACGGTCAGCATGGCAGCGCGCGGTAGGTTGACATAGCCTAACCTTCTTGGTATGGCCGCTGGTGTTGCTAGCGTTGTACGCATATATGCATGACAGTGAGGCGCTGAAAGTGCTGATGAGGTACGTGGCTGGGCGCGGTGAGTGTCCGAGTATTCCTTTTCATGTCGTTGGTATGACGCACCGAAAAGCAGCACTCCTTTATTGCCGTAGTCGTTTAATCCGATGAGCATGGCTGATCCTATGATTGTAGGGATCAGACACATAATGATGGGGATCATCCGCTCGTTCTGCCGAGACACATGAGGGGGGCCAAACATTGTCAGAGGGCGCAGTGCTTGCCTTCTTGTCCGAGTACCATCCACATAGCAGGGTGGTGACGGACAATACCGCCCCACCTGGGGTTGATAGAATAAGAGTCTCTCGGGTTCTGAACAAACAAGGCAAGTCAGAGAACCGTTGGCTTTCTAGAGTACACCTTAAGCTGTGTACGAACGTGTATCCGAAGTTTCTGATGACGATGTTGCTGACTGATGAGAATGAGAACACTACTGCGCTCGACTCTGAGAATGATAACACATACAATTGCTCAACGCTCCGTTCGGAATGCATGCTGTTCAAACGGTGAATGGCGTTCAACGACAGGTCGAAATCACTAACAAACCATGGTCGTCAATGCGATAAGCCACGTCCGTACGTCGCAGAACGCCTCCACAATCTGGTCCTTTTTCCAGTGCTTGTTCTCCGTGCCACCCTGGTCGTCGCGCACGCGCTCGAGCGCGGCGATGCGCTCCTCCCGCGTCAGAAAGTGGGCGTGGACCGGTGAGTCCGGTAGCCATGCGATGACACCGAGCCCGACAACGAGCGCGAGCGCGCCGAAAAGGAGGTAGACGATCTTGTAGTTTGCGATTATGTGGCCGTCATAGAAGGAGATGCCGTATGCGATGAATCCACCGAAGATTTGCGTGAGACCTGCGGATGGCTCAGGGAAAGGAGGACCGTAACTTGCGCGGACGAGGCGTACCGTTCTGAGGAAATCGTCAGACAATACCGATACAGAATAGTGCGCACATACCATGACGTAGAACCATGATATTCTCGTGCCCTGGAGGAGTACAATCAGGTTTATCTACATTCGAGCCAAGAACGTGACCTAGGCTGACCTGCTCGTCCTTCTTGTAGAACATAGAGATGATGAGGATGAGGATAGGAGTGACACAGCTCTCACACATCCCTGTATTTCGGTAAGCAGGAGACTGATCTTCCATGGCCGACCAGCATACCGAGAAGAAAACGCAAGGCGAAGAACGTGCCGAAAGACGTGGTAGCAGCGTGCGCCATCAAAACAATGCCCCAAATGATGATGTTTGCACCGAGGTATTTCGCGAGCTGGAGAGTGTTTGAGAGGCCGGGGAAGGATGTGTCATACAGTTGGGACGTACACGCAGCTTCTGGGAGATATACACTGTTGGGAATATCCAGGCAAAGTACCCTAACGAGAGGTGAGCGTTACTGGTAAATGAACAGTGCGCTAGAGTACTTACCCAAGTAGAATGCCATCGACACCAAGTTGTAGCGCTACAAGAACGAAGTCGTGACGGTTCATCAAGATGAAGGCGACAGAGCGAAACCACTCACCTGTCCTGTTATTGGGAATCCCATGATGCTTTGAAGGGCTCGTGAGAAGATCAAATAGCGAGCACGTCGACAAACTTACCTCGCATAATTGAGGGACGTTTTGTCTCTATAGATCATCACAATCAAGTAGGGACTCATCATACCACTGAAGAGGAAGACGCACAAAAATTGCGTGAAGTATACGACCGCACATATCGGCGGAATGATGAAGTCCTATTACTCTGGTCATCATGTGCACGATCACCACGAAATTGTAGTGCGTACCAACTTCCTGCGAAGCTTCATATTATATTCATAGCTGAATTTCATTGTCCGTTCTCGACCGACAAGTTTGAGGGCTTCATCACCGGTCGAACTGTTCACATCCGACACTGAGGGTTCGATCTCGTAGGCATACACCTTATCCTCCCGAGAGCGCAGTTCTTCCTCCGCTGCTTTGCGAGCCACCCGAGTCAGGACTGAGGTCATTGTCGAGGGTCGGGTTATCGGACTGTCAGTGAGATCTACGCTGCGAGGTTGGCGAACGCCTCAGCCCGCCGCATCGCGGCCGGGCAGCACATATATCGTGCCTTCTCCGGAGATACATCATCTGATGCTTCTCAAATGATCACCTGCCGTTCGTGTACATCTCGGAGATTAGGACTAGTACATGGGATGACTTGCGCCGCTGGGCGTAATATCAGCAACAGGTGCCGTAAACGAACCCCACTCACATGCAGGGCTGCGGCCTCTATTGTATTGAATGGACGTCGGAAGTCCATTATGCGGCCTTTCCTTTCCTAAATATATGCAATTCCTGATACCGACCAGCTCGGAGCCTTCGCACTCTGGCAAGCTGGAATATCGCTGTCTGCCAATGGCCCCCTGCCCATGTCTAGAGACTGTGGTCAATTCCCAAAGCGGAGCCAATACACGGCCCATGCTGTTGCGCGCTGTCTCGATCGGAGCATACCCGTCGTGTGCGCACCATGTTCCGGAGATTGGGTGCTGGAATTGATGTTGAACCCGCTCGACTCCGGGGATGGGAGGTGGGCGAGCTGGAGTTGTCGTTCTGGCCAGATTTATGATGTGCCATGAGCGTCAACGATGCGGCCCAAAGAAGCGCTCAAACTACTACTTGTCCTCGGATCTCCATCATCTGCCGCCGCAGTCCCCTGCGGGACATCTACAGACCGCGCGTTTGCATGAAGAAAGAGTATGCAGCGGAGTTCTGATGCGTGATGTTTCTGTGCACGTTTGGGATCCTGACCTTCTCGCACAGTGACTGTCGCCAGTCACTTATACTGTGAGTCCCTGCTTGCCGGCCCGCCACTCTCACGAAGTACTGCCCCCGAAGCTGGCGAACAAGAACTCGGACATCGAACCGACATGTACGTATTCTGGTTATGCGAAGCCAGCGACGCACCTTATGTGCAACATTCCCGATAGCTGGGCACATAACAAGTAGTGGTCTGCGTCTCGGATTACCTCTACCGTACTACGTGTGGTGGCCGCAACTCGCGGATCTTCATGATATCGCCATGCGAGTAATGGGCCATGCACGAGCGCTTCGAATCCCATATAGTGACTGTGTCCAAGCTCATCAAGAGCTAGTAGGAAGCTGTCAAGTGCTGCAAAGGGCTAGCGGTCGGTCCTGCTCGCTGTACTCCCAGTACCAAGAACACATCCGGGAGATACCGAGCACGTAGTACGTGGTGTACTGAATGAACTCCCATTCGTTCTCAGGGTGGTACTGACCAATCCCCCGTTCATGATGCCCCGGCCATACCAGGATACGCGTTGTGGGAGGTAATCACCTTCGAGGCGACCTTCGTGTGATGACCCACAACCTCTTACAGGCACAATTTCAGTTACCGAGCCTGGCACGCTTGACGGCGGATTTGTCCGAGTCGCCGATGTGCACGCTTGTGATACGCACATTGAGAGTCTACTAACATTCGGTGATACGGATGCAGAAGACGCTGAACAGGTCTGTGAAGGGATGCTCATGGTACTACCTGTGTCCCGCGTATCTCTCTGTACCTCATCGCTCGCACTTTGCCTATTACACGTGGACTCAACCGTGCGCATTGCCCGGCACATGCGCTGAATTTCCTCTAGCGTTTTCGCACTTCTCCTCTATCTGATAATCATGGTTCAATAGTAGATGATGTATGTCTTCCTGCCACTCGTTTTTGCGCTGCACCTGATAGCTATGGCATGCCAGTGTTGATCTGGATGTCCAGCAAATCCTCCCAAGTGATGACGGAAAGGTACTAGGGGAGCGGTTCTGGGACAAAGGATACTTGCTTGATCCCGGCTTGCTGCAGATCCCGGTTGACGAGTATGTCTCCTCGGCCATACCAACCCTTTCCATTGGAAGCTCAAGCACCCTCTCTCTCAGTGAGAGTAACGATGCACTCCTCAAAGGAATATGAAGATCCAGCCCTCGCCCTTGTTCCAGCGGCTCCCAGTGGGGATTCTCGATTTCATCGTCGACAACATCGTCTGGGAAATGGAGCTGTTATGCTTCGCCGTCACGTGCGAAGCTGTTCTCGCGCTAGTCCGGGCATGGATCATTGCATTGCAGCACACAACCTCCCTATTGATCGGCCACCGCATTGTTTGCATTGGTGAGCACAGCATGACAGCACCGCCAGGGGTGTTCACCGCCGAGGAGGCGGAGGACGTCCGTGCCTTCCTCGAGACGGATGAGTATCCGGGTATATACCAGTACTTCTACTGTCGTCATACAGAACCCTCTCTGGGAGAAATCTATCCTCTACCGCCGCGCAACGAGGGTGTCGGAACACGCAGGCTCGCCAACGACCTTCCTCAAAGTGGTCGGAAGCGGACTTGGAATTGATGCAAACTACATTCAAGTGCTGCTCACTTTCCGGCGGAACGTCTCTGGGTTCATGTGCAACATCTCGAACCGGCCGACGTTGTGGCAACTCATACTTACTTGCGTCAATTTGCTGGTCGAGCGACCCATCGTACCATGCGATGAGGGGGAAGAGCTTACACGGAGCCGCTGGGCAGGGGCCGCTTTGCCTTCACGCTGATGGGCCGCTTGGAGGAACAGGGTGAGGGACTGTGGGTGGACATGACAAGCGATGTGTTCGCCCTCATTGAACGGATATGTACTGTTGTTCCTTGTACCAAGTCCGATAGCTCATTCAGCTCTGCGAGCTTTTAGCTAGACAGGTCGTGTATCTATTCCAGGCTGTAGAGTCGCGTACGCAGTCCGCGATAGTGAATGTGCTGATCCAGTGATTTTGTAGCACGCGCAGCTCAAGCCGCTCTTCCCTCCGTAACCGCCTCTCTTCGCTGGCCATGCGTGCAGGACACGCGTTGTGTCGGAACCATTGTATGATCTTTGACGCAACCTTCAAGAGACGCCTTGCAGGTGAGTGCATGACTTCCTCATCTTCGCGGCCCATCGGAGCTTCCGCACGGGGAGCGTTCAAACCTTGGCAGTGAGGAAGAAGGTGCGTCACTAGTACGTACTCCCTGTCCGTGCTCGCGCGTCCTGCTGATGCACTGTCCAGGCTCGTAGCCGCCATCAATGTGTAGCAGGCCTAGTACCGTCCTTGGAGCTGACCAACGGCGGTAAGGCACCACGCTCCTTGCGCATTGCACCCAGGTGCTGATATATAGCACCTGTAGCCTGAGCGGGGATCGCTCCTGTGGCGCTCTACCCTCTGGAAACTGACCAGCGTTGAAGCTCGTAGTGAAAAATGGCACGTCAAAATTGGATTTCGTGAGTCTGTCCTGCACACGGATACTATCCGCCTACACTTGCTGAATGTCGGATTCCATCAGGTTGGATCTAGACGAGCGCGTCTTCCTTGAAGGCTCCGGCAGCCTGAACGATCACTTTTGGCAGGCAGCGGGCCTCGACTTTGACAAGTTCCGCGTCCCTTCTACGAGGTAAAGCATACCTCTGCATTCCATACCAATAACTGAGCCGCCCACGTTGGATTCCGTAGCGAGCATATCGACGACCTACTCAGAGGGCGTTTCGCAGACCAGCGTTCCGCACCGCTCCTGCGCCTGCCCCCGGAGCTCCTGCATGACATCCTCCGACTGCTCAACCCGACGGGAGCCTACATCCCCGCCGTCTTCCTCTTCGCCATCACTTGCAAGCACGCGCTCGTCGTCGCACGGCCGCACCTCGTCCGCCTCCAGCGCGCATACTATGCCCCGCTCGCCGGTCACCGCCTCATCTGCATCGGCTCCGCCGCGCGCACCCTCGCCGACTACCCGGCCAGCCTCACCTCAGGCCCAGAAGAAGCACTCAAGGCTCTCTTCCCCTCTAAACCCACCCCCTGCGCCGAGCCCGCTGCGCCCGCGTCCCTCTTCGACCTCGCGAAGACGTACTGGCGGTGGCACGCGCCGGCGGGGGCGCCGTCGTTCCTGCGCCCGGCCGACCTCATCTGGCGGCCGTCCGCGGTGTCGCGCATGACGATGTCCGACTTCCTGCGCTTCCGCGGCCTCTGCGCGCCGCACTACCCCCCGCGCGCGCGCTGGGCGCTCTGCAGCCTCTCGCGGCGCGAGTACGTCCGCGCGGACGCCGTCCCGCCAGGCCCGGGCCCGGACGCGAAGCCCGGCGCGCGGGACGACGCGTTTTGGCGAAGGAATGTCGCGCGCGCGGGGCTCGCGTGCGTGTGCTGGTCGCCGGACGAGACGACGGGGATGCGCGGGATGGCCCCGGGGACGCCGGTGAACGCGGCGCTGACCCGTGGGCGGTGGGCCGGCGATAGGTTCGAGATGTTGACGATGGACAGGCTTATGAGTGAGGACGGGAAGGCGTGGATGGACGTGACGGACGAGGTCGTGAAGCTTCTGCGCGAGTTGTGGGACTGCGCGATGCAGAGCCCGAAGTCTCGCGACGTGACGCTCTTGATGGAGTACCGCACAATCTACGGCGGGGAGGCCGGGTGTACGTAGAACACATATATAGATGGTATCCGTTCGCGACGTACAGTATATACTATGAACGACTGTCAGCTGTAAATGACGTAGAGATACACCGGTACACGAGTCCGTGACAGAGTACACAGCAAATCAAGCGACACCACTGAACGATTCGACGCAAAGCAGTCCAATACGTACGGATTTCGAGATACAATACAGTTGATTCATCGCTTCTTCTTGTTCAATGACGCCTCCCCTCTCGTGTCGGCGTCCGGGATTTCGACAACCTCGAGCTTGCGCTTCTGCCCACCTGGCGACGACGCACCCACACCCGAGGGAGCTGAGGTAGCCCCGATGCTCGCATCGAAGCCCGGTATGTCCAAGAGGCTCGAGAAGTTATCCCCATGCTGGTCCCTCCCCGTTGCGGTCAGGTTCGTGCTAGCACGGCTAGGCGAACTGGGGTACGTAAGGTCCGGGAGGCTCGCCCCAGCGGCAGCGCTGTCACCCGACGCACCCCCCGAGCCCGAGAACTGATTGAGCCAGGCATCGAATGGGAAGTCGCCCTCGTCCCCAGGGGGCTCGGATGATGCCCCGTCCGTCGCGCCGGGCACAGGGGGGAAGGAGATGTTGTGCGGATCGAAGCCCATGTCGCGGATGAGGGTGTTGATGTTCGTTTGTAGCACATCGATGTCCGCGTTAATCTCGGATGTGTCCCGGTACATCTTCTGCATCCGCGCCGCGTTGTCAAGTAGTGCGCTCTCGGTGGGGCTGCCAGCAGAGGCCGCAGGGCCGACCAAGCTCGGGGATGGCTGTTGTGGAGATTGAGTGGGAGCCGTGGGGTATGTGAGCTGTTGCTGCTGGGGTGGGATGGGTGCGGGGAGCGCGCCGTTGTATGGCGAGGGCTGCGGTGAGTTGTAGAGGTCGGCTGCGGCATATGGTTGACCAAGACTGGGACCGGGGCCCACATTAGGAGGTGGCTGTGAGTTCGAGAACGCTTGCACAATCCGCTGGAACTGCGCAGGGGAGTTCAACATCTGTTGGAATGTCGCTTGCCATGCCGCGTCTGAATTCTGGGATTGCTGGTTCGTAGATGCTGTTGACGCGGCGGAGGTGGTAGGTGGCACAGTGTTGGGACTAGTCCTGACGTGACTATCGCGGGATTGCCATCCAGGTAACTCTGGCGTGCCCTTCAGCGGAGACCGTACGGAGCGGTCGACGGCGGATGGTGTGTTCATAGGTGACGCAATTGACGCGTTCGATGCTCCTGGCGTCTCGACAGTGGCAAATCGATCCGATGCTGAACAAATTGTCAGTAACGAATGCGTCGACATGCTGAACTGCATTGTCACGCACCAGCAGTAAAGGGACTCTGCGCCCTACTACCTGTGTCACTGTGCAGATCGAAGTCCCCAGTAGTCAGATAGTCTGCGCCCTCGCTATCGCTAGGCCGCCCATCGCCAATCATGAGCATCGGCCTCCTTGGCTGCGGTTGGTCCTCGCTATGTAGCTGTTCCCTATCGTGTCCTGATGCAACACGTCCAAACAGTCCTGCAAGGAACTTCAGAATACGGTTGATGGTATCCTCGTGCTTCGCATGTCTCTGTCGCGCCTCAATAGCCTCTTTCCAGAGAGCGTCGTTGGACTGCTTGAGCGCACTCAAGTCCGCGGCGATAACTTGCTGCTGCCGACGGATAGCTTGGATACCGTCGACGATAGACCGCACGTCGACAGCTTGCCCCTGGGTCTTGTCGTCAGAGGTTGGAGGCAGAAGACCGGCTATTCCGCCTTCGGGTTGCGTGTGGGTGACAGGATGCCGCTTGCGTTGGATAAGCGCAAGGAGATCTGGCTGGCCGCGGTGGAAGTATGGGTGAGCGAACTGGGTGGTTTCTACGTCGTTCTCCATCCGGAGTAGGCCCTGTTGAAGGGCGGTAATCTTGCGAAAGCCATAGAGGTTTAGTTGACGGACAAATGACGAGAAGTTCTGGTGCTTGAACCATTTCCCAAGGACCTCCTTGGCGAATCGTTCCTGATGGTAGACTGAGTGGCCATATGTTAGGAATACTACGAATAGGGCGTACGGACGAGCGGGGTGCGTACTGTAGAAAGAGTCCCCAGATTCTGACCATTTGATCAACTCCTCATTGGTTGGGTCATTGATGATTCTGGTTGTACACTCAGCATCAGAAAGCACATTACCCAAAGCTGTGCACTGACTCATAGAGTTTGAGGAGGAATCGAGGGATGTTGTGCTGCCCATTGCGGATAGGGCGAGATTGTTCGGCAAGAGCACTCGGCCCTGCCACGGCGACCTGGTTGGACTGAGACATACAAGATAAGCCCGAAGAATCTGAGAACTAGTCTCTGCCGCACAGCCAAAAGAGAGGATGAGGAGGCTGAGGTCGTGGCGGTCGTGGCGGTCGTGGCGAAGGACGAGTCCGTCATTTGCTCGGGCCGCGCGGAAGCAGCACGATCACGTGACTAGACGTATGCCTACGGCAGCCCACCTCGCCCCGTTGTCTCTTCTTTGTCTCTCTTCTTCTCCTTCCATCTCTGTGCTCGGTGTACCTTGCCCCAGACATGCATCCTCTCCTTGGTCATGGAAATATTTGGAAGCCACCAACCTGGGGCCCTGTCGTGCAAGACTTCAGCCTTGTGATCTCGCAGAAGCTGCGCGATGTCGAAGTATCCTTGGCCACTTCAGACATACACGCGCTACTGCACGCTCAAGAGATGCTCCAGCTTAGGATGGCACTCGTTGCAATACTATGTCTTATGGGACTCTCTGCTCTGTACCTGCTCCTTGCGCAAGAAAGTCCAGAGAAATCTTTAACTGGCACTAGGGCGGCTCTTATGTCCCTGTATGCGGTCATCACACCCACCCAATCGTTCTGGCCAACTCAGTACCTCTTAACTGCTCGCTCTGCAGCAGCGCGAAACAAAGGAAGTATCCGTCTACCCTTGACGACACTCTACCGTGATCTCTTGGACGATACTGTGGAGCTGCGGTATCCTCGCGAACACTTGCCCCTGCTGTTCACTGGGAAACTCGCGACACCCACCCGTATCCTCGTCGATGTCGATATCAGCTGGTGGATGAAACTATACTTTTGGATGTTTTCTTGCTATATGCGGAACGGGAAATCTTGCCCCACTGTAAGTCTTCGTACGCTTCAAGTCTATGTTGGGCATTCACGGATGTCGAGCGATTTTAAGCCGGTCACCAAGTACGATGGTGTGTCCCCATGTTTTGAAGGTCACTGGAAGCATTGCCTACATATACACAGGTCCTGCCCTCGATAGCTCGCAATTGAGCTTGTCCCCGCCTCCGCCCTATCTTCGAGCGCCTCAGGATCCAGCGGATATCTCTGCAGCCACTGCGCCACCGTCCACGTTGTTCTTCAGCATGCTCTACGAGTCTACACCTTCCATCTCACTTGACTGCGTTCCCTACCACACGCTCGAGGAATGCATTCGCCAAATACAGAGCACCCTCGCCCCCGGGACGTACCTCACCATTGGGCTCACGACGCGTGCCGGGCCCGCCGCCCACAACTTCTCGGACCCTACGACGATCCTCACCGTCCTGCCCTTCTTCCCGCGCGAGTACCTCCGCGGCCGCTCCGAGAACAAGAGCGAAGGTGGCGGGAGCGAACGGACGACCATGCCGTTGTTCGTTACCCTTCCGCGTGTGCTCGGGCTGCTCACGTCCGGGCCCTCGCCGCTCACAATCGAGCTCGTGCGGAACGTCTCAGCGGAGTACGCGGCCTTCCTCAGGCGGTCGGTGCACGACCTAGAGGACGATTGGGAGATCCGCGACGCATTTGTGCGCGAGTGGGGGCTGCGCGCGTGGCGCGAGGAGCGGGTGTGCACTGCGTGGGAGGCTGCCCTCGTCGACGCGGGCTTGCTCGCTGGGTGGGCGATTGTGGTACACAAGGCAGAGAAATGACGGGAACGCGGGAGGACAATAAAAGGGCAGGTCGTGCAAAGAGTTGAGAAGCGAAAAACTGAGAATATACAGTATAAGCTACAATCCCGCCAATCGTCCGTGTATCATGCATCATCGTCAGCAAACGTGTGCTTCAATACAACATATGCCCTAGCGTCTGGAGAGTCAGGCTCGCCCTCAGGCAGCCAGCTTCCTATGGTCAACTCCAATATCGGGGCATCCTCGCTGTCCTCGTCCTGCTCGACCGGCCGGCGTCGCGCCTCACCATCCTTGAGTACAAGCAGGGCCCCGAGGAGAGGTTTGACACGGGCCACAAACATCGCGAACGCGTCGTCTTCGTCTTCATGCACCTCGTCCGGCGACAGATCACGCAAGATCGAACACTAACCGTTGTCAACTCGACACCAGTCACGACAGGAAGGAGCGTAGAAGCTCACCCGCTCGTCCGCGACGGAGACGTCAAGCGTCGTGCCCTCCTCGTCGGCTATGCGAAACCAAAGCTGGAAAAAGGCCTCGACGGCGGTCTCGTCGTCCATCGCGTCGTCGCACTTGGTGCACCGGCGGCGCGTCTTCGGCAGGCTAAGAGAAAGGCCGCAAATGTCAGCCTGAACCGCATACAATCAATGGACGAGGCGCACGTCTTGTCGCAGCTCGTACACCGCAGCACGGTGCAATCGCGCAGGTCGTCCGGGAAGAAGTCCACTACGCGCGCGCGCACGCGGAACACGGCCGGGCAGACGCTGCTCGCCTTGAGTTCCTCGAGGGTCGTGAACCGCCTTCCCTTTTGCTTGTATTTGCCTTTTTGAGGAGCGGGGGTAATCGCCGAGGTTGATGCCTCCCCTGCAGCTGTCGTGGCGGCAGCAGCGTGGCGGGCTGCACGCGTCGCAGTGCGCTTGCCCTCGCGTTTGGACTTGGACTGTGCGGCGGCCCACTCCTCCTTTCGACTACAGAAACGGCCGTACATTGAGCCTCGTTCGAATATTCCCGGATGTGCACATACCTGAGAAGTGCCCTCAGTTCGGCGTTGCCGTTTGCCTTCGGGTTGAGCTTGGTGATCAGCCGCTGGTCTCCGCCCAGGCGCCCAGAAAGCAGGTTGCTGCCGCCAGAGGGGCGGAGGCGCAGGTTGCGGAGAACAACGTAGTCGCCCGCCATGAGCATCTTCGCAATATCCACCTGCGCGTCCTTTAGCTCGACACGCAGGACGCGATCGGCAAACGTGGGGGGCGCAATGGACGCCGAGACTGGCACAATGTCAGTGCGGGCGGTGTAGTCTGTAACATAGAGATACGTGTAGTCGTCCTTTGGCGAGAGGTGCACGACCTGCGGAGGGGCGCACGGGAGTCAGCATCGGACGTGACGAGATGGAAAGACAGGACTGGCCTGGACGGTGGCACAAAAATGACGGTTCTCTTCTGCTTTGGCGATGAGTTGGTGAGGGAACTCGTGCACCCCGCCAGTGGCATTTATCTCTACTTCCCATTCCGCCTTTCGTCTGTACCGAACGTCAGCCCGAGGTATGCCAATGGGTTGAGCGTGAGAGCTCACCGCAACAGCTCAGCAAGGTGAGGCTGGTTCTCTAGCTGGTCCTCGTCGAGCTTTGTGATCTTATGCCCCTCCTGCATCTTCCCCTCTAGGTATCCACCCCCGCTGACGCGCGTTCGCAAGTTGCGAATCGAGTAGTACTCGCCAGGCTGCATAGTTGGTGCGACGTTGGCTGAAGTGTCCCACATCTCTACACGAAGGACATATGGCGCGATTCGGGGTGGACACCATTCGCCCTGTGTTGGGGACACCGCGGGGTTGCGCGTGTAGTCAGTGACGAATACAGAGTGGACCCCATTCTCGTTTCGAAGCCCGTGCAGAACCTAGGGGATGGACGTATCGGTCAGGTCACTTTCATGTGCTCATAGGAGAGGACGAGATACCTCGATGGTGCAGTCAAAGTACTCCTCATTTCCGGCATCGGCAATGAGTTTGTGTTCGCGGACACGTCGGGAAACGTCGAACGACGCGACGTTTGCTGAGACATCCCGCCACCAATCTCCAAGTCTTATGCTGAATTGCACCTCGTTCTCGTCGGGCTTGAAATGCCGCAAAGCACAGGTGTCCACAGGGGCGCTCGACATCATGCCAGTTTTCACATGGAAGACGGCCCATTGCCATCCCTTGAAAGAAGGCCCGAGAGCACACGACCGGTGGAAGTTGTCCATCTAGGGGGTGTCGGTTTTGTGCCCAAAGCATGCGCGAAATAGCTTACCTGGACAGCCCTGAGCATCAGTATATCGCCTGCGTCCACCGCGGGAAGTCCCATGTCAGTTTTGTCGAATAATGTGACGCTCAAACCGCTAGTGCCGTAATTTGTTGGATCATACAAGGTCAACCTGAGCATGTACTCTGTATGACATGAGCATGAGCTGTCGTGTAAGTGCGGGTAGAGTCCATATCATACCGGAATGTTTGGTAATGCTGACTGCCTTACAAGACTCTACGACGCCCATGATGTTGCGAGAACCTGCCCCATGAAACTGGATTAAAGGTATATATTCCACCTGAGACTCGTCGTGAGTCCCAGACAAGAGGAGAGAGTGCAATGCATACAAAGCCTGTCACGCAGCCTTGCTTGAGAGCTTCTACGGGGTCGACGGTTTGCTCCGCCCTGTTCTCCTCTAGAGGCTCGGGTTTGGCGTTGATTTGAGGCACCGGTTGCGGGACGGTGTGTATCTGGACGGTTGCAGGGTCTTGTTGGACATGAGTGGCAACACTTTCTGGTCCGTTAGCTGCTTCTACGCCACGAGTTCCGTCGTCGTCCTGCTGCATAGGACCGAGGTTTCGAGCAGGTTCACTATCCTGGAGCCCTTGCAGCTGCCCGGTATCATCAAAAAGGAGGTCGTCCGGTATTGCGTCCGCTGCATCCCAATAGTGCTCTTCGCCATCGTCGTCCGCACTCGTAGCACGAGAATTGGTGACAGACGTTGTTCCGGGAGGACGGTTGTCGAGCTTTCCTGCCTTTGCGAGCTGCTGTAATCGCCTACGACCTTTCTTTGTCGGCTTCCTGTCTCTCTTTTGAGCGTGTTTGGGTCCATCCAGTTCTTTGCGCGGCAGGCCTGGCTCAGGCTCCGAAGGCTCCGTCGTCGTAGGCTTTTGGACCACCCCCGATTCCTCGATGTCGTTTGTGGGCTTCGCCGGTGAATGCCGCTCTTGGGCGGGTATGTGAGGAGAAGGTGACCTGGTACCTTGTCTCAGGGCTTCATGTTGCTCGCTAAGCTCAGGAGGGGGAGAGGGTAGGCTCTGTGGGTTCTGGGAGTCGGATTGAGAGCCGTTTGTTTTCTCCTGCTCCTTGCTCGACTCAGGCCCTGGAGCTTCAGCGCCTGAGACAGGGTCAGCGTCGAGGGGCGCATCCGCGGATTCTGTGGGAGCATATTCTGCTGCGGCGGACAAGGCAGTTGGTGAACCAGATATAGTTGGTTGAATTGTCAGGACATACCTATATGCTTTGTATCCGATAAATGTGGTGGTTCCCGGCCAACATATGTATTCTCGTCGGCGGACGGATTGCTCCCTGGTGATGACCTCCTTTGCGTAGGCACTGTGTGGACGCTCGCAGTCTCGGACTCTCCTGAACCGCTGAAACCAGGGGCGATCTCGACAGCAGCATCTGAGGAGATGCCTGTCCAAATTTATAAGACATGTGTTCTGATTTAGTCATTGGTACGCACCGGCCCAAGTGTTCACGAAGGACTCTTCACCCGTCTTTGGATTCCTGACATAGATTGTGGCTCCCTCTCGCCACGCGAACTTCTTGGGTAGTTGGAGGGGTCGAGGGCGTTCCTCGTGTTCTTCAAAATGGAGTCCTCTGGTAGCGATACGTACTTGTGCTCCTACCGCGAGAGGCAACTCGCTGAAGTGTTGCGAGCAGGTTCCAGAGAGAAGGACCAGGACGCGAGAGCCGAGCTCGACAGTCAACGAGAACTCCCAGATATCGCCCGAAGGTGCGCCGCGCTCAAAGACTTTGCCTTCAATGTATCCCGTTCCGTCCGTGCCTTTGCGGCACAACTTCGCTGCTTTCCTCCTCTGATCTGGCTTGAAGGCTTCTGCGACCGTCCCAGAGTCCACGCGGGCACGTTTGGTGTTGGTTGACGGCCCAGCCTCAGCTGACCGCTTCATCGTAAGCGTAGAAGTATAGACGTGGACGATTCAGGATGGTTGGCAACCCAAAGCCGAGAGTGAGAGACGCGCCACGATGGTGGCTAAGACCCAAGTCGCGAGTCGTGAGCCGCGACGCGTCCCGACGCGTTTCGCGCGGGTCCTCGGCAGATCGGGCCGGTCACCCTGCCGCTTGACTTCGAGCAGATTCGAGCGTCCGCAGAGAGCCACTCTCCAGCTGACCACGAACCTGTACGACCGCGTTTGCATCCTCGAGGCCTACGAACAAGCATTGCATCTGAACGCACATGGAGGAAACACCGCTCCCCGCTCTATTCCGTCGCGCCCTGACCACCGCGGCCAAGGCCTTCAATCTCCCGACGATTGAAGATGAGACTCAAGTACGTGTAGACATTCAAGTGATATCAGGCGCGGGCTAAAGTGTGGTCGAACTTTAGGAACTGGTTCAATCGTCTCTCTCAGACCTTCGTCAATGCAGTACCTGCATAGCCAAGCTATCGCTCTTCAGTCCGAACGAGCAGCTAGCGGACATCACCACCCGTGACCTCGTCTACTTACTGGTGCCGTATGTGCTCTCCGAGGTCCAGTCGCATGCGAGGACAACAGAGCGTGAGGACCGGATAGACTTAGTGAGCGAAGTGAAGGTACGCAGACAAAGCAATCGAGCCTCTCCGTCGCATGATGTTCACCGTGCCAAGTAGAGACATCTCGAGGCATACATCCACTACCTGGAGCGGTATGAGATTGTCTCCGTCGAAGACAAGGAGTTGTACGGGCGATCGTCATCCTCCGTCACGGACCCGGCCAAACGGAGAGAGCTGAAGATCAAGCAATACAAGCGAGAGAAAGACATCAAGACGCGCATCGAAGTCAGTACTTCTGCGTCAAGACCATCGTGTCCCTGTCTGATGGTACCATCCAGACAGCACGGAAACGACTGAACGAGAGTGTCACAGAACCAAGCTCCAACGTGGAACTCATCGCCGCCGTCCTGCCCGACCCCTCGCAGAAAGCGGCAGACTCAGCCGAAGAGCCTGACGCCGATACCGAGGAGATCCTCCGGGAGGCCATCATTCTGCTCTTACGCTTCATCTACGCAGAAGCACAGACGCAGCTGGAACGCACCAATGAGGAGCTCGAGCTGCTGCGCAATGCCCCTCCGCTGCCGCCCCGAGAAGCTCTTACGGATGACCCGCGAGTCGCCCAGAAGCGCACCGAAGATGACGTGTGGAGGCTAGACTCACCCCTCAACAAAGGTGGTCCTGACGGAAAGGGTCCGTTAATCGACTCGCAAGGCAAGGTCAGTACATCCCAGCCGACCAGCCAAAGTTGACCGCTGAACGCTCCGGAAAGCCTCTGCGCCCCTTCGTGTTATTGGGCAAAAACGCCGCAGACCGAGCACGGTTACAGAACCAAGTGTTCCAAGCAGACCATCGTCTACCTACCATGTCGGTGGACGAATATCTCCAGATAGAGCAACAGCGCGGCAACATCATCTCAGGTGGCGGGTGAGTCGAGTCTATCGATTAAATCCAGGATTTGCGGCTGACGGATTGTGTTCAGACCCGCTTCGGAGAGCCAACCGACGTCCAAAGAGCAGCTCGCTATTGATGCGGAGCAGGACGGCACCGCTTTCGGAGAAGAGAAGGCAGAAGAGAAGCGTCTGAAAGACGAGAGTTGGGCACAGTACACGGATACACATCCAAAGGGTGCAGGCAACACGATGAATCGCGGCTAACCTGACTGTGTATCATCTAGAATTTTGTGCAGGCTGTGGCATGTAAAACTGTTGTACTTCTAGGATATTCCCAGCAAGGATTTGCTGCACTAATCCACGTTGACCATTCGTATACAACATAGGATCCAGGGGTGCGAATAATCAATGTGAAGGTATACACATCATCAAATACTACATACAAGGGTGACGAAAGCACAAAGGAGATGCGACGGCCTCGAAAAATCCAGGAGTTCAGCATTGACACTGCGAAGCGTCCGGGACCTCGTTTGTGGGTGGTGATGTCACGTCGATTTCTACGAGTCGAAACTTCAGTTTCAGATGCGTCTCCGTCAGGATTGCACGCACTCGTGTTCTGTGTTTCGGCCGCCTCGTTCTCTTTCTCCATACCCACCAAGGACATCGCGATCTTCTTGAACAAGCTCTTGACGTTGTGACCCGCCTTCGCCGACGTCTCCATGAACATGATGTTCAGCTCCTGAGCTTTCGCATTCGCCTCCTCCAAAGTAACTTGTCTAATTCACAGTTCTGTGTTCAGCGGAATTTCGGACGACTTGGCTGATGAGTACATACCGTTTGTCCGACAGGTCCGCCTTGTTCCCGACAAGCACGATGATTACGTCGTTTCCTCGCTCAGAGCGGACATCGTCAATCCACTTGGATGTCGAAAGGAACGACTGGCGGTCTACGGGAACATGAACAACCAGCTTTGGCGCTCTCCACAGTGTACACTCACTCGTAATGTCGAAGACCACAATTGCGACGGAGCAGTCACGAATGTATGACGGAATTAGCGACCGATAGCGTTCCTATAGCACGGCGAACACGCAGCACATGCGACACATCAGCAAACTCGTCGCGAAACCCATGTGTGTGACTGCTCACTTGTCCAGCTGTGTCCCACAGCTGTAACCGCACCGTCCGGTCCTCTAGGTACATCGCCTTGCTCAGGAAGTCAATCCCTATCGTGGCTTGGTACGTGTTGTCAAACGTGTCATACATGAATCTATATCGCGCAGGCGCGCATAAGGTTAGCCGTTTAGACAGACGCACAGTGGAGATGGAGGGAACGGTCTTCGAGATGGGTCGTACCTTGTGATCAGGCTCGTCTTCCCCACACTCTGGTCGCCGAGCAGCACAATCTTGCTCCGCTTCAGCGGAGGCGAAGAGAAGTCGGCGGTCACAGGAGTAGTAGAGGACATCTTCAGTCAGGACACGGCGGACGCTAGAGCCAACTAGGAACGGCGGGCAGGAGGGCAGAGGCAGCAGTACTTGGATTGGGAGACTTGCTCACTGTCGCGGACAGCGAGGAAGGGTGTTTACACGTGTTTGCTACGCGGGATCCCCAGCGTGAAGGGGGCGAGATAAGATAGGCGCCTGTTGAGATCAGGTGTAGCGTCCACTCGCGTAATTAGCAGGCACTCATGGCAATGCGCACGTCGATTTTGACTCCCAACCCTTGCGCACGCGGGGTCAATTGACGCTATTCTCCTCCGTACCAACTCCTTGCGGGAAAGCAGCCATGAAGTTCGTCGACAAGATCGCGCAGCATGGGAAGCGGGGTCTGTTCTACACGTTTGAGTTCTTCCCGCCCAAGACGGACCAGGTGTGTGCGCTCCGTCTTTCTCAGGCAATGGCGTCTCATGCCGGTTTGTGTTCAGGGCTTCGAGAACTTGGTCGCACGCATAGCGCGCATGATTGGATTGAATCCCCTTGCGATCAGTGTGACATGGGGCGCGGGCGGTACTACGAAGGAGCGCAGCCTCGACTTGGCTGGCCTGACGCAACTCGAGTACGGTGTGGACACGATCCTCCATTTGACATGCACGAATATGGAGCAGGGGACCGTGGATGCGGCGCTCAGAGTGTGTGGTTTCTTACACCTACGTTGAGCTGTTGATGCGAATGGCAGGCATAGGAAGCAAAGGAACGAGGCATCGAGAACATACTTGCTCTCCGAGGAGGTACTATTCGTCATTCCAGGCTGTCCGGACGTCAACTCAGTTTGCACCTGCAGACCCGCCGAGAGGCGAAGAGCACTGGATCCCCACGGATTCTCGTTTCCAGCATGGTTCTGATCTCGTTCGATACATCAAGTCAACCCCCGAGTTCGCGCACTTCTGCGTCGGCGTGGCAGGTCACTTCGTCGCCCATGCGCATCTTAACTGAAGCACTCACCGCGCTCTTTGCGATGCTGTAGCGTACCCGGATGGACATCCTGACAGGGACACGGACGAAGATGGCGAGCTGGAATTCTTGAAGAAGAAAGTCGACGCTGGCGCGGACTTCATCATCACGCAGCTATTCTACGATGTCGACAATTTCCTGCAATGGGTTCAGAAAGTGCGAGCCAAGGGTAGGTCAAAGTTGTCACCCGCACATTCTCCGTACTTACGATGCACAGGCATCACGGTACCCATCATCCCTGGTATCATGCCCATTCAAACGTACGCGTCATTCCTCCGCATGACGAAGCTTTGTGCAACTCGTGTTCCCCCGAATCTGATGTCTGACCTCGTCCCCATCCGTGTATGTATCGTCTCAGGTTGTTGTCCAACACGCAAACTCACATCGGCGATTGTAGCACGACGACCAGAAAGTTAAGGATTACGGTGTCAAACTAGCCGACGATATGATTCGGAAATTGCAGCGCGGAGGCATCGGAGGAGTCCACTTTTGCACGCTCAACCTCGAAAAGAGCGTCACTCGCGTCCTCGAGTCGCTCGGGCTGGCAGGGAACATTCCGACGCTGGCTAACAAACTCATCGCTGTAGGCTTGCTCGCCCACCGGCGACGTATCGCGAGCTTACAATTATGTAGGACATGCCCTCTCCTCCGGAGCGCACTGTCACCCCACATACCGCAGCGGACCGGGCGGCGAAGGAGTTGGCATCTGCCCCCCAGCCAGAACTTGACGCCGGGAAGGGCGAGATTAACAGCGCCGCCGACTGGGACGACTTCCCGAACGGGCGCTTTGGCGACTTCAAGAGTCCCGCATACGGTGAGACCGACCGGTGGGGGAGCTCGGCCCTCCAGAGCAAGGCTCAGCTGTCGCAGTGGGGAAATCCACAAACGATCGAGGACCTCACCAACATGTTCCTGCGTCACTTGCATTCGAAGATCTCCACGACACCTTTCTCACCCACGCCGCTGTCCCCGGAGTCGCTCATGATTTTCCCTCATTTGGAGAAGCTGACGCGACGGGGATGGTGGACCGTGGGTTCGCAGCCTGCCATCAATGGTCTACCGTCTACGGACGAAGTCGTCGGCTGGGGCCCCAAGGGCGGATATGTCTACCAAAAGTGCTTTGTGGAGTTCTTTGTCGAGCAGAAGGACGTCGAACGGATCGTCAAGAAGGTTGAGGAGGAAGGAGGCGGCTGGGTCAACTATTTCGCGGGTAACGTGAAGGTACGTCTCGCTCACCGGCTTCATTGGGACCAGTCAATTTCACGGAGCCTGGCTCAGGGCGAGCTCTTGACCAACGTACCTGAGGGTGGCCGCAATGCTGTAACGTGGGGCGTCTTCCCAGGTCAAGAGATCGCGCAGACGACCATCATAGAGAAGGAGTCGTTCCTGTCGTGGAAGGTGCGAAACACGTTCTATCCGCATGGTGCGGCGACTGACGACCCACTGCAGGACGAAGCGTTCTCCATCTGGTCAGAGTGGGCGTCCTTCTACCGCCCGGGTTCGCAAGAAAGGACTCTTCTGGAGGGTGTACGGGACCAACGCTGGCTCGTGAGCCTGGTACACCACGACTACATGGACGCCTCTGCGTTGTGGACGTTCCTATTCAAGGGTGCAAACCCGCTCGTGTAGACACCGCGGTCCAGCCATACGTCACAGATGTAAGACTCAATTTCAGGGCGAGGATGAACCTCTCTCTACACGCCGTGCGGTTGGTCATTCATGTATCTCGGCGCGCTCGATGAAGCGCGGCGCTCTCTCAGGTACGTTCATTGGTTATCGACTTTCAGACGCGCCGTTTTTCCGGGCCACCGGGGCAATTTGTGTACGAGCCAATCGCGGGTCACCCGTGCACCGCATTGTGCAGAATCCAGATGGCCAAGCGTCGGACATATCGTCGGGGAAGCAGGCCCAGGCCTCCAGGTGAGATGATGGTGTTGTGTGCCTCCGATTCGTTATGTTGTGCAGCTATACTGAGCGTGAACGGTTCTTCCTTCAGGTCGGTGGCTCGGTGGCTCTGTCGGCGGCCCCGAGCACAAGAGACCGGTCCCCCCGTTCCTGACCGGTGTACCCCGACCACATGATCCGCGATGAGGGTCAGTTTCCTTTCTGGGATAGCCATCTACTTTTTCCTTTTGCGCCGCCGCTGATGCGCGCGGTGGTCGTGCGCGGGGCTCGCGCTGACTCGTTGGCGTTCTTTCACTGAGCGCGCCCCCTGCACGCTGCGTGCACGTTTCAGCAGGGCCAACCCTGGCCAACCGCGCCGGCAAGGCTCACGCACCGCCGTCTATCCCTACGCACGCATTTACAAACCGAGAACTCCGTTCGGCATTTGATCTGTTTCTCGGCTCTACCACCTCGGACGTCAAAAGGCAATCATTCCCCACCGGGCGGCGGGATGTTCCAATTTTCAAGGGTGGTGTTGCCACCCCCACCACCCGGGTCCGTCGGTCTGGACCTGGGCGATTCGCCTTCCCCACCGGCCGCTCGTCCTTGGCCTCCTCGTGCCAGCTCGTGCCACCGCCCGGCTGCTCGAAAAAATGATGTAAGCCATGCACTTGCAGAGCGGCACTGAACATGTACGCGCGCGTCCCGGGCCCTGAGTCTTCAGGTATAAAAGCCCTTCCACATACCGCCCAAGTCCTCACGAGTCCCACTCGCCCCTTGCCATCCCCCGCTCCTCGCCGTCCCGCCCTCACACCTACTCCTCGCACTCTTCCATTCTTTACCACCTTACGCCGCCATGTCTCCCATCACGTTCTTCATCTTCGCCCTCGCCCTCGTCTGCTCGGCGTTCGCGTCCCCCATCAACGGCACCGCCACGACGCTCGAGAAGCGCGTGACGCACACCGGCCGTGTAAGCACCCTTTGTCCTCTCATCGGTTTTGTCTTCAGTATACTGACACGAGTCCTCACATAGGGCACGTGGTTCAACGTTGGCCTCGGCGCGTGCGGCAAGACGAACGTCGACAGCGACAAGATCGTCGCGATCTCGTCGCAGATCTACGGCAACGGCAACAACTGCGAGCAGTACATGCGCATCACCAACACGGCCAACGGCAAGAGTGCCTGGGGCAAGGTCCGCGACGAGTGCCCCGGCTGTGGCGCCTCGGACATCGGTCAGCCCTTCTCTCTATCTCCTCTTCGCACACAGGCACATTGCTGACATGGCCGCACACGCACAGACATGAGCCCGTCGCTCTTCCAGGAGCTCGGCTCGCTCGACACCGGCGTCCTGAAGGTCTCCTGGCACTTCGAGAACAAGGCATTCAAGCTCCCGTGAGCGTCTGCGCCCGCGTCTCTCCCGCCGCCTCCCTCCCTCGCCGACCGCTTTCCTTTCCCTCTCGGTCTTTTCTTCGGGCTATTTATTGGCTGTCCTGTCACTGTCTCCCTCGGTCCCCCCATCCTCGGCATGGGTGGCTTGCGCACATAGAGTCGTGCCGCGCGCGACACTCCCTCCCCACCTCTCCCAGACACCCCGGTTGTGTCCGGCTGGCCGGCTGGCGTCTGCGCCCGCGTCTCTAGCAGACACGCCGCGCGCCGGCCCCCACTCCCTCACCCCTTCGATGTTGTAGAAGCATAGATGTAACAAAAGCGCACGAGAGCGTGTATCCCCTTGGTCATGTAGCATTAGCGTTTGTACTGCTTTTGCTCCGTATGTATCAATTCCAGTACCAGCGCGGCAAGTCAGCGGCTCTGGGCTGCCGATCGCACCGTCAGCCTCGACCGAACCTAACGTCGGTGTAACATGTCGTTGTGATGGCTTGTGGGCCTTGCAGAGTCACTAGCTGCTAGCTATGAGTGACGGTTGCAACAAGTACATCGGGAGTGCGATTACACCAGCACCGCGGGAAACGTACGTATGCCAGTGAGAAACCTGAACAATGCAGCTCCGAGTTTGAAAACATGTATATCCCCTCTAATACTGAATTGAAACAAAAGCACATCTCAGGCTCAGCTTTATCCGTATATTGCCCGAGTGCCCGGGCCTGTCCTACGAGCGCCTCATTCGAGGAACATACTTGACGTTGCCGCAAGCGGCGCAGTGCATGTGAAATGGGCGCCTATTGGCCTGTACTGCGGTGTGCGTGACCGAGCGCGGTGTGAAGATCACTGCAACTTGTCCTCACTCCTCCACCTCCCCCAGCCCCCCGTCGCTTTCTCGACATTCACGCGCAGCCTGTCTCGCGTAGGCCGATGCAGGATGCGCCTTCCGCTCTCTCTTATCCTGGCCATTCAGTCGGCTCTGGCTCTGACCCCGGCAAAGCGGTACTACGACACCCATGATTACTATGTGCTCGAGCACGACCCCCGAGCAGGTGCTTCGCTGGCCGAGTGCGCGGGAACGCTCGGCGTGGAGGTGGTCGAACAGGCGGGACAACTCGCAAACCACTGGCTCGTTCGGATACCCAAGGGCTTGAAGAAGCGGGACTTTGACCCCATCCTACGCTCATTAGATTCCCTCAAACGGTCCGCACTACCTGCGCACGTATCGTCCAGGTCAGAGGAGGCTCTTCAGCGGCGAAGAGTGGCTTCGTCCGTCCGGAACGTGTTCCCCCAGACCCTCCGTCAACGCGTGAAGCGCGCGCCCCCACCAATCATCCCGTCCGAGGACGAGGAGTCGTCCGCCGCCGTTGCCGAACGCCTTGGGATCCGCGACCCCGAATTTGGGAGGCAATGGCACCTAGTCAACGACGAGTTCCCGGAGAACGTTATGAATGTCACCCGTGTGTGGGAGGACTTGGGGATCACCGGGAAGGGTATCATCACGGCCCTCGTCGATGATGGTTTGGACTATACCAGTGATGATCTCGCGGCCAACTTTGTGAGCACCAATCATCATTTTCTGCTGAAAAGCCAAGCTGACACCCGTTTCGGCAGTATGCGTATGGTTCGTACGACTACAACGACCATACCGAGCTACCCACGCCCGTCCTCTTCGACGATCACCATGGTACGCGCTGCGCTGGTCAAATCGCCGCTGTTAAGAACGACGTCTGTGGAGTCGGTATTGCATACGATTCCCAGGTGGCCGGCATCCGCATCCTCTCCGGGCCGATATCCGACATAGATGAGGCCGCCGCCCTGAACTACGACTACCAGAACACGTCTATATATTCCTGCAGCTGGGGTCCTCCTGATGACGGCAGGTCAATGGAAGGCCCAGGGTACTTGATCAAGAAGGCCATGGTCAATGGTATCCAGGAGGGTCGGGGGGGCAAAGGCTCCGTTTTCGTCTTCGCTAGCGGAAATGGTGGTCGAAACGGCGATCAGTGCAATTTCGACGGCTATACCAACAGTATCTTCTCCGTAACGGTCGCTGCGATTGACTACAAGGGCTTCCATCCCGAGTACTCTGAGTCATGTGCCGCGAACATGATCGTAGCGTACTCCTCAGGCAGTGGAAATCACATTGTACGTCGATTCTGTTACACAGAATGGCCGCCTATTGACCGCGTCGTTCGAATAGACCACTACCGATCGTGGCAAGAATAAGTGCGCACACTCCCATGGCGGGACGTCGGCTGCCGCGCCAAACGCTGCTGGTGTTTTCGCCTTAGCTTTGCAGGCCCGGTAAGTTCTGCTTTTGCCTATGGCACAGACAGATTCACTAAGACATTCACCAGCCCTGATTTGAGTTGGCGCGATATCCAACACCTTTGCGTTCGGACCGCGCTTCAAGTAAACCCTGACGACCCTGACTGGGAGCCCACTGCGGCCGGGAGGTGGTACAGCTACAAGTACGGTTACGGAAGCCTTAACGGCTATGAGTTCGTCAGGGCAGCCCAGGATTGGCAGCCGGTGAAGCCACAGACGTGGATCGACCTGCCTGTGGTCCAGCTCAACGATGGCACCATGGACGCGGAGGAGAACGCCCGTGGAGGAGAGCCCATCCCACCCAAGGGCATTGAGAGCAAACTCACGGTTACGCAGGAGATGCTGGAGGAGCGCAACTTCGAGAAGTTGGAGCATATTACGGTTAAGGTGTGGATCACCCATACCCGCCGCGGGGACGTGGAGGTCGAGCTCGTCAGCCCGAACGGTATCCGAAGCGTCTTGGCGGCGAAGCGTGTCAGCGACAACGCCAAGTCAGGTTACCCTGGCTGGACCTTCATGACGGTGAAGCACTGGTAGGTACGACCCTTTGATTCCAGTGAACCAGACGCTTAGGGGTGTGACAGGGATGAGAACCCGATCGGGGAATGGACCATCCGCGTCTCCGACCAGCAAAAGGAAGAAGAGGCGGGAGTGTTCCTGGGATGGACCATGAGCATCTGGGGATCCGTTCTGGACGCCGGGAAGGATATCCCCGTTTTCCAAGTTGCCACCGTCGAAGATGTCTTGCCACCCCTTCCTGCAGGGGCTGAGGACCCGGCTACCCCGACGACGACCACCATCCTAAGCACTGGCACAAAAACGCTGGGAAAACCGACTGACCACCTTCCAGGTGACCACGGGGACGCGGAGGGTGAGAAGGACAAGCCCGCATTCTCGTCGACGCCCACCGTCATCCCGACCGACGCAGCCGAAGACCTCGCCGAGTCCTCCGGGTCCGCCCTCCCCTCCATCACGGCCACGCCCGACGAGGGCTGGTTCTCCGACCTCTCGAAGCTCGTCGAGAACCAGATGTGGTTCTTCGTCGCGATCGGCGCCGTCGCCCTATTCGGCGTCCTCGTCGGCGTCTTCTTCTGGCGGAGGGCCGTGCTCCGCAAGCGGCGCGCGAACTACTCGAGTCTCTCCGGCGGGGATGACGTCGCGATGAGCGCGCTCGACCGCGCGGGCTCCGGTCCGCGTCCGACGCGGCAGACGAAGGAGCTGTACGACGCGTTCGGCGAGGTCTCGGACGACGAGGACGCGGACGAGGAGACCGCGCTCCGGCCGCACTCCATCTCGCCCGGGCTTGAGACGGGCCTGCACTCTGGCTTCCTGGAGGACGACGACTCGCCGACCGCGCCCGGGCAGCCGAAGCAGACGCGGTACCGGGACGAGCCAGACGAGCCTGTGGAGGAAGAAAAGGAGCGCGCGGAGAGCCCTGCAAGCGGGAGTGGCAGCGGGAGCAGTTGGGAGCACGCCGAGGCGACGCGGTAGTACGACACAACCACCAGGGTGGATATAGGCTTGGTCACATACAGTAGCCGTGGATATGGATAATGTGTACTCATCACATATGCGGGACGGACGATATTTATACGCTACATAACAGTACATTGACAACAGAGCGGAGACAGAACGGCAGATGACGCGATAACCTACAGGATATAACTGGAGAAGCATGAAACCACTGCGATACACATACAACTCTAGTCGGTCTCAATGAAGCGCAGTTTTGAGTTGTTCGCCACGCGGGTCCACACGTCCAAGCCTTCGTACTGGAAGCGTCGGACAGTCAGTACCAGCAGGCCTCGGTCTCGGTGAACGGACATACCTCCAGGATCGTCTCCATGAGCTGTGCCTCCGTGAAGCCGCTCGTGAGCACTCGAGAACGGATGTCGACCATCGACAGCTCCTCCGCGTCCTCCTCTTCGTCGCTGTCCACCTCCATATCGCGCTCGCCCTGCGGCCCGCGCCCGAAACGCTTGTTGCCCCTTGCGCGGCGGCCCTTCTTGCCCGCCTGCGCCTGCTTCGCCATGTCCTTGATGAGTCGGAAGATCTTGCTGACGTCCGAGCGGTCGCGCTCGTGGCCCTCCTCGTCGTCCTCGACGAGGCTCCGCTTGCTGACCTCCATGAGCCGGAGCGCCTCGTCGACGTCCGCGTGCGCGACCTCGTTCGAGAAGCGTAGGCGCGCGAGCGCCTGCGCGAGGCGGAGTACGCCGAGCAGCGTCCGCGCGGACGTGTAACTGTGCGACTTCTTCTGCGCCTCGTCATCCTTCGAGAGCTTGCGCAGGCGCACGTACGTCTCGACGATGTAGTTCGACACTTCGGCGGGCACTGTGGGCCGGTGCTCGCGAGCGCGCGCAATGTAATGCCTGCAGAGTGTATACAGCTCAGTATTGAATGGTATCAGCGCGAGTATAGGCACGCACCGGATGAGGGTAGGGTCGATGAGCTCAAAGTCGAACTCTGGGTGCGTGTTGTGCATGTGCACATACGTAACGTGCTCCGCCAGATGCTCGTCGTCCTCGCGGGTGGGCTTGTCAAGGATGAGGAACAGCAAGTCAAAACGGGACAGCAACGCCGCGGGCAGGTTGATGTTCTCGACTGGCGAGATCTTCGGGTTGTATCGGCCATACAAGGGGTTTGCTGCAGCCAGTATGGAAGTACGGGCATTGAGCGTGGTGGAGATACCCGCCTTGGAGATGGATATCGTCTGCTGTTCCATGACTTCGTGGATGGCGGTACGGTCGGCTTCCTCCATCTTATCGAACTCATCAATGCAGCAAATACCGTTGTCCGCAAGAACGAGGGCGCCTCCCTCTGCACGACCGAACACTTGAGCCTAGGAAACTCAGAAAAGATACAAACGCATACCGAGAACCATCTCGTCGGTCACTGGGTCGCGCATGACCGCCGCAGTGAGACCGACGCCCGAGGAACCGCGACCGGTGGTGTAAACGCCGCGAGGAGCGACCTTTGAGATGTACTTCAAAAGTTGCGATTTGGCAACACCGGGATCACCCATGAGGCATATGTTGAGGTCGCCACGGATCTTCATCCCGTCGCCCATGTTCTTGGTGACACCGCCCACCAGCAGCAGGAGCAACGCCTTTTTGACATCCAGGTGACCGTAGATTTCGGGTGCAATACTCTGTGCGAGCTTCATGTATAGTTGAGGATCATCGCGGATCGAATCAATAGCACGCTGTATCTCGGGAGTGATCTCCATGGCGCTATATTGCTTCTTGAGTTGGTGGATGTGGTGAGCCTCTAGGTATGTGTCGGTGAGGAGGCCGGCGCGTATCGCCTGGTATCCTGTGTAAGGGATGGGCAAGAAGATGCCACCCAAGTGTACAATATCTCCCGGACTGAGTTGCCTCGTCAAGGTTCCATTGACATGCACTGTCATCGAGCGCGGGATGTGACCCACAGGGACTTGGTCGGCCTGAGGAGAGCCATTGGAGCGTTTTCAGCACATTGGAACGAGTCACCACTCATAACTCACCATCTCCTGAATTTTGACCTCCTGGAAGGGGCTGAAGCGACATGCACGCGTCTGCATATGCAGAGTGCCGTGGATACCGTTTTTCTTGCACTCCGACTCGTTTTGACAGTCGAGGATAGGCTGAAAGTCCTTTCGAGAGATGTCCTGGAATGTTTCGGAGCCACAGACGTCGCACGTATACGCATTAACTCGGAGGAGTGGCTTGACCTCTGAAACCCGGGTGACGATTCCGCGGACGGTGATGAGTCTTCCCAGATGAGCGCCTTTGACGTCTCGAACCGCCATAGCAATGTCAGATCGTAACGGTTGGAAGTATAGGTTGCTGTTTGCACGTCAGACACCTGTGAGCAAAAGAAGGACAGCGTAGTAGACTCACTATCTCCGCAGCAGGTGATCGGGGAAACCTTCCTGGGTGCCCTCCAAGTGCTCGTTCCGCTCTCGCCGCTGATGAAGGATGACGTCTATTACTTCGTCGTGTTCACTGATATCCTTGGTGGGATGCGGCATAAGTTGGTCTACGACCTCGCTGAAAAGGGCAACGTAGCGGCGCGCGTTCCTGCGTATTCTGGAGACCAACTCCCCAGCAGTCCGTTCGTGCTAGTACATAAACCATGAGGCAGGCAGAGAAGCGAGCGGTACAGACGTACCTCCGAGATATCCTCCAAATCTACCACCAGCATTTGCTGTTCGCGGTTGGCTATCCGTTGCTGTGGCTAACATCAGAGTGGGCTGAGGAGGTGGATGTTGTTGTGCGCACCAGCTGCTGCATGTACTTGATGTTCTTCGTCCTCGAAGGCGCGTCGTTGTCATCTTGGAGGTCAATGTCGGCGATGCCGTCTACGAGGTCCTTGTCTTGGGTGGTGAATGTTGAGAGGAACTGCTTGATGCGCTCTATGGGATCCGTGAGCGGGATGAGACGCGTCGTAGAGTAGAATACGCGCCTTTCTCCGCAGAGTAGTCAACGTCTATGGTGATGACGGGCAAAGACATGGCGAACGGCGCGTTGGGGGATGGTGGAGGAGGAGGAGAACGCGAGAGCGAACGCGACGCGACGCGTCTGGGCGCTCTTTTCGTTAGACGCCCGTTGATCCACGCCGTCCTGCGAACGGTCCGTCGCCGTCGCCCTGGCCTCTCCCTGCAGAGCTTCGTGCGCTGTATATATTGCTTGCTCTGCTTCCTATTTTGCGCTACGTTCTCGTCTGGTCTGGTCTATCCAGCCTCCGTCTTCAAGACGCTCTCTATCTACGGGCTCTGGTTGCACCATAAGTGATCTCTCAGGTCCAGTCTTTTTGAGCTTCCAGTGGCAGGTAACTGTGGCTCTCTGTGAGCCAATTTACTGGAACCTATCGAAGGGGCCATGAAACGAGCCTCAAGAGACACCGCCGGTGAGAGGGTACATATGGTGCCCGGTAAGCGCGTGATGTATTCTGCCCTCGACATATACCTGACTCTTGACCCAGCTGAAGGGCGGTGGAAGCGGCCAAGGCACGAAGTGTGGGTTGAAATTTCGGAGAGGCGAGCGAGATGGTGAGTAATGCCCACATACTGCCTTCCATCTCTTACTGACAGAATTGTAGCGACCTTGGTGAGGACCGCGCGTCGCCTGTCTGTTCACGACAGTAGTATTGAGCTGTCATTGCAGGTCCAGGTACATATATACCACGAGGAGATGAAGTCTCGGAGGATTCGGAAGTCCGCGTCAAGGGTGAGACGGCCCCCGAAGAAGACGATGGTCAAATGCCCATCCGAACCTTGGATGCGTTCGCAGTGTTCGATCCCGAGTCGCGTAAACTGATCGACTTCGCTGAGCTTCTCGTGGCGGCTGACGACAACGTCGAACACTGGGGCTGGGTTGCAACGGGGAATGTCGGCGCATTCATCGACGAGGAGGAAGAGGACGACGCCAATGACGAAGATGATTTGGGCGAAGGTGAAGACGTCGCCGATGGCTCTGCAGTCCTGCAGAACATTCAGCTGTCGACGATCCTTGAATGCAATGCCCACTACATCGCCAAGGCCGGTCATAGCTACGTGCTGGACTCGTGAGCGGTCCGTTCATGAATGCGTGTGCGGGCCGCTCATACTATTCGTTAGGAAGATATACCTGCGCACTGCGCACGCGTGGTATATCCTCCTGTGTCCCTCGGTCGCCTATCGCCGTTTCTTTGTCACGGCCTGGCACAGTCACCGTATCGCAGATTCATTGCTTTCCGTGCTGATCACGAACCCTCGTGCGTCTCCTGTCGACGTCCTGCAGTGGGCAAATGCTTGCCCGGAGGAGGATGACCCGATGCGGCCAGTTTTCGACACCCTTGCTAGGGAACTCACGGAGGACGACCTTGCAACACCGCATCTGGTATGCTATGTGTATGCCCACGAACTCCTGTACTCATCCCATTACAGGTTTCCTACCTCGCCGCCGTCCTTGACAAACTCCGACAGGACCACCCGCACGTCCATAGTGCACTCACGCAGTCGGGCTTGTTCAAACACAACTATCCAACACTCCTTTCAAAGGAGCCTCACCCCCCGCCGCGTAAGCAACAGGCGAGCAAGGTCCTGAGGAACACTGGTAAACCTCGAGACCTTGAGAAGCAGGTGCTCCTGCACAAAAACCCAACCTACGTTACTCCGCGCGTAAGCGCGATTGCACAGAAACTGTTCACTCAGGTTCTGTGCGTAGCGGAGATGTCGCCCACTCCCGACCAACCATCCGCGGCCGTAAAAGAGACGAAGTTTGATGAGGAAGACCCATCGAGTATCGAATGGGACGGACACTCAGAAACCGCGCCCCACCACTACGCTCGCGTTTGGGTTAGTGGGGCCCATCAAAGGTCAATGTATTCGGTATGTCTTTCTAAGGCGTATCTCCAAGCCCGAACTCATAAGTTGCAACAGGTTGGCGATATTGTTATGGTCATGCCCGGTGAAGATACGGACAAGACGAGAGCGAGGAACGCCCGATCAGAGCAAGCACAGTGCCGAGGAAATGCCCTCGCTGACATGTGGTAGGTCTGCTCTCTTGTGCATGTTGGTCCTGCTAACGCTGTGATAGGTTTTGCCAAATCGCATACATGTACGAGACGCGGAGAGGGAAATTCTTCCACGCTCGATGGCTGCAGCATGGGTCTAAGACCCTGCTCCAAGAGGCTGCCAACCCTCGAGTACTCTTCTGGCTCGATGAATGCGAGGATCAGCCCATCGGGTGCATCTACGGCGCATGCAACGTGCGCCGTTGGCATCACGGAGAGCCGGTACCTCTGGAAGACAGCCCGGGGGATGACAACCTGTTCTACATCGGGTGCATTTTTGTGACAGTGTATGAGATGGCACATGTACTGACATTTGTCTAGCCCGACATGGGATTCTGTTTCACATAGCTTCGTAGCCAGGCCTCCCACGGAGATCCAGGACGCACTTGACCAGTGCAAGCCAGCTGAACAGTGTGTTTCCTGCGGTCTCGCCCAGCTGGCGCAGAAGAAGGCACGGTGGACTAGCAATCAGTCCTCTGGGTCCAGGCGAAGTCATGGATGTGGTGCTATCTCTCATGGAGGTGTCGAGTACCACCTCCATGACTTTGTCTACCTGCACACACCTGGTCAGGTTGTGGGGGTTCTACAGGTCGCCCAAATCATTGCCTTTGCCTGTGTGGATGGTGAGGGTAGTCAGGTGACAGTCATCCACTATGGGAGGTATGATGATGTGGTCAACCGGCACGGTGGGCATACACCCCCTATTCAGCGGGACAATGTGGGGGTTCTGAGTCATTTGCCTGGGACCACATCTTGCACGCTGACTGTTCTTCCAGCGGCGGCTCTTCAAAACAAATGTCACTGTCATTGTCAACGTAGAGTCCATATCTGGCAAGGCATATGTGACATGTCCTTTATCTCCTAGGAAGAAGGAGGAGCTGCTCAAGCTCGATGATCACTATTACTGTGATCTTCTTTCCACCTCACTGAACCTGCCTTCCCTTGATGACTTGGAACCCTTTGCTGGGTCTGAGCTTATTCAGTGTAATACCTGCTCTGATGCAGCTATTGTCACTGCCCTGGAAAGGGAAAGGCTGTTGGGCCTTTTTGGTCAGTTAAGGGGGCTTGAGCTGTTTGCTGGTAAGTTACTTCTTGGCATTCAGCTATCTCTCTTCCCACATTGACCTCTTTGATGATCCAGGGGCTGGGGGGCTATCAACTGGCCTGGAAATGTCTGGATGTGTCCTCACAAAGTGGGCAATTGAGTTTTCGCCAAGTGCTGCCAAGACTTACAGGTGTGTTGATGTGCTTCCCTTCTGATTCACTACTCTGAAATTCTGTCTGTAGAGCCAACCATCCAGGGACCACTGTGTACAACCAGTGCTCCAACAAGCTCTTGGAACATGCTATCCAAACTGCCAAGGGTGTCAAAGTTAGCCCCTTGAAGAGCCTGGACACCACCACCCATGTGCTACTCCCTCCCATGCCCCAGCCTGGGGAGGTTGACTTCATTTATGGGGGTAAGTAGTTGTGATGGCTCAGATACACAGGCTGCTCACTCTTATCCCAATAAGGGCCCCCTTGTCAGAGCTTCTCTCTCATGAACCATCATAGAGTATGTTGTTGACATCTTGGTGTGGGAACATTGGCTATATGCTAATAGCATCTTATTGCTAGAACCCCAATGACATCAGGTAAGTCCTTCTAGTAGCAATCATGTATGGCCAAACTGACACCCACCTCAGGAGCACATTGGTCTGCAATATGATCTCCTATGTTGAATTCTACAAGCCACTCTACTTCCTCCTGGAGAATGTGGTTGGATTGCTCTCCTACCGCCTCCTTGGGGGTGACTTAGGAGATGTACAGATGGGAGTGGTGAAGTTCATTACAGCTGCATTGGTGGAGCTAGGGTGAGCTGTGTCTTTCTGCAGGAAGCCTGCAGTGTGCTGACATCAGAGCCCCTGCAGGTATCAAGTTCACTTCAAGGTCATGCAAGCAGGCCAACATGGTGCTCCTCAAGGCCGAAGACGAGTCATCTTCTTAGGTGCCCGTAGGGATGTCCCACTTCCAGCCTTTCCCCTCCCTCAGTACTGCTTCACAAAAGCCGTGCACAACTTCAAGCTTCCAACAGGAGAGCTTCTGTACCCCCTAACTAGGAAGGGTGTGGACAGACAAGGCAGGGAGTTTGAGCATCAGTGTGCTCCCCTTTCTTGTGTTACTGTAGCAGATGCTATCAATGACTTGGTAAAGTGTTATGTGTCATAGAACTGTGTGCTTGCTGATTTTCGCTTTTTTTCAGCCTAGGTTTGACTGGTGAGTGTTTAGTGATCAGTGGGAGTCCAAGGGTGTGCTGAACAGTTGCTTCAGGATTGATCCTCACTGTGGTAATCTCCAGGAGGCAGACAGGCGCCTTGCAGCTGGCATAGCACAGTTCACAGCTTGTCAGTCTGAGGGTAAAGCAATGCTGCCCGGTTATGGTGGTGCTGCACCTTATCCCCAGCCACCACTGAGCCGCTATCAGAGTTGGCTCAGAGCAGGGAGTGGAGAGAGAGTGCTCTACCACTACACAAAGTGGTGTGCACCATTGGTTGTGGAGAGGTATGTTATTGAACTTGTAAGTCATCACTCACTTACTGATGTGCCCCTCAGAGTAGTCAATTTACCCCTCAGGGCTAATGCCAATCATGAGGGTAATGACATGGATACTCTTACCTGTGCAGTTTCAGCATTACTGACTCACTATGACCAGACCTCCCAAGGCGCCTTGCTCTGTCATATCCCGCTAAAAATAGCCTAACCAGGATCTTGCACAAGAGTGAGCATCCTTGTAGTTCTTCGCCTTACACACAAGCTGAGTAGCAGCAGCTCTATACGGAAGGATTGATGCCAACGGTCAATTTGTGACTGCAATGACCACCATAGCACCCAATGCCAAGGGTGGTACAGTTATCCACCCCGATGTCAGCCAGCCATTGCCTGTCGTCATGAGTTGCACTTACGATTTGACGTTTGCAGCAAAAGAGGATCCTTACTATCCGAGAATGCGCGAGGGCTCAGGGATTCCCAGACCACTACAAGTTCCTTTCGACCAATGAGCAGACTAACGACATCATCGCAGATGTGAGACTTACCTTTTACATTCGAGCTTTGCGGAGCATCACTAATGGCATCTCGCGATCAGCAAATGCGACAGATAGGCAACGCCGTCCCGGTACCTCTTGCGCTGGCGCTGGGCAAGGAGATACGCAAGGCTGTGTGTGAGTTGTGGAGGGCCAGGGAGGAACAGGGACGTCGTGAGCGAGGGAAGAGCCCGGAGGTAGACTCGGGTTAGCAGTGGTACCACATCACTCGCCGCGTCGGTGTCGAATATGAATACATATTAGCTACTTGATGACAGCGATGTGCGGCCAATCTACTCTAGTGGCGGTCCTTTGCGAGGATCTCTTCGACGCGCTTGACCTTCCCCTCGTTGCCGGTACCAGGTGCGATCTCGCGGTCGACACGGGTACCGATCCGTATGTCAGTCGCGACGCGCGGAGCACCCTTCGCATGGACGGCCGCGTGACAGTCGTGGATGGCGCGCATGACCTCCGACCACGGTCCTTCTGTGAGAGAATGGATTGTCATTGACGGATGAACCATCCACGCCGTCGCGAACGGGCGTACCGAGATTCGTGCCATATCCACTGGGGAGTGGGACGGACGCGCGTGCGCGCAGACACTGAGAAATGTCGGTCGACGACGATCGAAGTGAATGACTCACTGCATCTGGATTGCGAGACGATGGACATGAGCGAGTGCGCGGGCGCGACATCGACGGCGACAGACTCACCTTGAACTTCAGGCCCGTCTTCTCTAGCACGCGGACACACTCCGCGATGTACTCCGCCACCTAGGAAGATCACATTAAGCTCTACGATCATCCCATCGGCTAGCGTGTCGTACGGACGGCTCTGCAGTTCCCATCGGGATGAGGCAGAAGTCTACAGAGGCCGTGAGCCTGGAAGTACGTTGGTCTGCGAGCTTCAGTGCGCACCTGCGATGGCGTAGAGGTCACTAGACGAGCTGGTTGGTTGCGCCATGTCGTAGCGAAAGACCAGTGTTCAGTCGAGTGAACGCGCAGTACAGAGCGCGAATTCAGGATCGGAGATGGGCCCACGGGGAAACGGCGAGCGGCCCGAAGCCTGGCCTTCTCACCCATACCACCACCAGCCATTGCTGTACGCTGCTGGCCCCTGGTTGGCCCACATACCTGCTCCGCCTACGAGCCTCCACGCTTGCCTCGAGTCTCTTCTGGTCTCGTACGCCAACATCCACCGCCTTGGAGGAATAGAACATGCCCAGTCGAGGCTGCCGGATCCACTAATCCCAGTTCTAACTGCAAAGCTATGACGATTGCGACCGTGAACGTGTCCGCCTTGAAGGCAATCAAGAACTCCGTCATCGGCAACCGAACCGCAAAGGCTGCTTGGGGTCGAGACGAGGCATTCGTCGGGAGGTACGTATCCTCGACTCTGGTCGCTCCTACAGGCGGGGTTGTTGAGCGTGCGGAAGGCTCATAGAATGCCTGAATGATCCCCCGCCGTCCGTAGGCGACTTGGACAGCACGAAGGTAGAGATACGGACAGAGGCCGCGCACATCATCGCGTCCTTGTCATATGGTACGTGAGCAACCAGTCGCGCAACACCTGGAGTTCCTCGAACGGTCGCATTCCACGTAGGCTCCTCAGACGCCATGCGGACCCTGCTCCGACTAGATGCACAGCGCGCGCTCCTGTACGCAATATCGACCCTTCAAGCAACGGACCATCCTAGCTTGAAGAGCGCCCTCACGCGATCATTGCGAGCACTGTCTGCTGCCATTGCCGACGCGGTTGGACCGCCCCAATGGGGCCTCTCCCCTGCTGTTTCTGACGTCCGTCTGGAGGCCAAGATCGCGCTCGACTACCTCTTCCAAGTGTGTATACCGTCGCGCCGCACTCCTGGACCACTTATTGACTATACCGTTCTAGACCGAAGTTATGGATGTTTACATCCCTCTACTGCTTGACCCGTCCGTTCAGGTGAACATCGCCATCGCGCAGTTGCTGAGCGTGGCCGTGCGAAACTCGGAGCATCGCGCGAGAATACACGAGTGGTGCCCTCAGGCCGAGCGGACGAGAGAGGCAAAGGGAAAGCGTGGCTGGGAGAGACGCGACCACACGACTTCCCCGAGTCGCCAGGGTGGCTGGATCTCGCGTACCTTGACGGCGCTCCTCCAACGCAAGGATGTCAAGGTTAGTGACCACGTCTCCGCCGTCATGAAACGGACCACTTACTGCCCGGGAAGTAGCTCCAGGAGGCGGTGTTGTCGGCGCTTGCGTGCCTCGTCAGGGATAACGACGTTCTAGCCAGGAAACTGGCAAAGGCGCCTCCTGGGGTCGAATGTGCGTGCATAACTCGCGTTCACAGCTCTCGAGACTTATTCTTCCCGCCCAGCCGTTCTGTCGGTCGCACTGTCGCTGGCGAAGTCTCGTAATGTAGACCTTCAGCTCGCCGCATGCCTATGGTAGGTCTCGTGCATCACCTTGACAATCTGTCGTGCTCACGCGTGTACATCAGCGCTACAAACATCTTGCGAGCATGTGTGCATTCTAACCACGACTCGCCTGTGTTCGCCAGCGAGCAGGCCGCTGCTATCACCATTATGCATGTCCTGAACCGAATCATTGGGTCGGAAACCGTGGGCAATCAGGCTCGCACGAAAGCGTGCTTCATCCTCTGTACGTCCAGAGTCAGTGCCCATGTATAATCACTGAGCGGGTTCACGACAGACCATCTCGTATCTGATCACCAGGTGTTTTGCCAACTGGCGTTCGAACGCAATTCACTGGCACAAGTTGCCAACCTGATCAACTCGATCACTCCGACAGAGAAGGTTCCTGACTTTGAGGACGATGAACCAGAGAGCGTGTCCAGGCTGCGAGAGGTTAGTGCACTACCGTGACGTACCAGCTAACCACTGACATTTGCGTAGGCAGCGTTGACAGCGGTTGCAGCCATCGCGCTATTCGACACTGACATTCGAACGGCAGTCACGGACGACCTGCGTCTTATCCCTGCCATCCAGGCCAGTCTGAGCAACCGCTACATCGGCGTTCGATACGCCGCATGCCAGTGTGCGCGTGCACTCAGCCGTGCCGTATCTGCTCTGCGGACAAACATTGTCGATACTGGTCTGGGTTTGGCGGTGTTCCAACTGTTCATGAAGCCGGACGAAGACCGACAGGTGATGCATGCCGCGTCAGCCGTCATTTGCAACATTGTGACGAACTTCTCACCCTTGCGGACAGTAAGTACATCTCAAACAAATGTGCTGAGAGGATCGACTCATGCATCCATAGGCGGTCCTGGAGCAAGGGGTGATTCCGCGCCTTGTCCAGTTACTGAGCGGGGACGACAAGGAGTTGAAACTCAATGCGCTGTGGGCTTTCAAAAATCTGCTATACAAGGCCACCCCAGACCTCAAGCGTGAAGTCATGAGCGCCATCGGTTGGTCAGAAATCAACAGGTGGGAAGCAGTGGAGTGCAGTGGTATGACGCGAGAGCTGACGACACGCAGTTTGCTCTCGAACTCTGACCCGCGTTTGCGGGAACAAGTGTTTCATATCCTTCGCCACATTGCCGACGGCGTCGACGATGTCGATTTCCTCTTCTCCGAAATGGGTGGTAGTGACGAGCTTCTCGGTAGCCTGGCAGAGGCCATGGAGTCAGAGAATGAAGACGTCGTCCTGCAGGTATGCCCTATGACCGCGCGTCATGTTGAGTCCGGCTGTCTGACCTCCACTCTCTCTAGGCTGTATTCGTTCTGGCGAATGTCGCGAACAGCCCTGCCCACCAGAAGAACATACTGGCCCATCCCAGGATCCTCCGACGTCTCCAGGACTGCCTTGTCGATGCTAAAGTCGAGATCCGCCGCCCCGCGGTGTCCTGCGTGCTTGAGCTCTCGCGGCAGAATCCTCGCAGCTATCGAGAGCTGCACGAGGCGGGGATCGACGCGACCCTGCGCCACATGCTGGAGCACACCGCGCACGTCAGCGCAAGCCCGACCGTGCGCTTTGCGGCCGGCCGTCAGATGGGCGTCGAGGACGATTTGGAGGTGCAAGACAAGGCGCGGCAGGCGCTGCACTGGCTCGAGTCGGCGCACCAGGGTCGACTGGAGCAGACGCAGCTGAATCGCGACATGCTCGCGGACATGGAGTTGTGATGTGTCGGGATGGTGTCGCGTTTTTCTTATGTCTGGATTTGTATCGCTATATAGCTGTCGTGTCATCGCTTTGATTTATGCGTTCTTGGAGAGGTCTGCCGCCGTCGTGCGATGCGCGCGCAGGGGGTCGCGCGTGCCGGTGGGGAGACGCGCTGCCGCGTCCGGCGTGGTGTGACTTTGGGGCGTGCGCGTGACCGATTTCTCCCGAGGCGCGTTTTGAGGAGACGACCGGGGACGGCCATTTTGCCCCCTCACCTCGACCGCCAGCGAGCCGTGCTGCGAGTCCACTCCTCCGCCCCCCGCCCCTTCGCCCCTTCTCTACTCCTCGACGACGATGGCCTCTCTCGCTCGGATACGCACCGCTGTGCCCCGCCGGCTCGTACGCACATTCTTCGGAAAACGCGCTCCGGGTCATGCGACTGACGCTGCTGTCACGACAGTACCTCGCACGGTCGATCCAGACGGCGGCCGACACCACACAGCTGCACCAGGACGCGTCCCACTCTGAGCCGTTTACCGTCAAGCTCCATGAGGAGTCCTTCCACGGGTACAAGACGGACACGCCCAGCCTCGATGTCGAGGTCACCAAGGAGAACCTCATCCAGTGGTACAAGGAGATGACCCTCATCCGTCGTGCCGAGCAGGCGGCGGACGCCCTCTACAAGCAAAAACTCATCCGCGGTTTTTGCCATCTTGCCATCGGCCAGGTACGTTTCTCTCACAAGTGGCTCCATTTATCGGGCGCTCAGGCCCTGACGCGGGCGCACAGGAAGCCATCTCTGTCGGCCTCAACTCCGCGACGGACTTCGAGGACAAGATCATCTCGTCGTACCGCACGCACCCCTTTGTCCTCCTCCGCGGCGGGAACCTCGTGAGCCTCGTCGGCGAGCTGCTTGGCCGCATCTGCGGCGTCTCGAAGGGCAAGGGCGGCTCCATGCACGTCTTCACCGAGGCCTTCGCGGGCGGGCACGGCATCGTCGCCGCGCAGGTCCCGCTCGGCGCGGGCCTTGCGTTCGCCCAGAAGTACCTGAACAAAAAGACCGCGACGTTCACCTTGTACGGTGACGGCGCGAGCAACCAGGGTCAGGTCTTCGAGTCGTTCAACATGGTGCGTGGCTTCAACCTATACCTTGTGTGCGAGTGGGTAGAGCACTGAATGGCGTTGCAGGCGAAGCTCTGGAACCTCCCCTGTGTCTTTGTGTGCGAGAACAACAAGTACGGTATGGGAACGTCTGCGGAGCGCAGCTCGATGAATACCGAGTATTACACTCGCGGCGACAAGATCCCTGGCATCCAGGTGAACGGCATGGACATCATCGCCGTCCACCAGGCGACAAAGTGGGCGAAGGAGTGGGTCACCAGCGATAAGGGCCCCCTCTTGGTCGAGTTCGTCACCTACCGTTACGCTGGCCACTCGTACGTCATTCGCCCACATCTTCCTGATGTCTCCCTAACCCGTTCACCCTCACAGGATGTCCGACCCCGGCACCACCTACCGTACCCGTGAGGAGATCCAGAAGATGCGTTCGACCCAGGACCCTATCCGCGGTCTCCAGCGCTACATCTCGGAATGGGGCCTGGCGTCCGAGGAGGACCTGAAGGCGATCGACAAGCAGGCGAAGGCCGAGGTCGACGCCGCCGTTGAGGAGGCCAAGGCATCTCCTTTCCCTGACGAGAGCGAGCTCTGGACCGACATCTACTCGGCGGGTACCGAGCCTCCATTCATGCGCGGCCGGGAGCGCGAGGAGGTACGTGGGCTATCATATGGCTTGTCCCCCTCAAAGTGCTGATCATTTTTGCGCAGGTTCACTACTACGGTTCGCACTGAGGGGTTTCGGTGGGGGATGTGGCTAGTTATCTAGACTAATACACTACGCGGTCGGGCTATTGCTTTCTAGTCGAGCCAATGTTGTCCATGTTCCACCCGGCGTGCAATATGATACCTACGGTAGACGTCGTACATTAACCGAGGAGTAGGGTGGTTGGTGGTAATGTATCCGTACTCGAGCCTAGCGGACGCGCTGGATTATGACGGCTTTGCGGGGGTGATGTTCACCTCCCTGCCATCGTCTGCGATCACTTTGAATCGGACTGCGGTGGCAGTTAGTATACGGGGCTCTTGCAAATATGTACGCACTCACGTATTTCGAATGGCTGGCCCTTTTCGCGCCGTATGCTGGTGAAGTACAGCGTACCCGCACCTGCAGCCCGAATTAAACACGAGCCTGCAGGGGTTAGAGCACGAACACACCTTTGTGCCCCTTGACGCGGAAGCTGAGGTCAACGTTGCCCCCCGGCATATGGATCTGCGCAAGCAGACTCAGTCCCTGGCCGCCCTTGGCGCACACAGGGCAGCAGCAGGAGCAGGAGAGGGGCCACGCACCGCGCCGCTGATCCACGGGTCGCCGTTCATCCACCAGAGCGGCTCGGGGCGGATCGCCTCGCCGAGCACGTCGCGCAGCGCGGGGTCCTCACGGAGGGTGTTCATGATCTGCTGCATGACGGACGAGGAGAGCTTCTCCTGGTTCGAGACGAAGACCATGAAGACCGCCCACGCGCCGACGCCCGCCGCGCCGAGCGCGAGGATCGCGGGCCACTTGCTCTGCGGCGGTCACGGTCGGTCCAGTCCGGGCGTGCGGGGGCAGACCGGGAGGGGGGGGGCGTACCTGGAGGGGGGGCAGGTCGCGCTCGCGCCTGGGCCGCTCGTAGTAGAGCCCCGGGCGCGCGGTCTTGTCGAACGTCTCGACGGCGGGGGCGGCCTTGCGCGGGTGGGGCTCGGGATGCTCGGGGGAGGGCGGGGTCGTGTACCGGGCCCGGGGCACAAGTGCGGGCAGCTGGCGGGGGGCGCGGCGCGGCAGGCGCGGGCGGGGACGCGTAGGGACGTTGGGAGAGACATGTTGAGCAGCTGCGCGGGTGTTTGGCGTTCGGTGCAGTAGATATGTCGGGCGGGGAGCGCCAGAAGGCGGGAGGGGGAAGCCGTCGCCGTGGCCGGTGGCAGCTGCTGTGGGTCAACGGTCACGCCCACGGTCGCGCGGGCGGCTTGCACGCGCGTCTCCGCCCGTACGTATTGTATGGCCACCGCCATCTCCCCCTCCGCCTCGTCCCCGCGCGTGCGGGCCTCGTCTGCGACGCTCAGCGCGTCCCCGAGCCAGGCTCAGAACCCGATCTCCCTCCGGCTGTACAAGGTCCTCAGCGCGAACTTCAACGACGATGCGACGCGCGAGGCGCTCGACACCCTCGCGGAGCTATATGCCCCTCCCCCTGCTGCTCCTAGTGGCGTTCATAGGACGGTGAAAGGGAAGGAGGCGAGGCATGACGTGGAAGCGGACGCAGACGCGGAGGAGGAACACGATACCACTGCTGGGACTGGTGTGAGGCCGTCGGGGGCGGTCGCGCCTGCAGGCATCGAAGAGAGCGCGGCGGGAGACATCGCGGCGCGGGCGCGGAAGAACCTCCGGCACGACGTGGAGAGCAGGCTCGCGCAGTCGAGCAAACAATTTCTGACGGCCTTTGGAGAGGTCGACAAGGTGCGCCCGTCTATGCGACCTGTGAGCAGGTTTGGGGGGGCTGAAGACCGTGTACTGTGCAGCACCTAGATACCCTGCAGGAGCATATTGGACTCATGCGCGTGCGGTGCGACGAAGCGCAGTCGCAATTGCACGAGACGAACGAGGCTTGCAAGTCTTTACTAGACCGCGCAGGGAGCCTGCGCGAGGAGCGGTATGTCTATGTATTCCGCCCAGCTTCAGCCCGAGCTCACGTTGCCTCAGGCAAGGTGTCGCCGTCCGGCAATCTATCATTTCCGCGTTCCTCTCCCGCTTCACTCTGTCGCCTTCGGAAAAGGATGCGATTGCATCGCGAGACGTGCCGTTGGGGCCCACTTTCTTCGCTGCGATGGACAAGGCGGCGCGCATACAGGCCGACTGCCGTGTCCTACTCACAGCGTCGCTTACGCTTCCGTATTCCAGTCGTGGCGAAGCTACGGAGGATGGCGAGGACAAGGAGGACAGGGCCACAAAGGCCGGACGCGACATCCTCGCCGCCACCGCGAGCCAGCTCGAGCAGGCGTACGACAAGATCTTCCGCTGGTGCTCGTTCGAGTTCAGGCAGATGGGCAAGGACGCCACCCTAGACGTCTCTCCGACAATGCGCGAAGCCGTGAAGCGCCTCCGCGAGAGGCCGGAGCTCTTGATGTATGCATGCTCCCCTCCGCTCCCGACGATACCCTAGGCTGACCCGAACGGCCCTCGCAGGGAAGCGCTCACCTACCTCTCGCAGACCCGGCAGGCGACCCTCTTATCGTCCTTCATGGACGCGCTCACCCGTGGGGGCCCGGGCGGGCTGCCGCGCCCGATCGAGCTGCACGCGCACGACCCGCTGCGGTACGTGGGGGACATGCTCGCGTGGGTGCACCAGGCGATCGCGGCGGAGCGCGAGTTCCTCGAGGGCCTGTTCGGGGTGCGCGACGCGCGGCGCATGGTCGGCGCCGTGCGCGCGTTCGGCGCGTCCGCCGAGGACGGCTGGGTCGCGGACCTCGTCGACGGCGCGGTGCGCGGCCTGTGCGGGCCGCTGAAGGTGCGCGTGCAACAGACGGTGCGCTCGCAGGAGAGCAGCATCACGTCGTACAAGATCGCGAACCTCGTCCAGTTTTATTTGGTGACGATGCAGCGGACGATCGGCAAGGACGCGTTGTTGAGCAAGACGCTCGAAGAGTGCGTGTTTTGTACGATTTGGCCCGAGTGGTCTGTAGTTGACGGAAGTGGACACAGGCTTACGGAACTGGCGTACGCGGTATTCTACGGGGCTATCGAGGCCCAGGGTCGCTCACTCCTCCGGGTCTCTCTCGTGCGTATCTCGGTAGTGTCGCCCGCCCGGGCAGCTCTGACGCCATCCATACACAGGACCCAGACGATACAGGGGTGTCGCCGCCCCTGTCCATCCTGGATCATGCTCAAGTGCTGCGTGAGATGATGGTGGTCTACGAGTCATCGCTGCTCGGGGATGAGCAGGAAGAGGAGCTGCAAGCCGGGTTCCGCGACATCCTGGACAAGATGGTGGACCCGGCGCTGGAGATGGTGCTGACGCAGGCGGAGGAGAAGAAGCGGCTGCGGCCGGGGTGGGACAAGGCGGTGTTCGTGCTGAACACGCTCGCGTACCTGCAGAGCGTGCTGGAGCCGTTCGCGTTCACGACGGAGAAGCGGGGCGTCGTGCAGGGGCTGGTGGACGCGAAGGTGCTACAGCTCATCGAGGAACATGTGAGTCGCGCGCGAGGTCTCGGTCCGCTCATGACGTCGGGGCTGATCACTTGTCGTCCCTCGATCAGTACCAAGACGTGCTCAAGGATGCAGGGCTGGCGGAGGTGGCCGCGGCGTGTGACGGCCGAGGGGCGAACGTGAGTGGTTCATTCGCACGCACGAGGACGAGAACAGGCAGAACTGAGATACGGTGTGTCTGTGTGCGTGTCTGTGCGCGGTCGATCAGGAACCGCTATCGCATACGCCTGCGGCGGAACAGGCGGCCCTGCAGGCGGCCATGCACCGGTTCTCAGACTGGCTGAGCGGGCTGGAGGTGGTGCAGTCGCGGCGGCTGGGGCTGCTGACGGTGCAGAGCGTGGCGGCGCGGGTGCACCAGGCTGCGCTGGAGCGGGTGGCGGAGACGTACGAGCGGGTGTGCGAGGAGGTGAAGCGGCCGGAGAACAAGTACGAGGCGGGGGCGACGCTGCTGGGGAGCGAGCGGCCGTTTGGGCAGGTGCGGCTGTTGTGGCAGATCTTTGGGCTGCAGGAGCGGGAGGACACGGGACGGTAGGGGATGGTGAGCGTGGGTGGCTGGGACGCGTCGGGGGAAATAATACATACAATGAGCTCGGTGTCGTCAAGGCTTGCGTGCGGGATTGCGATCGGCGTGCGTCAACCGAACGGTCACAATTTCCGAGGAAAGCGTAGCTCGCCGTGGCTGTGCTGGCCAGACTGCTACGAGTGTGCGTGGGAAGCGAATGTGCGTCATAGGTGCCATCATCGGCCGGATATGGCAGGTCTGCCGCGTCGGGCAGGTGAAGCGCACGTCCGCATTTAACGATTAGCGACCGTCCAACGCCTGAGCCTCCTTCGCCCGCCCTCCGCCCTCAACCAGCCGTCGTCGTCGCCGCCGCCGCCGCCGTCGTCGACACCGTCCAGCACGGCGCCCACCATGTCCCTCGACACACAGATCGCCCTCGCACGCCCGCCCCGCGCCGAGTCCTCTCACCTCTCCCGCGCCGCACGCCAGGTCGTGCCCCCCTTTCTCCAGAAGTTATACGAGTCCGTCCCCTTCCGCGTCCTTCTCCCGCCTTCCACGCTCACACAGCGCCATCACCCTCCCCGCATCTCTTTAGAATCGTCAACGACCCTGCCAATGAGGAGCTCATCCGCTGGTCCGAGAACGGCGACTCTTTCTATGGTATGTCTCTTTTTTCTCTCCCCCCCCATTTTCCTCCACCACCTATCGCTCATCCCCCACTCTCCATCGCCAGTCCTCAACCATGAAAAGTTCGCGCGCGAGGTGCTCGGCCGCTGGTTTAAGCACCAGAAGTTCGCGTCCTTTGTGCGGCAGCTGAACATGTACGGGTTTCACAAAATTCCTCATCTGCAGCAAGGCGTCCTGAAGAGCGACACTGACACCGAACCCTGGCACTTCGAACACCCCAACTTCCACCGCGGACAGCCCGACCTGCTCTGCCTCATCCAGCGCAAGAAGCAGCCCACTCATGGGAACAACGACGACGCCACCCCCTCCCTCGACATCCACGATGCGAATGCCGCCTCCAACGGGCTGGCCGGTGTCCCGCCTGGGCAGGTCATGGACATGAACTCCCTCGTCAACGGTATCGCTGCCATCAAGCGCCACCAACAAGCCATCTCCTCTGACCTCTCCACCCTCAAGCAGTCCAACGATGCCCTCTGGAAGGAAGCCATCGCTGCCAGGCAGCGCCACGCCAAACATCAGGACACGATCAACCGCATCCTGAAGTTTCTTGCCGGGGTCTTCGGCCACACAGACGAGTCTCCTCACCCCACTGATGGATCACACACACCCCCTCAAGTCACTCCCCGCATACGCCAGCGGCTCATGATCGGAGACAGCAGGGCATCAGTCAAGGGCAGGCACGTTGACATTGTCGAGGTCGAAGACGACGAGGCCGACTTTACGCGCCACAACAGGAGTCGGACGCCTTTCGGTGGTGAGTGGGCGTCCAGGAGGTTTCGCTGCGGCAGGGAGCTCACTCATCCATGTGTGCAGATCGATATGCCACGATCGAGACGCCGGATACCTCAGCGTCGTCTCCGTCTGTGGTGGAGTCCGTCGCTCCATCGGAGGCTTCTCCAATCTCGGAAAATGCAGCAGAAAAGACGAACACTCCTCCTGTCCGGCCCACCGAGATCCTCACGAGGTCGAATAGCGCGAACTCGAACACCCCCGGGCTCACCCCCAATGGAGCCAACCCGTTCCCGACGCCTCCAGGCGTAAATGGCTCCGCCACACCGTTCGGAGCACCGAATGTCCCGAACCCTACCGACACCATGTGGCAAGCCGCCATTCAGCACATGATGCAGTCTCCGGGCCAGTTCCAGCGGGTCGTGCAGGCTTTCGCTAACCAGCAACAACCCTACGCGAACCTGCCTCCGGACGGGCTGCATGGCAACGGCGCTGCGCTCTCTCCGTATGATGCTGGTCAGACAGAGTATGCACGCTGGTTCAATCAACCGGTGGCGTCGAGCTCGGCTGCGCCCGTCTCGCAAGCGCTCTTGGCCCACGCCGACGACTCGCCGATGCAACTGTTGATGGACGAGTCGAATCGTCTACAGCGGTCGTATCGTGACGCGAATGAAATCGATGCGGACATGGACATGCTACAGACGTCCATCAACTCGCTCATCCAGAACCTGGGCATCGACCCTTGCTCCCTGGAACAGACACCGAGCGACCACAGCACCCCGCCGTCTGTCAACGGCGTCAACGGGACCACGCGGAATGGTTCTGACTACTCCAATCCGTTGACGCCTGACGGGTACGCGAACGGCGTCAACGGCTCGAGCGACGTTGGCATGCTTGGGCCTACGGACACCACGCAGCCGGACTACCTCCTGGACTCGCTGCTCTCGCAGATCGACCGCGGCCCTGGTGTCGACAACCCGTTCGGCGGCGGAGGAGTCGCGGGCCTAGGGGGTGCCCCTGACTATCAGGACGTGACGAGCCACTACGACCACAGCACACAGATCGACGGGACTTCGATCGACGACGCGAGCACGGAGCAGCTCACCGCGTTCTTGGACGAGGCGAGCAGCGCGAGCTCGGAGGCGACCCCCATCACCCCCGTCACCCCCGCCAACGGTAGTCCCCTGGTGGGCACCGCCGCCGCTGTCGCTGCGGCACACAAACGCAAGTCCGTGGACGTGCCGTTGCCCGCCGAGCCCGATCTCGGCATGGGCAGAAAGGTGAAGCGCAAGAGATAAACCATTGAGGGTGACGCGCTCGCGTCTGGGTGTACTGGTGCCTACAAGCGCTGCTGCTTGTGTATAAGGCTCCTCGATCCCAGCCTGGGGTCGTCCGCCTCTGCCTCCGCCTCTCCCCCGCTCCCTTCTTGTTCCTCTCGTCGATTGCTCCCTCTCCCCGCCTTACTCCCTATGTGCAACCGGAGCGCCCTGTGATTCTCGTCGACGCCGTGCGAATACACCCTCTCTCTCTCTCCCTTACTCCCTCTCTTCCGACTCTCCCAAAACCCATCAAACCCTACCGAATCGTCCTCCATCCTCTCTGTTCTCCCTTTCCTTTCTCTCTTGGGGCTGCAGGTGGGCGCAGCGTGATCGCGTTCGCGTGTGCGCTGAGGGTGCTGCGACGAAGAAGCGTTAGGCTTGCACCGTGTTAGGGGGGAGGACAAGGCACAGCGGGTGCAAGGCTGTTACGGGCAGCACCCGTGTTGGGCGCGTGTGCTGGTGCGCGTCGGGTGGCGGCGTTGTGGTTGCGCGTGGTATGGGTGTGCCGCCGCGCAGGGGGCGGCGGGCACGCGGCAGACGAAGTGGACACGATTATAGATGTATTTGTAGCAATATATAGTGTAATCCTATATCGACCGCTAGAATGCAGAGTAAAGGACAAACACAACGAGGGGCGGAACCGGGGCAGGCTCGAGCTGAGTCCGAATCTTGGGGGACAGCGACGTGGAGGAGGGCGAGACAGACACAGTGAGATTGGCATTGGGGGAATGAGCGAGTGAGCGATTGTCGCCGTCGTTTCTGCGAACAGGACGGGGGAGGGGGGTGACAGATCCATAGTACAGGCGCGCAAGAGGCCGACCGTCCGGTATCCAGAATAGTCTTTAGCTAGAATAACTGAAACAAAAAACAGCTCGAAGGGTGTAGTGAGGATGCATGTATGTGTGTACGATCAGGAGGTCACTTATTTCCCGGGGCTCGTGAGCAACTCGATCGGCAGCCAGCCCAACAAGGTCGGTCGGCAGCTCGATACACTGCAAACAACCTCGTTGATGCTCCACAATGCTGTGTCTGGGCGGGGGCGGCGGGGGGGCGGATCGCCCCGCCCCAGGGCGACGGCGCGCTCGCGGCCGCATATGGCAACGGCGTGCGCCGGGCGGACGGTGCGTCCCCCGCCGCGCGACCAAGATGGCCTGCCCGGGAGGCCCGAGGGGCCGGACCGGCGAGCTCAGTCGCTGCTGCCGACCGCTGCCTGCGCAGGCAGGGGTGGCGGCGGGGGCACGGGCAGGGCGAAGCCGTTGAGCGCGGGCCCGGACGCGCCGCCTGCACTGGGCGGCCGTGAGGACGCCGCGGCTGCGGCTGCGACGTTGTTCAGCGCCTCGGAGAGCGCGCCGGGCCCGAACGTGTTCTCGGCGGGGTCGACGTCAACCTCCCTCCCGTCGTCCTCTTCTTCCCCATCGTCGTCGTTGACGTCGTCGTCGGACTCCACAGCCCGGATTGGCTGCGGTTCAGCCGCGAGGCGCGGCGAACGCGGCGGAGGGGGCGAAAACGTGGTGGCAGGGATGGGCGGGGACGCAGAGGAGAAGCGCGGCGTGGACTTGCGCTCAACGGCGACTTCGCTCGGCTCGAGCGCGCCCTGCAGGCCGACGCGGTCGATCGCCTGCAGCTTCGCGACCGTCCGGAGGTCCTCCTGCCGCGTCTCCTCGATGTACTCCCGCGGTGGCTTCGGCGCGAGCGGCGGAGGCGGGGGCGGCGTGCGCGGCACCGCGGTCGGCGCGGGCGAGGGCGTGCTCGACCCGCGCTCCGTCGTCTCCACGGAGTGGTACCCGTTTGAGGGTGGGGGCGACGAATACGGCACCTGCACGCCTGGTGGCGGGACGTGTACCGGCGGCGGCGACCGCTGCGCGCGCTCCTCTGCGTCGTACATCGCCCGCAGCCGTGCCTTCTCCTCGGCTGCGGTCAGCGGTCGTCCGCTGCCTGGCGCGTTGGGCGACGTCGGAGGGGTCGGGGGCGGCCGCCCTCGGGGCCCGCTCATGAACTGCGAGCCGCGCGGAGGAGGGGAAGGTACAGTCGAATTGCGTGACGCTGCGTCCTGCGCCTCGTACCGCCGGCGGAGCATCTCTTTCTCGGCGTATGCTGAGAGTGGCTGGCCTGCGGGCGCGGAAAAGGGTGGTGGGGTGGCGGGTGGTGGGGGCCCATACGAGCTGTAGCGGCCTGCGGCGTCCGCAGACATCGGGGCCGCAGGGGGTGATTGTGGGTATGAATGCGGAACGGGGTATGGGTCCTGCGGAGGCGGAGCCTGCCACTGAAGCTGGGAATACGGGGGCGATTGGGGCTGCTGCAGGTTCGCAGCGGCGGCTACGTCCTGCGCCTCGAAGTGCCGCCGCAGCCGCTCCTTCTCTGACAGGATTGGGTGCTGCGAAGACGAACCAGAAGCTGCTGGGAAGGCCGGGGGCATCTCCACAGGGGGCGTCTGTGAGGGAGGAGGGGAAAGAGTTTGAGATTGAGGGTAGGATTGCGAAGGAGTGGGAGGGGCCGCTTGCTGTGAAGCGGGATAAAGAGCGTCGTAGGATACGGGCCCGGCATTGCCAGGCACACGGCCGTAGTGTGCGGTCTGAGTTTGGTAGACTGCGTTCTTCGCCTCGTAGTACCGTTGTAGCATGGCCTTCTCATCCGCCGCAGAGAGTCCACTTGGAACGGCCCATTGACGTTCTGGGATGGGGCTGACGATCGGACTGCTAATCGCTGCAGGATGAGACGAGTGGGTGGCAGGGCCAGGCGTGCCGTTTCCAGCATGGCCGGAAGGAGTTGGCGATCCAGAGGGAACGAGAGGCCTATTGATGGCTGACATGGCCTCCGAGAAGAGTGCGGCCCCGGGGGACATACTGGGACTCCGCAAATCAGCCGCAGAAGACGAGCTACTGTACGCGCTCGAGGCGGGTGCTTCAGAAGCATCGTAGCCACGCGCCCTAATGACGGCAGCTTGGGCTTCTTCGTACAACCGGGCCTTCTCCTCTTCAGCGCTTAACCAACGTTTGGTCGACTTGCTTGGGGGAGGCGTACTAGGAAGGGCACCACTGCCACTGCTGCCGCCTGCCTCGGCCTGCCAGCTTGGGGTCACCTACGACGAGTCTGCTTTAGCCCATGTGCGTCGAACGAGACAAATGCATCGTACCTCCGAAGGGCTCATCACCTGTCCCTGGACACGCTCAACATTGGCAACGGCGTGCTCATATAGCCGCCGTTTCTCCTCCTCCGCCGTGGCCCACTTGTTCGCCAGCGGCTGCGACTTGTGCATCGGCGTCGGGCTCATCACTTTCGTCGTCGGAGCTGGGCTCGACACAGGGTTTGACGGTGGCACGGTCGCTACCGGGCTCTCCACGATGGTCGGCGGCTTCCTCCGCGCGAGCTCCGCCTCCGCCTCCATGTGCTCGCGGATCTCCTCCTCGGTAACATTGGCAATCGTCAGCCGTGCAGCTGCGCTGGCGCGGCCGCTGCTCGAGCGCGGTCGTGTGGGTACAGAGTTGGATTCGGACGAGGCGGCGCTGCTGCCGCGCCCTATACCCGTGCCGGTCGACGCGTTATTCGCGGCGGTGTTGAGCGCGCCTATCGTCTGTGCGGCGAAGGACGTGTGGCCGTTATCCGAGCCCTTCTTGCGCGTGCCAAACTCATCCGCGATCCCGAAGCGGTCCCCCATCTGCCGATCGGAGGCTATGGGGGAAGTCGCAAACTGCCCGAGTGGGTTCTTCGACGAACGCAGGTCTGTCGTCGACCCTTTCTTCTCCATGGAGTTTGAGTAGCCGTGCGAGGACGTTGTGCGACCACTGGATGTCTTCCCCGAGGAGATCGCCGCTGCGTTCCCCATGAGGGCAGGGGCGAACCTCTGGCTCTCCGAGTGAGCTGAGGCACTTTGGGATGCAGTTGATATTGGCTGTCCAGGTAACGAAACATTGAATGCCTGCCCGATCCGCCTAGGGGACAATAGTCAGTTGGCCATCTACAGTGTTTGAGTGGTGTCAAAATACCTCATAGCCTCATTGGAAACAGCTCTGTGGCATTCGGTGCGTCAGAAACGGAGCCTGGGAGAGCAAGAAACAACACACCTAGGCCAATTCGAGATTATGACTGGAAGGTCCATAACGATAGGTTGTCCTGTGCTCATGAGTGCCTTCACCGTCAGCACATATGTGATGTCGATATGGCGCGCCGCGTTGATCGTTGCCGACGTGTGATTGCTCGGAATTGTCACGCTGAGTTCCGCTTTATGCTGCGTGCCGCCGTATAGTGTCGCGTTTACGGGCACCTTCTGCTCACCGACGCTCGCGACCTTGACCTGCGGGCTGCCCTTCTTGCCCTGCGTATGTGGGCCCGCGCGGAAGACGGTCGTTTCGCGCAGCATAAACTCGAACCCGCGGAGCATCACGGTGTGTACCGTGTCGGACTTGACCGTCGCCATAATCACCACGCGATCGCCTGGGCCATAGCAGGTGTGTGAGCGGTCAACGACGAGCGTCACACCGTCCTGTGAATGTGAGCGCGTCTCGGGCTGCGAGTATATGGGCCATGTCGAGTGCAGCTCATGCTTGTCGATGGTGATCGTCGACGCGGTCGCGGTGATAGTCGGCTTGTCACGTCGTAGGAAGCCCCTGAGTGAGAACGCGCGTTCAGTGTGAGAGCCAGGCACTTCGGTATCGATGTGCTCACTTCTTCCCTTGAACGCATATTGAAGCAATAAGTTCATATTTGATGCCAGCTAGAGGGATGCGTCAGTCTAGGCCTCATGCGCAAAGTCTGATGGGAACTAAGGCGCGGGAGCCGCGCCTGCGTAACAAATTGGAAAGGCATATACCACGCTCCCATTGAACCATTACTAGTGCCCACAATATCTGCGCGCCAAGTGGCTACTGCTGTCCAACCGCTGAACACAGAACGGCCTAGGCAGGTATCGCTGATACTTCGCACATGGTGAAAACATGCTGATCCCGTTATCTGAAGTGAGAACCCCATAGTCTGAAGTGAGGCCCGAATTTGTCTCACTCTCACTGAGGGCCCCATGTATCTGCTCACAGGTTTGCTCTCCACTCGTGTGATTGCTATGGCTGGTGGATAAATGGAGGGTGGCCGAGTCCTCGTTGAGAGGCACGCAACCCCCCACTACCCACCGAGCTATGCCCGGACGATCCCGGCGACTTATGATTGTCTGAACATTGGCAATCCTCTCACAAAGGCGCTGAACGACTCGGCCATGCGTGGCCAAGTGGTATGACTAGCCCCAGAAACATAACACATGCCCGCCCGCTGCCTTTTCCTCAGTAGACCCGATATGTGATGCATCAGAAACTCAGAAAGACAGCTGGAGCGAATCGATCACGCATAGTGTGTCCTCGCGTCAAACTGTCAAGTTAGCCGGCATGGACCACCAAATCACCACTTAACAAGCGCGGGTTGGTTCCACCGTATGCGCGGCAATTCGGATGTCCATGCCTGGACAGCGCAACTGCGAAGCAACCCGGGGGAATCTGACGGCAAGAGCCCCGCCAGGAGAGGGTTTGGATGGCGGAAACTTAGACAGAGGTCGGGCTTTCTACTAGAAGGGCAACCTCTCCCTAGTGTTCGTGCCCAGGGAGTTCCAGTAGAGCATGCGAGACGCCAGCAAAGCAGAGCGAGGGGATTGTCCAGCGGAATTGTTGGGGCAGCGAGACGGGCAGGAGGAGGCGGCAGCGGGTTACGATCATGATGAATGTTGAGACAAAGACTTACCGCCTTTCTCAAGCGAGATCGTTGGAGGTATGGATTCCGGAACCCGTATGAAAAAGGGGAAGTCGTTCTGTGCGACGGTCAGCATGGCAATAGCAGATGATAGAACTGGGGCTGTGTACGCACTGCGTGCAAGGTGCTGTACTCGTCATTGGGAGACTGCCAGAGATTGATGGGGCTCTGGCCAACAAAGTCGAAGAATGTGTTGGCGACGCCCCCGCCGGGGAGGGTCTCGATCTTCCTGAGCTCGATGCGGACCCATTTGGCCTTCACACCTTGAGGTCCCACCCGGACCTCGATGGCCTGGGAGGATGGTAAGCGCAGCGCGGAGCGGTTGTATTGTTGTGCTTACGCCCTTCACTGCAGCCTGGGGCCGGTCGTGTCCACCAGGAGGTATGCCGGGATAGCCTATTCAAAATGAGGATGCGACTGCCGGTCCGCGTGTCTCGGGACGCACCTTGGACGAAGTCAACATTAGGAGGGGGCCGTAACGTTCTGGACAGTATTCAGCTGAATTATCCTTCACAGAGCGCAAGACGACGTACAACTTGGGCTGGGACATGGAGGATGGTGAGGGAGGGTTGGAGGAAGCTGGAAACGAGAGATGCATCCGACCTCATCGGGCGTCTTACGCGCCGCGTACAGGCACGCATCACGCACAGCTATCCGCAGGCGCCCATGTCGCACAACTCCCGCCACAAACCGTCACGCATCGCATCCGCCCCTTTCTTGTGGCATCGCCAGGGATAGTGGGATACTCCTCAGCACACCGTTTATGAGTGTAATACATTCTCTTCTGCCTCTTTTCCAAATAAAAGGGCTCTGTGAACCTCCACAGGGCCGTCTCCGAACTTGTCACGGGAGACCCACGTTTCAGGTCACGATGTAACGGACGCGCCGTCACGGGCCACTGCGGGGAACGGGCGTCTAGGGAGGACTTGCCTCGCGTCGCCTGCCACAGCCAAAGAAAGCGTGCTTCGCCTCGGACGCGCAAGCTCAAAGCCCTCTGCGGGCTCCTTTTCTCTCTCCTCTTCTCCCTTCTTTGCGGACGATGCAACATGTCTTATAATCCTAATGCTCGCTCTATGCATGGCTCGCAGTCTATCTTTCCTGGAGGCAGCAGCTCTCGCCCCTTCCTCAACATGATCAACCCCATGGGCCGCACCTACCAGGGCTACATGCAAGCCAACCAGTCGGTCGTCGAAGAGGAGGAGGAAGAAGAGGCCGAGAACCAGAACGGAGATCTCGAATCCGGGGGTCAGCCCAGCCGCAGCTCCGTCCTCCGCAACACGACAAAGTCGCATGGCAAGCGCAGGGTCTCGTGGGGCGGGGACGCCTCTGAGATGAACGTGCTACGCCCAAATATACGACAGGCAGACCCAAAGGAGGGAGATGAGTCCTCGGACGACGAAGTCCCGCACGATGTCATGATTGAGGCCACCGCGCCCACACCGCGTCGCCCACCCTCTCCACAGAGGAGTGCGAGTGCAAAGGGCAAGGAGCGAGAGGCCCGCAAGCAGCCCCTGCTCTCTGCACGCAAGACATCCAAACCAATCCTACCCTCGAACACCTCGGACACGCCTGTATCAATACCTCCGCGCCCCTCGGAGATAAGTACAGACCCCCCACCGCAACTGTCCGAGCCATTGCACGAGCCGCGTGTCAAACACATGCGAGGACTGGACGAACATGAACGTGCCTTGTGGAATTGGGTGAACGTCTACAACCTCGACGCGTTCCTCCAAGAGGCGTACTACTACTATGAGGGGAAGGGGATATACAGTATAGCATTGTCCCGAGGACTGAACCTGCTGTCCGTGCTGTCTGCTCTACCCATTTATTTGCAATATACTGAAGCTAGTGAGCAGCACCGTGGGGTTTGTCATAGGCTTCTCGACGTTCCTCCTGGGATGCGTGGACTACTCTCGCATACGACCGGACAAGGTCACACGACTGTCCGAGGTTGTGGTGAAGCGATGCGTGTCAAGGTGAGCACAACGGGCGCGCGGACCCTCTTGATTGCTTGATATGCCTGGCATATGTTCTCTACCGTAAGAAAACTTATGAGCGAAGGGAAGACTCTAGAGTGTCTTGCTGACATGCATAAGAGGCCTCCCAGCGTGAATCATTTCATCGGGACAGTTGTGGACGGAAAGCGGGGGTTTCCAAGCATCTCCCCGGTTCGAAGTCTGTCCCTTTTACAGGTGTCGACGTCCGTTGTCTACGACCCTGCTCTTCTCCCCGTCCCTGGGTGGTCTTCTGTTCCCTGGGTATCAGCATGACGTATGACTGAATGGCGATGGGTTCCTCCGGACGGATCCTCAGGGATCAATTGAGATACTGCAATGGTTTGCAGCCCATCAGCGATCTGGCGTATTATGCCGTGCAAACACGGAACGGACGACGTGTCCCAGCAGGCTTCCTTGATGCTTCTCCTCGCTAGCGAGAGATCACAGCTGCATATGCTGTTTCTCAAAGCTTTATTTCTCGCTCACCTCAGCTCCGTCTCAGTACACATGCTGATCTCAGCCCATCACAGATTCTCAGGATTCACACTCCTCTTCTTCGTGCTGTTCACCGCCTTCTTCGCCTGGCAGCTCGTCTCATTTGCGCTGAGCATGATGCGGCTCGTCGACATGTACCGTTTCTACACCCATCTCCTCCATATCCCTGATGTACGTCGCGTTCGCCTTCCTTCACCTCGGCCACTCCGCTAACATCACCCGTCTTGCAGGAAGACATCCAGACGATTTCTTGGCCTGAGGTCGTGCGACGCATCGGCGCGATCCGAGAGTCGAACCCGCTCACTGCGCTGTCCTCCATCACAGCCGCGCATCAGTCCGTGACCGCGAAGCTGGACGCGCACGACATCGCGAACCGGATTATGCGACAGGAGAACTATCTCATCGCGCTCTTCAATAAGGAGCTCCTCGATCTCCGTGTCCCGCTGCCCGAAGCGCTCGAGAGGTTTCCTGCGCTCCATACCGCAGAGGAGGGCAAAGGAAAGACGCTCACGCGGGCGCTGGAGTGGAACTTGAGGTTTTGCTTGATGGAGTACTTGTTCGACGAGAGCGGGCGGGTGAGGAAAGTGTTCCTGAAGAGCAAGAATAGAGCCGCCTTGATCGAGGGGTGCGTGGTTTCGTGACTGTCGCGATGGGAGGCAACGCTGACCCGGAAGAAAATACCAGATTGCGTCGACGGTTCATTTTCATGGGTATCCTCAACGCGATTTTTGCGCCGTTCATTGTGTTGTATCTCCTCATGTACTCTTTCTTCCGCTACTTCGAGGTTTGTCCCGCATACCTCTCTTTCATTCCACAGCTGATCACTCTCTCGCAGGAGTACCACAAGAACCCCTCCAACATCGGGGGACGTTCCTACACGCCGTACGCACAATGGAAGTTCCGGGAGTTCAACGAGCTTCCACATCTCTTCAAGCGACGGCTCAACGAGTCCTATCCGACTGCGAGTATGTACATCGGCCAGTTCCCTAACGAGAAGGTTACGATCATCGTCCGGTATGTTCGTTCCATGGCTTGATGCGTGTAAATTCAACGCTCCTCCAGATTCGTCGCTTTCATCGCCGGCTCCTTCGCAGCAGTGCTTCTGCTTGCCTCGGTCGTCGACCCAGACATCTTCTTGCACTTCGAGATCACCCCGCACCGCACCGTGCTCTTTTACCTCACCGTCTTCGGGTCTCTCCTCGCCGTAGCCCGGGGGATGATCCCCGAGGAGAACCGGGTTTTCGATCCGGAGCTGCTAATGAGCGATGTCGTGCAGTACACGCACTACATGCCCGACGAGTGGAAGGGCGAGCTGCACTCGAAGAAGGTTCATGCCGAGTTCGGGCAGCTCTTCCAGATGAAGGTCGTCGTGTTCGCGCAGGAGCTGCTTTCCGTGCTCCTTACCCCGTTCGTGCTCTGGTATTCGCTCCCCCCGTGCGCGCCCGCGATCGTCGACTTCTTCCGCGAGTTCACAGTTCATGTCGACGGGCTCGGGTACGTGTGCTCGTTTGCGGTGTTCGACTTCCAGCGACATGGGAATATCAAGGTTCGTCTCCTAAATGTGCATCAGTTACACTCCGAATTTGGGTCTCACATGCCTGCAGTTTGGTGCCCCCACCCAGGTAAACGACGAGCGGTGGATGTCCAAGGAGGGCAAGATGGAGAAAAGTTTCCTCAACTTCAAGGTACGTCCTCACCCTCCCTCCCTTACATATCATCCCCTAACCCCGTTCCCCACAGGCCGCCCATCCAGACTGGACGCCGAACGACCCTTCAGGCTCGCTCTACCTCAGCCGTATGGCCGACCTCAGCGCGGCGCACCCCGTCGGACTCGGCCGGCGCCGGCTCCTGCAGCGCGGCGCGCCCGCAGACAACATGGAGTCGACCGTGCACCTGCATGCCCCGGGGGCGGACAGGGCGCGCGACTACGAGCGCGCGCTCCGGCAGAGCCAGACCGTGCGCCGCCGGAACCTCGGGCTCGGGCCCGGGCCCGGCGCGAGCATGGTGGGCAGCGTGCTGCACCCGGCGCAGCTCGGGAGCGCGAGCGTGCGCGGCGCGGACTCGGTGCTCGGCACGGGCGCGATGGCACAGACGGCGGTGCTTGGCGACTCGCAGGGAAGCGTCGCGCCGCCGGCCGCGGTGCTGGCGGGGCACGTAGCGGAGTCGACGATCCCTGAGGAGGACTTCGATGCGGACGGCGGAGTCGGGAGCACGCTTGGCGAGTCTTACGTGGACGGGCGGCGCCCGCGCCCGACGGTGGGACAGTCGCAGCAGGAAGAGGAGGATGATCTGGAGGACGGCGGCGTGCTCGGGCTGCTTGCGCAGATATACGGGACGGGGGCGAATTTGAAGGGCCGTGGACGGGGGCCGCCCAGGGCATTGTGAGCGGGATGCTATGGCCGTTCCAGGATGGTGCTATTGCTGTGCTGGTGTGGTCACGATGTACAGTCGGGCTACGATCGTATATGTCATGTAATGTCCACCTTGATCATATTGGAAGCAGCTACGAATCCCACGCAGACATGGTGTTCATGGTACGGAAGTTCTAGCTCTAATAGCAACCAACTAGCGTCTAGCACTGGTTCGCCCATAAGTTCAGATCGATGTCTAGCTTTAGCGATGTAGTTACTCAAATTCTACTCAATTGGCGAACACCGTACCCAATGAGAAAAGTGGAGGTAATCGGAGAATGTACCGCTTCGCTATTTTTCAAACTTGTCACAAAGACCACCGACTGTCAAGCCCCTGCAGACGTGCCGTAGATTCAGAATGCATGCCAGAGTGTAGCGGCAATACTAATCAGCACTCACCGAGCCCTCGAACGAGTTTCGCCTTTTCTTTCTGATCTTTCTTGTTTCTTCTCTTTTCCCTTGTATTCGCTCTACACTGCATCTTCGATGCTCTGCTCTTCAGTACACGGGAGCGAGAATGGAGTCACGATTGTGCGAACTCACTGCAAAGTCCTTGAAGAGGCGTGTTTCAAGTCCGGCATCCATGCTACCCATGGGGTCGGTGTCGCCGCCCGGTCAAATAAAGAACAATGCACTGTTGTCACGGTAGTGGTACGCCCCACGACTGTACTTGGCCACGTTGAATTTTATGCTTGCTACTCCGCCAACGAACTTCTCGGCACTGCAAGGGGGTCTGGACTGGCGGAGGCAACAATACGTATGGCGGAGACTTGGAGATACCGACATAATGGGCATGGCTCTTCGCACGTAGCCATTGACACGCTTCTTAGCTCCAAGCTACCAGTCCTTCGGGGGCCAGGCCGGGGCGATGTGACGCATTCCGGGAAGCCAGTCCAGGGAGGGTTTCGAGTGAGCTATGTCTGTATGCCAACAGGGGTGTCATTGTCAGTGTCGCGTATACGAGTCATCCCCCCCGAAACGTGAACCTCGGTTCGAGCTCTCGTCTTCTGCGGAGAGCCTCCGACGGTGTCCGAGGGGTTGGTTGCCGGCCGGCCCAAGAATCCGTGGAAGCTCGGGCTTCTCCACTCATCGGCGGTCGAAACGAGAACTTTATCCGCTAAGATCACACCCCTGATCTCGTACGGGGAAAAGACGTGCATCGGGTAGACGGCAGAGCCGTATATATGTTCACTAACAGCGGTAATACGATGAGCTATCAGCACAATTGCGGGGACGTGTGAGAGGTCAAGAAGCTGTCAGCGTAGGAACGAAACACACCGTGGTCTTCACAGCAACAGGTGCCTGAGGGGATGCCACCCGACATTAGTAGGTCTGCATAGTCGAGTATGTCGCCAAGGGACATGCAGACCAGCCGACTGGTGTAGAAGCGATACCGCGTCAATCCTTGCGGCCGCCACAACTCGAACGCGACACCGGTGCAGAGTTGCACGGGCTGTCCGCAAGCCGAGTGGTGGAGCCCAAAAGACCGCCGCGATGCCCGCTGCCACACCAGACCGTGTGCAGGTCAGTCAGGTCGAGGTCTCGGAAGAAAGGAGGGGGAGCACACTGACCACTCCCGCCGTCTACCCTCGCCATTTATACCAACGCCCCCGACCCTTCGAGCTCCGCCACGCGCGCCGCCCGAGCGAGACAGCCCGAGGTGGGGTACAGAGGCATCCCAGGATGTGAAGTGCCCTGACAAACAAGCTTCAGCCCCCGGGCGTGTGCCTGCGCGGGCGGTGGGAGATTGACGGGCCATAACGGGGCTAGCGGGCGAGCTAAACGGGCACGGAACAGGAGGTTCGCGGGAAACGCGGAAAGCACACAACTGCTTGCTCGCTGGCGTGACACCCGCCGGCGGACGGGAGAAAAGGCAATGACGTCGCGGAGTCAGGAAGTCACGCGGAGTCGTGGGGATTGGACGCGGGGAGGCGTATGGGGATCGCGACTCCGATCCGCTGGCGGCCGCGCGGTGGTGTGTGTGAGTATTCGGGGTGTGCCGGCGTATGTGTACCATGCGAAGCGATGACAGTTGGCAAAAGGGGTGTAGCCTGTGAGGCGTCAGGGTCAGCGCGATGACAGAGAGAAGATCAAGAAGGTCAGTGTCGGCGAAAGCAAGTGGTGCGCTCCGGGTCGAGGGTTTATCCAGGGCGACAGATGGCGTTCTCGCGCATCAGGGCCGGTACTGAGTTTTCCCTTGTGCACCGCACTTGTCATTTTGCGTCGGTCGTTCCCCTCTCCTGAGCCATTGCACCCGGTAGCATGTCGAGGAGCGTTGTGATAGTCTCTTCCAAGAAGGACGGGCTCCTCCGAACCAGGTTGAACAACCTCATATTGCGGCAGGGAAGCCATCCCCAGCACCAGGTGACGCTGCTGCAACGAGCTGGGAAAGGAACCGATAGAACACAATCCAGGACGTTGCCGGGGCACTGGTGGAAATCAGCACACGTGCGAGAGGCAGTCTGGCATCGGCATCAATTGTGGCGACGTGAGGCGTCGCTGGAGAATTTGTGGGTGCTGGAGAAAATACAATTGAGCGAATGTGATCACAAGAAGGGAAAAAAGCGACCTAGACGTGAAGTCTGAGTAGTGCATCGCAGATGCGGGAACGAGATGAGGCGGAACAAATCCTGCCGTGACCCGGTCTCTTTGTGAACATTATTCCCTTGGGCAAGGCTTGGCTGAACGATTCGAGCGGGTTGAATTGAGTAACTGTGCGGTGGCCCGGCACGTAGGTCACCCGTTGATGGTACCCAGGCTTCATGCTATCGGCGAGTCCGGGGAAAGTCAGGGGTGACCTCACCAGTTGGGCACGGACAGGTATGCATGTCCTGGGAGTTGTCATCATGCGACACATTCCTACACACGGGTCGAAGCGGCTCGACGTCGCCTAGCGGACGTGGGCCGCTGTGATTGGGTATACTGCGATACAGACTGGCCGCCGTGAATGATCATGGGGGCAATATGAAGAGCCACGAAGGCGCACCTCTACGTCCGACTGGGAGCCTAAGTGAGCACAGGGAAGTGTAGGAGCTATAGAGCGCTTCATCTTCTCTGGTCCATGACGATGGTGGCGGTGGGCGGCGGTGTGTGCGATGCGCTGAAGGTGGCATCGGAAGCATAGCTAGGCTGGCACGCACGAGACGCTGGATGCGCACTGTACCTATATGAGGTGCGAGCGACCCGTGCACCTGAAATATCTTGCGGTTGAGACGCGCCGTCGGCGCAGGGGAGATCCAGAGGCGTATTGCGGCTTGATTCCCTGCATTGCCTTGTGGGATGGATGACGGCGTACGGCGTGTATCCTGTCTGATGAGATGGCGCGGCTGGGGTTCCATGTACTGCGAGCCTATCACGCACTGACACATATTGCAATCACTGATCACCTGGCATTATGAGCGGCATGCCGGGCTCAAGTTGCACGTAGATGTGTGACTGGCGTTGGCCAATCTATGACTGTCGCCACGCAGTAGAAATAATCAATGTCTGTGCAAGCAAGCTGACATCTATTGGCCGTCGTCAGTGCTCGCCAAACAGTAACTGGAATCGATGAACAAATACTCTCACCATCTATGTGAGCAGTGTGCCAAGCTATTTTTGAGTGCAGGCTGCTGTACTTCTGGAGACCCGGTGGTGGTTGGCCGGGAGCCTAACACTTGAGCTTGTGCTGTCAGTGGGCTCGCAATGTGGGGGCTTCCCTGCGCTACCCCGAAACCTGCACGGGAAATCTGCTGAACTTTGCTACGCCAGAGAAAAACGAAGAAGGGTCTATCACGCTTCATGAAAAGGGGGAGGCCGAGCTTAAACAAAACTGCCTTCCCGGCAGTGGGTGTGGCCGTCTGGCATAAAGTCTGGTCATCCACCACGACACATACAGATAGAGATACGCCGTGATTATGTGAGACAAACGAGTCCGTATGCACCATGCAGTCGATAGTAATCCAAGTATTAGCAAGACCGTATCATATGTCTATGGACGCAGGCGCACATGCATGCATGTAGTGTGTCCGGGTGTCTGTGGCAGTCCATGGCAGCGCGACGGTTCAGGAGACGATGCCGAGCATCTCCTTCTTCAGCGCAATCTCGTCCTTGAGCATCGCAATGCGCGTGTCCAGACGGGAGGAGAGGTCGACCTGCTGCGTCGCTAGCGACAACGCCTTGTCGAGCTTCTCCAGTGCGCCCTTGAGTGCCCGCGCCCACTCGTCCGCGTCCGCGACGAGCCCGCCGGGCGTGCCCGACGCGGAGCGCGCCTCCATCTCCTTCAGGTCGAGCACGGCGTGCTCGAACCACGCGACGCCGCCGACCCAGGTGCTCACCTTCACCGTCGCGTTGCGCGCCTCCGCGTCGCCGAGGTATGCGCGCGCGCCCGCGTAGTCGCCCGCTGTGCGGTGCACGATGCCGAGCAGCAGCGAGCGCACGGCGAGCTCGTCCGCCGTGTCGGCCTTGCTTTGAGCTTCGTCCGCTGACCGTGGGGGTGGCGGGACGTGCTTTTTGAGCATGTCGGTCTCGATCGCGGGGGGCGGGTTCATGCGGGTAGCCCAGTCCTTGAGGTGTGCTATCGCGGTTTCCTCGGTGATTCTGGCATGGGTGTTCCAGACTACTGCACGTCAGCGCTAGGCACACACAGGGACTCTCAGACACTCACAAACTCCGAGCTCTGCGAAGGCAAATGCGTCAACAAAGTGCGAGATCTCATCACGAGGGACGCGCACCTTCTGCGGGGCTAATCTTCATCGCTTGTGGATAGTTGTCCTCAGAACCGGTCATCGCCTTCTGCTTCTCCTTGTAGAAAGCGACTACGAAGGACCCTGAGTAAACACGAAGGTATAAGGTGTGTTCATGCATACGTACGCTTCTTCTTAATGAAAACCTCCGTCGGGAGGTCTTTGCCACCTATCTTCTTCTTATCGATGAGCTCGGGGATTTTCTCAAATAGTTCGTGTGCCTTCTCGTAGTTGTGCAGAGAAACGTAACAACCAGCGGCAATGAAGTAGTATGTTGCATGACTCCTGTTGTCAGTCGACGTTTTGTCAGTGACGGTGCTAAAGGGCAAAGTCCATGCAACGCACCAGCTATTAATCTCTGTGACGCGAATAAAGGCGTCTGCGGCCTCCTGGTAGCGTCTTTGTGACAGGAGCGTCCAAGCCAGCTCAAACAGTAACTAATGGTCGCCCATGAGGAATAACAACTCATCAACGGAACCGTCCATGCACGTACCATGGTGTCGGCCTGAGCAAAAGTGTGAGGCCTGCCCGGTGCCAGACCGCCCTGCAGGACCTTAATCGCACCGTCAGGGTCGTACGACATCCGTAGGATCTTGGCCTGTTACACGGTTAGTATGAGTTCGCATGAACTGCGCATGACGCGTCAGGGCTTACTCGGTTCAGGATCCAGAGAGATCCCGTGGGATATCGAGACTCGAGCCTACATGAAACTGTGAGCATATCAGATGAATTATAATGAGTAAATACGGACTTGTCGACGATGGCATGGTATTGCTTGAGAATATGCGCCTCGTTGGCTTGGTATCCAGCCAAAAGGAGGACAACACCGTGGTAGGTCATCAGTGACAACCTGCGGATCCACGGACGTTAACACGTCGCGTGGAGAATTGGACCGCGGAACGTACCCTGCGAAAACTCCGTGAACATCGTTTTTCGTGGCAGATACGGCTAGGGACTGCAGTGCCAGTTTCCTATCGTGGTTGAAACCAAAGAAGCCTACCACGCCTCTGAATGCCGATAGATGAGCGAATGTCGGTAAGTTGTTGGTTGCTCTCCACATACCGTATTTTCGCGGGTAGCAGGGAAAACACGAGATTGAAGAGCCTACCGGACTCTCAGGGTCAAGAAAAAATCAGGCCCGACCAGGACTAAGTTGGACCCACCCGAATCCTAGACTATGGTGTGAGCGACACGAGACGCGTGAAAATGTCAATGCACCTACCGAATGCGGCTCCGGAAAGGACGAGTTCGTCCACGGACCCTTCTTCCGCAACTATCGGGGCATGAGGAGTTGTCGGTACGGTCAATGACGCGCCCGTCAAGCGGCTAAAGAACCCAGATCTGGCAGGTTTGGGGGCAGCAACCTGTGAGCTGGTGCCGGAGACCTCCGACCTGATACTTGCAGCACGAGAGTTGGCGGAAGAAGCGGCGGGCGTCGCGTAGTCTTGCAGGCCGTTGGGGTACACGGTCTTGAACAACCTGGGAGATGGAAAGTTCAATACTGCCGGTCACGTTGAGGACAGGACGTGCGTACTTGGAGAATTTGGAATGTGCACTACAACATGGGGTCAATTGAGAGGTGGGTAAATGCGAGACTGGCTACGCACCTATTCATAGCGTATAGACACTGCAGATAGCCCATGTACGACTCACTAGAACGCGACAGAGTTGTATGAAACCCATGTCAGGATAATGGTATATCACACACCTGAGCGCGTGCGTGAGACCAAGAAGAATCACGGCGTCGGAGTGTAGTAGCTCCCATTCGGTGCCCGGAGGAAACTGGGTGGCTTTCGTGGAAGACTTGGCCAGCTTCAGCTGGTTCTTCGCGCCAGCCTCGGCGAGTGCGAGGAGTCGAGAAGCCTCGGCCATCAAACCGGTCTGCGGGGATCGCGGGGTTGAGGAAGTGAGGCTCGGTGAACCGCGGGCGCGGTATGTCCGTACTTACCTCCATGCCTAGCGCTGCCTGGAGAAAAGCGCATACACCGAGACCGAGCGAGTGGAAGGGGGAGTTGCCGCTGGAGAACGTCTCGCGTGCCTTGTCCAGTTCGTTGGAGAAGAGCCAGTCGAAGCCGATGGTGGCGGCACGGAGCTGAGCCTCTGTTTCCTGCGGGTTGAGTGTCATGGCCGCTGGGGTGTGGATGGTAAGGAGACAAGGAACGGCGGCGTCAACTGAGCGGGCGCATCAAATGAGGGCGAGCGGGTCGGATTCGGAGGGCGCGCCACCGACGTCGGCGTCTGCAACTTGCGGGTTCGATTGGCGCGTCGGGAGCGTCGGGCCGTCGGTGGCCGCGCGTCGGCCCTTGCCGAGCCGCTTTCGCTCCCGTCGTGCGCAGGTCCGCGAGCGTGCACTGTGGGTGTGCGCTGCTGCTGCAACACAGCACAGACACCTCTCCTCACTCTTCGCTCTGTCTCCCACAACGCCCGGCACACCGACCATGGCCTCTTCTGCAGTCAAGGCGAGGATTAGCGCGTTCGAGTCGATGCAGAGCTCAAATGCCACCATCGTCTCAAAGTCTCCGCCAAATCTTCTTGAAAGTCCCATCTCTCCAAGTGCGACTTCCTTCTCGCCCATGGTCCCCTCACCGTCTGCAACTCCAACCAAACTCACAGAGCCGTCGCCGTCGCCGTCTCCGCCAAACCTCGGGAGGAAAACATCGCTCATCGATCTCAAAGAGTGGGTCGTGCCGGACGGGCCTCTGCCATATGTTCCGAGGCAGAAGCCACCAGTCGCTCGCAAGCCTCCGCCCCCGCTTCCCTTGACCAAACCCACTCAGAGACACGTCTCGGACTCTGTCCTCACCAAGGGCCCCAGGACACCGCTCATACATCTCGAGTCCCCACCCAAGTCCCGCGCCGCCCCCCCGCTCCCACCCCGCAAACCGTCTTATTCGTCCCTCAAGTCGGTCTCTGCCTCCAACTCCTCCTCCTCGTCTCTTCCTCGAAGTCCCAGCCAACCCACACCGCCGCTTCCAACTCCTGCCAGGTCTGATTCGTTGACTGTCGACCACACTTACCCACCGCTGTCCAAGTTGGGAATCGGCACATCTTCCCGCCATGCCCCCGCGTCCTCCATTTCCTCATTCCACTCTGTCTCCCTTTCCTCTGACGGGGGCACGGACCCAACCACACCAGGCTCTCTCTCTCATCATGTCGCCACATACCCTATCGACCATGAAGACCATGACAATGAGCGAGGAAGCCTGCATGAGCTCGATGCCGTCAGTCTCGACGAGTCGTTCGAGAACCTCTCCGTAACCTCTGCGGCAAGCCCCTCGGTGTCCTCAGTCTCTCATGATTGGGAAGTGTATGCCACGCAGCGTGCCCCCGAACCGCCTAAACTGCCTCAACGTCCGTCAAAGCCCCCGTCCCTTCCCACATCTCCCCGCCACTCCCCCCTGCTCGCGCCCAAACGGGATGGGCCACCGCCGCCGCCGCCGCGATCCCGCCCTCCGTCATCGCGCAACTCACTGGCGTCCACGTCTGCAGCGTCCAACTCCGACCGTTCCTCCATCCTGAGCACCGCGACGTCCCTCACGAGCCTCAGCACCCGCAGCGCGCGCACCCCCAAGCCCAAAGCAGCGCAACTCGCACGCCCGACGCCCGTCCCACCCGCGGCGCGCCAGCGCTACGAGGCGGTGTTCAACGGGAACGTCATCGCTGCACGGCAGATGCAGTACGCTAAGTCGTTTCCCACTTCGCGGAAGCCGAGAAAGGCAGCGGGATGGCGTGGGCTCTCGGTGGACTTAATCACGAACCCTGAAGAGATCGCGAGCGCGGCCACCTCCCGCACTGCGTCTGTGGACGAAGAGGTGGACGCCGAGGAGCGGTTGGATGGCGCGGTGGTCCGCGCGATTTGGAAGTTGTCTCGTTTGCAGAGGGAGACCTTACGCGTGATATGGTTAGTTCCGCTTGTCCGTCGTCCCGTTTCATCGCGGTACTGAGAAACCTTCGCGTTTAGGATCGAGTGTGACCCGTCTGGTACGGGCTCGCTGGACAGAGACGCGTTTGTGAAGGGGATGTGGCGGATTGACGAAGAGTTGCGCAAGGCCCAGGTCAACCAACACCTGTCGCCCAGGGTGCACGTACGCCAACCGAAGCCGACCCATCCCCCTAGGCCGATCCTTCGATGACACCACCACCAGCCTGCTGCTGTTCATAACGAAAATACAACACCCCGGCTTGGTCCGGAACCGTGAAGATAGTGCGGACTGTATCACTACTTACTCTCGTTGAGGTTACGTTTGTTGCGCTCCTTCACTGTTGCTCGAGGACATCACATAGACTCTTAATAATATACCCCGCGCCGCGCTCTGCTGTCATGAGTCGCAAGAACTCTTCCGTCCGTCGGTTGTGCTGTAACAGCGTAAGATTGTAAGATGCGCTGCCAACCCAGGACGCATGGCCAACGGAGAGCGAGCTGGATCGCCGCGCGACGTGGGCTATCATCCACGCGCCGGACGCGCGCCTCGCGAGCTGAAGTACATAGACCGCCATGACCATGCACGAACCTGGAACACGACCATCTCTCGCCACCACCTCCAGCCACACTCACCCTGTGCCCTCCGCTCTGCCTCATCTCTCCCTCCCTGTTCTCTCTCAACAGCCACTCACACTGAGTTACCCAACCACAAGTCACCACAACAAAACAAAATGCTAGGTGCGCCCACAACCTCCCATATCTCACAAGACACCGTGCTGACCGCACCCCCGCCCTACCCCGCATTCCTCAACCCACCCAACCGTGGCCCACGCCAGTCGTCGGCCTCACAGGCGGAATCGCCACCGGAAAATCGACCGTCTCCTCCCTCCTGCGCGCGCACGGCCTGCCCATCGTCGACGCGGACGTGCTCGCGCGCAAGGTCGTCGAGCCGGGCACGCCCGCGCTCGCCGCGATCGCGCGCGCGTTCGGGCCCGGCGTGCTCCGCGCGGACGGCACGCTCGACCGCGCGGCGCTCGGCGCGCTCGTCTTCGCGGACGAGGGCAAGCGGCGCGTGCTGAACGCGATCGTGCACCCCGCCGTGCGCCGCGAGATGGTCTGGAGCGTGCTCCGCTGCTGGTGGCGCGGCGAGCGCGTGTGCGTGCTCGATGTCCCGCTCCTCATCGAGGGCGGGCTCTGGAAGTGGGTGGGCAAGGTCGTCGTCGTGTACTGGTGCGTCCTCTGCGTCGCTCGCGTCGCACAGAGCTGACGCATCGCGTGCCGTGCCGCAGTTCGGCGGAGATCCAGCTGCAACGCCTCATGAAGCGGGACAGCTCCTCGCGGGAGGACGCGTCCTCCAGGCTGAACGCGCAGCTGCCCATCGCTGAAAAGGTCAAATACGCGGACGTCGTCGTGGACAACTCCGGCTCTCTGCAAGACCTCGAACGCCAGGTTGATCAGCTTGTCCAGCGGCTGTTGAAGGAAGCCGGCTGGTCGTGGAGGCTCAGCTGGCTCTGCCCGCCGTGGGGCGTGGCCTCTGCCGTTTGGACGCTGGCCTGGAGGGCTTTGCGCCGTTACAGAAAGTCGGGCCCGCGGAGGAGGTCCAGTAGCAGACGGTGACGGAAACGTTGAATATCGCTCGCTATCTTGGACTTCATCTTGGACTGTAATATATGCTCTCAGTTGTCTGGATTGTACTGTACCACTATGTAGGTGAACGTCTGCACTTCCTACTTCTAACCCCCCACTTTATCAATACTACTCACCACCGCGACATTGGATAAACATTGGTTGGGCACAAAGGGTGGCAACCCGATGAACGACGACACTTGCGATTGCATTCCAGACAACACAAAATAGCGTAGCAAAGACAGAAGTGCGAACCAGTCCATCGACATGACAAAACGGTCACGTCAACCTCATCTCGTCGACAAGGATACTACCGAGCACCCACAGGTGCCCCACGCCGTCCACGACCTCCACCACGTCTGCCATAACCTCCCCATCCGCCAACGTACGCTCCAGGACCCATAAGACCGACACCGCCAGGCTCACCAAACGTCGCGACGTTCCGCTCCCGCTCCTCTTCGCGGCGATTGCGCCCTCCGCCTCGGCGTCCGCCGCGCCCGCGACCGTCGGTTGATGGCCCAGGTCCGTTGCTGCCTGACGACAGTGAGTCAAAGAACGACTTCTTCGGGTTGTATGCTCCAGTACGGCCGTCCTCCTCCTTCTTCTCGCTTTCGCCCTCCTGCCCCTCCCCATCGGTGCCCTCAGTGCTCTCGCTCTTGGGTGTCCCACGAGGAGATGCTGCCAAGGCCGCCTTGTCGAAGCGGGCGTTCGAGCTTTCGAAGTCGAAGTCTGTTGCGGGGACACGGATGGCATCCGCCTTCCCGTCCTGGCCATGTCCGCGACCTCCACGACGACCGCCTCGGTGCTGGTTGCCATTGGCGCCGTGCGAGACGCGCAAGTCGCCCAACGCACGCTCGACTGTCTCAAGCGAGGCCGTTGCCGAGTTCACTGATTGGTTCCGACGCGGCACTGCCGCACCGGAACCATTCGCCTGAGCCTGAGCTCCAGGCGATCCACCCCCCTGCTGAGAGCCGGAGGGTTGCCCCGATTGCTGCCTATTCTGGTAAGCCTGCTGCTGACGTGGGGGCACCTGTCCTGGCTGCTGTGGTATTGCAGCGGAGACCTGTTGTGGGTAGGAAGGAGAACCATATTGAGGGAACGGAGGAGTCGCTTGAGGCGCTGATGCCTGGTCATGTGAAGAGTCAACGTGTGCTCGAGATACGTCAACGGGTGCCAAGCATATAGTCAGAAGGAAGGCAACGGGTTATCCACACGGTTGGTATGCGCTCTCGGACAACCGAGCATTTGCTCGTTACATCCGTTAATGGTTTCATCATACGCAAAAAGACAGAAAAGAACATCGAGAACGCCACTCACCCCAAGCACGGCGGGATCGTCAGTCACATTCCTCCGCTGAGGGGGAGCCTCATCAACGGCAAGGTCCTTCACCTCCGAGGCACGGAAGATGATGTAGGTGTAGGGATCTTGGACAGGAGGGATGTACTGGTCTTGAGGTCTGTAAACCATCGTCAGTGAACCATGGTCAACTATGTCGTAGCCTGTAAGGTAGAATCAGAAGGAAGGCAACGGAAGCATCCACATGGTGGTTATGCGCTCTCGGACGGGTTGAGCCGTAGCTCGTTTACATCCGTAATGGTTTCATCTTTCAGACCCGTCGCTCAGAAGGCAACGCTCACCTCCGTGACTCCGTTCCCATAGAGTATACTAGGTAGCAGAAGGGATTCAGTGTCTGCGAGGTAGGATGACGCGGATGGTCGGTGGCTCTCACCATTTGAAAGTTGAATGGTGGACGCGACGGGGTCGATGCCCGCCAGAATACCTCTGTATCGTACATCTGAGTGGGAGATGAGAGAAATGGGCTTTCTGGGGGGCTTCGTCAGCATGCGCGTGAGCAAGGAGGAGCGAGAGGGATGTACCCGATGAAACTGAGCGCGGCCATGGTGATGAAAGAGAGGTGAACGCAAATCTGGGTGCAAACCCGCCGCAGCGTGCAACCATTCCTCTCCCCGGCATCTTCCGTTCCCACGGCCCTCCCCGCGAGTCGCGACAATCCCCAAAGCGCCCGCACGCGTCCCTGGCAGATGCTTGGCCGTTGTTCGCGGCGGTGACCGACTGCTTGAGCTCGATGTTCGGCACAGCGCGCAATGCGCTCCGTCTTTCTCGTCTACGTGTCTACTCTGCTGTGTTGCCGATAGCTGCCGCTCAACGACCACGCAATGTCTCCACTGCGTCCTTTGACCCTACAATACGTCAGTTCCTCGTGAAGCTGGCGGAGCAGCAGCCATGCTTTGCTATGAACTCCTCCAGTGTGTCTATACTCCAGGAGCCACGACTATTCTACCAGACACTACTTGTGCGTCTTATCTACTTCTGTGAGCTACGCCAGTGTGTTCACAAGACATATAGAATATGATACGGAATGCGCGACATAGAGTATTTTTATCCTCGCTCTACCTAGGCTCGGAAGACATCGAGCTAGTGCGTGTTGCGGCTACCTCAAGGAGCATTGTACTGACAAGGGGGAAAAGATAGAAGCATTACACACCTCTTTGCGCGAGAATCCCTCCCTGCATGTCTACCTGCACCTGGATTTGAACCGTTCGACACGACCTGGCCCAGATTCCACCGCGCGAATACTGTTGCCATTACTACGGAAACACCCAGATAGGGTACACGTATACCTCTTCCGCAGTCCAAAACTCAAGGGCATCATGGCACGCATCGTTCCCCCTAGGTTCAACGAAGGCTGGGGTACATGGCATCCCAAAGTTTATGGCGCCGACGACTCCTTGGTGATCTCCGGGTAAGGGAGTACGTCTTACACGTCGGACGCGTCTGAAGCTCTGTTGATGCGGTCTATCCTCCAGGGCGAACCTGAATACATCGTATTTTACCAACCGCCAAGACCGATATCTGCAATTCACCGAACAGCGCCATATGGCGGACTATTGCTTCGGCTTTTTGCAGGCAGCATCGACTTTCTCATATAGCCTTCTGCCGTCCTCCGCGCCTTCCGAGGACTATGTCCTGCACTGGCCGGACGCCACGACTCACCCGCATCGAATCGAGGCCAAGGCGCAGCAAGCACTTACGACGTTCCAGAGTGCCCAACGCCGCTCTTTTCCCGCCCCTTTCGTGCGAGCGACGGAACAGGGATCGACAGACCAGGCGAACACAGACCATGACGTCTTCATTTTCCCTATCATCCAAGCTGGGCAATTCGACATACGGGAGGAAGAGCGGGCTCTTGGTCTGCTCTTCTGTGAGCTATCTGCGCAGCAGATCCCCCGACTGCCGTCCGCGTCGGACTACAACGGGCCGTTGGTGGACCTGACGAGCGGTTACTTTGCACTTTACAAGCCATACCAGCGAGCGATGATCGATTCTCGGCTCGCATGCAGGATCCTGGCTGCCAGCCCGAAAGTACGTATCCCGTCTCGGTCCGCAGTTTCGCCTATGTTATAGCTCCTTACGCAGGCAAACGGATTCTATGGCTCGAAAGGGTTCTCTGGGCGGATTCCTGAGGCGTACACGCTCTTTGAGCGGCGTTTCATGAACGCCGTGCGCGCAGCAAGGAAGGAGTGGCCCCAAGACGCGCCTGAGGCGATCTCCGGGCTGCAGCTGAATGAATGGGAACGCACCGGGTGGACGTACCACGCGAAAGGTTTGCCATCCTCCCTCGCAGGCCTCCTCTCACCGATTCGCTTACGAAAAAATGAATCAGGCATATGGGTCCGCCCGACTCCGTCATCAACCCCTGTGTTGACCTTGTTCGGCTCGACGAACCTCAACTCACGCTCGGCGAACCTTGATACTGAGCTGTCGTTTGTGCTCGCGACGACCTCCCCGACGCTCCGTAAACGCCTGGCAGAAGAAGTCGAAGGCCTTCGCGCCAACGCGCACGCATGGAGGGGCGAGCAGAACTCCGAGGAGAGGAGGGTCCGTATGGGAACGCGGGCCTTAGTCGGCGTTGTAGGCGGTATGTTGTAGGTAGTGCAGAGCATCCAGCCACCGACTTGCCAGCATCTTGCGATGTGACCGGTACGGAGATGAAAGGAAGAAGTGCGCTGTCTGACGTCGTCCCAAATTGTGTGAGTAGCCGTTGGCGGCGAGAGGAGGCGCATGAGTGGGGACGTTCGCTGTTTCCCGATGTGAACAGCTTCGCCGCCGCCACGAACCTGCTCGGTGCGCACCAAATCATATCATGGAATCAACGGCATCTCATTCCCAAGGTGATTCATCATACGGCGAGGTGAGCGTGGTGATACAGTGCCAGCTCAACGGATGGCCGACGCTGAGGGATGACAATACGTGAGGACTGATTCATTGATATCCGGCAGCACGAAATACGGATGACCCGCTCGCCCGCGTGCTAGCACTACTCTTCGCTTGTTGCAGCCAATGCTACACCCTTGGGTTCGGGTGCGGTCATTGCTTCTGCCCGAGCAGTCTGTTTGACCTGCGCAGCAGGAGTCTTCTTGGATGCCGAGGCGGGCGGCGGATCCACGTACTCGAACTTCCTGGAGTCCAGAGTGAAGGTTACGGGGCCCTAAGAACATGTACCGCTTTGTCAGAGGCCTCGGCACTACGACAGAAGACAGAATGACAGAGACAAGAGTAATGCAAGGGCAGCGTCGCTCACCTCGTTTGTCAGGCGCACGTCCATCATCGCGCCAAACCGACCATCTGTTCACAAGGGCGTGAGCGACACGAGCAAACTCGCGAGTCCCGTGTCTGGCGGTAAAACGTCCGGTGCGATCGACCGACACCGACGCACCTTTGATTTTCTCGGGCTTATACAGTTCGCCCATACGCTTCAGGAAAGACCCATACAAGTCCCGGGAGGGGCCTGAGGCCTGGGAGAAAACGCCGAGAAGACTGAAGTCAGCGCCGACTGGCGGGTGGGACGCGATGTTAGAGTCATAATCACCATTGCACGATGGAAGTCGGGCTTTCCCTTTGGCGTGGTGGCAAAAAGCGTGAATTGGGAGACACAGAGGACCTCGCCGTCAATGTCCTTCACACTTTTCTTCCACGACGCGCCAGACGTCTCGTCGGAAAACACTTTCAGGGTTAGGCTGCGGACAAGGTAGCCATCGTTGTTTGTCAGTTACGGCATGTCGTACGCATCCAGTGCTTTGGAGATATAACGTACATCTGCTTGGTTAATGTCTCAAGGTCGGAGGTAGTATCGTCTGTTCTGTGCATTCGCGGGAGTTCAGTCGGACTGTTTTGCCGTTGAATACAGGGCGACAGAATGACCTCTTCCAATACCAACCAAAACCATGAGGCCTCTACCGATGGACGATATCATCTCGCTGTCGACTTCTTGGGCTCAGCTGTTGAACGAACATGACAAGCAGTCGGTGCACGTACCCGTGACCGACGCGGAACTGACACGCTGTACGATGGCGCGCATTTTCGCGGGTTGTCTGACGTTTGGCCTCTCGCAAGCGCGTTGCACAACGAGCGGGACGTTGCGGACGTTTGCGACAGACGGGGTGGTGGAGGACAAGTGCGGGAACGCGTGCCGCGCGGGGACGGTGGCGCTTGGGAAGACGTTCCTGGCGAACCGCGAACGAGCGGACGCGTCTTGCCTCTCTCCCTCATCGCTTGACCCAGTGACCGCGCATCTACATCCACCGCCGTCCTTCTCGACCGAACGCGCAGCAACAATGGAATCCGTTGTGCTCGAAACGAGCATGGGGGACATTCAGCTCGAACTGTACTGGGATCACGCACCTCGAGTAGGTCCGGCGGCATCCTCGTACAGTGTCCAGGCCCCTGATTGACTCGCGTATGCTTTAGACATGCAAGAACTTTGCTGAGCTCGCGAAGCGGGGCTATTACAACGGTGTCATCTTCCACCGCATCATCGCTGTGCGCCCAATTCTCCCTCGCACCCGTCATTCTGGTCTCACCTGTGTACCACAATGCAGGACTTCATGATTCAGTCGGGTGACCCTACGGGAACAGGTCGTGGCGGAACGAGTATCTATGGTCAGAAGTTGTGCGTTACACTCACCTATCCATTCACACTATGCGCTGGTCTGATGCGGAGGCAGTGAGGACGAAATACACCCCGAACTGCGCTTCACTGGTGCTGGGATCCTAGCCATGGCAAATTCAGGACCTAACACCAATGGTGCGATCTACACAGGAAAATCGATAGCCCTTGTGCTAATGGATACTTTAGGATCCCAATTCTTCATTACCCTCGCGCCTACACCATACCTGGACAACAAGCACACAATCTTTGGTCGGGTTAGTGCAGGAATGCGTGTAGTCCAACGGCTTGGTGCTGTCGCTACCGATGCCCAAGAACGGTATGTTCTAATTTGCCGGCTATCCGTGTCATCATCGCTGAAGATGCATTGTCAATGCCAAGACCTCGAGAAGACGTGAAAATATACAAGGCACGAGTTATCTAAGCATGCCGCCCATGCACTCATCGACATCTGTCAGTTCGAACTTCGAGGGTACGTCCACCTATTCGAATGAAGTCATACGGGTGTTTAAGGGTGCCTGTAAACAATCCGACAGCCCTGCTGTTATCTCACCCTCGTGCGCAACTATTTGCACATCCGCAGGGCCCAGCATATCACAATGAAACAACCAACCTTGGCGATAACAGTGACACAGAATGTCTGTCCAAAGTCGCACGATCAACGCGTGAAAAAACGCAAAGCAGACGTCCAGCCAATCGTGCGGCCTGGCAGATACGGCTTGCGACGGATGCTTCGTTGCCTACGTTGGCGTTCAGACAATGTGCCTGTTTACCTACCGCGCCTGTTTCTCATACGAACTCAGCCGGCGGCGTTCGCCGTGTCGCGTGCAGTACCGCCGTACGTGTCCCCCAATGCCATATCCACCGCACTTCTCTTCGCCGTCGCGCCAGGACGACGGAATTGCCGTGGAAGGCCCGACCCCAGCAGGTCCCAGGCGTGCGCACGCGCGGTGCGTGCGGCGAGGGAACGCTGCTGCTCCCACGGTCATGGACACTGGATGTGAGGCTTCGTGATGCATACGCCCCCTTGTCCGATTGGCCCCCCCGCGTGCGGCCCGGCCCCTTCGACGCTATCGGCGACATTCCCCCAGCGTTACGGCACCCTCGAACTACTCGAAGTGCGAGCCTGCGCGTGCGAGGGCCCGTACCTGGCCAGCGCCGATCTTTGGCACGCGAAGCGAGCTGAGGCACCTGCCTGCTGCGTTGACATACCCGTCCGCGCTGAGAACCCGTCGCGCAGTCTGTCCCCTCCAGCCCTGGTACCCTTTCTGAACTGTGGTGCAACTCGTTCTCCCCCGCGTGCGCTGACTGGTGTGGCCCATCCGCCGAACGGCCCTGCCGTTGTTATTGACGCGCGACCTGCGTGCCGGCCATAAGCTGGTATGCGTCAGGCGTAAGGCATGGCGGAGCTTGTGCGAACCGAAGGAAGCTCGTGAACTGTGCTTCCGAACCTCTGTGGGCATTTCGAACCGCTACTTCCTGCGCGGGCGACATGGGGAGACGTGGGTGTCCGCGCCGGAACCGCAGATCAGACCCTGACGCAGGGAGTCAGGACTACGCTTTATCACGGTGCTGACTCGCCGAGCTGCTGAGCACCGTGATTGAGGTGACCATCGTGAGTACCTTCTGGATTTGTTTGCCTTCGGAGAGCATGCGCGAATGGTAGAGAAATGCCCGTACTTTGGGTCCTGCGCAGGCAGTCTCGGATGCTGTCGCACGCGGTTCGTTCCCTTCATTGGCTTCGCCCGCCAAGGACATCGCGTTTTATACCGATCCATTACGCATGAGATGTATAGACTATGTACGTGAGCTTCCGACCTATCACGACGAGATGCTTCTACAGACCAAAGTTCGGGGTACCGATATCCCGTACGTAAGGAATAGTTAACGCAGTCAACGAACAAACGAACCATACATCAAATACACAGCCTACGAGCGGGGGCGAGGAAAACGATAGCGGCTTGGATGACTATACAAATTCCATGATATTACACTGCCGTCGATGAAGAAGAGGGAAGATCTACGGCTGCCACCGCCTGCGGTGGCCCACTGCGTTCCGCGTCCGCGGTCGTGTGGGGGTTTCGTCCACCGCAGGTAGCATGCGCAGCTGTGGCTCGGACGGTCCTGAGGTTGAGGGCAGCGCTTGGTCCCGCTGCGACCGTGTCCTGATAGATGAGCGGCTCCGGTAATGGCTCGACGAGGGCTCTCGGCTAGAGGACGCCCTCGTGCTCTCAGCGTCAGTGGAAAGCCCTGGCCACGCAGTCGAGCGCCCCTCGGGATCGTCGTCATCTGTCGCCCCGAGCTCCTGGTCCTGGTCGGCATCCGCGAATTCAGCGTCCGACGGCACGCCGTCGAGATCCTGGTCCATCGCGTCCACTTCCGCCTGTGTCCGGTCAAGATCGTCCTCCTCGTCATCATAGTCGGATTCCTCGTCGTACAAACCGCCAGGTGGCTCACCCTCCCAACCCTCGTCGTCGTCATTCCCAAAGTCCCAGACGTCGAGGACGGTAGAGTCCATGCGATTGCTGGCCGCAACGCACCAGCGGCCTTCGAAGACGACTTGCCAGACACCAACGATGCCGGTGAGCAAGTCGCGCACTTGGGTGCCGTCCCGGATGTCCCACATCTTCAGGGTACCGTCGGAGCCGCTCAGGACCTTGAACTCGTCGTGCTGGAAGCAAGTGATCGCCCCGCTGTGCGCTGCGAGGGTATGTCGCAGCTCGCCTGTGTCGGGATCCCATACGCGGAGAGTGGAGTCGGCAGCGGCAGACACGAGGTACGAGGGTGAAAGACCGAGCAGCCCTACCAGAGACGTATGGCCAGCGAGGACGTGCGGACATTGACCCGTGCTGAGATTCCATACGCGAACAGTACCGTCCATGGAGCCAGAGCACGCGAGATTGCGATTGATGTCGAGGACTACGCTGTATACTAACGTTCCGGGCAGACATCAGCACAATTCCTCAGCTAGGCAGTATAGCTAGGCGGCTCGTACCTTTCTGCGTGTGACCGACCAATACCCACTTGCAATCACCGGTGATGATGTCCCAGATGCGAACGGTACAGTCATAGCTTCCAGATACAAGCGTGCGTCCCCGAGCGGCGAGCGCGCGGACCGCATGGTCATGTCCTTCGAGATGGAGTTTATGATATGGATTGTCCTCCACGTCCTCCTACGCAGCGTTACGTCAACATCGTACTGGCCGACGTCAGCTCAAACCCGCTACTCACCTCTGAAGGATCCACTTCCGTATCGTCGGCGCCGTAACACCTGTACTCTTCGTCCCCAGGTCTAGGGAGGGTCCATACACGCAGGGAGTGGTCTCGGCTACCGGTGACAATGAGCGGTCGTTTCGGCCACTTCTCCCGAACGACCACACCGTGCTCGTTCTCGTAGTCTATCCACTCCGGTTTGACGATGGCCAGACAGCGGACAGTACTGGTATGGCCGCCGAATACATGTGTACATCGACCCGTCTCGAGATCCCAGATCCGGACCGTCCGGTCCGTGGAGCCGCTGACGAGGGTATTCTTCGTTGCCGCCAACGCCCACACACCACCGTCGTGACCGTCTAAAGAACGGATGAGCGTGCCCGTCACAGGGGAGTAGACATGGATTGAATGGTCGTCCGAGGCCGAGATGATGCGGCCATGTGAAAAGATGAGGCACGTCACCACAGACCGGCCGTGTGCGGGGAACGTGAGCCGCTTCGGTTCTTGGTTCGTAACCCAACGGGTACGAGTGAGGTGTCGCGACTTGAATAGGATCTTGTACGGATGTGGGAGAGGGAGAGAATTCGGAGCTGGGAGGCCTTGTCTTCTTCGTCGCGCGATGATGGCGTCGGCAAAGGCGTTCTCAGAATCTCGTCCGAACCAGATTCTCGTGCTCTTGAGGAGGTCGCGCCATAGGACGGGGTCAGAATCAATGATCGCTCGCCATGTTTTCGATACCCTAGACGCGCGAGCAAGGTCAGGGAACGGCAAGAAGCTGAGAATCAAGGATACGAGTTCGGGAGGGAGGAGGGTGAGGAAGTCCCTGGCGAGGGTGGGAGTCAGGACAGAGTGAAGAGTGCGCAGGACAGAAAGTGGAGAGTGACGGAGGAAGGTGAGTAGTACATGTGATTGCAGAGGTGGTGGCAGACTAGAGAAGTGCGATAGTAGTGAGGGTAGAGCAAGTAGTGTCGTGAGCGATAGGTCAGGCTGTAAGGGCGCCTGAGCTTGTGGCTGCGGGGAAGAATGGCCACTGGGAGGAGCGGAAGGCCAGATACTCTCCGGAGGTGGCGAACCGTGGGGAGACGGGAGAGGAGAGGGGGGCGCAGCGGTGTTCATTGTGTTGATTGGTAGGGGTGGATGGCTCTTTGCCTTCTTCCGCGGTGGTGTGTTCGTGACTAGGCCAGGGATCGCCTCGATGCCCTCCATCATGTTCTCGTTACTGTAAGATCTCTTGCGGCCGTAGCGTTCGACGGCCTCGGCAAGGCCAACCTCTTTCCTTGACTCATTCTCATCACGCTTGACAAGTTTCCAACCCTTGCCTTCGACCACGGATTCCTCTTCCTGCATCTCTTGCTCGCCAAGCTCGCCGTCGCGGAAGGTGGCACGCGAACCTCCCGGAAAGACGAGGGGAAACTCGCGCAATGATCTTGGAAGAGTCGCATTGAACAATGGATATTGTTTGGGATCCTTTGGAGAGGATGGTGGCGGGATCGGAGGGAGGGGAATGGGCGCGTATGTCGTTGTCGTTGTTGTCGTCGTGACCACCCTGCACGCGTAGACACTGAGCAACGATAACCTCAGCTTGGAACATACCACTCACGTTGTTGTGTTCACGGACGGTGCGAGGTAGAGCGAAGGACGAGGATTGGCGGACATGGTGGCAGAGGAAGAGAGTGCGCCCCCCGCGCAGCTCCAAGCTCGGGCAGTTGGACGTGAAGCGATGAGACGGGCGCTTAGAAGCGCGTCTCTTGCTGTGCCACAGCGGAGTTTGTATTCCCCAAGTGCCAATCACGATCTTTGGACTCCGCGCCGCGCTTTGTATGTCGACCATGGCAGTCGGCGTATCTACGCACAACAACCGATTTAATCACATCCTCCCAGCACGTTTGACTGACGAGTTCATCGAGCAAGGCGGGAAATTGCCTGTCTGAAATTTGGACGCCTCACCAATTGCTCCGGCAGTGATTGACACAAGCCTTAGTCAGTGATCGAGCACGCTGCACACTGCATGGATGGTACCACATCGGTAGCCTTGGGGGTCGGGCCACCTCTGCCGCCATCCGTCATAACAGTGGGCGACGCGGAATCAGGGTACGCCCTCATCATATACCACTATGGACTATCCCGACCGGCTCAAACTGCTTCATGTCAACTGAGAGTATAGTCGAGGTGCAACCACGGCAATCAATGGCACTGGGAATGCATTGCACGCGCATTACTGAGTGCGTCTGTTATGCTAGTCATGGCTAATGGCCATCCGATAGCACCTTCAAAAATGCGATGAACCAGTAATTGAACAATAGGTCTACCGTATTACCGGCTGTCTACCCAATTCTCTCGACGATGATCTAGGCAACCCGGATGCAATCCAACGCTGGGTTCAACGGTCCTCCGATCGTCCTGCCTGAAGGTTTTGCAATGAGGGCTCTATGTCGATTGCCTCAGCCGCATTTACATCGTCAAGGTAACAACCCAGACGGATGGAGAGGCGTAAAGCAACCCGTCTCTTCGTTCCCACAGTCCACCCTGATGATATCCCAGCTCCCAGGGACTACCTCTGCCCGCTCATGAGGCACATCATCCTCCACATTTGTTGGATGACAATGACGATGGCAGCGGTTTGGAAGGTACATTTGACTCAGCAGCATCATGACTGCTGTCGGTACTTTCACCGACTGCCGGAGCTGGTCGGCTCTGCGGGTATCGCCGCACATGTCGATGTCGGAACGGGCAACAAGAGTTTGGACGAACCTCCGTCGTCGAAGACACGTAACCCCGTGAGCATTCAACTTGGCCACCTGCCTAATCTGTCGCTCACTCACCCAGGCACTTCTCCCACACGCACACTCGTAACCGATCACGGTCGATCCGGTGGCCACCACAACTCGCCTTCTCCGCGTGCTATTGGCGAGCGAATGCTGATAACGGCCCGCACGGCACCGCCGAACTATTGTGGTTGGCCACACTCAACGATCGCGAAGGCACTGGCAGATCCCGCACCCCAGCCCTGAACGAGAGTAGACTGCGCCATGGGTGCATGGCCACCGCGGTGCCGTTTTTGTCCCACCTTCGTGCGGATTGCCGTCGCCGTCTTACGCTTTGGCGGTGTCGCACTCGGGCGCATACAAGACCCCTCCCCTCGGTGCCTGCTTCTCCTTTGATTTGGCTATCGGGAGCGCACGCAAGGTAGTTCATCTACCCCTTACGCCTCACTCGCTCCTCGCTAGTTTTCTCGGCTTGCTACCGACCCCACATGCCGCGCCGAGATCTGGCCACGGTCTGGTCGAGTATGCCAACGTTCACAACGTTCACTTCGACAAATTCAACGTCAACGTTGCACGGGAGCGGGAGATCCGTTGTGTGGGACGGATAGGAGTTGCTGCTGTCCATGCTTGTCGACGCACCTCAAGAAGGCTTCATCATGTCAATACTGGACGGTGTGCCATGTTCATGCATATCTATCACGCCCTTCCTTACATACGTTCTACGTGCTACAGGCACTTGACGTCCGATTGCTATGACCAGCCCGTTTGTTCTCATGCGAGTATATCCCCTGTGCCTGGTGTTAACCGTCATAATAGTTCATAATGCTTCCGGCATGATTGGCTCAATTCATGTATGCTCTCTATACCTGTGGAATTAGTTCTTTCCCTGTGGGGGGTTGGACAGACTACCTGCACCGAGGATTCCGCATCTTATGGCGAAGCAGATGACACGCCGTCCTCTGCCCTGTTGTCTTCAACGACGGTATGCGAGGCACAGAGTCAAACCTTGGTCTGAAGTACCAGGCACACGGAGTATCCCGTAGTGCACCAACACGCTGCGCTTAGCGGCCTGCTATTCTCGACAGTCGGCACCCCGACATGCCGCGCACATACTGCGTAACAGACGGGTAACGTCCAATAATAACCGAGCGGGGGAGGCTAGACGCAGGGCCACGCGTAGATCATCGTCCACCGGGAGATCAGCCGTATCGGACAGCGCGCAAGCCTCGACACGCTCCGCGAGCCCCGGAAAACTCCCAGCTGGCGACTCGACTCCATCTCGATTGGCTGGCGCCCTCCCGCAGCGGGAAGCACCACGAACGACGGTATGCCCGCGAACGCCGCCGCGGTTCGCAGGGAGGCGCATGGCGTGCTCGACCCGGCCCAGCTGGCTTTGCGAAAATAGCAAGCGTCGCGGTGGGGAACGCGCAGGCCGCCCGTCCGACTCCTGCGACCCTGGGAGGTGCGGTCGCACCACCGGCCCCTCAGGAGGGACGGGAATTCTGGGGAGAACGCACCGCCTCGTCGCTTCGCTCGGGACTACTGCGATATCGTGGCGCGCGATGCGCCCCCGCTGCTTGAGGCTCCGAGTGACGTGCCGCACCCATGCGGGCATGGGACTTTGGCGCAACGAGGTGAGGAATCGCTAGCCATTGTTGGCGTGCTAGCGCGGTTCCGTCTGGACGTGTGCCCATGGATGCCTGAGCGCGTTCGGGTACTCCCAGCATGCGTGAAAATTGCCAGCATCTCCTGTAGTGACCAATTTTTTCAGTTGTGACATGTTGTGTGTAGTTAAAAAAACTCACAGCAATCCCTCTGATACACGAAAAGAAACGCATCGAATGCATTATTGGCGAGCGGGAACACGCACCACCATTCTTCCAGGAACAACTGGGATTCGTGGTCCAGCTGGTGTGAATTAGGTACGAAATTGAAGAAAAAGCAGAACAACTGACGGTGTGCATTGTTTGCCGCAAACGTCCCTTCTGGCCCCTTCTTCGGCAAGCTAGTAATTGTGAACGCAGGCTTAGTGCCGCCGTCGGTCTCGCGGCTGGCCGTCCGTCCACCACCCTCGTACCTCGCGGCGCTGAGATCTCCCCATCTGCTGAAGGTTCCCGCCCCGGATCCGGCCGCTGCGCGAGCAATCAGGAGGAGCTCGCGCCCGCCCCCATTACGACATTGCTCCGCTGCACATCGCCCATGCGGGTCCGGGCGGACGTCGAAGGGAACGTCGCACCTGGGGATGAGAACCGCGCCCGTCAAGGACATGCGTGACATTGCCGTATATACCTTCTGCGCTGACACGGTCGACACCGCACGCGGAGATAGACGACGTGGCGACCAGGGGCTTCCGGGCATGTCTTTGACTGTTCGAAGTTCACCGGGGGCACGCTAGTACGCAGAGAGCCGCGCTCCATGATGGCGGACCCGCGCGGTCGATGGAGGAGTCTATGGGAGACGTGCCCCGGGGGTGCGTCATGTTCGAGGTAGATCGAGAAATTCCGATCGTATCGCCCCAGGAACTGGGAACAAGTAATCGGTATCGCAATGGTTGCAAATCGCCCTGTGAGAAGGTGCCGAGGGATGGGCGTACCATTCCCTGGCCCGACGTTCGTTCATCTTGCGTCGAGGATTGCCGGGGGGGGGGGGGGGGCTGAGGCTAGAGCGTCGGCTCGACAACATAGACTGCCACCCGGCGATTCTCGTCGAATTTGTGGTCGGAGAAACAAGAAGGTCTCCACCTTGCTGGTCCGTCCAGATTGGCGGCGTATTTTCACTTGCGGGAGTCCCCCCCCCCCCCCCCCCCCCCCCCCCGTCCACGAAAAAATCGCTCGACGTCGACGTCATCTTGCGACAGCCCAACCTACACAGCAGGGTGCAGCGGTGGGAGCCATCCACGGTTCTCCATTCATAGCCTCGAGGAGGAGCTGAAGTCAGGCATCAGCGCATACCATATGGCGCAGACGATCCTGAGAACACGCGACCCACGTTTTCGGAGAAGGCGGCGCGAGCATGTGGTGCGCGCAACCGACCGGTCACTGGACCTCTTATCTTCCTGTCCCAACCACATCATCCTGCTCATGCAGCAAGGGAAGTGCAGGAAGAAGACAGTCATCGACGTCGGGCGCGTCTCCACGCTCAATGGCGACGGTGGACGAGGTAGTCGCGCGCTCAGGGCATGATAGACACTCTTGCACAACCACGTTTTCGAACTTTCTGAGATCTGATGGATGGGTCCCTGTCCGGTGGTGAGATACGAGGAGGGTTTTCTGTGTGCATCGGACCCGTCGACAACGGCGTCGCGGGTAAGCTCTTGTCATATACGGAGCAAACCGTACAGACACCGCAACCGATCGGCTCACCCGGTACCTAGTCCGTGCTAGTCCACCGCCCCGCTAAGCGATATTGAGTCGACCCTGAACAACGATGATCCCACTCGGTCAGTCGTCCGTGTCGCGCGACCTGTGTCGTCATCCCGGAGGGGTGGCGTGCCATTGCGAGCGGTCAATACGCTGTCGGACGGGAACATGGCGCACGGGAGTAAGGTACTCACGCTCTAGTAGTCATGAGAGACGCCTTGCAGCATGCGAACTCGACGACTTCATATGCGCTGGCACGGGACACAGTCTCTCGCCCGGTCGCGGCCGCGCTAAGAGTCGTGCACGAATGTCAGACGGATCCACAACAGTACTTGCAGACGGCTGTGCAGCCACTGCCATAAGCGCCCTCGGACCGCATCAGCGGCACTAGTGATTCCCCCGATTAGGCAGGTATGCAAGAACGAGAGGGTGCTCTGTGCAAGACAGCGTGCTACCGGATCCAACGTACTCAACGACAGCGCTTATCAGAGCACGTCGAGCATTACGTCGAGCGTTACGAGAGCCCGCGCGATTCGTGACAGTGCAGCCCTTCCGCAGAGATATATTGACGGCCTTTCCCGATGCGACACGCAGCCGTGGGTAGTTATCGCGGGATTTTTCCGCGCGCTGGCAGAGCTGCTCCCACCCGCAGAACAATGCGCGTGTGCGCGAGCGCTCGCCCCATGACCCGCAGACGCGCCTTCGCGGGGCATACGCCTGTACGTCCAGCGGGCGAAGCCCGTCTGCGTGGCCCTTGGCGAGGACGCCGCCGTTCTCTGCTGATCCTCGCGGGCCCTGGGGACAGACGACCCGCCCCTGCGTCAGCAGAGGGAGGAAGGCGCACCGGAGATTCTTCCCCCGGGAGGCATCCCCGCACGAGCGTCCCAAGTGCATTCCGAGGCGGAGGCGTGCGCGGGAGACGCACGCCAGCCGCGGTCGCGGGGACGACTGCTCCGCCGCCGCATCGCACCCACGTCCGTCTGCCAGTGCGAGTGCGAGTGTGCCGCCCCCGCAGGCTTCTGGGGCGCCTGCGAGGCGCGCGCGCGCGTCGCGTACCTCGCGGGCTCCACCACCAGGCACGGGGCGCAGGCGGCGTGCGCACTCGCCCTCGACGCGCGGGCAGGCGCCCTCGGGGGCTTTTGTACCTTGTTTGCGGTCGGCCGTCTTCCTTACGTACCTCCCCGTCCCAAGCAGCCTCCCGGGGGTCGGGACGCGCCTCAAGAACAGTGGTGGCGGTGCACCCGGCTCGCGTACGTGGCCACTCGCGCCGTGTGTGAATCCCCCTGGGGCCGGGGCGAGCTGCGATGCGACGCTGCGCCCTGGGGCGTGCGGTGCGCCGCTTTCCGGCAGGTGCGCTTTCCAAGCAGCACGTCGGCGGAGGACCCTGCGCCCGCGTTCGCGTTCGCACTGGAGGGGTGGTATGTGTGCTTCGCAATGCAGTCGCCATCTCTTGTTTACCTGAGCGCACTGGACGGACGGTCTGATGCACGGCCGCGTTCTCCGGTCGGCCATCATGCGCATTTGTCAGTACGAGCGCCGCCGGCGTCGGGTTCGCACTTCGGGGCACTAGTACAAGCTGAGAGAGAGCTGGTGCGGGAAGCACTTACGGCGGCGGTGCGTACATTGCCTCGATATGGCGCGCAGCCACGCATCCGCCGGGGCCGCTGCGGCGGAGGCGGTAGCACGAGGCTCGCGGCCGCCCCCCACAGCCCGGCATTCAAACGCGTTCAAACCCCGAGAGGCGGGCGAGAGTTGCAAGAACGCGTCCTCCATCTTTTCCAAGAGCTCCAGGGATGCTGCGGCTAGCGCGTCGTACGTACGTCGTGATGACCGCAGCACCGAGTTCTCGTCCGGGTGCGGTGCGCTACTCGTTGAAGGCCCCAAGCTCTCGCTACCCCCGTCGGCGGACACGCGCAGCTGTAGGAATGACGCACCGCCTTCCCGCGCCCGTCAGAATTCGGCGGGAGGGAGGGACGCATCGAATTGCACCAAGGCGGACACCCGAAGCGGGCGCGCGGCTCCCGCGACCATCGTCCGCCCCATCAGCGCACACGGTACACCTTCCTGATCGATCCACGCTCACTGTGAGCATGACTGTTGACACTCGCCGCCTTGGCGCCCGTACCGCTCACCAGTCACTGCCTAGGACCCTTCCCAGTTCGCACTTCGCAGCGGGCTGCGCCTGTATGGCCCGGCGGGCGCGTGCGTTCCGGCGAGCAGGCGCATCGTCTTTTGCGGGCGAGGCCCGCGCGGCTTCGCGCGCAAGAACGGCGCGCCGTGACCGCAGCCTGTCGGACGGTGTGCCCGCGGAGGCTAACAAGCACCCAAAACGAGGGGGGACATTACGGCGACCGCGCTGCGCGCCGCCGAGAAGGCGACGCCGCGCATGCTCGCAGCTCGAGGTCGGGCCCCGGCCGCCCAAAGAGGCGTGCGCAGGTAGAGGATCCGAGGGCTAAGCGCGGCGTAGGACGCCGGGTGGCTGCCCGAGATGGGCTCCTGGGGGGCAACGGGGGCTCGCGGGATGACGTCGCGTAGGGAATGCGCCGCCCGGCAGGGCGCACTTACGACAAGCATGGGCCCACAGATTGGCGACGGAGCCTAAGCCCCGCGGACCAGATGGATAGCCTATGTGGCACGGGGACGCAGGGCGGATGCAGTCTCCGCCGCCTCGCGCCCTCCGTGGTGCGCGTCGCCACCACACACACACACACATCACACACACGAGACTTTGGGGCATCCAGTGGTTGCGCTGTCCAGTACGCTCTGCGCTGAGCTGGGGACGCAGTTAGGCTTCGAGGCGCGTACGGCCTTTGCGGGCACGCATGTAATCCGCCTTCTCCACCGCCTCGTGTGTCGTGCGCGGCTGCCGTAAGTGCTTCCACGAAGAGCAGGAGAGCAAGGTGTCGAATGGAGGCGTCGTGCGCCACTCCACAATGTGTGGCATGCCTCGAGGACGTACATGACGCAGCGAGCGAGCCGTGCAGAGGCGGCACCGAGCGCGCCGCCCTGACGACCGGAGATGAAGGACGCGCATCCACAACGCGAAGAGGACGGCTGGGCATGCACCGCCGTCTTCGGGGGCCCACAACGTTACCAGCGCGATTCTGGTCCCGTTCTGGGCACCCGAACCGGGTGGTGCACTGTATTCGTGGGAACCCGCACCTGGGGAGATGAGATACGCGAGCGCCCGCATGTATTTCTAGGCGGTATGAGGAGCACAGGCGGGGAGCGGAAAACGCGGCCGCGGGTAGGTGCGAAGACGAAGCGGGACGCTCATTGCGGCCGACAGGCACGCCAACACCGACGACGCTGCAGCGAGCAGGGCGGGGCCGAGAGCAGGCCGCTGGAAGGGCGCTCAAAATACACAGAAGGGCGGCTGACGCTTTGCGGGCAATGGGGCGCGAGCACGGGTTGGAGGAGTGAGGCGCGGAGGCACTTGGTTCCTGGACGGCCGAGTCACCACTGTAAGCATCCGGGGGCCTGGGAGATCTAGGCGACGTGCCGAGCGCTGCCAATAACGGACCCAGAATGCCGCCGCGGCGTCGAAGGCGGGTGTCGTGTTTCGAGAATAGCGTGGGCCAGCATGGGGGACAACCGAGGGCACTGTCTACGAAACCTCGTTGAGGTATCGAATTGGTTCGGCCTGCCCGGGACGACGGGACGATCCGGTGGTTTCCGAAGAGAGTGCGTGCGAGGGGTTTGTACTCTTGCGGGGGAGTGGTCCATGTCTGTCGCGGCTAGTAAGGTTGGCGGGGCGTGTGCTGAGCTTGCAAGGGACGACAGGGCGTGTAGGTACATTTTTACGCGGGTACCCATCCTGTGGGGCAATGGTTAGAGTTGTGGGGGTGCGTATCGTTATGCGTCCTAACGAGTGCGCCTAGTAAGAGGTCCGCATGCACAGCGAGCCTAGAGGCATGTAAATCATATGAGGCGTGAGTCGGATCCTGAAAGTCCCGGAGAGTGGCACGCTGCGCAAGATTTGTTTCCGCGGAACGTCATTGCGAGACATAAAGTGGTTAGATAGATTGAACTCGGCGAACGTGCCCAGCTTGATGCAGTGCATAAGAGTTGCAGATCCCGTTCGTGCATTGGTACCCCTGAAGCGGACGGGCAATCCGGAGGAAAGCCGCCACAATTACGACGGAATGGCCGTTGCGCAGTAGTGGTGTGGTGGGTGGGCTTTTTGGATCAGATACGCGTGGCCGGTGGATGATAGACATGGGAAAGAGAGCGGTGAGAAACGAGGGTGCGGGGGCGACGTTGGGTCGCGCAGAAGGGAATGCCGAGGGTGGGCTACGAGAAGGTTCGTCAATAGACCGTGCCAGATTGACGTGAAGACAGAGAGCAGGGAATGAAACGCGAAAAGAGGAAAGGGTCGTGTACGGCAGGACAGAAAGACGCGGGTGGGAGTTGAAGCGGGAGGATGAGAGTGGATGGCCTGAAAGTGGAGATGGTGAAGTGTGTCTGTTGGAGTGCACAGGAGGAGAGTACGTACGCGCGACGCAATCGCGATAGAGATGGAAGGAGAGGGCGGCGGACGTCTGATCCACATTGGCCAGAAGGTCCGGGCTGGAAGAGGGGGTACGGTGAGAGCTGCGGAGAGGGCACAGCGCGGCGAGCTGGAAGAGTGTGCTGGTTTCTGCGCAGAACACTGCGAGAACTCGCACGGTACGCGCCGGGAGCGTCCCAAAGCGGGACCGAGGCAGGACCCGGAGAGTCGGGTGCGTCACCGACCGTGTACGCCGAGCGAGACGATCGCGCAGAGGGCGGGCGGTGGCGTCGTGCTAAGAATGCGGGGCTGCGGGGTCAGTGCCGGCGGGAGAGGCAGACGGGCGGGCGTTGTTGGAGAGAGTGTGACCTCGGGGGCGCCCCTGTGGCGGGCCGGGGCGCGCCGGGGTAAGCGCACAGCGGGGATTGGCCGAGGGCTCAGTCAGCACGGGGGGATCAGCCCGGCGTCTGGGCAAACGGTCAGTCCGGGCTCGCGAGCTGGGCTGGGAGAGGGGCAGCTGCTCTTCGCCGCACGTTGGCTGCCCCGCCCTCCTCTCTCTCCAGCCGCCTCCATCTCCCTCTTCGACCGCGAGCTGCCTCACGCGAGCCTCGTTTCCCACCCCCGGAGCGGCGGTCGCCATTTCCCATAACGCGATACGTATTCGTCCACCCCGCGCTGCCTGATTGACCGTGGCGCGGCTGCTCAATCGAAATCTCGTCAAGTCCTGAATCGGCTTTCTCTTCTCAACTCTCCCATCTCTCCTACTCCCCCGTCTCCTCCCGTTCCCAGCCCTCACAAACCCTCCCGTTCCGTTCTTTCGGCCGCGGTTCCACGTGAGCTGCTACTCCCTTTCGCGAAAAGAAACACGTACGTTCTATTAAGCTACCCTCCGCTCCTCTCTGTCCCGCCCGCCCAAAGTCAGTCCCCCCATGCCCCCTCCCTCTCCATCACTCTCCCTCATGCCTCATTCTCCGATGGCTTACCAGGACTACTTTCTCTCTCACCCACAGCTTGCCCACCAACACCCTCCCAACTCCTACTCGTCCCAGGCCATCACTCTCCACCACCCGCACGAGCACTCAATGGCCCATCAAATGCATCAGCAGCCCCCCTCGCCCCCAATCCCAATCGACCCGACTTTGGCCTTGTACCAGCCCCAGTACTACGGCTACCAGCAGCATCAGCAGCATCAGCCCATGCCCCCGCCCCACCTCACTCTCTCCGCCAGCCTTTCCTCACCCTCCTCGCACGGCTCCGAGACCGTTGGCACCCCCCCAAACGACACCATCTCCTTCAGCTCGAATGCAAACGGCAAGCGCCCCGCGTCCTCGAACAGTGTCTCGACCGACAGCCGTAAACGACCGCGTCAAGACGAGGATGGCGACCCGCAAAGTCCTGCAACTGAGAGGGGGGATGAGCCCAAGGCCAAGCCGACTCGTGGCTCACGGTACGCCAATCAATTCAAGCTCCCGAACGTGATCCTTACGCGTTCGCAGCGCGTGCACCGTCTGCCGACGGCTCAAGATGAAGTGCGTCGGCGCGGAGAACGGCCCCCCTTGCAAGCGATGCCAAACGGGAGGTCACGAATGTATATTCGAGGAGTCAAACCGCGGAAAACGCTCCACAAAGTAGGCTTCTCATGGTCCCGTCGTGAATCCTGAGTATTGATGGCTGTTCCCAGAAAACACGAGATTCTAACGCGGTCTTTGCGGAAGATGGAACGGACCCTTGACACTGTCCTCCGCTCGCTTGGAAACCCGAGTCTCGCGTCGGGAATGCTCTCTCGATCGCCCTCGCCATCCTTGCAGACGCAGAATACCCAAGCTCTCCTTAACTCGCCCTCACCACCCCCCTCACCTGAGCGTCGGCATCACCATGCGTCGTCGACCGCCCCACCAACATCACCGAAGATGCACTCTCTTCCTGACAACTCGTTGAATCCTTTGGGGCTGCTTGCCGAGGCAAGTTTGGCTAACCGACGCGCGCAAGCAGCCGCAAAGACTACCACCGCCGCCGAGATGTCCGCCGACCAAACCAAACTCGGTGTTGCGAGCGACGTCTACTTCAAGCCTGGTCAGTTTTGGGACTCGCGCTATTTGGGTTGCAGAGCCCCGCACTTACCAACACCTGACGACTAGGTCCTATGACGATCCTTCCACTTCGGCGGCTCTACATCGAGCGGCAGGTGCAGCCAGAGATGCTGAGCTTTGTCAGCACCGAAGAGGTTGTTGCTCTGTTCAAAATGTAAGGTTCCGTTGTTTTGCGGTACAAAAACCGGCTGTCGTTCACGAGCTAAATGGGCTAACTGCGGACGCTGTAGCTACTTTGATCATATGAATGTAAGGTCGAGGCATTGGCCCCGAGTAATCCCCCGACTTATTCATGACCGCAGGTACACTCCCCCCTTCTAGACCCTGAGTTCCACACGCCGTCGCTGGTGTGTTCTCGGTCGCCGTTCCTGCTGACCTCCAGTGCGTTTTTTTTACTTGACACGCCACAACATTGCCTGATTTGTGGGGTAGTCTGCGCTGTGGCCTCCCGATTTTACGACGCACGCCCCGATCTCCATCCCAAACTATCCGATCTCGCGCGCAGGCTGGCCTTCCAGGTTCCGGCTCGCGGATACAAGTCGGTGGAGATTGTGCAAGGGTATCTCATCAATACCTTGTGGGGCTGCGGCCCTGTGCAACGGTATGAACAGGACCAGACATGGATGCTCCTCGGCATGGCCATCAGGTACGCTGTTCACCCTACCACGCTTGCGCTGTCGTCCAGCCTCGGTCCCATAACGGGGCGGCGACGATCCGTGTCTGTTCTCCTCTTTTGTAGCTCAATTCGCCGGAGTGCACACGCGCGGATCGCCGCATCGGTCCCTTTCTCCCCACACACGACGCTGACATCACCTGGTGCAGGATGGCGACGGACCTGAACTTGCACCGCCGGTCGACGGCCGTCAGTCCTGACACGCCTGAGGGGCGCGCACGGGATCGTGAGGTCCACAACCGAGAGCGGACATGGATCCTGTGTTTCTGTCTCGACCGCTCCTTTAGCGCACAGATGGGCAAGCCGTATTCGATCAAAGAAGAGTGCGTGCCTCCCCGTCGCTTTCGGGCCCTGTGGGCCGCGCCGTGCGGGTGCTGACCGGGCTCTCCCTTCTCTTCTCTTCCCTGATCGGTGTTGCCGGCGTGACATGTGCCATCTCTGCCGTGCGTGCGGCGTGCACCGGACGGATATGATCGCGGACGACAGTTTCATGATTCGCAATGCGTCGCAGTGGGCACGCTCGCCGACAGCGATCTCCTCGGACAGCGCGCTCGCGGGATATGCGGTACGTGCTCCCGGCGCAGGCGTGGACCCACAATCGCCGAGGCTGATCTGGCGGCTGCGCCGGCCCTGCAGGACCTACAACGCATATTGACGCGCAGCCTCGACCTGCTCTATTCGGGCACGACGAACTCGTCCGGACTGCAGGTCGACTGTGACTTTTTGCTCGTCATCAAGACGATGGAGACGCAGCTGCTCGCGTGGCACCACGAATGGCTCACCGTGCGGAGTGTCGGCCTAGGTCTGTCCTCTCCGCCTTCTCTGTCGCATCTACCCTCCCTGAAACGCGACCTTGTTGCGCTTGACGTAAAAGCAGGCGAGAACGACCACGTGCGGGAGTACCGGAGGCTGATCGCGAACTTCTACTTCCACTACGCGATGCTCACCATTAACGCGTTCGGGCTGCAGAACGCGCTCGAGCGGTCCGCGGTCGACATTGGCCACTTCTTCGCGCGCTGCCACTCGTCTGCGGTGAGCTGCGCGCTCCTGCTCCGCGACGAGATGGGCCCGCATGGGTACCTGAAGTACGCGCCGGACTCGCACTTCGTCATGGGCTCGTACGCGGTGCTCTCCCTGCTCAAGGTTCGACCCGGAATTGTCGACAGATGTGACAGTTTGCTGACGGCTGCATGCAGCTCATTCGGCCCGAGTTCCAAGCGTTTTTGGACCACGAGCAGAAGACGGTCGCTATTGTGAACGATGTGGCGAACGTGTTCGAGGAGGTCGCTGTCGGCCCGTTGCACACGCCCGCGCTGTACAGCGGTTTCCTGCGCGCCCTTATTAGCGCGCGGACCGACCCGAACGCGAACGCCGCGGCAGGCCAGGACCCACAACACCAGGCGCAGGCGAACGGGGAGAACGGCGCTCCGCACGACAGCCAGGCGGCCGCCGCGGGCGGCTCGCACCCCTTTACGAACGGTCATGTGCACGGGCACGCGAACGGCGGTGGCGCGGGCGCGACGGACCTGCTGGAGAGCTTCGCGTACAGCGGCGAGATGGGGCCCGTGGCGGACATGTCCACGTTCCCGCCAACGATGGCGCCCGCGCCGCACGGGATGGACATGGGGAACGTGCTCTCGATGGACAGCATTCTCAGCGCGGACTTCTGGGACAGCGTGCTCGTGCCCGGTGAGTTGCGGTCACCCCCTCTCCCGTTCCCCGTTGGATTCGGATTGCGAAAGTACGCGGCGCTGACTGTGCATGCTGGCGGATAGGCTCGTCGCACTCGCTCGAGAGCCTCAGCGGGGGCTTCGTGTACGGCGCGGGCGGGAGCGGGCTGATCACGCCCCGGATGTGGATGTCGCCGCTGCCGTCGGGCGCGACGACGCCCGCGCGTGCGGGTGGGGATCACCACCACCATCAGGCCCAGGCCCACCACCAGCACCACCAGCTCCAGGACGGCGCGCAGCCGCAACAGGTGACCGGGGACCTCGGCCTCGACGTCGCGTTCGGCGGCGCGCAGGGGCAGACCGCGGAGGTTGGCGTGAGCGCATGAACGCCGTCGCTCTGCTGTTCCCTGCGCGGTCGTAAGCTTCGCGGCGTCACCGTGGGTGGCGTGTTTTAGAGTACTGTCCCGGTAGGCTGCATGCGTCGAGTTCGTGCTAGGTTGAGTCTGTGCTTTGATAAGTTAGTACTGTACGTCGTCGCATTGCATGGTCGCTGCTCTCCATCCCGCCCTCACTGTTCTGTGCTCCTCCCTCTTGATCCTGATATCCCAGTGCTCCCCTCCCTCGTGCTCTCCTCCTGGGCATTATATACTCACATGGTGGTTCTTGTAATCCTGATCCGACCTCCTCCCCTTTGTATGTCTCATGATCGTCGTACAGTGTATGTTATAGTATGTCTTTTTGCGGACGAGGTCCTGTGAGCTGGTTGTACACAATCTCGTAGCAAGCCACATCCTGTCCTCGCGCGGCGCGACGCAGCCGCAGGCTCGGGACGACGCCGCGCGCGAGGACGTGTAGGGCGCTGTAGGTGCTTGTGGGCCCCCGCTTGCGCACGCACGCACGCGCGGCAGCATAGCTTGACGTCGTGCGCGGCGCTGGGAAGGCGAAGAGGGAGCCGAGCGGCGACCCGGGAGCAGTGCGCGCACCCACAACGCCGCGCGTTCCCGCGCTCGGGACTGGATGGAAAGCACGGGCGACGGGGCGCGTGACGGAGCCGCGCGGCGCCTTGATGCGCCCTCGCGACGCGCGACGGCGACGGCGACGGCGACGGCGACGGCGACGGCGACTGCGATCGACACCGGGCGGACCGTCCACGCGACGTGCGACCGGCTCCGGCATAGGCGGACGACGTTCGGCACCGCGCGGCACCGCGCTTGCGGCAGGCCGTTCTTCAGCGCCCTCCGAGCTGCCGTCTACGCACCGGGAGGTTTCCGAGGAGCAGCGGTCGGTCGTCCCCGACAGCCACACCATAGGACGGGGAGCAATGTGCGTGCTGGTTGTGTGTGTCCGCGGGTGTGCGCCAGTGTGGGCGCGGGCGCTGCACAGCTCCTGCACAGCGATCGCCCGCCTGTGGTACGATCGTGCTGTCCGAAGCTGGGAGTCGGACGAACTTGACAGAATAACAAATACCGACAGAGTTTTCACGCTCACTCGCCGTTGCGGTGCTCGACGCGCGCCCTTTCACCCGACGATGTTCCATGCGCTCCGATCGGTCGACAACCGAGGCCGCTGTGAGAGACTCGCGCGCACCCGAGTCGAGGACGGGTCCGAGTATGTACTTATCGCGTAGACGACGGACGACGATTGTATGTGCTTCAAACCTTGACTCACGCGATCGGTGCCTGTTCTGAGCGCTGACGGCTGCTGATGGCTGCATGCTTGATGGGACGACCGTCCTGCGAGGGCTAGACAGGCCCGAAGGAGGTCCGACTTTCGAGCACAAAAGGCTGAAGGTCGCGAGGAAGACCGGGTCCTCTCTTCCCCTCACCGGCCTCCGCTCTCGCACTACTCTTGCCCTCCCGGCGCGCTCGGCACCAGCTTCCATCGCTCGTTCAAACACACTCGTTTCCTTGTGAAGAATCCAAGAATCATGAGAGCTGTTCCTGCTAGCACGCTTGCTTTCCTTGCTGTGTTCCAGGCATCTTGTAAGTGTCGCAGTTTTTGGTGGCCGCTCAAAAACCTGGCCTTTGACCGATTCCGCACGAAACAGTGGCCGCCGCACAGACATCGCTTTATATCCCGGGCTTCGACCCCCAGGCTATCACCGCCGACGTTGAGGGCGTCGATGCTCAAGGCCGCACGACCTGGCGTATCGGGCCTGGCGTAACGAGCGGCACTTACGATGATGCCGCCGGTATCATTGGTTCTGGTACGTCCGCCACAGGCTGTGTAGCCGAGAACACGTTCTGACCTCTCCCGTCTCGTCCAGCGACTCTTGTCGCGGATGCGACCGAAGCCCACCTCGTCTGGCAAAACAGCCTCGCAGGCATGTCTCTCTCCGAGGATTGCGCTATCAACAACGGCGTCGGCGTGTGTACCGCCGTGGCCTCCGTCACCGGGGCCACGGAGATCGTCACGGCCGTCGCGACGGAGACCGCGATCGCCTTCGAAGTGCAGGCAGGTGCAGGCACGGGCGGCGCTGCTTCCAGCGGTGCTGTTACCACCGAGGGCGCTGCATCTCAGCAGGCCTCCGGCGGTAGTGCCGCTACGTCTTCGCGCCCGACCGCGGGGACGGGCAGCGCCAGCAGCGCGGGGGCTGCCGCAACTGGTAGTGACTCAACCTCGGTTCCCGCTTTGAACCCGACGAGCACGCAGAACAACGGGGTTGGGAAGAGTGAGTCGTCGACGGTGTTGTCGTTGGGCGTTGTTGGCTTGATTGCTACTTTCTTGCTCTAAGGGTACTGGCTGTGGTGTAAAAGGATTCCGGTTCCAGCTTTGCCGTGTTGTCTCACTTTGGGTCTAATTTCATCCCATCATATGGTTCTTTAGCGTTCCGTCTGCACCACCGCATGCGTTCGTTGTTGAAGCTGAAGCACAAGGTACTTGAAGTCAGTGCAAAGAGAGTGTGACATGAATGTGACCAAGCGCGTCGGAATGATGGCTGAGCGCGTTTGACACGCGCCGGCTGGTAAGAATGTGATCCCGCGGTCGCCAATTCGCGCCGCTCTTGCCTTCCCTGCGCTCATCCTCTCTCCCTCTCCACATTGCTTGCTTACTTGTACACTTCCCTCGTCGACGTATCATCTTCGCACACTCGATTTACGACCTCTGCTGCTAGCTCAACGTCGCCCTCGCCAACTCCGACATCCCCAGAGGAGGCATACGACCATTCAGCACCCCCCTACACGCATGCCTGACGAGCCGGGGAACACCAAGTCCTCCGAGAACGCGCATCCCCGACGTGCCGCCGCTCGAAAAGCGGCCAAATTAGCCGCGGAGCAGCTCGAGAGTTCACCCATCCCGTCCGACGCCGAGAACGGTGCCAGAGTCTCCTTCCGAGGGGAGCCCTCCACGCCTCGGAGCAGTGTGACCAAGTTCACCTATGGTGGAAAACGCAAGTACATGCAGTCTCCCTTGAAGTCAAGCCCCTCGTCCCGCGCTGGCCCCTCTGAGATGCGTCCACGGTCCAAGTCCCTGATTGAGGAGAGTCCCGGAAAGCAGAAGAACGGCTCGGGACGCGGTCGCGGGTCGTCTCACAGGCGCGAGGGACGCCAGACGAAGAGGACGCGTACAAGGTCGTTCCCTCGTTCTTCCTCCGTAGAGAACGACTCCGAGCACTTCTCCGACCCTGAGAACACCCATGATGGCCCGCGCGCGAAGGAGGCGTTGCAAACACAGACTAAGGCGCCCTCTACGACCGACAACCCTGATGAAACTGCTGCTGGTCACCATGCGACTGATAAACACAGCAAGAAACGGCCTTTATCGTCATCGTCCATGTCCTCATATAACGATGGCAGCCTCCTCAATCCATCATTCTCGCCCGAAGCCACGCGGTCCGGTGGCGCGCGTCCCATGCCGGTTCTCGCACCCCGCCTGGCTCGCCAATTCATGCGTTCGAAGACACTCTCGGGATTGACTTTGGATTCCCCCAACAAGCCGGACTTGAAACCCGCCAAGTCATTTGACGACCTACTCCTCCTTGACTCGACAGACGAAGAGAGTTTCGACGAGCTGGATGTGGGGAATTTCGGCTGGGTCAGCATCGACCTTCAGGGCAACCTCGCTGACGCTGACGAAGACGGCGACACGCTGTGGTGGCCGGCGAAGGTAGCACTCGATCTCCGTATCATTCTCTTCATCGCTCACACGCTCCATATTTGTCAGGTCACATTCCCAAGGCCATGCATGCGCGTCTTGCTAATCGGGAACCCACCGGGGGACGAGGTCTCGGGGCAGCGCCAGTTGGACATCCCCGAGCCGACCCCGTCCAACGTATGCTCCTTGCTGCAGAACGGTCGCATACGCTTCACCGACACAGACTATAGACCGTCCCACCATTCTGTACAGTCCCCGCGGAAGAGGCGCAAGCTTGACCTTGACGAAGCGTGGCGCGAAGCACGCGACCTCATGGTGGAGGCGGACTCGGCACGGAACGAGGGCCGGCCCTTCAGTCTGTCCGCGGCGAAGGCGGGGCAGGCGTCCTCGTCTGCAGTTAAGCGGACGATTGAGCCTTTTCCCTCGCTCGCACCCAGTAAAACCAAAGCGAAAGGCAAGGGCAAAGGTAAAGGCAAGAGCGTCGACCTCTTACACATCGACCTCGATGCCGGCTTGTCGGAGTCCAGACCAGAGCCATCGTGGCGTCCACCCGGGCCCGACCCGCTGCTTGACATCCCTGGGGAGCTCGTGCTCGCGAGGGACAGCAAGGCGCGGATGCAGTACTGGCCAGCGAAGTTGCTCGAGTACATCCCGCCGCAGAATCCGCGGCATAAGCCGAAGTACAAGACCCTCTTCTTTGACGGGACTATCAAGTCCATTGATCCAGAGTGGTTCTGGACAACGGCAGACATAGAGTTCTCCACGTGCAAGGTATGTTTGCCTTACATGCTATGTTAGATATGTCATTCCGGTCCCTGACGTGCGGCTGATAGCTCGGCGAGTCCACTGGGAATTACGGACTGGACAGCGACGTGGACTCTTCCGACGACGAGGATGAGGATTTTAACTGTCCGTTCGCCGCAGAAGGCGACACGAAGCTCCGGGCACCTAGCCCGCTGTCCTCTCTCCCAGCTCCACCCCCAGAGGAGTTTGAGTACGACCTAACGATGTCCGAGCAGTTCGCGTACGTCAAGCCCGTGCTCGCCGCAGTCATCGACGGGAAATACGGCCCAGCGAGGCACCGACACGAGGACTTCATGCGCGGCGCAGGCGCTCGTCGGAAGATCCTGGATGAGGTCCCAGTCCGCGGGAGCCTGAGCGCGCGGGACAAGGAGGAGGTCGCGTACCTTGTCCGCTCGTGGGCGCGCCGCAGGGAGCGGCGCCGGGAAATGGGCCTGGACGTGGAGTATCCATCGGACAAGCTCTACCCGTGCCCCGGCGGCGAGGTCGGGCATGCTAATGGACGTGTAAGTCCCGCAGCGTTTTCGTCTGCGTTTTGTCGGGGCCTGGTCGGCGTGCCACATTTTGCGAGGCTCATGCGGATGATGTGCGCAGGATGAGGATGGGGTGAATAACGATGGGCACGAACAAGGGGACGACGACAAAGACGACGCCCGCAGTGCGCAATCGGCCGCTTCGGACGTGTCTGGTGGTGACACCGAGGTGCGAAGTCTCTTGTGTTGTCGTGCTGTTAGACGGGTCTGAACTTTTGATCCTTTTGTGTGCATTCGTGTTACTGCGTGTTACAGCCGTTAGCTCCCTTTGATACGGAGCCCCCACCGTCATCGTTTGCGGCGACCGAAATTGAAACAGATGTCAGTAGCATCGCACCTGTACCACGCCTTCTTCATGCACAGGTGTTCACGCGTGCTGTTTTAGGAGGACGAGCGAGATAAGAGCGATGTTTTCGCTGCCCTGAGGTGTGATGAGGACGTGAGTAGCGGCGGTATTCTGTGCATTCGGCGCTGACCGCGATCTGCAGGACTCCGATCCAGTGTATGAAAAGTCTGCCACTTTCACGGCCGAGAATCCCACAAGTTACGGGGTGCGTCCTCTTGCCTCTCTGCCGGCAGGGTTCCGCTCAATGATGTGCAGGATGCGCGCCCACATAACGGGTCGGCGGCACCAATTGTTGCTGCTGCCGGGGGGTCAGAACGCACCGCTGATGAAACCTTGCGGGCTCCTCCTCGGACCACGTTCCACGACCTGGACGCCGTCGAAAAAATAACGGTTCGTTCTCGGCCTCACTCGCACGGGTGGGCTCGCTCGCTGACCGGGGTCCGTGGGCAGTATTGCAACAACGTCCTGCTGCAGGAGGCCGTGCTGCAGCTTCTCCTGTGGCGCACGGGCCAGCGGAAGGCGCTCGGGCTTCTCGCGCCGGAAGAGGAGGAGCGGCTGCACCGCGTCGCGGAGGAGGAAGGCGCGAAGACGAGCTGGGTGCACGAGATCATCTTCATGCGGCAGGCTGCGGAGAACACCATGCTCCCCTCCTTCAAGGACAAGGACAAGGGCGAGGGCAAGGCGAGCGAGGGCGCACCCACCGGGCGGACGCGCGCCCGCCGCGGGGTGGGGGTGTGACCCTGCGAGCCCCGAGATCGCGCGCATTGCATGCGCACGCCTTCGCGCTGCCGTACGCGGAGGTGTTCGGCAACTTACCTCGTTGCTACCTGGGGGAGAAGCACTCGATGTCAGCGGTGGGGTCACTGGGGTGGGTGTTTGTACGGTCTATACTACGGTAGGGCGCGCCGTCGGGCGCGGCCCGTTACTGCTATCTGATACGCCTTTGACACGGTGGCGCTCTTGCGTGCCCGGACGCGTGCGGTTGCTGAGCGCTGTATGGACGAGAAGCAGGCGTGCGCCTCCGGCGCCGGAATTTGATGGCTAGAAAGAGTATACGAGAGTCGCCTCGCCGGCGCAGTCAAGCGCACTGAACCAATCGTAGTAACGTACTTCAACTTTGTCCACAGCGCGCTCCCTCGATCATTGCACGCGCCGGGCGCGCGAACGCGGCGCACGCATCTCGCCATGCGCCCAGGGCCCCCACCTCCAATATACCCATACCCAGACAGGACGCGGACCCTCCGGAGCAGGACGCGCAGACCATCAGGCTCGCAGCGGTGCACGACAGCTTCGGGAAGCACGGGCGCGCGGTCTGTCGCGTCCAATGTCCACGCCCACCGCCTCCGGATCCCGCAGACGCGCGGTCTGTCGGGATCGGGATGGGACGTGCGCACGGTGGGCCCTCGCAGCCGCGGCCCACGAGAGGATGGGTGTCTGGGAGCGGTTCACACGTCCGCCCACGCTCGACGTGGGCTGCACGCCGCTTCGGGCTTCTCGAGCATATGGCCCCAGCGCGGGCCCGCGACGGCGCTGACAGAGCCGCGGTAATGAGTGCTGCAGGGGAGCGTCGAGCACGGCTCGCCCCGGCAGCGGGTGCGGGTGCGCCCTGGTCGCCATGCAGCCAGCCCCAGCTCGTCCGTGCGAGAACAGCGATTATGACCGTGGGCTCGCCCAGTGTGCTTCGTGCTTCTGGCTCCGAGCGATGGGAGCTGGAGCCTGGCGCGCGCATACTGCGTGTGGCATGCGCCCGCGTGCGGGATTGAGGTGGTATGCAGAGCGTTGGTGGAAGAATGTGGAAATTTAGCGGTCGTTGTGCGAATCCAATTAGTAGACATAAGGCATACACTACATGGTGGCATGTCCCAACAACAGTCCGTGGCAATAACTATAGGGGGCGGGGGGTACGGCAACAGACGCGGCAAGCGCAGCTTGGTATCATTCCTCGTGGTAGGGGGACGTCGGCGAGTGCAACCCGCTGCTCAGCGACCGGGAGATGACCTGGCGCGGGGCGAGCGAGGACAGGTTGATGTGGGAGTTGTTACGGGAGCGTGACAATAACGAGGACACGCTGCCGTTAGAGACAACGCTCCCGTCTTGTAGGCGGGGTGATCCTGGCACGAACGAGGTCGCCGTGCCGTTCGACGCATCGAGCCCGCCCGGCGTCTTCGGAATGGGGTAGGAAAATGAGCGCAGCGGGGAGACGCGTGCGGGCGAGTATTGCGCGGACCGTCCGGAGGGTTCCCGGCTGATGACGAGCGGTGGTGGTCGCGAAGCACGCAGCCCAAGGGTGGATGATAGACGTCTGAGCGGCGGTAGGAAGGATAGACGAGACGCGGATGGGGACCATGGCGGTGAAGGAGGTGGTCCGCCGGTCAAGGACTGCCCTTCTTCCATCATGTATCCTTCCGCGAGGTATGCACGATCCCGCTTATTGATGAAGCGGCGGACGGTGCTTCGTATGCGATGTCGCATCCGATATAGCAGCATGGTGCAGAACGCAGCGGCGAACAGGTAGAACACAAAGCCGACTGGCGAGAAGCCAAGCGAATGTCGTGTTAGCGAGGCTGGCAGGTGATGCGATATCTTGTCTTCGACGGCGTCCCAGTTGAGGAATGGTGGGCGGATGGGCTGCACAGGTGACGTTGAGATGTCGGGAATATCAGCCAGGGGGTCCACGATGGGAGGGGACGACGCGGACGCGGGCTTGACCTCGCTGCTCGCCTCCAGTACCATCTTCCCAAGCGTCCAGCTGATGGCGATGTCTCCAACCGTGTCCATCGACTGGAAGGTGGGCCGCCCAAGGCCCTTGTTCTGTGCCTGGGCCACCACCTTGTCTCCGTCGGTAGTTGCATTTCCGCCAGTGTCGACAATACGCGGCATGCCGATGCCCTCGTGCAGGACGTTGACAATCCACGCGGCTTTAAAACATTGCATCTGCAGTCGGGGAATCTCCACATCCAGGCCCCACTTTCCCGTGTCTACGACAACCCCACCCTCCTCGACCTCGCCGTCTCCTCCTAGGTGGCCCTGTTTCCGTGCGTCTTCGTGCTCTGTGAGGATCCGCGTCCAGTTTTGTGAGCAGTAGTCGGACGCCGCCCGCTCGTACTGAACAAAGTCGTACACCCCTCCGAGGCCAAAGGTCTGGTCCGTGGAATACCAGTACTCCGAAACGCCGATGAATTTCGACGCGGTGAAGTCGATCGCGGGGACATACACCCCATTAAAGAGGCAGTGTGAGTCCGGACACGGCGCGTCCTTGTTCAAGAGCGGTAGCGTCTTTTGCAGACACTGCTCGAAAGACCCGGTTCCTACAAACGTGTGCGCCGCCTTAGAGTGTGCAGAGGCCGAATCAGATTGGACTGGGGTGTTGATGATTGTGAGGTCTTTGGGAAGACAGGGGTCGTCGATGTGCTCCTCTCCTAACGTCGAAGAGGTGCGCGCAGACTCATAGTCGTTGATGAGTTTTCCAACGTAGCGTTCCCGCGCTTGGTTCGTTCCATAGCCCAGCCATGTTGTCACAAATACTTTATGGCGAATGTCGTGTCCATCCAGAAGACGTAGCCTGACGTCCATGAGATTTTGCGCCTGCTCCTGCTCTTTCTTGCTCGGCTCAAACGCGATTTGCGTGGACGCGCCGCCCATGTCCAGGAAGCCGTAGGTCTCGCGCTCCTCGTCGGACCCTTTGAAGCCGTCCATAAGGTAGTTGACCGCTATCCAGCCGTACAGGCCTTCCTCTTCGCCCGTGATGATACGGACGCTGGAGCCGCATGGTCCGGCGGGCGAGGGGTCGTCTATCCGGAAATTCGAGTGATATTTCAGGAAATGGCAAGTGGCTTGCAAGACTTCGGCTTGCTTCTCTGGCACAAGTAGACGCATGCCAGCGGTCGCCAGTAGAAACAGTGGTGTCTCGGGTTGCAGAGACGGAGGGATGTGCGTCCTGGCATGCTCAAGCAAGGGTCTGAGGTACGCGCCGATACCCTCGACATCATCCGCGAAGGAAGAGAGACCTGGGCGTGTGTGAACACAACCTCGATGATCTCAAGACGCGCTGCAGCCAGACTTACCGGGCTCTACCTTCAAAGACCATTCCTCCCCGTTCTCGGTGCCCTTGCCTACTTCCGGCAGGACGTGCAGGGCATCACCTCCGTGTTCTTGACGCACGGTCCGCGCATCTTTCCAGCTGTATATCTGCAGACGGGAGCCCGAGGAACCTGCGTCTATGACAACTCCGAAGCGGCGAGAGGCTAGCCAGGGGTCGACGACAGTAGGCGGAGGCATGAACGAGCATCAGCAGGCGGAATGACTACACGGACACGCAGAGTAAAAGCACGAGAGGCCAGGGAGACGAGAGGAGCGTCGTGGAGGTCGTGAGCGATGGTCGTGGTGTGGTTGACGGTTGTGGGCTTGATTGGATGGAGGAAAAGCTGATGGCGCATATCCCGCGCAGCGCAATGGCTGGGGCTCCCGTCGGCGCGCTTTCTCCGCCGCGGTGGCTGCAATTTCTCGACCGCGCGGGGCTCTTCCGCACAAACGTTCACCTCACCTCTTCAGCCTCAGCTCCAGTCTCGCTCACCCATCGAATCAGCTGGAATACAAGGAACGAACACTACAGATTGTCTAGCCGAGAGCGTGTTTCGTAGACCGTGACCGAAGATGGTGCAGAGGACAAAAACAGAAGGTAATATGCATTGCTCTGCCCCATGCCGTACGCGAACCTGACGGGGTGCAGGCCCTTCACAGGCCGAGCAGTTGCTACGGGTGACGTCTGGAATCGCAGCCGAACTCATCAAAGCGCACGATGCGGGACAGACCGTTTCCTTGAACGAGCTGCGGGCGAAGATGAGCAAGAAACATGGCTTTGGCGGCGTTCCGCGGTTGGTGGACATCATCAGTGCAATTCCGGATGACTACAAGAAAGCGCTGTTGCCAAAGCTGAAGGCACGTCCCATCCGGACAGCAAGCGGGGTACGTCTATCAACTATGCAGCAGGGGGACATGCTCACAGATGCATGAAGATTGCAGTGGTAGCGGTGATGTGCAAACCTCACAGGTGTCCACATATTGCAATGACGGGCAACATTTGCGTGTCAGTAGGTTCAGACATTGCACGCCGAGCTGGATACTCATCTGGTGTCCAGGTACTGTCCAGGAGGTCCCGACTCCGATTTTGACTACAGCACTCAGAGTTACACCGGATACGAGCCAACCAGCATGCGCGCAATCCGAGCACGATATGACCCCTACGAGCAGACGCGAGGGCGAGTGGAGCAACTCAAGAGTCTCGGACACAACGTGGACAAAGTACGTCGCCGCCGGCTTGCACTCCCCAGATTGCCACCGACGTCCTATCGATCAGGTCGAGTTCATCATCATGGGAGGCACGTTCATGAGCATGCCGGAAGAGTATAGGAATGCGTTCATTGCGCAGCTGCATAACGCATTGTCTGGCTACACCGGGCTGGATGTGGATGAGGCCGTTCGGTAGGTACCATCTGTCAGTCTGCTCGCATCGTTATAAATTTACCGCGCCAGGTATTCGGAGCTGAGCAAGTCGAAGGCGATCGGCATCACGATAGAAACTCGACCAGACTATTGCCTGCGGCCTCACCTCAGGTCAATCCCACTTCTATGCATTGCTGCCGGCGGTGCTGACGGCCAGGTCAGTCAGATGTTAAGGTACGGCTGTACCCGCCTAGAGATCGGCGTACAGTCCGTGTACGAAGACGTCGCGCGTGATACAAACCGTGGTCACACCGTCCGCGCCGTGTCCGAGTCCTTCCACTTGGCCAAGGACGCGGGGTTCAAGGTCGTCGCACACATGATGCCAGATTTGCCCAACGTCGGCGTGGAGCGCGATCTCGAACAGTTCAAGGAGTACTTCGAGAACCCGGCGTTCCGCAGCGATGGCCTGAAGATTTACCCCACGTTGGTAATCCGCGGGACAGGCCTCTACGAGCTCTGGCGAACAGGGCGGTACAAGAACTACACGCCCAACGTGCTCGTTGACGTAGTCGCTCGGATTCTCGCCCTCGTTCCCCCATGGACACGCGTGTACCGAGTGCAAAGGTACAGCCGAGCGCTTCTGTTCGCCTGCCCGCCCGAAGCAGCAGCCCTAACGCCGTCGCCAGAGACATTCCCCTGCCGCTGGTCTCGAGCGGGTGCGAGAACTCGGGCAACCTGCGTGAGCTCGCGCTGAACCGGATGAAGGACTTCGGTGCGGAGTGCCGAGATGTGCGCTTCCGCGAAGTGGGCGTACGTCGCGCCGTTTCCCCCGCCTTCGGAGCGTGCTTGTTTGCTTACCATCTTGCCATCGACCCCGTCCCCGTCGAACACTATCCCGCGAACCGCGCGGCGCGTGCGCGTGCGTGTGCGTGTGCAGATCCACGAGATACACCACAAGGTCCGCCCGGAGTCCGTTGAGCTCCTCCGGCGGGACTACGCCGCGAACGGCGGCTGGGAGACGTTCCTCTCATATGAGGACCCGGAGCGGGACATCCTCATCGGCCTGCTCCGCCTGCGCAAGTGCTCGGACGAGGGCACGTTCCGGCCGGAGCTGGTGCGGCGGGAGGAGGGTGGGTGCAGCATCGTCAGAGAGCTGCATGTGTACGGCACGGCCGTGCCTGTACACGGACGCGACCCTACCAAATTCCAGCACCAGGTACGGACTGCTCATGTCCGCGGAACGGACGGATTCTCACCGCTTTTTCTTTTCGCAGGGCTTCGGCACTCTGCTGATGGAGGAGGCAGAGAGGATCGCCCGCGAGGAGCATGGGAGCGTGAAGCTCGCCGTCATCTCAGGTACGTCTTGTGCCTCTTTCACCTGCTCTTTGTGGTCTTTGAACTTACCGCCTGCTCCACGTAGGCGTCGGCACACGAGACTACTACCGCCGGCTGGGTTATGAACTGGATGGGCCTTACATGAGCAAGTCACTGCTGTAAAGTAAAGTATACATCGATCACTGTAGTATTACATGTCCTTTTCCTATTGTATCAGTCCCACACACAGTGTACCGCTATGTACCAGCAACTCATGATGAGCCCGGATCATTCTGGTCACCGTCGCCCAAGATAAATGTTTGGAAATTCGGGAACACGAGCTCCTCCTCGACCGTTTTGCGGATCACGTCCTGGATGAACCGCTCGACCCGGGTGACGTTCTTTAGCACATGCTTGTCCGCCTGGCCGATCTCGCTTTCGATGTCGATGGTGGGCAGCAGCCGCTGGCCGATCGGGAGCGGCTTCCCCGCGCGCGTGCCCGTACCCGAGCCCACTCCACCCTCAAGCCCCGTTCCAGGCCCGACGCCGACGTCGTCGTCGACCTCGGTCGGCGTCCCGCCGGAGGAGGGTGTGCCGCGCTTCGGGCGCTCGCAGCCGCCGCCGAGCGGCCCGTACGGGTCGAGGTCGTCGACGATGCACAAGTGCACGCGGCGGCGCGCGCCCTCGTACGCGACGACGACCTCGCCCGTGAAGAGCAGGCCGGTGACGGAGAGCTTGATCGGGAGCGCCATGAACATCGGCGAGGGGTAGTTGATGAGCAGCGCCGTCGTGAGCGTGAGCCGCAGGTTCGCGTGCCAGGTGATGTGCAGGTGCAGTTGGAGGTTTGGGTGCGGCGCCGGCTGCGGCGCGCGCGCCCCCGCGTCCGCCGAGGAGGCGGCGCCGGGGGAGGGCGGCGCGGGCGCATCGGACGCGGCGTCGGCCTGGGAGAGCGCGTCGGCGAGCCGCGCGGGCTCGCGGCGCGCGGCGGACACCGCGGACATGGCGGAGAGGTAGAGTGACGGCGAAGGGTACGACGGGCGGAGGTCGGCGAGGCTCGTGATCGCGGGGCTCCAGATGTCGCGGGGCGAGCGCAGGAACGGCGTCGGGTGGAACGGGTCCATGTGCATGGCCGGGCCCACGCCCATCCCGTACCGGACGTGCGGGGGCAAGAGATGGTACGCGGGCCCGTCCTCGACGCCCTTGCCGCGCACGGCCTTGCGCGACACCCACTCGAAGTCGTCGTCGGACAGCTCCGCGGCGGGGACTGTCGCTCCAGCCGCCGCTGCGCCCGCGCCCGTGCACACGCCGTCCCCGTCCTCGTCCTCTTCGTCGTCCTCAAGGAAGTCGCGATAGATGTCGCGCATGTCGACGAGCTCGACATCAGGCGCGTTCGAGCCAAAGTCGAAGGAGGTGACCTCAATAGGGCCGATGAAGGACGGCCGGGAGGTGCTGGCGAGCTGCCGGTTGATGAGGTCGACAAGGTTGTCCGCCAGAGACGAGTCAAGTCTGCTCCATTCGAGGTCGATGGACATTTCACGCGAGACAGAAAGCGATAGGTGGTATGGTCATGTACAGGCCGATGCAGGAAGCGCAGTGTGGCAAGAACACAGATCCGAAGCGCCCGTGATGCGTCGTTCGCCAGTGGCTTTGGCGACTTCCATCAAGCCACACTAACTCGCTTTCGATGGACATGTTCCCAGCACAATTGCAAGGCAGATTACAGCGAAGCCAAATATTGTAAATACTCTAGGTCTCATGTTATCCTATGTTGAGAATAGGGTCTGAGCAAACACGGAGCGAACGTCGTGCGCGGGGCACCAGAATAGTTGAGCTAGTAGATCTCATCATCCACGAAACGCGCTGTCTACGGCAAAAGTGTCGGGGGTATATCATATGGAAGGTCGTGAGCTAGGCTGATCGTATACTAGGCGTGGCTATTGCCACCGTCCGCTGCTCTGCGATGCGGCGTGCGGGGGAGGGTACGGCGGGGTGGGAATAGGGGAGGGCGTCCGGGAGGGGAAGGGCGATCCGTACGGAGCGTTCAGGTAGCGCGAAGTGTCCAACGTCTGGCTGAAGTAGCCCTCGCCCTCGGGCTTGTCCGTACTCGTCATGCCTAGCGCAGAGGCGAACGCTCGCGGGCTGCCAAAGGGTGATGCCTTTTTCTTTTCCGAGGGGAACTGGCCGAGGATGGGTGCGTCGGGGCTGACCGGAGTGCCCGGGAAAGACGGCGGCTGGGACTTGCTACCAGGGAGCACGTTCGTGATGGCGACGAGTTCCTTGCCCGGGGGCTGGTTGTACATCCACGTAGCGACGAGCACGATGGTAGAGCCGATGACGAACGACGGGGTGAGGCGGAAACCGAAAAGTGCAACCGAGGCAAGGAAAGAGAGTACGATTGAAAGACTTGTCGCGAAACCTTTGAGGATGTTGTCCGAATACTTGATGACGATGGCCGTAATCAGCCCGCCCAGCACCTGGATGCTAACCGTCGCCCACGCCCAACCGCCAAAGTTCCGCAGCATGTTGGCCCAGATCCCACCACGGGCAGGGTGATAGGTCTCGAAGAAAAGAGGGAAGATGGCCGGGAGGAGGGAAAATAATGATAGCTGGACGTTGCGAACCCAGAGATCCGCTTTCGAGTTTTTGAGAACCATCTCGAAGTACACGCCTGCGAGGCCGGATGTGAAGCACGCCGCCGTAACCGCGCCAAAGCCCTTGAGCGGACTCATGATGTGGATATGGAGCGGAGCCGAGTCGTGTGCACTTCCTACGGGTGTGTTGGCAGGAACCTGTCGGGTGCTAACCGTCTGGAGCTGGACGATAGCAACACCGATGGCCAGGAAGAAGAGGGAGATCCACTTGGACGACGAGAGCTTTTTCCGGAGGAGCGCGACGGAAAATGCAGCGGTGGTGAGGATCTTCATCTGGTAGGTGACCTGGAACGTCGCAACCGGGAGGTTGCTGATGGCGACGAACTGGAGGGAGTTCTGCACGACGTAAAGCAGAGCGGGGATCGACAGCTTCCAGCAGTCCGGGCTGAAAACCTCGCGGCAGACCCTCCGGAGCGCGAAAAACCAGCCTGCGAAGCCGAACCCGGACGCGTCCGACGCGTATGCGACCCGGAGGAACGCGATGACGAAGGATATTGAACCCTTGAGCAATTCGTTCAGGAGGACAGCCGTGGCAGGCGAATATGACTGCGCGGCAGGCGCAGACACCCTGGATTGATGCATGACGATTGACAGCGCTGCATTTTGCACCGCGAGTGTAACCAGGCTGAAAAAGGCTATGAAGAAGAGAAGGCAGAGAAGCAGATAGACACGTACGAGACGTATTTCAACGGCAAGCCACACACAGTTGGACCACTATCCGAGCTGACAGCACTCGCCGACGCTGAGGTCGGTGACGGCAGGGGGGAGGTCGTGGTGATAGGTGGCAGGACGGGTGGAATACGGGGACTTGAGCGCGCCGACTGGGGTCTCGCGGCGGGCGGATCGTCGAGCGAGACGGCAGAGGAGGTGCGGACCGTCGGGTACGGTCGATGGTATACGTCTGGCGAGGACGGCGCCGACATGCCGAGGGCAGAAGCTCTGCGCGGTAGGGTTGAGCGGGCGTCCATCGGTATGTGCGAGTCTCGAGGGATTGCGGACTGCTTGCCTAGCCAGCTACGCCGAGAGCCGCAGAGGACAGCGAGGGCAGCGTCGGGGCAGACAGCTGCGCGCGTGGGGAGTTCGTGGTCGTCGTGGACGGTGGAGGAGGAAGCGAACGACGGACAACCGACGCCCGCTCACATCCCCGAACCAGCACTCGGACCCCTCGACCAGCGCTACTCGCCCGCGGCCTCGGCTCGCACCATTCGATCCCTCCGCCCGCGACTCGCGCCTCGCGAGCTCCACTCCGCAGCGTCGCTTCGAGCGTGCATCGTGCTCGCCTCCGTCAGCGTCGCTGAGCACCGCGGCCGTCTCAGTCACTACAGCACATCCGCATCCAGCTCCGACACGTCTCATATATTACGCGCACAAACACACAGAACGCTAGTACAACACCGATCCAAACCCAACCCACGGCGGCCAGGCTCGAGCACCGCGAAAATCTGCAGCAGGCACGGTCAGAACAGCTCGCGAAACAGTCCGATGATACCGGCGGGAGCCTCAGCCTCGCCTTTCACTCTCCATCCACACCCTACGCGAGTAATTTTTGTTGGACTGACCAACTGTTGCGGAACCATGCCAGGCCCATGCGCAGAACCGCATGAGTCCGAGGCTCACACATGTGGGTGCGTTATGTTACCAGGTTTTTCGTCATAGGCTCCCACGGCCCATCGAGAAACGAGACACAGATGACTCACAGAACATATATTGCCGCAACCCAAGTACATGTAGGCTACAGAGGAATGTGGATGATCCCCAGGTGATCCTGCGTCCTCGCCTCTCAACCAGAGGGAGAAGCAATCAGCAAAGATTGTTTTTGAGACATCCAGCTTGCTCTTCGACGTTTGTCTGGACCGTCCAACCCACGGAGAAGCGACGCCGGTGAGGGCAAGCAAAGGACAGGACAGCAATTTGACGTCGGTGGTTTTGTTTGGCTTCCGGCGCGCGGACGCGTCCTTCTTATACACCGCGGCTGCCTTTCGAGCGCCGATCAGACCGTTCCAAGTCCGCTCCCGTCCGAGCTCTGCAGGCGCTTCGCACAGCGGGCTTGCCAGTGCCAGTCTTCATGGCTACACCGCCGTCCTCTCAGTTCGCTGCTCTCTTGCGGCGGTCAAAGTTCGCGTCCTACGACCCCCACATTGGGCAGGTGTACACCACCTACGATGGCTATGCTGCGCGTGGCAACTTCGGCCTGAAGCGGCCCCTCGCCCTCCGCCGGAGGAATGCCCACATCACCGTCCAGGCAGTCGATTCCCGGGAGCAGCAGACGGTATGGCGGAGCGCGGAGCCGCAGAACAGGTGGATCAGAATGTGGGACGAGACGGGGGCTACGCCGACGTACATCGACAGCAAGAGCCCTTGGCTGGTCAGGCTGGGACGTTTGGGCGAAATCACAAACTCGGTGGACTCAGAGCTGGTACCGCAGAAAAAGAAGGTGACGGCGAGGACAGGCGTGGAGTCACAAGAGGCACTGGAGGAGGAGGAGGAGGAGGAGGAGGAGGAGGAGGAGGAGGAGGAGCTGAAGCGGAGCACGGCGACGCGCAATCTCGAGGCCATGTCGGACGAGCAGTTCGATTGGTACCTCCGTCGTATCCGGGAGCTGCGTCCAGCGTTCCGCGAATACCTCAAGAAGTACGGCAAGCTGCCTCAGGGCGTCGACGCGGACTCTGCGAGCCAAGACACGTCGCTGTTCATGCGCTCGCTCAACGCTCCAGACAGCGAGTTCAGGAGCTTCCTCGAGCACAGGGCCTACATCGACTATCACACCCCTCGGCCGCGCTACATCGAGCAACAGCCCGACCGCTACGGCGGCCTGACGTACGCTCGCTCGCCCCCGCTGCAAACCCGGCTCTTGCACAAGCCGCACCTCGGTCGCGTCATTAGCGTCAATGTAGCCGACAAAACCGCGGTTGTGTCGACCGCGGGTATGACCTCCACGGTCCCAGCGGGCAAGCACGGAGACACCCTCCCCGCCGTATCCACCTTCCGGTTCACCAGCGTTACACTGCACGATGCCCCGCACACCGTCGGCGAGCGTCCGGAAGGCTTGGGAGGAGTGAAGATACACACCCTGGTGGCCATCGACTCGGATGCGGAGCGGCAGAAGAAACCCAACCCCTACCGACCGGGCTCGAAGGAGTACATCGCCCATTCCGAAGCGTTCACTCCTCATACGGGCATGACCCAACCCCCGCCTGCTCCCAAAGCGCAGTCCAACATGGATTCCAAGGACAAGCTCGCTCCAGGCGCGCTGCTAAAATCCCTGAAAAGCATCCAGGGAGGTGCGGGCTGGGGGTAGTTGGATAGAGCACGTCGCCTACAGTACATGTCTGAGACCTTATAATTCCACTTGTCGCCTCAATGCTTCAGTTACATCCGCATTTGCGTCGCTTAACGCCTTCTCCGCCTGGCTGCGTGTGACTTCGAACTCCCTGACCTGTAAGGTGGGCGTAGAGTCATTGGGTGAACTGAGATCAATGTCCATAGGATGTCAATACTTACAATGAGGTCGATGTCTTCCACCTTGTGGGGGCTGGGAGGAACTTTTGCAGGCTTTGGGTATGGTTTATCGAGGTTAAGGGCACGGCAACCCTCTTCTAGCTTGCCTTTCGAGTAGGAGTGGCCGTCCAAGAACTGTCCGAGCAAGAACAGTGAGCACTGCCTGACATGACGCTGGGTCGAGCTACACGAGCCGCACATTCACGATGACTTCTGGTTCCGGCCGACCGTTGCTTCGTAAACTCGACATGTTATTAGTGGTTCCGAGTGAAGCAGCAGTACTGAGCAGTAGGCGGAGCGTAAGTCGCTGGCCTCGCGGTGCGGTGGTGCCTCGAAGTTGTCCGCGATCGCTTGTAGACCACGTGAGAGATAACCATGTGGCTTCCACGTGGGGAGATCACAATCCCGACTAAGCAGGCTATGAAGGACTTGTGCTCGTTCTGGTCGTTTCTCAATTACCACCTCTCTTGCTCTTGCACTCTCATCATCATGGACACGTTCGAAAACTTTCAGTACGACTCTGCCTCGTCTTACGGCGGGATGGGTGTTGTAGACGACACCTCTTCTGTCTACACTGCAACCACCACTAGCCAGAGTCGCGTTCCGGACCTGGAAAGCCTCTCTATTACGGACGATCGCTCGTTCACCTCCTCGCCAAATGGACACTCGCACGAAAACCACAGTCACACCGCGAGCCGCGCCTCCATAGACGAGGATTTTGACGCGGTTCTGGACGACCTGAAGGACGAGAGCCAGGTTGATTTGCCGCCGCACGCCTGCAGGTGAGTCAAGCCCCGGAGCCGGTTCGGTTTCCCGCTGACCATTTCCGCGCCACAGCTACTGCGGCATCCACTCGCCCGCGTCGGTGGTGAAGTGCCTCATCTGCTCAAAATGGTTCTGCAACTCCAGGGGGAACACATCCGCGTCCCACATCGTGAACCATCTCGTCCGCGCGAAGCACAAGGAGGTCATCCTGCACAGCGAGAGCCCTCTCGGAGAGACCATCCCAGAGTGCTACAACTGCGGCAGCAAGAATGTCTTCATGCTTGGTTTCATCCCCGCCAAGAGCGATACGGTCGTGGTCCTGCTCTGCCGGTGCGTCCCCTCACGCATGTTCCTTTCCGCCTACGGTAGTGCTGACAGTTTGCCACGTTTATAGACAGCCGTGTGCTGCCGTCTCCAAAGATATTTCATGGAACCCTGCGCTCTGGGCGCCTCTCATCGACGACCGATCGTTCCTATCCTGGCTCGTGAAGCCGCCGAGCGAGCAGGAGCAGCTCCGGTCCCGTCAGATTTCCTTCCAGCAGATCAACCGCCTGGAAGACCTGTGGCGGGAGAACGCAAACGCCACCCTGGACGACCTGGAGAAGCCCGGGGTGGACGACGAGCCGCAGCCGGTCATCCTCCGCTACGAAGACGCCTACCAGTACCAGAACATCTTTGGCCCGCTCGTTAAGATAGAAGCTGACTACGACAAGCGTTTGAAGGAGTCGCAGACACAGACAGATATCACGGTCCGCTGGGATCTCGGTCTGAACCAAAAGCGCGTCGCTTGGTTCTGCCTGCCAAAGCTCGAGAGCGGAGAAGTGCGGCTCGCGGTCGGCGACGAGCTTCGCCTGAAATATAACGGTACCCTTCACAAGCCTTGGGAAGGCGATGGGCATGTCATCAAGATTCCAAACAGTAGGTGGTATTTTGGTGCATATATGGAACGGTTGCTTACTATATGCGCGTTCAGACGTCTCCGACGAAATTGGCCTCGAGCTGAGACGCTCGGAAGGTGTCCCCACGGATGTCACGCACGGTTATATCGCCGATTTTGTATGGAAGTCGACCAGCTTTGACCGCATGCAGCTGGCGATGAAAACTTTCGCGGTGGATGAGAAGAGTGTCAGCGGTTACATCGTGAGTGTATCTAACATCCCTGTCCTACGAGCACTGCTCACGGCCGCACTGCAGTATCACAAACTCCTCGGACACGAGCTGGAGCCGCAGGTCCTCAGAACCCAGATGCCCAAGCGGTTCTCCGCCCCCGGCCTGCCCGAGCTGAATCACTCGCAGATGTTTGCCGTCAAGAGCGTCCTGCAGAAGCCCCTGAGCCTGATCCAAGGTCCGCCCGGGACGGGGAAGACTGTGACATCGGCTTCCATCGTCTATCATCTCGCCAAGATGAACCCGGGACAAGTACTCGTCTGTGCGCCTTCGAACGTCGCCGTTGACCAGCTGACGGAAAAGATCCATGCGACCGGGCTGAAGGTCGTGCGGCTGAGCGCCAAGTCGCGTGAGGCTCTGGACTCGTCTGTCTCGTTCTTGACGCTGCATCAGCAAGTGGCGAACAACACGACGCACGTCGAACTCCAGAAGCTCATCCAGCTCAAGAACGAGCAGGGTGAACTGAGCTCGAACGATGAGCGCAAGTACAAGGCGCTCATCCGTCAGTGCGAGAAGGAAATTCTCGGCGCTGCGGATGTCATCTGTTGCACTTGTGTCGGCGCCGGGGATCCCCGCCTTAGCAAGCTGAAATTCAGGACCGTGCTCATTGATGAGGCGACGCAAGCAGCCGAGCCAGGTGGGTGTTCTTCCCGCGAGACGGGGCGGTGCACTGACTTTTGACGGCAGAATGTATGATACCGCTAGTGCTCGGTTGCAAGCAGGTGGTACTTGTCGGCGACCATCAGGCGAGTACAGCGAGCACAAGGTCTGCACGCCACACTGACAAGATTATGATCAGCAACTTGGGCCAGTCATCATGAACAAGAAAGCCGCGCGCGCTGGATTGACGCAGTCCTTGTTCGAAAGGCTGGTCGTCCTTGGCAACCGCCCCATCCGTCTGCAAGTACAATACCGCATGCACCCGTGCCTGTCCGAATTCCCGTCGAACATGTTCTACGAAGGCACCTTGCAGAACGGCGTCACTGCCCCGAGCGCCTCAGGAAGAACGTTGACTTCCCGTGGCCCGTGCCGGACACCCCCATGTTCTTCTATCAGAACCTGGGCCAAGAGGAGATCTCATCAAGCGGGACCTCGTTCCTGAACCGGTGAGTTCGCGGTCACGGTTCATTATGCGTTACGTACTCGCGGCGACGGAGCTGACGACCGGAGCTAGGACCGAGGCGTCTAACGTAGAGAAGATCGTCACCAAGTTCTTCAAGTCGGGCGTCGTGCCGAGCCAGATCGGGGTCATCACCCCGTACGAGGGACAGCGATCGTACATCGTGAACTACATGCAATTCAACGGTTCCCTCAAGAAGGACCTGTACAAGGAGATCGAAGTTGCGAGCGTTGACGCCTTCCAGGGCCGGGAGAAGGACTACATCATTCTGAGCTGCGTCCGGAGCAACGAGCATCAGGGCATCGGCTTCTTGAACGATCCTAGACGCATGAACGTCGCTCTCACCCGTGCGAAGTACGGTGTGGTGATACTCGGGAACCCCAAGGTTCTCAGCAAGGTGAGATCGCATCAGCGTTAAGTCCGGTGGCAGACATTCTCGAGACTGACTGACGTGACAACAGCACCCGCTCTGGCACTATCTCCTGACGCACTACAAGGAGAAGAACTGCCTCGTCGAGGGGCCGCTGAGCAACCTCCAGCCTAGCATGATACAGTTCAGCAAGCCGCGGCGCACGCTCGTCAAGGCCATGGATCAATTCCGTCGACATGAAACCAGCGCAAGGGATTACCTCGGCAACGGCGGAGTGATAGGCGATGGTACGTCCGAGTGCCACCTGGTCCCTTGCCTGACGTCAACTCACATCAACTTCATCTAGCTCGGAGATCCGGGACTCCCAGCCGCTTCGATGCGAGTTTCTACCGCACCCACGATGCGCTGGGATACATACCGTCCGATGCCCAGTCCCTGCGCTCGCAGGCAACGTACTCGTCCGGCCTTCCCATGTTTGCAGCGGCCGGTCCGTTTGGTTCGGGCCTGCAACGCCAGAATGGCGCGAAACGCGGCACGTATGGGAGCTACGCAAGCTCTATCATCTCGCAGGACGCTGGGCCCGCAAGCACCGACACCTCGAGCGTCGTGGGTAGTGCGGTCGGCGCATCGGATCGCCCTGGGAGCATGGCCTACTCCCAATCTGATAGATTGCAGCGCCGCTCCTCGTTCTCCTCGACCGCCGGAACCTCGGACATGGGCAGCTTGTCACAGTACGACTACAAGTCGCAGGACGATGGCACCGATCTGGACGACATGAAGTCTCAGTACACAGGAACCCAGAGCGGCGTTACCGTCTTCTAGCGCGCTTGCATGGGATGGTCGTCAGGCGGGCTGCCTTGATGGTCTGCTCTCCCTCGGCTATCAGCCTTCCGGCCGTGCTGCTCTCCTGCATGCTGCAGCCTCGCATCTTGGATTTGCCCCTGTCGTCGTCGCGCCCTGCTGGGTGCCGACTCGCCGCTGCGGACATGCCGCGAATAACGCAGGCGTCCTGGCCGCTGGCTCCATACATCCATCTGACCTCTGCAGGCGTCCCGGGCGCTCGCGCAGGGTGGCTACCCTCCGAGCGCGGGTGCCTCAGACCCACGGCCTCACGATCGGGGCGATTGATGCGGACAGGAGCGTCCCGTACGCCTCCAGCTGTCACGCGCGTCCGCCCGCACAGACTGTCTTCTTCCTGTAGCGTACAGCTAAGTTATTGTGGGAGATACATCGCCAGAACACCTGGACATCACATTTTGACACGGCGTAGCCTGTCAAATTAGCTTGAACTGCGACTCCGCGCACACTACCAGTAATTCTGTCAATGGCTCTTATACCAGGGAAGCTGCCGAAGTTGTCGCATCGACCGGAACCTTGCTTGACCACTGCTTTCGGTTATGTACTCGAACCGTTCACGTTCCTCGCACGCTCTGCATGTGTGCCTGCAAGACAAGATACGTAGGTTTTACATTGGATTTTGGAAGCGCAAGAGTTACATGTAAGTGGTACTACATGACAGAAGTTGGTTAACGCCATCGCGCCGGCGTGGCGTCGTTTTTAAGTCGAACGTGCCGTTGAGCTCTTTTCATCGCAGTTGGGCGCGGATGTTTGGAGGAACTAGTGAGGGAGAGGACTGTGTGCCACTAAGGATGGTGGTTCGTCATCAGGGAAATGCAACCGACGTTACCTTCTAGCTGACGCGCGCCTTGAGCTTCAGCGGTGAATGAGGATATCGATCCAACTGAGCAATGCGTTTGGTCGGCGTGGTGGGAACACGCGGCTCATGGATGACGCTGACTGATGCTACATCAGCGACGTACAGGCTATCTTGTATTCTATATGCGCTCTGAACGTTGTACTTGTATACGATAAGTATGCGCGCTGACATCCACATTGTCGTCACGCGTAACTTTTTTGGCCTGGTAAGCCCCGTATGCCCCTCACGTCCCGCGCACGTCCGCCCATGAAGCCGGCCGCCCGCATGGGCCCGCGTGCGGTACGCCAGCCCAGCCCGTCTCGCGCGCCGTGTGTACGCCAGGCAGATGCATGCATATGATGTCCGATTACGGTGTGGTGCAATGGGTGTGTAGTAGGATGATGCGTACAACAGACGTCCGTCGTCCTCGGGATGTGCGTGCGCGGGTCGTGTGTGAGGGGGGCAGGGCTACAGTGGTGTGATGCGTGCGATGCGACTGCGGGCTATGCGACCGGATGCGTGCGTGCGTACGTGCGTGATTCAATCAGGCAGTCCTCGACGTAACCAGGGTGCGGGGGCGGGGTATAGTGATACAGTTTGCAGCAGCGCTGCGATGCGACGTTTGTCAGGTACAATCGCGGGTGCTCGCCTGCTGGGCCGGGAATAAATAGGCCGAGGAGCAGCGGCGGCAACAGCAGCAGCGGCGACAGCAGGCACCCTAACGCCGTACGGCCGGATATCAGTTTGCAGATGGTGGTGGGTACAGTATAGACCGCGGGCGTGGAATTATGGCGTGTAGATAGTAGAGAAGACCCTTACGTGGCCCCGGGGCTGGCGTATCCGAGAGCGAGAATGATGGGTAGGTCGGGACGCACGGCAGCAGCAGCAGCGGCGGCGGCGGCGGCAGCGGCAGCGGCCAACGCGGGCGGCGCACCGCACCGCCGCATCGCGCCGTCGCCGTCGCTACGTGCGCCCTCTCACGCCCGCTCGCGCGGGGGCGCGGACGGCTCCCCGCGGGCGGCAGCCTCCCGCTCGTACGAGGCAGAGGACGAGGACGAGGACGGGCCCGGGGCGGGCGGCGGCCGCGGCGCAGCGGCCGCGGAGTCCCGCGCGGACTCTACACCGGGACCGGTCGTTGACAGTCGACGATGTGGATACGGAGGTGAGGGGACGGAGGGGCGGGCGCCGGGCCTGGCGGGGGCGACGGGCGCAGACGACGGCCCGGCGGCGGTGTCGTCTGCGCGCGCTGATTTTTTGGCCCCCCGCCGGGGCTCGTCGGCGACGCCCGCCGTGGTCCGCCTGGTCCGCCGCCCGGCCCTGCCCCGCTCGGCGTCCGGTGATGGTGGGTCGCCGACGTCGTCGCGGACGCGGTTGGGCTGGGGCCGGAGTGTGCGCCGGGCAGTGGCGGCTTGCGCGGGGGGAGCGGCGGCTCAGCGTGGTACGGTGTCGTGATCTCCGCCAAGGAGATGGACGAGCGCCGGACGGAGGGGGACGTGGATGTGCGCATGCCCGGCGGCGTCCCTGGCCGCACCGGCGAGCCCCGGGGCGACGCTGACGGCGGCGGGAGGTGCGGCGCCTCCCTCTGCCGCGCGGGCGTACTCGGTCCCGCCATTCCAGGCGGTGGCGGCGGCGGCGGCGGCGGCGGGTGTGGATGGCGATACGCTACCGTCGGGCTGCGGGACATCGGATGGCGATAGTAATGCGAGGGCATAGGGGGCGGCGGATGTTCCCCGCCGCGCACGGGCGAGCGCGGCGACGCCGGCCGCGGCGGATACGGAACGGCGGGCGGCGCGCCGTACGCCTGGTAGGGCAGGATCGCAGTGCCGTGCACCGGCTCCGCGGGGTGGCCAGAGGTCATGGGCATCGTCGCAGACGCGCTCGCGCGGCGGGCGTGCCCGTGCATTGGCAGCGCCGGGGGCGCGGACGCGGACGCGGACGCGCTGCTGGGGCCGGCGACGGGCGCGGGGCGGGTCCGAGCGCGCGCGTGACGGTGTGCTCGAGGTCGAGGAGGCGCGCCTTGAGCTCGTCGAACTCGCTCCGGGTGACGTATTTCTCCCTGGCAGATGAAACGAAACGGGGGCGCGCGCGTCAGCAGCGGGGCACGGAGCGAGCGTGTTTCACAAACACGGCGACGGACATGGGCTCGATTACGTGCCACTGGCACTTGGCCTGCTCGCCGCGGCGCACGCACGGGCCGCATGGGTTCGCCCTGCGGACAGAGAGGCGATTGTGGTCAGTTCTGCGCTGCGCGCACTATGCGCACGGGGGGTGCTGCGGGGCGAGGAGGGGACGCGTACCTATCGCACTTGATCTTGCGCCGCTTGCACTCTGCAGGCGCGATCGCGGCCGTGCGATAAGCGGGGACGAGGAGCGATGCGTTAGCAGCAGACGCGGAAGGGAGCGCGAGCACATGGGGCGTACCTGTGCAGCTGAGAGCCTGGCGCCGACGCTTCTGCTTCTGCCGGCCCTGGCTGGTCTCTGGGTCAGAGTCGTCGGGCGCGGGGCGCACGCCTGGAGCTGGGTGAGTGTGCACACGGTAAGAAACGAACTGGTTGGCGCACCGAGGGTGCTGGCGGAGGGCAGCGGATAGGTTGCGCCGTGCATGTATGGCGAGACTGCCCGCGGTGGCTGCGGCGGTGGTAGCGGCGGCGGTGGCTGCATCGAGGCGTGCGCGAGCCCGGGGTGGAGGTGGTGGATGGGGGGCAGCGTCGTCTGCGAACGTCCGTGCGGTGGTTGGCTGGGGCCTGCGGCGGGCGCGAGCGCGACGCGGTCTGAGGGGGAGGGCATGCGACGGGTCGCACTGGCAGCCGGGCGGGCCGCGGAGGGAGGGATGTGCGGCGACTTGTCCGGGTCCATTGGGATTCGGAAGGGCAGGGACGAGAGCGAGCCCGAAGCTCAAATAGCGTGGAGCGGCGGAGAGGGCGGAAATGTCGTGGTCATAGAGACGTGTAGAGTACAATGCGCCGGCGGGACATGCAGACAAGGTTATTTGTATTGACGCAGGGAATATAAGCAGGGCCTCGTGCTGAGAGAGCGACCGACTTGGCCGCAAGGGGAACTAGACGGAGGGCCCAAGTATGTATGTCAGGAGCCCGCGCGTCCGGCGGAGGCAGATAAGATGTGTTATCGACTGCCCGAGCGCACTCGCCGAAACTGAACGCGGGCTCGGACTCTGGCAGGCAGTGGGACTGAAACGCGTGCCGGAACTACAGTCCGGACGGGCTAGGGTTCCTTGACTCGAGTCTCGGGCTGGCTCCGCGATCGTGGGCGCGAGTGTGGGCGTGGGCGTGGGCGTGGGCGAGTGGGATGCGGATGCGGACAGAGGCCGCCTGGTGGCTGCAGGCCGGTGTCACGGTTCGATGGTGGTACCTGTGAGAGAAAGAGAAATATGTCAGAAACTGGCGGGGGAGGCCTGCGGGGGAGTGATGGGCAACGATGGGATCGGTACAGCTTGCTTGACAACGTTGCCTCGTGATGACCAGCGGCGCGCTCTCTCGGTCAAACTCTGCAGGGCCGAAACACAGCCAGAAAGGACGGATGCCGGATTCGTTCGCGACAGCCCAGCGTGAGGACGCGCAGGCGGCAAGCGCGGGCTCAAGGCGCGCGCGGCCCTGCGATGCCAGCTGGAGCTGGAGCAGGCGAACCAGCTGGCCGGTGCTGCAACAACAAGCACCGCGTCCTCCCTCGCCCGAGTCAGCCACAGGCAGCACTCAGGGCGACATTCCGAGACCGGCGGACGGCCATCGCGTCGCACCCACGCCTGCGGGCCACGGCGCTCTGGCAGGACTCGGCTCGGCAGGGTGTGACGTTCGCGGAAGCTGATTGAGGCCCCTGGCGGAGCTAGGAGGAGGAGGAGATTGGAGGAGATTGAGGAGAAAAGGGAGGAATCTCAGGAATCAACAGCCATCAGCCCTCGCAGCACTCTCCCAGGGGCCAGAGTCAGAGAGCCGAGCGGGGCAGTGCGGGTGGCATCAACGTTCGCCTCCCGCACTCGGCCGTCGGAGTCGGAGAAGGAATAATAAACTTTTGAGTGACCTGCCCACCGCGTGTGGCCTGAGCGAGAGGAGGAGCTCGAATTCGAAGCGGTGCGTCCGTGTCCGAGTCCGAGTCCGCGTCCTTTAGCCCGGGCAGCTCCCACGTCCGTCGACGTTGAATTCAGAGTTCGAATGGCCGGCACGCGCCGAGGACGTACTGGCCAGGAGACTGGGCCGAGGGGAGAGCCATCCGCGCTATCTCCGTCAGGCGACCGCGCAGGATCGGTCGCCATATCCGGCGCGGGGGACGAAATACGGTGGGCTGCCGACCGTTCTTGTCGAGGAGGCGTTCCGGAGAGGGCAGGCGATGGCCATTAGCGCAGCCGCAGGGGAGCGCCGGAGAGGGCCGTCGACGCTCGTCCGAGATGGCGGGCACGGACCTACAACCGATGGGAGTCTGTGCGAGTAGCGTATGCGCATATCTCCGTCGGACGATCGCCACCCGTCTTCTCGCGTAAGTGCGTCGGACAAGCGCTGCTGCATGAGTCCACCATCCGACCACCCATCGATCATCTCCGTCTCTCCACCAGCAGCACCCGTTCTGCTGCTCACCGCCCCCTTTGGGCGCAGACGACCGGGCAGCAATCCGAGTGCACTGCCAAACAGCCCATCGGCTGCCCCAAGCGCGAGGGCCTCCCCGAATGCTCACACGCTGCCCAGCGCAGCCTGCGCGCCCAAGGCGTTACAGTGTGTCCGGAGCGCGCACGCGGCGCCAGGCCCGACTCTATAGAGCAGACGCCTCCCCCGCCCCATCCGCATCCGTCTGCCCACTCCCTCAGCGCACTGCACCCCGGCCCATGCCTGGCAAGGTCTGCATGACCCACCAAGAGAGACACACCGAGCGCGTCCCTGCTATTATCGATCCTCGTGGGCACTCGCCGGGCACTCCGTCTGCGCCCTTCACATCGGCCACACCACCTGCGTTCTCTTCGTACGTCCCCGTCCGCCCGTGGTACATGTGAAGCCCGCGCAGCCTATCGTGATCCCCCAGGCTCCCATAGATTCCATCGCTGACAGATCGCGCTCATGACGCTCGTCGATGTCCGGATAACATGGACGTGCAGTGGTCATCGGTTGGCCACTGCCGTCACCCGCACGATCAGTGTTCTAACCTGGTCTCAGCCTCGCAGCGTCCGCCGCCGCCATTGACCATGCGCACTCTTGCACAAACCGGTCCCGCCCCGCAAGCGTATCGCCCCCCATCTCGCCAGGTGCACGTATCACATGCGTCTCCCAGCTTCTAATTGCAAGCGTCTGCAGTGCGGTCGCATGCCCCAGCGGCGGAAAACACGTACGCCGTCAGAACTGACGGTCGCGGAGAAACGCTCCGTGGCATGTCCCACGCGTGTGGCGCTTCACGGCCGTGGCAAGCAGCCACACCGCTGCCGTTCCCCGTCGCTGTCACTTAGCCTGGCGTGACATGCGGCAAGTGCGTGCTCGCCTCCGAGTCCTCCGCCCGAGCATCTGCCAGGGATGTACGCCGCAGCACCCAGTTCGCCGCCGTCTGCACACACATCCGACGCCCGACGCATTCAGGCAGTGCCGCGCGGGAAAAGGCCGCCTTCGACCGTCCATCTCCACCGTCCCCGGGCGCCCGATACAGGCATGTAGTGCACGCCAGCCAGTACACGCTGCAGCCGACGACGCCTTCCATTCATCACCTGCGCCGAGGTACCGATTCCCCGTCCGTCTGGATCAGCCTCGAGTGCCGTAAACTCCGGCCGTGCCTACCTGCCCGTCCGCGCCCCTGGCGCCTGCCATTCAACCTCGGGCTCGAGCGCGGGCCCGCGACGGCGGGCGCCAACGGTGTCAATGTCAGGCGTGAGGTCCTCCAGAGCGCGGATGGTGGATGCGCCATGCACCGGCCCGGACTTCGGGCCCTGGATCCCTGCCTGTGGAAGGACCAGGCGTACGCCCGCGCGGACGACAGGCGAAAGGGACCGTGAGTACGTGTCCAATGCACCGTTTCGCCGCCCCCGAGTCCGTCGCCGGCTTACGTCCCTCGTCCGTCCGCCCCCGTTCGCACAGCACGACGCAGCTTTATACGGGTGCTACTCATGCCCTTGTCGGGGACGATCTAGCGGCCGACGTCCCCGCCGGGCGTGACACTGGACGCCGAGCCGCCCGCCGGCCTCGCCGGGGGCGTTCATATAACCTGTGGAGCGGGCTGCACCTCGTCGTCTGCCCCCTCCCCCGTCCGACACCGTGCCGCCGCCAACATAACCCATGACACCATCCATACCCACCTCCCGCCGCGTCGCACAGCCTGCCCCGCCCGTCCTGGTGAGTTTCACGCCTGAACATCGGACACCGTCACCGCGCCTCGCTCGTCAGCCACGGTCGATGGGGCCGTCAACGTACCACTCGCCGCGCCACGGTGCGCAGTCTCAGCTGGCTGTCGCAGTTGTGCGTCCAGAGGGGCGCCACGGCCGGTAGCTGAAACACCCCCGTCGGGCTTGGGTGGGCGGGCGAGTCCGAGTCGCTGACCGCAGCCTCCGTGCGGGGATCAGCTAGTGCGAACGCAGGGTGTGTGATCTCGGGCTTGGTGTGGCTAGTGCGCGGGCCGGGTCTGCGGCCGGCGGGCGTCCGCGGTGCAGAGTGCCGAGCGCACAATGCACAGTGGCCGTTGATGCAGTATATGCACGCGTCGCGTGCTGCCCCGGACGCAGGCGGGGGTACTGGGCACCGGCGTGCGGCCTGGATCTGCGTGACCATCATCGGTTTGGTGTATTCACTACCTGTATGTACCACCTTCCTTGATCCGCCTGAATGGAATGACATCCTTGACCCAGCTCAACTGTACACGCGCGGTATCCGAGGCGCTGCGTCATATCCTACGTGTGCCCTGCTAGAACGAGTGTATGTTTGGAGGCGCGGGCTCCCACGCGTGGGCACCGCTGTCCCTCCCGCGCGGCCGGCGCAGCCGCGCCAGGCCAGTAGGGGCAACTCGCGCCCGAGCCCCCCCTCTGTCCTCCCGCCCAAATCGCTACAAGTATAGCTCTCACTCGACGCAACCGCCACCCGGCCGTGGTCGCGGACGTGGACAGCACCACAGCACACCGGCCGCACTAGCACACCGCGCCGCCAGACCGCAGGCCCGGCAGGCTGGCGCAGGGCTCCACCAGCACCGCCGCACGCACTGCGGCCTCAGGCCTCAGGGTGCCGTCCGCCCGCATCGACGCCCATCCGGGGCGAAACTCTCGGTTCACACGTGTGCGGCGTCCGAGTCCTCGCGCGCCGACGCCGACGCCGGCTCGGGGCGCGCCAGAGACCCGCGGCGGTTGTGGCGGCGCACACGACCGTCGAACGCCTGGACACGCCGACCTCGCCAGCGCCGCGGGGCACGACCGACCCGCTCGCGGCAGAAACGTGATGGTGGCAAGAGGCAGGGGGGGGGGGCGCCCGACGTGCGTCGGACACCGCGCGCAGGCGGTTCGCCGCTCGCCGCGGCGGCGAGCCCAGCGTAGGCGTGCTAGAGACACGTACCGAAATGCGGGGAGCCAGGGCCCCGGGGCGGGTTGTGCGGCCGACTCGCGCTCTGGCGCGCGCAGCGGCGGTCGTTTCCCTGCCGACTGCGTATGCTATGCCGCCCAGCGCGTCCGGCGGGGCATGGGTTTGCGCCACCGTTGGGCGTGGGCGTGCTGGGACGCGACGCGGGCCGCACTTTATCTCCGGCCGCCGGGCGCGCCAGTGGGCGGCTCGCACCCCGTCGACCGTCACTTGGATATGGGATGCGAGCCGTCGGGGCGGGAGATGGCCCCGGCTGGACTTGAATGGGCGGACTGGACTGGAGAAGCATCAGACGACCAGCGGCAACTGTCACACCTCGGGCGCACGCCTCGGGCGACAGGGACGCGGGAGCAGGCCCGTGTATTGACAGACAATTGACATGCGCGCTGTAATACCGAAGACATCATCTCAAGTGCCGTCTCCGATGTACCGGATGCTGAACTGGACTTTGCATGTTCTCGTCCAATCGTACCGAGGTTAGGTGCTGAGCGTCGTCGAGATGGCGTGCGCGAGAAGGCTAGGAACGCAGTGGGCGGTCAGTGTTCGCGATGGGAATCGCACAAGGCACTGAGGGCTTACTTGTGCACCGTATACAGCGGGTGAAGAGGGCTTAGCCAGCTGCCGCGGCCAGTAAATGTCAGTCTTCGTATCGAATGCGACATGCACCGTGACAAGCCCGCCCCGAGAGCGGATCCTCGCTCTGACGCGATACCGGGCCCGCCGGAAATTGCACACTCACAAGTAGCTCGACACCGGCGCGCAGGGCGGGATCTGCGTCGTCTTGTTCGGCGTGCCGTTCATGTACGCCTCGCAGAAGCCGGTGACGTTCACGAAGCCGAACGTGTCGGGGCTGTCGAGGAGCGTGTTGAAGAGCGGGCGGGTGTCGAACACCGTGGCGCGGTTGACGTCCGGGTGCGCGGCTGCAAACGCGTCCACGGCCGCCACGAGCTGCGAGTTGTAGTCGCCGAGCCTGGGCTTGAGCGCGGACACAGTCTGCGCGCCCTGTTCGATGACGGACGGCGTGCGGTCTATCGGGGGCAAGGTCAGGAAGAGGAAGGAGCGGGCCCCGTCCTGGTACAGGATCTCGACCTGCCATGTCGCGAGGATGCGCAGTATGTGCGTGTCAGTAAGGGCCGCGGGGCTCGAGGCACGCTGCGCGCGGACGGACCTGGCTGAACAGCCGCTGCATCAAGACATGGTGGAAGTCGTGCACCGACGTGACGTTCGTCTGTGGACGGGAACTCGTTAATACGGCGTTCATGATGCGAAGCTGATTGAGCAGAGCCTATTCGGCGGCACAGCGGGCGCCGGCGGTTGCCCTCGGGACTTACCCAGGGGAAGGAGTTTGCCTGGCGGGCGGACGTAGAGTGAGGATTACGCCGGGCATGCGTTACACACCGCGAGAGCGACTCACGACGTCATTGATGCCTATCCAGATTGCGAACAGACTGTCGGCGCTGTCCCAGCGTGCACCGGCGGGTTTGGGGGCGAGGATGTCGTGGAACTGGGAGACCTGGTCGACGATGGATCTGCGTTGTGTGCACACGCACACGGGGAGCCGTTAGCGGCGCCAGTGGCACGCGACCCGCGGCGATCTGCTCGGGCTTCGACGTACAGAACCGTGGGACTGTATGGGGGGACGAGGGCGGCGTCGATCGTTGCGCCGCCCGAGGCGAGGTTGAACACCTCGGCGAAGACGGCTCTCTCAGGATCGCGATCGCCGTCGAGTTCGACAAAGCTACCGTACCTTCGTATCGGTAACGTTATACGTGTCGCCTGTGCCGCGCCTCGAGCAGTCAGCTCCCGTTGTGGGTGTGCGAACAGGCGCAGGGCCACGCACCGAGAGATTGCACCCAAATTGGGCCGTTGGACCAAGTCTGCGCGGGCGGAATGAAAGGCGCGTGAGAATGTGCATCACGCGCGGGGAACTTGAGCGTGCACCCACAGTGCCCGGCACGGGGGAGTCCACGCCCGCAGAGATGTTGAACCCGTCTGACGTGTACGAGTCCCCGAAGGCGAACACGTACTGCGTGTCATTCCATGCGAGCGCGGCAGACACGGCAGACGCCGCGGAGAGCAGACAGACGGATGGCCACACCAGCATCATTCAATGTGACACAAATTCGCAAATACCAACGACTGGTAAACGAAAGGTGCTCCGAGCGGCGAGTCGCGATGTGGAGGGAAAACGTGCTGCCGGTGTGTTGTCGAGATGCAGTCGCGCGGTTTACGTCGTCGGGGGGTTCGTGAATCGACAGGTCGCCTGAATGGTGGGCTAAATATAAAGGCATGGGGAGCAACTGGTGAATCGGGAAGACGGCAGTAATGAGACGATCCTACGGCATACGGACGAGTGATTCAGATGCTGATGAACAGCGGGAAAGGCGGGAGAATGCCTGAGACTGACGGGGTCGGACGCACGAGAAAGGGGAAGTCGGAGGGGAGACACCTGGTTACCTGATTGATTCAATGGCGGATCCTCGCCTAGTTTCGCTTAACCAGTGGCAAGTACGAGCGTGCGTGTCGTCTCAGCAACGGACTTCAGTTCCTTATGTGGACTCTACGCTTCGTTTGGATGAAGCTAACCTTGCCGAGCATCAACGTTGGGGGTAGGAGGGACAACAACAGGAAATGAGATACCAGATGACGGCACGTTAACATCACGGTCTGCACCAGCTGCAGATCACTTCTGCTCTGCAGATAGTACACCCTTCGTCCAGCTTCGAGTCAGCGCCCCCTAGCCACTCAATCTCGTCGGAAACACCGGGTAACTCCAAGAGTCAAGTTGAAGACGCCATGATCATTGATCTCACGTGGCTGTACATATTACGGGCGCCTGGGCGGTGGCGGGACGGCGACTACCGCGGGGAACGCGACGCACGTCGCACGCGCCGACAGGCGCCGACGCCATCCGCCCTTACCTCTTCGCGCCAGCCATGATCTCGGTGAGTGGGTAGCCATGATGCTCAACAACCATGTGAACGGCGGTCTAGGGGTTCTTCATCTTCAATCAGAAGGGCGAGGTATGTGCGGCATTTGCAGTTCCCCGCGCGGCACTCACAGCCGTTTGTACGACAGGTCCTCATCTCGCGACTGTATCGGACAGACCTGAAGTACGCATACTCAAGCCAATGGACAGCTCACGCAATACAACGCTCAATTATCCTCCCCTCGCAGGCGTTCCATTGCGGACGTGTTCAGGATCCAAGTGGTGTCGAACAGTGATGTCCGGTCTCCCATCATTACTCTCGGCTCAACAAGTTTCTTCCATGTGAGGGTGAACAATCTCTACATTGTCGCGGTGACCAAGTGAGTGGCTATGCATGTTCTATGTTGCCTCAATGTCGAGCAAACGTCCCGCATCGGTGCAGGTGCAACGCGAATGCCGCCCTCGTCTTCGAATTCTGCTACCGCTTCATCTCAATAGCCAAGTCCTACTTTGGAAAGGTAGATGAGGAGGCTGTGAAGAACAACTTCGTGCTCATCTATGAGCTCATCGACGGTATGTCATGCTTGCTCCCTGCATAACCACCTCCCTACCTACCGCGATCCCGCGGCAGAGATCATCGACTTCGGCTATCCTCAAAACAGCGAGGCGGACACATTGAAGACTTATATCACGACCGAAAGCGTGGTCTCGTCCAACATAGCCGCGGTGGGTGCATAGCATATGCGACGCGAATGATGGTCAATTCATGTTGCCGTGCAGGAGGAGTCCTCCAAGATCACCACGCAAGCTACTGGTTCAACAAGTTGGCGGAGGGGAGATGTCAAGTACAAGAAGAATGAAGCCTTCGTCGACGTTGTCGAGACTGTAAACCTGAGCATGAGTGCCAAAGGTACAATATGGACTACGCTCTCCGAGACAGATGCACTGATCACTTGCACGCTGTCAGGCACTGTCTTGCGCGCCGACGTGGATGGCCACATTTTGATGCGTGCATACCTCTCCGGTACTCCTGAATGCAAGTTTGGTCTGAACGACAAGCTTGTGATTGACAAGAACGAGCGTGGCGGAGGAGGCGACGCTGTTGAACTCGACGACTGCCGATTTCATCAATGTGTGAGGCTAGACGAATTCGACTCAACGCGCACAATCAGCTTTGTACCCCCAGACGGCGAGTTTGAACTAATGAAGTGCGTGAACATCACTCCATTGTTTGTACGACTCACTAAGGTACCACCCCTAACCGTAGGTACCGTTCCACTACAAACGTCAAGCTCCCCCTACGAATCATCCCGACTGTCAACGAAATCGGCACATCGCAAGTCTCGTACGTAGTAACCGTCAAGACCAACTTCAACAACAAGCTTTCCGCGACAAACGTGATTGTTCGGATACCCACTCCTTTGAACACCACGAGCGTCGATTGCAAGGTGTCTCTCGGAAAGGCCAAATATGTGCCTGCCGAGAACGTCGTCGTTTGGAAGTGGGTATCGGATCTTCCTGCATGTGCCCAGGCGCTCATCCCTTCTTTCTGCAGGATTCCCCGAATCCAGGGAGGGCAGGAGGCGACCTTCACCGGCACGGCGAAACTGACGAGCACGACTCACCGTCAAGTCTGGGCTCGGCCACCGATCGACGTCGACTTCCAGGTGCTCATGTTCACCGCGTCGGGCCTCATCGTGCGCTTCTTGAAAGTGTTCGAGAAGAGCAACTACCACAGCGTGAAGTGGGTCCGGTACCTCACCAAGGCGAGCGGGACGTATCAGATCAGAGTAAGCCGTACATCTGCTGTGAAGCAGGCGCCAAAACTGATCTTGCCGCTGTATAGTTCTGAGAGGCTATCCCTTATTCTTGTATAATACGGTGGATGGGGAGGCGGCGGCGCGTTGTACGCTCAGATCTGTGGAAGTTATCGTATGCTACGAACATATAATTGCTTAACGTTCCCCGGCCGGTGTCGAGCCCCTCGTTGCTCGCGCCAATTGACAAAAAGTGGTTGGAAACGCAAGCAGAAGATACGTACCCAGGAAGCACCTGTATAACGTACACGACACTCAGGGTGGGTGGATGCGTGTTCAGTCCATACCTCGGTACTGTGACGACGCTGAAGATCAGAGTGACATGTGATCTCCGATCGATGACGCGTCCTGTAATTGAGTCTGTAGCATATAAACTAACCAACTAGCGTGTCCTGCCCACTGTCCACGCACACATCATGCCTGTCACCGAGATCGCGACTCTCAGGCTCATCCACCCGCATACCTGGGACTCGACGGAGATCCGGTCGTTCTTCAGCGACGTAGCCCAGCAGCAGGCCGCCTGGTCCGGTTACGCGCTTCACTACTTCCATGACATGTCCGACGAACACGTCGTCTACATCCTCACCGGATGGGAGAGCGTCGAGGCGCACTACGAGTGGATCAGGAGCGAGCAGAACCAGATGCTCCTCGAGCGCGGAAGAGGCCTGATAGAGGTCGTCGGCCTGAAGCATGCGAGAGTGTTGCTCGACCTAGAGCGCGCAGAGTATGTCGTCCTGGAGCAGTGGACGCTGGGCGAAGGCGAGGACGTTTCTGAGGCGGACAGGGCGGGCTCGGTGGTGGAGGCACCAGGACAAGTGTGCACGTTGCAGGCGCATGGGGACAAGCCGGGGAATGTCAAGAGCGGAAAGTCAGGGGAGAAGCTCTACACTGTTTTGCAGAGGTTGAAGCTGGTTTAGAAGCTATTGTGGCTTAAGTGTTGCGATTTTGCACAAAGTCATAATCATATGTTTCACATGAGCAAGGCGGTCTCATGATACAACGAGACGGATATACCGGGTACCATGCTGGGTGAAAGTGATGAAACTACAGTGAATATTGACTCGCGTAAACACTGGTGCGAGGGTTCATGACCTGTTTGTATATGATGAACCACCAAAGTCAGTTATGCTCAACGGGATGTGGCCCTACTCATATTCATTGTGGCTGGTGGTGGTCGCGACATAGACTAAGCGCCCGGGACACGGCGAACATGACCGGATAAGGCAAGAGCCAAGTACTTTTGTAAACTGAACCAAACAAACGAGTGGTTCAGGCGCGGTTCGAATACGCACGGTGGCTACTGCACTCACCGAGCTCTACTCTCCGCCCGACCACCGCCCATGCCCGCCTCTGGACGCAAGAGCAGCCTAGGCAACCTCCGCCGCGGCCCCCAGAAGTACATCCCATACCGCGCCGACGATTTCCAGCATGGGAAGAAGACCGGGATCGCGGTCGGCTATGTCGAGCGCATGTCCGACGAGTTCGAGCCATTCGACAAGGTCATCAGCCAGGCCGACAACCGCACGCCATTCCGGCCGCAGGTCGCGCGCAAGAAACGCGGCCCGAAGACGCCAGTAGTGGTCCGCGAGGAGCCGGAGGAGGACGAGGACGGGGAGATGTCGATGGAGTTGGAAGACAGTGAGTCCCATTATCATGGCAATGCGCGCGGCCGAACCCCCTGATGCGACGCGACGGATGAGGCGTACCCAACAGCCCGTCCGCATACTTCGCGCATACACGCGTCAATGCGATCACATCGAGCGTACAGCGCGTTGGATCGTCCTCCCGGCCCGTCGCCCACACCTCCGACGTCGATTTCGACGAAGTACCCTCCCCTCGCGCGTCTCCCTCGTACACTGCCCGACGATCCCTTCCGCATGACAATAGCGTACGCTCTTCAAGACCATCCCGACTGTCGCATTCCACGGTAATCCCCGACGAGGACGACGAGGACGACGATTCCGTTGGTGGGGGTGCCGCTGACTACGGCGACTATGGAGGGTTCGACGACGATCTGGATGGGGATCAATTGACCCAGTCTCAACAAGGCATGCAAACACCTCGCAGGACGCAAACCCCCACAAGGCGCAGACCCCTCGTACGGTGCAGACCCCGCGTCGGACCAGCTTCGCCCAGATGGACCAGGAGTCTGATGAAGAAGCTCAGGTTGAAGACGTGATGGATTACAACCGCACCCCGAGCGCGAAGGCCCGCGGGAAGCAGCGCGCGATCTCCCCATCAGCAACGCCTCCGCTTCCCGTGGAGGATATTGAACCTGATATCGAGCAGGGGCTCGAGGAGGTGGAACAAGAATTTCTCGAGGAGGAGCCGGAGGAACCGCCGATCAGGAAGGGGGGAAAGAAGAAGAAGGACAAGGAGAGCGCGGCCAAGAACACTCGGAAGGAGAACGCCCAACCCAAGGAGAAGCGACAGCCTCGGAAAGACATCGTGCTACGAGAACGTGGGTGCACATTTGTTGGGTTGTATGCGCTTGGTCTCATGTTCGTCCTACAGTTACTCCAGACGACCAGAACACCGATGGTGTGCGTCGCAGCAAGCGCATGAGATACTCACCTCTCGCCTGGTGGAGGCTCGAGAAGGTCGTCTACGGGCGCAGGGAGTCGGGCACCAGTCTGGTTCCCAGTATCAAGGAGATCCACCGCATCCCACAAGTCAAACCCGAGCCCCTGGGCGCGCGCAGGAAGAAGGGTGGACACCGCAAGAAGAGCCGTACAGTTGAGCCCGAGCCTGAACAAGTGGTGGTATACAACCCGGAAGAAGGCTGGGACGACGAGACCGATCCGTACTGCACCGTGCTGGAGTTTGGAGAGGACGACAAGGAGGTCACGCGACGTGAGTATATGTGACTGGATACACGTCATTTGAAGGTATTGAGGCAAGGGCCACAGGCATTGCATTTACTGCGAAGATGGTCACACCAAAGGCCGCTGGACAAGGAGCATTTTATTTCCAGAAGATCTTCGGTGATGGTGACTTCCTCGCGGCGGGCCAACTCATCATTCCTCCCCACTCCACGAAGCCAACTAAGGGGACCAAGGATAACACCTTCGTGCGTGAAGACGCACTGCATCTCGTGAGTTATACTGAGTGTAAAGCAGGTTTTCTATGTCATTCAAGGGGCAGTCAAGTTTGCTGTACATAAGAGCAACTTCATCATAGCTACTGGAGGGATGTTCATGGTCCCCCGAGGTGAGTATAAAGTGGACTTTTTTGGCTTTACATGTTACCAAGAGCTGTAAACATAGGCAACATCTACTACATTCAGAACATCAGCGAACGCGATGCGAAATTGTTCTTCGCGCAGGCGCGCAAGATGCCCGATGACCTCAAGGACGGCGATGAAGAGATGTCCGAAGCAGAAGGCAACTCGCGATCGCGTTCCACTGCAGTTGCCCGTCGCGAATCCACGGGGCGGGCCTCCTCCGACACCGTCAACGCCGAGGAGCCACCACCGAAGCCCAAGTCTCGTCGCGGGACCTCAGCAAGATGAATGTGCGCAGGCTCGCAAACTCTGTCTTCATGGAACAATCAATACCTAGCAGCCTATATGTCACGAGCGCCCCGTATGGATTCATTGGTGCGCCGTTGTATGTCTAGTCCGAGTAGTACGCGTCCGCTCCGTGTATTCCATGCCCCCATGCAATGTTATAAGTCTACGCGCACACAAAAGGTTTACGGCTTGCACAGCATCAGGACGCTGGTTCCGTACGGCAAATGAGCCCCAACGAGTCCCTTCTGGTGCTGCAAGAGGACGGTACTTGGAAATCCTGTCCAGAGTCTGCGTCCTCGGGCCTATGCATCGAGCACGTGAGGGCGGGATTAGTTGTCCACACCGCCCACCTAGCCACTCTCAAGGCTGTTCCGCCGGCTCAGACCTACCTCCATGCACCGGATGACAAGACGCTGTGTCATACATACCTGGGTGAGCTGTCTGGAAGCATTCATAACCACAGTGCCTCAGGTGAGGCTGTTTTCTTACGTCGTTTCTACAACAATTGAGTACTTCGCTCATAGTACTCTCCCGAGTGCGTGGCTGGCTTTACCAGGCAGCGGAAGTTCGTGCTTGATCCAGTGGTCTTGGATGCCTTCAGACATCATTGTCGCAGATGGTGCGACGTGCAGGCCTTATGCGATATTGACCCTGCGAGCTGCATTCACGCTCCCAACCAGCCCCGTGCTTTTACAGCCGACCCGCAGCCATCGGATAGTGCGCAGTCGCGGCTCTGTCTTTCCGAGTACGTGGCGCACAGCACGCCAGGACAAAAGTACTGGCGCGACGCCAACATTAAAAGAGGCTATTCACGCATCCTCGGTGGCTTACGCGCCTCGCTGTCTTCCTTTTGCTCTACAGTATCGCCATGATTTGCTGTCTAGCAATCCATGCCGCCAAGCGGTATATATTGGATGATCGACAACTGGGTCTCCATACTGACGTCCCCTCTGTTTCCCGCTGTGTCTCCCATGCCTAACGATTTCAGCCGTCACACTGTCTCTGCAGACGACGGAACTACCAAGAAGGCCCTCCTCATTGGGCCGAACTACGGACTGTCAGTGCCATCGCAGGCATACCCCGTTTTGCACCATGCTCATCCCGACACGAGAGCCATGGCAGAGATGCTCATGGGTGAGCACACCTGGCCGATGCCCGAATGGCGACCGTGACTGACTCTTCCGTAGCGTGCTATGGCTATCTGGCCGAGAACATAGTCATGCTGCTAGACGATGGGAGTGTCGACCCTGGACGCGCGCCCACTAGGAGTAACATCGTACGCACTGCCGCGGTGTCTGTACAGGGATGCCGCAGGTTCTGACAGTTAACACCCATTCATGATCCAGCTTCGAGCGTTTGATTGGTTGGTAGAGGGTGCTCGTGCAGGCGATCACTGCCTGCTGTACTGTGAGTGCCAGCTGATTCTCAACGGATGTCTCCATGCACCAAATCACTGATCATCGTGAAGACTCTGGTCACACAGATCTAGTCGAACGTTCTGTAGACAGACCTGATGACCCTGACGACCGCAACACTTGTACGTAGAACCCGTCGTATACCCCCTGCGTGCCAGCCTAATCTCTCACAGACCTGATTCCTTCGGATCACGCCGATCATGCTGCCGATGTCCCATATGAAGAGCGGATGGTTGGGAGCCACGAAATCCGGAAATTGCTGGTTGACGCTCTCCCCCCTGGCGCAACATTGTACACAATCGTCGACTCATGCCATTCGGGACATATCCTGGGCTTGCCCCATGACAAGTGCAACGACATCTATGTCCCTTGGATCAGCCCCGGATTCCGTAGGCGTATGACCCGGTGGAGGGGTGTTCGTGAGTATCTGGGCTTCCGGCACTTTATATAGCTTGCGTTGCGATACTGATTCCCATGTTTTCTCACCCTCATGACAGGACGCCGGGATGGCCACTGTGAGTGTAGGTTACTGAATGGTTTGCGCGTATTGGTGACATTACGCTCGCGTTTAGTCATGGATCCGCTTAGCATGATGACTGCTCAAAATTTGAGGAGCATTATTCCACGCAGAAGAAACAGAGATGATCGCAACATCTCAGGTCCGAGCGCAGGTGGTCGCAGTAGGTTTGACTCGGGTTCAGAGATACATATTGGTTGACGGGACACATCCTCCTTGTCCTCCTTGTCTCAGAGTCATCGACCTCGAGCATACACGTCGTTCAGTGCACAAGCCGGACCCACCACAGCAGTGAAGTCATCACAACCGAGACCTCAGTCAACGTCCGCGAGGGCACCTTACGCCGATGCTCCTACCGTTCTTCGATATCGCGCAAGACGGGATCGTCGATAGCTACGGTCCTTTCAGGTCTTTTCACAACAGACGAATCCGCCAGCATTCTCGATGGCATGTCTTCCCGGCGCTGCATGTCGCCTGCGGAGGACTTTGAATGCAACGGTTTCGACTGCAGCTCTCATGGTCCGGACACGTTCAGCGGCCCGAACGTGGTACGTCCCGTCAAAGTTGAAGGTGGTCGATACTGTTACCGATCCACCCTCGAAGATCTCGATCTCTTCGTGCAAGGAATACCAGAGGACATGGGATTCTAAGCATCACTCTTTCACTCAGGTGTGCTGCATCCGGATTCGCTGCACCAGGTCGTTGACCTGACTACCCTCGACATTCAGACCCTTATACACGCACTCAGTGGGACCACCAGTTTGCCTCTACTGAGCATGCCCCGATGATGTGGCTGACTTGAAACGTCTCCAGGACAAGACCCCCACCAGACCCTCGCACAGCTAATGCACACGCTAACGTACGTACGGTGTGATTGTGCCAACTCACCGCGCTCACTGCCCGCCTAGATTTCAAGCGTACAACCACTGTCGCAGCTTGCATCAGTGGAGCAAGAAGCAAAGAGCTCGCGAGAAGCTTGCCGCTCGTCTTCACGGTATGAAGCCGGAGGATCTTGGCGAGCTGCCGCTCGAGATGAACAACTACACAGAGCCTCAGGTAGGTGCTCCTCGGAACGCTGTCTCATTGCTCCACCAACACAAGAGCTGAAGTTTGTCCGTTGTTCAGGTGGCCAGTCTTCGGGCAGCGGTCCTACAGGAACCTTTCGATCCATGAACCCGAACAATACCCAGGCGGACTTGATTTGTATGAAACCGGATGATATGGACTCAGCATACCCCTTCGGACTTGCCAGAGCTGTACCGGATTTGTGTATCCATATTCACATCGAACTCCTCCATTCGTCTCCGCTATGTTAGCTAGCTACACGATCTTTCCAGGGGCCAATCAACAACAGCACCTCCTTCCGGGGGGCGCATTATGCAGCAATTGATGATGACGGTATCTAGTACTGAGTACTGTGTGTACGTGCATTATCGGATCCAGGTGCGATGGGGTGGTGATAGTAAGTGCGCGCACGGCGGCAGCGCGTGAGTCGGTGTACAGGGGGGCGATGAGCGTATGCAGATCCGCAATCCAATGAGCGAGGTGTAAGATAGATAGGCGTCGACCGACTGCCGGGCCAGCTAACGAGCGGCGGGCATGCGAGAGAAGAGAGACCATGATGACAACGACGATGACACAATGAAGCAGGCAATAGATATAGATGATGCTGATGATGCTGATGAGGTCGTATCTGACATGAGCAAACGGCGCACCCTGCACCTCAGCGCGGGCCGGGTCAGATCATCCCTGAGCGCAGCTGTTGGGGCGGGACCTTCGGCCGCGAGGGCAGGGTTTTGGGTCTGCTGGCGGGGCTCGCGGGCAAGCCCGGGCGCCCCGGGGGCGGGAAGACGTGAGAGGCGCCGCGCGGAGGTGGGGGGAGCGGCTGAGAGGGCGGCGGCGGGAGCGGTTGGTTCGGGGGAGGTAGTGGCGGGTGAGGGGCGGGGCGGGGCTGGGTATATGCAGCAGGCCCGGGCGGGGGTCGTGGGGCATTACCGGGGACGGAGGGGAAGGAGTCGTACAGAGCGGCCTTGTCAACAGCCTCGGAGATGCCGGTGGTCGACACGCTGGCCATGGACTTCCAGGAGGCACGACGCGAGAGCGAGGGGTGCGTCGGGAAGGGGATGGCGGCGAGGTTGTTCGGATTAGGAGAGTGAGCTGGGGCGGGAGGAGGAAGCCCCCGGGGAGGGCTGGGTTGGGGAGGGAGGGGGAGAGGGCGAGGAGGACGAGGAAGGGCACGTTGGGAAGACTGACCGTCATCATCGTCTGAGAGACGTCGTCAGTGCATAGTAACGCAGTACGCACACAGCACACATACCTCCTGAAGCAATGGCAACGTCGGGACCCGGGTGACTGGGATCCTTCCGGTGCAGGAACCTGTCGGCAAAGTTGCTCGCACGCGAAAAGCTCGTCTTGAATATCCTCGAACTCCGCACAGAGCTGGCGTCCGACGCCGTGGCCTCGTATGCAGGAGGTGTCGGAGGGGTGGACACCAGCGCCGAGTCCTCCGAAGAGGAGCCCATGCTGTCGCGGGAGTCTGGCGCAGGGCGCAGACTGCTCGAGCTCTTCGCCCGGGAGAGGAGGTTAGTCAAATAGCCTGTCCGTGGCGGACTCTTGGGCGGTGGAGGAGGCGGGGTCGAGCTGAAACTGCGTACAGACGGGGACGAATGCCCCATGGCGCTCTTCGGTCGCGCTGGGAGAGGGATGCGCACGGCGTTCGGGTCCGCAGTCAGAAACATAGGCTGCAGCTGCAGGCGAGACGAGGTACTCTCGTTCGATGGCCGTGGCATCGGGAGGTCCATGGATGGCCGTGGCATGGACTGATCCGCCGACGGACGGCGCATAGAGTGATCCGCGGATGGCCGTGACGGTGCACGGTCAAGGGACGGTCTCGAAGACTTGCGCTCGATGGTGCGGTCCACTGAAGGGCGTATGGGGCGCGGCTGCTCGGGCAGAGGGCGGCCGCTGGAGCGAGAAGTCCTCGACATCGACATACTGCGCTCCTGTGACAGACGTGCGAAGTTGTCACGGTCTTCTGGCGACTCTGGCAGCTCCTGACTTGGCTTCGGCCGTTCCGACGAGGAACGACCGTGAGCGGGAGGTGGCGACATCAAAGACTGAGGGGCCGCACGGGCCTTCTTCGATGGCGTGCGGACGTCTGCAAGTTGCTTCTCCAGCATGGCCGTATCTGCAAGCAGAGTGGCGAGGTCGCTCATGCCCGACACATTGAGGGGAGAAGGAGATGGGAGGTCATCGTACTGCACGTTCACACTCACTGGTCGGCTCTTGCCTTCCACGATCTTCCCGTGCACGACGGCACGGAAGCCTTTCGGACCCTCAATGGGCGTGAGCTCTGGCTCCTCAAACGGCACACTGAGCGGAGCAGGAGAGACGACACGGGAACGCCGCCCACGTGACGATGTGGACGTCTTCCTCGAGATGGGCGCCGACGAGGGTGAAGTGCCATCTCCAGAGTAGGCAGAGCTGGGAGAGTACGCAGAGGCAGGCGAAGACGAGGATGACCCGCTAGCAGACGGCGGAGCGGTCCCGAGAGTGCTACCCGTTGTGTTCGCGCGTACAAGGCGAGCAGGAGCGGTCTCAGCGGGGGCGCGGACCACCTCCGGGACCTTTCCGGGCTCCGTGGGCTTCGGTAACGATACCTGCGGGATCATAACCGACAACGGCGGAGACGTGACCCGGGGCGGAGTGCCGGCGATTCTGACCATGCCGTCGCCAGGGGCAACACTGCTCTGCTCCTCGGGCTTCCCACCCTTCGCGCCGAGTGGTGCGGGGAAAGCACCATCATCGCTCGGAGTACTAATGGGCGCAGAGGTGGGCGCAGAGCTTCCGGCAGAGAGTGTGTCGGAGTCAGCGCCAAAGGTGCCCCTGCGGAAGCCCTTGAACGGCGTCGGGGAGTCCGGGGCTTCAGGGATGGCGGGAAGTGCACGGCGGAACTTGTCCGACGCCGCGGGCGTCGTAGCGTAAGCCGAGTAGATGTCGCTTGCTGGGGAGAGGGGCTCGCCCCCGCCCACAGGGCTCTCGGCAAAGTACACGGACGGAGCGTTAGGCGAGAGGAATTGATTCGACTGTGCTCCCGACGTCTGGTCCTTCGAAGCGGGCTCGGGGGCCCGGGGAGGTGTTGCCTCGTCCGCGTTGCTCGACTGATTACTCTGCTGCGCAAGGTAATCTCGGACGGCCTGTGAAGGGAGCTGGCCGGAGAATCGCTGCTTGACAGGGGTCGCGATGTCGAGCCCATCCTGCAGGAGAAGCAGCTGATCGAGCATGTCCTGCACAGACTTCTGCTGCTCGCTGCCCAGAGTGCTGAGTGTCTCCAGCGCTGCAGCAGGGACGATCACACTTCCCGCATCTCCGTTGCGTGTTGCCCTGTCCAATTGCTCGATGACGGCCAAGACGTCTGGGTCCATGCCCGCAAGGTCGGGTTCGGCATTCGACGGTTCGGGTGGTAGAACGGAGGGTTGGTCAGTGGGTTGCACCTCGGCGGAGACTGTCTGGGGCTCTTCAGCAGGAGGCGAGGGTGAGACCACGACCACGGGCGGTTGCGCAGTGCCATCGTGTGTCGACGCTGCGCTCACATCAGTGTGTCCCAATTCGGTGGATGCACTGGCCTCTGCAGACGGTTTCTCCACCTCAGCCTTCCCCGTGTCTAGCGCGGCTTCCGCATCAGTGGCTATCGACTGCATCGACAACTCGGCATCCGGCGCAGACCCGTCTGGTGGAGGGGAAGTTGCGAGCGCAGAAGGCACTCCCAGCTCGCCGGACGGCTCATCGGTCAAGGCAAGTTCACTGTCGGAGAGGACGTCGCCTATGGGCTCGCCGATCTCTGACGAGAGGAACGGGGAGTGGGGAGGGCTTGGTGATGTGGCATAGCGTTCGAGTTCGGTGCGGGTGGAGCTGCGCGTGCGGGACGTCTCCCGTTTCTCGCCCTTGGTGCTCTGTGGGACGGGGATGTGCGGACGCGAGAGGCCGGGGATACGGTTACCATAGAGCTCTCCGTGCCGCTTCGAGGAGGAGGACTCGTCTTGTTGCGGGATTGGGGCGAAGCCAAAGCGACTCTTGGGTGCGGGGACGGCGCCCTGCTTCTCAAAAGACGCTATACGGTCGCGGAGGTTCGCGCCGGCAGCGTTGGATGGCTTCGGGAGGGTAGTGGACGTGGAGGAGGCGTTCTTGGACTGCTTGGACGCATTGGCTTTCTGCTGTTCTTGAAACGCGGCAATGCGGGCCTTGAGGTCGACGGGTGGGACGGGGGCTCTGGTGGAAGTCCTGGGGACGTGCCGAGTGTGAGAGGGCACACGGTGAGTGAGGGTGAGAGCGGGATACGTACATGGAAAGAACGGCGGCGATTAGTGCAAAGACAAGAACGGCGACGACGACCACGAGCGACCCGCGACTGCGATGGCCGGCTCGTCGAGCGGACGAAGAGAGAATGGCGGGAGAGATGATGGTGGAAGTGATGAACGAACGTAGGGAGCGGTTCGGGCTCTGCACGGCGGCTACCATTCCCTCCTCCAGCTCCTGTCCATCAACCGCCCGCCCGCCCCCACCTCCGCCTCGGCCACATCTCATGTTTCCGTCAATCACACATACTCACCGCCTCACTCCCTGCGGATCACTGTTCCAATCGGTATCTCGACAGCTCATCCACGGCGAATTATTATGTACTCTTCGGTCTTCCGCGCATCCCAGAGCTGAGGGACGTTAATCCAACCTTCAACCTCACAGGACGTCATGCATACACCCGTGACAGAATATGTCCACGGCCAAGCAGCGGATTGCGTTGCAGGATATGTACAACACGCCTCAGACGCGATCAATCATCGACATCACCAGCCATAGCCTTCGACATCCAGTACGATCTCCTGTTCGCCGCCGCCGGGCCTGAGCGCGAGGTCCCCGTCTCATCCAGGGCCGACAGGTCGTACTCCCGTTCCTCCTCCGACACTCCATCATTGCCTCGCGGCTGATGCGCGAACGAGTACTCGTCATACGGGTCGTCGTCGTCAGTCGTGTACACCGTCGGCACGGTCGCGTCCAAGTCTGCGCGCCCCGTCCGGCGACGTTTCTTCGGTGGCTGCCGCCTGTCGATCTCGTACCGGCTTTCCACTACCTCCTCCGGCTTCCCGTCTTCGTCCTCTGTCTCCGGATCCATGTCCGCCTCGCCCCACGCAGACCGCACGCTCGCCTCCTCCTTCGCGCGCGACGTGCCGTTCGTGCGCGTCTCGACCTTGGGCGCCAGAGAAGCCTGGGGAGTGATCCCAAGCATGCGGTGCAGGACCTGACGGTCGTAGACCTCCTGGACAACTCGCCGATGGTTGATAGTCTGCGGCTGATGGTCAATGCTGATGGTCCTGATCCAGGCCGACGATTCGACGCACCTCCTGCGTGACACCCATGACGCTCGCGAGGATGCTCATGTCTTCGGGCTCCGGCGCAGGACGTAGGCGGACGGTCCGACCTTCCCTCCGCGCACTGATGATGCTGGCTTGGGCGTAGGCGGCCGCGGTCATAATCCCATGCGCTCCCGCCAGACTTGTGCGCACTTTCGCTATGTTGTATGAACCCCGCGATATATCATTCGCTAAATCAAGACCGCTGTGAGACTTATTATATCGCCACATTCAGATAGACGTCACTCACTTGGGTCGCCGGGATCCTCGATGGATAGCAGTCTTTGCTGACCATAGTCTAGCCAGCCCCTCTGGGCCTTGTTGTAATACGACCCACCGTTGCGTAAGGAGATGCCAACTTCTTGATAGTTGAAGTAGCAACCATAGAGTTCGAAGAATTCCATGACCAGCACGCCAAGATTCTTCGACGGATCAATCTCCCCCCTGCGTATCTTGGGATGCATCTGGAGGAAGCTGATGGCCAGACACACGATACTGTAGCTTCCAAGGCCACCGGTGAATACCTCGTTCATGCTCCGCTGGCTAAGGAAAGATTTGATGATCAGAACGAGACTACGGAGGGCCGGCAACTCCTGGAGGAACTGCTTGACCATCTTGCCTGCGGTAACGCCGTTCCCCTGATTTATGCTGATGTCAACCGAGAAGCGGCCGTGGGTCGTGACGAACTTGATGATTGGGACCTTCGCTTTGGCGATGATGGTGACACGGTCCGTGATACCTGCACGCTTGACAATGTTGGCGAGGGAGTGAAGAACGGACACCTTGTCCATACGGGCCATAGATTTGGAGTATATGACCAGGTCAATGTCACTGCGTATATGCATTTCAGCTCAGGCGGTGATGTGAGGCGTCGTGGAAGCATACCCTAATGGTAGATACAGCTTCGTTTCATAGCTGCCAAACGGAAGCACTTGCGCGTCTGGATAGCTCTTGACCACAGCCTGGGAGACGAGAGTGACGATGAGAGAGCGGACCTCGTCTTCAACCGGTGTCGGGGAGATATAATTCACGAATGCCTCGACTTCGCTATGCAGCCTGCCAATTTGTCAGTATGAACAGGTTGCCTACGCAGATGCACAGATCGCACACGTACATCTCCGCCACATTCGCGCAGCCGTCCCAGTCGACGTCCGCCGCCCACGGCGCGCGGCGCGACGCCGCCGCGACCCGCTGCTTCTTGCTCGTGTACCCGTCGTTCAGGTCGACCTCATCCACCTTCCGCTTGCGCCCCGCACGTTCGCGTTCGCGCTCGGGCCCGCGCTCCCGGTCCTTCTCCCTCTCGCGCGCCTTGCCCTTGCCCTTGTCCCACTCGCGGGCGGGCGGCCAGTCCTCCTGCGCGGGCTCCGGCTCCGGCTCCTCGGGCTCGGAAAACGAGAAGGGTATGAAGTCCGCCTCGACGAACGAGCTCTCCGCGCGCGCCGACGCATCGTCTTTGCCGGATCGCTTCGAGCTGTCTGTGTCTCTGGCGGGACGGGGGGTGTTCGAGCCGGAAGGGCCGGCTTCTGCGAGCTCGGCTTCGGCTTGCTGCTGCTGTTTCTCCTTCCTGCGTGCGCGTCGGTTCGTGGGCTTGTCCTCGGACGGCGCAGAGCCTGAGCTACGCTGAGAGCGCGGTTTGTTTGACATGTTCCAGAGAGGCTTCGGTATGTCTTTGTTTAGTGATGTGAAGATGCGAGCAGAGGAATATGGTCCAGTAGCGTAGAGGTGAAGAACAAGTTGAAGTTGATCGAACAGGCGAGCGGGAAACGTCTGCGGCAGCACCACAATTTCGTAGGCGCCCATAAACTTGCCTCCGGCCCGCCACCTGCTCAGCCCTCCCGCCACAGTGACCAAGGATTGCTGCTATTCCCCTCCACACACTGCAAGGTTCTTGGGTTTCGGATCCGTGCTGAGGCTGTAACCTTCTTTTCCTTTACTTTCCCTATAATTTCCTGTTTGAATAGCAATCCATCTAAAACCGCCATCCATGCGACCATGGGCTTCCGCGCTGCTTCGCTCGATACCCACCCTCCGCACGCATTCGACACGCCTCGAACCGCAGAAAGGAGACCGAGGTAAGCTTTGTATGATACCAGACGGATCTGTCACGAAAGGGGATTGACACCACATCTGTCAGTCGTCGTAGCCATGTCTGGAGGAGTGGACTCGTCCGTGACCGCAAAGTTGCTTGCAGACAAGGTGCGGGTGTATGCCCTGCCCCCTAGACGGTCTTCTCACCTGGGGAACCGCTAGGACTATGATCTATCTGCAGTTTTTATGCGCAATTGGGACACGCGGGACGAGTCCGGCACGGACAGCGGCTGTGAATGGAAGAAGGACTGGGAGGACGTCCAGCGTGTCTGCCGAATGCTCGGGATCCCATGCGAGATGGTGTGTCTCTCAATTATTTAGCGGGAATGCACTTAAACTTCTCTCCGTACCACAAGGTTGACCTCTCCCGAGAATACTGGACTCGTGTGTTTGAGCCCGCACTAGAAATGTGGGAGGCGGGGGACACCCCAAACCCGGACATTTGGTGTAACCGGTATGCACTGCATTTAGTTGTGCGTCATAGCCGTATTGATGCGTGGATGCAGCGAGGTCAAATTCGGGGCCTTGTTTGACCGCTTGACCACCCAGAGTACTTGGTTGGCTACAGGTGGGTTCAGCAGGGACAACGATACGGGCGGACAGCAGACTGATAGAGGGAATAGGTCACTACGCAGACAAAACCTGGGCACGACCTGCACTCAATCTATCCAACCTCTTCGCATATGACAAGATTCCCACACGTCCCCAACTGCGGCGAGCGGCGGACAGGTCGAAAGACCAGACTTTCTACCTCTCCTCCGTGCCGGCAGCGAGCCTCTCCCGTGCACTTTTCCCTCTCGCACCATATCGCAAGACCGAGGTACGGGACATGGCGCAGCGGTGGGGTCTCCCGACCGCCTCCAGGGAAGAGAGCATGGGGCTATGCTTCGTCGGCGAGAAGCGCAGATTCGACGACTTCATATGTGTGCACCAGTGGTGGCTTGTGATAGCGAGGGTACTGAACCTCTACGCGCAGCACAGTACATTCCTCCGAAACCGGGCCCAATCATTGACATGACGACCGGCAAGACAGTGGGCAGACACCAGGGCTTGTACACACTCACTATCGGCCAGAACGCCGGGGTCAGAGGCATGCCCCAGAAAATGTTTGTTGCTCGCAAGGACAAGGAGCGGAACGCAATCTATATTGTTCCCGGCTCGTGAGTCCTATCCGCTACCTGGCATGTCTCACGATTCTGACGCAATTGTTCAGCGACCATCCCGCGTTATCCTACAAGTCCATCACCGTGGACAAGTTCGAATGGATTTGGGAGGACATGCCGCCACCTGCAATAGATACCAGCCAGGGCTTATTGGCCCAGGTCCAATTTCGACATAGGATGATGGACGTGCCCTGTAGGGTCTACCGGTATGTTTGTTTTCTTTTTCTGTAGCTGTCATCTCTGCTATTGTCCCTGAAAACATATTAATAGACAAAGTGACGGCACGACCCGAATCGAGTTCCGGGATCCCCAGAGCAGTGTTGCGACGGGGCAAGTTGCGGTACTCTGGAAGAACACCTGGTGCCTGGGATGCGGTGCCATCACTCAGACTCATCCCGCCACCGACCTGTCGCTTCTAGACGGACGCTCTGCCTCATAGCGGCACGCACGCCTCGAGAACGTGCGGTCGCGAGGCACGCTCCACGAGGGGCGGGGAGAACGGCTACTGCGGCCGACGAGAGCTCACACTTGGCCCCACAAGCAGCAACTGGATCGCCATCGTCGATCAATCTCATTTGCGGGGGTTGTGGGAGGGAGTTCTTCGTATCGGAAGGGGACATAGAGATCGTTTCATGTAGTTCTTACGTACAACGACGCTCCTCGCACACCGTACATACCCCAGAGCGCCGGCGCAATGCAGCCGTACTATAGGCCTGAGTGCAGGATTCGCGCCACCTCCGAATAGGCAGTTGCATACCACCAGCTACTGCTCGCCCGCCTGCACACTCGCCGTCCCTCTCCCCCGAGCTCCGACGTCTGCCTGTTCTTGTTCGCTGACAGCCACGACGCGCCCGCCTGGCTTCGCATCGCACACGCTCAGAGACGAGTCTGCATGTTTTGGAGGTACTCAGACAGCCCCTCGCCGCGCGAACCGTCTTCACCGTCTTTGCCGGCAGATTTGGGTTCCATAATGCATCCGCCATCGACAGCCTCCTAGACAAGGAGGACGTCTCTCTAGAAGCCATTCTCGATGACGACGATCTGCTGCAGGAGTGCAAGGCGCAGAACACGAGGCTTATCGACTATTTCTCGCGCGTCGATGTCCTCCAACGCCTCCTCGGCTACGTGACGGGGCAGATAGAGGGCGACGAGCGCGGCAGCTTCAAGTGAGTCCCATCCAAACTCTCATGTGCGACTTGGACTGCTGAACGGGACCGCCCTGGAGGTATCCCTATGTCGCGACCGAGGTCTTGTGCAGCGAGATATGGTCCATAGTCGACACCTGCGTCACCCGGCAGCAGCAGCTGCTCGTCCCCTTCTGGGAGACCGTGCTCGACAAGTCCCCGGAGGAGATGAAGGCGCAGGTGATGATGGCGACCCACTTCGCAAAGGTGAACGTCGCGTTCTTGAGCAAAAAGCCCGCAGAGGTAGATCCCCCCCTCTGTCCTTCCTCCGTCCCGCAGCAGTGAATCCTCAGCGGCACGTTCAGATGCTCGCCTTCATCCAATCCCAACCCAACATCGTCGAGCGCATCCTGCGCCACATCGAGAGCCCGCCGTTCGCGGATCTCCTCGTACGCATCATCCAGCTCGACGAGCACCCCGCCGGAGCGGGTGTCCTTGACGTATGTACCCCCTTGCACACTGTATGCGCTCCCGCGAATTCCTCTCACCTCCAGACACACAGTGGCTGTCAAGAGAGAACCTCATGTCCCGCCTCATCGACCTGCTTTCCCCAGCTCACAGCAGCGACATGCATACGGTCGTTGCGGAGCTCATCAAGGGTATCATCTCTATGGCTGCACCTTCTCCGAATGCGGGCATCTCTGACGGGCTCGATCGGCTCCCTGCGTCTAACGTGTTCGCGCGCGAGCTGGCCAATCGGGACAACGTCACGAAGCTCGTCAGCTACATCTTGTGTGACTTCGGTGCCCAGCCTGAGGGCGGGAAGAGCACCGACTCAGTGTCGAGCTCGCCCTCGAGAAGGCTGTCCCCCGAGGACGCGGCGTCGTCGGTGGTGCAGTCGATATGCATCATTATTGAGTTGATTAGACAGAACAACTCGGACTATTTCGAGCCGTTCCTCTTCCATCAGCTCCGGACTCGCCTCGTGCAGTTTCAGCAGCATTGGCACACAGATCCCGAGGGTAGCCGAGAAAAGCTGGAGTTGGCCATGCAGGAGATGGTCAACCGCATGGGCGTCGTGCATCTTGGACCCATCCTCGAGCTCATGTGCGCGCAGCTTGACAAGTTGCAGCAATTCTTGAAGCATCCTCGATCACTGGTAAGCCGTCAGAATATATGGCCTCCCTGGTACGCTGCTGATGTTGGGAGGTAGAATGGGTCAGTTATGACAACAGTCGGGGCGCTACCACCCCTCACCTTCGAACGCTATCGGATATGCGAGTTATATGCCGAACTTCTCCATTGCTCGAATATGAATCTCTTCAACCGTCCTGCCGAATACGACAACATGTACGACTCTCTGGGTCGGTTGCAAGGCGGGCTATCCGCCATGGAAGATCTGGCAGCCGTCATCCAACTCACCAATGGAAATGGCGACAACGACGGCATGGACGATGACGAGGCGGACGAAGTGAGCTCCGCGCACGACTTCCCTGTTTCCCATGCCCCCACGTCAAATCTTACCGATTCTGACGATGACATGAGCGGGGATGAGCCCGGCAGCTCTGACGACGATGCTATGGAGGAAATCGCCATGTACGATTCTCCCGTGCCAGAACCAAGCCCGGGCCCGTCAGAGTCGCCCCCGTCCATCGGCGGGTCGCCTGCCGCGTCCCCCTCGGCATCCGCCCCGTCCCCGTCGACGTCGCCGTCAGATATCGCAGCGTTCCCCCAGCACCGACAAGGCTCTTGGAGCTCAGACACAGAGGGCCCGGTGTCGCGGCCGCGCTCGGCGAGCTCGCGGCGGAGCCTACGGCGGTCGACAAGGGACGCGGCGTCTGGGCGCACGCCGCTTGGCGAACGACTCAAGCAGCGCTTCGCGGAGGCGAACGTGCCGTCGACGTTGCTCGTGCGTTTCTCCCGTGCCGCGGCCGCGGCGGCGCTTGGCTGACGTCGCGTCTAGGACCTCTTCTTCGAGTTCCCGTGGAACAACTTCCTGCACAGCGTCGTGTACGACCTCGTACACCAGATCCTCACCGCCCGGATAGAGGGCTCCAACCGGGAGCTCATCGTCTCGCTCTTTCGCGACGCAAGGCTCATGCACCGGATCATCGAGGGCTCAAAACGGAACGACATCGAAAGGTGCGTCGTACCCGTCCCGTGACCACTGGGCCTTATTGAATCTGTCATACAGCTCAAAACCGAAGGGCGTCCGGCTCGGGTACATGGGCCACCTCACGCTCATCTCGGAAGACGTGATCGCCGCTCTGGAGCGGCTCCCGCCCGACCTCCGGTTGCAGATCGCCCAGTACGCGCCGCAGCCCGAGTGGGACGAGTACATCACGGGGCGGTACAAGGAGACGAAGAAGAAGGACGAGAGCCTGCTCGGCGGCGGCAAGCCCATCATTGCGCCGTCGATGCGCAACGCCGGCGCCGCGCAGTGGAAGGTCGACGAGGCGGACGCCGTCGCGACCGCAGCACGTGGTGCCGGCGCTGAGGACAGAGCGGGCGAGATGAACGGCGAGTTCCGCCGGACGGCGCGCACACGGGAGGGCAGCGCCGACTTTGGCGCGATGCCGGTGGAGGACGACGATGACGACGACTTTGGGTCGACGCCTCCGCAGGTACGCCCGAAGAAGGGGAGAATTTGGCAGGTCGCTGATTGTGGTGGGGCAGTTTGCGAACTACCTCGTTCAGGAGATGCAGTCCTCGGAACACCTTGGCTCGTCGGACGAAGCATCAGATGAGGAAGAGGACGGGGGATGGTTGGCGCAGTCCACGTTTGAACTGCGCCCTCCTCCAGTCTCGGCTCGCCAACATGACAACGGGCGAAGGCCCTTGAGTTCAAGCGCTTTCGAGGTATGTGAAGCGGGAACTCATACACGCACTGCTGAACCGTTTTGGCGTAGGACTCGTTTGCGCCTGCCAGCTCCTCAAATCCCACGTCGATACACGATCCGTTTGATGATGTGAGCCTTCTCGCCCGACTTCCCTACACCCGCACCTAACGCGACCCCGCACAGGACGCGTTCGGCCCCTTCTCCGACTCCGCCGCCGCGAGCGGCTCAGACCCGTTCACGTTCGCGTCCGCGACGGGCGCGACGGAGGAGTTCATGGAGGACAGCGCCTTCGACTCCTTTGGGGACTTTGGGGACTTCCAGAGCGCGGGCTCCGGGTCGGGCTCGGGCTCGGGTTCGGGTTCGGGCTCGTTCGAGGCTGAGGGCACGCTCACGCCCACGGGCGCGGACAGCTGGAGCTTCGCGAGCGCGTCGAGCGTGGGCTCGTTCGAGGACAGCTTTGCGGGCGCGCGCCCGTCCGCGGATGCGGGGAGGGACCAGGACGAACGGACTGCATGCGAGGGCAACTGAGGGCCGGGAGTACTTACTAGTTGAGACTGAATATCCGATAGACCGTGTGTCGTTGTACGCTCCGCCGACCGAGAAGATATTGTATAGCCGCCGAATGTGGGGCCGTGTGCTGTCGCTTAGATCGGTCTTGTCCCCACTCCTTCTCTCCTTCTCTCTCCTGGCTGTTTCGAGGTCCTACCTCAGCGCCCTCGCCCTCTCTCTCTCCCTCTCTCTCTCTCCCTGCTGCAGCACGCAAGTGTCCCCCCACACCATGATGTCCATAGCACGTGTCGCAGGGGACCATGCCCCCCTTTATAACCGCATCCAAGTCATGTCCACTACGTACGCACAACACCGCTCAACGCACGACAGTGACGCGGCGCATCACGCGGGCTGGAAGCGGTACCCGCCCTCGCGCTGCACGGCGGTGAAGTCGAGCGCGGCGAGCTGCGTTCCCGCGCTGTCCTTGAGCGTGCACTCGACCTTGTCGCCCGGCGCGACGGGGCCCACGCCGGACGGCGTGCCCGTCAGGATCAGGTCGCCCTCCTATACCAAGTCGTCAGCGCCGCGCGAGGGTGTACGGCGCGGGGCGCAGGGGCGGGAGGGGCAGCGCACCTCGAGCGTCATGATGGAGGAGATGTGGCTGACGAGGCGCGGGATGGGGAAGATCATGTCCTGCGTGTTCCCGTCCTGCTTCACCGCGCCGTTCACCTGCGCACCGGCGTCAGTCGTGCTCGCGCCGCGCTGGGCGGGCCGGCGGGAGGGCTGACCTTGAGCGTGAGGCCGAGGCTGGCGGCGTCGGAGACCTGTTCCTTGGGCACGTACGAGCTGCGCGCGCGTACACGCCCGTCAGACCGCGTGCGCTGCTTATGCAGAGAGAGGGGGGGGGGGGGCGGGGCGACCGAGACAGACCTGATGGGCGTGAACGTGTCGAGGCCCTTCGCGACCGTCCACGGGAGGCGCTTCGCCTTGAGCTCGTCCTGCACGTTCCGAGCGGTCATGTCGACCGCGAGTGCTACACCGCCCGGGATGAGTATCAGCGCACGCGCTCGAGAGGTACAGTCATGGGCGTCCGCGCACCGTATCCGGCGATGTATCCCGCCGCTTCGCTCTCGGGGATGTCCCGGCCGCGCTTGCCGACGACGACACCGAGCTCGACTGTGGACACTGTCAGTGATCTGCTCTGACTTGTGTAGGCAGAGGAGGGAGAGCGGGACCTTCGTAGTGCGCGGTGACCCCCTGCGGGATCTCGACGTTGCCCCCGGAGGGGAGGTAGCTCGTGGTGGGCTTCAGGAAGATGATCGGCTCCTTGGGGACGGCGTTGTTCAGCTCCTTTGCGTGCTCGCTGTAGTTGCGGCCGATCGCCACGATCTGCACGATAAAACCCAGCGGCTCAGCGTGGAGAGCTCGCAAAGTTTGCACGGGTAGTGATGGTGGTATGTCTACCGCACCTTCTTGCCTTGCTGGACGAAGGATGCGGCGGCCATCCGTGCGGTGGACTGGCTGAAGCTCCTGCTGAGGGGGTGCTGGATACGGGGCAGACTCGCTGCTGCACGGAGCTGGTTCCTGGCAGCTGCGAGGACGAACATGGCTCCCACCATCCTACTTAGTTGGAGAGACGAACTGGGCAGTGGTGCCAGCGGTGCTGTGACTTCGGATGCTGTTGCCTGTTTCGGGTGTGGGTTCCGACGGATGAGCGGCGATGCGGTCTTCCGCTCGACCCACGACGCTCACCGGCGGCCTGATGTAGATACGACAGCTGGCTGTTTGAATGCTATCGCAAGCCACAACTCCGTGATCGTCTAGGAGGTCTATAACTCGGGCATGGTGGGGAAACAGGTTGTAGCAACTTTTTCCAGCATCTGCGTGAACGGGTGTATATAGCGCACGTAGTTCGTGTCTATGGGCGCATGGTGTAGTTGGTTATCACATCCGCTTAGCATCTGCGAGGATCTGTTGCGGGGGGTGCTGGGTTCAATTCCCAGTGCGTCCACATTTTTTTAGGCTCTTGAATGGCGAAAGTGACTCACTCGCCTTGCGATGCGGTGGCAGTTGTCGGATAGAAGGTGCCGGAGAGCGAGAGCGCAAGCGGCTGGGTGGCTGGCGGTGATGGATCTGCATCTCGAGACTCAGACACCTCCAAGACGCTCTTCTCGGCCGCGCACGGCGCGATCGACTGGGACGCTCGGCGCACCTGGCGTGCTGGCCGGGTCGAGCGTGCATGGATGGCTTGGCCTGCCAAGGCGCCCCTCCCGCTCAGCCCGAGGCCCTTGGCGAGCATCCTCCCCATCCTCAAGAACATAAACCTCCCCGCTGCCAAGGCCCATGGCGTTCTTCGACATGTCCCCTCCCACTATTAAACCCACCTCACCCACCTCCGCCCCCTCCGCTCCGTCCTAGTCCTCCGTCGCTCGTCTCCTACCCACACTACCACACTCACTTCCTCAATTGCATGCTGCGCACTCTGCTCGCTATCTCTGCGGCCGCCTTCGTCTCCGCCGACGCACGGCCGCTGTACGCCCGCGCCAATTCAAACAAGTGAGCGCACGCCGGGTCCTTTCCTTCTCACCATCCTCATACTTAACCACCACACAGTCCCGATGAGGAGGAAACCGGCCCCGACGGACACCTGACGGAGCCGTGGGTCGTCGCCGTCGCCGCAACGCTAGGTCCGTCCCCCCCTCCCCACTTGCCCTCCCCGCGTGCACGCAGTGCTGACCCACCCCCTTGCACCCCCTCCCCCAGCCGTCGTCATCTGCGCCGTCGCGGGCATCATCCTCCTGATCAAGTGGCGCCAGGCGCGCCGCCGGCGCGCGGGCGACTACGGCCAGACCGCGGACGACCTGCGCGAGGGCAGGCGCTCGCCCCCGCGCCCGTACCACGGCCCGTACGGCTTCCACCCGCCGTCGTCGCGCACGCCTTCGCCGGTGAGCAGCGTTCGCGTTTTGCGGACGTGTGCAGAATCCTGACGGGTCGGTCTAACCGCCAGCCGACGCCCGCGCACCTGTCGGAGAAGACCCGCTGGGCGCCCCTCCCGCCGCAGCGGTGAGCGCGCCCGCGCATGAATCCGTACGTCCGTGCCACACACACTTGCGTGACCCGCGGACAGCTGTGCGTACCCCCCCCCCTCCCCCCCTCTCATCGCAGTGTCGCCGAACCCTCCTGACTCGTGATATACGGCTTCTTAGTACGGGTGTCCCCGGGTCGCACGCGCACGCCAACCTTCACCCACCCCGCTCCCGGATATCCTCGAGCGGCCCCCAGGGGGAGGGGGCTGTGGGGGGGATTCGCCTGCGCGCGCGCAGTACCGAGGCGCCATCCGCAATGCAGACGAACCCGCCCGCCGTCCCGCACGCACACGCGGGGCGCCAGGAACCGCCCCCGAGTCCTAGGGCGCAGGAATCCGTGGCCCTCGCCTTGAGGCTCGCGGGCGTCCGCTGATGCCAAGCGGCGGCACGCGCCCGGGGAACCCGACAGGGTCGATACGGTAAGAGTAGCGACTGGCTCCCACACGCGCCGTGCGTGGCCGTCGGTCGTCGTCTCTCGCAGCACCGCTGGACGCTCGCGCTTCGGGGTTGGTCTCGCCTCCCCCCCCTCGACTGCGTATCATGTACCACTAGACTGTACGCGTACGCCGTCGATGTCGAACGGCCGAGGACCTGTATGATGTACTATATGACACTGTAGATCGACACGACAACCCGCAGTGCTCAAATTTGCATCCGACACGTCCGCACACGATCCGCGGGCACCCTCGGGGCCAACTTGGCCGCGCGTTGCAGCCCTGTACGCCTATACGTACCCCGCGCTCGACTGCGCCCGTGATTGGAGAGTCGGTTCTCGGCGGCACGCAGCACGTGCCTTCCCAAGGGCCTTGTAACCCAAGTACCACACCGCACGACGTCGACCCGCGAGCGCATACAGTTGATCTCCCGGCTCGCGCGCACGTCCCCCCCCCCCCCCTCTGTGTGTGTGTGTGTGCATCCCACCTGGTGACCATCCACTCACGAAGCGATCCGGTTCGTGGTCCGGTATATATCGCCGAAGTCCGCGAAGTCGAAGACAGGCGGGGGCGGTTTAGGAGGGTCACGTATGCCCGGTTTGGGTCTCGCCGTGGTAGTCGGGCGATCGCGAGCGGGGTGGGATCGTCGCTGGCCGGGGGATGCATGCGGCCTCGGGCAAGGTGTTGGGGGCCCATGGGCATGCGCTGGGAGGCCTCGGGAAACGCCGGCTGGTGTGTGTCCTGCCCGGTGGCCGAATCGTGCCCGGCCCCCTCAGTCCGTGCATTCTTTGACGGGTTCGTTAGGTTGACGGCTGCTCGCTTCGTCCTGGGCCAAGAGCGTTCCCATGGGCGCGTTGCGGGAGCGCTAGCCTCGACGCCCGAGGCTGGAGACTGGAGCACCGCCTGACCGATCCATCCTTGCATGGTGCGGTGCACACTTTCTAGCTTCACGGAGTCACGGACGGACAAACACGACACTCTTGGAGCACATGTACAGTCCGCATCCCCCGGGCTTCCAGCCTCAGGACGGCATGCAGACAGACAACGAGTGCACACCAGCAAAAGTTCTCTCCGCGCCGACACCGTCGTCGGCACAACAGCCTACGTCCTTCCTCCAGACCCTAAACAGATACTAGATACACGGGGGTGTCCCTCGGAGGGACTTTTGCTTCTTTCCCGGTCCGACAACGAGCGACAGACAGATACATGCGCGGGCGGGCGCCGCAGCCCGCCCGCCGCGAATAACAGATGCTATGCGATGCTTGACGTGCGCGGCGCGTGTGCGTCAGAAATTCAATGCGAATGGCGAATGCCGTATGCGAGGGGGCGTATGCGTGGTGATGGTGAGTGGATGGGGCGCCAAACGGCGTCCCTTTGCGACGAGAACGAGACGAAGCGTGGTGGGCGTGAATGTCGTGTCCAGAAAGCCCGGTCGGTGTGCGTGTTAAATGAAAGTGGGGCGCAGGTTGTGCTTACGCCTTTTTGTTGTGCGCAGCGTACGATTCCCGGAACGTAGGATGCAGGAGCTGCTCGTGGAGCGCCTTGCCCGCGGGGACCTGTATATCCGTCAGTATGTTGGCAAAAATGACAGGACACGGGAAACACGTACCATCGGGAAGACGTGCTCGTTCGACTCGACGGTGCACTCCATGAGGACCGGTTTCGAGTCGTCGTACTCGAGGAACTCCTTCATCTTCTCAGGGAGGTCCTGAGCGCGCTCGCAGCGGATAGCGTGTACACGCATCGCCTTAGCGAGGGCGATGAAGTCGGGGTTGACCATACGCGTGTGCGCATACCGCGCATCATAGAAGAGGTCTAGCACAAATGTGAGCTGTTGATTTCGAACAAAACCGGCGTGGGCGCATACCTTGCCACTGAAGAACCATGCCCTGGAACTCGTTGTTGAGCACCAAGACCTTGACGCCGATTCCATACTGCGACGCAGTCTGCAGTTCCATCGCCGTCATGCTGAACGACGCGTCGCCGTCGATGTCGATGACGGTCTTATTAGGCGAGCCAACCTTTGCGCCAACGGCTGAAGGGAGACCAAAGCCCATAGTCTAAACAACCGATGGTGAGCACGGATCTGTTAGCAAACTGTCTCTCCACTTACTCCCAAGCCACCCGACGTGACCATCGAGCGGGGGTATCGCCAGCGGAAGTGCTGTGCCGCCCACATCTGATGCTGCCCGACGCCGGTCGAGATGATGACGTCCTCCTTCCTGTGCGCGGTCTGCTTGTCGAGCTCCTCGATGACCTCTTGCGGCTTCATCGGCGCGCCCTCCTTGCTCTTCTCGTACGTGAACGGGTACTTCGCCTTCCAGTCCCGGATGTCGTCGAACCACTCCTTGCGCGCCGCGGGCCGGATGAGCGGCGCGAGCGCGGCCATGTTCGCGACGACGTCGCCGAGGACGGGGATCGACGCGTCGACGACCTTGTTGATGTTCTTCGGCTGGATCTCGAAGTGGATGATACCCCCGCGGCCCTGGAGTGCGGCCGCGCGCGCGGCAGGTGCGAAGAGGTCGACCTTGCCCGTCACGCGGTCGTCAAATCGCGCACCGAGGGCGATGATGACGTCCGCCTGTTGCATGGCGAGATTCGCGTATGCGGAGCCGTGCATGCCGAGCATGTGCAGACTCTTCTCGTCCAGCTCGTCGTACGCCCCCAAGCCCTGTAGCGTCGTCGTGACAGGTATGTTGCCCTGGTCCGCAATCTCCTTGAGGAGCTTAGGTCCCAGAGGCGACGAGAGCACACCGTTGCCGGCATAGATGACTGGCCTCTGCGCCTGGTTGATCAGGTTCGCGGCCTGCTGAATGGCGGCGATGTCAATTGGCTGCTCGATTGGTTGCAGAGGGTTCTGGGGGAGACCCAGCGGTTTGCCGGGTGTGGTCGCCTTGAACGGCAGAGGCGTCTTGAGGATACCGGCGGTGATGTCCTTCGGAAGATCGACGAGGACCGGACCCGGCCGTCCTGAGGTAGCGATTTTGAACGCCTCATTGATGCGACGAGGGAGCTCCGAGATGTCCTTCACCATCACGTTCCACTTCGTGCACGCTCTTGAGATGCCCACGACATCGGCCTCTTGGAACGCGTCGGAGCCAATGGCAGAGGTAGCGACCTGACCACAGAACACGACGAGGGGGACACCATCGCTGAGCGCGTCCTGCATAGGCGTAACAACATTCGTCGCTCCGGGGCCCGAGGTCACGAGGACGACACCAGGCTTGCCAGTTACGCGCGCATAGCCCTCAGCCATATGACCCGCGCCTTGCTCGTGTCTTGGGAGAACGAAATCAAACTGAGGCGAGTTGTAGATGGCATCGAAGACAGGGAGGATAGCGCCTCCGGGGTATCCGAAGATGTGCTTGACGCCGTGGCGGACCATCATCTCGTGGAAGATCTGGCCGCCGGACATGCCCACAAACGAGTGATCAAGGGGTCCGTCCGCATTGGGACCGAGCCCTGAAGGAGGGTAGGGCACATTGTTCTTCGTGGGCAGCTGCTGGTACGCTGGAGCTGGTGACGGCCGCCTGCGTTCCGAGTCAGAACATGAATGCATAGCGCATTGGGCGCAGAAAAAAAAACATACACAGAGGAAGAGGGAGTGGCCTCGCGAGGGGAAGACCTGCTGATATTCCGGGCGTGTTCTCTCACTCTTGACTTGGCCTCGAGAATAGACGAGCTCGCTGCCACGGTAGAGCGGGCACGGATGAAGTGCGCGGGGCCGGAGACCTTGGAGGCGGACGAGACGCGCATTGTTCTTGATGCAGAGAGGGACATGCTGGCGGCGTCGACGGCAGCAGCGACGAGGACGAGGGCAGGGAGGGCGAGGGGAAGGAGCAGTCGTTAAAAACTGGAAAGAGCCCGAGACTATATGCAGCGTCTCGAGTCATTAGCTCTGACTCGGTCAGCTGATCTGGGGATGCACTCAAAATCAGGTTAGGGTCAGGAGTCTCCGCCAAATATAGCCCGGTCTCGGCGCTTCCAGTCAAATTCCGAGCACTCTCTGCCCTCCGATTGGCCAGTACAATTATTCCCACGTCAATAATACCCCGGACTGTGCATGCCCCCGTGTTTTCATCCTTCTCTCGTTCACATTGACGCCATCTCTTCCCATCCCATTCACCCAAGCGTCCGTGCCTCCACCAGCATCTTCGTGGAACGTTGGACGTCCGGGAACCAGGAACATACTAGCGCATCTTGTCGCTTGCATGGTGCGACTCAAGGTCATCTCGTCCGTTATTAGGTCGTAGATGCATGGCGTGCATCATGATCCCGTCATGTCCGACTCATACGCGTCGCGGGCGAACTCTTGTCGGTCATAGCAAAAGCACCGATGTTGAGGAAGACCCAGACATTCCCTTCAACGTTGTTGTTGTTCCCACCTTCTTCTTCCTCTTCCTCCTCCTTTTCTTCAGATAGTTCTTCGCCCAACCATGACCGCAAGAGATGGGATTGGAACACCAAGACCCCACGCGAAATTCAGGTCGTGCCAGCTCTCCCGCTATTCCGCGCAAGCGCGACAGTACCGGCTCGATCCGAAACGCGTCGCCTTCCTCCTGCCTCCTCCGCCTGACGAGCTCGGTTGTGAGGTCGTCAATCGCAATGTCGAAGTCCTCTCTCCACTCGGGCTCCTCCTCGACGTTCTCGTAGTCGGGCACGCTACCCTTCCCGATGCGCAGAAGGAGCTCGAGCGCGGCTGCTGCGCTCCCGGGGCACGGTATCCGCGCCGGCTTCTCGACGTCGGCGAGGGACGGGGCCAGCTCGCGGGCATGGTCGTGCACCTCAATCATTTTCTTCTCCCGGTAGTCGTCTGGGTCTTTCATCTCCTGCGTGTTAGCGCGGATAGTCTTCATATTGGCTTTTTGGTAGCCCTTGACGATCTGGGACGGCCGTCGCTGCATGGTCGCGACCACGGCGGGGCGCACTGCTTCGTCTCGCAGCAGCTCGCTCAGCACGCCGTGTTCCGCTGCGGGCGTGAGCACAGAGAGCATCTTGGCGCCCGACATGGATGTTGTTAGTGGCTCTGCAAGTCGCCCGTCCGTCAGTCGATATGTTCAGTGTGGTAGACAGCAAGGAGTAGATTCACGTAGACGCGGGACTTTCACTACGCGGAAATAGTTCGCAGTCCGCGTTTGCGGTACTGCACTGGTGTCCTCGGTACTCGATCTGTTGAGACTCATGAAGTGGAAGGTAAGAAGAGCATAATGGGGTGAATTGGTTGAGGCCTAGTGCCGAGTACAGTACTTGCAGCCGGTTCTCTTGCCTACGCTGGCTGACGTCATAGACATCCTTGCAGCTACTTCTGGACGGTACCGCGAGTGGCTAGAACTTCGACAGAGCCGAAGCATGGATGGACACCAACTCAAATAGCAGCGCAGCGCGTACGTGTGATCATTTTTGCACGGGAACATTGCCTTGCTTGATGATGAGGACGCTGTACGCTTGCTTCACGGCCCCTGCCGTTACCACCGACGCGATTTCTTGTGGTAGGTCATCTCACAGTTTTGTATACAAGACAAGTCCCTTTCTATCCGTACAATCGCGAAGACAAGACCCTCTGCCAGAATGGATCTGATAGCTCCTGTTGCCCAGCAGCGACGAGCACTCGCCCTCACGAAGCAGCAGGCTTCGTACCCTGGTCCGCCGAGCTGTCCATGAGCGCCTGGATCATCGCCGAGCCGACCTTGGTCGCCTCCTCGAAGCGCGACTCGAAGAAGCCCGCGGTGTGCATGAACCGCTCCTTGTACAGCTCAAAGTTTCCGAACGAGATGCACTGGCTCCACCCGCGCGCGGCGACGACGAACTCGAGGTCGTCCGAGCGGTGCGACGTCTCGTACAGCGCCGCGTGCAGCGCTGCGTCGAGCCGCGCCTCGGACCGGAACAGGTACTCCGCGACCCCGATCCAGAGCCGGAAGATCGGCGTCGCGGCGAGGTCGAGGTGCTCGAACGGCTTGATGCCGAGCCGCGCCCAGCAGTCCGCCATCGCGAGCAGCGAGAGGTGCGAGTTCGGGGCGGGGGCGCGCCCCGCCGGCGACGCCGGCTCCGCGGGCTTCCGCCCGAGGCTGAAGCGGTCGAGGAGGTCCTCGGAGAGGAGGATCGGCGCGCGCGCGCGCGGGCTACCGGTGTCGAGGTACGCGCCGAACACGCGGCGGCGGGCGTCGTAGATGCGCGCGCGGAGCGCGGCGGCGTCGCCCGCGAGCATGAGCTTGAAGATCTCGGTTGTGCTCCGCGCGAACTGGTCGATCTGCACCCGCGCGGACGGGTTCAGGATCGCGAGACCGGCGTAGACGTGCCACTTGTTCGAGTAGATGCGGAGCATGATGTTCACTTTGACCGTCTCGATCCCGCCCACGTAGAGCCCCTGCTCCCACGGGTAAGAGAGCGAGCTGTGCCAGGCCGTCCCCATACTGGTGCGGTGTCAGTTAATGTGGGCGAACTGAGACGGGAGGAATCGGACCTGAGGAAGGCTGCATGGGTGACAGCTTGTGTGTTTGCGGTAACAATATCGTGGTCCTCGTATGAAAGATAGACATGGCGCGAACCAAGCGGTTTCAAGATGTTTTCCACCAGTGTTAGCGAGTCGTCTGGGGCACGGTGTTTGATCAGAACCTGTGGCCAGCTATCAACATCTTTTCTCAGGCATACAGGCAATTGAGCTGACCAGTGGCTGTCCTACCGGGGAGACGGATGGACCGTGCAGAGAGTGGCACGAGACAATCTGGACGTCTTCAGGGAGGTACTTCTCAAATGCGGCCTTCTCGGGGGCCTTGACGGACGTCTGCCCGGACACGATCGCGCCCACTTTTGTTGCTATCTGCTCTTCAGCACGGGCGGAGCGGGGCTAGAGAGACTAGGAAGCGCGCACTGACAGGGGCCATACTCCGCCACCACTCGCTCGATGTACTCGGCCTCGACGGAGTACATGATGAAGTCGGAGACGCGGGAGACATAGTGCCCGTTTTCGAGCACATGCACGCCAGGGACGCCTGGTGAGTCCGTGAGTGCACTGTATGCAGCGGGTTCTGACTCGCATACCTTCGTACTTGGTCTTGAGCGCTTCGTACTTGGTGGGCAAGTCGCATATGTAAATTCTGTCCGAGCGATGTGAGCTCTTTGCGAGATGAATGGGGACGGTGACGACTTACTTCTTCCAACCGGCCTGGGAGAGGCAGCGAGCGTACATATTGCCCATGGCACCCATACCAATGAGGCCGATGGCAGGGTGCTCCTCCGGAGGCGAACCCGGAGTTACATTCGGATTGATGGCCATTGTACACTGGTGAAGACAGTCAGTATACAAGAAATCTCTGTTGAAAACTCAGGACGGGGGAGGACGGCAGCAGTCGCACCTCGCGTAACTTTATTTGCACCGTGCTCGCACTTGGTTGAATTGCGCACAGAGCGGTTCGATCAAGGACCACCACGAGCGCTTCCCTGGTGGCGGAAGCTGCTTGGTAACAAACTCGAATCCTGCGGTTTGGAGGGCGCGACGGAAGAAAAGAGGAAGAGAAGAGCAGGGACTTCTGCCTCTGCGTTGCGCGACGCTCGGCTTTAGAGTGAATCCACGGCGCAGCACAACTGGCGACGGTGGCTAGCTATAACGTCCAGTTCCGCCCGTACTGACCCCGGCGGATGAGCTAATAAAATCAGACTGTGGGCCCGCATCTGCTGGTGACTCGCCGGACCTTGGCCAGTGCTATCTTGCACCGTGTCCCGATCCGGAAGGTGTTCAGCGTCAAGCCGGTCGATGCGCCGCGTCGCTCGATGGCGCGACAGCGCAGCGGGCGGCCAACAGCGACAGCCTATCTTGCGTGCTCATACACCCGACGGGCAGCGCGGGGAGTCGCGGCATGTGACAATGCGGAGCGGAGAGGCGTCGACGGGAGTTCGCACGGGGCCCTGCTCAACTTGGAACATCATGACAGTGCAGTCGAGAGTGTGGTACTGGTAGCGCCACTGGCATTGCCAGGACTGTGCACGGACGTCGCACGTGCACGCGCCCCCATACACGCCCGCAGCTGTCCATTCAGCCCCGCGTGACGGAGAACAATACAGCACGGTGCACACGAAATACCGTCTCAATCCGACTCTTCGTCCTCGGCGAAGGTGCCCCCCGTCTCAGCCCTGATGCCCTCGATCCCCGTGTACGGCACCTGGTCCCGCGCCCACCGCCCCAACAGCCAGTCTACGCGACACAGACCCGAGCCCGTCGCCGACGCCAGCAGCGGCGCCCGCCCGAGACCGTTGCCGTCGTTCCAGGCGACGCGGTGCACACCAACCTCGGGCGGCCACGCGCCGGTGCCCACAGGGATAGTCCTGTTCTGCCGTGTCGCAACTGGCCGGTTTTGTGTTTCCTATGTGAGCGGACGTGGCAATGAGGGGGTGGAACACTATGAGGTTGTGTGACACTCACCTGCGGGAGGAAGCTCTCGAGCATCCTATATTCTCCTGTTGAACGGCTGTAGTCGAGCTGATAGATTTTATGCTCGAGGAAAGGCTTGGATGGGTTAGTGCATGACACTTGCAAGAGACCGTGGAGTACTCACCACAAGACCGCCACGCCTCGTCGTCCTCATCGTGTTCGTTGTCATACACGATCCGTCAGTAACGCCGATGGCAAGCTGAGGATGGTAGTCCGATGCAGACAGTGTCTATTGAAACCGTCAGTTCGGAGTGTGCGTGCGAGTAATTTCGCGAGACTCGTACCCAGATAGGGCCGTTAGGCTCCATGATCGCATGCCCTCTCCCGAGGAGTGCCGGAGAGATGGAGTACGCTTTGACCGTGTTTTCGTGGTCGATAGTAGCGACGCTGCCGGTATACGTTGAGTATTCCATCGCAGTCACGACATCTGTGGACCAACGCCTCATCAAAGACATGCTCACGGATACAAAAAAATAATCGAAAGCTCACCTCTGGTCCGGTTGATGACACTTCCGGCCATATCACGGATGTCGGTGATACTCTCCACCCCATCGTAACCCCCGCTCGCGATCACGGTCGGGTTGTCTGTTGTCTCTTCCCCAGTGGCAGATATCACAGGCGCGCGGACCCATGACAGGCTTCGAATCGCAGACTGGTGGGCCGTAAAGTAATGGGTGGGAAGTAGGGCTGTATCTGAAAGAGTCAGTAGGAACCCAAACTGTACGCCGACAGTAACATACGTCTGTCCGCAGCAAAAGGTTCTCCCACGAAGGCTTTGCCTACGTTGAATACGGCGATCGATCCTATGCGGAGTGGTACAATTCAGCGGATTGCCAACGACGAAGCCGCACATGCAGACCGTTGGTGCACCCAATCGCAACCACTTCGCTGTTCGCCCAGTCAAAGGACCAGCATGATGTGTCTTCCAACTCCAAGCGCAGGAGCGGATTGTCTAACTTGACTGGATTGGACCATCAGTTACTACGCGATGAGAACGGGAGAAGAAGTAAATCACCAAGCAACGGCTCGTATGCTGGATGGTTCACGGATCGTGTTATCGTAGCAGGGTCCGGGACGACATAGAACGTTAGCGACCCATCCTCAAACGTCCCGCCCAGAATCCCCAGTTTCCTCGGAACGGGCACACTCGTGTTCTGTAAGTAGCGTCAGCGACTCGCTGCACGATCCAATAGTGTGGCCTCAGAGAATGCACCTCGATGCGGTCGTTTGACGGGAGCGGGCACCACTTGAGCTCGAACGCGGGGCCACTATTAATACAGAGCACCATTTCGCAGTGCATCTCACCCGTCTCCTTGGTGTGTGCGTTCCCGCCGTTGCTGCTGGAACCTTGGTCCACATCCATCGCATCTACAAGCGGCTGGGACCGTGATAGTGACCATATTTGTATACATGCGGGGCTTGGCCGGGGCACGCGAGTACCGATCACGGGTGAATGCGTCTTTGTCGGGAAGGGCGCGACAGCGAGGTATTGTTTGTGGTCGTAATCTAGAGGATGATTGTGAGTTATCTGGTATTTTAGCCCACAAGGGGAGAACACTTGCACGCTCTGTCTTCCACGTGAATGGGACACCAATCGAGACCCCATACGGGTGCACCAGCATTGAATACGTGCGCACCACTGTCCGGGAAGAATTCGGCTGCATCGGACGGTTAGGGAGGCGCAAGAGCATGAGAGTGTCGGTGAGACGACGTACACATCTTTAGCGAGTCAAGCGGCCTCAACTCCCGGCGTGTTTGTTTGCCAAATGGACCGAAGGAACATGCTACAGGAGGCGCGGGCTTCAGCGCACCCTCCTCTGTCGTGGTGGTGTCTGTAGGGAGGTACGGGGCGGCTTGGCTTCGTCTCTGTCAGCGTGCGGAGCGAACGACAGGAGACGGTTCATACTCAAAGCTCAGCAGCTCATACGAGCCCGGACCAACATGTCCGTGGACACGCGGCCTCATCTCTGCCTCAGAAGCACCTGCAGCATTACCGGCTTCCTTGTACCACCCTCGATCCTCTGCGAGCTCCCAAAGAGGGCCCGGACCGACGTTGTAGCCCCACGACTTATTCACACGTGAGTTAACCAAGTCGCTCGAGCCCCATGCGTTCGTCAGCACTGTCAACTCCCGCTCGAACAGTTTCGGAGGTTGGGCCAGGCGCTCGATCTTGCCCTCCTTCTTGTAGATGCCAGTCGCCCGATGTCTGTGGTGCAGGTTGGGAAGAGCCAGGGGAGGCTTGCTGGTCGAAACGGCCAGACCAGGTATGGACGCGAGGGCGCGCTTGGGTGTCGCCTTCGCAGCCGCCTTCTTGCCTTTCGCGACGACGCTCGCCGAACCGTAGTCAAGGACCGAGTTCTCCCGTGCAGATGCCGCGGACCGTTTGCGCTTGGACCTCGGGGCTTCGTCCGCCGACTCGCCCCCTGCGTCCGCGAGGTCCATGGCATCCGCCCCATCCTCGGCTGGGTCGTTTTCAGCTGCATCAGGCGCGAAGTCGCTGCCGCTGTCGATATCGAACTCCTCGGCGGCAGGGCCGGATGGCCCGGCGCCGTTCTCGTCCACTGGCATGCCCACGAGAGCGGCGTAGTTTGGCCTGTTGGCCCTCGAACGAAGCGTGCGCGCCATCCGCTGCGCGGTGTGATCAGTACATGACTATCCATCGATCTTTTCCACCCATGATAATGCACAAACCTTTGTTGTTGCAAGACGTGATGAGAACTGTGTGAGTCAACTTCGGTGAGCACCGAAGACTTGGCGAGGATCTCAATCTGATCACAGTAAACTTGTACGTACGTCTAGCCACGCTGCCGGTTTTTCCCTATCGCAGGGGTTGCAGAGCGTCGCGCGTTGTCTGGGGATGATGGCCGTTCTAGGATGGTTGACTAATTGGGATCGACGCGACTGCCCAGTGCCCCAGCCTCGGGAGTCCGGGTCTGAGGTCTCGCGTGCTTGCCGGGTATGTACTCGCAGACGCCTGAGCTTCTTGCGGATCCCCACAACTGCGAGCTGATACATAAAGCGCCAACACACGCCGCGATGTCCTCATCATCCCACCATGGACGCTATCACGCAGATCCCAAAGTCGACCAAGGCCCTCGTCCTCCGCAAGGCCGCGCAGGCGACCAAGCCAGTCTACCATGACGCCGTGGTCGAGGAGCGCCCCATTCCTGACCTCAAGCCGGGCCAAATCCTAGTCCGCATTCATGCGGCGGCCTTCAACCATCGAGACGTGAGCGGATGGAGGTCACTAACTGCACAACCATCGCCCTCGTTGACATGAATGTGTGACCCGACAGCACTGGATCCGCAAGGGGCTGTACCCCGGGATTGGGTTTGGAAGCGTACTCGGAGCGGATGGCGCAGGTACGCGTTTCCATTGCACCCCAGACTCTGCGGTATCGGTCTCACAAAACAGAGCAGGCGTCGTGGTCGCGTCTGCAGATGAGAACGATCCCCTCCTCCAGAAGCGCGTCTTCCTCGTGCCTTTCCGCGGCTGGGAGCGCGACCCCGAGGCGCCGGAATTTCCGTATGCCCCGCCCCTGCCTGGTGCCAAGCAAGTGCTGAATGACACATAGGTTCTATGTCATCGGCGGCTTCAAGGCGAACCCGCTTGGCACGTTCGCGCAGTATGTCGCGGTCGAGCGCGACCAGGTCATACCCACCCCAGAGCATCTAGACGACGTGCAGGCCGCGGCGTGGCCGCTCGGCGCGGTGACTGCCTGGAGGTGCGCCAACTCATGACCTCTCTCGAGGACAGTCTCCCTGACGCGGAAGGGCAGGGCGACGATGATCAACGGTGCGGTGAAGAGCGGCGACAATGTGCTCATCACCGGCATCGGCGGCGGTGTCGCGCTCATTGCGCTGCAGCTCTGCGTCGCGCGCGGCGCGAACGTGTACGTTACCAGCGGCGGAGAGGACAAGATCCGTCGGGCGGTCGAGCTCGGCGCGAAGGGCGGCGTGAGCTACAAAGCGAGTACGTCCCTCCCATGAGTTTGTCTGCAACGCTCTGCTGAGCAATCGTTCAAGACGATTGGCCCGCCCAGCTTGCTGCTCTGCTCAAGAAGGACGGCGCAAGCTACCTGAACGCGGTCATCGATGCGGCTGGGGGCGACATACTAGGCAAGACGTCGCCCATTCTGAAGAACGGCGGGCGCGTCGTGGTGTATGGAATGTGGGTCATTGCTACGCTCTCCCAGACCAGAGAAGGGGACCAGAGTGACACCCATGTGCAGGCACACGAGCCCAAACGTCACGATGACCATGCGCGAGGTGATGAAGAATCAGAAGCTGCTCGGTCCGTTCCCCTGCGTCCCATGTCCCATCCACGCTCTGACTCTGTCTCCTGCAGGATCGACGATGGGTTCAAAACAAGACCTGACCGACGCGATGAACTTCCTCGCGCAGCATCGCATCGTGCCTACCGTCTGGCACGTTCTGGACGGGCTCGAGTCGGCAGAGGAAGGCTTCCAGATCCTCGAGAGCGGCGACCACTTCGGCAAGGTCGTTGTCCGTCTCACACCCGACACCCCTACTGCCAACCTGTGAGGGGCGTCACCCCAGGTCAGAAACCACGCATACATACACAAAGCGACACATTGCAACGCCTGCCCTGAGTACAGCGATCCCATCGGACAAGGAAGCCTCAGACTTCACCGCTCACACAGCGCGCATCCAGGAAGCTCTAAATGTATACGTATGTACAACAATCCAGGGGACCTATGCTATGCAGCGACGTGACGGAGTAGATATATACATGGGAGACGTGAGAGCCTGTGCGGGCAGGAAAGGACATGACAAGATGGGACATGACAGAACGTAAAACTTAAGCACTACCGGTAGTCCAATAACGCGGGCCGGAGAATGTACATGAGCGGACGCGCGAGCGCGAGTAGGATGGCTGGATGTCGACAGGGGTGGCAGCACGTTCCTCCTCCCGCGACGACGACATTACTGAGATAATAAGCAAACTCCCACCCGCTTGATCGTGACGTGCCACATTCAGAACAGGTCGCTCCCGGGGAACAGCTGGCTCTCTTCCGCGTCCTCCTCGTCGCTCTCCAGCGGCGGCTCCAGCGCGCCCACCCCAATCCCCACCCCCACTCCCAGCCCCACGGCCGACGGCACGCGCTGGCTCAGCGGCATGCGTGACGCCGACGCCGACGCCGCCACGCCGTGCGCGTTCGTCTGCGAGCGGATGCCCGAGGACGCGGGCGAGTACAGGTCGCGCGCGTCGTAACCCGCGTCGTCCGTCGGCGACGTGTCGACCTCGAACGGGTCGGGCGTCGGGTCCCGACGGGGTGCGGCGTGTGGGTAGAGCGGCTGCTGCCGCGCGGGCGGCGAGGCGGGCAGGGGCTGGCGACGCTCTTGATGCGGGGGCAGTACTGCGACGGACTGCGGCGCATGGGTGGAGGGAGCCGAGTTTGGCTGGGTTCGCCTGTTGCGATTCTCGTACTCGAACTGAAGAGTAGGCGTGAGCACCACAATAAAGGGGATTGGGCAGGAGAGAACTTACAGCAGAAAAGACTTCATCCCTGCGGTGCTCTCCGGAATCCTTGTCTATGCAGTAGCAGATGTACAGGGTATCCGCCCTATTGTGTGTTATGAATTAGCTAGGCAACGTCGCAGGAGCACCCAACACTCACGTGTCCTTGACAAGGCCTATGCAGAACATGCCGACTAGTGCCGTCACTCCACCCGCGAGCAAGGCCGCGGACAGGGCAGAGTCGGGCGCGTTGAGTGTGTGCGCAACGAACAGATACGTGAGCAGCGCAAACGGGAATGTCAGCGTCAGAGGAGCGACAGTGAGCAGAGTCAAAGGAGCTGTGTACACATGTCAGCGGTTACTACAACGCTTCAAAATCTCGATTGGACTCACGCTCAGTCTTGAATCGCCTCCTGTAGTCGACCACCCTCGGGTCTTCCACTGCTCCCGTAAGCGCGCGCGCCCGACGCGCACTGGGGAAGAACGCGTCTCCAGTCAGGCCGGTATAGACGAGCGCGTACGTGCTTAGCGAGTTCGTGACGCCCTCGAGGTACCCGACGGCCATCGTCGCGCCTACGCTGACTACACGCATGTAGGGCGGTAGATACGCTGGGAGTGCGCGCAGCCCGATCATGAGGAGGCCGAGCGCGCGAATGGCGGTTATAATCAGCGCGGAGAGCACAATCGTGCCGAGCGAAGGCTGGCTGGCGCGCATGAGAGCGGCATGAATAGTGTGTGTCGAGGTAGGCGGCGGCGGAGGGAGCGTTGGGCTTTTGAGGGGTCAGTCCAGGAACACTCTAGCAGTGGTTGAAAGAACGCACTCTGAGAAGTACCATGCTCCGATTACCCCGGCACATGTTACGCGGAGCAAACCCCGCGCGACACCCCATGTCCACAGCCAGACGCCGATTGTGCCCGCGATCGCCCAGTGCGCCCATTCACTGATATGCCATGCGGATCGGGTCGAACTCACTGGCGTGAAGTACCCGACGAGCAGGAGTCGGAAAGCGAGCGTAATGAAGGGTATCGAGAGCAACAGAGTCGCGAGCAGGACTGCCGGGGATAGCGCCAAAAGGAAGGGGTTCTCCATAAGGAGACGGGTGGTCAGTGTGAGGAGGGATGATGCAGTGTGTATATCACGAGGGAGGTTCAGCAACCGTCGGCCGGTCAGTACTGCGAGGACCAGAGGGACTAGGGAAAACAGTCGCAGACTGACATTCCATGAGAGCTAGACCTGGGACGTAGAAAGTGGACTCACCCGACAGTCTCTCCCCACGTTGGTTCCTGGTCTCCGTCCCACATGAAGCTCCCGACAAAGGCCCAGATGGCAGAGATCAGTAGAGTGGCCGGGATGAACACAGATGTAGCCACCATGACGGGCTTGACGAAGACCCGCAGCAGGAGTATGTGAACATAGCATACCGCTGCGCTCAGGAAGGTGAGGATAGTGAGTAGAGGCACGGTGTGCAGCAGCGTGAAGTACGGCGTTTTGCGACGATTAGGAGTTGCGTTCGTGAAGATGAGGGCAAAGACCGAGCCCAATAAGCATATGCTGACACCGGCGCACCAGGCCGTTGTCCATGCAGCATCGTTGAACTTCCGTCGATTGCGAGGAACATAGCGGGGGTCTGGCAGAGAGAAAACGTCTACTGGTCGTGTGCGGCCGTCCCGGGGGAGCAAGGACTCAGTGAGCGATAACGACACGGCCGTCCGCGGTGGTGGTGGGGGATGCGGTGGTGGGGAGTATGTTCGACGTGCCCGATGTGGAGATGGCGAACGAGCGTGTAGTATATCGGGCGGTGGATTGGCGGACTCGGCTGAGGAATTAGACGGGGAGGGGGAGGGGGAACGGAGAGGAGACGCATGCGCGAGCCATCCCTTGCCTCCGTCCCCCTCAGACACTCCTAGCAGCGGTATTGACGCAGCCTGTTGTCGGGATACCCCAGGCTCGTCCTCGTCCAGGCGCAGATACGGGTCCTCCTCGTCCTCGTGCTGCGGTGGTGGGTGCTCTCTCCGGACTGTCGTTCTGCTCATACCGCTCGCATGCAAATGAGGATCGTCCAAGTCATCGAGGTCCGGTTCATGGGCATTGCCTGCGTGGGAGCCATTGTCCGTTGAAAACGAGTAGAAGAGGGGCTGAGAGGAGGACAGACTAGATGCAGCGGTCTGTTGTCTGTTCAAGAACTGAGATGCGTACGCCGCGAACGAGGCCGCCATGACGGTAGGCTCTGCCTAGGAGCTCGGAGGACGCGTCAGCGTCGAGTACAGGCAGGCAGGCAGCAAGAAGGGTGAAATTTGAGAAAACGAGGTGGACGTCGAGGGAAGGGTTACGTAGGCCCTTGTTAGCGACAGAACATGCCTCCCGAGCTCAGGCCGCCAAACTGACTCAATGCACTTTCCGAGCTGTGCGGCAGTTCTCCCCACTCGATGTCGATCAGTTCAAGTAGAATACGATCCAGGCAGCCGTTATTCAGTCCGCCTCTCTGCAGGACCGGGATTCTCTTCACTCAAGCCACCGATTCTGGAGGTGTGCGGGGAGGCGGTTCGGCACGCGCTGACGCCATGAGGAGGCGCTCGGGCGCTAACGTTACCGAATAAGTTCATTCGATGGCTACACTTGTGCACCACTTCCAGATTAGCAACCGTCATTGAATGTCGTACATGCGATGTTCGAGTATGCAACTTGTTATTCATGAGGCGACGACAGGGCCAACTTCTATGATGCTGCCTGTCTCAGAGTCATTGGTGTGCCGGGCTCGGCAGTTTGTATACGGCCAGTGGATCGCCAATCTATCCAATTTCATCGGCATGTGTCACAAATGATCCCCATTGAGCGATACAACGAAATGAGTACAACCAATAGTACAGGCGATGGATGTCCAAAGTCCACGAGACGTCCCAAGAAGTCAATTTGAGGAACAAGGGCCCGACGGCAGCAGCTAGCAGTAACGCGAGCGCGGCCTGTCAGGGAGCGCGTCCGCCCAACACCCCGGGCCGCCATCCATCCGCTCTATCCAAAGCTCGCGGATGTGGATGATGCAGTCGCGCGGCGCGTCGACACCCTGGTGCGGCCGACGCTTGTTGAGCGGGGGCAGGACGGTCATCGGCGCGCGGGACCGTTGCGGGAGCGCATGCAGGTACTCCAGGAACTGCTTGAAGCATGCATGTGAGGATTGCGACGTCGGTGGCGGGGCGGGGTGCGGGAGGACGATGACACACTGCAAGCGTGCGAAGGCCCCGACCGTGGACGCGTCGCCTGTGGGTCGTCAAAGTCGATATTGCATATTCTGAGGGTAAGACAACACAGGCGCACTCACTGATGACATGCTCAAACGTCTCGACCGTCGAGCGCGGAGAGAAGTCAAGGCGCGAGACCCGCAGGTGGGTGACGAGCGGCGCATGGCGCGGCCAGTTGAGGAAGTTGACGTCCTTGCAGACGGGCGTGAGGATGTGATGGAGCCGCCTCAGTGTAGGATACACGGGCTTGTCGTCTTGAACGGCGTTGAACGGGAGGAAGCTCGGGTCACCCCCAATGAGCGTGAGCTCCTGCAAGAGCGGGAAACGGCACTGGACGACGCTCGTCGTACGCCAGCGCGCCTGGTTGATCACGAGCGTGTGGAGGTCCGGCGCGACGGTGCAGATGAGCGAAGGGATGACGCGGTTGTACTGCTCGTCGAGGTGTTCCTGTGCCGAGCGCCAGGATTGTGTACGCCGCTGCAGGAGCGCGAGATATTCTGCGCGCGAGGTCGGCATCGTTGACGCAGGTGGGGGAATACCGGTAGGCTGACCCTCGTTGCACTCGTCGTAGGATAGCCAGAGATGGCGGACGCGGGGGAGGATGTCGATAGCCTGCACGCGTTCCCGTTCGTATGCACGCAAAAAACGCTCGATTTTCGCAGGAGAGCTGTAAAGCGCGACGGAATGGAATCGAGCCGGGCGCGAAGTGTCACGGATGCCTTTCGAGACGAGGGAAAGCGCACATCCTGTCTGCCCGCCGTCGGTGCAGGCGTAGAAGAAGATCTGAGTGAGCAGTTCGACAGCAAGTCTGTCCATGGTCGGAAGGTATTGGGAGGAGTATGATTGCGGTGTAACCTTGTTCAGGGTGCGTGCAGCATATAAAGTATCTGACTGTCAGTCAGGATGCAATGTGCGGATAGATCCAGGAAGGACCTGTTTGCTCACACTGTGCCACGAAGCGGGGTCGGTAAGAGGCGGTCAATGTAAGCTTGATCTTTCAGGGCTGTGTAGTGGGAGAGAGTACAACCTGAGCGCACTGGATCGCAGCAAAACTTTGATGATGCAGATTGGCAGAAGCGAGACGGTGCGACACTGAAGACTCAAGATAGGCAACGCCGACTCGAGGGAAGACCCGATGGACTTGTGCGATTAGTGGCTCTGTAACACATTCTCTACTGCATCCGCCGACACTTCCGCGAAGAGATCGCAGCGACCAGTCATTGTGCGTGTGGGTGGGCGCCCTTGACAACTCACAGCCAAGTGAAGCACGATAGACGAGGACAAATCACAGCTCATCTCAAACCGTGCACACGGCCACCACCCGCGTTCAGCACAGCCACTGATGCCTAATTACGGCTAATTGTGGCTGCAGAGCTGGCAGCGGCGTCGTGTTTGAACCTCTCAGCCACCGACCATCATCTGCGTCCACAAGCTGATTCGTGTTCCTCGGGCTCGCTGCAGAACTCTTTCACCTTCTCGCCCAAATCCGTGTGCGCGCGGTCTGAATATCCAGGGAAGTTTCCCCCGTCGATTCATCGCGCAACAATCATCAAGACGTCGTTCTTCCTCGATGATCCCCCGGGCCCCGGGCTGAATGAGCAAGCCGTCAACAAGACTGGGCACCATTGGCTTACTGGGGTTGGACAAGAACGATCCATGGCAACTCCGCAGTTGTTTGCGTGTTGTGCAAATGGACAATCACTGCGAGCACGGCCGTCTGTCAAACTTCTCCCCTCACACGGAGCGCCCTTCTATCTGCCAGTCAATCCCGCAACCAGTGCACGCAGCGCACGGCTCGTACAGTGAGCGATATCTCCGTATAGGTGATCGCTCGCGTGTGGGCGGACGCGTAGAGGGTGCAGACGCACCGTCCCTCGATGCACCGCTCGCACACGAAGTGTTACTCCCGCGAGTTGCTTCCGTCGACGCCAATTGGGCTCATCTCGAGATCGGATTTCTTGTTGCATTACTGAACCGCCTGTGTACGCGCAGAGTCCCGCCCCGACTGCACCGCACTTCCTTATCCTACACTCTGCTACCCGTCTGCTTCGAGCCGTCAAGCTTGCGTCTATGTCCGAAGCGTCTTCCCTATGGAGACAACATCGGCGACTGACGTGTCACAAGCGGACATACAGGATACTGCCGACAGCACGGCAGCGGCGCATACATGGGCGGGAATGGTGCGAACACGATGCCGGTGGCATCGGGCGAGAGGCTCACTGATACAGCGGATGGCGTCTTGGCGACTCGCATCGCGTCTTCACGACACATACGCAGCTCGGCGCACGCACGATAGGACACGAAGCTCTGCTTGTGCACGGTCGTGGGTAAGCTTCTTCGGTCGGAGGGAGGCGAACATCTTGGGTACGCTCTCACTCCTCTCCGGCAATGTACCACAAGTGCTGGACCTCCTTCCAATCTAGTAATGTCTCGCACCAGAGACGCATCCCTCCCGAGCCCCCGAACTCCCAAACACATGCGTGCCCAGTTAGGGCGGCATTCATTCAAGACGCCTGCGAGAGTATGAGTGTATACCAAGGCTAACCTTAAAGCCGCACTTAGTCCGCCTGCCTGGATTCACATGCACGTACGAATTTTCAACGCCCACGGCATCCAGCTCACGTCGCCTCTAGCCCACAATCACACGCTGCAGGCGAGGCCACGCCGACCGAGATGACCTCGTTAGCCCCCTCGCCACCTACACACCGTGTGCTGCATCCTCACTAGGTACCGGCCGGCCAACCCCCGCTGCGCACTGTCGGCCCCAAGGCACGCCCACCCTCCCCCGGCGCGCGAACTCGCTTAATGTGCCGTAGATACTGCCTACATACACAGACGGCACGCCCACACCGCGGTTCATGGGACCAGGCACGGCAGCCTCGAGGCGCGGCGCCTCTCGCGCGACTCAATATGCAACTCCCTGGCCAGCGCCCCGCTCCGCTCGCGACATGCACACAACGAAGCCGCTCGGAAAAGCCCCGCGGACCGGGAGGCGTGGGGGAGGACAATGTCGCGATTCGTGAAGCGCACCGCGGCTGACTGGGTCACTGGGCGTGTGCGCGAGAATGCCCAAGGCGGCCGGTTTCGGGCGGCCGGGCAGCCGCGCCGGAGCTTGTGCGCAGCGTACCTGGGCAGTTGGTGAGATGTCCGAGAGTGTGCGGGAGTTATCGCTTCGGTGGCCTGCACGGGTGAGAGACGGTGAGTGAGAATCGAGAGGTGGTTCGGTGAAGGTAAGTGTGGGGTAGAGGCGGGAGAATAACTGGTTTAGTATGCCTTGAGGCACGCCGGGCTGGCAGAGCGTTCTGTAAGGGGATATCCAGGTGAATCGCAACCTGCCTCTGCTTCTTTGAGGCGCACTAGGGTTCGCATTCTTGTATAAACTGGTTGTTCTTGCCCTAGTTGAAGTTTAGGCGGAGATGGGACTGCTCCGACATCTCTCCAGCGTCACGGTGCCCTACAGAGAGAACATGCAGTGAGTGTCTCCCATAATTGGTGCGTACATGTCCATTGTATGTTGACTGTGGCGTGGGCAACTGATCAGGCACAGACACGTTAGGAGACAAACACAACTTAACGAGGATTCGGATGTTCATTGGGTTGTTCATCAACACCGGGCGCAACTGGGCCCGCCCCAGAGTCGAACAAGCTCACACAGGTCCAGACCGCAGGCAGTATGTGGGGCAGCATGCATCCATGTCGTCAACCTGCGAGGTTTCCCCTGAAGAGTGTCACGAGAATAGATGCAGACCTTCCAGCAAGGGAGTGGGAGAGACACGACCGGGTCGCGCATCCGGGTTGCCTCTGCGCACAAGGAGGTCATAGCGCAATTGGTGACGTCAGCGTGAGTGGTTATCTAGCTCGAGGATGGAAGGGAATCTGGACTGAGCGCGAGGTCTTGGCACGGAAACACAGGGTGGTTGCAGGCTGGGAGATGCAGAGTCGCAGACAGAACGGCGGCGAAATATGTGGAACGTGATATCGCAGCCGCGATAGCGCCTAGCTCCCCGTGAGGACGTTGGTGGCACGCTCGATGCCGAGCACCGTGTGCGCAAGGGGCGCGCCGTTGACCACGGGTGCGTCGACGGTCGTGGGTAGTGCATGACCTCAAAAGCCCCCTTGCTCGCCTCCGAGTGCGCGACTGCCACCGGGGCGAGAGGACGGCGGATGACGTCACGCGCCAGGCTCGTATGACGACACGCGTTTGCCGTCTTGGACGCGTCTGTCCACGCGCGTCCCCAACGCGACTGTCCACCGCTGGAGCACCTGTCAAGAATGCTGGAAAGCGTGCACTGCTTCATCCCCGCGTTGCGTCTCCCGGCGGCGGAACGTCAGCGCAGGGAGGACGTCAATGGATACCGTGCGTACTAGTACCCACCGCGGCCTCGCTCTTTGCACCACTTTGGAGAGCCGTCTTTGGCGCGAGGGTCTTAGCCTGAGCTACCAGAATACAACACACTCAGGAGGGTGTGCAATGCGTTGCACGCCACACTCGCAGAGACAGAATACCCGTTGATATGAGCTCGACTCAATTGTGTCTCCGACATGCCAGATATCGCAAACCCTAGCATGATTTTCTCTGCCTGTGCAATCCACACCAAGACTTGCTCCGTAACGAGGTTGAGTACCGTTGTCCATGTATTCCATGCGGGATACGGTCCAGTCCATCAGCGAAGAACCCTTCGCCATCGGACATCGCGACCATACCACCGAGAAAGTGATATCCCGCACCCACAACCCTGAGCGCGATGCCTCTGCCCAACATCGCCAAGACGACGCGAGCGATCCGCCCTCTCTTTCCCGCCCTCTCGCCCTTTTGCGTCCGCGGCTCGCGCGTGTGCCCTCCAATCGCCTTCCTGCGCGGTTCGCGCTCCTTGGCCCTTTGCGCCGTCACCAGGCACTCTTCACGCCCGCTTTGATGGCCGCGTCCGACGATAGCGGGCGCCTCCCATCCGCTGCACTGCACAGGCCCTGCCGAGATGCCTTCCCAGATCTTCCCACGACGTTCGTCGGTGCCTTCGAGCTCCGCCAGAATCAGGCTGTTCGCGCACGATGCCGAGCGGGGGCTCCGCGCCCAGCCGATTTGGGTCGGGTCCCCGCCGGGCGCCCCCGACGGCGACGTCTCCGAAGAAGTCGGGGAAGGCGCAGGGTGCGGCGTCGACGTGATTGCCTGGCGTCCGTGTGCTTCCCGCAGGCTGCTCTCATGTGCTTTTCTTTTCTCTCCTTTGCTCGAAAGACAATTTTCTCGACCGCGCTCGGAACGAAGCCTCGGAGCTCAGGAGAAAGCATGATCGGTCCATCCGCTTCGATTCGGAATCGCTGGCGTGGCCTGGTATCGGAATACGAACAAGGTTTGTGGCAGGAGTTGGACGCGTACGCGCACGACTGATGCTGACTGTACGAGGTACGTCAGCCCCCCCCCCCCCCCCCGAAGCTTGCTCGATCTCTCGGTCGGGGCGTATTATGACTACGCACGATCCGGATGACAAGACGCGATGCGATATGATCAGATGTGCACCGCAGACAATTAGTAGTAGGCCACACCCACGGAGACGCGGCACGGGCTCGCGACTCGCGATGACTCGCGGCGGGACGTGGGTGCGTGCTGACTGCGCTGAGTAACAGCTCGCGTCCCATGGCCGCTGCAACAGCTGCCCTGATAGCATGCGTGTGGCCGCCACGCCGCGTCGGCCACAGTCATGCTATTACAGAAGCTGCAGTATTATCGCGCAGCGCACATGCGACTCATCCTCGCCTTCCGCCCCCATCGATCCCTCGGTGGCTGAGCGACCGTGACAGCACCGCTCTCATAGATCGTGTACGATGGGCCCCGCCGGGCGCCCATCTCAGAGGGTGCGCAGAGTGGTCCGCAATTGAGTGGCCTGGCAGAGTGTGGCTCTATCCGGATGCCCAGCGCACCCGCGCAAGCCCGACAAGGCTGTGCGCGCACCACAGAAGCCCTGGCGATACAAGTACAGCACGCGTGGACGCAGGGCCAGGGCGATGCGGTCCGGGGGCAGAAGCTTCGGACGGGTGGGTGTGTGACCACATGCATATGCTACTTCGCGCACAGGAGCGCGCTCCTCGCGCAGCCTGTGGGACGGAGGGCTGCGAGCATGCTCACGTTCCGAGGACGGCCGAGCGTGGCTGCGCTGCACGGTGTACAGTAGGTGCGCGCGTGACCACCGAGCGACGCGGCTTGTGGGCGTACGTGGGCACCGCCGCATGTGCATACGCGGGCCTGGGAACCGTAGCGGCGTGCTGCACCCGAGCTGCTGCCACTAACGTTTGCTGCGGTGGCGGTACGAGCTACAAGGTCTTCGTCTATGGCCAGCTGCCCTGTATTTATAAAGCTCAAGCTGCGTCAGCAACTTTCGCTCATGAACATCACGCTGCAGCTGCAGCACTGTACTCAACTAGTCGGCAGACTCACATGCTACCATTCTAACCTACCACCACCGGGTTCTGAGACGACCGGAAAACGACCGGGCGGGTGCGCACGTCCACGATGAGTGCAACTGCAGTGCGCATGTGTGCATATGTACGCACCCGCCGTCCCGCGCAGCACAACGTCCAACCACAAAGCGGTGCCTGGCGGGCGGGCCCCTGCCCCCGCCCGCTCCTGCCCGCGTCCGCGTCCGCGTCCGGCGCGATCGACCCCGGGCGGCGCGTCGATCGCCTCGCAATCCACAACACACCCCCCAAAGCGCGCAAAACAGCGTTCGGGCAACCCCCCCGGCCAGCGCCGCACCGTGCCGCTGGCCAGTCAGGACCCGCGAGATTCGAGCGGGTCGCGCGGCGCGCGGGTGGGGCGCGCCCAGGGGCCGACGACGGCGACGCCCCCGGAAGCGGAACGGGCGTCGGAGCGCCCGCGCGTGCCGAGCCTCCGAGCCTCCGAGCATCCGGGCCCCGCGAGGGCACGAACGCTGCCCGCGCGCGCGCGCTCGCGGTCGGCGCTGCTGCCCGCCTTTGGTAACGAGCACATGCACCCACAGCCTATAGGGGGCGGATCGTTCCGTCGGGCGCTGGTGAACCGTTCTCGCTCAAAACGGGCTGAAAAATGTCAGGATGTCTTCCGTGTGTCGAAGCTCGAGACGTTGGCGCGAGCGCGCGCTCGGAGGGCTCAGGCTACTCGAAAGCTGGGTGCACGAACGGTAACTTCGAGACAGCACACGTGGGGAGGGTTTGTCTGTTATACTTCATCTTCATTCGTTCGTTCCGTGAACTGCCACTACTGACTACTGCTACTGCTACTGCTACTGCTCCTGTGACCGCAACTGCTGCTTCTGCCTATGTTACACCCGTTATGCAACCCCTGTGACCAATGCGATGCGATGATGTGCGTGTAAGTGCCCGCGCCCCGCGCCACGGCGGGGGCGGGCGTCGTGTGAACGTGGATGGGGGATATGTGGAGAGAAAATTTGTGCAAAGAGCCATGAACAGCATGGTGATGAAATGTGCAAATGCAAGTGCGTGAGTGCGTTGTGTGATGGAAAGCAATGTGAGAGAAGACGTGGGAGAGAAAAGCGTGTGGGGGAGGAAAGAAAAGATGAAAAGCAATGGATGCGGCGTGGATGGATGGGTGAGAGGCAAAAAGACAGTGTCCGTGTCCGGGCGGGGCATCGTTCGTTCGTGCGGTCGTTCGTGTGTGCATGCATGCGTACGAGCGTGAAGCGTGCAACGGAAGCGGGGCAGATGATGGGAGACGGGGGGCATATGTACAACGTACAGTGCGCCAGGCGCGTGGGAGCGTCGCGACGGCCGCGCGAAGGCAGGCCGTCGTGCACCATTCGGTGCCGGGAGTCGTGGGGAAAACCGGAACATGAAGGAACCATGAGTGCGAGGATGCCCGATAGGAAAGCTGCGTGGACGAGACGATGGGAGTCGAGGAGGCAGTGATGTGAATGCATAAGGATAGCAATGCGAGCGGCGACTGGTCGCCGTGGACCAGGCCGTTCCACGGCTCGGCAGGCGGGCCAGTACGCCCCGGGGGAAGAGGGGGAAACGCGCAGGAGGGTTCGAAGGAAGGGCACACATCGACCTGACTTGCGTGTGCGTACGCGCGCGTGCCGAGTCGACCAGGGCTGCCGTGATAGCCTGTGCGCCAGCAGAGAGCTAAGGACTAGGGGATAGGGAACTGAGATGAGGGAAACAGACGTCTATGTGCGTCGCCGCCGCGTCAGTCGCCGCTTGGCGTGGAACATGCCAAAGCGGATGCGCAGGGTGACTGCTTGCCATTGCTGGCGGAGGATGTGAGTACACGTCGGGCTACAGAGGCAGAGAACGGTCAGTACTGAGAAGGTGGGGCAATTGATGAATGGAGACTCACGTTGACGCGTGCTCGTCAATATCGTTCGACAAGTCCGACAAGTCGAACGGGCCCGTGGTCTGGGAAGGCTCCTCTGAGACCACAAATTTCTCACTTCGTACGTCCTTGGACGTGTTCTTCTTCGGCTTCGATCCCTTCCTGATCAAACAGCTCGACCGTGACCGCACCTCCTCCGCCACCTCCTCCGCTTCGTCTTCCCCAAACGGCGACTCGTGCAATTGAAGCGCGTTCGAGTGCTCCTCTTCCAGCGACCCTACCGGACTGGACGTGTACGGTGCGTCCATGAGGTAGTAGGACGTTGGGGGGTGGTACGGCGAGAAGTTGAACGCGCTATGGGACGTGATTTTACGTGTCGACGCGTGTTGGGACGCGAAGGGGCTGAAGTGCGACTGGCTCTCGGTGTCCTCGTCAAAGTCTTCCACGTCGGAATCGTCGGCCTCGGTGCCCCACTCGCGTTCCCAGTTGGGTCGCGGGGGCTGCATCGCGAGCGAGTACTGCGAGTACCTGTCGTGGCTGCGGGAACGCACTGCGGATGCGCTGCCGGTGCTGGTGCGTCGCCGCTTGCCGGGGTGGTGGGAACGGGAGGAGGCGCGAAGGACGGGGAAGTCGCGGTAGTCGGGGTCGTGAAGGTCACCATTGTTGTCAACATAGGCACGCGTCTGTGTGTGTGGCGAGGGCGTCGGGCTCATTGAGGACGAGGAGGAGCTGCTCGCGTAGGCAGGGTCGAGCAGACGGGAGATGTCTGCTGCGCGTGTCGAAGGGGAATACTGGTGGTGGTGGTGGTGACCAGAGGACGTCGGGAGGAGGGTGGCTACACGGGGGAGCGGAGACTGAGAGCGCCTGTGGAGGTGCTTGCGCACCGGGGACGGCGGAGTGGAGGAGGAGCTCGGGAGAGGATAGTCGTACATGGCTGGAGGGAGGAGGGGGGAGGAGGTTGGTTGTAGCTGCGGTTATAAGCAAGTTGAACTTTGTGGGAACGGCCGACGAAAGGCCGGGGAAACGTTGGTGAGAGGGGGTTATGTAGTGGCGGGCGTCGCAGGTCCAAGCGGAAGCTCAAGCTTTGTGCACGGGCACGGACACGACCAAGCGCAGGAGGAGGAGTGGCGGGGAATGTGACGGGGGAGCCCACGGGCGGGGAAACCGGAGGGAGGCGAGGCCGGCCAAGTCTTTATACACAACCGCACCAGGACGGAGGACGAGCGAGGGCCGATCGCCAAATGAGATCACTATCTCCCGCCCACAACATCACTCCCCTTTCAATCTCCGAAAATCCCCTCCTCCCCTTCCCACGGGGTTACCTCTGGTCCCCACCGACTCTTTTGGGCCGGCTCTCCCACCACGCCGTCCCCGCGTTGCGCCTCTCCCCCGCTCCCCCTTCCTCGCCCATCGCTGCTTTCACCCCCGCAGAGCTCGCGGCGGACTCGTGACCGCCCCATCGCCCACCCGTCCCCTCGGCGGGCCATGACGAGTCAATTCGGAAAACGACCGTCCCTCCGACCAATCGGTGTCAGCCTACGCGTTCCCCCGCCGTAGCGCTCCGACCCCGACGCACGCCCTCCGTCCAATCGAAATCCTCGGCCCGACGCATCGCCGACGAAATCGGTCCGCACGTGACCGCGTCTGCCCATACACGACCGCATTCCAGAGGCGTCCACCCATCCTCCTGACACCGAACGTTCTCCCTCTTTCATGCCTCGCCCACTCGTACCGCGTGAACTCGTGCCTGGCGATATCACCACCTCTCCCAATCATCCAACCATCTCGTCCAGCGCTCCCTGCATGCCCTGCATCTCTCAGCTTTGCTCGTCTCTGACTAATATTCACTGCTCATCGGCTTCCCGAGGCGTCTACCCTCAACATCTTGGCTGTACTGAACATCCACTTGACTCGCACACTGTTTCCTAGGATTGCGTCCTGCTCTCGCTGACGAATGCTCTCACTCTCTGCCGATGGACTCTATCCACTGCTGACTCAGTCCGACATAGGCTCAGTTAACCCAACCTTCTGCTATACGCTATCTTTGATTTGGTACGACTTTCATCGGGCGCACACCACACGCACTGCTCTGCCTTCCAGTCTCCGGCGGCTGAACGACCGAGTCAAGGTTCGCTTCGCAGACACTCCGGAGACCGAGGTTATCGGTCTCCGGATACCACATACCTACCCCTGCTCCTGTGCCCGACAAGCACTTCCACTGCACTGCACACGCTCATGTACATTCCCTTCTTCCATACGTCTTCAAATACGAAGGTTCTCCCACTCTCCTTGACGCGCGGCGCCCTTCCCTCTGCTTCCGCACCCTATCCACGCTTGGCAAGGCGCCGGCCGTCCCTCGTCTTCTTCCCTCTCCTGCACAATCACCGGCCCTCGATTAAATGCCGCCAGCGGTGTTAGCCAGTGCGCAACCATCCCAGAGCAATGTTCTCGACCTTTTGCGGACCGGTGGGCACAGTTCACAGCCGTGTGTACTGAGATACAGCCGCGACGTTCAACGGCGTTGTCGTGTAGTACACGCCAACACCTCCTATGTACTGTGTGGGTCAATGTCGACGCCTGGAGTCGACCTGCATCCAGACGCCGGCCGAACCCACGCCGACCGTGGCCTCTGTTGCGATTCTTCCGATGCCAGCGGATGGCCGTCCAACGCTGCCCACGGTCGAAGCGCGCACGGGTCGCACGCTCATATGATACGTCGACCCGTCCGCTGACCCGGGAGTACACGCCCGCGTGGGTCGCGAGATGACATCTGCTCTCGCTCGACGACGTCCGGCAGCGTCTTCGTCGAGATGAGGATCATTTTCAGGGTCTTCGATGCCGGGGACGAGCGCGTCGGTGCAAAGCGTCAAGGATTGCATCATCCTCCCGGCGCGTCTGCGGTATGCGCACCAACAGCTGGTCCGCTCATGACCGCGTCCTACGCTGCCCGGCAGGGTACACGCTCAAAAATATCCGTCGCCTGGCTGGCCTGTTTACTCTGCAGCATCTGGCCAATAATCTCAAAATTCACGGGGAGCATCGAAGTGTGCTCGAGGCGCCCCGCTCCAGTCCTGCTTCCGTCGCTCCGTACACACTCTGGAGTGTGCACTAAATATTGATGGATCGTCCAAATGCAGGTCTGGAATGCGCAACGCAATCTACGCATCAAAATCTAGGCAAAGGTGAAGCCCAGGTGTGGCAAGGCCGCCAAAGTCACGCGGCCACGTACGCTGCGTTTTCCAGGTCTCGTGCGCATGCCCAGGTAGATGTATCCCAGGTACGGCGGCTCTCGACACCGACACCGGCCGAATGTCTTGCTGACTCGACGCAACCTTCAGGGAACGGGGACGGAAGGCAGTTTGCTCATGACCAAACTGTCCGGATGAGGTCAGATACACCCGCGAAGTTTCGCCTCGACCGGATAGCCGTACGTCGGTATCCACACACGAATGCACTCCAGCACTACCCGCTCGGCACGCGCAGCGCGATTTTGAAGTCGACCCACAAGGCGCCCGGCACGACGATCCACAAACCCTGCTGCGCGGTACCCCCGACCCCCACGCTCGCCGCGGTTGGGCGCACGCAAGCTTCTCCAGCCCCTCCTCCAAGCCGGGCCTTCCGCTCCCGCGCGCCGCGCGCTCGTTCAACCGCTCGCCCCAGTGCTTCTGCCCGATGAACCTGGATCGCCGGTGGGGAACCCCTCCTCAGCACCCACGCCAGTCCGGACGACGCCCCGAGCGCACCCGGCCGAAGCTCGCCCTCACCTCCCACCTCCCCCGGTGTCGACATTGGCGTCGGACCCGGCGTTTGCGCCCGCACGGGCTCGCGCACGCTTCCCCGCGGGGCCGCCTCAAGCCCCGGCGCTGGGCCCGCTCAGGCTGGCGCGCGGAGGCATCTGCACCCACACGCGCTCACACGTCGTCCGTCCATCCGTCCGCACGTCCGACCTGACTAGCGGCTTCCCGCTCGGAGTGGCCGCTCGCATCGCGCCCCCTCAGCCGAAGTCCTCGGGGAACGTCAAGGCCTCGCCTACTGTACATACCCCGCGCGCGTACCCACCCCACCCCCGCACAAGCCCGCGCCGATTGGGCCGCCAGGATTACACAGCCTCGGTCAGCTGCGGCCTGCGCCCGAATATACCACGCCCCCCAGCACGCGCGCTTGCGTCCGCTGCGAACCCGCTGCCATACCGAGGCGCCCCCCGGCGAATGCTCGGGCGCGCTTGGGATGCCCGCGCCATACACGGCTGGCTTGCTAACGCGTGCACGACGGACGCAGGGGGCTTGTACGTCCTCAGGACGTTCCGCGCGTCTTCCTGGGCCCTCGATAGCTCGCTCGCGTTAGGCGGCACGCTGCGAGTGGCAGCAACGGTTGGCTCCCTCTCGGGCAGGAAGCTCATGTTGGACTGGGTCCGGCCGACGGGGGCGCGCGCGTGCCCGGGCTTCTCGCTGCTGCCCTGTCGCCAGGCGCGCAGGAATCCGGTGGGCTGCTCGAACGAGCACGGGGAGGACACGCCCGCAGGCGCGCGATCTTATCAGCTCATTCATCTAGGTTCGCTGCGAGCGCTGCGCGGGCGCGCGCGAACGTCTGTCGACTGTCCGGATGTATAGCAGATCGCTCTTTGCAGCTGATTCTGCACCCATGGGGTTCGGCGGGCTGTGGCGCCTCGACGTGGGCAGGCCGGACAGTGCGACCGCGTACTACTATGTGTCGCCGACTGCTTCCTGTACAACGTGCGGCTTCTGGCTCGTCTGCTGCTGCGGTTCTGGCTCTCTTCCTGGGCTGGTTCTGGTGCTGTGCTAGGCGGGAGGATGCTGAACTTTGTGTTATGACCCGCCCTGGCGCAGCGCAGCATATAGCATCTATGGCCGCCCGCGGGTGGATATGGCTGCAGGGGTGCGAGCTTCGAACTGCGGTCGTGAACGTGGCTCATATCGTTCTCTGCGTCACGTATGGACGAGGGCGAGTGCATGCGCCTATCTCATCTATGTGTGCCGCACGAGGATAATCACCGCTGCCCAGGACACCAACACGGCCGCGCTTCGACGTATCTCGTGGCTGCTGCCCTGCGACCTGCGATCTGCGATATACGCACCGCTAGGGTTCCAGGAATGGCATGCGCGGGACGGGGGTAGATTTGGTCGAGATTCAGTCGCCGCAAGAACGCGCGGCGAGGGCGCAGGTACGCGCGCGCGCGCATGCGGCCGCGCAGCGAATCTTCGAAGACGCCTCGCCCTTCGCTCGCTCTGCCCGGCTTATGGCACGCGCCGGCCGCTCGTCGGAGGCGGGTCACGCGCCGCAGATATTCCCAGCCCGCTGGGCGAGCGCTGCTGGCAGCGCCGTACCTGCCCGGGGGTGTGGTGTGGATGGATGCACTGCTAAGGAGGTACGTGCGCGCGCACATCCCGGCGCGAGGCCCGGCAGCCCGGACGCGGTGGGGAGATGAGATGAGATGGGCAAGATGGGACGACGCGGGCGGATCCTCGGACGCGGCTCTGTCGAGCTCGAGCTCGAGGTGAGCCGACTCTGCCACTCGTGCTATCCGAATCGATTGGCTGTCCGCCTGGGATCCTCGTCCTGCCTGGCGCGTCCCACAGGATGGCCGGGCGGGCGTCCGATCTTCACACGCACAAAGCAGCGGCGGGCGGCGCACCGTGCGCGCACGGGCTCTGGAGGGAGCAGCAGCCTGGAGATGAGGGCCTCGGGAGCGCGGCGTGGATCGATAGATGCGATCTGCGGTTCCCCCGGGGAGGACGCGGTAAGCTTTAGTCTCAGCAGACCGCGCAGCCGCACAGTGCGCGCCGTCAGCTGGCCGGCGCGGCTGGGGCAGGCGTGCAGAGCGCATCGATGGCGCGCGGGCGCGGTGTGTGCGCCGTATACAGTACAGCTTCTGAACTGGGTGGCACAGAGTCATAGACCCTCGGGGCTTGTGCCACTCTCGATCTATCGACCATCTCATCGCTGCTGCAGCGACGTTCTCAGCCGCAGTCTTGGTGGGCACGCAGCGCTGTGGCCTTTGTGTGGTTCCGGACGCCTGCCCGTCTTCCGGGCCCGCTCTATTGTCTGTGCGGCGCGGATGCACACCCATCGTTTGTAGGGTGGCACAGGTGACCCTTTGGCGGCGGTCTGCAGGCCTCCTTGCGAGGAGGGTGTGCTGCCGCTGCGGGGAAGCTCGGGTTGCGGCAGGGAGGGTCGGTAGCTGCTAGGGTTTGCGCGGTCGACTCCGATGTCGGAAGTGAGACGTATCTCGCAGTACGCGCCAGTATGTTACCCTCACATGTATGATACCGCTGCGGCGAATCTACGAGGGAGTTGTGCTCTACATATCCAGCGACACGCCCATGCCTGTCCCATCATCTTTGTGCTTCCTGGTAGATGACCGCACGTCCCCTCGGGGAACGCCCGGCGAGTTGAGACATGGGCGCCCTTTGTCGTGCACCGGAGCCAGAGGCCTGAGCACGCTCGCCCAGCGGTCGTGGCGTTGTGAAGGGAGGAGGATGCCGATCTAATCTGGGAATGCGGGGAAAGCCGATGTATCGATCGGGATCGGGCCCCTCGCGTATCGCGATTGCAGGCCTCGCTTGGCTTCCACCGACGACCGTTGCGGCCGTTGCCACATCATCCCTCCTCCCACTCGCTCGTCTCTATGTTTGCTTTGAATGGCTCCGCCAGGCGCAAACTCGAGGCGTGAACATGGGAAAGGGACTGTCTGAAGGGGTGGTTGGCTTTTCTGCTGGAATGACCGCTCGTTCTCGATTAACACGCGCTGATTCATCCAGGTCAGTCAGCCCGCATACAGCTGCCCTCTGGCCGCTACGCAGCATGACTCACGCCAGGATTCCATCGGTTGTTGCTGTAGACATGTCCCCGCACTTGGGATCAGAACTCCGTATTCCAGGAACGTCGGGTTGCGAACACTCGGCCACTCCGACGAGTACTGGGCGCCGTAATTCCGGCCTGCTGGTAGCTATCCTCGACAGATGGCGCGACGGCGCAACGGCTGCCCCTGTCGAGCCTCGCCCAACAGGTGTGTCGACGGGGTGCGTTAGCCATCAGACGGGGAACACTTCCACCGGTCGTCGCTACGGCTCGTTGCTGCAGGGTGGTTGACAGGCAAGCACACCGCCGGGCCAACGTTCCTCGGTATGTCTGTCGTCCCCCGGAATGCATATTCACGGCAACTTTCAGGTTTCCTATGCAGCAATAACAATGTCTCTTCCTCTGTACCAGCTCCCCATGCGGCTGTCAGATAATACGTCAACTGTGCGGAGTACGTAAAACGCCAGATATTTTCTGCTCCAGCCTTCGAGCCGGGCAAAACCCGGCATGCCTCAAGGATCACCTCAGGACGTGCCTCGCGCCGCCTTGCTCAGCGTCGTGGACACACCCTGTAGCTCATCGGTCCGTCGAAGGCGTCAAGCGCGGAAAGTGGAACCATGGCGGCCTCCTGAGAGACCACCCTGCCTCCTGCAGGCCAAGCTCCGTCCCTACAACCGGGACGTTCTCCGCCCGTTGTATGCTGGAGGCCCCAATCGGCGAAGGCGTCTTGGGTTTCCCTGTGCCTTGCTGTTCTTGCCTTGTTGCTGAGCTGCCCCATCGCTACCCTGAGGCTACTGTGGGAACACCTGTGTTCACCCCCCTTTCCGACCAAGCAGCTCTCGGAAGGTGCATTGCCTTCTTCGTGAAACCGCACGCCTCATGGACCGGGGCTGGCACGACAAACGGCTACGATTTCCCTCCTACGGAGATATCGGCACAAAGGGCGTTCGACAATCCGAGAAACACTGTTGAGGAATCATTCTCAATTCTGATGGTACTTCTTGTCGGTCGGTCGACAATCTGCAGGTACGATTAATCGATTACACAGCCTTCCAGGGACGTCATCCGTGTTCACCACACAAAGATCGTGTTTCTCTGGGTTAGCGAGACTGACGCCTACAGCGCTGTTCTGCAGACGCGAAAGCAGGCTCGAGCTGGCAGCCGCATTGACGGACGCGGAGCAACCGCCGCCTCTCGCGTAATGCAATGAACTCGCTTTTCTGGACCTGCGCTTTCTGCGAGGCTTGTCAACCTTGATAGTGGCCTTTTGCAGCATGAGTGGCCTCAATCCATGCCGGCATCAGCTGCGGAGGACCGCCTCAGATCAATATACGTCTTATTCTTTCCATTTTGTGCGACGCTTTGCACGCCGCACCAGCGCGGACCATCCTGCTGACCTTCCTCGCCGCCTCGCGCACGACATGTTGGGGGCGTCCCCGGACGCCCGTCCCGTGTAGACCACCTAGGGGTACATGGCTCACAAGGTGCGCACGATGCTGCATGTGGTCGGGACTGAATGCGGCGCTCGAGAACACAGTCTCTTGAGCGTCCGCTGCAGGCCCACCCACATATTCCAGAGCACAGGGTCGCCCCGCGCGCGGTGTTCGATCGGCTAGCGCGCTCGCATGCAACAGCCACCCTACACATGCAGGCGGCAAGCGCAATGTACCGTATCGCCGCGCGACACGCCGGCGGCCTGGCGAACCCCAACGTGCCGCACGTCCTCCTCTGCCCCCCAACGAACTGGGCCGCGTTCGCTGCTATTTTCCGCCCGCGGGGGCTCATGTGCGCGCTCGCGGACGAGCGTGTGCGAGTTCGCCCCGCCTCGTGCCTGATGCGGGAAGCTTCGACGGTGGCCTGCTAGCCGGCCTGTCCGGACAGGCGGCGGCGAGGCGGCGAGGCGACGAGGCGTCGGCTGCGTCCGACATCTGCGCACGGACGGCTGGCGAACTCTGGAAAGCAGCATCCGGACAGGGGCGCGCGGTGAGCGAGAATGCGCGGGCAAGACGGCGAGGGCGCGCTCACCGGCCGACACGAGGGCGGTATCAGGCCCACCGTGGCAGCACTGCATACGGACGCTCGAAAGGTCGAGGGGCGGGTGGGCAGGCATGTCACGAGAGGCCTGCCTTGTATGTCCTGGCTTGCTTTGTGGGGCCAGATCGCCCGGCCTGGCGTGCTGGGTGCACACATCGTGCACGTCCGACCGGTGCTGTGATCGGGGCAGGTCCTGTGATGTCGCACGCAGATAGAAGGCGCACGAAGATCGCGGTCGCAATGTTCTCTGCAGGCCTATCATACGGCCGTCCGGAACATATACACATCGCTACCGTGACTCGCCTCGCTAGGCCACAAAAGGCACCCTCAACGTGGACGACGCAGATGTTCTTTCAGAAGGTTGAAGTCTGCTAATCCCTGCGACGTTGCTAGTCTGCAGTCCGACGCGGGACCGCGTGCTCGCGCTGTCCTCAGCCATTCAATCCGTGCGTAGCTCGCCGAGCGACCGAGCCTCAGCCAGCCCGCCGCGCCGCAGCTCTCTGCGTGCGCGCGCGCGAGCGACATCAGAAGGCGGGAGGCTGCGCCGTGCAGCGACCGGTCGATTTCGAAACGTTCCGCCGCGCTGCACGCCCGGCTACGGCCCACGCATGGCGCGCCTCGAGGCGGAGATAGCGCGCCCGCGCCCGCGCGCGTGCCCCTGGGCGTCCGCTCATGTGAGCGCGGGCTGAGACCGCCCCACCGCGTCGTGCAGCGTGCCGTGCCACGCTTTCACGCTCGGAGTGAATGGGCTGGCTCGTGTCGCGGGCGGTGGGCGGTAGGGGCGGAGGGTGAATCCGCCTGTCGTGCGAGGGTGTATTTTTGCTAGGGTTTGTGCGGTTTTTTGGGGGCGCGAGGCGAGCACGGGAGAGGCTTCGCGAACGCGGTCGTGCTTGCGCGAGGCATCGAACATCTGACAGAAAGTTAGAGGGAAGAGGGGGAAGGGATGGACGGCATTGACGTCGGAGGCGTCGAGCTCGAGGCCTGCGAGGACTCCACCCAGCGTTTGCTCGTCCTCGGAGTGAACTCTGTCTGTACTTTTGAGGGTACGTGACCGTTCGAGCGTTTCACCGGTGCAATGGCTTGTACTGGTGATATTTCAGGTATATCTCCTTATGGTTGGGGCGGTCAGGCAAGGCCATACATAACCACGAGCGGCAACGTCGGTGAGCGTGGAGCGTTGAAGAGGCATTGCGTCCAGCACGACGGCGGTTCACTCAGGAGCTACTCACATCACTACCAGTGGGAGCTGCCAGGATGCGACTTTGGTCTGGTATGTCATGGTTGCCAACGTTTGCCATTGGGTGGCCTTGTCCTCATACAGTCCTTCAGATTGCGCAAACCTCGCTCAAGGCGGGTCCTGCGTCCCAAGCCCCCGCCAACGCAAGGCAAAATCCGAGGCAGGGACCGGACTGTGAAGCCAGAGGTGCGATACTGCGTGTTGTTGGATACCGGGAATGTGTCGCCTTTGCGTCTTCGCGCACAGCGGTTCGCCGAGGGGAAGCAAGGATGCATGCATCGACGCGCGTTTCGATGCTGCCAAGGTCTTCAACGCTGGACGACTCGATCCCGACGATGAGGACGCTGGACGGACTGGATGAACCACTAGCTAGCTTGCGGGGTCAGTCGATGGACCTTCCGTTGGGCAGTTGCAGGTAGGTACACTGGATTTGTGGTGCCCCCCTGGATGGTCATGAATCGGGCAGTTGTGCTGTTGTTGCAGTTGGACGGCGTGTCCATAAGTGGGTATGCCGCCCAGCTACTGATGGCTATGTTGTTTGGCTTGTACTGGATATCACTGGGCAACGGAGACCCTGAAAGTACTGAAGGGAAGATCCGAGGTCGACATGTTGGCTTCGGTTGTTGCCCATACTGCCAGAGGAGTGCAATATCGCGGATGGTTGAGTCGTGCGAAATGATCCGCCTCTCTGTGCAGATCCCCATGACACAGAGCACGCTGCCAGGGGAATGAAGTGAGACAATTTCCCATTCGGACTTTCACGAGGTACGCTGCTTTCGCCCAACTGCACGCAGCAAGAGCGTAGTCCAGTCGGTGCAACCTCGAGTCACCCCGCGCCGTGATACATCCATCGCACTCTGTGAGGCCATCATCGACGGGCGCGAGGCAGCGAGTAGGTTGTGGATCCCTTTGCGACGCAAACGCAACGGCTCAATGTCGGCCGGGCGGTATACGCGATCAGCGTGCTTCTAACACGTCACACAGCATACCTCGGAAGAGAAGCAGTCGGCGAGGGATGCCTTGTGATTGTAGCGACCTTGCGGTGGTGTGCGGCCCTCGTTCCGGCGTGTACGTCGAGGGGGTAACTTCGGAGCGTTCAATCGAGCTCGTACAGCTAACGGGAGGACTTGCTTTGGTAAGTACGGAGACATTGAGGCGTCATCGTGGCGCTTTACCGGCGGCTTCTGGGACGATTGCATATTAGTATGGTTTGACAGGTATCGTATACGGTGAGTGCGTCGGCAATGAGGATGGAGTTGCATATACGGGTGGTCGCTTAGCATGCAACCCCGCGATGGGTCGGGGCGACAATTGCGGCACTAGCCATGAGTTCAAGTCATCTCCCCTGAGGGCTAGCGATGCTATGTTGGATACCCGTGTGAGGTACTGTCGAGCGCTTGTCTTATCTCTCTGTCATGACTGGAGGCTGACCAGATATGACGGATCCCGGACTTGGAGCGTCCGAACGTCCTTCAGTGCGGGAGGTTTACTACGACCGAGGTGTTTACGGATCCGCTCGAGAGTCGGAATGTCGGCGGCGGTCACCGGTCGCGGTCAGCAGCCAGCCACAGGCCCGCCGTCGAATCCAGATACGATTCCTCTCGAATTTGCATGCCTAATCCGGGGATCGAGCCACCGTTGTCCATCTCGATCACCCACTCCGCTCTCCGAGTCCTCCCCGCGCGTCTGCGACTGAGGCTGTTGCGCACTTCTCCGAGGTACTGTAGCCCAGTCGGTTGCAGTCTCGCGACACCAGGTGAGTCTGGAGGCGACTTCATTGGCAATCCCAAAGAGCACATTGGCCGAAAAGTGAGTGCAATCAAAGTCCAGGGCTCCTCGCGAGCGGGAACGGCTGGCTTGGCTGGCAAATTGCGGACCGCGATCGCTGACTCTGTTGAGCGGAAAAGAATTCCCGTTGTGTTGGTCGCAGTTGAATTTTCCGACCCCTGAAAATTGCCGGGCGTGGTTCAGATGAGTTCTCAGACAGCACGGCAGAGTGTGCGTTCGTCCGCACAAGATGTGCTGTCGCTGGCCGGGGGCAGGAGTCGTCGGCAGGGGGCGTGTGCACGTCCGACCGGAGCGGAGACGGCCGGCGGTCGGCGGTCGGGGCTAGCGGGGCGGGGGAGACGCGTCTGTGGCGTGGGCGCGGGGAAAGCCGCGGGTAGCGGGGCGAGCACGGGCGCCTGTGAGGGTATAATATGTACAGGAGTGACTTCATCCATGGCTCTTCCGTTCAGGCTCTCCCGAGACGCTTTCGCACCCCAGCTTCGCTTCCATCAGCATCGTCACGGTCATCATCCTCCACGAACGAGTCACGAGTGTCTTGTCGCCCAGCTCTTGCTTTTTCACCACCACCTCCTCCCCTTCTTCCGCTTTCTCCGCTCTTGAATCATGTCAAGAAGAAGTGCAAGCATAGAGGCAAAACGCGACAAGGAGGCGCACACAGATGTTCACGACCATGCCTTCGACGTGTACGGCGATGAGGACGAGGCAGAAAGTGAGTGCATACATTCTCCTCCGCGCGTCCACGTTTTCACACATACTCCCAGTCAAGTACCGGACGATGGTCTGGTGGAAGGCCGCCGCGCTGATGCTTGCGGAGACCGTCTCGCTCGGTGTACGTATCTATCAAAGATGCCCCAAGGACGCGCAGTGCTCATGTGCTGCTCAAACCCCACAGATCCTCTCCCTCCCTTCCGTCTTCGCTAGAATTGGAATGGCTGCCGGTATCATTCTTGTCATTGTAAGCCTCATCAGCGCCGCTGTCATCGGAACGCGCTCTCACTGCGGACATCTAGGGTCTCGGTGTGATTGCGACAGCGACTGGCTATGTCATTGGGCTCTTCAAGCTGAGATACCCCCACGTTCACAACATGGCCGACGCTGGCGAGATCCTCGCGGGTCCCATCGGGCGCGAAGTGCTCGGCGCCGCCCAGGTCATCTTCATGATCTTCCTCTGCGCAAGTCACGTCCTCACGGGACTCATCGCCTTTGACACCAGTGCGTATCGTGTTCTCTCACGTGCGCTCCGCCACTGACGTTGGCTATGCTTTCGCAGTCACCGCCGGTGCTTCCTGCTCAGTCTTATGGGGTGCCGTGTCGGCCATCATCTGTCTGGTGCTCACCATTCCCCGGACGCTGAACGGTATCTCCTACTTGAGCGTGGTCTCGTTCATCTCCATCATCAGTAAGCCCCGTGGTTCCCGTGGCTATTTGTGCAGCGGGCTAATACAGTACGCAGGCGCCGTCCTCATCACGATGATCGGAGTGGGTGTCGCAGGCCACAAGGGTTCGATCACGGCAACTGCGGATCTGAGCTTCTACAGCGCGTTCCTGGCTGTAACCGACATTGTGAGTATCGTGCATCTTTGTTCGCCATGCATGCACTAAATGCGCGCTTGTAGATCTTCGCCTATGCCGGTAAGCTTGCGAAATGCGACCGTTTCACTCCAGGATGTCTCTAACACAATTCAAGGACACGTCGGTTTCTTCACGTTCATCGCAGAAATGAAGGAGCCGAAGGTTCGTAGCACCTGTCCCAACCGTGGATTTGACGCTCACAGAAGCAACGCAGGACTTCGACAAGGCGCTCTACATGCTGCAGATCGCGGACACGACCTTGTACCTGATCGTTGGCGTCGTCGTCTACGCATACGTTGGTCCCAACGCCGTCTCGCCTGCGCTGGGCAACACCGGCACGATCCTGCGGAAGGTCGCGTACGGAATCGCTCTCCCGACGATCATCATCGCCGGTGTGATCAATGGGCACGTCTGTGCGAAGTTGGTCTTCATCAGAATGTGAGTGCATTCTGTGTGTAGCCGTCGGGATGCGACGGAGGCTGACGGTGTGCTGTGTAAATGATACAGATTCCGCCGGAAGGGCGTGCATTCGAGACATATGACCTCGCACTCGTGGACCGGCTGGCTGACCTGGATCGCCATCTGCACCGGGGTCTGGACGTTCGCCTGGATCATCGCGGAGGTGTAAGTGGCTCTACGGTTGGCGGGGGAACCCATGGCTGACTCGGCACCCCGCAGCATTCCATTTTTCAACGACCTCCTGGGTGTCATCTCTGCGATCTTCGCGAGGTGAGCATTTGATGGCAGCGAGGTTGTGAGCGCTTACTGACGTTCAACAGTTGGTTCACCTATGGAATCTCTGTATGTCTCTTTGTCGTCTCAGTTTTCGTCTAGACACTTATTCGTTCTGTAGGGTATCTTCTGGTTCCATCTCACTCCGAAATCTGAGCGGTGGACGACACCGAAGCAGAAGGCGAAGTCTGTGTTCTGGAGCTGCATAATCTTGGTCCGTATTTCATCATGCGCGTTCATTGTCGACTTGCTCATACTTTGCCAACAGATGGGTGCATTCATCATGGTCGCCGGATTGTATTCTAGCATCAAGAGTATCATCGAGGGTATGTGGATTGTCACGAACGGCGAGGATCTGTGTGTACTGACCGGCGTCCCACCAGGATACCGGACGGGAGGCTTCCCGTCGCCGTTTAGCTGTGCCGATGTGGGGCTCGCATAATTTTAATGATCACGAACCGAAGCGTCGCGGAACGGGGTCATCGGGTCGACGGTGGCTGCCGACGACGTTGTAATGGTATACCAAGTGCGATGTAATGCTGGACGAGCGACGACCGTCACGACTGCTTGGAGGTGTGGGCACGGTCTACCTACGATCACGCGCGGATATGCTAGTGTGTAGCGTACGTACTCATCACTATTTTTTAACGTTGCTGTCCTGTTGTAGCATTGCTCTCAATTTCAGCGGGTTGTATACAACCGCATGTACTGTGCTTTTGCGAGCACCACGGTGATCTGTTGCTGTCGCCACTACCACAGTACTCGGAATAGCTGGCGGCGTGAGCAGTTACTAAATGTCCTGCAGTTTACCTCCAGGACGGTTTGGTAGTGGCATGCACATATGCATATGGCCTCTATTGCTCCACTTCTTCACTTCTACCCTTCGATGACCGGTGACCTTTACCCTTTCCGTGTCACATCTTTCAGGTCATCTCCTCCCGCCCCGCCGCGCTCATCCTCGCCCGCCTTTCTCCAGCAAGTCTTGGACTGGTGACTTGATCTTTCCCTTGCGGCCTCGAATCCGACACACCTGCAGAGCTCGAGGCCCTCTCGCGCCTAACACATGCGACTGCTCTGGAAACAGCTGCCCGGGTTCGACCGCCCGACGTCTTGGGGGTGGTTGACCTGGATGCTGCTCGCATCAGCCACGGTTAACGTCCTCTGGGTCATGGGGCGTTGCAAGGACCAGCCGCTGCTGGAGCCGTCGTTGGATCGGTATACGCGACTGTGAGCATATACCCTGCTTTCTCCGACCCATGAAAGAACGGAGATTGGGAGGACGTCTGAACGTTGTAGGATGCTCACCTCCGTCCCATCACACAGACATCATCTCCCTCTCATCGACGAGACCGCCCTGTCCGACCAACACCCCCTCGCCGGCGACGGCAACGTGATCGCGACCGCATTCTTCACGGACGAACTCGCGGCCGCCGTCGCGGCGCTCGGGCACTCGCTCGCCCGCGTGAACACCACCGCACGGCGGGTCGCGATCTACATCCCCGAACAAGTCTCCCCGCGCGGCCTCTGCATCGCGTCCGCGAGCGGTTTCCGCCCGCACGCGGTCCAGCCCCTCTCATCCCCCGCGCACGGCACCGCCTCCCCGCGCCCTGGGCGCGACCCAGCGCCCGCTTGGACGCTGACGCGCCTGTGGGAGCTCGACGCGCGCGCGGTCGTGTACCTCGGCGCGGACACGCTCGCGCTGCGGAACTTCGACGAGCTCTTCGCGCTCCCCTTCCGCCTGGGGGCCGTGCCCGCGGTGCGCGCGCGCGCACACACACACGACCCGTGGGGCGTCGCGTTCGCCACGGGCGTGCTCGTCCTTCGCCCGAGCGCGGCGCTGTCCCGCACGATGCGCGCAGCGGCGTGGGGCGGGCACGGGGCGGTGGAGGCGTTCCTGAACGCGTTCTTCGCGGCGGACGTCGCGCGCCTGCCGTACGCGTACAACGCGCAGCTGGCGATCAAGGAGCGGAGCGCGGCGGTGTGGGCGGGGCTCCGGCGTGAGATGCGCGTGCTGCAGTACTCGACCGTCAGGCCGTGGGCGAGGGGTGCCGGCGGGGACGAGGGTGGGATGCCGTTGGACGAGCTGGAGGCGAACGCGCGGGGACGGGGAAGAGAGCAGGGCGGGTTCTACGCGGAGGATATCGAAATCTGGGCACGTATGTGGAACGAGACGTTCGCGACGTACGGGGAGACGCTGAGGGGGTGTGAGAAGCTGTCGGATAGACCTGGCGATCACTGAATAGCATGACTGAGTTGTTGTACGTAAAAACCTCGACTTATGATACTAATTGCTTAGACATTTTGGTGCAGCGTATGTTGTCGTTAATTGTCGACATCGGATGTAGTTGACATAGTAGAGGGCTCTAAACTTGCATGGCCATTGCAGGACTCAAGCGGTCTACCTCATCCGGGCTACACCATTTCGCCTATAAGAGATATAAGGTAGCCCAGGAAGGCCGAAACCGTTGAACAACTCTCACAGCAAACCACCGCTGAGGCCACTCGTGTTCGTCAAGGTGAACGATGATATTTTGTGACCGATGTGACTGTAAAAGTGTACCCTGCTGTACGCGAGCTTACTGGCGGTGCTCTGCGGGTTCCAGTGATTGTGGTTCCGCGAGAACCTCTCCCTGCAGGGTCCGGCGGAGAATTGTAAGAGGACAACAAGGGACCCCCTCTCCAGGAAAGAGTCGAGTACCTGTGACGCGAGGGTGACTGCAGCTGAGTCAACGTTGAAGGGGAGTGGCGCAACACACATGTCTTGGGCATATCGCTGTCCACCAGTACCACCACAGTTTGATGTGCATCGCGATGGGTACCGGGCCGCGCCGTCAGCGCTCGCGACACGGCCATGTTCGTCAGCAAGAGATTGAGCATGCGATGCATGCGTAGTCACGAGCACCAATAGTCGGTCAGGGCGAGCATAACAGACGAGCGCAACGAATCGGCTCGACGCACCGTCGCACAGGGCCGAGGCTGCGCGACAGCGAACTCCTGCTACCATGGTGAACGCCCCCGGGCCAGGCCGTTTCGCCGCAGCAGGACAGGGTTCGCGGCACGTACCTCATACCCAGGATAGAAGTTCACAGGATGGCGAGTCTGGGCGTCGTAGAAGTCGAGGCAGAATTGCTGGTGCACTGTCCCAGATGTGGATGCAGATGCAGAGGGACGTTCCGGAGGTGTAAAGTGACGGCGAGCATGCATTTGGCAACGTGCAGCTTGAGCTGAGATCGCGAACATCGGCGTGTTGTCAGTGCGGGGAAACAACGGACGTGGGGTCTGCACTTTGCCCGTCTGCACGTATGGCTCGCCCCGGTGACGTTCAGCGCAGAGAGCCCTGGATTCTGTTGCTCTCTCGAGCGCTCGGCGGGATGGAGTAGAGCGCGAATATGCATCGCGTACTATTGAATAAGTCACCACTGACAAGCCAAGGTCAAGAGAAGTGGCTGAAGTCTAATCCGGTTAGCCGTGCTGATGGCTACAGTTGCGATCCCTGATTGATTGAGTTCAACCGGTATTCACTTGCGTAATAATCCTGATAAATGCCGGTGACATCAATTGGTTTGCACGTGTAACGTGCGTTTCACTCGTCCACCATCTTCGGCCTGGAATTTGAAGCTGCTGTACATATTTTCTTTCCACGATACCCACTTTCGCATTCCTGATACCTTGAGAGACTTCTTGGACTGCCCCGTCTTGTACTGCTTCACGACCTTGACTGCGATTACTGTTGATGGCTGTGGCGCTATGGAACGAGGACGTCCTGCGCGAGGTATTCCGCCACCTCGCACCCACCGTCTTCCCGTTCTCCAAGGACGATAGGCCGGGGCTTGCAGCCTTGGCTCGATGTGCGCGTGCAAGCAAGGCCCTGCATGAACCTGCCATCGACGTTCTCTGGCGGGAGATCGACTCTGTCTACGTAATCTTCAGTGTGCTTTCGCCACGGGTCAAGGCCGACAACAGACCTTACAAGACATTCGTGCGTGTGCTCTATCGTCGTCTGTCGCGTTGATGAGAACATGTGAGGCTCTCAGCTTCTGCCCGTACCCACCTCCGAAGCAGCACTTGCCCGTTTCCAGCACTATGCCAGGCGCGTCCGCAAGCTCGTCCACCGAGCGGACCGGGACAGGATACAGCCCGCCGTCATGGCCGAACTTGTATCGATATCCAAGGGAGAGCCGCTGTTCCCTAACCTTAGCGCACTCTACTGGCACCAGCGGACCGTCGAAGATGTGCTCCAGATCCTGCCACTTGCTTCAGCGTCCCTCCGCGAGCTCTGCATTGAGGAGATCGGCGTCCAGGGCGACGTGCTACGAACGAACAGAACATATTCCATCACGAGTTTCGATTTCAGTCAGTTCATCAACTCGCTCAGTTCTTCGGCGCCTGGTTTGGAAACACTCAGGCTCTCGGGAAACATCCACGCCTCGTCAGTGCTGTGTGTCCGCGAGCTGAAGCAGCTCAAGACGCTCAGCATCATTAACCTCGCGCAACACGGCTTCGGCACGAGCTACCTGCCTGTGCTACGCTCGTGCGCCGCCCTATCCCATCTCCGCCAGTTCGGCATCAACCTTGCCACAGATGATCCCTCCTCACGCCCCGTCAACACAGGCTGCGATAGTGAACTTGAGCTAGACCAAGAGTTTTCCGGATTCCACAGCCTGCAGGCGTTGCGCGTCCACGGATCCCTAGCACCTGTCTCGCGCTTCCTCTCCCACGTCTCCTCGACGGAGCTCGCGCAGTTCGGCGCGTTTGTGCCCCGGCCGGACCGCTGGGAGGACTACCGCGGGTGTCTTCACACTCTGTCCACCCGGTTCGCGACGTCCCTGCGGTCCGTCCGCCTCTCCGGCTCGTGGACGGGCAACCTCGCGTCCCTCGTCCGGCCATTGGTCGTCCTCGCCCCGCTCCTCCACCTCCACCAGCTCGAGGACGTCTCGATCGAGTCCGGCACCGGCGTCGCGCACTCGCTCGCCCCGAAGGACGTGGCGACGCTGGCGAAGGCCTGGCCGCAGCTGCGCGAGCTCAAGCTGCTGTACCAACCGGGGCACACAGAGCTGCCGATCGACGCGCTCGGCGCGTTCGCAGAGCACTGCCCGCGGCTGCACACGCTCTGGCTCGCGTCGGTCGATTTGCCCGGCGTCGCGGAGCGCGACGTGGAGGCGTGCCGCGCGCCCGCGGGCCACGGCCTGAAGCATATATGGCTGGCGGGAGACATGACGGCCGCGGACGTGGCGCAGGCGGCGCGGTTCGTGGACCGCATGTTCCCCAGCGTCGATCCACGGCCGGTCGAGCTGCCCTGGCACCCAACACGGGACTCGCAGGGGTGGGAGCGGCTGCTCGTCTGCCTCCGGGAGGTTAAGGCCGCGCGCCTTGCAAGTTACAAGATGTGACGAGACACGACGTGGAATGGTTCGTGCGCTTTGTCTCGGTCCGTGTCGTTCATTGCTGACTGATTCTATAGATTTTTAGATGACCCTCACTCTCACGGATTACGATACGTGACGTCTACGGCGTCACTATACCCTACAATCACCTAATGCGAACCTCCCTTCGTTTTTTGCGGACCCTACAGCATGCTCTGCTCGTTCAATGCTCTGTTCATCACCATGCGCGCATTCCAGTACGTTCGGAGCATCCCTGCCTCGGTAAAGTCACTGCGTTGCCCTCATTATAGCTCTTGCCTGCTATATGATAATACTATATGAACCACTTACTACTACCTCCGCTACCCGTCGCTCCACCGCCTGGTCGCCGTGCTCTCGCATCATCTCCTCGCAGCTCAGAAATGTCACAGCAATCCTCAATACGGTACCCATGCCACTATCGGCGTCGTCCGGTTGGAGCAAGCACTCTGAAAAACAACCACAATGGTGTAGGTTAGCTCGCTGGCTTTTTGGATTTGGGCACCCTGTCCGAGTTATCGCTCCTCACCGCCGTGTGCGGATTGTCATGGCATTAACACTGTTTCGTGGTATGTTCGTCGCATCGTCCTTGCCATCGGATCTGCAATCCACTGATAGTCTACGCATGTTTGTCCAGCTGTGACAATGGAACTTGTTACCATGAGCTACACAACAAGCTCACTGCAATCTCTACGAGTAGCAGCAATGGAACTTGTTCATATCCCACACCACGAGCCTAGGACCAAGTGGCAGCTTCACAACGAGCCATACTGACGAGTATGGCCTGACCGGTGTATTGCCCGGATCTTGTTGGTCCCCTCAGATCTACCGTGACAGTAAATGCATAAAACATGTGTAATCGCCCCGTGTTCTGTGTCAAGGGTTACTTATCTTACATCGGTTATGTTACAGTTGCAGGTGCACTGCTACGATTAGAGCAGATACCCCTCAAACCCTGTACACGATCTTCTCCGCGCTGACCTTGCCTTCACGCATATACTGCAGCCCCGCCGAGACCGCCTCCAGGCCGCCCTCCCAGAGCTTGACCGGGAGTGGTCTAATCTTGGCCTCCTTCACGAACGCAGGTAGCTTCTTGAGGAACTGCACCATATGCGCTCTGTCCTCGGGCTTCACGGGATGGTCATGTCCTGGGCCAAAGCTGAATGCGCGGCCAAGGGCCCAGTACACCAAGAGGTCTCAGATCGTCGTGAGCTCTCGCCTGCCTCTGGACCGTTGCACGGAGTCGTGATGTGCTCACAAGAACGCTCGACGTCGGTTCTGCTCGACGCCTCGGGTATAACCCAGAGGATGTGCACGACCTTGCCGCCGGCGGGCGCGATCACCGCCGCGCTGATCTCCTGCGTGTCTTTGAGCGAGATCGTGTCCAGTGCAGAGCGGATCGTGTCCCCCGTCGCGGCCTTGACTTTCGAGATGACGTCGTGCTCTTTGTAGTCAAACACCGCGGACGCCCCGAGCGACTTCACGAGCGCAAAGTTGCGAAGCGAGGCGGTCGTTACGACCTTGTACCCCGCGAGGACGGCAAGCTGGATGGCGAACTCGCCCACAGCAGCTATGGTGCAGGTGAGTGGGTGCATGTCGCATTGCGCGTGGAACTGCAAGCTCACAGCTTCCGCCGTGGACGTACACCCACTCCTCCTTGGTCGTCTTCTCGGGCGGCTCGACCAACGCCAGCCGCGTTGGGTGGAACAACGCTTGCGCCGCTGTCCAAAACCTACACAACCGGACGCGTGAGGCCCGCCCTCGGGGCTATTAGGGGCAATAGGAAGGTGGGGCTCACGCGCAGCCCATCGTCGCAGCCTCCTCGTGCGTGAACGTGCCGTCGGGGACGACCCAGGAGAGCTCCGCGGGTGTCTTAACGTACTCGGCGAACGCCCCGCTGTCCACGAACGTCGCGCCCATGACGAACCCTGCGACGTGCTCGCCCACCTTGGGCGACGTGACGTTCTGCCCGACCAGTCGCATCCCAGGACCGTCCCATGGCCTATATTGAAGTCGACGACTGACGGAATGAAAAGGCTTCAGTTCCAATTCACATGCGCTATCGAGCGGGATTGGGTCATTGATCCTACACTTATAGTCAGTGGGGTTCTGGGCGACGGCCACAGTCTTCACGAGGATATCGTCGTCCCCAAGCTGAGGCACCGGATGGTCCTGAACGGCAACAGTGCTGCCCTGTGTGCCAAGCGGAGTCAGTGGGAATGTTTCTGGTAGATCGGCACGAATCTCTGATTGGAAGCAAGAACGTACCTCTCGCACAACGACTGCCTTCATCACCTGCGGGATATTCCCTGTTGCCTGCACCATAGCTATCGCCAGACTCACCGGTGGAGTGTTGGCTGCTTTGGTAACGAAAGGGCTTGGCCAAACCGGCTCCGGGAAACACATGCGCGAGAGGAGCCTGATGTTCTTATATACAAAGTCTACCACTGCACCTGTTATGCATGTAAGCTCATGATACGCCCGCAGGCCTCCCCTCAAACGCAACCACAATGCTGTGAGTATCGCTGGCCAGCTGACATAGCCCAAGAATGTGCCCGGGCCTCTTCGACGCTGTCGTGATCCGTGAGCTCGTAAGCGTCAGATCGCAGCGCAGCTGGGGAGGGCCCATCCTCTGCGAGATATGCCGACCGATCGGGTACACTCCGAGAGCGCAAATGGCCCTCCAAGAATGCCGTTTCCCAGTTGCTTGAGCCATCCACAACTCTTGCACGTAGGTACACGGCCGCTCACGCCTGGGGAGACACACCCGCGCTCACACCCACATCCACGCTCGAGAGGGCCAGAGCCTTTCGGGGACAGGGCCGCCGCGCTACCAATATTGGCATCCTGCTCAGGGTTTGCGGGAGCAGCGGCGGGTGCAGACGCGTCGGCGCGTCAGCGGTGCGACTAGTCCGAACTCCTCCTCCTTGCTGTCTGGAGCTTTGCCCGGGGCTGCACGGAAATCGTGGTGAACACTGAAGGAGAGATGGCGCGGAATGGTAGTACTCGCTGATCTCCTCCATTATCCGTGATCATTCATTTGTACGTGCAATGCTATCCCTCAAACTCTGTACACGATCTTCTCCGCGCTGACCTTGCCTTCACGCATGTACTGTAGCCCCGCAGGGACCGCCTCCAGGCCACCTTCCCAGAGCTTAATTGGAAGCGGCTTGACCTTGCCCTCCTTCGCAAATGTAGGGAGCTTATTTAGGAACTGCACCATGTGCGCTCTATCCTCAGGCTTCACCGGTTGTTCATTCCCCGGGCCGAAGCTGAACGCGCGACCCAAGGCCCAGTACAGCAAGGTGTCTACAAATCATGGCGAGCTCTCAATATCATGCAAACCCACGTTACTGAAAAACTTACAAGAACGCTCGACGTCGGTCCTGCTCGATGCCTCGGGTATGACGCCGAGGATGTGCATGACTTTGCCGCCCCCGGGCGCGATTACTGCCGCGCTGATCTCTTGCGTCTCCCTAAGAGAGATTGTATCCAAAGCAGAGCGGATTGTGTCCCCCGTGGCGGCCTTGATCTTCGTGACAACGTCGGGTTCCTTGTAGTCAAACACCGCGGAGGCGCCTAGCGATCCGACGAGCGCGAAGTTGTGCGGCGAGGCGGTCGTCACGACCTTGTACCCCGCCAAGACAGCGAGCTGGATCGCAAACTGTCCGACGGCGGCTGTGTCTCAGGTGAGTGGGATGCAGTATAGAGGAACGACGTATGGAACTGTGCGCTCACAGCTTCCGCCGTGGATGTACACCCACTCCTCCTTGGCCGTCTTCTCGGGCGGCTCGACCAACGCCAGCCGCGTCGGGTGGAACAGCGCCTGCACGGCCGTCCAGAATCTGCGCAGCCTGCATCAGCCCTTGTTCTCCTCACACGCAGCGAACCGCTGGAGCAAAGACGACTCACGCGCAGCCCATCGTCGCAGCCTCCTCGTGCGTGAACGTGCCGTCGGGGACGACCCAGGAGAGCTCCGCGGGTGTCTTGACGTACTCGGCGAACGCCCCGCTGTCCACGAACGTCGCGCCCATGACGAACCCTGCGACGTGCTCGCCCACCTTGGGCGTCGTCACGTTCTTCCCGACCTTCACGACATGCCCGGACCAGTCGCACCCCAGGACCGTCCCGGGTTTGCCCCGGCCAAAGTCAACGACTAGCCGCGGGACGAACAGTCGTCAGTTCGAGCACACGATCGAGCGGCAGTGGACCGATTAGGCCTACACTTATAGTCGGTAGGATTCTGGGCGATCGCTACAGTCTTCACAAGAATGTCGTCGTCTCTGGGCTGCGGTACCGGATGGTCTTGAATGGCCACCGTGCGGCCCTGCGCCAGGCGGAGTCAATGGAGATGTTTGCTGCACAATATATCATGCAGTTCCACGGGAACGTGAACGCACCTCTTGCACGACGACTGCTTTCATGACCTGCGGAATGTCCCCTGCTACCTGTGCCATGTTTACTACTGGTCTAATCGATGTTGCACGGTAGGCTTGGCGACGACGCGCTTCGTCAAACGAGCTCTGGGAACGCAGTCGCGAGAGAATGCGTCCTTATATACATCGATTGCAGTCTGCCACCGCGATTGCTCTGTCAGCCTATGATATCATGCTCGCAGGCCGCCGTTCGAAAGCGGCCCCAGTTCTGTAGCTACACGCCGGATGACAAATCCCCAGGGAGGTTCGGACCTCCTCTACGCTGTCATGACCTGTCCAGCACGGCGTCAGTATACTACAGCGCAGCTGGAGACCCGACCTCCTCTGCGAGATACGCGGGCAAATCTGGCACATCCCAGCAACCCATTTGCCCATTCAGGCGCGCCTCCCAGTCCTCCCGGGCCTGGCGGACACACCGCTCCTGCGTAGGTACACTCCTATCGGTGGCCGCCGGGAGGAGGCACACCAGAACCCGAGCGGTGGCCCACGACCGGCGGCACAGATCCATCGTGAACCGGTTGGAAACGGCCAGGGCCTCCCAAGACCCCGCGCGCGGCGTCGCAGGCGCGGGACACGGCTGGAGGACGACCCGATGCAGACGGGGGAAGCACGCCGCGACCCGCGCGCTCTCAGTCTGCTCCTGCTCCTGCTCTGTGCAGCCGTCCACGCGAACGTCAGAACGGGGCGCGGTGCGCATCGGGTGAGCAGCGGGGGCGGCGGGACGCTCACCAGGCGTGGGCGCGCGCGCCAGGTCCAGGTTCGCCTCGATCGGGAGCCAGTCGAACTCGGACACGCGGAGGTGCGAGAGCGCGGGCGCGAAGCGCGCCCACTGTGCGATGTCCGCGCGGCCATAGGGGATGAACGGCAGGTTGGAGACGAGGTGCAGCCGCTCGAGCGTGGGGTAGAGCGCAGCGCCGTCCCAGGCGCGGGGAACGAGGGATACGACGCCCTCGCCGACGGTGAGCTCGCGGAGGCGCGGGAAGGGGAGGGTGAGAGGGACGTCCCACTTGCATTGGAGGAACGTGAGCGTCTCAAGCTTGGGTGCCACTAGGCGCATCAGGGTTGCGACAAGAGCGAAGTAGTCGTCTCGGCTGTCTGAACCTTTGTCGGGGATGGCCAGGGGCGGCATGGAGAGGGTGAATAGGAAGAGGTGGCGCACAACAGGAACACTTCCGTACGCCCCGCGCAGAGCATGCTCGCTATGTAGGCGGCTAACAAACCTCTCGAGCTTCCGTAAGGATCCGTTAATGGCGATGGATTGAAAGCGAAGGGGACGCGAGATGGTGTTGAAGTGTTTGCACACCAAGGAGAGAGAACAGCCCGTGTAACCGCCGTCTGTGCAAGCGAGTGAGAATACGTTAATCAGGAGCTCAATAGCCAGACGGTCCATTCTCCAAGGTAGAGAGCGAAGGAGGGCAACACCGAAAACCAGCGGAATCTGCTTAAGTCCTGTGCATATATGCATTGTATGTGCACGCGTGCAGGGTTGATATGGTTCAACACACACGCAGCAGCTTTGGAAGATATTGATGTAGGATATGTCATGTCCTGGCGCCAGGTGAGCCCATGAGTCTATTGACATACGTACCCAACTCCGATGCTCACCGGAGAACCTCACAGGAGTGCGTCTAGCAAGTGCTTCTGCGAACGCCTCGCCCACAACAAGCCGCAGTAAAGCAACCCGGAGAACACATCTTTTATTGATACAGCTAGATTGACTTACTGCCGTCCTCTACCTCACCGTCTATGCATCATACACGTTCTTGACCTTGTACATCTTGGTGTCCGCCGGCGTCTCCAGCTCGCCCTCCCCATACACCTTCGCGACCTTGTACATCGTGTCCACCGGGGTGTCCGACACCGCCGCCGGCGCGGGCGCAGACACAGACACAGACGCGCCCTTCTTGCCGCCCTCCGCGGGGGTCGCCGTGCCGGTCTGGGGCGCGGCCTTGCTCGCGATGCTTGCCGCGCGGCCGTCGGGGATGTGGATGAACTCGAGACGGCCATCAGGCGCGGCGCCGTCGCAAATGTAGTACCCTTTGCGCTCGAACTGGATGATGTCGCCCTTCTTGAGCGCACGCACGTTCGCGTCTGCGACCGCGTCCTCGCGGAACTCGGTCACAGGCGTGACAAAGTCCTTCACGTCGTCGTTTTCCTCGAGCTTCTTCTTCGTGATGAGGTAGTCGTGGTCAAGGAGCGTGACGTCAACCAGGGTGTGCTCTTCGGTCGGCTGCGGGAGCCAGGTGATTTTCTTCTTAGTCTTCCGGAAGTCGCCCTCCAGGTGCAACTCGAGCTCGACGCTGGTAACAACGCCAGCGTCGTTGACCGTCTTGGAGCGGACGATAGCATTACCCCAGTCCATGAGGGTAACCTGGTATCACCAACTCAGTCCCAGCTCCGCACATTTGTTGAGCACCAAGCTTACCTCCTCTTGATCATCAAAGGAGAGGGCGTCCTCCTGCTCAAGGAAGATCTGCGACGAGTACACGGTCTGCTTCTCACCGACCTCAGGGTTCTTCTTATGCTTCGGCACGCTCTTGACCTCAGGCTTCTCGGGACCGCCCTTGATCGTGGCGGGCACGCTACAGCGACCATGTTAACGACTTCGCCATACAAACTATTCAGAAATTGACTCACATGTTAGCCTTGGAGAGCGCCCAGAAGCGGGGGGCAATTGGATCAATGACCTTCTTGTTCAGCGTCCAGAGTGAATCCCACTCAAGCGACACGATCGCCTGCGAGGGTCCCTGGGCAAGCATAAACTGGCGGAGGGCCTCGACCGTGAGACCACGGCGACGGACACCGCGGACGGTGGGGAAGCGGGGGTCGTCCCAACCACGGACAAGACCGGTGTCCACGAACCAATGGAGCTTGCGCTTGGAAAGCAGAGTGTAGATGAAGTTAAGACGGCTGGAAGAACGGAACGAGTGAGACCCGTGAGTGGTTCTACGCCAATCAGAACACATACCTGAAATCCCAGATATTGACAGGACGAAGACCAAGGGCCTCAATCATCCAGTGGTACTGGGGGTTGCGATCGCGATACTCGTTGGTACGCAGAGCATGCGTTACGCCCTCGAGCGAGTCGACAATGGGGCACGCAAAGTCATACGTCGGGTACACCTTCCACTTCGAGCTGATGGAAGCCGCTCAGCACCACATTGGGGGAGGCCATAGGTCGCTACATACCCGGTACGGTGGTGAGGGAGCAAGTTCGTACGGTAGATGACAGGATCACGAAGCGCCTTGTTCGGATTGTCCACGCTGAGCTTAGCACGCAGACACCACTTCGTGCCCTCGTCGGAACCAGAAGTCATCTCGGCGAAATGCTTGAGGTTGTCCTCGATGCTATCATCGCGATGTTGGGATGCGATGCCGTCGAAGCGCTCCTTGCGCATTTGCTCCTGTGGGGTGTTGTCCGCGTACGCCTTGCCGGTCTTGATCATCTGCAGCGCATACTCGTACAGTTGGTCGAAGTAGTCCGAGGTGTGCGTGATCTTGTCGCCGTGTACATCGAGCAGAGCGAGGTCCTCGAGGATTGTCTCCTCGAACTCGGTCTACACGCCATTGTAAAATGGGACATCAAAAGCAGACGAAGGGTAACTTACCCGCTCCTTCGTCGGGTTGGTATCATCGAAGCGGATGATCATCTTACCCTTGTACATTTTAGCGAAGTACTGGTTCAGCATAGCAGCCTTCGCGTGGCCAATGTGGAGGTAGCCGCTGGGCTCGGGAGGGAAACGGGTGACGACTTCGCCCTCCTTCGCATTTTGCAATCCGAGTGCAAACGACGCAGCAGTCTTATTCGAACGGGCCTTCGCAGACTTGGCCTCTGAGAAAAGAGTCGTTAGGACAAGTTTGACCTCCACATGGATGAATGAAACGCACCGCTCAGACCGGCAATGACGGATTGGGTGGATTCGAGAGATTCTAGGTGGGTAAACCAGCGGAGAAGGTGGGGATGTTTGTTGTTCTTGAGCAGACCAACGATCTTCACGCTGCCTGACAGGACTGTGTTAGGGGAGTCGATTGCATGATTGGCATTGTGATCAACCTTTCAATGCGCCCCAGACGATCCAGTCAGCAGCAGTGATATCGTGTCCGACGAGGAACGTCCGGTAAGCGAGATGGTCATCCAAAGAATCCAGTGCGGCTGTGATCTCCGGGAAAGCCGTCACAGTAGGCAAGGTCTTTGCCAGGGCGAAGTAGGCAGCGGTCTGTTACAAGTATGTCAGCCGTGTTTACCTTGAGCTGAGGAAGGACGCTTGCCTTGGCACTATCGTCCGCAAGGCCACCAGCCTTTGCGAGAGTCTGAACGATCTCATCCTCTGCAGTGATCTTGGATCCGTCGATCTCGAGAGTAACGCCCTGAGCGGCAGTGTCGAAGTTGAGGGACGCCTTGCCCGTGTAGGTTGCAATAGCGGCCGCAGCCCAAGGAAAGGGCGATGTCGCGGGTGTAAGGGTGAGGACGCCGGCCATGGCTGTGAGGAGGAAGAGGTCAAGAGACGCGTCCGGGCTGAGGATGAGCTCGAGATGACTCGGCGCTTGCAGATCTTGGACGCGATCGAGGAAAGCAGAATCTCGATCGGGGTGTATGCGGGTGCCAGCAGTCCACCCGGGTGCTCTACGGAGAAAACCCATGGCACCGCACTCTCCCAGTGCGGCAGGTCGGATGCGTCGAGTGGACGTTTATTGCTGTTCCGATGTCCACAGCCTTCCTTGGTCCGCGTGCTCTCCATTCGCCTGCTGTGCTGTAGAGTCTGGTATATAATGTCTCGAGAACGGTTCTCACTGCATTGGATACTATAGAACATGGCCCACAATTCCTCCAAACCTCAGCACGCAGACAACCCCCCAAAGCTTCAGCGAGCAGTCGTCTACGACTCCTACGATTTGACACACATCCCTCGCCATCCCGGACAAGGCTGGACTCGTTTCGTGTGCGTCTCCGACACACACTCGCACATATTCAACGTCCCCCCTGGCGATGTACTCTTGCACGCCGGCGACCTCAGCAGACACGGAACACTGCCAGACCTACAGGTCACCCTGCAGTGGTTAAAGGGATTGCCTCATCCCGCAAAATTGTTGGTTTGTCATTCACATCCCATACGGACAAAATTAACTCTACTCCAGTTATATCGCCGGTAATCACGATGTAAGTAAGGCACAGCATGCTCGCACCTTGCAGGGACTGCTGACGGAGATCACAGCTTGCTCTAGATGTTCAGTATGAGGAAGGGGGCGAATTGCACCAATTCAAGCCCTTTGATTTACATACCAAGGTCCTCATCGCCTGTTCGGCGGATCAAACTGTGTGCTGACATCTTCCAGGATTTGGGCGAAGCGCGGAAGTTGGTTCGCAGCTACTGGATGCGCAAGGCCGGGATGAACTATCTCGAGCACGACAGCGCCATCTACACCGCGAAGAGCGGCAAGACATATACCATCTACGGCTCACCAGTAAGCTGCATACATCGGCCTTTCATCCATCCACCGATCAGAATTGCTGACCGCCGCTGCAGGCAGCTCCCTTCTATTCCATCGGCGCGTTCCAGTACTCGCCAGGCCAGGGCAAAGAGATTTATTCTCGGATTCCCCCCTCCGTTGACATCCTCATGACACATACACCCTCGCTCGGCGTATGCGATGTCACTAAACGGGGCAAGCATGCCGGCTGCCCCGAACTCGCCGAACGACTGATGGACGACGACCTGCAGAGCGTCAGGCTACACGTGTTTGGACACATACACGAAGCCCATGGAACGGCGGTCGTCAATGCGAACGAGGGAAACCCAGACGGGAGGGTCTCGGTCAACGCCGCGCTGCCCCGAATGCCTTTGCCTGTCATCGTCGACCTTGAAGATTGACGGATGCTGTATTCATGGATGGTGTCATCCTACGTATGGACGCTTGCATGTATACGTACCGTGCTGATATACCATGTTCGAGCAGCCGTGCCTGCGCGCGGACTGCGGTCAAATACCTGACAGGCAGTGGGCGGATGGCCGGTCGCGCACCGCTTGTGCCCCTTGTTCCCGACCACAACACTCACCCTGCCTCCTGCCATCATCACCACCACTGGCATGGGCATGGAAAAGCTCGCGACGGAGCTCCTCCTCGAGATCTTTGCGCTCGCCTGCACCGACGGCGGGCCCACCGCCTGCGCGCTCTCGCTTGTCTCCCACCACATCCGCCGCGCCTCGTATCCCGTGCGCTTCCATTCTGTCTCGCTCAGCGGCTCTCCGCGCCGCGTGCAGCAGCTCCTCGCGCGCATACACGATGAACGTGCGATAGCCGGGGCGGCCGCCGCCCCCAAGGTCCGCCACCTCTGCCTCCTCACAGACGGCATGGCCGCACGCATGGACGAGCTCGAGCCCGAACCCGAACCCGAGCTCGGCCCCAACGAAGCCGCACGGGGAGCAGAGGAGGAACCCCTCACCCTGCTCCCCCCTGGGGATCCGGCTGCCTTCTCGGGCACGCTCGGGTCCGGCAGCCCCGGGGCCGGGCCCCGCGCAGGCGCAGCCCCCGACGCACAGGCCCACGCGCGGTACCTCCGCCTCATCGCCGCGCTCCTGTCCGCCGTCGCGCCCCACGTCGAGAGCCTCACGTTCCTCAAGAGCCGGCACGACGCGCCCGTGGCATGCGCGTTCCCCCGGCTGCGCGTGCTCGCCGTCTGGGAGCGCAACACGCGCCCGTTCTTCGCCCCGGACGCCGGCGCGCCTCCCGTTCACACGTCCGGAAAAGAAGCAGCGGAAAGCGCAGGTGCGCCGGGCGAGGGCGCAGGTGCGCTGTGCCCGCGCCTGACGCGCCTGCACCTCATCACGGCGACGCCGCCCGCGTCGCAGAGCGTGACGGCGGGGCTGGACGTCGCCCGCTGGGCGCGGCACGCGCCCGAGCTCACCCACCTCCGCGTCTCCGACCTGACCGGGACGCCGTACCTGCGCTCGTTGGAGGCTGTGTACGGTGTGTAAATCATTCAGTGGTCCGCTCGTGTAGGCTAACTGACGGCTGGGCATGTAGCGAATCCGAGAGAGGGCACAACACTGCCGCCGGCGCGGCCGTTCCCCCGCATGCGGACGGTCATCGTGCAGCCAGACCCGCCGCCTGCGACGGGGTGGTGCGGCATGAAGCTGCTGGAATACACCCGGTTCCTGGACGTGCTCTGGAAGTCCCCCGTTCGCGCGCGCGTGCCGGTATACATCCTGCCGGCTGCCGCCAAGGATCGGACGGATGTAGAGAAAAGATGTATGCGACAGGCACGGGAGGACTGGGAGGCGTGGCTCGACGGCGAACTTGGGTGCTGGACAACTCCGGAGCGATACGCACGTCGCAGCCAGGAGGACGAAGAGCTCCCCGCATACCTGACCCCGTGGAGGAAGAACGTCAGTCTGAAAAGAGGGGATTAAGCGCAGTCGTGGCGGGAATGTCTGGCCAAGCAGAGTGTAGGCTAATTTGTAGAAACGATAGCGGTTTTGATACACGGCATGAGCATGTAGATGTACAGATCAGATTCCTTCTCAAATTTTGTCTCTTCCGACCGCCTATTGCTGCCCCGCCGCCGCCTTTGCCGCCTTGTCGGCGTTTTCGACCGCCCGCGTCGCTGCGAGAACCGCTTTGAGACCGGATGCAGTGATGTCGTGGTCGATCGCGACGCCCCAAGTCGTGAACTTCGGGCTCCCGCCGGGGCCCTCGTACGCGATCTCGACGTACGACGCCGCCTTGACCTCGGAGCCCTCGCCGATCGAGTGCTCCGCGTACTCGCGGATCGTCACCTTCCCGTCCAGCCCGCGGTTCACGGCCTCGACCGCGGCGGAAAGCGGGCCGTTGCCCTCGCCCTCGAGCGCGACGGGCTTGCCGTTAAGGACGAAGTCGCCCGAGAGGCGCGCGCGCCCACTCTCGGGCAGGTGCTCCATTTTGAACGCCTTGACCGCGAAGCGGCCCTCCTCCTCGTAGTACCCGTACGTCTCCCGGAAGAGGCGCACGAGGTCGTCGTACGAGATCTCCCCGCCGTGGTCGCGCGCGGCGCGCTGGACGACCTCGAAGAACGACGCCTGCAGCCGCCGGGGAAGCTCGAGCTGCAGCGAGTTGAGCACCGCGGACGCGACGTCGGCCTGGCCCGTCGTCGCGTTGAAGCCGACGGACAGCTTCAGCTCCGGTAGCTGGCGGTCGCCGATGGCACGGTTCGCCGCGCTCAGCACAGCACGCAGGCCAGAGCCAGCGATATCTGAGTCGACGCCGACGCCCCACCATGACTCGGAGGAGCGGCGAGTGTCCTTGACATCCCCACTTTGTGGTACGAGCTCGACGTAGGTGGCAGCCTTGGCGTTTTGGTCCTGGCCAATGGTGTGTTCCGAGTACTCGCGCACGGAAAGGTCGATATCCAGGTGTGTGCGGAGGGCGTCGAGCAGAGCAGACAGCGGGCCGTTTCCGTCGCCGCGGATGACACGGAGGACGCCGTCGACGGCAATCGTACCATCGAACTGTCTGCGCTCGTCGACGGCCTCGTCAGTCAAACCACCCGGCGCTGGCTCAGAGGAAATCCTGTACGACTTGAGAACCAGCCTGCCCTCGTAAGCAGATCCACCGAAGTGATACGTCTCGCGGAACGCGGTGGTGATGTCCTCGACGGTCATCTCGCGTGCCTCCCGGTCCGCGATATCCTGGATGACCTGGTAGAACGAGACCTGCATCTTGCGCGGCAGCTCGAGACCGAGGTGCTGTTGCACGATGTAGGCAATGCCGCCCTTGCCCGACTGGGCGTTGACACGGATGACGGCCTCGTAGTTGCATCCAAGATCCGCAGGGTCGATGGGGAGGTAAGGAATGTCCCACCACTTCTGCTCGCCTGCCTGCTCGGCCTTTTGGTGACGAATACGCTGTGCCTCGAAGCCCTTCTTAATCGCATCCTGGTGGGAGCCCGAGAACGCGGTGAAGACGAGTTCGCCAGCATATGGATGGCGGGGATGAACAGGGAGGTCGTTGCACGCGGTGACGACGTCGATGACAGCCTGGATATCGCTGAAGTCAACACCAGGGTGGACGCCTTGCGTGTACAGGTTCAGCGCAAGGTTCACGAGATCCACGTTGCCAGTACGTTCGCCGTTGCCGAACAGGCAACCCTCAACGCGGTCGGCACCAGCGAGAATACCCAATTCCGCCGCAGCGATGCTGGTACCTACGCAATTGATTGAGCTAACGGTTTCGCGACTAATTATCGCGGGAATGAACTTACCACGGTCATTGTGGGGATGCAGACTAATGATAATCTTCTCTCTTTCAGAGATGTTACGACAGAAGTGCTCGACCTATCAGATGACATTGTTTCAACACCGTCCGTCCAATCGGTGAATCTCTGTGTCGCCAGACGTACCAGATCCGCGTAGTGGTTCGGTGGGCCGATCTCAACGGTAGCTGGCAGGTTGAAGATGATTCGCTCATCGCCCGCGCCAGCCTTGCCCCACGCCTTCTTCACAGCCTCGCAGACCTCCAACGCGAAAGCAGGCTCTGTCTGTGAGAACGTCTCGGGGCTGTACTCGTACCGGAACTGGGTCCCGTACTTGGCGGTGCACTCCTCAGTGAGCTTCCTGACGATCTCGGTGTGCTTCACCGCCAGTCTGACTGTCTCCTCCTTGGAGTTCCGGAACACGACCTCGCGGAAGGTATGACATGTTGCGTTGTACATGTGGATGATCGCCTTCTTCGAGCCTGCTACCGCATCTACGGTGCGCTTGATGAGGTCTTCTCGCGCAGGAGTGAGGACCTGAGCTCAACAAGCCATCAGCATCTATCCCGAAGTTTCCATTACTCAGAATAGCACTCGGGGATACATCAGATGGAGGAAGGGACATTACTCTGCGAACAGCGTCGCTGAAGATTTGGCCTAGCAGAAGGCTATTCAACGAACGTGCTCAACGAGCACTTGGCTGTCGAAACATGATTGTCCCTCGGTGTTGCAGCGTTGTGTATGCACATGCTCTCCCGATCACTGATTTCCCCGACCGGGAGTGCAAGCCACTCGAACATAGGGACTCACCTGGATCCAGACATCATCAGGGACCTTGCCCTGCTCAATCAGCCCGCGGACGAAGTTGAAGTCGGTGTCGCTTGCGGCAGGGTACGCAATCTCGATCTCCTTGAAGCCGCACTTGACGAGGGTGTCAAAGAAGATCGTTTTCTGCGCGACGGTCATCGGGTTCGCGAGAGCCTGGTTCCCATCGCGGAGGTCGGTCGACAGCCAAATGGGCGGCGCCCGGTTCACTTTTGCAGGCCACTGGCGGTTGGGGAGGTCAAGCGGGGTGTACGGCTTGTACTTGATGGAGGGGTCCGCGCTGTTAGCGGTGGCGGTCAGGACGCACGATCAAATCTTGGCCGTTTGGTTGGCTGAACACGACTTACAGCATCGGCATGGCTGGTCGTCAGGTATGGGAGACAGAGAAAGAGAAAGGTAGGGAAAATCGCCAGCCACAGGGCTGCATGAGAGTTGTGTAAAGAAGCACGAGCTTTGCGCGAACCCGAGTCAGAACTTTTTGAGTCACATCCATGACCTCTTCGATCACTTCTGCATCTCCAGCCGTCCAGCCAGTCTCAATTTCGCACCCTCCACGCAGCACGGGTGCGCACAGGACAGTAAGAGTGTTTGCACCAGCCAGTGTTCGACAGCAGAATCCCGACAACCAACTAAATCACAACAAGTACAATAGGGCAGATAACATACACAGCGCAGCAGGCGAACGTGGAGAAGCAAATGAGACAGAAAGACGGCGGTGGGCTCAGAACTTGAAGTCCTTCTCTTTTCGCCGCTCTCTGTCGCGCTCCGCCTTCTGCTTTTTGCTCGCCATCTCCTTCGCGATCATGTCCGAGAAGTCCTCCTTCGAGCCCGGCACGCCCGCGGACCCGCGGGAGTGCTGGTCGTACTTCCGACGCAAATCTTCGGTCGACATGCCCTCCAGCTCCGCAGCGTCGATCGAGACGTCCACGCCATTGCGGCCGCGCTGTGGGATTGTCGCTATCAGTTACATGACACGGATGGCGGATTGACGGACTGTACGCACCCTACTGTTCCGCTCGTCCCCAAGGACCGGAATGGCGCCGCCACCGGAGACCGCACTGACATCGTAACCACGTTCGCTGCCCATGAGTCCCCGCACCGACGTCTGCTTCTCCGGCACGACCTGATACAGTGACCTTGGGCCGCTGTCCGTGGCTTCGGATGGCGCTCGTGCGTGGTTCTTTCGGAGCTCCAGGAAGTCTGGCGTCTCGAGTCCACCTGCGACTGTCGAGACAACGCTGGCCATCCCCGACGGCGTCTCCATGCCTGATGGTGTCTGCACGCCGTCCATGGGTGTCTGCTGCTGTTCCTCTCCTTCCTCGGACTCGTCTTCGCTCTCCTCCTCCTCTTCCTCTTCCTCCTCTTCGGGCTCCAATTCGCCCCAGAGAGTGCGGTCAACCGGCTCTCCCATCTGCGTGTGGCCGTCAGTGTCGAACGCGAGGTGGACATGACAGGGTTGCTTACATCGGCATCAGTGTTCTTGGGCAATACGCCAAAGACATCACCGTAGAGAGGACGGTTGTACTCATCAAGAGGAGGCTTACCCCAACCACCAGGATGGAAGCCCCACTGCGCACTATACAGAAGGTGAGTATCCTAAGGAGGATACTGCTTCCGGAGAGAACGTACCCTTCCGGTATAGGTGCGTTAAGTCCCGGTATCCGCAGTGTGGGGTAGCTCGGGGGAGGACCAAACCGCTGCATGCTGATCAACCATGGCGGCGGTGCGAGTGGAGGGATGGAGAGTGCTTCTACGAGCTCAGGAGAGAGCTCACCGGGACGCTTATGCTTGAGCTGCGTCTCAAACTCCTTGCCCTCATAGTACCTAATGAGAACCTCTCAGCCAACATCGCCATCCCGACAACATGCGGTACACACATTTCGCCGAAGCTGGTGACATTAGGCTTCGTCATGAACTTGAAGAAGGCGTCGTGGAGTTTTTGGTAGTCGATGTCAACCTTGCCCATCTTGGGTTGCACACGCTCACGCGTCTTCGCCTTGAGCGTCATGTTGGCCTCCTTCTCCTTGACCGCGTCTCGCATGGTGGCGATGCCAGTATCGGCGATGTACGAGGGGAGCTGGAATGGTGGCTTCTCAATCCCACGTTTGCCTTGCAGGTAGTCGCGCTTCGCGCTCCAATGTGCTGGGATGGGTACGGTATTGCGATAACTCTTGAGGTGGAGCAGGAGACGCGGGTCTGCCGCAGTCACGTCCGTCCACTCCACTACTTCAGGCTTCTTGACGAGCTGCTTGAGCTCTGCCACGGTCAACCTGTTCATCTTGCGTGCCTTCTTCTTAGAGAGGGGCTTCTTCTCCTCCGAGTCCGAATCGCCTTCAGACGCCATGTCGTCGTCGGAATAGATGATCTCTCCTTTTGCAGGTTCGCCATCGCGGGTTTGCTAGGGCATGGACACCATGAGCGCGAGTCATTAATATGTGGATGCTGGGACTTACAAGATTCGACTCAGGTGAGGGCTTGAAGCGTGCAAAGACGTCGGAGAATGCTTCGAGGGCAGGATCTTTGACATCCAACGGCTCAGATACGTACTCGACATTCTGGGGCTCGTCCACCTCCATCTTGACATCCTTATCCTCCTCTGTTCGCCCGTTGGCCTCCTACGCATATGTTGAGAGCGACATTCCAATAGCAGAACAACATAGGACGCACCTTGGTCGACTTCTCCTCTGCCTTCTTCTGTTTGGCTTTCAGCCGTCGAAGCTGATTCTTCGACTTAACTTTACCATTCGCTTTGATACCATTGGTGGCAGTAGCAGTCGCGACTTGGGTAGCCATGGTGGAGGGAAAACGAGCAGCGACAGAGACGACCACAACGGCGGCGTGGACGAAGACCCTGCGCGAACAACGACAGAGAGCGTGACATTGTAAGCACTGGGCCCGCTGACATAAGCTTGCCTATTGGGGTGACCACGGCCCGTCGGGACTTGAAACGCTCGGCACAGCCCGGACGAGGAGGAGAGCGAGTCGGACACAGCAAATTTTGCTGCAATCAAGGTCTTCGACCACCACCCTCGATCCATCGATCCCCGTCTTCCAACGACTCCTCAAGACCTCAGTCGACGCACTCGTCGGCTGCTCAAGACTACAAGACCTCAAAACCGTCTTTTTCCAACATGGCGACGTGCGTACAGTCTTTTCCAGCCGTTTTGATAGGTAGGAGAGGCTGATTCACCGTTTTCCCGCAGCGAAGCTACCCTCCAGGACCTCCAGGAGAATGAGATTGAGTCCAACTGGGATCAGGTCGTTGACAAGTGAGTCCATCTTTCTCGTCAGCTACATAGTAGCAGGGCCTGATACAAGACGACGTCCAGCTTCGACAACATGGACTTGAAGCCCGAGCTGCTTCGTGGCATCTACGCCTACGGGTGAGTATGGCGTTACCGCAATCCTCAACAGATACTTACTGCAAGGGTAGTTTTGAGCGGCCCTCTGCCATCCAGCAGCGCGCTATCGTCCCTGTCATTAAGGGCCACGACGTCATTGCGCAGGCTCAGTCGGGTACCGGCAAGACCGCGACGTTCTCGATTTCCATCCTCCAAAAGCTCGACCCCAACATCAAGGGCACCCAGGCGCTCATCCTCGCGCCCACCCGCGAGCTTGCTCAGCAGATCCAAAAGGTTGTCATCGCCCTTGGCGACTACATGCAGATCGAGTGCCACGCCTGCGTCGGCGGCACCAACGTCCGTGAGGACATGGCCAAGCTCCAGGAGGGCGTCCAGGTTGTCGTCGGCACCCCCGGCCGTGTATTCGACATGATCAACCGCCGTGCACTCCGCACCGACAACATCAAGATTTTCTGTCTCGACGAGGCCGATGAGATGTTGTCTCGTGGTTTCAAGGACCAGATCTACGAGGTCTTCCAGCTTCTGCCCCAGGATACCCAGGTCGTCCTTCTCTCTGCGACCATGCCAGCCGACGTGCTTGAGGTCACGAAGAAGTTCATGCGCGACCCCGTCCGGATTCTCGTCAAGCGTGACGAGCTTACCCTCGAGGGTATCAAGCAGTTCTACATCGCTGTCGAGAAGGAGGAGTGGAAGCTCGACACACTATGCGATCTCTACGAGACCGTTACGATCACCCAGGCCGTCATCTTCTGCAACACGAGGAGAAAGGTCGACTGGCTCACCGAGAAGATGCACGCGCGGGAGTTCACCGTCTCGGCCATGGTATGTGCTTCAATTCATGCTGCTTTACGAGACATGTGCGCTGACGTTACGTTTTCAGCACGGCGACATGGACCAGAAGCAGCGTGAGCTGCTGATGAAGGAGTTCCGTTCGGGCTCCTCGCGTGTGCTGATCACGACTGATCTGCTCGCTCGTGGTATCGACGTGCAGCAGGTGTCGCTCGTCATCAACTACGACCTGCCCACCAACCGCGAGAACTATATCCACCGTATCGGTCGTGGTGGTCGTTTCGGACGGAAGGGCGTCGCTATCAACTTCGTCACCACGGAGGATGTGCGGATGCTGCGTGATATCGAACGTAAGTACACTGGACGGAAGTGCAAGTGACGAGCAACGATGCTGACGACGTTTGCACAGAATTCTACAACACCCAGATTGATGAGATGCCTCTTAACGTCGCGTACGTACCGGTCGAGCATTCAGGGCAAATGAGGCACTGACGCAATGATCCCCCCACAGCGACCTGATTTAGATGATTTTTATTCGCCTGTCTTTCCCTGTTTGTACCAACGCACACTCGCCATCATCGTATTCCTGATATCGCCTGCGGATCAAAAGCGCACAGTCTGCCCTCGTCTCGTCGTCATCTTGCCATCGCTCCCGTCGTATCATCGCCCTCGCACTCTCCCACTCGCCACTCGCCGCCGCGCCTACCATTGCTCGTCGCGCCACCACGAGACTAGTCTACTCAAGCCACACAAACGTCTTTGTTGTAATGCTCCGCACAATGGTCTGGTACCGGTATTCCCCTCTAGTCTTGCACGCATTCCCAGATGTACCTACAGAGTGTGCAGTACGTTACGATGATGATGATACATATTATGATGGATGTCGAAGCTTGTGCGGCGGCGCTGTCTCGCAAAGGAGATGAGTCTGCGCATCAGTGATGCGCAACGTCGGGAATATGGAATGGGCGGCGCAGGTCAGGCACGCGGAGGCGGTACACAGCGCAGACGCCCCAACGCAGACCGGGCCCTTGGGGGCAGTGGCTGCTGTCAAAGACAGTCAAAACTGGCCGGGGCTTGCAAACGGACGAGAGACAGTGCGAGAGCCTGTCCTGTTTTCCCGTCGCAGTCTGGGCTGCCCGACGCCCCCCATCTCCGCCTGTTTCGGGCGGCCGCCGTCTGTGCAGTATATCTACCGATCCGCCAAGCTCGCGTTCCTATGTACCTCCCTCCGTGCTGAGCGCTGACTCCTTTGTCCTTCATACTACCCCACGCTTGGCCCGGCCTCCTCCTACCCAGCTTGGACCGCACATCTCCGGCCTGCTCTCACTCGCTGGGATCGCACATTTCTTGCACACAACCCTTCGACCAGGTTTTCATATAACTTATTCTATATGGTCCGTCCCCTCCTCCCCTCCGCTCTCATCCCACTCACACACCCCCTGCAGATATTGCTCATGCCGCCACTTTCGCCCATCATATGCACCTCTGCCCATCGCGCACCATCCAGGCCGCCCGCCACGCCCGCCGCACTCCGCACACTACCGCCGACCGAGATCATCCCTGGACTGTATGTCGGCGATCTTGCAGCAGCCGAGAGCCCACAAGTGCTCGCCGCGCTCGGCATCACACACATCCTAAGCGCCATGTCCGGGCACGTCGCCTCGCCACACCCGTCCACGCTCCCGCACCTCCCGCCACACGTCTCCCTGCAGCGGCTACAACTCCCCCTACAAGACTCGCCGTTCTCGGAGCTCGCCGCGTTCCTCCCCCGCGCGACGGCGTGGATCGCGGCGGCGCTCCGCGAGCCCGGCGCGCGTGTGCTCGTGCACTGCGTGCAGGGCGTGAGCCGCAGCGCGAGCGTCGCCGCCGCGTTCCTCGTCGCCCACTACGCGTGCACGCCCGAGCACGCCGTCCAGCTCGTGCAGGCCAAGCGGCCGTGCGCACAGCCCAACCCCGGCTTCGTCGCGCAGCTCGCCGAGTTCGCGCAGAGCCTGCGCCCCCCCGGCAGGCCTCCGCACGCCGCATACCCGCACAGCAGCCGTGCCCCCGCGCGGTGACCCGGCGTGCGCATGCCCTCTCCTGTGGACCGTTCCTTCCTTGCCGACCCGTCTTCCTTTGCCGCCCTCTGGCACGGCGCTCGGGTCTTCCCAATGACCCGGCCGCGTCTATGATACCTCTCCATCTATGCCCCTCGTGACCGCTGCTGCTTGTCTTCGACCGATACCACAATCAAATCTACCTGCTACCCCAACTGTCACTCAAAAGGCTTCTATGGACCGTTACTACTACATGTCATCCCCCAGACGATCTGTCTGGTTAGGTCTGGATCCTAGTGTAGACCTGTATAAAGCACTACCAGTTCGCACATATTATTCATCTCGCGAGTTGTTGTACATGAATGGATTACGACACCACATCGGACCTCGTGACCATTGGTTTCAATGCATTATGCGGCACTCTCCGAGTCGTCTCTGCCAATTCCGATGAGTCGGGACATCCATGTCGAGGACCTGTCAGACAGACCGAGACGGAATGTGTGCCAAACACTGGCCAGAGGCGCGGTGCATAATGTTGTCATGTAGGTGCCTTGGTCTGTCGAGGGCGGGTGCTATTCCCACCGGCAGATCGCAGTTTTGCTCGATTTTGCCAGTTTCGGACTCCTGTGCGCTCGCAGCACTAATTGTGGGCATGTGCTCGAGATAGAGACCGATCAACGAATTCTGATTGCATGCTGAGAAGAACATAGTTAGCAACTTCAATTCCGCCATAGATGTGCACCAGACGGATGTGGTACTTGACCGTACACATACCTGTTGGGCCGAGGAGGGGAGAAACAGACAGATGGGAACCTCTTGTGGTTGCTGAAGTGCATGTCGGGCGGGAAATATCAGCATGTCGTCGCGCACCTGTTGCGCCAGCCACACAGTCAACCCCTACACACAACAAGTGATGTACGCGCAGTTCAATCGCAAGTGCGAAGCGCAAGCCGCCATCCGAAGATCAAAGCTCGGCATAGGAAACTTGGTGCTATCCAACTATCTACACACTTTGTTAATGTCCGCTGGATCGCTTCACAGGTGTAGAGCCGTTGGAATCGGCAAGACCCTCATCTTTTTCGATCCTTGCCGTGTGTTACGCACTAGTACTAGCAGTATGTACACCAATCTTGCAGTCGTTTGATGCACAGCCACAGGGTATATCGAAGACCGGATCGCTCTCATGCGTGTCCGGTCTGAATATTGTCGCTGTCATTACCACCCAGAACGTGATCAATTGGGATGCGTCTGCTGTAGTGTCAGCCGCTATGTATGTTCCGACAAAACGGGACATGCGTGCCCAGTTTCTGTCAGAAAGCGGGCGCGGTCCAGGATGCTGAAATGCTTCACCTCGTGTGCCACCGTCAAGAGCTAGCAGTCCCACAGACAGATCGCAGCCTCTTCAGGCATTGCCCGATCCTACCAGTTGCAAACGGCGGGATGCTCGTCATGTCGTGCGCCTGCGTACATTGTGCGCTCCGGATCGCGAATTGCCAGTTTACAGTGAATACAGTAAAGTCCCACTTCTGTCATCTCTCTAGTGCCTCGTCCGAGTCGAACGCCAGCTAACGTCTGCTACGGTTCCGCCACAGATTCCACCACCTTACGGAACAACACAGCGGATGGACTACACGCCTAGGCTGCCGTGGTGTAACGCTGCCAGTAGACAGACGTCCGGCGTCGTGTCACACGCTGAAACAGCAGCGTTGTGGCCCCACGTTTCGACGTGCACTCCTGCGTCGGAACGTCACGCGGTCACCCACAATTTCGCGACGCAGCGCTCGAGCGACAGTTCTTGACACGCACGAGACCGGACGTGCACGCAAGTTTGCTGCGGTCCGCACCCCGCCTCAGGATGTGCCGCTCGACTCGACTTCGATTACCAGATCGTTTTGTCGGCTGCGAGTCGTGCGAGTCGTGCGGGAGGGATTGTCACGCGCGCGGCGCCAGTCAAGCGGCGTAGGACCCTCGCAGATCGCAGGGTCCAATATACACTGATTCGGGGGTGCGCAGCCGCCCGATGCGTCCAGGCACGCGGACGCGAACCGGCCATCTGAGGCGGACGTTCGACGGGGGACCGACAGATGCATCGTCGCGTCGGCGCGATGTTCACGAGCGATTGAGTTCCGACAGGGGGGGGGGGGGTTCCGGTAGTACGAGGCGCGGGTGAACTCTCGTTGACGTCGACGTCGACGCGGCGGCCGCGCGGGTGCGGTGAGGCGCACAGCCTGGGATCATGCGCATCTCGATGCCTGGACGGTCAATGTTCGCGCTGAACTCACTCGGGGGACATCTTCGGCAGCCATGCGGGTGCGGGACAGGGAAGTGATGCACGATGTCGGGGCGCTGCGATGCATGATGAGATTCAAATTGGAGACCGAGTCGGGTGATCGGGTGGTCGTCGGTGCGGGGCGCACAGCATCCTAGCATCTCCTTTGACTGGTGCCAAACCGACAGCCAGTCTAGGCGGACGACGGTGTGGGTCTTGTCGGGAGCCTACTAGCCACGGATGCCACAAATGGACGACTTGCAGACGACAACCCACACAGCCCGCATGCAGCCCCTCCGGGTCTGGAACTTCGGCAGCGGCGTAATCGGGCAGACCTGCAACGTAGTGAAACGCCTACTCCACAGGCATCTGAGAATATCAGTACAGTAGTATAAAATACACACCGCTAGTCCGCACAGCCTCCATAGAAAAACACATAAGACTATAACGACGGGTGCCCCCCACGTCCATCCAGGGTCAGCTGCGGGGCTCACGAGCAGCAGCCGGACCGAGCGGGCGACTCGTCGAGCGCGACACCGTTCCCGGCTGGCTTTGACAGCTTGACGCCCGGCGACTAAAATCCATAGCGATGCAGGAGATGCATCGCGGGCACGTTCGGAAAAAGGCGCACATCAGCATCACATCTTACCCCCAGTGGACCTGATGGCCCCGAGATCGCTGGGAGACGATCCGGGAACACATCTCGGGCCATGCGTGGAGACGGGTACTCACCCTGTCGTCGTCAAACACGCCGCGGTGGACCTTATTCAGAATGTCGCGCGTTGCCTGCTCGAACGCAGCTTCGACGTTCTCGCCCGACTTTGCGCTCGCCTCGACGAAGAGGAGGCCCTCTTCCTTGGCCCAGAGTTCAGCCTCGTCCGTCGGGACTTCTCGTTTGCGCTTCGCAGGGCCATTTGCGGATGCGGTGCTTGGCTCGTCTGCACACAGATCTATCTTGTTGCCGACGAGAATGCATGTTAGGTGAGGGTCCGCGTGTTCCCGGACGTCCGCAAGCCATGACCGCGCGCTCACGAAACCTGTGCAACACCGAAAGTCAGTCGACCGGAGTCGGCCAGCGCATGCAGCCCGTGCGCTACCACACACTTTGTCGGTTCGTGACGTCGTACACCAGTAAGCAACCCGCAGCACCTCTGTAATACGAGCGCGTGATGGACCGGAAAGACTCCGTGCCGGCGGTATCCCAGCCTGTGTCGCATGCATTAGCACCGCCGTGGGTGGGTACCGCGAGGTGTCCACCCGTGGAATGACATACACTGCAGCTTAACAATCTTGTTCTCCTCCGGGATGGTAATAAGCTTTGACCCGAACTCGACTCCGAGCTGGGCCGTCCGGTCATGTCGGTGAGAGCGCAATGTGGGAAGCGGGACGGAGCTCACTGTTGGGTCGGGATTCGCGAGGAAGCGTTGGTCCGTGAGCCTGACGAGAAGCGAGGACTTCCCGACCGCGGCGTCACCGGTGATGATGAACTTGAGCACGTAGTGCCATTGTACGCCTGCCATTCGAGCACAGGAGTATAGTGTGGTAGTTTACAAGCACAGCCAAGAGGATACAGAGGACAAGAAAGCTAGCGATCGCGAGAGCGGTACAGTCCAATCAGGTGGGGTACAGAGTAAGTGGCGCTGCAGAACGGGTCACGCTGACTTTCAGGGCCGAGGTGTGTGCACGTCGAGTGGGTTCAAACGAAGCTTCAAGGTCTGCCAGAGTCGTTGCGTGGTACACGAGGGTATTTGCGAAGAGAGATGAGGGCAGCACGAGTCCCGGTCGTTGTCGTCGTTGTCGTTGTGAAGCGTGGAGTTCCGCGGCCCGCACTCGTGCACAAGCTGCACTGCGTGGGCGCTACCACCCACGTGGTTGCCTCGGAGCTACCCGGGACTGGTCCTTTGCGTCTGCGTCGGCGAGAACGACCACAACCATCCAGCTCAACCCCAAAAGCCGTCCGCCATCATGAGCAGTGCTACCTGGCGCAACGTCTTCACGTACGTCCTTGTTCCACTCGTTGTCCTTACTATCCATGATTGGCCTTGGGATTGTTGCCATAAGATGACTGACGTGAACTGCTTGTGCCTTTCCGCTGTTCTACAGGTACAACAAGTACACCCAGATCGCCGCGCGCGCACTCCGTGCCTCGCTGAAGGAGGAGGAGCGTGTCGCTGCTGAGAAGCGCGGTCTCACCATCTTGCGGTACCAGCGTTGGGAGAACGGGCAGGGTGGCCCCCAGGTGAGCATCACACACGTCTGCGTCTTCCGGACTGGTCACTAACCATATCGAACCCCCTTCTCTGCCCTCTGCCCTATGTCTGCCGGCGCCCCGTCGTTTCCTCTATCTCCTCAGACCTACCTCGTTCCTCCCCCAGAGGCGGACGCGCCCAAGAAGTCGGCGGCGGTCTGAGTGTCCGAGTCAGGGAGGTCGATGTATCAATTGGGCTAGTCAATACAGATTTTCGCCACCACCCCATCGTACGGACGGACATTCTGCGCCGCTGTCCAGGTGGATCCGTCCAGTCGTTTTTGCGTCGAGCTCGTCGCAGTTACGGCAGAGAACCGCGATGGCTGAAGAAGCAGACAGTAAAACAGGGTTATATCGTTTCGGCCCGCCCGCCCACTCGTCCCTCCCGCGTCGGAGAATGCGCGCTGTGCATGTCATATCCAGCGGTGCCATTTCGTGTCTACAACCTGGACGCGTTCAACATTCCAGCCAATCCGATGTGTGCTTGCTCGCGTGATGATTGTTGCGATTGGTGGGAGCAGAGGACCGCTACGGGCAAGGCCACCCGTGCGGTACTTGTTCTCAGGACTTCATAAGGACGCTAGGCCAGGGTCGCGGCCGCATAGGATTCCTCTCTCGAAGCCCTCGACGAAGCAGTCGGTCTGCGAAACACGTCCGAGCACCTCGCCCTGTCCCGCCTGGACCCTGGCCTCAAGTCAACGGCGCGCCAAGTTGGCTATGTCCGAATTCTCATCCCAGCCCCCAGGACTGCAACGTTTCCGCGTCGCAATTCAGTCGTGATGACACCGTCGGCCGCATCGGGCTGGGGCATGGTGATCGCAGCGCACACGCCGCGAACAGGCTGCAGGGCCCGCGACGTTGCAAAGTGCCGCACGCGGCAGTGGGTCGTCGGGCCCGCTTCGCGAGATTCGCCCGCGGTGGTCGGCGCCTGTGGGGTGTGCGCGCGCAGAATCGCCGCCACACGTGGGCGACGCCCTCGGTGTGTACATATATGGGCGGGGCTTGCTTACGTAGGCCAAGGACCCAATTCTCCTCGCCTCGGGCCCGTCTGCAAGTCTCTCCCTCCACCGCTCTCTCTGTCCTCCTCACCGTCGCTCTTACCCCGCACGCCCTTTTCGTACGTTTCTCCCGCGGGACGCGAGCCCTCATGTCTGTGCTCGCCCGTTACTCACGCTAGCCCTGCTCCTGCTTTCCGTCCGCGTTACCGTAGCCTACCAACAAAAAACTTCTGAAAAATGGCAGCACGTGGATGCTTCAACTGTGGTGGATGTGAGTAGCGTCGCTCGTCGATCGTCGCTAGATCGGACCCGCGCGCATCTGTTGCATGCAGCCTGCAATCGTTTTGGCTTTGCTGACCCGCTTCCTAGTCGGCCACCAAGCCGCGAACTGCCCCAAGGCGGGAACCCCCACATGGTGTGTCTGTTGTTCTCTCTCATGTCCTCTCTTTCTGAAGCATTGCTCTATCAGTTACAACTGCGGCCAGGAGGGCCACGTCTCGCGGGACTGCACTGCGGAGACGAAAGCGAAGACCTGCTACAAGTGCGGTCAGGAGGGCCATATCGTGCGTAACCAATTTTCCCTCACCTCTCTCCCTTGACTGACGACTCGTACAGTCCAGGGAATGCCCAGAAAACGCGAACGCCACCAGCGGCGGCGGTAACTTCAGTGCGTTCAACAGCAGCAACTCTGGAACGGAGTGCTACCGCTGTGGCAAAGTCGGCCACATTGCCCGCGCGTGTCCCGAGGCACCCGGCGGTGCGGGAGGCTACAGCGGCGGCGGCTTTGGCAGCTTCGGTGGCGGCCAGCAGCGGACGTGGTACGTGCAAAGAATCGTGCATGCGGTAATTGTGCGTGAACTGATCGGCTATATGTAGCTACACGTGTGGCGGCGTCGGCCACCTCTCCCGCGACTGTGTCCAGGGCTCGAAGTGCTACAACTGCTCGGGCTTCGTGAGTAAAGTCCGCGCCGTCCCGCGATCCGCTGCTGACATATGGGCGTGCAGGGTCATATCTCCAAGGACTGCCCGCAGCCCCAGCGACGTGCCTGCTACTCCTGCGGCTCTGAGGGGTGCGTACCATACAGCTCGTCTCGTTTCCGCGTGTGTTCACATGCTGATCCCTCCACCAGGCATATCTCTCGCGATTGCCCGAACAACGCCCAGACTGCGGCTGCTGCTGAGGGCGCCTAGATGTCTGCGGGGGCTGTATCATGTATCGTCTTGCTCTCTCCGCCCGAGTCTGTCTTGTTTTGCGTCATGTTGTTCGAGATGGTCGTGTACGATTGCCAGTGCACCGTGGTGAATATAGCGTATCGAATGCGGCGCGTCGGGTGACGAGTGAGGAGAGTCGAGTGTCGACGACGTCCGGGATGGCCCGCTGACCGTCACGAGTGTGCGGGGCGGGTGCTAGCGCGATGATGAATATTTGGAATTGGGGACTGGAGTGATGGACGAGCATGGCGAGATTGGGATGGAGGCGCAGAAGCCCGGCGAGGTCGTTCTGGGCTGGGTGCGTCGGAGCGGGGAGAGCCGTGCCGCTCAGCGCCGGCCAATTGGGCGTTGCCTTTTCGTCTCGTCCGCTCGGCGCCTATTTGCTGTCGCCCGCGTCCACGCACTTTGCACTCCTCTCTCCCGCCTCTCTCTCTCGCTCTCCCTCATCCTCCTCGTCCCCATGCAAGCCCTTCGCCTGGCGCGTCCTCGTCTCCCCCTCCGCCCCGCCACCCGCGCGTTTGCGGCCGCGGCGAGCTCCTCACAGTCTGCTGCGGCCTCTGCCGCGTCGGCCTCGTCTGCGGACGCCGTCATCCCCCTCTCCAACGTCGAGGCGTTGTGGGAGCGCCTCTCCGCAGACGAACAGGCGACGATCCACCAGCAGCTGGAGGAGATCCAGAAGCGCGACTGGAAGACCCTCACCGTCGACGAAAAGAAGGCCGGTACGTTGCCCTCCCGAGCCCGCCCGCCCTGCCCATCTCTCTGAGCGATTTTCGCTGACGCGTGCGCGCCCGACCCGACAGCGTACTACGTCGCCTTCGGGCCCCATGGTCCCCGTGCGCCGATTGACCCGCCCGGGTCTGTGCCCAAGATCGTCCTAGGCGTCGCCGGCCTGCTCGCGACTGCCGGTGCGCTCTTCTACGGCATCCGTGCTTCCGGTGCGTATCTCCCCGCACTCTACGTCATCGACCGCAGAGTGAATGAGCTGGTGTTGCTGCTGCAGCCCCCGCGCCGCCCAAGACTATCAACAAGGAGTGGGAGGAGGCGACGAACGAGCGCGCCCGCGAGCTCAAGATCAACCCTATCTCAGGTACGCACCCATCATCCGGGCTTGAGTCGTCGTCTGGCGCGTGTGCCGACAACCCGTCCGGTGTTTGCCCACAGGTGTCTCGTCGGAAGGCTACTCCGGCCCCGGCTACGTCACGCACAAGTAAACGCGTGTCCTGTCGCTTTGGTTTCGATAGAGGGAGCGAGCCCCGCTGTCTCCCGTCGGTCGCTCGTGGAATGGAGAGGACACTACGCATCGCGTCGACCGTGGTGTCGGACGTCGTTAGTTACAACCATAGTAATCTCCTGTTATTTCCCTGCTTCCTCAACCAACTTGAAGTGCAGTCCCATGCTAATCCATCGCCTTGTGTCAAACACGGTACCCGTCGCCCGGGTGTGCGTGGAACATCTCCGAATACGAACCCGAGACATCAAAGACGTGCTGCATGTTTCCAGCACGCTTCCGGTCGGAGAGACATTGATGCCTGCCCACAGGACCCGGGAGCCTCACGCTGTCAGGCTCGACGTGGCATACATCGCAATGAGGTCGCGGAAGTCCGTCCAGATATCTACAGGCCTTTGTCCTCATTGCTAGTCTTACTAGAGTCCTTTTCCTTCTCGCCCTTCTCCTTCTCATCGCCTTTCGGAGACTTCGCCTTCTCTTTCTCCTTGTCGCTCTTGCTCTCCTCCAGCTCTGCCCTCCCGATGGATGCCTTGTTGTCCACCAGCGCGTGCAGGGCGATGACCGCCCGGAGCAAGCTGCTGAGGTACACGACGAGCATCTCGTCGTTCGTTGTCGTCGCGAAGCTCTGTGTGAGCTCCTGGTCGTTCAGGTCGGGAAGGAGATTCAGGGCGTCTTGGAGGTAGTATGAGATCTGGTGGTTCAGCGGCATCTTCCCTGAGGAGACGTCGACGAGGTAGGACTGGATGTCGCCGAGCCGTGACTGGAGACCGCGCAGGGACGCGAGTTGCTCCGCGACGCGCGTAGCGAGGGTGGTGGTTGTCGAATCCTTGATGTCGCGCAAGAGGTGCTCGACACCAATCTCCTCTGCCTCTTCCGCCTCAATTGCTGAAGGAACATGGAGGAATGTTTTCCGCGTCTCCGTGCCATCCTACAATACATGCGTTAGCGCTATAAGTTCGAGAAGGCAGACATATGCGGAGAGTGTGCGTACATCCTTGATCTCCTCCACCGCGAAGTAGGCATCTGTGGGAATGCCGACCGTCTGTGGTCGTACGTCGACGATGACCATGACGGGGCGCGCGATATATCTCTTCAGCAGGTCGTTGATCTCCTGGTCTGACGCGCGCAGCTTGGGTCCTGTGTGGTACCACCCAATCATCCGTTCCCGCGCTGCAGCCCCCGCGGACGTGAGCGAGGCGGCGCGCGCGAGGTACAGGGGAACTCACGGACCGTTGACCTTCTTGAACATTTCCCACATGCCGTCGATGTAGTTGTGGTCGAGGAACCACGTCTTGCTGTCCTTCTCGTCCTCCTCGAACGGGATGCCGAAGGAGTTCGCGACATTGATGGACGACCCGTTGTCCTGCCCTAGCAGGATGCCGACGACGCGCTTGCTGGAGCCCCGGGGTACTGAGCGAGCATGGTGGTCTGCTACTGAGAGCAGGACGAGGGGGTGGACAACTGTGAACGCGTGGCAGGGATGAATACTAGGCTTGACTATGACGTTCATGGCAGCGTACCGACAGTGGTATTTGATAGTGCTGAGAGCTGAGGTACATCAGCAAAAGCGTCTGCCAAGGCGTCGTCATACCCACCTGCTCTGTTGTTGTTGCGACCATTGTGAACGGATGGGAATGAGGGTCTAGAGAGGCTGGGGCAGTATGCAGTGGCTGAAGGACTTCGACGCGCGTACTTTCGCATACGCGTCCTGCTTTGTTTGCACGTGTTGTCCAACGCCCTCAACCAATGTCCCGAAATGGAAGATCTCTGCAGTGACTCCCATGGCGAACGTCATCAGAGTCCCAGGCTCATCGGCGTTCGCACTGAGCTTCACAGTCTCAACTTCTGCTGAAAGGATTTTGAGAAGCCACCCCAACGTAAAGGAATCTCACGCCTGAGCCTTCACGCGCGCTTGCCATCTAGGCCCATCATCACATCAACGGCAGGAGTCTGAGGGACTGGACTCGGGGACGAGCGTCCACGGTTAGCGATGTCGAGGCATATAGGTAGAACCCTCATCGCTGTATACAATCTTGTATGACCTCGGTTATTGATGTAGTAACCAGCAGTCTTAAGCAACTTGAAGACTCGTTCGAATCGTGATTCTGAGGTCAATACCACTATGTTGCACCTCTTTGCGATACATATGGATAGATTCCCAGGAAAAATTGGAGAATAACATTAGGATAGCATGGTGAAGCGAGTCCGTGTCAAAATGCTCGGTCTCCGAGTGCCCTCGCGCTTTCGGCTCAACGGCGATTGGCACCTTCACGGGAGGTCAACGGAAGCAGTCCCTGGTGGGCGAGACATCTAGGCGGCTTCACCTTCTGAAGAGGATGCAGTAGTTTTATATGGATTGGAATGCGCAGAGGGCTGAAAACGAGGTAGCATCTCAGGAGCGTGCGGTCCGATGGCTTTGGTGGGATCGCGCGCTTCCCATTGATGGCTCCTGATCCATAGTGTAGGCCACTCGGGATACACCTCCAAAATCACTCCAGCACTCACCAAGGACCATAATTGTCCGCATCAAAATGCCATGGCATCAACTCTTGCTTCAATGGGAGATGCTCCAGGAAGACTTTCAGACCGGAGGATACAGTGTCGATGCAGAACTAGCTCATTTCGGCGAAGGAATATATCTTATAGATGAAGATGATTACTGCATGAGGCTCCACACAAACCGTCTCTGCGGTGTAGAAGAGCGGCTCGGCCGTGGGCTCCTCCATTTGTGCGTAGATGTAGTCAATGATGATGTCGGGATACTAGTCATGGTGTCGACTCGGCATCAGCTCATCAAGACCTTCGCTGCCTCCTGCGGCTTTCTCGCGGAGCGTTTGCACAGCGTCGATCATATGCAGGCGCGTGAGCAGGACACCGAAGTGCAGCCGTACCTTCGGAAGTCCCAGTGCACGCCCCGACCTGCTATCCCACCTACCCTTTGCGCAACTACCTTTTACCCCTACGCCCATCTTTTACTCCTGCGCCCATTCTACCTATGGCCTGCTCCCTCTCATCGACACTCCCCCAAACAGTCATCTAGATTCTGCGGGACCCGCAAGGGCCCATATTTGATCGTCCGAACCTTTGCATACAGCAGCCCTACCGCACGTTACACACCGCGTAGTTTAGAGCCTACCATATGGCGCGGCCCTGACGGGCCTCAAACATGGAGTTTAAACCAAACCAGAGCATCGACTTTTTGCGCCATAATGTCGTACTCGAGTGTGGAAAGTGGCTGAAGCCATTGCTCATATTCAATGAGCCTTTGTGGACAGAAAATGGGATGGGTTTCGGATAGGCCTGGAAACCACAAGACATTTACCTGTTTGCGAGCTGCTACGCATTGCTCTGTGTACACATTCAGGACACTCGACGATAGTAAGTCAACAGGCTGAGTCCATTGGCACTCTTTCATTGTAGATGTTGGAGATGTCGGTGAGATTCTGGGACAACGACATCATAGCGGAATGGTGTATCGTCGCTGGTAGTATGGATAATGAGATCTGGAAACTCGTTCAATCCTGAACGACTTCCGTGACTGACTGCCCGGAACGCGGCGCCTAGTGATTGACGCTCGTTTTCCATTGGTCGGTGGTTGTTTAACTGTGTTGCATTCTGTTGGGTCTGCGCCGGTCCCGTCAACAGGCGCCAGCGCAGACGCACACCGAATCTGCCCGACAGACCCGCCATACATGTTACATAGAATTCTGCCAGTCGTCTTCAGAAGGACTCAGTATTCAACGGCTCACTGATTCTGGGTTGCACTTTGCCAGTCAATCTTCGCTTGGCACATCCTGTGGGGCTTCTTCCGAGTCGCGAGATAGAGCCAAAACAGGATGCTCGATGTAGAGCGGTGAGTGCAGGCTCCAAACTCAGCAGACTGTGACTGCGTGACACGAAATCTGGCTTACTTACATGCATAAGACGGCCTCTGGACTCCGACTGCCCGCCCAGCCTGTAGGTGCTCGCAGCTCCTACGACTTTAAGTTGGTGCACACCGACGGATTTGCTACAAATGGTCGATGGACCCATGGTCGATCCCAGCGTAGCGAGCGTTGGTACCGTGGGAATCCCGTTGCTGCTTGCCGCCAGCTACGCACATTGATATGGGCCATTTTGCGATTTGTGAGTAGAGATGTCCGGTTTGGCTCATTTAGGAGTACCCAAAAAAAACTTGGACGAAACGCCAGCGGGACATGGGGCGGCAGCAACTCCGCCGGGGAACTGGCGCCTAGGCGAACAATGGCGACCTGCAGGAGGTCCGTGCGTCGCGACAAGCGCTTGATCGTCTAGCCACACCCATCCCATACATAAGCCCAGTTTGTGGCGCTTCCTGCTTTTGCCGCGACCGCCTCCAGCTCTAGGCTTCTATCTTCTGACCACCCCTTACATCATGACTTCCGAAGTAGGGCACTCGAGCGACCTCGGTGAGTTCCACAGAGGGCGCTGCAGAATCTGGCGACAACTCACTCCCTATGGTAGGCCCCAGTGTGCGCAAGGCCGTTAACGTATCGCGCATCAACATCCTCCCACCCGAGGTCATTTCTCAGATCTTCCGCCAACTTAATATCCGGCGGCCGGCTTCACACGAACTCCCCTACAGCATTCTCGTGTCGCACGTTTGCTCTTACTGGAGAAGTGTCGCACTCGATTGCGCTTCCTTGTGGTCGCGGATTCGTATCAAACGCAGAATCAACGAGGAGCGCGTCGCCACCTTCCTCCAGCGCTCAAAATTGACAAAACTCGACGTTGCTATCGGATGTTCAGGGTTAGAGGTGAACCTCCGGGATGTCCTTCCTCTTCTCTCGCCCCACGCTCGTCGTATCCGATCATTGTCGATGATATTCGGCTTCGAACAAATCCCTTTGGTCCGACCCTTCCTTGAAGATCTAGGGTCACGCCTTACGACCCTCGATCTGACGGCCAATGAGAACGATGGGCTCCGAGCAGAGGACGACCTCAGGGAGATCGTCCTCAAGTTGGACAGTTCCTGTCTTCCCAAGCTGGAGAAACTATCCGCCAGCGGCGTCCTCATCAACCCCTCTAAGACCCTGCTGGCGCGTCTGACGAGTCTAGCTCTGCGCGATCTATCTCGATTTGAGGTGTACTCTGCTCGCCCTTTCTTGGCCAACTACACCAACCGGATACTCGCCGCATGCCCTCAACTCAAGCAGCTGCACCTGCGAGACGTCTTTCCTCGCGCGCGAGACGAGCGAGGCCCCTTCTCTTTTCCGGAGCTGCAGGAGCTCAGCCTATTCGATGCTCATATCCCCACTACCGACATCCTCCGCTGGTTTGCTCTCCCACCAACAGTCATCGTGCGGTCGACCTTCGTCTGGTCCCGCTCTCGCTGGGATGAGTGGGTCGAGATAGACGGCATGCCCCCCATCCTCCGCTCTGTCCTCCCGCCGCCCGTCCTTCCGGGCAAACTTCAGAACGACGTTATTCCCCACGCCAACAGCCACACCCTGCACCTCCACGCGTACGACACCACCCTCGAGTTCTGGAACGGCACGTGCGGCCCCGCACGCGCCACCGGCCGCTGGGAGGGCACCGTCGCGGGGCTCAAAGGCTTCGAGGGCACGGAGATCATGCACGACTGTTTCGCGGAACGCGCGATGCGCGAGCTGCCCCAGATCGTCGATCCCACGCGTCTCACCGTGCTCGACGTGCACCTCGCACCGCATCTCCGCCTCACGGACCGCGAGCTCGTCTGGCCGTGGCTCCTCAGCGAGCTCGGAAACGTGCGCCGGCTCACCATCGGCGGCACGCTCGCCGCCCGCACCGTCCTCCAGGAGTTGCTCACGGAGGAGGAGTGGCCGACGCTGCTACCGCAGTGGGTCGGCAGGCCGCGGCAGGGCGAGCCCGAGGATCCCCCGCTGCCGGGCCCGCGGCGCGGTCCGCTCGAGGCACTGACGCTCTGCGTACACGCCGTGTCAGGCGTCCTCCTGAGCGGACTCCGGAGCTGTGCGCATGAGGAGAAGCACAGCGCGGCGAGGATTGCGCCGGGCTCGCTGACAATTCGTTTGCCGGCGCATCTGAAGGGCAAGGCTGGCGCCTGCAGAGCGCTGGTGGATGCGCTTCCGCATGGGGACGCCCTGCCTCGGATCGACTTCGTCTTCAAGACGTGCCAATGCCAAGAGCGGATGGGCCGCAAAGACTGGGAAGCGCTGGTGCAGGAAGGTAAGAGGGCGCCGCAGGTTTCCCTCAAACGCCGCCTGGCTGCGCTCCCATGGCCATTCCCCAGAGAAAAGCCGTGAGTTGCTGGTTCATGTAAAGGCGGGCGGGATCACAGCGGTGTCTCGACGGAAAGGTCGGTAACATCGTTATTGTTGTCTAACCGACAGCCCGAGTCATGACAATACGTACACAACTACGACATAACCTCCAACGACCATCACTTATACCCTGTATTACCACGATAGGCCCGAGATGATCATTACTATGTAGGATGCTAGTGTAACTCTACGATGTTGTCTTCAGCGCATGAGAGGACGTGGGGTGGGTCGTGAATAGGGAGATCCAGATAAACAGCACAAAAACCCCGGTAGAGGCGGGAAGAGATGAGGTTCAGCACTTGCCCCAGATCTTGCCGATGATGGCGATACGGGTCGCAAGCATGAAGCAGCAGGCGACCATGACCGCCGAACCTGTTGAGAACGTCAGCCTCAGTCAACCCATTGGACGAGTAACGCCGCTGCTCACCTGCGTAGACGCCGGTATATGTGTATGTGCCCGTGGAAGCGTTGATTGCGCCAGAGATCGGAGGACCGGCTACGGCGCCGAGAGCAACAACTGTCATGCTCATGCCAATACGCACGCCGACGTCGTGGGTCTTGCCCATGCGGACGACCGGTGCAGCGAGGAGTGAGACATAGACGCCGCTGGCGCACCTGGTTGACGGACGTTGGAAGGTCAATGGATGTATAGTAGATGTCAAGCTACTAGACGTACCCGTAGATGATGGCGACGACAACGTTACTGGCGATGCTATTAGCGAATGGCCATGCATAGGTAAGGATACCAGCCACGAAGGTCGCGGGCGTCATGACCGACAAAGGTCCTGTCAGATGGCGCATATCAGTCTCACGACTGTCCAAAGTGGAGTGAGGGCCGCATACCTAGACGATCTGAGAGAAGTCCGCCTGCCAGCCGCCCTATCGCCGAACAAGCGTTGGCGATGGCCAGCAGGTAAAAGGAGAAGTTCACGTTGATGCCCTTGGATTCCGCACTAACGTCGATGTACGTCAGGACCTGTTTCTGCGGTCAGGAACAATCTCCAAGTGACAGGGAAACGCGCGCCGGACATACCGTATAGATTCCCAGGAAGGCCATAAAACTGGAGCAGCAGTACAGGGAGAACTGCGGCGACTTGAACGCGGAGAGATCGAAGAACGGGCCGCTGTGCTTCTTCGGCGGGAGGCGCCGTTCTACGGTCTGCATAAGGATATCAGCCCTTAATAAGACGGAGGTACTGTGAAAGGGAGAAGTTGACGAACAGCTAGTTGCAGCCCGAGGAATGCGAGCTCAATGAACCCGAGGATCCGCATTGTCCACTTGAATCTGTCAAGTAAATGAGCAGCCGATACGCAAAGGGCAGAAATCCAGGAATAACGCACCCTACGTGCTGCACTAGGTTTCGGACAGCGATCGGGAAGCAAGTCCCACCAACGCTGGAGCCAATGGCCATGATCCCAAGCGCGAAGCCGAGTCGGTGCTTGAACCAATGGGCGGGAACGCCCATTACGATGCCAAAAATGACACCGCATGAGAGCTAGACGGTTTGTCAGCATACGAATCGGCCACACTGTACGAGGGCACCACTAACCCCCATAGCGATTCCCTGGCAGAGCAGAAAATGCCAATATTCTGTGCACTCAGCCGTGAGGAAGGTCACTGCGACGATGACAGCGCTTGCCGCGCCCAAGGGTACTTTTGTCCAGCCCATGTCGAAGATCCGGCCTACGACCAACCCGGGGAGAAAAATGAGCGCATACTATGGAACGGAGTGGGTCAGAGGCCGATACTCCAGCGGTTGTTGAGGACCGCGACTTGCCTGAATGGACCCAATCCACGCGCTACACCTGACGTCAGCACAATCGACGTGGGAGGGTAGCAACTCCACTCACATTGTGGACGGATTTGTTCCTTTTAGTAGGGTTTCTTGGTAGTACGCCTGGAAGACCTGAGGGGTTGTCAATCCTGGCGATGTCGACGTACACCTACCGACTTGTACTTACACCCCACGCATTTACCAACCCAAATGTTGCACAAGTGGCTGCCGCGCACTTTATGACGCGTGAGTAACATGGATCAGAACGGAAGTTGATCACACTCACCCCTAGGATGACCAGCCATGCTCGCAAGCCACCGTCTGGATGTGGATCATAATCTTGCTGCGCTTGCTCGACGTCAACCCTCGAGCGTCCGGCCTGTTTGTCCTGCTCCATCGATTTCTCGTTAACGGGACCCAGCTCGTCTGATTGGCGACGGGTCTCTGGTGCATCTATAGTGGACGAGGAGGCGGAGCGGGCGAGGCCCTCAGCTGCTTGCGGCACGGACATGGTGGTCGTGAATTCGTGGATTCGTGAATTTTTGTATTGCCTAGAGTGTTCGCAGCGCGTTTCGAGGTTAGCAAACGAATGCTAGACAGACTTGCAGAAGGGACGAATGCGTAAAGTGAGTAAGGGATGTTACACGATCATGGACGGTGGCGTTGTGGTATATATACGTCTTATATAACGGGCAAGGTCCTCATATTGCACCCCGCTCGGCTTGCTGAGAAACCAGACGGCCGTGTGATCAAATGTAGTAGGCCCGTGGACCCGGGTTCCCTCACAGGCGGCTGTAAGGATGCCCTCATGATGACACATTCTGCCATCTTTGCGCATCGTTCGCGCGCACTCGCACATCATGCATTTGATGAAGAAAAGACATACGACTGATACTGAATACGGGCGGTCGAAGGTGCGGGACCATGCGTTGGAGAGCTGGGGACACTGAGTGAGTCCGGAGGCGAGTGGGCCACTTCGGCGAACGGCAAGACAGCGCTGCCAACTCGCGGTCTCATGAGCCTCCCCCGCGGGCCGAGGCTCCCGTGGATCGCCGCCGCAGATTAGCGCCGTGAGCTCCGAAATCGGCTGTCCGATCTTTGCTTCGTGACCACGTGGTCAGCTCCTTCATCCAGGAGCGCGTGCGGCGTCTCAATTTTTCTGCGGCAGAGTCCAGTTCAGCTGCACGTTCTCGCACGCAGTCCCATCACCGTCCGTCGCTCCCTTTCCACTTCAAGACAACAGCATGGCTTTCGGTACGCATGCGATATCCTCGTCTATTGATTGGCACTCATCTGCGAGTCTTGGTGACGCGGATCGTCAGGTGCCTCAGGAGGACGCGGCGGATTTGGCGGGCGAGGAGGAGGAGGTCGTGGGGGTGCGAGGGGTGCGCCCAGAGGGCGTGGTGGCCCCCCGGGACGTGGCGGTCGTGGTACGCTGCATGGTTAACTGTGCGCACGGCACCAGCTGATTTTTTGGGTCTCGATTTGTAGGTGGTTTCGGCGGTGGTGGACGCGGTGGAGGTGTTTCCAAGCGTGGCGCCCCTGGCGGTCGCGGTGGAGGCGGACGCGGTGCCCCCCGTGGCCGGGGTGGCCGTGGCGGAGGAAGAGGCGGCGCAAAGGGAGGCTCGAACGTTATCCTCAAGCCTCACAGGCACAAGGGCGTCTTCATCGCGGAGGGCAAGGAGAGCTTGCTCGTCACGAAGAACCTGGTCCCCGGAGAAGCTGTCTATGGCGAGAAGCGGATATCTGTCGAGGGCGAGGACGGTACGAAGGTTGAGTACCGAGTGTGGAATCCCTTCCGCAGCAAGCTCGCCGCTGGTGTCCTTGGTGGTCTCGACGCCATTTTCATTGAACCCGGCAAGAAGGTCCTCTACCTGGGTGCCGCGAGCGGTACCAGTGTCAGTCACGTCGCGGACATCGTTGGGCCTGTGAGTTACATCGTTGTGCTCTCGTTGGAGTGTGATGCTTACGTCGGCGACAGGAGGGCGTTGTGTATGCCGTCGAGTTCTCACTCCGGTCAGGACGTGACCTGATTGGTATGGCGAAGAAGCGGACGAACGTCATCCGTAAGCGGTACCTCTGCAAACACGGTTGTCGATATCTCACACCTGGTTTTCAGCGATTGTCGAGGATGCCCGTGCGCCACAACGGTACCGCATGCTGCTCTCCACGGTCGACGTGATCTTCGCCGACGTTGCCCAACCCGATCAGGCCCGTATTGTGGCCCACAATGCGGAGTATTTCCTCAAAAACGGCGGCCACGTCGTCATCTCCATCAAGGCGAGCTGTATCGACTCTACAGCACCCCCCGAGGCAGTGTTTGCGAAGGAGGTCGACTTCCTGCGTTCGCAAAAGTTCAAGCCTATTGAGCAGGTTACCCTGGAGCCGTACGAGCGTGATCACGCCATGGTGACAGGTACGCGTTCCCTTTGATCCATCATGATGGCGTTGCTCATGCAGATTCATAGCCGTCTACCAACGACACAACTAGAGTGCATGTGGTTTTTGGTGTTTCTCTGTCTCGCACTGTCTGGCTGCCTTCTCTGTTTCTCGCATCGCTTGTAACTCTGTAGTACCTTTCCAAAAGTAGTCATCCATGCTGTAAGCTGAACGATTCCATCGCGTGCTGCGGGACGGCCACGTCAGGATGCGAGCTGCTGCGGTGGCAGTACGGGAACATGCATTTATGATGCAGGGAGGTGAATAGACGCCCAGATCGTGTCCCGGACTCCCCGCCCTGCGACAGCAGCCGTCGCTCCAGAATACGGCTTCTCGCTGTAAGCCAGTCAGCTTGGCTGATGAACCCTCCCCAAGTTGCTCTCGACCTCGGACAGCCTTACGACGACGACCGCCGCTCGTCGTCCGACTTCGAGGAGATCCCCCACCCCGCATCCCAGCACGCACCCTACTGGTCTCAGAATTCAACAGCGCACGGCGTCCGTGAAGAAGAGCTCCCGCTGCACTACATGTCCGAGGAGAAGGCCCGCAGACGGGTCACCCGCGGCGGCGGAGGCGGGTTGGCCAGCGACGTCCCCGACAGGGGCCCCGAATACGACGCGTTCGACGATGAGGGCAAGGACGTCTACTCCAAAATGAGGGCCTCCAAGGGGCCCGTCAGCAGCGGCCGCCCCCGCAGACCGCCGCCCCCGCCGCCGACCACACTGGTACGTCCCACATTGCGCGCATATATGCAGGCGACTGACACGCGCGCGCGCGCACGCACACAGCGCGAGTTCTTCCTCCAGAACCTGGAGCACATCCCGCCGGTCGTTTACACGCTGCTCTCGTGCTGGACGCGCTTCCACAAGATCGGCAAGTCCGGGCAGGTCGTCTGGGACGAGGCGCACTTTGGCAAGTTCGGCTCGTACTACCTCAAGCGCGAGTTCTACTTCGACGTGCACCCGCCGCTCGGGAAGATGCTCGTCGGCCTCGCCGGCCTGCTGGCAGGCTACGACGGCTCGTTCGGGTTCGAGAGCGGTGCGGTGTACCCCGAGACGGTGCCGTACGTCGCGATGCGCGTCATCCTCGCCACCTTCGGTGTCGCGATGGTCCCGCTCGGGTGGTACACCGCGGTCGAGCTCGGGATGAGCTGGATGGCGTGCCACCTCGTCGCGCTTATGGTCCTGTGCGGTGAGTACCGCTCCCATGGCCTCGGGCACGCGCATACATGGACCGTGCTGATGTGGGACGCACAGATGTGGCGTGGTTGTGCATATCCCGATTCATTCTTTTGGACTCTATGTTGCTGTTCTTCACGTTCACTACCGTCTTCTGTATGGCCAAGTTCCACAACCAAAAGTACCGGTTCGTGCTCTCCGCTCTCGATTGGTTGCAGCACACTGATCACGTTGTGTAGACCATTCTCCGTCGATTGGTGGGTTTGGTTAGCATTAACAGGGTGGTCCATCGGTTGTGTATGCAGGTATGCTGCGGGCGCTTTCTAACATGGCCCCACGTTGACCCCTCTCCAGTGTGAAATGGGTTGGCTTCTTCGTGACCTCCCTGGTCGGCGCATACACCATCGAGGATTTATGGGAGAAATTTGGTGACCTCAAGATGTCCGTGGTATGTCCAGCTCGGGTTTCATATGAACCCTGTCCTGCTGACTTGACTGGAATGGTAGCGCGACCAAGTGCGGCATTGGGCAGCCCGCGTTGTATGTCTTATCGTCTTGCCCATCCTGATCTACATGCTGTCATTCAAGATGCATTTCCTCGTCCTGAATCACTCTGGTCCTGGAGATGCCCAGATGAGCTCGCTCTTCCAGGCAAACCTTGTTGGTAACACCTTCAACCAGAATCCGCTTGGTATGATCTCTTTTCTCCATAGTACTCACTTGGATTTATCTGTGAATGAGCAGATGTGGCTTTCGGCTCCAAGGTCACGCTCAAAAACATGGGCTGGGGTGGAGGCCTTCTCCACTCCCATGTTCAGACCTACCCTGTCGGTTCTGAACAACAACAGGTCACCTGCTACCACTACAAGGATGAAAACAACGACTGGATTATCATGCCTCGCTGGAACGATCCTGAGATCGATCCCGAGGGCCCCATACGCTTCCTCAAGGACGGCGACGTTATTCGCTTGCGGCATGCGGCCACGACTCGCAACCTGCACTCGCACCCCATCCCCGCTCCCATCTCGAAGCTGAACCACGAGGTGTCGTGCTACGGCAACGCCACGATCGGCGACTACCAGGACTACTGGGTCGTCGAGGTCGTCGACGACATCCACCGCGGGAGCAAGGACAAGGTCGACAAGATCCACTCGCTCACGACCCGCCTGCGCTTCCGCCACCAGTCGCTCGGGTGCTACCTCCGCGCTGCGAACGCGGTCCTGCCCCAGTGGGGCTTCAAGCAGATCGAGGTTAGCTGCGACAAGGAGAACAACCCGGACGACGTGCACACGTACTGGAACGTCGAGAGCCACTGGAACGACCGCCGTGAGTGCCGTCCTCCCGACTGATCGAGACTGTTCCGGCTGAATGCGCTGCGGCTGCGAACAGTGCCCCCGGGCGACGTGCGCTACTACAAGTCGCCGTTCCTGCGCGACTTCTGGCACCTGAACGTCGCGATGGCGACGTCGAACAACGCGCTGGTGCCGGACCCGGACAAGGAGGACATCCTCGCGTCCAAGCCGCTCGACTGGCCGCTCCTCCGTGTCGGCCTCCGCATGTGCGGCTGGAGTGACACGCAGACGAAGTACTACCTCATCGGCACGCCCGTGATCTGGTGGGGCGGGACGATCAGCCTCGTCCTCGCCTCGATCGCGGTAGTAGTGTACTTGATGCGCCAGCAGCGCAAGTATGTGGACATGGAGCCGAGTAAGTCTGCCCCGCTCCCAGCGGCTGGATACAAACACTAATGTGCATGTAGGGGAATGGGAGCACTTCCTGTACGTCGGGAAGGTCGCCATGGTCGGCTGGATCTTGCATTTCGGTATGATCTTCGCTCTACCATGCACGCAATCCTTACTCACCGTCCTTGTTCCGTAGTGCCGTTCTTGATCATGGGCCGTGTCACCTACATCCACCACTACGTAAGTCCTCCGTCCCTCATATGTGCCATACCGCATCCGCTAAGTCCTTCCCTGCAGCTCCCGACTCTGTACTTCTCCGTCCTCATGCTCGCGCACCTCCTGGATCACTTCGTCTTCACCTCCCGCCGGCTCACCGACCGCACAAAACGCATCGTCTTCGGCGTCTGCGTCTTCACCATTGTCGCCACCTTCTGGTGGTTCCGCGGCGTCGCGTGGGGCATCGACGGCCCGATCAACGAGCACTGGGGACTCAGATGGCGTTCAGTGCGTATTGGCCTCCCTGTTCTTCAGTGAATGCGCTGACCAATGTGATGGCAGACCTGGAACATATATAATGACTAATTATCATATCCCTGTGTCGGTGTCAGAGTCGCTGTCTCTGTTTCTCGCTCGCAATGGACGCTGTGAGATATGTATTCCCCGTTCCGAGCCCCGGGAAAAGGATATGTCTATAATTCTATACATCGAGAACCCCTGCCCCGCCTGGAACGTGATCCCATCCCGCGGAACCGCTATCGCTGTACACGCTGTAGATGCAGAGTGCGAGCAGCACCGAGCCGCCGTCTATATATTGCACGTCCACAACGTCACGCACGCTCACGTCTGCAGTTTGCAGCCCGCCCTCGCGCGCACCCGGGCGTGGAGTAGGATGGAGGATATCCGAGGAAATGCATCACAACAAACACGAGTACTAGTACTGGCACAGTAACATAACGGCAGCTGCAGCAATACCAACGATGACGACGACGACGAGAGCGACGGACGAGCGAGCCAGTGGAACTATCTATCTAGTCAGTTTGTCCTTGACGGCCCCCACGCGGTCAGCCTCCGGTAGAAGAGGAGGTACGCGTGCCGGTCGTCGCGATCGAGGCCGCCGAAGACGTCCTCGGGGCGCACGTCCGACACGAGCTCGTCGTCAATCCGGATCCACGCCGGCCGTGGCCGCTCGGACAGCTCGCGGTTCGGGTGCAGGACATCGAGGGTATAGTGGCCCCCGGACGCTGAAGGCCCATGGTGGTATAGCACTGCGGGGAGGATCGTTAGTTCCCTAATTCCCGGGGTGGCAGGTTCCATGTGAAGGCAGAGACATACCTCCGAACAGCTGGTATCTCACGGGCTGTGGTGTCCTCTTTGACGGTGCGATGAGATCTAGGAATGTGGTTAGCCCTTCATGGATGTCATCGTCGGGGCGGGTATTTGACAAACCAGAACCGATCTCAAGCTCGGGCGAGAACGAGACCTGCTTGCCGACCTTCACGACGTCACCGACCTTCGTGTCATAGAGGAACCGCTTCATGTGCAAGATAAGCACCGGCGGGAGAGCCTCAATGAGCACCTGCTGCGTCGCCTCGTGAATGACGCCTGGGCGAGTCGGAATTGATATCTGCACCGGCTGGGGATGCGAGATGTGCTGGAGCGCATCCTTCAGCGTCTTGACATTCTCGGGCTGGATGTCGAGCTGTAACGAGCGCCAGTCCTCGATCGTGACCGAGTCGCGCTGGTGGGGGTTGCGAAGCGTCGAGCGGAACTTGCCGCCGAAGATGCGCGTTATCGGCGAGTCGGTCGATTTGGCCTGGCGGTAATGGGCACGGTCAGGGAACGCACATGGGAAGAGACCGAGGCAAGGAAACTTACTGTTCGCGTTGTGACCGTTTTGTTCTTCTTGCCAACCTCTAGCCACTCGCCATCCTGCACCTGCGGCTCCTCTGTGGGCGCCTTGACCGATTCCTTTGGCGACAATGACTGTGAAATGGACAAGAGCTCCTCCTCGAGGGTATCCAAGAAGAACCCGAGGAACTCTTCTGCATCCTCCTGATGACCACCCTGCAGCACGATGAAACGCATTCAAAAGGGCAAGCGTGTCAAGGAAAGCGTGAAGGACTAACGATCATGTTCGCAAACCGCTTTTTCTCCTTCATCGCGTCATATACGTACGTCGGGATGAAGCTATCCAGCTCGTCAAATATGTCGTCCTCGCGCTCCTTGCCCTTCGCCTTCGAGTCCGCGCTGGGCGCTGGCGGGTCGGGGACGAACTCCTTGAGGAACTGAATGGTGGCATCGACAAGAGGAGTCGCCTTCGTTCCTTCGCGCTGCGATCCCACGACCGGGCCAGCAAGGTGCTTCCGCAGCTCAGAGAAGAAGCGGTGGAAGGGCTGGCAGTAGACTAGAACCTGCAGCACAGAGTTCGCGAAGCACATGTTGCCGGTGTTCACCAAGCCACGCGGACGAATCTTCATCGCAGCAGCCGCATTCGTCGAGGAGCCAGACGGGCCATTGTTGAGCAAGTTCAAGAGCTCATTGCGATTCGCAGCCGCCACGGAAGCACCTGGGGTTGACGGGGTGCTGGCACCATTCGCGGCCGGGATAGAAAAACCGACCACGTTCGACATCGGGAGTCGTGGCTTGGAGGACGACGCAGTCGAATCTCCCGACTGCAGCAAAGAGGCCCATGACTTCTTCGGCCCGGGAACTGGTTTGGCTGCAGGCGTCGCAGGGCCAGATAGAGACGTAGCAGCAGCAGCAGTTGTTTCGCCGCTCGGTTGTGGCGTCACGGGCTTCGTGACAGGCGTGGGCAAAGTTTCCTGCGGAGTCACAGCCGCAACAGGAAGCTCAGGCTTCGCATCATTACGAGGGGAGACAGGCGACTTGAGAGCCTGACTCGCGGAAGGAGATCCCACTGCGGCCGAAATGGACGTCGCGCACGAGTAAGGTGAGCCCGGCACGGGGGTGTCCGCAGCGAGAGAGCCTGCGGGCGTCGTCTCGGTAGTTGACACAGAGGGCGCCCGAATGGAGTCCGGGGAATCGCCTTGAGCAGAGGAATCGGCCGGTCCCGAGATGTGTGAGAGCGTGACTCGCTGAGGCTTCGGCGAAGCAGGCGGGGAGGGTAATTCAAGAGCCTTCTGCGCAACGTTCTCTGGCGGGAACGCACGGGTCGAGATGATAACACCAGGCGAACGTCCGGGATCTCCTGGACGCCGTGACCAAACGACGTATGCTGAGGGGAAAGTCGAAGAGGGTGTAGGTCCTGGAGAAGGACTCCTAGAAGTAGACTGTTCCGACAAGTTCGACGCCACGATCTCAGACGTCTCCTGTATAGCTTGGACATCCGACTCGACGGACACATCTTGTTCAGCAGGCTGAAGGACTCCCTCTGGCTCGACCGGCTGAGGCTCAGCCACTCGAACGGGTTCAGTCAGTATTGGCTCAGCCGACTGAACAGATTCGGTTGGTGCTAGCTCAGGCTGCGGAGGGGCGGGATGTGTAGGGTCCGCATGCAAGATTTGTTGTTGTCTGGGAACAAAGGGGGCAACAGAGGGGGAAGGGACATGGGAGGAGGGCCTCTCGGCGACCTGAGTTAGCGGTGGCTGTGCAAGCTGGGATAGCTCAGGCGACAGATGTGGCTGCAGGGGTGGTTGAGGTGGCAGCTGGGGAAGCTGCTGTGGTGGCTGCGGCCCGTGCATCTGCGGTATATGTTCTGCCGAGACCATTGGAGGCAGCATGGAAAGTTGTTTGGGTAGGGGAGACAGTGTCTGCCCTGGCCACGTGGGCGGGTAGGGTCCGTTCGGCTGGGGATGATGATACGGAGATCCATACGGTACTTGATGAGGGTGTGGATGGGGAACAAACTTTTGCTGGTGGGGGTAAGGGCTCGCTGGAGACACCGGCGGAGGAGGTGACTGTACCGGTACCGCGGAGGGCGGCATGTGATGCTGAGGCATGTGCGGGTAGTGATATCCTGGCCCCCCACCTCTATGAGGGTTAAATCTACCGCGTCCGCCCCCGTTAATTCTAGGAGAAGCCGGTTGATGCATGGGAACGTGTCCGTTCATTGGGGGCATCGGATACGGATAGTAGGGATTCGGCGCAGGTGCAGAGTATCCGTAGTGGGGAGGGGGCGGGGGCGGGTGATGATAGTAGGACGGCCCCGGTTGAGGATGGTACGGTGTGTGACTAGCCATGTCTGTACGAATACGCGCGCGAGCGGCGATCGTCAGGATGAATATATCTGAGCCAAGGATTGCGGGGGAGACGTACTGTGTAATTTCGTACCGTTTGGGATCCAGGGTGACGGCTATCTCACGGGAAGCATATAATGCGTAAATACCGCTATCTTAGACGCGAGCCGATCTTCAACGACGTGTCTCGAAACAAGCGGGATGGGTGAGAGGATGTGGGCTGAGGATGAAGGTGGGCTTAGTCAAGCTGAACTCGGGTGTGTCGTACACGGTAACGTTCAAGACGCGTATAGAAGTACAGCCAACGGCCGGTGAGTATGGTTGCGGAATGCTTGCGGTTGTCGCGGCAAGATCGACGGCGAGGAGGAGGGCGAAGACGACAAGGACAAGCCTTGGAGAAGACGTCGCCGCATCCCTTCCCGTGCCACAGCGGAGTTTACACGTGTTTGACTCCGATGAGTCCAGCAGCCTCCAATATTCAAGATCCGAGCCCTGAGTATTCAGTCTCCGTCGGAATCACGCTACGCGCGCAATGAAGCCTGGCGAGCTGCGAGGCCGCCGCTTTACGCAGCTTGTACGTGCTCGCGCACATGGCCGACGCTTCCGCTGCAGCAGAGACTGTCCCCGACGACCACCCGCTCGCTATAGAACTTGTCAGCCTTCGCACTGCAGTTTCGCGCTATCAGGTACGTTCACTGACCACATATCGCTCGCCGCCAACCGCTCATCAACTGACCGCAGGCTTCCTTGGTAGCACGAAGCTCATGCCACGTCTCTCAAGCTACAACGGCACTCCCTCGAGGCCTCGCAAGCACTTGACCATGCGCGCGCGCTGGAACGCGAGAACGCGTGGCTGAAGGAGGAGGTCGCGGTCCTCAGGGCCAACCCTGACGACAGTCCGACTCAAGCGTCCTTCCAAGTCCCCGAGTTAACACTCGCCCTTCGCCGGCTCTCGGAAAAACATACCGCGCTAGAGGATATGCTTCACGCGCGTACAAAGGAGCTCGCGGATGTCCGGAGCGAACTGGCCAACGCACAGCATGAGACCGAGGCCGCCCGCTCTTTGGCCGCGGATGCTCGTGCGCGAGAAGAAGAGGGTCTCGCCCGGGAACGCGAGTTGGAACGGAAGCTGAAGGCTGCGGAAGAGGAGCGCCGCATGGCCGACTTGGTCGTCCAAGAGTACGCCGCCCTAGTGCGGAAGCTCGAAGGCAGGGCGAAGGCACCCTCCGAAACATCATCCGTTTCGTCTGTCGACCTCCAGCGTACTAGCACTACATCTAGTCCTACACTTGCGAGCGGCCTCGCTGAAGGCCGTTCAGGCCTTCAACGGTTGTTGGAAGAGTTCAATGGCCAGAATGAACGATTGGAAGCTGAGATCGCGAAGCTGCACGGCGATAATGGCTTGCTTTACAAAGAGCTCGAGGTCGCACGTCTAGCCGCGGAGCACGACCGCGCTGAGTTGGCGAAGGCCAAGCACGAGCTTGACAAGTACCGTGCAGACGACAGCACTGCCGCCAAGATGGTGTCGCGCTATATGTCTGTGTCTTCTGTGTCCTCCTTTCATGTACTTCCTGACGCCAGTGTATATCAGGAAATTCTCTCAGTCGGCTACGGATACGCTGCAGAAGGCGATGGACGCACTCCGAGCGCGTCATGCTGCCACTCTCGCGAGTCTCAACGCGGAGGTAGCCCATCTCCAAGATGCCCTCGAGCAAGAACGTTCCGAATCAGATCGGCTGCGTTCAGCTCTGGACGAGCTGACGGAGGACATTGCGCGGGAGGCGTACGGACGTCGACGCGAGGTATCAGTGCGCCTCGCATTCCTCGGGCGTGAGGAGAACTTGGCGGAGAACTTGAGACGATGGATACGGAGGGCACGCGAGTCGCTGGAGCGCTCCTCTGGCGACTCAGGCGATGGTGAACTGAACGCTATCGTGCTCAGAGAGGCTTTTGCTCGCTCGGTGTTGGACGCGGAGGGATTGTTGGACACGCTGAATGGTCAGCCGTCGCATGATGGTGACGGGAGCTTGAACGGTTCAATTGCTAGGCTCATCCTGGCGCAGGATGCGGTATCGTCTTTGATGCACGAGCTGCAGGAAGAAACCGTGCGTCGGTTGAAGACGGAACGCAAACTTGCGCGTCTGGAGACTTTGGAGCATCCCAATGGCGTACCCGTGCGGCAAGCTCCCGAACCTCTCGTGCAGCCTGTTCCCCAGCGTGCCAGTATCGGCGGCCCTGCAAAGCCACTGTTAGCCGACAAGAGCGCGTCCACCTCTGATGTCGCGTCTCCCTCTCCGCTCCAAGCTCCCGAACCCTCTGTGGAAGAAGCCTCCGCTGTGGGCATCTCTATCGAGAATATCGTGATCACCCCGTCCCTCGATCGTTCTTCGCAGCATCCCTCTGGTGTAGACTGCAACACACAGTCTCCTGCAAGCAATGAAGGAGAGTCACGATTCACGTCGTCTAATGAGCCGCCCCGGCCTACCTCGCCCACACCACCCGTCCCCCAAATCCATACCGACGAACCCCGCAATGATCCTGCGCCGGCAAGTATTCATATATCGACATCTGCGGCCCCCGATATCCCTGTGCCCGTTGCGACACATAGCTATGATACCCCGGCTGTACCATTCCCTTCTGGCGCTATCTCTGTGGATACCCAACCGGAGAGTGAACCGTCACCTGGCACCGTGTCGCCATCCCCCTCCCCCCCAACTTCATACGAACCATCTGGTATTTCGCCGCCTCCTGCTCAGACTCCTGTACCCGAGAGTAGCCTCCGGGCGCGGGATGCTACTGTGCCACCGCCCCTCCAACTGGACGCCACAAATGGTTCAGCATTGTCTTCTCTGCCCTCATCACCTCCGTCCGCCCCTCCTTCAAGCGAAGACAAGCAAGCAACCCTACTTGCGAGTCTTGCTAGAGTGAAACACCGCTACGACGACGTCCAGCGGGGTTTCCGCAATTGCCATCTCGCTTTGAGGGAGCTCAAGAAGTCGCTCACAGACCTGCCCTCTCCTGCTACGCCTTCGGACATGCTCTCATTGCTGCGAAAAGCGATGGAGCGCCTCAGCGACTTCAACGAGGACGCTCGTGTAGAGCTCGAGATCCGCATTGCCGATGAGGAGCGCATTGCTAGCGGCTACGAGGCCCTCCTGTCCATCCCGGGCGCGCTGTCCCACTCTGAGGACGGGGCGGACATCGATGCGAGCCGCATGCTCAAGGAGGTCGGCGCCTTCGTGGACGGGTCGGATCGCGCGGTGTCGAAGGCGACGCAGTCCTTCGCGCATAAGCTCGACGACCTCGAGCACGACATCGCCTCGATCAAGCGCACGCTGCACGAGCTCGCGCTCGCCTCGCCCGAAGACGCGCTCTCCACGGGCACGCCGCCTGCCCGCACATCGCCGAGCTGGTCCGCGTGGACGCCGAACTTCCTCAGCCCGCCCCGCGCGGCGAGCCCCGCGCCGACGTTCGGGTCCGTCGTGACCTCCCCGCGCCTGCGCCACGCGTCCTCGTTCTCGTCGCACCCGCGTGAGCCCTCCGGGTCCGGCGACCCCGCGCACGACCCGCTCGCGAGCCTCGGCTTGCGCATCGCCGTGCCGTCCCCGGTGCCGAGCTCGACGTACGGCGGCTTGGGCCCCGGGCCGGCGTCGGGGGTGGGTGGGCCGCAGCGCCCGGGGTCGAGGCAGCGGACGACGTCGGGGATGTTCATGCTGGGCCTGGGCATGCGGAGCTCGTCGTTTGGGTCGTCGCTTAACGTGCATGCGAGCGCGGGCGCGTCGAAGACCTCGTTGGGGAGCACAGGTGCAAACGCGAGCACAAGCCGGTTGGCGAATGTGAGCCCCCGGAAGGACGAGAGCAGTGATGACGAGGTGGGCGATGTGGACTCGGACATAGAGTAAGCATAAAGCGAATGTAATACCTAATAGCAAGCTGTCATAGTTTTGAAGAGGGACGCGTGTGGGCTATGTTCTTCGTCGCGGCACGGTGCAAGGAACGCGGAGCATGCGCTCGAACTCCCGGGCGGGATTTCTTTCAACGGGGTCGGTGAAGTCAATTCCGGCATACAACTGTGTATTCGGTCTCCGTAAGTGACGTGCAGCGCGGGGGAGGCTGGCGCCGGTATGCAATGGGGCAAAGAGGCGGGCAACGTATGCTGCATGGTTCCTCGTGCAGCCAGCCGCTGTTTCCTGCATTTGCATACCCTAATCAGATTCGCTGACAATGCGCATGATGGAGCCGACGGAGGAAATCCCATGCGATGGTTGTGTTCTCCACAGGCCGTATAGATGCTTGGGGTGTGCTGGTGACGAGCACGTACATACTCAGGCAATGATATCTTCAGCAATAGCGGTGGAAATGTGTTCGCGGACGTCAAGTTCAGGAAACTCAACAACCGGGTTGTATTGTTGCAGTCCAGAAATCACACCGTTTGGGACTCACCCTCGACGGGCCACTTGATTGTGGAGACTCCCCTGCGCCTTTCGGGAGGTGACAGGTGTTTTCCGGATTCCATAACCATTGGCCTTCGGAGGGGTAGTACAACGAATGTCAGTCACTGTTGGCATTCTAATGAGGCTGACATGAATTGATCGGGTGAACATGAGCGTGCACGGTGGTCTACAACATCTGACCTACGTGAACCTTCCAAGCCACTGAAAGGATCCATTCCGCATGTTACAGGATGTCTTTTGGTGAATGACCTAGCAGCGATGGCCCAGGGGCGACTGGTAAAACGCAGTACTGACCTACGAACGCTGCGTCTTACTGAAGTGATGCTGTTGCTCAAAGAGCGTGATGTGTCATGGTCTACCATAGTTGTGCTACTCACCCTGGTCTCGTACCCTCGTGACTGAGTGTCAAACTCGCTTGTGCTGTCGATGGGGAGACGGTATGTTGGCCGGGTCCTGATGGCGATTGCAGAGAGGCTCCGATGGCGTTTGTTGAATGCACGTATACACGGGAGGCGTAGAACTGCATTCATGGGGGTGAGATGAATCTCAATGCTTTGAGGGGATCCAACGTCGTCTTCGGAGTCTAACTTGGTTGAATTACCACAAAGGGTGTCGGTGTCGGTGGCGGTGGCACGAGTCCCGACGGGGCCATGGTACGGCGGCGCTTGCTCCTGTTCTCGTCCACCACCATCGATCTGCCTCCCGCCGCCGCTCTTGCTTCGGTATCGTCTGCACCTCACCTGCGTCCCGACGATGACTATAGTGTGGCCTATCCTGTCCGAGGTGCCTTCCCCCTGTTGCGCCTGGTCTACGCGAGAACCCCATCTGGCCTCGACGCCTCCAACTCAGGGTGCCTAGGTCCCACCGCGTCTTGTAACTGCTTGGTCAATGAGCGACGGGATATGATTTCTTGGTTGCTGTTTTCTGGTTGAATATCAAGAGTCGCCACTAGGTAGCGATCCTGCTGTGCCTTGTGCCCAATATCCCAGGGGCCTGCATAGGGCGTGGCTCGCGGCGGCCATGGGCGTCGCGTCGGTTTCAAGCATCCTCGACCCATCTTCAACAACACACACAGGTACGTCCGTCGTCAACTCACCCTAGGGGATGCACCATCAGGGCGTCAGCGTTGGTGGAGCATCTCGGGCTACAGTTCTCGAATCACTCTCACCCGTTGATCTCATGATCCTTCATGTTAACCGCTTTTTCTTCTACTCTCCCGTCTATCAAAGTTTTTGCTGCTTGTGGAGAGGTCTTGTGTCCATCCCTTCTCGCATACCACGTCAAGAAATTCTCCGTTGACCTGAGCGAACGCGACGTCTATAAGTCGTTGAACCACTGATGGAGCAACCATCCTGCTCACTACGTCTTCCGATATGTTCCTGCGGGCTGTATTTCGCCCATATGAACTCCCGCGTCGAATTGTATCCTCCTGTGGGAATATCTTGCTCATGACACCTCTTGTTGTGTAATTTTGCTGTTCCCCTTTCGGGTGTGGTCAGGCATAACTGTGTGGCTGAAGGCCGCAGTTAATCCCGCTTGCAGTGTATTGTCACTTGCTGTATGCCATCGAGCTATCTGTTGTTTGCACGGGGTCCTGTATGGGGCATTGGGTTGGAATGCCGTTGAGGGGCACCGGGTTGCGGACACAGGATGGAACGTGTCCGCGCAGGTTTGGAGCACCTGTTGTCACCCTGGAGGAGGCTGCGCGAAGCCTAGTTCCGGTTTATCATATCTAGAAGTAGTCGTGGTAGACGCAGCCGATGCCTACTCCCTAGGGAAGCAGGGCAGCTTGGCGAATGCCGTTGCTCACTCGCTCGAGGCGAGATGTGACGGGATTGACGTGCATGATCGTGCTATCGTGCAGTAATGACAGCACGGACCTGATGGTGGCTGTTCTGCGTGCGCGACAGGAAACAGAAAGGGTGCGCACGCGTCCGAAACATCTTCCAAGTCATCTCGTCCAGTTTGGTCGAACTGCCCAAATCGGCACAGCTGGGGCGGCGGTATAAAGCGCGCCGTTTTCCCACCACTCGTGCTCTTGATCTATCTCTTGCCCTCAACATCCAGGCGATCGTTTTTGCAGGGCCTCAGAGACCACACACTCCTTTGCTGAGCGTACCCGCCTCATCCTCCATCATCCTCCCATGGCCCTTACCAGCACAATCGAGCTGCCATCACTCTCTACCTCTCCGTACGATATGCAGCCCTCACCCGAGACTCCCTGTGTCTACCAATGCAATCCTTCTCCCCCATCCTTCCAGACGTTCGGCTTCACGTCCGACCGACAGTTCCCCATTTACGCGCATTGTAACTCTCAGCGCAAACACAAAACGCCGCGTTTGCGCTGCAACACCACCCACACCATCCCACTTCGTCGTCGACAGAAGGACCTCATGGTACGTGTTCCAGGTGCGGATACGCATTGCTGGCGGCGAGCCTTAGAACTGCTGCCCTCAGCACACGGTCGACTACCGCTACACAGAGATGCAGCTACCTCCACGATCAAGCTTTGCGCTGGTGAGTCGGGATGATGAACGAGGCGTTTCCGGCTACTCATGTTTGGCCCCGAAGTCCGATATCTTCGAGGACGAGGAGGATGTCGAGATCGAAATATCGCCCGTGCTCCCCTCCACCCCTAATACCGTCAGCTCTGTTTCTACCTCGAAAGGTACAAAAGCCCGCATGAAGGCATTATTGACAGTGAGTCTAACCCTCTGCCGCTGCTCTACATCACATCTCACCTGTCGACAAGGGTGTTGCACTCTCCATCAAGGCGACATGGGGCCGCACGCGATCCTCGAGGAAGTAATGCGTACATCTTGAATCATGAAGGCTGCGTCTTGAGCCACAGTGAAGCGTATTGATATTATCCCTAGCCCTATCGCTCCTTGTACAGCAGTTCTGTGTCTCTACTTACCCTGTACTCACTCCGTTAATGCAAAACTGCGTTTCTGCTCCATCTCCACCCGTCGGCCCAACTTTGCGTGGCCGCGACGCGTCCCGGGAGGACGGTGGCGCCACGGCCCAAATCAGGCAGTCCACCTTTTCCGTCGAGAGGAGCGCGCCGACGGGCGCCTGGAACGGAGTGCGTCCAGAGTCCACCATGTCCTTCGTCCAAGCCGCCCGACACCAGCTCCGCCTCAACGCCCTCCGCGCACCCCGCCGCTGCCTCGCCTCCCAGAGCGCGCCCGCACCCGCCGCGCACGCCGCGCACCCAACAACAAAAGCCGATGGACGTGAGTATACCCCCCCACCCTCCCTCTCGACCACGGTCCGGGACGCTCGCTGACACACGCGCACAGACACAGCGTCGCCGGCCAAGTCATCCTGCACGGAGAACACGGTGCTCGTCGGCCTAAACTACCTCAAGGGCCAGCCGGAGGTGATGGCGCTGCCGGACGACGCGTACCCGCGCTGGCTCTGGTCACTCCTCAACCCGAAGGCGCTCCCCGACGACGGCCCGGGGGGCAAGGCGGAGAAGGTGCGCCTCCGCAAGGCGAACCGGCAGCGCATACGCGAGCAGAACTTCTTGAAGACGCAGTGAGCGCGCGGGGGTGGTCGTGGATGATGTGGTTGTGGAGGTCGCTTTGGCTTGCTGGTGAGTGTATTCGGTGTTGGCGTGCGAGGAGACGATGCTGACGGGGAGACCAGCTTCGTACATGTATTTTCAGGCTCTAATTCTCCTGCTATCCTCTCATCATGAGTGTGTGTCATTGACCTGATGTTCGACCGCAAAAGACGACGTCCTCGCCAAATTGCTACTGAGTTCATGCCTTCAATAATTGGTCGACAAATTCTTCGCAATGATCTAAACAAGTATCTCATTGCATGCGGAACGTGCACACTGACTGCCAGTATAGCGACCTCGATCTCAAAAAAGTCTCCGTCTACATCGTCCCCGCCCCGTCAACCCTGGTATGCCATGCCTCAGCCCTCATCCCTCTCAGGTAGGGAACGAGCCGAGCGTAAACAGGGTCTGCTTCTGCTTCCCCTTCCCCTTCTTCTTCCCGCCCGTACCCTGCCCATTCGCCCCACCCTCTCCCTCTCCCTGCACAGCCGCACCAACAGGCTCGCCTGGGGTCGACGCCCCACTCTCGCCCGAGCTCCGACCGTTACTGCCGCCGCCGCCGCCGTTCTGCCACGCGGGCTGCGCGGGCGCGGACTCGCCCAGGATCTTGCGGAGGGACTGGTTCCCGCGCACGGCGCCCTTGGGCACGCGTGGCGCGCTCGCTGTCGGCAGCTCCGGGAACGCCGCCCTGGAGAGCGCCGCGGGCGGCCCCGCCCGAGCGCGCGCGCCAGGCCCGGGCACGGACGTCGGCGCGCGCACGACGGGCGCGGTGGGTGCGGGCGCGGAGGACCCGCCGCCGCCCGACGCCCAGGGCGTGACGCGCTGCGGCTGGCGGAAGGGCGTGGCGGAGGAGCTGGCGGCGGCGGATTGCAAGGGTGGGAAGCTGCTCACGGCGGATGCGCGTGCGGGCGCGGAAGAGGAGGACGGCTGGGCGGATGTCGAGGCCGCTGCGCGCGCGACACGGTCCCAGAGTTGGCGGGGGGACTGGGTGGACGAGCGGGCGGCGGTGGAGTTCTTTGCGTTGAGGACACGGCCGCTGGTCACTCCGGACCATTCGGATCCTGTCGCGGTAGGGACAAGTTCGGGGAACTGGCTTCGTTGCTGCAAGAAAGTTGTCAACATCACTAAGGGTGCGTGGAGCGCAGAGTGACGCACCTCGACCTTGAAGCCGTTCCAGGCAGCAAGTAAGTTCTGCTTCTTCTCGTCGTCGTCCACGAGGTCCACGAGCACGTTGACGATACTCGCGGCCCCGTCGAGATTGCGGTCGAGGATGTTCCACACCGTCGAGATAAGGTCCCGCGCAGACGACTCGTTCGTCTTGTACGAGCGCAACGCGGCCGTGACCGCCGGGACCGCGTTCGGCGCGAACCCACGCAAGCGCCCGACGAGCGCCGCCAGCCGCGGCTCGTTCCCGAGGTCGGGCGACGGCGACTGCCTCCTGCTCCCGTGCTGGCTCGCGCCCGCCCCGGGGCCCTGTCCGCTCGCCTCGGACGTAAGCGCGCCGCTGAAGGCCTCGCGCCGGCGCGCGCCCGCCGCCTGCGGACGCGCACCAGCGCCGGCACCAGGCGGCGCAGCAGCAGCCTGGTGCGGTGGGGGCTCCCGCTCGCGCTCGCGGTCACCGCGGTCGCGGCGCCCGCGGCGGCCACCGCCGGCGGGGACCTCCTCGAACTCGAACTCGGCCTGCACGCGGCGCGTCTCGCGGCGGTCGCGCGCGGACATCTCCGCGCCGTGCTCCTCGACCATGTGCGCCTTCAGGTCGAGCGCGGAGCCGAAGACGACGAACTTGCGCGCGAGGCACTCGCCGCGCCGGCATGGGTAGTGCGCGTGCATGAAGTGCTCCTCCTGCACGTTGGTCGGGCGGGTCAGGAGCGAGCCATGCGGTGGGGGTGAGTGTTACTTACTAGGGCTTCGTAGTTGCGGAAACTGGAGAAAGCGGTGAACTTCCAAGCATAGTCCTTGAAAGGTGCCTGAACTCACTATTGATCCTTGACCTCATTGCGCTTGCATATGAAGCATTCCTCGTGCTTCTCCCGCATGTGCGCATAGAGCTCGTCGTCCCCGAAGAAACATTCTCGACAGAACTCGCAAAGTGGGTGGACACCACCTTCGATCTGTTGGGGATTCTTGGGATGTCCGTGTCTGTGGCCTCTGGCCATGGATGGAAGGTGGAGCGGCAGTTGATTCGGTTCGTAAAGCGCATGTTCGTGGGCAAAGACCTTCTTGAAGCGTATACAGATATCGCTAGTGGTGGGTCTGCACTGTGTTCTGGCATGCGTGGCACGAATCCGACTTACCACATGAGCTTGCCATGGGTCGCGCGGGTGTGCAGTTTTAGGTCGCTCCAGCCATTGCCGATGAAATCACACTGGGGGTCAGGGCAGTTGAACCGAAGGAGGATGAGCGTTTCCTCCATCATCTCCTGGGTCTCGAACGAGATAGATAACTTGGCGTCTTTGTACGGAATCTTGTCTGGCGTGTATGAAGCCCATGGCGCCTCAGGATCGGTGGTGAATATGACGGAAGGCTGCGGTTCCTGATGTCCCGACGGCGGCATTCAGCACGCGCCATGGACGTGCAAATGGCGATCCGAGTGACAGACCTTGCAAAACGTGCACTCCAGCTTTTTGTAGAGCGCGCGAAGGCGGAGTGCGCAGACATGGCACGTCCGATGGTTGCACTCGGACAGAGACCAGTATTTGACAGGCTCTGCGCAGATCCAGCAGACGGCGCCATCGTCGGCGGCGGTGCTCTCAGTCTCGGCTGACTTTGTGACGTCTTCTGACGAGGATGAAGGCTCCTGCTTTTCGGGTTCGGTGCTGGCGAGGGCGTCGAGCTTTGACGAAGACACAGGGTCGCGGGAAGCAGCCGCCTTGTTTCCTCCGCCGCGTCCACGGCGGCCTCTGTTTCCTCCGCGACCGCGATTGTTTCCGGTACGAGTCTGGGTTGCAGTAGCGGTTGAAGACATGCGGACCGAGCGAGGGGTTGTTGTGGTAGAATGTGTGGGACGGGGAGAGGAGAGTGACTGAGGCAGCTCGTCCGGGACCGGAGCACGGAGGTCGGAGCCGCGGACTGCCATAAGTGGGCCGGGACGAGAGAGGCGCCCGAGTCCTGAAAAGACAGGGGCGGATTCCAGGAGAGAACTCGGACTGGAGGCGACTGGCGAGTCGCAGCCGCTCCGCCAACGGCCATCCCATCAGGGCCAGCATCGCGATAAATATCAGAATGTTGCTCCTGACGAACAGTACATATAGTGCCCGATCGCCCAACGAATAAATACCCGTGCTCCCTCCCTCCCTCTCCCCCACCTCCCCCCTCCCCTGCTACTACTAACCTCTACGCCTGGCATGACCTCCGACCACTCGCATCCTTCGACCTCGCACGGAGACTCCGCAACCGTCACCAGTCTTCCGCACGCGCACAGAAAAAGCCACTACGGGCCAAGGGGACGCCAGTTCCTCTACAAGCATGGCTCCAAGGTGCACGCCTACGAGCCAGCCAAGGCACCCTGGCCTCTCTCATACGACCAGTCTTCACTCGAGCTGTGAGCTTTGCGGTTATGAGGTCGCGAATTCTCGTCCAACTGACGCGTCTCAGAGAAATGATGGACACCGCGCTCGTCTCCGGATATCAGGGCGCCGTCTCGCTCGTCGACCACAAGGGCAAGGAGCCCGCGCGGTGCTTAGACCTCGGTACAGGGGTACGTCAGGTGCCCATGCCGTCTGCACTTTCGACAACGAGGGTGCGCGACGAACGCGAGGTAGGAGAGCTGCAGATGTGGCGCACTAACCGAGCGCCATGTTTGCATCTCTCCCTAATTGCACGGTGATCGCGAACCAAGATAAACTAGCCGAAGCCCGCATACATAAACGTCGATGACAGCGATGCCGTAAATCTGGGCTGCCATTCCCAGGGCAGGGTGAACAACCGGTGCCTGGCCGTGCTTGGCTCAATTGGAGAATCTCCACTCTGCTAAACGACGGAAGGGATGCACTGGGCTGCTTCGCGTTGGCAACCGAGGCCGATGACCGGGGCATGCAGAGTTTTCTGGTGCTTCTTCACCCTCCCTGACCCCGAGCTTGCGCCGGCTAGCCAATTTCAGACCGAATCATCTTGTGCATATGATCACCACGTCTATCACCGCATCTACGCAATACCGGGCGGTGTTAGCATCTGAACGTCTCACGACCGCGTACCCAGCAACACGTAGAAGCTGATCGACCCATATCATAGCTAGGCCTCTGGGTAATGCAGTCGGTCAAATACTGGAAACGATCCACATTTGTGAGTGGGAATGACTACTCTCAACACAGCCGCCACTCATCACGCACCTATAGGTCGGGTTTGATTTGGTTGATATACAAATCCCTCTATCTCTACTCGAGCCAGAAGATGCTGAGAGGGTAGAATGGGTACATGGAAATATGTCAGCATGGCAACTGTGGTCGATATCTTGATGCTGATCTCTCCGCAGCCTCACAGGGAGGCTACCATTCTCAGACGAGGAGTTCGACCACGTTCGCTTCACGCAGGTGTCACTCGGCATCCCCGAGAGCAAGGTATGCGGGATGCTGCACTGGCAGCAATCGTGACCTAATCACTTACTCTTGTTCACGTCACGTACGCAGTGGCCGACAGTTTTTGAGGTACGTTTGGACGCAACGCGCTGCTTCCTGCGACAGTGTCTCACACTGATGGCAGGAAATCCGAAGAGTGATGAAACCGGGTGCAACTATCGAGATGATAGAAGAAGGTACGGCAGGGAACATCGCGACTCCTACCTTATATAAACTCTAAAGGCCTAACGCAGATGCGATATTCCCCGTGCTGCCTCGTTGGTTTACGGAGCCACTGCATGCGCGAACAAGATGGCCTTCTATCAGTATGCAAGACGGCTCAAAGCTGTTCTCGAATCCGTCGCTCATGGCAAATGCTGAGGTTGCGCATGAATACGAACTACTTGAAATCCTATATACGAACGTATTCGACCGTCGCTTCATCAATATGCAACCTACTTGTATGCCACTCCTCTCATTGGATCTTGCGTGATGAGCTCACGTCACCGCACTCGTACAGCGGCACTACCAGCATACTTCACGAACTACTTCGGTCACGTCGTCTCCCCACCCGTCCTGACCGTGCCCATGCCGCCCCTCCCGCCCGTGCAACCGCGCCCTCGCCCTCGCCCGACGCGCAACTCGCTCTCCTCCCGCGCGTCCAACTCCTCCCAATCCATCCTCTTCGGCGACCCCGCCTACTTCCTCGCCGACGGCGGCGCCAAGGATGAGATATCGATCGCGATGCTCCACAACCCCGCCGCCCCGGGCGCGCACCCGCCCCCCGTGCACACGAGCACGACGGTCACCGCGAGCGGCGTCGTCGTGCGCGAGTCGCACTCCGACAGCCGCTCCACCCACTCCGGGCACTCCCACCCTGGGCAAGGCACCGGGAGCGCGCACGGGCGGCCCTCGCTCACCGTCGGCGCAGCGGGCTCCCCGTCCAGGTCGGGCTCGGGCTCGGGCCCGCGGCCGAGCCGGGGGGACGTGCCGCGGTCGACGCGCTCGGCGCGATCGAACTCGGCGTCGTCGCAGGCGTCGCTCGCGTCGAAGCGCGCGGCGGCGCTGAGCGACCTCGCGGCGGAGAGCACGACGATCGGCGAGCGCGCGGAGATCGAGGTGTTCCCGATCGACTCGCTGCTCATGTTCGACCTGCACTCGCTCTGCCTGCATCTCCGGCGCGCGCTCGGCGTCGTGCTCGGCGTGCGCGAGGCGATGTGGGACGAGCTCCAGGCGATGTGGAAGGCGCCCCGGCCGTCGGTCGACCTCGGCAAGTACGGCTTCTCGCTCAGCGAGGACACGCTCGAGACCGTCCGGTCCAAGTTCGACGCGCTCCTGGACCAGTATAAGAGGTGCGTCCCTCCGTCACGTCGGTTGTGTCCAGCTGAGACTCACGTTGCTCCGTGTGCAGCGACATGCACGTGCGGATGTCGATCTGGCACTCGCTCGTGCACTTCGGGTGGGAGTACCCGCAGCGCGATCCGATGTCGAAGGCGGAGGAGATGGAGGAGCTCCGGCTCCGCGAGGACATCCTCGTCGCGCGCCGCAGGGCGGGCGCAGAGAACGAGCGCGAGCCGCCGTGCCGCGCCGTGCGCGTGCTCGTCGGCGCAAAGGTCGCCCTGCCCACTCAGACATAGAATTTCGGGCTCGGGCCCCTTCCTCCTCCTGCTGTCGCCTCTGCGCAGCACCACAAAACACGCCGCATCCGTGCGTCTTCGAATTCGAGTTGCTCTCATCTCATATATCCATACGCACGCCGTGCGCCGTACTGTATCAATGGACATATAGTACATATACCGGATGGATTTACTGTTGTATCTACGTGTCTTCATATTCACTGGCCTATCATAGGGTATCGCTGTACCCACCTCGCGTGTGCCTGCCACGAGCATGGCGTCCTGCACCGTTGTACCCGAGCTGCCTCTAGACTCATGGCGACCCCAGAACCACGTTCGGCAGAGTGGTGGAACAGCGCATGTGTGCGCGGCGCGTACAGTACTATCCGTTACCCAGTAATGCAAAGTTCGAAATCATGCAACAGTAATGCAAAATTGGGTCTATCTTGCCCAATTCTTCGACGATGTCCCTCATTGTTTTTGCATTAGATGCTCTGACCTCTCTGGAATACAACACCGAAATCCGCTTGCAGAAAGACCAAGTCGTTGTGGAGATTTTTGAGTGGGAAGCGGGATAACTGCACCATTGGACACTCTCGGACGCATTGATGACCTTCGGCTGCCCCCCTTTCTCCACCGGAGCTCATGAGATTTCACAGACATATACCATTGACCTTCACAATGTTTGTACTAAATTTCCGAGAAGATCGACTGGTCTGTCGAGGACCTATGGGCGTAGGAGTGCAGAAGTGTGACATTCAGCCACCAGAGGTCGTCGGTCTCTGAAATCAAGCAGATCTGGATCTCAGATGCGCTACGTCACTGCAGCAGTGCAGCTCGTCCGTCCAAGCTCGCGACTCTCGCGACTCTTACGCCGAATCGGAGACTCAAACGGCCGTCTTGACGCTCGTGACAAATGCGTGACATAGGCCCCTCAGATTTTGCATTACTGTACCACTCAATCTTCGCCTTCGCTCTATCGTCCAGCTTGTCATTTGGCCGCGAAAAAAAAGGGGTATATGCCGAAGACCATTCGCAATCCATCTGTGAAGGTCCGACAAGATTTGAACAAGGAGGGCAGGAGATATCTGATTCACAACGCCAATTTTGCATTACTGGGTAACGGATAGTAGGTGTGAGACCCGCGGAGGCAAAAGTGTGGAATCCGCATCAATCGCACCAGCGTGTTCTACAAATTCCCCGGCGACTTGGCGGCGAGGACCTGGATACGGCGCCATAGCCCTGGTTTGTTTGCGTGGTCGCTGCTAGCGCTCCCGAGCTCCGGTGGCCGACAGACACCAAGAAGCCTCGCAGCGACAATTGATCTCGGTGCTGTGGTGAGAAGAACCTTCACATATGTACGTACGTTCTGCGGACATCTACAGAAGCACCCCCGGTTTCCAAACCGCACGCCGTCCGGGCGCCGCTGCCGGCAGCACCCAGGCCTCCACTCTCGCGTCTTCCTGGTCCGCGAAACACCGATTCTGAACGCTGGCGGACCCACGCTCACTCGGCAGCGATCCGGTGGACAATCTTCTCCGCGCTGACCTTGCCCTCGCGCATGTACTGCAGCCCCCCGGGTACACCGCCGAGCCCGCCCTGCCAGTGCCGGATCGCGGGCGGGCGCACAGCGCGGTCCCGCACGAGCTGCGGCACCTTCCTGAGGAACTGCACCATGTGCGCGCGGTCCGCGGGCGCGGCGGGGTAGTGCCGCGTCGGCCCGAAGGGGAACTCGACCCCGAGCGCCGTGTAGAGCAGCGTCGCTGTGCGGGGACGTGCCTATCAGTCTACCAGTTCGGTACCTCCGAGTAGGGAGGGGGGAAACGGGGGAAGGGGGGGAGAGAAGGAGGGGAGATGCGCACGGTAGATCTCGAGGTCCGTACGGTCCGTCGCGCCCTCCTCGGGGTAGAGCACGATGGTGAGCTTGCCGCCCCCGGGGGCGATCGCGGCCGCGCTGATGCGCTGCGTGTCCTTCTCCGCGATCGCGTCGAGCACCCGCGTGAGCGAGTCGCCCGTGGCCTCCTTGATCTTCGCGACGACGTCCGGGTCGCGGTAGTCGAACACCGCGTCCGCGCCGAGCGAGCGCACGAGCGCGAAGTTGCGCGGGGACGCGGTCGAGACGACCTTGTAGCCTGCCAGATGCGCGAGCTGGACGGCGAAGTGCCCGACCGCGGCTGGATGGACAACACTGGTGAGTGGCCACTCGCTCTGTAGAGGCGGAGGATCACTTACAACTGCCGCCGTAGACGAAGACCCATTCTGTGCCGTCAGCCTTCGCGGGAGGCTCGACGAGACCTAGGCGGGTCGGGTGGAAGAGAGCCTGCGCGGCCGTCCAGAACCTGCAGGGCACCCAGTGCGCACGGTCAGTACTGAGCACTGCATCCTGGAGACGGGAGGAACATTGCAATCCCAGTCTCCGAGTGGTGATACGCACGCGCAGCCCAAAGTAGCGGCCTCATCGTGGGTGAGCGTGTTATCGGGCACGACCCAGGCGAGCTCGGCGGGGGTCTTGACGTACTGGGCGAACGCACCGCTGTCGACGAACGCACCGCCGTGCACGAATCCGGCGACGTGGTCGCCGACCTTGGGGCTTGAGACATTTTTGCCCGTCTTCACGACGTAGCCTGAGAAGTCGCAGCCGAGGACCGTGCCGGGGATACCGAGAGCGTAGGTGGGATCGGCGTCTAGGTGTTCGTCGGTGTGAGCACAGTGCTACAGATATCGGTCATGAGTACTCACGCTTCCAGTCGGTAGGATTCTGTGCAGCTGAGATGACCCTGACGAGGATGTCGTCGTCGCTTACAGTTGGGACGGGATGGTCCTTGACCGCGATGTGGTAGTCCTGCAGGGCAGTTCAGGAATGCGAGTCTACGGATTGTATGCATGAGGTCTACAACCGACCTCCTCAATCACAAGGGCTTTCATGCTTGCAGGGATTGTAGAAGCCATTCTAGGTTCGGATGGAGGATCGCGTGGAACAACTCAGCTTAGAGTATGGGTGGTATGGGTACGGTTGGAGATCTTGTGGAAGCAGATGCCGATTTCCGCCCGCCATCTCTATATACTTGACGAGCTGCGCAAGCACAGAGCTGTCGATGAAGCAGCCAAGCCTTCGTATTATGCAACCTCTCCGCTCGAACTTGCCACTTTCTGCGGCGTCTAGGCGGAATCCGCGCCCACGATGGGAAGAGCGTCGGAAGTATTGATGGTAGATTCCTAAGCTGCTTGTTCAGCAACGCTGCGGGTCTGTAATCTGCGTTAGCAATCCTTTGGTTCGTATGATCAACCACGCCATTCCTCGTTAGGTATACTGCAATCCACACTGGCATTGGTACTGTACTCCTCATTGGGCCGCGGCAGGAAGTTGTGAGTTTTCGGGAATACCGCAGTACAGGTGCAAACAAACGGCGATCACTTTCCCACCCAGCAACGGCTGCTGTCCGACGTCCATTTGTCGCCACCAACCCCGGTCCATATGCCACCTAATATCTGAGACTCCATACGACGAGTAGATCGTCCTCGTCCACTACCCTGTTTTATACTGGCGCAGCCGTGGACATAGGCATCGGAGACCGCAAGGCGAAGCGCGCGGCACAGCTCTTCAAGTTCAAACTTCAAGCGTGCACATGTTGATGCGTTCCCTCTCACACTCTCTCGTGCTGGTTTCCGTGGGGCAAATTACAGGTCCGGGACGCTGGGACGCGCCAATATTGGCCCCCCCCCTGCACCCATTGTAGACCATTGACACGTCGCACCAAGTTCAGGAGCACACCTTGGTGACCGATGACTCCGCAGGCGTTGTTGTCTCTCGACGACGATGTGCTGTCGTACATCATATCAGACCTAACCTTTCGAGACGCTGTCACACTATCCCTTACCTGCAAGGAGGCTTACAAACTCTCCCTAGACCCTGCCCTCCGGAGGGTCGTGCTCACTCGCTCTGAAGATCAGCTCAAGAGTTTCCGGACGTTCCTCCTCGCTAAAAACTCGCGTCCACTTTTCGTGAAGTCGTTGCACATCTCGACGACAATTACATGGGACCTCGAGCCCGGCGACGCCGCCGCTAAGGAATGTGCCACGGCGATAGCAGACATCCTCGAGGCGGTCGTCAATCTACGTGCATTCAGCTGCGGCGCGATGCACACATTCCACTATACCGACAGACGCATCGAACAGGCCCTCATCGCACTCCCACATCTAGTCGACCTCTCGCTCCTCGAGGCAGGACCAGGGGCCACCATCTACCTGCTTGCAAAGCTTAACGCGCGCGATCTACCGTACCTCACGCTCGACATCATACCCACAGGGTCCGCCAAGTTCGACGAGCTCTTCGGCGGCCTCTCCCGCTTCCCCCGCCTGGAGTCGCTCACCGTCTCCCGTCTCCCGGGGATATTCATCCGCCTACCCGACACGCCCCGCACCGAGGTCATCCTCCCCTCCTTGCGCGAGCTCGTCCTCCACGTCACGTTCGTCCCGCTCGTGCTGCTCGCCGCCGCGTTCCCGAACGTCTCGAGGGTCCAGCTGGAGTTCGCTCGCGCGCCGAACACGTTCAAGCTCTCGCCCCCGCCCCTCCGGCCGGAATGGCTGCAGCCCGGCTGGGGGGCGGTCGACGAGGTCGCGATCGACTCGCGCGACCTCGCGATGTGGCCGCTGCAGTGCCGCGTGCGCGTCCTCGACCTGGGCGTCGTCCACGAGCGGCACCAGGCGCTCGCGGCCGTGGGCGGCATGCGCCCGCGCGTCCTGCGCTGTGCGTCCGTGCTGGACGACGGCGTCGGCTTCTGGGGGATGCTGGCGACGACGTCGGGCGCACACGAGTTGCGTTTTATCGAGGCCAGGATCCACGAGGTCGTGGGACACCGAAAGGTACGTCGGCCGTCCGTTCGACTACTATGCGCATCAGCTCCGGCCGACCGACACTCGCTACTGCGCTGTGCAGGACGAATTCGTCTGCCACCTGGGGGGCTTCCGCGACCTGACGGCGGTATTCATCTGCATTCGCGCGTACCGTCAGCCGACATACCCACGCGCGGAAGCCCTGGGGACGGCGCAGAAGCTCGCGTCGAGGAACGGCACGATGCGCTTCGTCGGTGTCTCCTTCGCGGATGGTACCTCCAAGACCGTGAACGAGCCTATCGGGGAAGATGAGCGCCACGATTCCATCTGGTACGCGGTTCGGCGGGAGGACCGCGCTTCAGGGGTGCTCGTCCAGCCCATGGAGATCCCGACGGAGGTGGGCCTCAGACTGAGGGACTACATGTGCGAGACCGACTACGGGTCCGGATGGGAGGAGCGACTGGCTACCATTGGGTGATGGGAATAAGCTCGGATAGGCTTCGGTCAAGGTCGAGGAAGTCCGCCTGGAGGTTGGCTACCGGATGCGGGGCTACATGATGAAGGCAAAACACGGGCCGGACTGGATGGAGGGCCTGTGTACCGTTCAGCCTTGGAGAGGTATACGTTCGCATAATATTGGAGTTTTGACCTTGATGTGTCCTTGATTTCGTCGGTGCTGCACCTTACTTTGAACCATTATTTGACATCTCTCTGCATGTGTAACTAACTGTATTCACCACCACGATACCTGGAAGGTGTAGGATATTTGTGATTGGAGCAACATGGTGCATTGCGGAGATGGGCTACGATACAATGAGGTGGATTTAGGCCGTATGCGAGAGTGCAGTAGTAGGTGATAGTGAGGTTCGAGGGCAGTCAAGATCCTAAGTGCGAGTATGCGCGCGCGTGCGACATGATTGATGCTGTACAAACAAACCGACACCAGAATAACGGAGAATGGAGGAAGAGGATAATAAGTACAAAGCAAGTGTAAACCCCCGCGCGGGCCTCCCAGAAGCATAGCAGGACACGGCGGAGGCAGCAAGAGAAGGAAGAAGGCATAGTGCATAATCATGTGTCCCAATGCGCGGTCGAAGATCGTCGTGTGCAAGCGGAGGGGGTGCGACGGTGCAGAACTGCAGATGGCGTATGTGTAGTTACAGGGTGAGTATGGTACTTGTTCTCACGGCGAGTAGGACATAGGCGTCTGGCATCGCCGTGTCGCGGTCTTTCCAAGAGAAGCGAGGAGGGGTATGGAACGGGCAGAGACGACTAGCGGTACATTTTGACGAGGCGCTCGAGTTCTTGGACAACCTCAGACATCGTGGGCCTGTCTTGTGGATCCTGCTGCCACATGCGCTCGACTAGGTCCACAATTTCCGGGCACCACTGCTTGCGCAGACCGGATACCGACGGTCTAGTGTACGCATGAGCCTCCTGTTGCATGCCATGAAACCAACGGACGCACCTCAGCTTCTTTGCACCGACGGCTTCGTAGATCGCATGCTCATTCATGCCTTCCCAAGGGTACTTCTTGTTTGGGACATGCCATTGCAAGATCTCCCAGTACACCATTGCGCACGAGAACACGTCTACCTTGTGGTTGTACTTCGGATGCGGGTGCCAGAGTTCCGGCGCCTGCCAGTTGACTGTGCCAACCACGCTGCGCACCATCGAGCGAGTCGACTCCTTGACTTTTGCAAGTCCGAAGTCGGTGATCTTCGCAACTCCTCGAGAAGTGATCAGGATGTTGGAGGACTTGCAGTCGCGGTGAATGACAGAAGGCTTGCGGAGATGAAGGTACTCGAGGCCACGAGCGATATCGAGCATGATGCAAAGCTACATGGAGCGTAAGCATCGATGACAAATAGAAACATCTTGCATACTTACTGCTCGGTAGAGAGAAGGAGGGTGAACGTTGCGAACGTAGTCAAAGAGATCGCCGTTCGAGCAAAGCTCGCTGACGATCATGACTGGCGTTTCCCTAGTATTCTCTGGGATGCTCACGCCAAGCTGATGTTGTAACGAGTGAGCATTGCGCTAGGGCGAACAGCAAGAACGAAGGTACGTACGAAGCGTACGATGTTGGGGTGGTCAAAATCGCCAAGGAGCTTCAACTCCTTGATATCCACTGCAGAGCCGATCAACATGCGCTCAACCAACATGCATAGCCATGCACGTACTCGCACTGAGCTGTCCTCTGAACTCGGCGATCGCGACGCGGCGCCCCTTGAACTTGCCAATGAACACATCTTTGAAGCCTCCACTCCCAATCTTCTCGAGCTTGGTCAACTTTTCAGGGGGGATCTCGCGGTCCTCCAGCCCAAGACTTTCGAGATCTAGCTCAAGCTCGCCCTCGCCGTCCTTCTCCCTCTGGCGTCCAGACAGGGGCGGAGTACGTGGCTCGTCCATGTGGACATGATGTGTACGCAAGAGCACAGGGGGCGTAGCGCTTCCACGGCCGCCCGAGCCAGACTTGGAACGCGTCTTACGGCGACGGGGTGCGCGGGCGGTCGATGGAGGGCGCGCCGTACCGGTCGAAGAAGGGGCAGACGTGGTGGCTTCGCTACAGTGCCGGTCGCGCCACTGAAGGAGCGCTTCCGCGAGCTGCGGCTTCGTACCACTAGCCTCGATGTCGCGCGTCTCGCACAACCGGACAAGGTCATCCCGACGAAGACGTACCAATGTCTTTGCGGTGGCCACGGTGAGGTCGACTGTGAACCAGTTAGCGGGAGTACTTCACGAGCAAGGCATGTGCATACCATCATCTTCCATCGGTTCCTCGACGTCTTCGCTGTCCTCATCTACACTGATATCGTCTGCAGTGGAGCCTGTAGATTCACTGTCCTCGGCACCGTCGTCTTCTACGTCTTCCCCAACCTCTTCGTCCTCTACGTCTTCCTCAACCTCTTCGCCATCGTCCTCTTCGACGTCGCCTTCACCGACGATCTTGCCGTTCCGTAATACACGGGGTTCAGCGTGCACCGTCTCCTCATCATCGATGCTTTCCTCATCGTCGCCTTCTTCACCAGCCACGATAGTGCCTTCCTCTTCACTATCCTCGTCGTCCCCATCGCTCGGTGGCGTGTGTGTCTGTAAGTGGCGCGTCCTCAACCGACTCCGGACAGGGGTATGACGACCTCGCGGGGTAGGCTTTGCCTTCGGAGTTGCCAACGGCGAGGGCGAATTGTCAAGTTGATCGACCTCATCGCCCTCAGGGTCGCTTGAAAGAAGCTCGTCTTCTTCGTTACCCTCCTCATCAGTGCTCTCATGGAGGTTGCCGACCTTGCCCTTCGCCTTGCGCATGGGCGTAACACGTCGACTTGCCTCAGGAACCTCGTCAGGACGTCGCTTTTCGCGGCCAAGCTTTGATACTGAGCCCTTGCTGCGGAGGCGGCGAGGGCTAGGTTTCAGCTGGCTCAACGAGCTCTCAACCTCGGTAAGGTCGGTCAGATCGCTCTCCTCCTGTTCGGGCGAAGGAAGCCGGCTGACTTCCACAGCATCGCTGAAGCCGACATGTTTGCCCTTCCCTTTGCCCTTGCCGGCCGAAGAGCCGGGACCAGGGTCGACGTCGCCAGAGGCTTTCCGAGTGCGTAGGCGAGTCGCGGGCGGTGACGGCAGCGCATGCGATGGTACTGATGAAGTGGGCGAGGAACGACTTGAGCTAGCATTGCTAAAGCCCCGGCTACGTTGAGGATACAGTGAACGAACGCAATCAGAAGGTACGCGGACAGACCTTCTCGTGAGTACGCCATTGGGCTGTTGCGCAGCACGGAAGTCTCCGGAACCACGCTTTCGCTTTCCATGCGAAGGAGAGAACTCATCGACCGCGTGTTGTATATGGCTCATTGAAAGACATCTGTCCTGCACGTGCCTGCGCGACGCCCGACCGAGGTCGTGGAGCGTCGCCCTCCTCCTTAGCCCATTCTTGAGCCGATTGGCGAAATCTGTCTCTTCTCCGCCAGCCACATTACCTCCATCGGAAGAGTAGTCACTTGAGCCACTATCGCCAACCCCAGGGGAAGAGGGAGGCAAATCAGCGACGTCGTCACGAGCGGCTACGAGGCAGTCGACAATCTCTGGCTTCGTGAGCAGCTCGGCATCTTCAGTCAGACCAGCAGCTGCGTATAGGCGAACGAGCTCGTCCTTGCGCAGACGAAGAAGGCGTCGAGGAGGCGCCTCGTTGATGAGGTAGCTGTCGGCTGCAATGCGGACTGAACACGCGGTATTATTGAGTAGAGAAAATGAAGAGCACGCACAGGAATCCAGGCCACCGTCTTCCTCGGAGTTATCCGAGTGATCCCAACGGTCCTGTTCGTCGACGTCCATCCCGCTTGTATGATCTTCATCACTTGAGTCCGGCATGGCTTTGCGTCTTTTGACGCGGCTGGCAGAGCGGGCGCCTCTTGATCCGGACGTGTTCTCACTGCCGCTCACGACGCGCTTGCGTTTCATGCCAATCGAAACATCGTACGCGTCCCCTGCTTCACGCATGCTGTCCTTACGCTCTGATAAGATGCGGGAGGGGAGTCGGCGAAGGTTGAAGTGGAGGGGAACGAGTACAGGACGCGACGAAGTGGGCGAGGGACTGGCAGACGCGTGAGGTAGGTGTTCAGACCCAACGTACGGCTCAGCAAGTGAGAGGACGCGTCTACGAGTGTTGGTTGCGCGTCGGGCCTGGAGTTTACGGCGGGAGGTGACGGTGGTGTCAGGAAGAGATGCTGTCCTGTGGTTCAATCGTCTTTGGGCCATGCCAGTCGTTCAGGGGGTCTTGTTGTCGGTCCGGCTAGGCCAGAGCACTAAGACAGAGTAGAGACAGCGTCCAGGATGGGGAGAGTGTCGTGGGGAGGCGTCGTCGTCGTCGTCGTTGTCCACAGCGTCGGGGTGTTTGGCCGAGTTTGGCGGGTATGTTCGGGAGCCAAACAAGACCAAGCAAAAAGAGCAATCCACGTGAGTTTCATGTGACTAGAGCAACAGCCATCACGTCACGCGTCTCGTTCAACTTTGGTCTTTTTCGGCGCTCGCGAGTCTGAAGCCAGTGTCTGTCAGCTAAGCCGCTCCGCCAGCTTGCCCTCCATCCACCACCACCTCCGCACCCTTCGCCACTCTCACCATGCCACCCCGACGAGCTCGTGCGGCCAGCACCGCAGACAAGCCAGCACCGCGCTCCCGCGCAACAAAACGCGCCTCGTCTCCCGAGTCGGAGGAGGCTGCCCCACCCGCAAAGCGCGTGCTTCGCGCCGCGCCCGCCAACGTTGAGAAACCCAAGGTCAACGGCAAAGCCAATGGCAAGGTCAATGGCAAGGCCAAGGCCACCACCGATGAGAAGGCTAAGCCCGAGAAGGGCAAGGTCCCCGCACGCGTCCGCAAGGTCCCCCAGGCCGTCAACCCCCTCCCAACCATCCCCCAGCACTATCGTCCGCCGCTCAACCTCTTCACATGGGGCTCGGGAGAGATGAGCCAGCTTGTGATGGACTACAATGAGGAGCTCAGCAAGCCGCGTAAGAACGCATTTGTCTCAGAGAAAATTGAAGAGGGAGTGTTCGGCGAGGACCACGCTGGCCTCGAGTCCGTCGCTGCCGGCGGTCTCCACACGTTGTTGCTGGACGAAAAGGGCACGGTATGTCATGCTTGTACATGCACATTTCCATGGCCAGCGCGTGCTGACGATGTTCCAGATATGGTCCTGCGGAACCAACGACAACGGCGCTTTGGGTCGTGTCACTGTTAACGTCCCGGACCCGAACAACGATGCATTCTCAATAGAGGTCGACGAGAAGACCAAGGACCCCGTCTGGAAACCTGTGCCGATCCATAGCCTCATTGAAGAGGAGTTCCGCGCCGTCAAGATCATTGCGGGCGACAGCTTTTCCGCAGCTATCAGCGATGAGGGTGAGCTCCGTGCATGGGGCGCATTCGCGGTACGTACCGAACCTCGCCTGTGGTGATATGTATCCTGAGATGTCAATATCAGGGCAACCAAGGCCTCGTTGGCTTTTCTAGCCATGCGAAGAAGCAGTACAAACCAGTCCCCATCATCGACCTCAAGGACGAGAAGATTGTGGCGGCAGCTGCGGGGAACAATCATCTCCTCCTGCTCACAACCCTTGGCAACATCTACACTCTCGGTACCGGCGAGGAGGGTCAGCTTGGCCGACGCGTTATCGAACGTCGCAAGATCAGCGGTACTGCACCCGAGAAAATCGTCATCGGTACGCGTTCGCGCAAAGCCATAGCTATTGGCGCAGGCAACAATCACTCGTTCGCAGTCGATAGCGAGGGCAACACATGGGGCTGGGGCGTCAACTCCAAGGGCCAGACCGGCACCGGAGTCGCGGATGCGCATATTGACCGCGAAGTCCACTCTCCCAAACGTGTCATCGGGCTCAGTAGGGAAGAGCTAGGTGGCTCGCGCGTCGTCCAGATCGCCGGAGGTGACCTGCACACGCTCTTCCTTGTCTCAGACGGCCGCGTCTTCGCATGTGGTCTGTCAGAAGAGGGCCGTCTAGGGCTCGCCGACGACCACCCCGCCTTCGAGGATCGCAAGTACCCCGACTTTTTGCCCGAGCCGGTGCAAGTCGTGTTCCCCGACGCGGACGACCCCGTCGTGCACATCGCCGTCGGGACAAACAACAACCTCGCAGTTACGGCCGGTGGAGCAATGTATTCGTGGGGCAGGCAGGTCGTCGGCGAACTCGGTTTGGGCGACTCGGACTTGGACTTCCAGAAGACACCCGCGGTCGTCGTCCGCAGGGAGGGCGGCAAGTGGGCCGCAGTCTCCGCGTCCGCTGGTGGGCAGCACTGTCTAGCGTTGCTCCGGAGTAAAGACCAGGACCCGGTCCCTGTGGGTCCCAAACGACCTGACCATCCCGATGCACCCAAGGCCAAGCCGTAACGCAGGTTGATGAAGAGCTCCTTGCGACACCTCGCTGTATCTACTATACTACCCCTGTCCACACGTACCCCTAGCTCGTCTCTTCCCGTCGCTCACAGACACTGCATCTGCGCCGCACTCTGCATGGCTCCCGTGGCTCGGCAACACTCGTGCACTCACGCTTCACACATTACGCTACGTGCCTCTACCTCGGACAAAAGGTCTTAGGTTCGCTTTATCCTTACTATACAACTAGCATCCGTCCCTCCAAGAAGTACTCGTCCTCGTTCCGTGTACCTGCGCGGCAGCCTCGCTAGATCTACAATGTATACCCACCCTCGAGCAACTACCGGCCACGCGCCGCGTGTGCTTCTCTACCTGCCTGCTTGCTCCTTCACATGTCCCAACAGGACCTGTCCTACAGTTTGGCAACGATCTTGCGCAGCTCGACCTTCTGGATCTTGCCCGTCGACGTTTTCTGCGTACCCCACGCTGTCAGCCCGTTCCAAGGCGGCACCACCGACAGAACGAAGCACTCACAGGCAACTCGTCGACGACGGCGACCCACTCCGGGCACGCGAACCCGGGCAAGCGTGCGCGGGCGTGCTTCTTGAGGTCCTGCTCGAACGCGCCGTGGCGCCCCTCCCACTTGTGAGCCTTCTGCGGGTGGAGGATGACGAAGGCCATCGGGCGCTCGCCCCACTTGGGGTGCGCGCGCGCAACGACAGACACCTCGAGCACGTCTGGGTGCGACGCGAGCTCTGCCGTGCGAAGGGACTTGGTCAGCAGGCCACGAGATGGTCCAAATGCGGGACAGCCTTACCCTGCTCGATGGCCAGGCTCGACGCGTTCTGTGCAGACAAGAACGTCAGCATCGTGCATCACATACATGGCCGACGCGACGCACCTCCCCGCCTGAGATGATGATGTCCTTGCTCCGGTCCTGCACGGCGATGTACCCGTCCGGGTGCCAGACGGCGAGGTCGCCGGTGTTGAAGTGCCCGCCGCGGAACGCCTTGCGCGTCGCGGCGGGGTCCTTGAAGTACTCGCGCATGACGATGTTCCCGCGGAAGACGACCTCGCCCATCGTCTTCCCGTCCTTCGGCACGTCCACGAGCGGCGCGTCCGCGTCCTCGTCCGCGCCGTCCTGCGCGGGGAAGACGACGCGCGCGTCCTCGGCGGTGGCGAAGCTGTGCCCCTGTCGCGCGACGAGCTTCGCGCGCTCGTCGAGCGAGAGCGAACCCCAGTGCGGCTGGGAGTAGCACTTGGTCGATGGGCCGTAGGTCTAGTCATGTGCGGCTGCGAGTCAGTGGTGGCCTTGGCTCCGTACCCCGACGTCGCTCACCTCACTAGACGTGGCGGTGCACCACAAAGCCAGTGGTCTGTCAGTTCCTGAACACAAACGGACCATGAAGATCGGTACGCACGTCAGCCCGTAGACGTGCACCGGAGTGATGTTGATCTTCTCCAGCTCGCCGATGAGGTGCGCTGTCGGTGCCGAGCCCGCGATGATAGCGTAGACGGGCTTGTCCAGGCGTCTGGCCTGAGGCGCGTTGACCAGCCCAATCTGCGAACAATTGTTTCAGGTCGAACCGCCGGAAGTATGGAGGAGTGCGTCCAAGGGTAGGCCGGCAGCGTACCTGTACGGTCGGCGCTCCGCAATAGTGCGTCACGCCGGAGTTGAGCAAGTGATTCCAAATGTGCGGGTAGGACACCGTCCGGAGGGTGATCTGCGATGAGGGGTTAATGGGCGTCCTCGATGACGTGCTATGTCCACTTACCTGAGCCGCTGCAGCGAAAGTAATCGCCCATGGGTACGTCCAGCCGCTCGCGTGGAACATCGGCAGGATCCTGTGATGCTTCAGGTCATTCATTCCTTAGTAAGCCGGATCACAGGATACTCACCAGAGATATGTCGAGTCTCGGTTCATCCTGCCCAGGTTCAGTCAGCTGTTCTATGGTGGTTGTGTGTGAGACTTACCCAGTCTCGTACGCGTTCGCCACAGCCGCAAGGTAGGAACCTGCATACCTGTCAGCTTCGTTCGTACACAGAATGAGGTATACTGCATACCCCGTAGTGTCGTGAGTACACCCTTTGGCTACCCCATCGAGTCCTGTAGTAAGTTCCCGGATCGTGACTGAGATCTACGAGGAACTCACCCTTCCCGTAGTGCCAGACGTGTAACACAGGGCGCAAGGCGCGTCTTCATCGCGCTCCCACTCAAGCCCTGGCCACCCCTGTTCCGAACTGAACGTGCGCCCCGCCGTCAAGAACTGTTCGTACGGATCGTCCTCGCGCCCCGTGTCATTGATCACGACTACGGGCGCTTGCGCGCCCTTGACGAGGTGTGTATATTCGTGGTCGACAAGGATGAGGCGTGACTCGCTATGTTCGAGGATGTAGGCGACCTCTCCATGGGTAAGCCGGGTATTGATCGGGCATATGACGGCCCTAGCGCCGAGAACGCCATGGTACGCCTCTGTGGTAAATCACTTCAGTGCCAATCTCCGAGCAGTGTCAAGAGGAGACGCTTCACCAGACACGGCGGGTCTGACTCGGGCTGTCAGATAATGATGCCACCGAACGGTTGAACTACTCACATATTAGGTGCGATGACAGCGACGCGTTCTCCTGGCTTGATGCCGCCTCGGATGAGCGCGTACGCGAAGTTCTGGCACCGTTGGGCCCTACAGCATGCGATCTGAGACCAGCCCACTGGTACAGAACTGAATGCACGCACCAGACTCCATACGAGTATATCACAGGGTGTTCCACGTCTGGGTGGACGAGTGCGAGTTTGTGCGGGTACACCTGTGCTGCGCGGAGCAAGAATGCGAGCGGGTTCTACGTGCGAAGATCAGGTCCCGGACGACCACTGAATTCCCTGCGGGAACCGTGCTCACCAACGCGTGGCGATGTACCGGGATATCCCTAGGAATCCGCAGACGGTAGTTGACGTCCGAGGGAGGTATGCTTGCCTGAGTCGGCCTGAAGTGCTGGAGGGATGCTGTTCAGGGGGCGACGCGTCGAGGTGAGGATACTCTGCACCCGGGCGCGTTCGATGGACCTCGCACCGTTCGCCATGTAGAACTCCTCCGCGAGCTGAATTCTGGTCATGATGTCTCCCTACGTACGTCTTTATATGCTGATCGAGCAGTTCTCCAGGTCAAGGACGTCCGACGCAGAGAGGGGTGGACGGGCAGGGGGATCATTATTGCGGGGAGGAATGTGGGGTATTAGCCGGTTCAACACATGACCATACGCGCTTCTGCGGCAGCCCGTTCTGGCGGGTCCTTGGATTGGGAATTATCAGATTAGATTACTCGGGTGTTTGCGCCAGATAAGATTACCGGTTCGCATCTTCACGCGCAGCATCGAAGCATGTACAGGGTACTTCTTTGATGTCTGGGAGAAAGTTTCTGCACCTGAAGTCGCTCTGAACCTCGTCTTTCAAGGTCAAAGAGAGGCGTTGGGGAGAAAGGTAGAACTCACTAGTAGATTGGCGCCCTCGGCGAGCGTCTTCGCACTCGTACCCGTGACGCTCGCGTCTTGGTTGACGAATCAACGTGCGCCGTCAGCTTCTCGGAGAGCGCTTCCTTTGGCGACATGCATCATGATGTCGATTACGCAGAGAGCATGGTGTGGGAGACATAGAGAGGCCTATCGCTTTCCGAGTCGGAGGGTGCTCGAGAAGAGTGCTTGTGCGCGCGAACTGTTTTTCTACCGGCACGCATATAGGCAGTATGTCAGGCCCGGTTAGTACTCACGAGCCACGCAACAACTCGTCAACTCACCAAGTCATATTGCTCAGTTATGTCTAGCTTTACCTATCCGTCCTAGAGCAGGCGGTCAGCTGAGCCATTTCGTGGTGGCAGTCGCTTGCAAAGACGAACAAGTACCACGCTCTTCCTTTCATCCTTCCCAATCGGGAGGTAATGTGACGCCCATCAATTGATCGCCACGCGTACTTGGCGCCTGCCCGGAGCCTCTGCGGTTGCGTTCAACGCTCAAATTGGTTTCTATTCTGCCTACAAACCACCGCGTAACGTTGGTCAACACCACGAAAACCAGCCAGATGAGCTACGTATGTTCCGAGACGGCCATAGCGGGAATATATCGCCGCCGGCTACGCGGCCGAATCCCGATGGCGGGTTACACGCGTGAAAACGAACAGCCAAGTAAGGCATGTCCCTTTGTCCATCCAAACGGGCAGCCCCCTCTCTAGATTCTGACCGTCCATCCAGAAGACTACCATCCAAGTGATCAGGCTTGAGGATGGATCGAGCTTTGAGACTCCCACCATGCCAGCAATGCGCCATTGTGGGTATATAACCGCCGCGCGTTTTGGGCGGACAATGATTCGCGTCTACCGCCTGCCCGCAATCTTTTGGATTCCCCGTGCTTGTGCGAGCCTCCACTCTGCTCCCTTCCTTGTCTTGGAGCCTTGTCTCTTTCACCCTCTGTGTTCATACCGAGCCAAATGCTCCTGAAGATCACCTCATCAGACGTGCGCGACACGGCGCTCGTCGACTGCGCCACCGGCGAGGTCGTGTACCGGACCGCGAGTACCTCCGCTCCTGCCCTCCCGGGCCTGTCAAGATCAAGGTCGAGCTCGACCACAAGCTGGGCGGCGAGCTCGAGCCGCGCGCGAGAGAAAAGCCCGGCGTGCCCTGAGCGGTGCACAACGGCGGTGCACGATCGGGAGGGCCGAGCTGTTGCGGAGATCGTCTGGGAGGGCAGGCACGCAGCGCTCATCGGGATCGAGGACGAGGTCCTGCAAGGGACGACGGAGCTGTTTGACGCTGCGTTTGTCAGAGTCCTGTGTGTACCTCTTCGGTCGTGCCTCCGTGTCATCCCCTGACCCAATCGCAGACCGGACGAGACGTTCCTCCCGACGCGTATGGAGTACACTTGGCGAATCACGCCAGAGACTCTTACGGTGCGTTCTGGACCTCAATTGCGCACACCGCCTCCCGCCTCATGCTACATGCGCAGTTGTTAGATGACGATGGCGCCGTCGTAGGACGTCTCTATGCGGATTGTGCCTTTGTCAAGGGCCGTCCGGTTCCTGCATTGCAGCCTCGTACTGGACTCGACTACTTCGAGCTTGATAAGCTGCCATCTGATGAGATGATCGAAATCATTGGTGAGCCGCGTTTGAATCATACCTTTGCTGGTACAGATGCTGACACGACGTCTGTAGTATCCTATCTCCTCGTCAGCACCCTCCGCGAGAGACTGTATTCGGTGACCACATTCGTCTATGGCAGACGGAAACGTCCCTTGGCCGACTTTCGCCAGCATGCTACACGGAGCTTTGCAAACCTCCGCGATAGCCTTCGTCGGACTATGTCACCCGGGGCTGCCCACCATTGAACCCCCGCGCTACAAAGACATTCCTTCGCGTTGCATCAATCTCTCCCTGCATACCTGTCACGCAAATCCTTCGCTTTCGTCTTCGCAAATCAACATTGCTATCCTTCGGAGCACGTTCGGCTTCTCAGCACACTGCATGTAATGGTATCTGTCCCGGCACCTCACATTACGCACGACATCCCGTCATGTACTTGTACTTGTCTTATTTCACCACTACATGGCCCATGTCGCCATTCCTCATGATACTTGTCCAAGGCCACATATGATGTCATCCAACCACGAACCCAGCATGCGAACATCTCAGCCGATCTTGCAAAATAAGCGTCCTTGTTGGGCGCTTGTACATCCTGGCCGTGAACCACGCATCTGCCACCGCCGCTTGCACAACTTGGTCGGCAACAACCATCATCTCTGGCATCTGTTTTCAAGTCCTTTTGACAGCGTCCACGCGTTGTACCAAGACGGGACTCGATATGGTGGCGTCAGGCGAGAGATACTCTGCACGGCGCTAGGAACAACGGCCGGACTGCGATTCCGTCGGAGAATGACAACGACGGCGTGGCCGCACACCGTGTATAGCATCGAAGGGACAGAAGACGCTGCTCGTCCGACCTTTGCTTCGCGAATTGAGCAGAGCGGGTGCATTCGATGCCTAGAGGCTGACGAACGTCGCCGTCAACTTGAACTCGTGAGGTCCTCACCTCTGGGTCGTGCAAAGGCTTTGCTCATACTTCCTTCATAGTGGCTGCCAGTCGGGATGCGTACCGTACTGCAGGCTCTCTAAAATGAAAGCGCAGCCATCAGCCCGGGCCCGGCGTGCCTTTGCCCGCACATAATGCGGCATAGATCCGCGGGGACGGTGCAGGGGACCAGCGCCAGCGCGTCCGAGCCGTACGCAGCGGCGGCCACGAGCTTCTCCTGCTGCACCGCATCGCGCACGCTCCGACAGAGATCAAGATCCCCTCACAGATGATGGTCAGGCGAGCGGTGCTCGCTGCTGTGCCAGGGCAGCGCACCTGTCCCCCCACTTTGTGCTGATTGCGTCTCAGCGTACCAGCGCAAGCAAATTCCGGCCCTACTTCTGCGCGCCAGCCCGGCGTAGTTGCTCCCACGCCGATGCGACAGCGCACGATGACTCGGAATGGTCGCTGTCGTGCGCCTCTCCTGGCGGCTCCGGATCACAGCCTTACAACTGTCCCGCGGCGCATTTCCTATCATGTCACACAGCTCGAGGATATATAACCCTCCGGGCTCGCCAACATGCTATTTGCCAAGCCTACTACACCAACTGACTGGACCTGACTCCCTGCTCTCTCATAGAACGTGCTCGGTACTATAAAGACTCGTAATTCGCCCCGTCTCTATTATCGCCACTTCCATAATGTCGTCGTACGCCTCTTCTAACAATGCTGCCGCCCCGGTCGACCTCTCCCACCACCTATCTACGGAGGCTCGTCTGCGGAAACACAACCCAATGAAGGCCATCTGGAAGCTCACCAGGCGCAAGCCGAACATGGTCTCCCTCGCAAACGGTGAGCTCTGAGAACGCTACCTTCTTGCTCGTCAGATCTGACGTAGGACATACAGGCGACCCCCACTACTCCCTCTACCCCATCCGCAAGGTAGAGTTCGAGATGGCCTCGGTCGACTGCGAGGATCCCGTTGGCACATGGCGCACCGCCGGTGCCAGCGCGCGGTCGACCAGCTTCGTCTCGTCGAGCCACGACCCGTGCGCGATGCCCATTCAGACCGCGCTGCAGTACAGCCACGGCGCGGGCTTACCCGATGCGCAGCGCGCGGTGACGGAACTCACGAACTTCTACCACGCGCCGCGCGACCACCTCTGCACGCTCAACCTCGGGAACTCGGATGGAATCACGAAGTGCTTCCGGCTACTCGGCGAGCCCGGGGACCACTTCATCGCGGACGAGTTCTCGTTCAGCTCGATGACGAACGCGCCGCTCGCCCAGGGCATCCGCTGGGTCGGCATTCGCATGGACGACGGCGGGATGATCCCTGAGGAGCTCGAGAAGATGCTCGCGACCTGGGATCCCGCTCGCGGACGCAGACCGCACGTCATGTACATCGTCCCGTGAGTGTGTGCGGACGGTATGGCAGTGGAGTGCGGAGCTGATCGTAACTTGCAGATGCGGACAAAATCCGACGGGCTCGACGTTGAGCCTCGAGCGGCGCAAGCAAATCTACGAGATCGCCCAGCGGTTCGATGTGATGATCATCGAAGACGGTCAGTTGTCTCCTCGCCTCGGCCGCGCACACGCACTGACAGACTTTGCAGATCCCTACTACTTTCTGCAGTACGACTCGCTCGAGAGCGAGACGACGGCGCCGTCGACGCCGTTCGTGCCCTCCTTCCTCTCGCTCGACACGGACGGGCGCGTGCTCCGGCTGGACAGCTTCAGCAAGGTGATGGCGCCCGGCATGCGGCTCGGGTGGACGACGTCCGCGCCGCTCTTCCACGACCTCCTCGTCTCCTACACCGACTCGTCCACGATGCACCCGCACGGGTTCGGCCAAGCACTCATCGTCGAGATGCTCTGGGGCGCGGGCGGCTGGCGCCTGGACGGCTTCGACCGCTGGGTGCGCTCGCTCCGCGCCGAGTACCACCGCCGACGCGCGCACTTCCTCTCGCTCTTCGCGCGGCACGTCGCGCCCACCGGCCACGCCCGCGCGAGTCCCCCCGAGGCGGGCATGTTCGTGTGGATCCGCGTCGAGCTCGAGCAGCACCCGCGTTACCGCACGGACGTGGCTCCCGCGGGACCTGCTGCGCCGTGCACGAATGTCGCGGAGCTCATGGAGGAGTTGTTCGAGCGCTGCCTCGACGGCGGGCTTGTGATCATGCCCGCGCACATCTTTGCGCTGTCGGCGGACCCGAAGTACGACAACGTGGAGGACCCCATCGAGGACGTGAGTGTGCGCGGTTGCTACGTGCGGGGCTGTTGCTGATTCGGGTTTTGACAGCGGCTGAACTACCTTCGCGCAACATTTGCGGGAACGGAGGAGGCGATGGAGGAGGGGCTCGCCATCCTCGGGCAAGTGCTCCGCGAATTCTTCGCAGATGGACAGAAACTGGCGTCGTCTGCTTGAACTGTGTTGATCCTCTCCTTTATTCCCACAAATTACTCTTATCATTATTCGCTTTCGCTCACCATCATACACCTCGTGTTTATGCTACCCGTTACCTGACACGCATATTTTTAATGTAGTACATCCGCTGTCGCTAATAGCTATCACATCGATTCCAATACAGATATTCCCAGCTCTGAACGTGCAGCACGATCACAAGAAAGCAGACACCTTTACCGGTTTGCGGACTGCTGCAGAGTTGCCTTCCCTGAACCTGTACGAGATGCGGTACGGCTTCACGTTGGACGTCGTTGCTGTGCCACCCGTCCCTGGCTCCTCCTTGGGAATGATCGGGCGACCGAAGAAGTCCACGGCAATCTATAGCGAGGTTGAATGGTTATCAATACGAACAAGGGGACATCTGTCATGACTGCACTCACCTTTTCGGCGGGCTTTTCGTCCTGACGTGCCCGCTTCGCCACAGGCTCCGCGTCGTCCGCGCCCGCTTTCCTTCGCCTGCCGGAAAAGTGAGACGTCAGCCACCGTTCGGGGACAGCTCAGGCAAGCTATGTCACGTACGCTGCAAAGAGTCCGGCCTTACCGCTCTTGGTCTTCTCAGCTCCCTCCGCATGGCGAGCGATGACTTGCGCGTCAATCTAGCACACACGACCCGTCAGCACCCATCTTCCGTCGCCAGCACAATCGAAACATATCGGGGACTGACCTCAGCCGCGACCAGATGGCGTACTGCATACCGCGAGACCGCGATGTCCGCAGCACGCTTCCCGTCATAAGTGACGAACACGTCAATCGGCCTGTCCGTGAGCGCACCCCGTCGCGATGAGCACCGGGATTGAACCGTTTCAGGTATGTCAGCGCAGCGACTCACGGATCGAGCCGGTAGACAAGCTGTCCGTCCTCGTTCTTATCTTGGAAGAAGCGCAGTTCGAGCGCCGCCATGATGTCTACCAGCCGTGCCAGGAGGGCCTTCTCGGCCGGCCGAATGACCTGGCTGTTCACCTGCCATGACGGTCAGTCACCGCCTGTGCCAACGTCTGTGACAACAGGAACTTACCGGGCGCAACGGAGGAGATATAATTCTATTGATGTATGGTGCGATTTCGAGTTGTAATAGCGGTTCGTTCGCAAAGTGCCTGAAGTTACCGCCGTTCCGGGATGCAGCCGTGCGCAAACACCGCGCCAGTGAACTGTAAATTTCCTGGTTCGTTTTGGTCTGCGTATAGTGCTACGAACGACGTGTCAGAACACGCCAATGGTGCAGCCAAAGCACCACGCCAGCATACCTCCCAGTCGGCCTTAGGGCGTTCGGCTTTCTGGGCCCCGCGGTCCTGGAATAGCGGGTAGAACGCCACGAGTGGATATGCCAGATAGGGCATGAGGGAGTACTCCCGGTCCGTTCGCATTGCGCCTGCGAGCGAGTCGAACGTACACAGCCACTCATTGCCCTTCATGTAGCGCGTGAGAGTTCCGTCGTGCCTATGCAATAGGGCGTAGTGCTCGAAACAACCTGTAGCCCATGTTCGCAGGTCGCACATGAAACGCCAAGAACAACCAGGACGCACCGATGGCAACTTTATCTATCGACCCGCAGCCCTCGATCTCTCTGCTGAGGCGAGATACGTAACGGGTCTCGTCTTCCCGTATCCCGAGATCCTTTGCACGTTTCCGGGAAAGCGGTGCGAAAAGGTCATTCAGTACCGTCAACTGTGACGCCTCCGCTTCCTTCATGCCCTGTGTAGCACTTCGGACCATGGGCTCCGTTACGTCTTTATTCCGTGACTTCAGCATCTAGTGCGACCTGGGCATTGAGTGTATGTCAGAGAACGGCAGGTTCGTCACACACCTGCAACGTGTTCAGGCATCCTCGGAAGTCGCCTTGTGATACACCTACGAGCGTCGCAAGTGCACGAGCATCCGCCCGCATGCCCTCACGCTCACAGATTTCTCGTAGCCGTCTAACGAGATGTGTGTCATGTGGTCGAGAGAACCGTACAATGCGAGCATGAGGTCGTAGCTTCGCAAGCGAGGCCGCATACAGGTCATTGCAGATGCATATGATCGGCCTCAGAAGTGGACGGGTGGTCGGTACGTCCCCCTTTTTGCCTTCCACGAGTAGGATGAGCGGTGATGTCCAGTACAGCGAGGCGAGCCACTCACTCTTCTTCTTCGGCTTGTCTTGTGTCAACTGGATGAGCTTGTGTATGAACCCTCCAGACTGGTTTGTTCAGTACAGCACCAACCAATGGAAGGCATACAGCCACTCACACTGTCAGACCCGCCAGTTGCGCCGTCGATCTCGTCAATGACTACGAGATTGGGCCTGGAACCCCCGATTTTCGCACCACTCTCCAGTGCAGGTCGGATTCGCTCGTCAACAACATCAGCCGACCGAGCATCGCTACTGTGGGTCAGCAAGACTCGAACTATAATGCGAAGCACCAAGCGCACCTCGCGTTGATCTCGAATACGCTGTATCCTGCATGCTGCGCGACTATATGCGCCAGGGTGGTCTTTCCAAGCCCCGGTGGTCCTGACAAGAGCAACAGCTGGATTGACCAATGAGCGACGGGATTGCACACAACATGTGCATTCACAAACCTTTTCCTTGGGTCGTCGCCATTGGTCAAGATTCTCTCCGTCTTCATCTCCTCGCGCGCGTTTCTTACCCCGGGCCTTGCCCCGGCCGAACACGCAGCAATCCCACTCCTTGACCCATGAGAGGACTTCACGATGCACACGGTCGTCGCCAAGCAGCTCTGTGAACCGGTTTGGTCTGTAACGATCGACCCATAACGCAGTGTTGGTCGGAGTGGTTTGCTGTGCAGGCTTCTGTGGTTCTGATAGATGTCTGTAGCCATTGGCTTGAGTACAACAACGAAATTCACGAAACTGGGTGACACACTCTTGGGCAAGATGCGCTGCAGTGGTCTCGGAAAGCTCGTCGAGCATTCTGTGGATGGGTTTCTCAAGTAGGGTTTTGAATGATCGCTCCTTCTCAGGGAGAATACCTGCGCGTGCCTGTAGACGAAGGATTTGGGAACAGAGACTAATAACCTGCTTGCCCGGCGACGTACAAGTGTACCATTGGGGTCCCGTCTTCGTTGTCTGCGCGTCAAGTACACCGTGTGGCCGTCGAATGTCTTTGAAGTCAACAACTTCGAAGAAGACGATACAGTGTTCACAGAGGAGGCTTTTGCCGCGTAGGACTTGAGCAGGGTCGTGACGTCCGGGAGTTCATCTGTGTGGAAATGTGAGCCCACTAATGCAAATGCGGAGGATCTCTGCCATTATACCTTGCGATCGAGACCGGTTCTTGGCCTGATATGCAGTGTCTTCCAAGGAAGTAGGATCTCCGAACAACAGGGGGGCGCCTGCGGGCAGAAGACGCGTCCGCACACTGGTTGAGTACTACACCATCAAGGTCTGACTGTGCACGTACTGCCAAACGCCCCCTCATCCTGATCCATTACGGTCGTCGTAGACAGCAAGTTTTCCTGGAACAGAAGTCCATTTGACACGAATGTCTCTTCTTGAGACTTCGTCGCGTCCGTATTGGGTGAGCCCAGGAGTGTTTGCGAGTCAGAAGCAAAGAGCAGGCTGCTAGGTTGGCCGAAGGTGGGCGATTCCAGTGAAGCCATCGTGTGTTGCAGAGTGTACAAAAAGCCAGGTGTGCAGACAGACTCCCAAGTCAACGCAGTGGTGGTGATGGTAGTAGTGGGAAAACGCGTCCCAGACACGTCGCGTCGCGGTTGACGCGGTCGCGGCCGACGCGTCTGTGGCTGAGCAAGGCGACACGTGCACACTGAATAGTATGCTATTCGTTCTTTTGTCTCTCGACCTGCTTTCCCTCGTCCTGCACTGAATGTCAACGCTGGTAATGATCACCTACATGACTCTTGACACGCTCAAGAATGTCTTGCGTGAGGCTCGTCAACCGTATGTTGATCTAGCAACCGTGCTCTCCAAACTACTCGTTCAGATCCACTAAGCTCGCCTGCCATCCTTCGACCGAGAACGTGCGTCCGAATCGGTCTGCCGGAGGCTCCTTTCTGAAGGTGCCGGTATTAGGTTACTAGCGAAGAGAGGTATCAGAGAGCAGAACTGTCAATCCCTCATAGATCACGGTATGTTGTTGTCGGCTAATCCACAACTTCCGCGTATTCTAAACTCAACTCGCAGATATACTCGAAGTCAATGCGGAAGTCCAAGAGACACAAGATGCAAATCTTGCAAAGACACTCTATGGCTTTCTTCCACAGCACTTGCGCGAAATCTCAGATTATGCCAAAGGCGACGGACAACTTCGGACGTGGACACCGACCCCCAAGATCAACTCGACTGTACCCACAGCACACGTGAATTTCTTGGCGTCTTTGCGCAGGCCTTATGTCAACCGGCAGCATCCTTCGCTCTTGTGTCACGATCTGGGCGAGCTTATCTGCTCGGCTTCACTCTCCAGGCGGCTGTCGAACATATTCCAAACGGAGAGAACACGCATGCACGCGAGGCCACATCTGTGCTTGCGCTGATACCGCTTCAGTCTGTTTATGAATACCCGGGGGACTGCAAAGACTCGTCGGCTGCTGGAGGGACTTGGCAACCACTGGGGTCTATATCTCAAACGCAACGGCCAGATTGGGTCATCCAACATGCTTGCAGCTCTGATGCCGGGGATACTGCGAGGCATCAATGATATCTGACGACGTGCACAACCCCAAGGTTGCATTGATCCAGACGACGGCGACGATGAAGACGAGGAGGACGAAGAGGATGCCGAGGAGGATGGGGCGAACACAAAGACGATTCGGAAGGGGAAGACCAAGGCGACGAGGACGAGGACGATGACACAGTGGAACACGACCCCGAAGAGGGTTAGCCATGCCATGATGTAGACGATGGCGACAAGAGGCACAGGAGTGCAGAGGGCCGTCGCCGAGCCTGGTTGGGCTATGCGGGCTGCAAGCCCACGTCACTTGTGGGGTCCGTCCACACCCGCCATCTAAGTTGTTCTTTCGCACTGCTACGAATCCCGGCCCATTCATGGTCATGGAGGAGTGTCCTCCAGAGGTTCTGTGTACTTTCCCACCTGGTCAACACCCAGACGTCCACCTGTCTAGCACATAACATATGCATTCCGTATAGGATTGTCCTGCGATGTAGCGGAGTACCGAATGTATGATGAATAAAGTTAGAAACTCTCGTGCAGTGTTTTCCCGTCAATCTACGTGTACGCTCCTCATTCCGACCACTCAAATGAGCCTAAGATCGCGGTCTTCCCGACGAGTGTGCTCTGTGTTGGAGACAGCACCGTCATGCGCCTGCTCTGCATGTCTATGGCGGTCCTGATGGTGGTAGTGTCGTTAGCCGTGGGAGCAACTTAGGCATGAAGCGGTACGCACACCACGACGTAGCCTACCACGGGCAAATCCAGAATCTCCTCATCGTACCGCTCTGTCTCATCCGGGTTTGAAGGCGCCAGAATGGCAAGGACCGCGTTATACAGTCCTGACCCAGTTTGCGCCGGGTCAACGAGGAGAGGCTGCATCTCCGAGACGACGCGCGCGGCGCCGATCGGCAAAGCGGACGAAGGCGCCATGGTTTCTGTGGCGAGTGAGATCGCGTTCAGAGTCTATGAGCAAATGGAGATCACCTTCGCCTATCCGGTATATCGTGATGTCTCCAAAGTTGACAGTCATGGATGACGGTGAGAGGTGCATGGTGAGGTCGGGTGTTTGCTCGCCGGCTTGGATGTAGGCTTTCGTAGAGAGCCCCGGTGGCGGTTCGATGAGGTGGCCGTAGAAGTAGTTGTGGAACTGATACTTGTGCACACGTTCTCGATACGCGGAGTCGAGTTCCACGACCTGAGAAGGGTCAGGGATCGGAACTCTCAAAGATGGCGCAGACGTACTCCTCCGGATTTTGGGATCTTGACGACGGTGATACGGCTGCCGTACGTCCTTTGCATCTCAACGTTGAGTTTTTCATGACCAACTACCAAAATCGCATTGACTGGAAAGGGGCGAAGGTCAGCCAAAAGTGACAACTGACGGCAAGTGTACTTACTCCGGAAGGCGTCCACACACGCCTTAATCATAGTTAACCGGTGATCACTGCCGGACCCTGAGCTCGCCGCGAACGAAGACGGTGTGTCTATGATCAGGCCCGACGATCGACCTGGTGAGCATGCAATGAGACAAACTCTATGAGATTATCGAGTGCTCCCGAGAACTGTAGCGTACCCGTCACGTCGTTCTCCCACCGATCCCAGACGTTCATGCCGAGATTCCGTATGAGACGGTCCAGGAGGAGCGGATTCCTCTTCATCTCCGCATGGCCGTACCAATACGACAGGGGAAGAAGAGCGTTCGACGCAACATGGTGAGGAGCAGATGTCGCGACTACGCCCAGAGGGGACGCAGGTGTTGCGGTTTGTAATGGCGCGCTAATGCTCGCTGCAGAGATGGCCCCAGGAACAGCCCATCCGCCCTACGCGTACATGGCGTCAATATGATGCACGAGAGCAAACCGAGCAAACACACCTCGCTCGGGTCGACATTAACAAACATCGGGGTCCAGTTTTGGCCCGCACGGACGGCATAGTTCGTCAGGATCTTGCATACAGTCGTCTTTCCCGAGTTTTCCGGTCCGAGGACCAGCACGCGTGGCGACTCACTGGGACCCTCCTCGCCAGGAGGTAAAGGGGTACCCTGTGCCGTGGCGAGCGCACGGACGCGCATTTGCTCGAGTGCGATGTGCACGTTGGCATATGCCATCATGGGTGTCTCGTCTGAAAGGTATTCAACTGAAGGGCGTCCTGTGACGTGCTGGAGGAAATCCGAGAGACGAGTGAGGTCAAGCCAGAGAAGACGAGCGGGGGGCGGTAAGTACATGCGCATACAATGGAATGGGAGTGGCTGCGGGTACTCATCTCGATGGTGCACCCTTGCCAGGTGTAGACCGCAGCCTTGCATTCCTGGCCAAAGAGGTATGTCTTGCCTTCCGCGAGTTCAGCACCGAATATCTCAGCGTATCCTGTGACGAGCTAGTAGACAACGTAAGTCCTCGCGCAACAAACAGAAGAGAACTACGGACAAAACGGCACACCAAACAAGGTACGCAGGACAGAGGGACACACCTTGATTGCGAGAGACGTGCCGGGGTCGAGCTCAAACCTGTACTCAGACTCGGGCTCAAGAGTCCACGACTTGGTGTGGACGTCCACGTTCTCACTCCTGTCCATACCCAGCTATCCTTCTGCAACCTCTTCTCCGTGTGGCTGTCAGTGTCTTCGCAACAAGGCGCAGTAGGTCTTAACCTCTAGACAGGTCGGACAAGACGTCGTACACCGTGACTGCCGGCGGCACTGCACTGGCGACCTCGAGAATGTGGTCTCACGACGTGAATCAGACCTGCAGTAGTGAAAAGATGCAATTCTTAGCAACACAGCAAGGTACTGAAACTTTCAACGCCGCTTCTGTTGGCCGGGATGGTGGTCGTGGTCAAGCCTGCTTTGGCCCCGTTCGCCACAGTCACGACTCACACAACATCTCCGTCATCGCGTGCCACACAGTCACGCTGGCTGTCACGAACCGATATTGCCGCTCTGAAGGAGACAACGCGACCTCGGTGCAAATTCACACTGGAGAGGATACGCGGTTGAACGCGGTCGTATTCTCTTTACTATCCAATACTACATGTGGTAACTACGCGGTGATAGTGCGGCGCGATAACCCAAAGTCTAATTTACGATCGAGCGTGAGAGGCCTGCGCAAAGCCAGTGGATGTGTGCGGGAGATAGCATGATGAATGCGGGGTGGGGGGGGCGCGGGGAAGTCGTGCATGAGGGTCGTAAGTCATGACATGTCGCGGTGTGTTGAAGTTGGGTCGGCGACGGAGCAGTTGGATGCAGGGGACCGGTGGGACAGCCGGTCGGGAAATGCGGGTAGAAGAGGGCGTGCGCAGGACTGAGAGGTATAGTGATAACAGCGTAGTGCGATAATAAATAACGGAAGGATGAACTTCCGATGCGATGTGCGTGGGGATGCGACGTGGCGGGGATGCTCTAGCAATACAACGACGGCATGGACAATGATGGAAGCGACGACGGGCCCTATAGCGACAAGAGAGGGAGGGGGGCAGCAACCCATAGCTTAGAGCTCGAGCTTCTTGGGCTGCTCCCAGGAGTACTCGGAGTCGCCGAAGTGGCCGTACGACGCCGTCTTGAGGTACTGCGGCTTTTGGAGGTTGAGGGTCTTGACTATTAAACAGATAACGATGAGTTGACGGTCAAAACATGTGCGATGTCGAAAGGACGTACCGATAAGACCGGGACGAAGGTCGAAGTTCTTCCGGATGACCTCTACCAAGTCATCGTCGGACTTCTTGCCCGTGCCGTAGGTGTCGACATAGATAGACAACGGCTCGGCCACACCAATGGCGTAGGAGAGCTGAACGAGTGCGCGGCGAGCGAGACCACCAGCAACGAGGGACTTGGCTGAAATTGATCGTCAGAAATGACACCACTGATCCGCTTAAAGCACGACTTACCAATCCAGCGCGCAGTGTATGCAGCAGAACGGTCAACCTTCGACCAGTCCTTGCCCGAGAAAGCACCTCCACCGTGAGCACCCCATCCACCGTAGGTGTCGACGATAATCTTACGGCCGGTAAGACCGGCGTCACCCTGGGGACCGCCAATGACGAAGCGGCCGGAAGGCTGGATGTGGTAGATGGTGCGCTCGTCAAGGAGGTTTGCGGGGATGACCTTCTTGACGATCTTCTCCAGGATCTCCTTGCGGAGATCCTCCGTCGAGATCTCGTCCGCGTGCTGGGTCGAGATAACGACCGTGTCGACACGCAGGGGGATCGTCGCACCGTTCTCCTTCTTGTACTCGACCGTCACCTGCGTCTTCGTGTCGGGGCGGAGCCAGCCGAGCTCGCCGGAGCGGCGTGCCGCAGCCAACGCCGCGTTCAGCTTGTGCGCGAGGACGATGGTGAGGGGCATGTACTCGGGCGTCTCGTCCGTCGCGTAGCCGAACATGATGCCCTGGTCACCAGCACCGATGTTCTCGATCGAGCCGTGGTCAAGACCCTGCGCGATATCGGGCGACTGCTGCTCAATCGCGACGAGGATGTTGCAGGTCTTGTAGTCAAAGCCCTTGGACGAGTCGTCGTAGCCAATGTGCTTGATCGTGTTGCGGATGACCTTCTGGTAGTCGATCTTCGCGTTCGTGGTGATCTCGCCGAACACCATGATCATACCAGTCTTGGCCGCCGTCTCGCAGGCGACCTTAGAGAACGGATCCTGCTCCAGGCAAGCGTCGAGGATGGCATCGGAAACCTGGTCACAGATCTTATCTGCGGGGAACGTAAGTACTATTCGGCGGTCAAATTCAGAGCCGATATCACTGACCGGGGTGACCCTCGCCAACGGACTCTGAAGTGAAGAGGAAGTTGCCCGGCTGAAGCGCGTGGTGGAGGCTGGGGTGAGCGGAACCGTTGGCAGACATGGCAAGACAGTGAGGACGACGAGGACGGGGAGGAAGGGAGGGGAGGAGGACGGAGGGTGCGAGTGAGAAGCACCTCGTCAGAAATTCGATGTGCTATAAATTTGAGACTCCGGAGACCCCGATCACCGCTCAGCACGCCATCTTGCCGTCTGTTCCTCGCCGATTGTTAATTGAACGACCAAAAGCTCAGAACACTCCCGCGAATACAATACGTCGGCCGCGGCCATCGTACATCGGCTCTCTACGTCGTACGATACGGTATCCTACAGCCGCCCCCACTCTAAATACGTGGCACGTCCTAAGTAGCTAACAAACCAAGCCAAGCACCGTCCACGCCCTCCGTAAATCACCACACTGCGACGCCTAGTGGATCCGATGCTGCCGTGGACTGTTCTCCGGGCTGCTCTGGTGGTGGGGGAGGAGCAGCATGTGCTGACGGCGCCGGGCTTGCACTCGGCCTGTCCGTCGACAGCGGGCTATCTGTATTGGCGAGAATCGACGGCGGACGGGCGCCGTTCTGCGTGCTTCCACCAGTGGTCGCGCGTGAGTGTGGGAGGGACGAGGGAAGCTCGACAGTGGGATCCAAGGGCAGTGAACTCTCCTGTGTCTCCTGTGACCCAAAGGGGACGTCAGACAACCCTGGGCGCGACGCGTTTTCTGGCGATCGCGTCGTACTCCAAGGGTTGTCGAGGTACATGGAAGGGATCGTCGGCCGGCTCGAGCCCGTCGACCACGGATTGAGCGTACTTCCGGGCGATACAGTTTGCGCACGGGAATATCGGGGAGAGGAAGGACGGCTACCGTCACCTCCTACACCCCATGCATTGATCTCTTCACGCGACTTGAGTTCACCACCGCGTGCCGGGTCACCTCCTTCGCCAGCGAGCGCAAGACCCCGGAAGTCCTTCGCCAAGCCGCCGTACGCGTCCTGGACCACCGAGAACGCCGCAGTCGCGTTGGAGGACACCTTGCCCCAGAGCGAGCGCATCCCTCCTGACGAGAACACATCGCCCGGGGCCTGGGACGAACCGGCAGCCCGTGGGGAGGAGGTGCGCACGCTCCGAATGCGCGGAGACGGTGTACGTGGCGGACTTACTGGATCCGCAGAGGGCGTCCCAGTCGACGTCGACAGGGTGTCAAAGGGCCGCAGACTGGGCGTCCGCGCACGCTGTGCCTCCGGTCCTGGCGCCGGTTCGCCGAGCGGGGTGGCTTGTGGCGACGGTGAGCTTCCTCGCTGCAGGAAGCGTGCGATGGACTGTGCGGAGGGTATGGTCAACTGTGGGCCCACGGAAGCCGGAGCAGGAAGAGAGGCCGTCGGCGCTGCGGGGTCTTGAGTGAGGGCCGGGTCTGCCTCCGCCGAGTCGATCGGAGCAGCCAGCTCAGGCTCCTCCGCAGCCTGACGGATGACGAACCTCCCGTTCATCTCCTCGTCAGTCCTGCCGTACAGCTCGTTCCAGAAGCGCACGTCCTTGGGGTTCGGCATGAGCACGCCCATGTCCGCCTTCGCCCGCTTCGGGTCATTCAAGCTCGCGTCGTACAGCGGGTTCTTGTTCAGCTCGACCTCCGGCGGTGAGTTGAAGAAGTCCCACACGCTGACCGTGCGCTCGCATGGAGGCGAACCACCCTCGCCTACTCGCCGTTCACGCTCGGAGTTGCAGAGGAACGTGCCGAACTGGCACGAGTAGAGGTGGTAGTGCAATTGCCGCAGGAAGCGTTCGTTGAACTCGAAGCGCTCGGGGAACTGTCGCTGGACCTGGCGCACGCTCTCGAGGAACTGGTGGAAGACCGGGCTCGTCTCCTTGATGTGGTTCTGCGATGCAAAGCGGTTCTGCACGGAAGCGAGGAACGCCTGGGCCGCTTCCGCGCCGCCGCCGCTCCCAGTGTTCTCGACGGGCGCGAGGAAGAACTTCTCCGAGGAGAGGTGCCCACAGCGGTCCAGGAACTTGTGCCCGAACGAGAGCCAGTCCTTTTCGATGAGAATCTCGAACCCGCGCTGGGTACGGTAGAACGGGTCAAGGCAAAGCTGGGCGAGGGACGACAGCTGCGCGGTGCGGTCCCACCCGTCGGAGCAGTGAATGAGGACGTGGGAAGAGTTGACGTGGACGTTCCGCACTATGAGCAGCGTGCCCTCCAGGATAGCCGCGATGTGGCGGAGCCAGCCCGAGCGCCGCAGCGCCTGTCGGTCGAGCACCGGGACGACAGCGGGCGCGTCGCCATCGGCGATGGTCGCCGCAGCCTGCATGATCTCGGTGCCCCGCAGCGCCTCGACGACGCGCCCGAGCGACTCGCGCATGGTGTGGATGTGGTCGATGCCCAGGTACGCCTTCTTCGCGTCCTTGTAGTGGTCCATGTTCTCCGTGCCCGCACCCTTGGCCGTGTTCGCCATGGCGTTCGTCGTAGGACGGGCATCGATAATCAAGTTTGTCGCTGTCGCACCGTATATCGGCCCGGCGCTCACGCGTGACTCGGGGTTGTGGTGCGTTTGGAAGATCGCTTCGATGAGCTTCTCGTCCTGGATTGAACGGTTGTTCGTCAGCCCAACCATGGGCTGGCTGGAGCGCGTGATGGATCCCTGTGGCACAAAGGACGTTTCATACTAGTGGCGAGACAGATGTACCACGCTCACGCACGTAGTTTGCCCAATGCAGATACGTCAGGGCGGGTATTCGACACTTGCTGCGGAACTTGGCGGCATATTGGAGGGTGGTGTCGCTAATGCGCGTCGGCACGACTAGACGCGCCGGGTATGTCGGCGAGAACTACAGAAGCTGAGTCGTTATTTATGAGAAAGCGCGATCCGGGGTGCGACGGGCACGCACAGAGTAGTCTTTGTTGATGTCGGTGAAGCGCCATGCCTTCGAGCGTGTGCCGACGCCCATACGGAGGAACTCCTCACGCGGCGAGTATATGGACCAGCCGTTCGATACAGCAAACGGAGGGTTAGGCACATAGTAGAATGCGTAGAGTTGATTGATCGAGGCTTGCAGCGTGGTGCCGTTAGTACCCCTCGGTTCTACAATTCACCAAAACGAGGGTACTCACCGGTCACCGTCAACTCCTTGACACTCTCGAAGACATCTATCGCATCCTTCTCCGTAACAAAGGAGAAGAAGGTCGTCTCAAAAGTCCGAGTGTGGACCGTAAGCGGGTAGTGGCCTTGCAAAGTCATGGGCATACGAGACACGAGCGATATGAGCGGGTAGGGAACCTGAGAGGTCCAAGTCAATCAACGTCTGAATGAGCGTTGTTACCAACTAACCCACATCTCCTCCTTCCCCTCCTCGTCGAAATGGAAGATAGCATGGTGTGCGGTGAGATGTAGCGTGCCGGCGGACGTTGTTCCGCCCCTTGTACACAGCACGCCCTCGACCTATGTGGATTGCATCAGACCGTCCCCTGATAAGATATGCACTGTGTAACATACCTTCGTCACCCGCAGTGAGTCCATGGTGTTATGGCTGTGGCATGCAGCGATAGAGGATGGCTGGTAGACTGTGGAAGTCGGAGGGAGGACGCGACCGAGAGGCGCCAAAAGCCGAGGACTCGAGAACGGCGTCTCATGGCGGGCGCTTGAATTATGTTACTGTTGGCAGTGTACAAGAGTGTACACCAACGACTTGACACCGACTGCCATAGTTCTCGAGGATCGTCATGTCTGAATCGCGCTTTGGCACATATTTTTTGTCTTTTTTTGGGCAATGGGCAGTGACAACACGTCCCAAAACGAAACCGGCTACGTCTGAAACTCATCAATCCCTCGGTGCGACGGTATAATGCTTCACGGTCCCGGCGTACTGACGTCTACTACAACAGAAGGATATCTTTCGAACAGGCGAACCATACTCATTACAGGGGCGGATGCCACTTACGAGGCTCTGCTTGAAATCGCTTAATGGGGCTACCTCATCTGGACGCGGCTGGTGCACTTGTGTCTGGAGCGCATTTGACTCACTCCCTGACAATCCACAAACCTTGACTATATGCAGCCCTCCAGAGGTGCCCTGGATCGCGTCCACGGGTAGAGCAATCAATGGCGTTCAACGAAGAGTCGGCATCAGCACACAGCATCCGGGCATTATCTACTATGCTCCCCTTCTTGGTAACGTTGAGACTGTCTGGTGGCTGTCCTAGTCCAATCTGGCTGAAAACGACGACTCCACTGCAAATGTCGAGGTGCCATACTCTTCCTTGACTCTGCTAAGTAACGCTATAGCCCGTCGACCCCTCCCAGACCATGGGGGATACGGCCTACTTTTGCCGTGTATACTCGGCTCCTCCTACTTACACGGCGTCTTCGCTCATGCTGAACTTGAGAACAGTCTACCTGGCTAACATCACTGCTGCGGCCGTCTCCTCGGATTATCCCGCTCCTTACTTGGCTAACCCGGAGTTGCACACCTACATCTTCGACGGCCGCCCTCCCATCTCGCGCTTGTAACTCGTTATCCCGTCCAGGCGCCAGGCGCCGTACCACTCCCTAAAGGCGCCCATCCGACCCCAACTTCTTATGAGGCGGTAGAGATCAATGCGTAATACATCTCCAGCTCGTTACACATCCCGCACGCCGTGCTCCGACGCGTCTCCCTGCGAGAGCACCAGTGATCGCTGCATGATCCGGGCCGCACTGGTCCCTCAAGTGCCCAGGCTGTGCGTGCGTCCCGCGTCGGAGGATTGCTAACGCTCCCCGCTCTTCGTAGGTGGCCCCTCACACGACCGCGAACGCGATGCCGCGCAAGCGTAACATCCATCAAGACGCAGCGCGTCCGCACACGCACACGCACACGCACACGCCCCGCGACCCACCGTCCGGCCCTGTGCACCCCTCTGCGGAGGCCCTGCCACCCCATGCGCATACGCGCTCATGACACGCGTATGTTTCCACGCTGCGTGCTTCTGCGGCCAGCCGGGGCTCCAGCTCCCGGCGCGTGTTGGGATGCGGCTTCTCCAGCCACACACGCAGGACCGCGCGACCTGTGGCCACTGCACAATTGTGCCCGATCACGGCCTGCCGGGCGGATCGACGAAGGCGGGTGCACCGCTCGCCCGCCCGCTCGCTCGATCCGCCGTTCTCCGCCGGCAGACCGCCGCCGGCGAGTCGCGGACGCAGCGGCGTTCGTTGTCGCACCGGACGAGGGCCGTGCACCGTCGCAATCCGTAGCTTCTGTGCACCAACCCCGCCGGGCCCGGGGCGAGGAGGGAGCGCATGGTAGCCGGGAGTCTCCGATGCTAGAAGCGTCGCAGGGTGGTACATGCTCGATCATAATATCGATCCTGCGCGCATGCCGTCATTGCCAAATTCGCAAGCTCAAACTTGGAGAGAAGCAGCTTCATGCAGGCCGCAGTGCGAGCGGGGGCCGAGGACGAAGCGGCCGGGCGCAGGCGGGCGGTCCACTCGTGTGGGCGTGTCCCCGGTGAAGATGTATATGCATTACACGCCTTGGTCGCGCCTTGTCAGCGGGGGCTACGCAGTGGCTCGCGCGACGGGCGGTGTCTCAGAGGTCCGCACCCGGAGGGAGAGTCAGCAAGCATCGGGATGCGGGATGTGGTGGTTTCGCACCGTATACGGCCCTCAGACGTGGTGGCTCGGGGTGCCAAGCGCGGCGGGTTCGCCGCCTGCGGATCGGACCGCGACGCGCGCAGCACGCGTTGCCCGACGTCGCGCCCGAACGCGAACAAGAGCGCGGCGTCCACTAGCTAGACAGCCCTTCAGATACAAACGCGCCAGCCCATTTCTCTTCGCTCCAAATGCTTGAGGGGAGGCGGGCCGGGCCGGACTTCCATTTTCCTCCGCCGCGGATCGTTGCGCTGCGGCGTGCCTGGCGGTGCGGCGAAACGGAAGCTGGTTGGTCTGATCTGTACGCATGCGTGCACTCCCACACCGTGCGCAGCGTGAGGAGGGTGATGCGATGGCCCTTGTGCGCGGGGACGATGCCGGTGATCAAATTGATTTTGGATATGCCCGTCGGTGATGGGCATCGTCGGGAACAGTGCCAGGGCAGGGGTGCGTCCGGGAAGGAGCGGTGCAGGTGTTTTGGACGGGCGGCTGCGAGCGTGGGTGGCAAGTGATGGGAAAGCTGTACGTACGCACGTCCTTGTGCCGCCGGGATCGCGAGTGACAGCATATCTGAATCTGTTCGGTCCTCCCACATTAGCTCGCTGGCAGCGAAGGCAGAGTGAGATGTGCGCGCAATACCGGGCTGGGAGGACACAGAGGGTTTTGTTTCTCCGCCGGCGCGAGGCGCGGGGGCGATCAAGACCACGGCGAAGGGAGGATAGGAGCGCGGGCGGGGACGGGCGTCTGTGAGGGGGGTGGGCGCTGGGTGGATCAAACTCTGGCGGGCGGTAGAAGGAGGATGGCATGCGATGTGTTGACGGTTGACGCCTGCCAACGCAGGAGGGCGAGCCGGTCGTGTCGGAGCCAGGGCGGGGATTCAGATCGTCCCGAGCGAGAGATATAACGTCCATCGCCTCTCCAGCCTCTCACGAAGCTCCCTCCCCTGCCTCCTCGCGCCCGCTCCTCGCCCTACCTCCTCCCGGATCGCTTGCCTTCACTGGCAAGCACCCTCACCATGGAGTCTGACAGCTCAATTGAGAAGCGCAGCGTCGGCGACCTCCCCGAACACGCCAAGCCCCATCTTGCCGTAGCCGACGTCGATGTTGCCGCGGAGCTAACTGCAGGTCGGGATTTTGTCCTCGATCCCGCGGCGGCAGCGCGCGTAAGGTGCGCGTGCTCCACAACCTGTCCAACGCTTGCCGAACTCACCCGGCGTACATTCACAGGCGAAAAATCGACTTGCACCTTATGCCGCTTATGTGCAGTAAGCACCACGTAACGCACCTCTTGACCGTGTGTACTGATATTGGTCTGCCTCTCCAGTCCTTTATATGTCCGTAGGAGATGCACGCGTTCATCTTCAGAACCCGGAGTGATTTTTGCGTCTTCTCCAGGATGCAATTCGCGGATAAGACGACGCTAGGGCAATCTGCAGTCCTCGGTCTTCTGTACGTACCTGAAAGCTATACTGACCAGGAATAGCGCTGCTAACCTTGCTTGTCGGCGTCCAGGAATGGCCCCAACCACTACATCAACCAGGCACAATTCAATTGGCTCGGGACGGTCTTCTACCTCTTCTTCCTTGGGTTCGAATGGCCTCAGAACCTCGCGCTGCAGTACCTCCCCGTCGGCAAGTGGATGAGGTGCGCGCATACCCAGAGCTCCGCCGCTGCCTGCCCATGGCTGACAGATGCCCCGCACCATCAGCTTCAACATCCTCATCTGGGCAGTCGCGCTTCTGTGCCACGCTGCCGCGAAGAACTTTGGCCAGTTCTTCGCGTGCCGCGCGTTCCTCGGGATCTGCGAGGGCGCGATCACGCCCGGGTTCATGATTGTTACGTCGATGTTCTACACCCGCCAGGAACAAACGCAGCGCGTCGGCTACTGGTGTGAGTACACGCGCAACATCGCCCTGTCTTCGCACTGACAGAGATGTCACAGTCCTCATGAACGGCGCGGCCATCATCCTGCTGGGGTTGGTCGCCTACGGCACCTTGCACATCCACTCGACGGTGCTGCAGGCATGGCAGTGGTCAGTCTGAACGACGTCACTTGTCATACTGGTTCATTGACATGGGCGGCCTGGTAGGCTGATGCTCATCACCGGGATCATCACGTTTGTGGTTGCGGTGCTCTTCTGGTACGGCATCTCGCCGCAGACTGCGCTCCTCGTCTCCCATGCTGATTCGCCGGGTGCTGCACAGGTTCTTCTTCCCCGATTCTCCCGCGAACGCGTGGTTCCTCACACCCGAGGAGCGCATCATCGCCGTCGAGCGCATCAAGGTCAACCAGGCCGGCGTCGAGAACAAGCACTTCAAGCTCGAGCAGTGAGTCCGCCCTGGCCCGCGCCTATCGCGACGTCGCGCTGACTTGCCGTGCGCGAAGGTTCAAGGAGTGTCTGAGCGACCCGAAGACATGGCTCTTCTTCTTCTTCGCTGCCATCTCGTGGGTCGCTTCGCTGTCATGTCCTGTCAAAATGCTGATCCCGCTGTCCGGCGCTAGAAACGTCACAAACTCGGTCTGTCCTCCTTACCCAACGTTGTCCAGCGCACGTGCTGACGTCTATCGACCCTCCTACAGCTCAGCAACCAGCGCCAGATCATCGTCGCGGGCTTCGGGTTCAACTCTCTGCAGACAACCCTGCTCGGCTGCGTTGATGGCGTCGTCGAGAGTACGCATCCCTCTCTTACAATCTGTTTCTCTCATCCACGGCTGACATATCACCTGCGTACGCAGTCATCGTCATCTTCTGCACAGTGACATCTGCAACATACTGGAAGAATGGCCGTGCATTTTCAGGTGTGCTCGCGTACTGCGTCGCTATACTCGGCGCAATCCTCGTGAACACTCTGCCGTCACACAACAGGATTGGCCTGTTATTCTCGTACTGGATTGCGAGTACGTCCCCCCAGCGACATATCCCCATCCTTGCATGCTTACAACTTGAACACAGTCACCTCTATCGCGCCATTTGTCATCATGCTCGCGTGGGTAGGCTCGACCACCGCCGGCCACACAAAACGTGAGCCCTCCGCTCGCCACCCATTCTCTCGCACACTCATCCGTCCCACCCAGGGCTCACGACGAACGCGATCGTCATGATCGGGTACGCGGTCGGGAACGCCGCGGGACCGCAGTACTGGGAGAAGCGCTACCAGCCGCGAAACCACGTGCCGTGGACGATCCTCGCCGTCTGCTGGGCGGCGTCGGCCATGCTCATGCTCGCGACGCGCGTGTACCTCGCGCGCGAGAACGCGCGGCGTGACGCCGCGGGCCCCGACGACCGCTTCGACGATGCCGTCGTCGAGGAGCGCCGCCCGGACGGGACCGTCGTCGAGAAGAAGGTCGACAAGGCGTTCCTCGACCTCACCGACATCGAGAACCGCGACTTCCGCTACGTGCTGTAATCGGCGCCCCCGCCACATAAAGTGTTCTGAGGCGGCCCCCGTGTCCCTTTGGCGGCTGCCTGGTGCCGTGCGCGTCGCTCCGCGGGGCCCAGGGTCCCCTGCGCTCCGCAAGAGGATGCGGCCTGACGCGGTGCGCCCGCCGCTGCCCGCGTTTCACGACTGTACAGCTCGATGACGCACGCCATGCAACGACCTTGACGGCACGAATCTTGGACTCTCGAGCCCGCCCGCCCCGCGATACCCGTCCGCCTGCACTGCACACTTGTTATACATGTTGTATCATACCCGGGCTTTGTGCGTAATTGGACCTAGACTCGTTTCTTGCCTCTCGCGCTTCGCGTTCGCTGAAGCTCGAGGAACATCCCATACGCGCGCCCTGGCTCTGCGACGTGGGGCATGAACTCCAGGACAGACAGCCCTGTCGGTACATCCTCAGGCCTCGGGTCTCAGCCTTCGGCATCGTGTCCCGTGGTCCTGCAGGCGGTTTTACTTCGCGGATTCTGACATCAAGGGGCGGCCGGCGGATAAAGTCAAGCCGGCACACCTACCGCTCGCGGTGAATTATTCTCGCACCCCACTCAACACGGCCAGCCCACATATGATCCATGTATGTGCCAGAGCTCGGTCAGCGCGGCGCGGCGCGCCCACGGCAGCGGGCCTCGGCCGGGGTCAGCAGGCATGCATCGCCATGCCAGTCGCGGTTAGAGTGAACCTTCAAGCGTTCGCGATGGTGGTGGCGAGCGCTGCAGTGTGTACATGAAGCGTGTAGCGTGGGCAGGAGCTTGACGTTTACGGGCTTCTCGAGCTTTGCGTGTGCCGTGTGCCGTGTGCCGTCGGGCGAACAGCGAAGGTCCGTCGTGCACTCGTTCAATCTTCAGCGGACTGGCAGGCATCGCCTCGACCTTCCTACTCGTGTTCGGGCGTCGGCGCGCGCGCGTTCTGGATCACACTTCTGCTCTCATGAAACCCGCCTGGGGACTTACTGGGAAGATGGAACGTACGGCCATCTGGCGTTGGCCGAAGATGAATGCATGGGGTCTTCCACCCATCGTCTTCTCTGCTATATATCACCTTCCCGTCGGGTACCTTGGGCGCGCATGTGATTGTGCAGGGTATCACGAACCATACCTTGGTTTGCATGGCGCGGGCCCTGGCAATCATGGCATGCCTCCCAGGACGCGAACTCTTTACACGTACGGGGCTGTTGCGGCCCTCGACAACGAACCTTATCTCGGATTGTGGGAGCAGAGGCGGTGAGGGCTGCGACACAGCGGCGATCCCGCAGCAGACTGTGTACACTGTACGCGTCGCGCGTCCTTATCCAAGCATCTCGGCACACAGCCCGTCAAGCCAAACAGCATGTGGAACAGGGACGAACGCAAGGGCAGTACTGACAAAGTGCGTGCGCACTGTCCAGCCCGACGTCCATCGACGCAAGCACCACCATCGCCGTCCAACACCCCCCGCGCCCGCGTCACCGAGCATGACTACGCCGGCTGGCCGTCGCACACGCCCTCGCGCCAGCAGCCCGCGCCCTCGCGCTCGACGCGGTCCATCCACTCGTGCCGCACGCGCCGGATCCACGGCGGGTCCATCCCCGGCGGGAGCGGCTTGCGCGCGTCGAAGGGCGGGAGCACGCGCACGGGGACGCGCGCGCGCGCGGCGAGCGCGGCGAGGTGCGCGAGGAACGCGCAGAACGCGGCGTGCGCGGGCCCGTGCGGCGGCGGCGCGGGGTGCGGCTCGAGGATCGCATGCTGCAGGTGCGGGAAGGCGCGGCTGCGGCGCTCGTCTGGGGGTGCGGGCGGGTTGACGGTGCGGTCAGCGGCGCGTCGGGACGCGGCACGGACGTGGGTACTGACCGAGGACATGCTCGAGCGAGTCCAGCGTCCCGCGCGGGGTGTGGTCGAGGCGGGAGACGCGGAGGTGCGTGAGGTGAGGCGCGTGCGCGGCCCACTGGAGGAAGTCGACGTCCCGCCCGACCCACGAGAGGATGTGGTGCAGCCGCGTGAGCGAGGGGTACAGGACGCAGTCGCTCGACAGTGTGGAGAACGGGAGGAAGCTCGGGTCGCCGCCGAGGAGAGTGAGCTCCCGCAGGCGGGGGAAGGCACAGCGGACGACCTGCGCGCTACGCCACTGCACCTGGATGAGCGCGAGCGTGCGCAGGTCCGGGGCGACCGCGCGCAGGAGTGTGGGCACGACGCGTTCGTACTGCGCGTCGAGCGTGTCCTGTGCCGCGCGCCAGTGCTGTGTGCGCCGCTGAAGGGAGGCGAGGAACTCTGCGCGAGACTTGGGTTGGCTCGGTGGTGTCGCCGCCGTTGACGTCGGTGGTGCTGGGGGAGGGTTGGGCGCGGTTTCGAGCCCACCGCCGAAGAGGGAGAGGCAGAGATGCCGGACGCGCGGTCGCATGTCCGGGGAGCGTGCGTACTCCGTTTCGAAACAGTCCAGGAATTGCACGATTTGCGTAGGAGAGGTGACGAGGGAAACGGAACAGAAGCGGACAGGGCGCGAGGCCGCGCGCATGCGCCGTGAGACGAGCGAAAGGGCGCACCCTGTGTAACCGCCGTCGGTGCACGCAAAGAACGCGATGTATGTGAGCAGCTCTACTGCTAGCTTGTCCATGGTGCGGGAGTGCCGAGGGTCGTGCTCTGCGACGTCTCGTCAGTGGTGTCGTTTATACCTCTGCATTGTAAAGGGATTACAGACGCTGGACGTCAATGCAGCGCGCTGATAGCGGAACTGACTAGCGTGCAACGAAGGCGGTGGTGGGACGCTGGTAGGACGTAACTTTCTCGGCGCTGTTGCAGAAGTAACAGAAGTACAGGTAGAATTGCGGTTACAGACCGCAGCATTGACGGGGACGCCTTTATGGGGATCCGCCAGGAGTCCATGGGCAGCATGGTCTGAGAATGCGATGCGAGTGATGATCCCGCCATGTTTTGCGTCGGGTGTGTAGCCGGCGTCCTCGTGTCCTCTGACTTGTTGGCTTTTCCTGGGTAACCAGGTGCAGTAAGAGGTCATGATACACAGACAGAGTACGGTCATGACCACCTGGCTTATCCTATGGCGCAACGCTGTGATGGTTCGTATGTACATCCCGCGCTCCGTGGCCTGGCTAGCGCAATTGTGCTACTGGGCATTACTCTGCGGGTGTCAGCTGTCCATCAACAGATTTTGGTCGTCGGGTTCCAAAGATCCAAACTCACCAGCCTGACAGACGAGTTCGGCGTCATGCGCTGCCATTGGTTCATACAGAACGGGAAAAGACACAAGTGCACTGCCAATGGCTCATAGGCCTGCAGGGCGTTGGAGAGTATGTACGTGGTCGCCGTTCGGCACGAAGCGTAGCCTGAGACCGTGACGACGGTACGCGTTTGACCGCGCGTCTGTCACAGTCAGGTGACTGCGTAACGTCGCGTGTAGCTAGACTCGGAAGCGGCGGAGTCTCTGGCGAGGTTGACCAGACACTCACCTGCAGCCCTCTACCCGCTCATCCTAACGTTATTTGTTGTCGACCGTTCTCATACATTGATTACAGCCCAGGACCTCGCAGTGCTTACCTCTTCGTTCCGCATGACTGGCAAGAATAGGGTTCGCTCGCACTACGTACCTCCCCTGGGATGACAGGATCGTCTTGTCCCCGAGGCCGATGTGTCCTGTGAAGGATGAAGGATCACTGATTTGATAGGTGGGCCAGGAGTACCTGAAATCTCCGAGAGTCAATGGACATGTGTGCTGCCCCGCCTCCAAACGTGTACATTGACAGCTTCACAAGTCGAATCACAGGACAGATTTGCATACTCCGAGTTCCAGTGACCAACCGCTGTGGGAACTCACATCCCTGGTAACAGAGATGATGAACAGCATCTTCTTTTCATGACCATGAATCCAACCGCAGGCTGATGCAGATCCTGAATTTCGGGCTGCCATCAGATCCTACACTTGCCATGCAAGATGGTATAAGTCCCTCTCAAAGGCATCCTAGCTGACCCCCTGGTCATTCTCATTACAAACAGCTAGGTCCATCCGATGTCTCACACAGATGATCGCACTGGCTCCATCTCGCCGTTCAGCATCGAGCAAGGGGATAGCAGCGAAGACCGCCTGAGGGCCATCACGGCACCCGACCTCCGCGCCGTCCGCGTCGTCCTCGCGAGCCGGGGCCTGCCCGCGGAGCTCGTCGCCCAGATCGTCGCTGGGGCGTCCTACTACCCCACCGTCAAAGCCGAGCGGACGCTTTACGACGCCGTGCGCGTGGGTGAGTGTCCGGAGCGGGACCCGCAGGGCTGCGCCGCGCGCCTGTGCATCCTCGGCCCGCCCGTCCCCAGCGGCGGCCCCGGGGAGACGTGTGTCGTGCGACGCGTGACGTGGACGCTCGCCTGGCAGATCGGGCGCAGACGGGACGAGGGCTGGGCGGATTGGTATGGGCAGGGTGAGCGCGGACCCCAGAGTCTTTGTCCGAGTCGGACTCGAGCTGAACTGACCTGCGTTCGTGGGCGGACAGTACAGGGGAACCCCGTTTATTCGTTCCTCGCCTGCATCTTCCGCCCTCTGGCAGCCAGTGTCTGGGTAGCGGATACCGGTGCAGACGCGGACGGTGGCGGCTCTGCTACGAGCACCGCCGTTTCGGACGCACCCACTCTCGACGGCCTGAGGGACGAGACGTATTGCGAGCCGGACCGCGTCCGCGCCCTGCTCGGGCCCCTCGGGTACGCGATCGTTCCGAACGACGGACGATCGCCAGAGGACGCCGCCCCTTTCCACACTTGGGACATCCAGCACAACGACGGCCCTGCGTATTCCAATGTCCGTAAATGCCTCCGGGTGGAATGGGACGCGCAGCGCGATGACTCGCGGGGGTTTCTCGCAGCACTGCGGCCTGGCGACAGGGTGGGCCTATGGTTCTGCGCTCGCTCTCGGCACGGGTTGGTGTCGCTGAACGAGGGGTCCGTGGACATCATGTACGAACCCTATTAGAAGGCCCCCTTCCCCTGAATGATCCAGAGGACGTCGTGGCTTTCGCGCAACGACATGCGAGCGAGGTCGGGTGCCCGGGTTTCCGTATACCGTCCCAATTGCACAAGTTCGACCCTGCCCGTCCTACCGCAGCAACGAGAGTTCACGAGCAGGTGACAAAACCTAACTGCACCCATACTCTTATAGCTCAGATCTCTCCAGCTCCTCGACTTCGACCTCGACGTCGCACCTGCCCCTCCAACTGCATACACATGGGCCAAACCAGCAGCTTCCTCCGCCAGTTCCACTTACCTACGTTCCGCCGCATCCGCGCCCGGGATCGGCCACGGCAGCGGCCGCGCTGGGCGCCCGACGCCACGACGCCGATGCGCATCGTGCGCGTGTACCTCGCGCGCCTCGGCCTCCCGCGCGAGCTCGTCGACCTCATCATCGCCGCGGCGGAATACTACCCCGCGATGCACTTCGTTATGTCCTGCCCGATGATCGTCGCCGCGCAGCCCGCGCTCGACGACTCGGACGGCATGCACTGCGCCGCACGCTGGATCTTCGGCTACGGTTTCCACCCGCGCTACGCGCGCGGAGAGACCGTTCGGGTGCGCAAGATGACTATCATAGCGAACATCCACAGCCAGCCCCCGACGGACGGGCTCCCCGCCGGTGCGTCGCGCCGTCCCTCCGCCCTCAGACTCACGCCCCCGTCGCCGACGCTGACAGCGTGCTTGTGCACATGAACGATGCGCATCGTGCGCAGGGGCACTCCCGGGCGCACACGCGTGGCTCGACGTGGCGCTCATGCGCAACACGGCGCGGGTGCGCCGCACGGGGTCGTTTAGGGACGGCTCCTGCGCCGAGTCGGCCGGCGTTAAATGGCTTGTCTTCCGCGACACCGACCCTGACTGGGAGAACGGCAGCGCGTATGGTGTCCTCTGGAGGGCTGGGGAGTATCCCGACCTCGCCAGCGCAGAGCAGGTAGGATGTGGGACTGGAGAGGGCTTACTGGAGGCGTTGCAATGTGGCGATATGATCGAAATTTGGCTGGGCGCAAAGTATCCCGGTTCGATGATATATGCTGAACGTGTTATCCTAGAGGTGTTGTATGATGTATGTTAGTCAAGATCAAGGGCGTATGTTATGTGAGGAGCTGGTATGTCGTAGTTGTCGAATTTGCGTGCCGAGGAATGCGTCGGATAGCGCATCGAATAGCATGAGCATGTGGTACAACCAAAGCAGCACGTACGGTATAGCGTGTAGGAATCAAGACGTGTTCAACAGTTTGTAGTCCGAAGGGTCCAGAACCCCAGCGCAGGAAAGGCCTTGCATCACGCTACCTATTGACCTCTTTTGACACACACTGTCCACCGCTCGCGTCTACTCTACAGCCGCGAAAGGTCGCGTCCCCACACGCCACTACAACCACAAACACCTGTCAGTGCCGATCCCGACCAAACCGACGCGAACACGGCGGGGAAGACATACCGGATGATCCAGTCGATCATGAGCAGCGCGCGCGTGCGCATGCTCACCTGCTCGCTCCAGTACACGCTCCGCCACGCGTACATCGCGGCGAGCCCGCCCATGAACGAGAACCGGCCGAGGTCGAAGACGGCCGCGTTCCCGATGTACGCGAGCGAGCCGAGGTGGAGGTACCGGAACGGGCCCGAGACCGCCTCGTCGCCCTCCTCGGGCCGCAGGCCGTTCGCCTCGAGCACCTTGCGCCGCTCCGCGAGCGTAGACAGCTTCTTGCCGAGGTACTTTCCCTGCTGCGACGCGACTTGCGCGGTCTGTGGCGAAGGTACGTCAGGCAAGAACAGACGAGCTTCGAGTCTGACCAGTACTGAGACGTACCGCGGGCAAAGCAGTGATCTTGTTACCAATCTCTTGGAGGAGGACGGCGAGCTCGTTCAGGGTTAGGGTGTTGTCCGAATCCGAGTCGTACAAGTCAAAGAGTTCCCGGACTTTTAGAAGCTGCTCCTCAGCCATGGGGATGCGCTTCTTGATCCGCGCGACTGAGTGTCCCGTAAGCCACAGAACCGCTCGCGAACGCGACTAGAAGACTCACCCATGATTTCCCATTCCTCGAAATCGATCTTGCCGTCCTTGTTCTTATCCGCCTCGTCGACGAGCTCCAACAAGTACGGCACAACAGAAGTCTCGATCTGCAACACTTGTCAATTCACACTCCTCCTAGTACCTGGGCTGGACACTCACCGTGCTTGCATCACCGAGAGCATACACCTCGCCGAGCGGCGCGCCCTTGACCCTCAAGTGCGCGTCAACTTCGATGGCTTTCTTGTGCACCTGGTTGGGCAGCAAATCCGCCACACGCCGCGTGAACGGGTTCATCGCGATGCCAGTGCTCCAGAGCACAAAGTTTGTCGGGATCTCGTGCGTCTCCGTCTTGCCGTCCGCGGTCCGCTTCGAGTACGTCACTTTGTCCGGCGCCACAGACTGCACGCGGGCGGAGGTGACGAGGTCGATGTCGTCGTGCATGAACTTGTCCTCGGCGTACCGCGAGATCGCTTCTGAATACTGGGGAACCCTGTTGGCACTATACCAAGGGTGGCGTGACTGAGGGACTCACGGTGTTCAAGATGTGCTCGCGACTTTGAATGAGGTGGATGTTCACTTCTTTCCTACAAATCTTCGGGAACTGCAGTAACAATGAGCATGCCGTTTGATCATCGAGAAGATGAGCACATATTTACTCACGTAGTTGACCAAGTCCTCTTGACACAAGTCGTAGATCTCCGCGGCAGTCTCAACACCAGTAGGGCCGCCACCGCAAACTACGAAGCTGAGTAGTTTGCGGCGTTCCTCGGGTGTCGTAGTCGGTAATGATGCTGCCTCGAAGTTGTCTATGCACAGTGGTCAGAACTGCGGGGCATATGCTCTCGAACCACATCAACACACCGATTATTCGTTTCCTGATAGCCTGTGCGTCGCTAATGGTCTTGAGCTGGAAGCAGTGCTCCAACCCAGGGACACCGTGCGTACTCGACGTAGAGCCCACTGCGATGACCAGCTTGTCGTACCTATACGGATTTGAGTAACCTCACGAGGTTCGTGAGGCGGCAGGAGACCTACGGGATGTACATGCGCTCGCCCTTGCCGCTGGGGACGATAGTCTCTACCTCCAGCAGGCGCTCCGACATGACAAGGTCGATAGCGCGCGCATTTATGAGGTGTCCCTTCAGACGGGCAGCAATCTTTCGTAGGGGCTCGACCAGAGAGCGAACGGAAACCGTTCCAACAGCGGCAGCTAAATCGGCTTTCAGTCAAACGTGCGAAACGGGCTGAACAAGCGCGGAGTACTCACAAGGAAGCAGAGGGGTGAATGTTGTGTATGTCTCCGGGGACACAATGGTGACGTGATAGTCTCCCGGTGCTAGTTTGTCAAGCACTCCGACAGCCTGAAGCAAACGTGACTGTGAGAACGGAACGGGTCGGGGAGTAGGACAGACAATACTCACGCCCCAACCTCCACCGACAATGACTAAATGCGGCTTCTGGACGAGTTCGCGCTTCTCATCGTCCTCCACGTCGCTCAGAAGCCGTGAGAGGACAGGTAGGTTCTTGGGACCCCCGCGTTCGGGGTGTAGCGCGCGGGGCTCGACGGGGACGCCGTCGATGTGCTACAGTGAGAGAGCCACGGGGTGAGGAGGATATCGGAGGAGGAAAGGAAAGGAACGGACGGACCCGGCCATGGTAGGTAAACGCGTCATGCAAGAAGATGGCACCTGTGAGGACGCCAAGACCGACGACCGACGAGCCGATTAGATAGAACGTGTAGCGCGCCGTGGTCCGCCACCGCCTGCTGAGCTTGGGAGCTGGCGGGGGATCTGCGGCTGTGGCATATGACCTGGCGGAGGGCAGTCTACGGGAGTGGGCCGGAAGAGGGAGCGCTTTGTGGGGGGCTCGGAGGGGCCTGAGCGCGGGGGATGTTGTCCGGAGCATGCTGGTCGGTACGGGGGACGTCGAGCGAGCGGGTGGCCGTCGCCGGGGTGCTCGTCGTCGTCGCCGGGGGGGTGTCGTGTATGGGGTATGAGCTGGACTGGGAGGGCGACCGGGCGAGGCTGCAGACCGTTGAGCACGATCAGACGGGCGGCGCGTGCGGCCGATGATGTCACCCGCCGCACCGTGTCCGAGGCGCTCAAGCTGTGCGCGAGGCACTCCCCCGCCGCGCCACAAGCGCGCCTCTCCCATGGTCTGCTCGACGTGCGGGCGGTACAACATATACGTGCGGTGGCAGGTGTTGTGTTCAACTACATGCGAATCAACCTGGCGCGAGCCGAGCACACCAAGGCACACCCGCGTTCAGATGGGCCATATCCTCCGGTGGTGCGCATCATCGTTAACTCCTCCGATGCGATGTGACACGGCGGGGAACTTCAACATCCCACGGAAATGCGACCTGACCCTCGAGCGGAGCACATATCGGCCCCTCACCGTCGCAAACATGAAAAAACCCAGGCTGCCGTAAGGTCTTCCCCCACCTAACCCGTTCAGACAGTGCATGTCGTCCTGAAAGGCAACTCACCCTACTTTCTAAAGGCCGCGGAGACCATCGCCCCCGGACATGGCGGACGGTGTGCCTGCACGCGACCCTGATGCACGTCTAGTCGCGATCCTAGCCCAGCGTGTCACTCTTTTTTTTTCGCCGTTTCATGATAAGTATAGGGCGATGATTCATGCTTGGACCACTCCGACCCTTCCGTTTCCTCCTGCTTGCTACCGTGAGGGATGAGAACCAGGAATGTCGTGTGGGCCGGTCATAGCCCCCTCCCTCACCGTACCCCAGAGCGTGAGCCTGTCGCAATGACGGTAAGTCTTGTGTATGATTTCCGGTCTAGGATCCGTCCTTATACTTACCGGCTACCATTTCACAGCCATCTCCACCGCTAGCTCGTCCTTGCAAACGGAAGTCGACGGGCGAGTCCTCGCCAGGACGCACTGAAAAATCACGTCGGACGGACACCAGCCACGAAGCAAGAAAGTCAACGTCTCCACAAGGCAGAACACCGTCCGCCGCTGCATCAGCACTCCCTTGTTCTATCCTTGAGAACGCGATCGACGACGACGGCGGGGAAAACGACTCTGTCTACGAGGTAATGGTATCCACTCTGATGGGCACCGACATGACTGCTGAGCACTAGACCGCGAACAGTCAGCAACTACCTGTGACGACAGCGAGGACGAGTCCTGTTGTACCTCGTGCCAGAGCGCGGACGACGGCTCTGACATTGAGGGTGACGAAACGCTTGGCACCGTCTACAAAGTCGATTTCTCCGATATCCCCGTATTCAGCTTCATCGATAGGCCGGTCAATCTTGCCCCCAACGTCCAAGCCAGCAGGGCTGATCGCAAAGGCAAAGGCCGCGACAAGCCCTGCCATGTCCCGTCGTCGATGCGTACCTACAGCCGATCGCGTCACCCACGAAGTCGAGCTGTCGTCCTAGTCAGCTCATCCTTGCCGACCGGAGGCTTAACAAGCACTGGTGGGCACATCTCATACCCTTACCCCCGTCTCTTCCTCTCACTCCCTGCCACACATGACGGCTCTTCCCTCTCCCCGACAGCGCGCACCAAGAGCCCGTACACGATCACCCCGCTCCTCGAGCACGCCGCCTACCCCCCTGCGAGAACGGCCTCGCCCTCCCGCTCTCGCAGTGCTTCTTCCCCCTCTACACCACATCCCCATCACTCCATCTCACCTCCGCCCCTGACCCCGCCCCCGCGTCCACCTACGCATCTCCCGCAGGCGAGTGCGAGTGCACGATCTGCGTGCGCGCGCTCGCCCAGCGGCTCGAGGCCGCCGACCGCATTCGCGAGCGCGAGCCGCCGCCCCCCGAGCCCGCGCCCGCGCCCGCAGCTGCAGCAACAGACGGTCAAGCGAGCTCCTACCGCCCGTCCGTCCCGGCCCCCTTGCACGACGGCGTGGAGCCTGCCCCGCTAAGGCCCGACCTCTACGGGCCCGGGACCCCGCCTCTGGCGCTTGCCGTGGGCGGCCCGGGGGATATGCAGTCTTCGGGGTTGGGCTTGGCGCGCGCGTGGGCGGCAAGGTACGATGTGGACCAGACGGAGGAGGGGTGGCGGCGTATGCTCGGCGCTTGGTGAGTGGCACCTGCGCCCCCCCCCCCCCCATTCCAAGACAGGGAGCATCAGGCGCGCTGACGCGCTGTGCTATGTACAGAACTATCCCCTGCGGGGAGAGCTGAAAAACAACCGCCGCTGAGAGGGCTATAGCATAAAATGTTGTAGATCGACGCGACCCCCACTCTGCCTAGAACGAGGCTGTACGTATGTTGTTGCCGCTGCCCGTGTGCATGCATTGCATATGTAGCCGGACGATTTTAGACGACGCTCAGACAGGCCGCCCATGCTACGGCGTGTCGGCTCCGTGTAGCATCGTTGACGAAACCGACGCGGCCGATCCACCGCGCAGGTCGCGGACCGCTCGCGGGCTGTCTGTTTGGCTGGCCGCGGACCGTCTTCTCGCTGGCAGATCCGGTCAATTGAACGCTGAGCTCTGCGTTCCATCGTCTGTCTCCTCGGTCGTCGCCTTGCTCGCACGTCTGCCCATAGTACTCGATGGGTTGCTCCATGGACCTCCAGTGTTGCGGTGGAGTCTTGCCAGTATAGGTATGGTAGGCGTTCATGATTGGCGAGGGCAACGGGACTGGCGTCGTGTCCGGGTTCGCAGCGCGCATTCAGATCTTCTGAATGCTATACTCGAGTTCCCCGTGGTTGATGAGGGCCAAATTTGGCTTGCGAACTGACCGTCGGTAGTATCAGCATCAACACAGAGCAATGATAAACAACAAGCAGGTCGTATCACCATCAACCCGCAGTGTTCTCTCGCCCGCAGGAATGACGAGCACATGCACACCGCTGATCCCCGTTGGACATCGCAGAACTCCCGCGAGGACAGCTTGACACAAGTGTCAAAGGCAGCCCTGACACGATCCGTCGGCGATCCCGCACACGCCCCCAGGCGGGGGCGCACGGTCATACCGTGCGTGAGCCGATCCCTTGCATAAGCTATGTGCTACCAGCAACACAGTGACAGTAGGCTACCATGATGAAGTGTCCTCCCCGCGCATAGCGCAGGGGCAAAGCTAACAAACGTCCGCCCGTAGTAGTCGTAGTCGTGACGCGGAGAAGACGATACGAACGGAAAGCGTCCCAAAACCCATGTCGAACCAGTCCGGACGTGCAAACAAACCCAGAGAACCACCACCAACAGCCCATTCCTCGCCTCGCGGCGAGCCCAATCCGCCCGCGCACCGCGCGCAGGCCAACGAGCAGCGACAGTGCACTACGTCGCTGGGCGGGGGGCCGCTTAGAGGAGCAGCCCCGCCGAGAGGCCGGCGAGCGTCATGAAGAGCGCGCTCGCGCCGAACTGCACCGCGCCGGCGCCGTTGTTGTTCGCGGCCGCGCTCGGCGAGGGCGTCGCGCCCGCCGCGGTGCCAGCGGCGCCGCTGGCGGAGCCAGTGCCGGATGCACCGGCGCCCGTGCCGGACGCGCCGCTTGCTGCCGCGCCGCCGGTGCTGGACTGCTTGGAGCCGTCGACGGCGTCGGACTTGGCCGCGGCGGCCTTGAAGGCGTCGAACGTCTTGTCCGCCGTCGGGTTCACAGCGAAGACCATGCCCGCCTGACAGTGCCTAACAGACGGGAGGGTGGCTGTTAGGACGAGGTCGCGAAGAGGCACGCTAGGGAGTCACTCACTTGCCCTGCCGGCAGTAGAACCAGAGAGGCGTGGACGCGTTGTTGACGGTGATACTCCAGACGGGGAACTCGGTCGCGCCCGCGGCAACGGGCAGGTAGCCGGAGTCGACGCCAGTCACGAGGCCGGTCGCGTCGGTAACGTTTGAGCACGGCGCGGCGAACGTGGACTGGGTGACAGTGTGGTTCTTGGAGAGGAACTGGAATTGGATGGTGTCACCGTTGGCGGCGGTGATACTGTAAGGATCGACGAGCGTTAGTCAACGGGTTGACATATGACATATAATGTCGGTCAGAGTGTACTCACGAGCTGGGCTCGTATGTCAAGCCACCATTCGCGCCGACCTTGACGGTGTGGGTGGTCTGGGCGAAAGCGGCACCAACGGGCAGGAGAGCGGCGACAATGGTAGAGAAACGCATCGTGAACTTGGTCGGCAAGGGAGTGTAAAGAACGGGGACGGAGTTCAAGAAGTGTTAGCGAAGGACAAAGTAACCGACTCGAGACTGCGAATGAGACATTGCACGTCAGCGACTGCACACGGAACCGGCGAGAAAACAGGAACGCACCCTGCTCGTGGTGCGCTGGGCAGGAAGAGGAACTAGCTCGACAAGGGAGAAGGAACGGATGGGGGTCGGACTGCAGCTCCCCGCGTTTTATCGTGCGCCGGGCTGTGTCGCCGTGGTAACATCTGTCAGTGCTTCGCCTGATCGGGCAGAGTGTGTAACCACAGACGCCCGTGTCTGATTGGATCCCATCTCGTCCTCGGCGACATCACACATCGCCTTTGCCTCTGATAGATGGAGTCTGCAGCCTCGGTGCGCATGTCGTCGACCAGACCCCGCCTCGGGCTGCGAGCGAGGAGGAGAGAGGGAGCGGTGCTCGAGCCAGGGGCGGGCACGAAGGGATCAATCCGCGTTTCTGGAAGTTCTGGCGTCGCAATAGCCGGACTCCGGGAAATCCTGCGCGAAAAATGCCTCATCCTCGATCGAACCCATCCGCAACGGCCTCGTCCGCGTCCGTAACCGTTCCTGAAAACGCGGAACACCAGTTGCCGTCGCCTACCTCGACTGCAGTGGTCTCCCGAGCAAGCCTGTGTTTGGGGCCAGGCGGAGGACTGCATGTCTTGGAGACTTCTAGCGTTGAACGCACGCAAGGGCGCGCCTCCGCTATCTGCGCCCGGGTTGCCGAAGCAATTGAATCCGGTATAAGTGTTGCTAGGTGACCGCAAACCTTCTTCACCAATGGTCGTTCCTGAAGGAGGGGCTTCTCGACGGCCTGATGACCAGCGAGCGGCGAGACAAAGACGGCGCGTGAACGGCCAGGAGTCGGTTGACTAACGGCCTTGAAGCATGACGTGAACGCCTGCACGTCGCATCACGGCGACGCGCAGGCGTGCTCGCCATTCACCCGCTTCCAGTCGTTTGGCTTGTAACGCCAGGCACTACTCAAGTTCGACACGCACCCCTGTGGGCAGTCTTGGCATTGGACTGAGTGCCTGTCCCTTCTGGAGACAGCGTGTTAGCGTCGGCCAACTCAAAACATACGATGTTCTGTCAATGTCGCCCAAAGAAGAGCTATCAGCGGCAAATTCCACGCAATATTCCCGCAGTGCACAAACGGAACCGGCATTAGACCTACCGCTTTCTCAATGCCGGACATCAATCACGCCGCGTACCTCTCACCAGGCTGCCAGTGGCTGTCGTGCAGAAGCCCACACTGATGCGTGAGCGACGCCTGATCCCTCCCGGGCAAATGCCATCGAGGGGGATATGCCCCGTCGTGGTAGCAAATACAATGGGAGGGGTCCATCGCAAACGCAATCTGTGCGACCGCCACGGCACGAGCGCCGATCTAACCTCACAAGCACCCAGCACAGGAACACTACAACCTTGCAATCAACGTCCGCACCGTTCGCACACACGGCAGCGCCGGGATGAAGTCGATGAAGCCCGGATGACTAGCGCAATGACGCTGGTAGGGGAGGCTTACCAGGATCATACCCGGCGCGCCACAAGCTTCTCGTGCGAAGGGCAGACACACAACCGCCCGCCACAGCGCTATGTTTGGACGCACCTCCTTCGGGGTACAGGAATAGGCCCATGGGGACCGCAGTGGATGGGGACGTTGCAATGCAAACATACGGCTTGACGAAGGCACTTCGCCGAGATCGCCAGGATATATCACGAGGCTAGGATACCATTATGATTGGTGCTATGATAGCAGCGCCTGCGGTCTGACCGTGCTCTCGATGGGGGAGAGGGGAGAGGGCAGCGCATCAGATCTTCGCCGCCATCAGCAGCCCGGAGACTGTAGACAGCTGATGTGGGGTGCGGGGGCCCAATGGCGCACAGAGCTGAGAGGAGGGTACGACGCGGGGAGGATCACTTGCTGAGGAGGTCGAAGAACGCCTCCTGCGGGAGGTCGACCTTGCCGACCCGCTTCATCTTGCGTTTCGACTCTTTCTGGTTGTTCAGGTGCTTCAGCTTCCGCTCGTAGTGCCCTGTGCCGGTCCCGTCAGCGTCTCGCTCCCGCGCCCGCGCGCTACGCGGGAAGCGGCGGATGCGCACCTCCGTAGAGCCCGGCCGTCACGTCTGCGCGCATGGCAGATAGTGTCCGCCGGGCGATGATCTTGCCGCCGACAGCAGCCTGGATCGGGATCTCGAACAGCTGGCGGGGGATGACTTTGACTGCAGCGGCAGTAGCTGGTGTAAGTGGCTATGGACATAACACAAGGACTGGTACACGTACACAGCTTCTCCACCCAATGCCTACCGATTGCCTCGGCCTTGTCAGCGTGGACAATAAGCGCGAGCGCGTCCACGGGCTTGCTGTTCAGCAGGAACGTCATCTGGTCCAGACCTGCATGAGCGCAGATGACACGGAACGGCGCCACACGCCCCACGCACCTTGCGCATGTCGCTCGCCTGGTAACCTGCATCCTCGTAGCTGAAAAGAGAAAACGCCGGGTGCAGATCAGGACACAGAACCGGCCGGCAAGAGGGCGCGGACGAACTCAAAGCTGGCGAAGCCCGAGCTACGGCTTTTGAGTTTGTCGAAAAAGTCGGTGACGATCTCGGCCAGGGGCAGGGTCGCGCTCATGAGCACGCGGCCGTCCCCGGACGCGTCCCCGGCGACGTCGAGCGCGTGCCAGTCTAGGTCCGTCCCACGGTGCTCGAACACGAGCTCCATCATCGCGCTAAAGTATTCTGCAGGAGAAGCACGGCACGCCAGGTGTGCACGCGAATGGTCAGTTCAATGTAACGCGTGAGCGGGCACATGTGGGAAACGGGGTCGCGTCCTCGACGGCGAAGAGGAGAAAGGAAGGAGGGCGACGACAGAGAGGACACCGCGGGGGGAGGGGGGGGGGCAGGTACTGACTTTCAGGGACGATGATAGAGGCCTTCACGATAGGTTCCTGCACGGCCTTCGCGCGGCCGCCGCTCGCAAAGTCGGCCGGTTCAGGAAAGTCGGTTGGGTTGCTGACTATTGACTCTTTCCCGTTCCTGTGAAGGACTGAAAAGGGACGGGCCGCCGCAAGGTTCTATGTTCAGCGAGTGAATGCCCACACCGCCGCGGACGCGACTTACTCTTGTACGGCACGGTCGGCGCTGTGATGATCACATCTGCATTGTATTCATCTTCCAGGCGTTGGCGGAACACGTCCATGTGCAGCGTTCCGAGGAAGCCCAGCCTACACCCTTGACCGAGGGCGGAGGAAGTCTCCCGAGTGACTTCAACACTGCGGTCCGTGAGAGACAGCTATTCGGGCGTGTCGGCGAGCTATTCAGCAACAGCGATGTGAAGAGAGAACTCCGCGAACGCACCCGCTTGATGGACTCTTCCAGCTTCAAGAAGTCGTTGCTGTCCACAGGATACACACCTGCGTACACCTGTAAAGGCAAATCGTGAAGACCGTGTAACTGTCGCTGGACGAAATGCACACCATCGCTTTTGCTGGCTTGAACCCCGGCATAGGCTCGACAGGCTGGCCAACCCGGTAGAATGTATCGCCAATATGCGCTGCACAGGCGTCTAGCGTCAACTAGTCTGTCACGGCATTCAGAGCATGGTTGCAACCTTCTGCAGACTCTTTCATGCTGCACGCAACAAATCCGACTTGTCCGGGCCGGAGACAGTCTGTGGGCACTTCTTCGGGGTGCATGATTCCGAGCTCTGTCACCTCATACCTCTTGCGAGTGAAACATGAAGCTATTTTGTCGCCTGACGACAGCGCGCCGAGGTGAGTACCCACCAATCAGCACGATGGTGTCGTAGGCCCACCTTTTTGGAGCACACCGCCTTGAATACTCATCAATGAAATTACGCCACGATAGCGGTCATACCTGCGAAAGCGGGTGGTAAGCGAATAGAAGGGAGCCCGAGGTATGGTATACCACCCACGAGGAGTCAAAGAGGAAGGCCTTGAGAGGATCGGACGGGTTGCCATTGGGCGGGGGTATTCGCTCAATGATGGCATGCAGCACCTGCTCGACGCCCTTACCAGTCTTCGCAGAGATGCCGATCACGTCTTCTGGGTCTATGCCAAAAGTCGACTGCATTTGCTTGGCCACGACCTCGGGCTGGGCAGCAGGTAGGTCAATCTATTGTGAGGAAGTTCAGTCAAGGTAGTCATCAAAGTTGCAATGTATCCACATGCCTTGTTGAGGACAGGGATTATCGTCAAGCCCTTTTCCTTTGCGACGTGGTATACGGATATAGACTGTGCTTGGACTCCTTGCGACGCATCCACTAGAAGCAACGCGCCTTGACACGCAGCAAGGGACCGTGCTACCTCCCAGGAGAAGTCGACATGTCCCTAGACCGGTATTGAGCCTACATATCGCGCCTGACATATGCTCGACTCACCGGCGTGTCGATCAGGTTGAGCAAATACCTAGTTTGGTCACGGTCATGGAACATGCTGCCGAGACGTCAGTAAAACCCGAGGACGTGGGAAACTGAAGCCACCTAGCGGTCTGTGCCTTGACTTGGGGACTTGGTTACTTTCACTGGACGGTTGAGCAGGCGCCTGACCTACCGGTGATTCCTCGTTCTCGTTCGACCTTCAGCTTGTCCAGCACCTGTTGATTGCCTCGTGCTTGTTTGTTAATCGTGCCGGTCAACTACAGCTTGTTAGCGTTTTGCATGCCACGCTGATAGGGACCATGTACCTCCAGCAAGCTGCTCGCAGAGACGCGTTAAATCAGGCACATGTAGTCTCGCAGAACACGTACCGGTCGGCCAGGGTGGACTTTCCATGATCTTTTACGCGTCTGAGCACATTTCGAGTCGACCTTACACACAACAAACCCACCAATGTGCGCAATGATAGAGAAATTCCTGTTACATACATTGGTTTGCCGCATTCAATGCAATACACCTCGCGTCCTCTCGCACCTGATGACCTCACAAGGGTAGTCCTCCATCCTGATTGCCTTCTTCTGAGCAGGCGCAGCCCAGCATACTGCCGAGTTTGAGAACGACCTCCATGGTTGGGTACCGCACGTCCGCGCGAGATACTTCTGGTGGCGGTCGAATACTTTCAGGCAGGCCTGCCGCCAACTCTGAAGCATGAGTGGCGGCGTAGTTTGTCAAGCAGCCAACCACACAATCCAATAAAAACAACCCAAGCGCTCAGATAAAACGAGAAACAGGCCAGATCCAGAGCTAAGCGGAGTGACCAGCAAAGGCAGACGTCGAGCGCGAGGAACGAGCACAAGACGGTGGCCACAGCTCGTGTCCCAAATCGGGAGATGTGGACCAACGGCGCTGCTTAGTCAGCAGAGCCCACACGGTTGTGATCGGGCGTCTACTTGCGTGGTTGTGGACGCGACCGCCACAAACTCCAGTGCACTCCAGACTCTCGCTACCGTCCTCTACCATGTCTCTAGCTGAAGCGTCCGAGGCAAGAAAGGCGCGCCTAATTGCGTTGCGTAAACGGAAGGCGGGCGAGGCGGTGGATGAGCCCGGGTGCGTTCTACTACGTTCGTGGCGGCTGCATACATGCTCAATGAACGGTACACATAGCGAGAACGATGAGCCCGTTATCAAACACCGCTCGTTTGACCCAAGTACACGGACTTTGAAGAAGCATACCCAAAATGAGGACATGCAGATGGAGGACACCGTTGAACACCAAGTGGAAGGGTTGGCCGAGAAAATCATTGCGGAGGACGCGGAGAGGAGAGCGCAGGACCTGGTGAGCCTGACTCCCGGGCGGGTATGTCCGTGCGCTCACAAAGACACATAGGACCTATTCAACATTGCGCCAAAACGACCGAACTGGGATCTCAAACGCGAGCTGGACAAGAAACTTGCGAAGCTGGAGAGGAAGACGCAGGAGTCAATACACACCCTCATCCGTATGCCGTTGAAACTCTGTCCCACGGCGCTGCCTAACGACCGCACCTACAGGACAGCGACTGGCGGCGCAGAAAGGCCAGTCCGACGACATCGTGGGGGCGATGAACGCCGAGCAGCGCGCCGGCGAAAACGACGCCTCCTCAGACGAGGAGGATTGATCCAGGCTAGCCTTGCCGTCCCTTGCTATACCGCCCTGCTACCATTTGTATTGTATCGCCCACTTACGTGTACGTGTATCCTTATTCTGCCCATGGCGTCAAGCGTGTTTGGCACATTCTCCGCCTTGATCGCCCGCGCAGGCCAGCGCCACCGTTTGGCTCTCGCGCGCGCGTGGCGAGGCTGCGTCCGGGAGTTGCACACGCCCCCCAGGTGTGAAACGCCCCGATATCGAATCTATCCTACCGATCCCAAAACCACAGCGGGCCCGAAAAGTGCCAACGAGCAATATACCCTGAACAGTCCCTCAGAACGTTTACTACGCGACCGTGAAGCACAAGGAAGGAGTCGATGGAAAGCCGTCTACATACGCGCCCTACAGGATTGGTCGCGAATTCAGCATCTGGATCATCCTTTGGTCCTCTGCCATGCGCGGGGTGATGCTGTGATGCGAGCTAGCGAAGCTCATCGGCGTATGCGCAATCGCCGACTGGAGCGAGGGCAGCACTACGCCATCCTTTTTCCCTCTAGAGGAAGACTGGAGCGGCGAAGAAGGACGGGATGCCGAGCTTGTGGGTGACGGCGTGGAAGGGGGTGAGGGCATGCCGGGCGTCGACGCATCCGAGTTCCGTGTGCGGGCTTTCCCACTCTTGTAGATTCCCGTCGGGACCGTGATGGTGCGCAGGAGCGGGTCCTGGTCCACGGTGGGTATGCTGGGGAGATCCGCGTAGGTGAAGTACGCGGTGAGGTGCCACTTGCGCGGCTTCGCGTTGTGGGACGCGAACACCCAGGCGGAGTACGCTTGCTTCACGAGCCCCGAGGGGTGGTGGTCGCTGCGCTCGTAGTGAGACTGCGCGGAAGACGTCCACGTTCTCGAGGGCCCCTCGACGAAGCGGTACGTGCACCTGCGGGCGAGCTAAACTGAGCGGACAGGCACTGTGGCCGGGGTGTGAGAACGCGCACTTCGTTTTTGGCTCGGAAGGCGGCTCATCGGTCGCCAGCTTCTCGTCGTAGAACAAGTACGGCTGATCGAGGTCACGGCGGGGTCAGTATGGGCGTAAGAACGGCTCCCTTCAGCTGCAGGAAGAACTTGCCTCGCGCATTCGAGACTGGCTCCAGACGCGGCCGTCCGTCCACCTTTTGAGGCCCATCTCATCGTCGCTCTCCTCCCAAACGAACAACGATCCCGACTGGATGTAACTTGACCGCTCGAGTTCGTTTAGCCGTCGGAGGACGGGTTTGAGGAGCCCTTGCCGTACGGCCTCGAATACGATGTGTGCGTCACGGGCGTCGCGGACGTGGAGGCGTGGGTGGGTGGGTCGCTGGACGTCCTGGGCAGGGGCGTAGAACATGGTGGGCGGTTGCGATGCGTCGAGTTGCCGGTATCTGGAAACCGAGGAGAGCAGCTGGGTGGAAAGGGTTGTCGGCGTATACCATCGTGCACTGCCGTGCAGGAGATTTATATTTCCCGCTCGCTCCGGCGAGGAACCCACGAGAATGCTGTAAAGCTTCCCGTGTTAGAGCCCAACCCGGGACGATGGCATGCGTACGTAGGCGTTCCCGGCGGGAATCTCGATGCGGGGCGGGTGGGCTTTGCGGAGGCTTGAGAAAGCGTGGACAGGAGTCAATTATGTCCACGCCCATTCCCGCGAGTTGGCGCTGGGAACGACCGTGGTTGGGACTGATCGCGTAATGCCTGAGCCTCGACCGAAACGCGTTGAACGAACCGCCAGAAACGCCAGTGGGACAGCTGAGAAGGTGTCCGGACGGGCCAGGAACAACTCTCTTTCGAGCCCCAGGGAAGCGCAGTTGCTCGCGAGATCGACCGGACCCATAAGGTGGGAGACATGTATGAGAGCGGACCGGCAAGTCAATGAACCCTTCCACGGTCCCCTCTCCCAGCGCATGCGGTCTCGGGCACGTTTCAGGATCTATCGAGGACTGAACAGACTTCACGTCTCCCCGTTCCGGCATGCTTGGCTTGCCGTAGGTGGAAGTTCTCAGAGACTTTCCGACGTAGCGGGCGGCTCCCTAGAAAGGGTAAGACGTCGCAAGGCAAGTTCTCGCCCTTCTCATGGTTATCTCGGACGGCCTGCGCTCGAGACGGAGCGAGGAGGACCTGACGTCGGACATGACGAACAAGGCCCGTTGCAATTAGCGTGTTGGATGCTGTACAAGCCTGTGCGCGTATTACCGCGTCCGCGATATAAGGCAACCGAGTTCCACGCCACAGTCCGGCCGTAAGGCGGTCGTTCTCCCGCACAGGAGCGAAGAGTCTGTGTACGTGATGAGGGCTGGGAGGGGATAGAATAGGTCGGACATAATAGAGGGCGCGTCCGCGTGCTGCACCGGTCTTCAGGAAGAGGGCGTGCCAGCAGAGGGCGGGCGACGGGGAAACAAACTCGCATCGGATTTCCCGTATCAGTTGACAGGTGCAGCTGTGACGGGAAGGCCGCTACGCCGTAAGGCCGGACTGCCTTCTGCGCTTCTGGCACCGTGGCCGAGGACGCAAGGGTACCGCGGTCCGCGAGAACGAGTCGAGAGCCGATTCACACACCTGCTGGCAGCGGGACAGGAAGGACAGGGCGCGCGGCGGGCGTGTAAGCTGTCATGCGAGCCTCCGCGCCCAGCGAGGCGCATCACCGGCGACCGCGCGCGCCCCCCAGTGCGCCCCGCGTTCTGTGCGCAGCGCAAGGGAGCCACGCCGGGAAAGGCTAGGGCCCGGTTTGTGTTGCGCAGACGGGGGCAGGAGGAGGATCAAACTTCAATCAAAGCTGGAGGTATCCAAAACGAGGCGTGCGCGAGAAGCACCCCTGGGAACGAGGCTCGCGTGGCGCGCGCTGGACCTCTGGCCGGCTCGTCCTCTCTCTCCGCGTTTAGCGATCTCTCACACCGACCACCAGCGACGGCCCATCCCCCTCGTTCTGTCTATCGCCGTGCTCGCCAATGTCCTACAATTCTGAGCGGGGCGGCCGCAGACTTCCCACTCTCGTCCACTACTGTCAACGCGGTGAGCCCTTCCCCAGGAACGCCTCCAGTGGCACCTGACCGAGCTACCCGCAGTCGCCTCCGCGCATGTCAACAGTACGTCCTCACACTCCGTCTTACCCCCTCGCCCCTCACTTTTTGCGCCCTTAGACCTTGAGAGACTCGGAGAGGGGCTTCCGAACGAACTCATACACCCCATTCTGACCAACTGTACTGCGGAGACCCTCGAACGGTTCGAGGATGAGGATCCGGTACGCCCACCCGACCCACCCTTTCGTGCCGCAGGGGCTGACGTGTCTCCGGTAGTATATCTCTGAATACACTTCCGGTGTGTACTTTCTCCGGATGTGGGGGACGTCCGCTCAGTGTCACTTTGGGTTCGCAGAAATATGGCGCACGCTCGCTCACAAGACTTATGCCATGTACGTCTCTCAACCAGCGCAGACAGGTTCCGAGTCTTGGAAGGAAGAGTACTTCGTACGTCCCTCGCTTCGGTGCGGTCAGGTTGTGGACACTGAAGGTCGTACCCAGAGGTGTAAGGAGGAGAACGACAACCGTTTGGAGAGGGCTTCTGCTAAGCTGAGGTCCACCCGCCAAACCTTCGAGGAAAAGAAGAAAGAGTCCTCCATCAAGATCACTGACAAACTACCTCCAGCCAAACGCGCTCGTTGTACGTCATTCTCTCGGGCTTCATTGCGCTCCACCGCGCTGACGGTAGAACCCCCAGGGGGCGGACCGTCCCAGCCTAGGACGCTCTTCCAGAAGACGCGGCATGTGGCGGCGAGGATGCAGAAAGGGGTATTCAGTAACGGGCGGACGGTGCGGTATGACCTACAGAAACGACCGTTTGTGGGCAACACCTACAGCGCCAAGCCTCCACCTCTGTCAACGTCAACACCGTCTGGCTCTGGGTCTCGGGTCACTGTGAGAGCTGTGGCAGTCCCACGGAAACCTCCTCCAGCGGTTCAAGTGCAGAGCGTGGCGCCTCCACAAGCGGTGATGGGCGGACCAATGCCAGTCGCATCCTCGTCCGCTGCTGCCAAGCCTGCTGCATCCTCACTTGCTGCTGCCAACACCTCTACCTCGGCTGCCAGTCCACCTGCCACTAGTCCTCCGCAAATGCCGGCTTCGCCTTCTGGTGCGCGTTCACCGCCCCGTCCAGGAGGCCCGGCGAAGAAGAATCCGGCGTCTACGCTTTTCATGCCCAAGCACCGTGCCTACTCTCAGCTCCCGCGCGGGGTCAAGTCCAAGACATAGATAGGCTGCACTCCGCCGGCCCGACTTAGATAATCTGCGTCTGTACCCTCCATACACTCTCGGACTCGCTGTACACTGCTGTATCCCAACCTAGTAGGCGCGTTTCCGCCTGGGCGAAGATGGTCTGCCATACTCACTGTATCCACATGGAAATTGCCGGTGGCGATGTACTTTTAGCATCCACACATCCATACCCTCGTGATATTGTAATACCAGAAGCGGCCATTTGCGTGCCCTCCCCGCGTCCGGTGCAGGCGCTGCGAGCAGGGCGCAGGCGAACCGACCCTGCACGCACCGGGGTCCGGCGCCCGCCTCGCGGCCGGGGAAGCTGTCTGCACGACAGACAAGCTTGCATGGATTGGCCGTGGCACCGCCCGCGCGTGCCTCGACCGCCCGCGGACGCCCGCCCGGCGACGGCCCAGGGATCGTCCACTTGTGGGTCGGCGTGTAAGCCGCTCGGTTATGGGCAACAACAACAGGGAACGGCGCATCCCAGACGTGGCACAGGCGCGGGGGCGCGGAGGCGCTGATCAGCCGCCAGCTCTGGGAATCCGCTAGCGCGAGAACGGCGGCGACGCGGAGCCCCCGACGACGCCGAGTAGTGTCAGTAGCGGACGTCCCATGGCCGCTGCAGCAGCTGCCCGCCGCGCGCTGTACGCTTTCCACGCCTGATCGCGAGATCCAGCGCCCCGTCTGACGGGCGCACGACGTGCGCCATTCAGTTCCTTCTCAGCACTCACCCAGTCTCCAAGTCGCCGCGCGCCTCCAGCCGTCAGCACTAGCTCCGTGGCGGTAGTGCGACGGGCGAGGGCCGCCCCCGGACGCCCGCTCCCGCGCGCCGCATCATGCATGAATCGCGCCCGCGCGACCGTGGCCCGTGGCCCGTGGCCCGTCGTCCCAGGACCCAGGGGGGTGCCCGTCCCGGCGCGCAGCAGGCACCTCTCACACCCACCCGCACGCCCGCCACGACCCACGGCTCTGAGAGCGCCATGGGCACGGCGCGGGCGCGGCTCGCGGGCGCAGCCGTGGGTGCGCGACAGCCGACGGGGAGGATGAGAACGCGTGCCGTACCGCACCGCGCGGGGGCCAGCGAGCGTGCCCGGCAGCGTGCCCGCGCACGGTGGGGAAAACGAACTTCGGCCTTGCCCCCCGCGCCGTTACCTAACCGACGCCTTCTAGGGTGCGCGATATTGGCTCCGAGCGGGGCGAGGACACGACACTTGTTCGTGCGCACTGTAGAAGGGGACGGTGGAAGTCTGAGAATTGCTTCAGCATGATGGGACGCCAAGCCAGGGCAGCGGGCCACTTGAAGCAGGGGATAGGGGAAACCCTACGCGAGCTAACACCTCCCGCGAGGACCACGCCCCCGGGCGGGCCCCTCACACGAGCTATTATGAGGTGACGCCACGACGGCGCAGGGTGCAATTGACATCGCCCTCCTCGAGGGCGACAGGGAGAATGCGAAAGTGCTGTCGGCGCGGGAGGCGTGCCTTGGTGTCCGGGAGCCGGTTAAGGCAAGCGCACGAGTAGATCGTCGAGCGCGCGCCCGTGTCCTCCCAGCGGCGGTCTCCCTCTCCCCCGCCTGGCGAGGGCCCTGGATGTGTCAGCGTGGGACGCCCTCGCTGCCCGCGCGGTGCGGCTCCTGTAGGGATTTGAGAACGCGCACGCCTGGAACGGCAGTCGCGCCGCGGCGCAACGGTGCCCGACCCCGCCGTCGCGTGTGCTTTAGAGGCCGACGAGGACATGTCCGAGGATCTCTGCTCCGCCCGGACGAAAGGCCCCGCAGGTGCCAATGCCAGACGGAACGCAAGCTGAGCCGTCCGCCGTCTGGAAACGGCCTGTCCGCGTTGCTCCTCGGCGGTTGCGAACACGGCCGGGCCTCGAGGACGCGTGATCGCACGGGTGTGCGACCAGCGTAAGCGTAGGCATGAGCCACGTCGGATTGGGTACCGTCGCAGGGGCCGCAGGACGGGCGGGGTGGTACGACACCGATGCGCGCCGCAGGGGGCATGGGAGAGAAGCGTTGGTGCTCACCAATAATGCAGCTGCAGCCTGGCCAGTAGGTGGCGTTTCCAAAGCCCAAGATAGAGCACCATACGTAAATTTACCTGGAAGTCAGGTAGGGTGTGCGGGAGTAGTTGTCTCTGGGCATCGTCTATTCACGGCTCCGCCGCTGTGTCAGCGACCCGCTCCTCAGACTAGACGAGCAGGACCGACCAGCGAGCTTGCTCACAGTGTGTGTATGCCTACTCAAAACAAGTTCATGTGCTGTCAGTTCCGCTGCCCTGGTGGCATAGACGCAGTGAGGGATCACCACGCTAGGTGGCGGTTCGGAGGCTGGTCTCATTGGATCTTGTGAACAAAATTGACATGCGGCTCGTCCATAATTGCTCCAGCCTCATATAGCGCCACGCTGCTTTAATGCAATGCTTCGTGGGAGCGGGTGTTGAGTAAAGTCGGGTGTGGAGGTGGGAGGCAAAAGAGAACCAACTTGACTTGAGGAGCGGCGGCCTGGAACGAACCTACCCAACACGGTCCCGTGACCCACACACATACACGTCCCGCGCCACCGACGCGTCGCCCCTGCACGCACATACACAGCGGCCCAAACTCAATTTCCCTGTCGCCGCACCCCCCTATCCGCCCGCGGTATCCCGGCGGCCAGCGTTTTCCCAAGATGTTCATTTTCATGTTCCGTACATACAGGCATATTATACAAGCCGTTGGGTCATGTCATGTGCGCAGCGCGTTCCGGGATCCGTGCGAGCCGAGGCGGGGGCGCGTAGTATCGTATACAGCGACGGTCTATGCGGTCGAGCGAAGTAGGTGGAAAACTGGGTAGGTAGGTAGGTGCAAGACAAAGAAAGACGGGCGGACGGTTGAGCGGAATGGCGGGCGATTAACGATGGGCGGCGGATAGAGCGGGCGTGCATTGTGAGTACCGGACCGGACAGACATGCGGAGGATCGGGGCGTTGTGCGCGTTCGATGGCGACGGCAAACGGGGGCGGTGCAAAGGAGGGGTCGTGAATGCGTGGACGTGAACTTGAACGGTGGACAAAGTGAGGCAGAGCGAGGGACATTAAATGCGAGCAGTGTCTTGGGGGACCGGAGATGGGATGATGAAGAAAAAGGAGAATGCAGGAAAGCGCGATGGGTCCGGTCAATGAGATGAATGTTCCTCGGGCCCGACGCCAGACGGGGGCAGGCGGACGGCCAGGAGCGCGCGCCTCGCTCAGAACAGCGCCGTCGTCGACCCGAGGCCGTACCCGCTCTCCGCATCCGTGCTCGAGCTCGGACCCGCGCCCGCACCGCCCAGCCCCGACGACGACGCGACACCCGCGCCCGTCGACATACCCGCGTCCCACCTGCCCTTCCCCTTGCCCTTCCCGCCGTCGGCGGTTTCACGCTCCTCCGCACGGTCCACTTCCGCGGTGAGCGCCGCGGCGGACGACGCGGCGAGCGCGTCCGGCGGGGGCGCCTCCCAGATGCGCACAGTGCGGTCGTCCGAGCACGACGCGAACATGCGCTCGTTCACCGGGTTCCACGCGACCGAGTTCACGCTGCCCTCGCCGTGCCCGGCGAGCACCTCGAGTAGCGCGCCCGTGTCCCGATGCCAGATGTACACGTTCCCGTCTGTGTGCGCGCGGGCGGTGCGTGCGCGGACGTGGACGTGGACGCGGACATGGATGTTGCACGCGCGTGGGCGTGGGTATCCGGAGAGGGTCCAGGGAATTGGACACATACGCGGCGCAGCATCCAGGGGCAAGATGCACGGAGGGGAGGAGCGACGGGCAGAACAACCGACGGGACGGGCCACAATGAACGCACACGGTGACAGCAGACGGGAGCGGAGAAAGAAGAGCGGTGCAGGATGCGTCAGTAGCGATCGAGCAGAAGCCAGGCACGGAACTCTCACCTTCGCTCCCACTGAGCACAAAATTCCCCTCGACGCCGCCAAAACAGCTGCGGATGACATGCTTCGACTGGCTGTGGCCAGAGTACTTGCGCACGACTTGCTCAGTGCTCAGATCAAGCAGATGAATTTCCTGCGAAGCCCTTGGCGTGAGCACCGCACACGGGACTCGGGGCAGGACGGGCAGGAAAGACACGACGTACCGCCGGGGGCCCGTTCTCGGACGCACGGTTGATAAGTGCGAACTGCGAGTCTTGCGAAATCTTCACGCTCGTGAGCTCGCCCTCCAGCCGGATCGACCTGCGTGTCCGGAGCCGGTGCGTCAGCATCCCCGTCCTGTCCCACACCCACAGCGACGGGCGGGGGGGCCGCGCCGCTGACGCGAAAGAGGTTGGCACGCACGATTCGGGCTGCTTCGTGGCGAGATCGTATATGATGATGCGCGTTTCTGACACCCTCCCAGAGGCCGCGCTCCCCGCCCCTGCTCCCGCGCCGCCCGCCGCGGCCGCGTCCTGTGCCGCGTTCGCGGCCGAGGGGATCGATGGCACGTCGTACATCCCGACGGCGACAAGCCGTGTGAAGTCCGGCGTGACCATGAGGTCTGTTACCCGAATGGGTGTGCGCCCCCATGTGTCCCTCATCTTCCCGTCTGTGTCCTGGGATGTCCACAGGTAAGCACCACGACGGTCAGTCTATTTGAGGTCTTTGAACTGCCTACCCAAAGGATAATCTTGCGGTCTAGGCCGCCGGAGATGAATCCCGAACCGTCCGGCAGCCATGCAAGTGCAGTGACCACATCTGTATGTTGCTCGAGAGTCCGCAATCGCATGCCAGACTGTTGTCGAGACAAATCAATGAGCGACGGGACCTCGCCACATCATACCGGGTACTTACTCGGGCATTCCATAGTGTGATACGATGTTCTGAAGCGGTGAGCAGTATTGAGTCGTCTAATGACCATGACACACAGCCGACGTGGTACTCGTGGTCCCTCAGGATGAACTCAGGCGAGTACGCCCTGTATCGAGGATCCTTGTCGAACTGTTCCCAAACCAGGTCAGCACGAAAGCCCCCATCACATACCACGCCACTCCGCGCTCACCTCGATGCGCCATATGATAGCGGTCTTGTCTTTACTCGCTGTCGCAAGGTACTTCCCATTATGGCTCCACTCGAGGTTCCAAACCTCGTCTTCGTGTACAGACAGCACAGCAGTCGTTACCCGAGGGAAGGCATTGCGGTCGCACATGTGATCGGTGTATAACGAGTACGTCTGGTTCCGCAATGGCACGTTGTGATAGAGACACCGGCTCTGCTGGAACGCGCGTGCTTGGTCGAGGAGCGTCACGAATCGTCGCTGGGGAATCATTACTGATGAGGGGATATATCCTGCGCGGAGAAGGAGTCTGTCAGACTGGCTCCGGACGGGACCGAAATCGGTCCGCGTACGTTGTAGGTCCATGAGTAGTCGTCTCCGTGATGTGCCGCCTGCGCCGTCCCACCCAACCTGATGCCGCAGGTCTTGTGGGTCTGAACACATCATTAAGCTACATACCACATCCACCAAAGTGTCAGCCGTCCGTTCGTGCAATGTGCAGGTCAGATGTCGAGCAGACCTTGACAGTGCATGAAGATGGTCTACTTCAGGATTCAGTGGTGCGAGCTCGTTCCGCAGCACATGCAGCGCTGCAGTGGTCTTTCCAGCTTCAAGGTATTCCAAGTACTTCTGTTTGGCGATGAGAAACTTGGCGTCCTGCATCCCGACATTGAGCGGGAGGTCTCAGGCAATAGGAGCACCTTCACTGCACTTACCCATAGTCCCTCACCTTCCGTGACCCCCAGGTGCATCAGCGCCGTTTCTGCAGAATCCCATGAGGCATCCAGGATACATCGCCGGAACTCTGCGACCTCCGGTGTCTCCATGATGTACCCCGACTCCGCTTCTAGCGTCGCCGCCGATTCCCTCCACCACCACAGTTGAGCTAAAAGGTCAGGGCGACAGCAGCGGATGGGACTTACATGTAGCCGACGTCCCGCAGGCTTTGGATGACGAGCCGGACGAACTCCTCCCGGTCGACATACGAGTCGTCATAGAGCGTCCGGCCGGGCAACGACACTCGTGCGACCGACGACGGCCTGTGCCTCTCAGCCGCATGTCCATCCACGTCTCCGTGGGCAGGCGCCTTTGACGATCCGTTCGTGTAGGGGGAGGCGAAGCCGTTGCTCTTCGTCGCCGCGACGCCGTTGTGGCCGTTCGAGGGGCCGGCGGGAAACGAGGGCCCCGCTTCGGGCGCGGAGTCTAGGGAGACGGAGAGCGCCGAGTCTCTATCACTCTCAGTGAGCCTCATCGTGCGGTGGGAGGCAGAAGCGGCGGCAGAATCGGACGGGATCAGGGCGCGTGCGGGAGGAGGGAGGGAGGCGGAGGAGGCGGCGGCGGCGGTGGTGGTGGCGGGAGACGAGGCACGGGCGTCGACCCTCTGTCGCTTGCGTGCGCGGGCGAGGTCTGAGTCAGCGTCGAGCGGGGAGGGCGCCGACGGGGACAAGAGCAGGCTGCTCGCGGACGGGTGGAGGAAGGACAAAGAGGGAGAGGAGACGGAGAGCGGGGCGTACTCGGCAGATGGCGCGTCGCTGTCGGCCTCCTCGAGCTCGGCGCGGGAGCGGGTGTGCGGGACGGTGCTCAGGCTTTGGGCGGGCTGTGCCGGGGTCCTGGCCGTCGGGGACTGTCTCTGTGGGGAGCGTACGGGGCGGGTGTGGGCGGCGGGGTCGGAGTCCAGAGCTGGGGTGTGGTGCGGCGTACTGAACCGCGCTGAGGAGGGCTGCGTGCGTGAATCAATCGTGGCAGGAGAATGTATGGATCAGAACGTTCAGAGTGGCTGCGAGCACGGCGGACACAGCGAGCACGGCTCGATCGGTGGACCGAGGACGGGCGGACGATGGTCGTAGTATCAGACAAAGACGAGGCGGTCGTTGCGAGCGGCCTCCATCAGTAGCAGCATGGCTTTCGTACGCCCTTGCCCTCGCCCTCACCGTCCGCCAGGTGTGCCGCGGCGGAGAACGATTCTCCACGCGTCTTTGCCAGCGACAGTCATCATCCAGTCCCACTCTCCCCGGCCGTCCACAATCACTGCCGTCCGCGCACACAGCCAGCGGTCTACCCCGCAGTCGGAAAAGCAGCGATGCTCGATAGCAGCTGCTCTATACGATCCGAGACCAGGCGCCGTCCAATTCTCTGTAAGCGTTATCGACCTCCGACATCGCTCCCTTTGCACACCCCTGCCCTCTGCAGCCGTCTGTGCGCCGTCTGTGGCCGCAGGCCGCCCTCGGAGCGAGCGCAAGCGGAAACCCTGACATGCCCTTATGTGACGCTCGTCGCGCCCTGGCCGCAGCCGCAGGTCAGCACTACTCACATGCATTGCAGCCCGAGCAACATCCCCTCATCCTCTCGCCATGTCCGGTTCCCAATCTTGCCCCCATCCTGGATATCGCACCCCTCGTGCCACAGAAGCCCAGCCGACTCGGCCTACATCCAGGATCCATCGATGGCGGCCAGCTGCCGGCAGGCGAGCACTTTGTTATGAACCCAGAAGACAGGTCGCGCGCAGGCTCGCCACGCCCCGCAGCCCACGCCGCACCCGCCTGGAACGTGCACGCCCCAAGAACGGCGACCGCGTGCGGCGGCGCCAGCGTACACCCGCCGCCCCTGCCGTACCCGTTCTCCTCTCCATCGTCATCTTTTGTCCGTATACGAGCTGGAGCAAGAAATCGCTTTGTGATCTCGCAGGACCTGCTGCCTCGCGCTATACGCGTCACGGCGACCCGTTGCGGAGGGTGAGTAATTAGGGTATGCCCATTGATCATTCATTCGATTCCCTCGCAAGCAGGGACCGGCCGCACACGCCGAAACCACGTCTGTTCTCTCACCGACCGGGCTCTCGTTCGTGCCTTCAGCCGGAGTTGCTCGAGGGCGTCAGGTGACGGTCTTCTCTAGACAGCGCGTTCACCGCAAGTGCACGTCCATTGTGTGGTCGAGGTGTTGATGAGGTAGCGGTGTACACGCTCTATTTCGGTCCCTTCCTAGGGACATAGGTCGCGTACACTGCGAGCCCACTTATGGATATTCTGCGGTGCTTGCGAATGTACGGTGCAGAGGAACTTTCATAACAGCCTATTTGTACGTCTTCCTACGATTATCCACAATGCAGTAGCGGACTTCTCGCCGCACTTGTGCCTTCCACGGGGAGACAGCGCTACCGCCGCACACACCCACACACACCTCGGATCACGCTTCCGCAAGCGACGATCCCCGACCAAGTTGGCAGTCGCCTAACTCAAGCTACGCTTGCAGGCTGATCTAGCAGCGGTCTTTCCTGTGCGGGTGTCGTGCACGGAGCGCCGCGTCCGTGGCAAGAGACCGTCCTGGAGTACACACAGTACCCTATGTACCGCTGCGCCTGCGTCTTCTTGCATCGATCCGCGTCGACGGCCCGCAGTGCCTGCAGCACCCACAGGCCTACGACAGTCGAGTTCACAGTCTGGCCGTCTCCGTGACGTCAGCACAAGTCTCATGGTCCATCCTAACCGTCTCGAGTTCGCGCGGAACGCAACTTCGGTGCAAGACTTGGACTCGGGAAGGACATGGGGTCCTTATCCCGGTGTCCAATCGTAACTAGGTAAGGGGGGTTCGCTGTGGCCGGCTAACCTTATGCTGATACTGGCGTACAAATATCCTCCAGAACTGACCGTCTAAGCAAGATCTGTCTAACGGCGGCTCGGACGGGATGCCTCCCGTTCGTGATGATCTATTCAAGGCTTGGACGGTGACTATTCCGTATACTTACGCATGCTCGCATGCGTACAAACGACCGACCCCTGTAAGCACGGGGAGCCGCAGCATGGAAATCATACTGACCTGCTCGTGGACGCAGCGCTGACCTCATTTTTCGCCACTGCTGCGGTCCTCTCCGATAGCGCCTAGTCTGGCCATCCATTGCCTCCCTTTCCGGATCCGTGACTTTGTGGTGCACCGCTTACTCTCCTCAGCATGCACCAAGTACCGTCTGACCACGGACAGATACAGTCACCGACGGAGATTCCCCCGCATTTCCGTAACACAGGAGGACGCGCCCTGCATTCCCTGAGATCCCTATCTGCTCACCGAGACCACACCCAGAGCACTGTGACCCACTCCGGGTCCCTTGAGAGGTGCAACCATCATCCGGCATGACAGACGCGCTCAGTCACACTGCGTAGTACGTACAAGCCTACGGTTGAGACCGCCCCTCGTTCTTCCTAGGCTGCGCACGCAGTCTGTGACGCTGCGTAACGCCAAGCACCCGGGTATACAAGAGCGGTTATCAGCACACCTGGGCCATAACCAGACGACATCTAGTCCTATGAGTCTTGTTGTTCTGAGGGCCGGGTGAGGCCGCGGCGTGGTATGTAAGTAGCACCCCTCATCTGCAATGACACGTACTATGATACTACTCCTCCGCGGGCAAACTCGGGGCACCTGAAGAGGTGAGGCTTGCGCCATCCGCGCCATGTCCGTCGTGACCTCACGTTTGAATTGGCCACCGTGAGTGTCAAAACATTTGTCCAACATTCGTACGCATGCAGACATAACGGGCGCTCCAAGGCAACTGCATTCGCGAGCTTTGTACCATCCCCCTCGCAGGGGTCGTATGTGCTTGCCTGTGCTTGCCGGGACGGCATCGACAAGTAATGCCGACTGAAAGACCCCGCTCTGCGATACCTTCCGCGTGCCGCCGACATTTTCTGACTGACTCGGTGACAATACTGCAACTGTTCACCCGACAATACGTCCGACGCGCCGTCGAGCTATCGGACTGTCCAGCTGCCTCCGCGGCGCCATCCTCCGACACGGATGCGTCATCGAACCGTCAGCGCGGCGGCGCGCGGCGCACAACTCTACGGCCTTGGAACCCAAGCCCGTGCCTCCGCGCTGACCCGCCTCTCCGTCGCGAACAAGCATCAGCCACCCGGGCGCCGATGCACATACAGAGAGCTTTTGGCGATACACAATGGATCACCGCGAAGACGCGAGTTCGAAGCTACAGCACAGGTGCGCACGCCGCTACCCGACGCCCAGCTGTATTCCCGCCGACCCCACCGTGCCCGATGTTCATGTCCCTCACGTCCCCGCGCGCGAGCACTCGGGAGCACCCAGCCGCAAGTGTGATTTTCCGTGCTGGTAGGTTCTCGTGCAGCCGCGGGGGACGATGCGAGGGTGGAGGGCGAGGATCCAACGCGGCGGGCGCGGGGCAGGTACAGTATACGGTATGTACCGCGCGCGAGCTCCGCAACGCCGCGAGCGCGCCCGTGCCGCCGGGGACCTGAGAAAGCCTGAAGCCCGTCTTTCTCCCGCTGTGGTGCGCCCCGCATGCAGACCGCGCGCCGTTCCTAGGCCGCAGCTCACAGCCCGCCCCACCGCCCGCGCGCGGTGCTCTCAGGACCCAGAGCCACTCCGTCGCCCCACTCGCGCGCCTGCCCCCGCTCAGCGCCCAGCGCTGGCTGTGCCTCGCGCCGGTCGATTCGGTCGCGGCGGAGTCCCCGCCCGTGCGCCGCCGCTGCACAGATACCGGGACGGACGGCTCGGTCGGGGGCCCCGCACACGCTCGCGCGGGGCGTGCCTGGCGAGCTGCAGCCCGCCTTGTTCGGAATCGCCGCGCGATCGACGGCGGTGCGGCCGCGCGCGGGGCGTCCGCGTGAGTTGCCGCCCAGCGCCAGGGGATAGGAGCGCGGAGGGCGGGCGCGGGCGCGGAAGCAAGTATGCGCGGCTTATGGTGTCTGGCCGGCGCCGTCCTGTGAAGCTTTGAAGCTCTGAGTCCGGGGGAGAGAGGGGGCACCCTTGAACGCTTGATCTCACTGGTGTCCAGACGTCCAGTCCACAATATTCAATGCGCGTCCATCATCGCCTGTCCAAAGCCCCGTGCTCAAGTGACCGCTCGCGCGGGGGGTACCCCCGACTGCACGCCGTGCTGCACGGACGCACGGCGGTGTACCCTTTGGGTGCGCGCACGCCGCAGTGGCATATATAGGGGGCGTGACGGACGAGGGGGCGGCGAGTCACCTGCTCCGCGTCGGCGCGCAGGTGATTTGCCGGGGTTCACTGTGTACTGCGAGGTGCTTACGCTCGCTCGGGACAGTGGGCGGGGACTCGGGAGGTGTCGCAGGCGGGGCTTGTTCGGGCGGGAGATGACGCCGTCGGTGGGTTTGCGATGAGGTACTCGTCAGGTGAAGTGGGCGGATAGGGGCGCGGCACTCATCCAGGTGGGGCGTCCGGGACACACTTGCTGTAAAGTGCGTACCCGCGTTCACTGCCGTCAGCAGCTCACGGGGATCTGCCCCAGGGCGGTCGTCACGCACGCGGGGCGTCGGCGGACTAGGATATCTGGGATATCGACTGCAGAGGCTTTTGGGTTGCGTGGTCATGGGGTTGATGAGGTTAGCGTGCGTACCGTATACACGGCACCCGACCGCTGCAAGTCACGCACGGTGGCATATACGCTCGCCCTTGGTTAGTGCAACGACTGACACAGCAGGTCACCCACCGCCGTCAACAGTCAGCCCACGCCCACCGCAGGGCCACGGCGCGTCCAGATCGCACTGCAGTGCGCCCGACAGCTGAGCGTGCCGGTGCCGCAGCGTGTGTCGTCCGACCAGCATCTGACCACAGCGTATGATGATACGCCCCCGCCCCGAGACACCTTGGCGAGCCCTTGACATACAACCTCACCCGCGCCGGCACTGCAGCCGCGTCCCGCCTCCCCGAGCGGTCAGCAGTCACGTCCGCGCCCCGCCCAAACGCGCGAGCGTAGCCGCGGCGGGCGCTGCGCCTGGGGGCACCCGGCCGACCGCGAGCCGTTCTGGCACGGTAAGCACTACCGCACAGAGTGCGCGGCCGAGGTTCGTGCGAGCGGCGTGCCGGCGTTGCGCGGACGCCACAATTGTCTCGGTTAGCGTCAGGTGTTGAGGGGCTGTGAAGGTCATGGGCATTGGGCTCGGCGTCGGCGAGTGATTCAAGAAGTCGAGAGCACACGCACGCGGAGACTCGGGGTCGGACTCGGACTTGCGCATTTGTTCAAGTGGACGGTCCTGCAGCCGGCCCCGCCGGACGAGGACACAGGCACCGTACCTGGGCGTGGAGGCTGAGTACTTAGTCGGAGCGCACGGCACGACTGGCAGGACGCCTGCAGGAGACAAGGGACGATGTGCCGCGTATGTCATAGCGCGTCCGGCGTCGCCACCGCCGCCGCCGTCGCCTTCGCGCGGTCATCATGACATTCGGTACGGGCTACACGGGTAGCGCACTGTGACTGCGCAGCGGGAAATCAGGCCTCCAGCTATCAACGCGACTCAATAAGCAAGGCACGTACCTATTACTGAGAATGGGTCCCGTCTTGTCGTGGCAGGCCTTCGGCCGTGCAGGCGCGATAAACACTCCCTATCCCCGGCGCCGTCTTGTGCCGCCGCGCTCATGGGATGCGTCCCCAAGACGGATACATCAGACGTGGAGAGGTCACGAGGATGGCGAGTGTATATTGCTCGAGAATGATACATCCGTGTAGATTTAGCCTCTGATACCTATCGTATACGGTGCGCGCCCGTAGTTGCGGACGATGCGGGGACGCAGATTAATGCCGTGGCAAACACCGTCGGCGGTGATGGCGAGCTCGGTCAGAGGGAGGACTAGAAGGGGACGGAGTTGGAGAAGCGCGGCGGGAAGTACGATCGAGTAAACTCAATACAAGCGGGGCCCTATCCCCACCCGCTGGGTAATAGCCAGAATATGTGCAGAGAAAGATAACGCGCACGCTCGTCAGATGAACGCGAAGTGACGGGCGCGTCGAACCCATGATACTGCACACGCGAACGAAGGTCAAACGAGCAATGGCATGTGCATATGCAAGCAAACAGGGCGGAGTGGCTTTTGCACCATCCGCGCCCCATGACTATATGAAGGAAGCGGGGCATACAGTACCTGACGACAGTGGAGGGAGGTGAAGCATGTATAGGTAACCGCATCGTAGCTTCGTGCGGTTGGAGAGGATGTACTGGTGAGGGGTATGTACGTGAGATCGTATGCGTTTTTGACGAAAGGAGCGGTGTGGGGACGTCGGAGAGTGTGTTTGTGAGCGTGAGCGGGTGGAATAGATAGTGATATAGAGATTGCTGTTGACATATGCTGATGATGGGATGCGGTGGATGATACGTGCGAGATAGGGCAGCAATGAGGAGGAAGCGGAAGGCGCTCGGACACCATTGCAAATCGATACGATAGATACATACATAGTGCGCGGCGGATAGCACCAAGCCGAGGCGAGACGTCGAGGACAGCCGATCAGCCGCGGTGTACGCGGCGGAAGGGCAGTAGCGCGTGGACGAGCAGCGAGGTGTCGGAGACGCTTTTGCGAGCGACGTAACCATGGCGGCGTAGACGAGGCGACGAGGCAAGCAGATGCCGACTGGAGGAGGCGGGATAGCAGCACAACGATAGTTGAATATCACCAAAATGCGACTAAGACGAGGGGGGTTGAATACCATGCGAAGCGATGCGATATGCGAGGACGATTGCGATGCGGAAGATAGGATGAGATGCGTCTAAGGGGAATCATGCGAGTTGATGGGAATAGGTGTCGTACATGCAGTCGTGCTTTTGGTCGTTCGGTCGTCAGTTCAGTCGCAGGCCGAACGTGGTTTTCATCGCTTCAAGGTAGCCGTCCTGCCCCGAGTGCGCTCTCGCGCCAGGAGACCGCTGCGTCCGTTGCCGTAGCCGGGAGCACGATGATCGACACCGGTAGGGGCCGGATCCAACTCGTCAGGGCGTCTTCGACCCCTCCTCGAGGCACGTTCCTCGGCAGGCTCCTCGTATTCGTCTTCCTCGTCAAACTCTTCTTCTACCGCGCTGTTGGCATATCCGGGGTCGAACTCGACGCCAGAGTCACGCAGATGGAGCTGCTCAAACTTTGGCAGCGGGGGAGGGGAACTGTCCCGGCGTTGATGAGGGTGGTGGTGGACTTGCTGGCGTGCGATGCGGACACTGGCAGCGACAACAGGGCTGTGCGCCACCCAGTCTGCGACCTTCTCCAGACTGTCGAGACGCGCGCGGGCATGGGCGCTGTTGTGGTGGGTGTGCACACGCGCTCCGGGCGAGCGGCTCGAAGAGCGACGACGCCCGTCAGGATCACGCTGGCTGCTGCGGCCACGAGGCGCTGCAGCGTCCGCGGTCACAACGTAGGTCTTTGAGGTGCGGGAGAACTGCGGCGTGGCGAACGCCGTGGCGGTGTCCACAACTGGCTTGGCAAGGCGAGGGGTGGGTGGCGACGACGAGGACTGAAGGGACCGCGAGATCATAGAAAGCGTCTGCAGTGAAGACAGGCCCTTAGGGGAGCGCGGAGAGGCAGGGGAAGTCGAAGTGAGGAGAGAAAAGTAGGCAGGAAGACTCGCCCGGTTTCGCCGGTTCTTCCCTGTTACAGTGTCGTCCTTCTCGCGCTCGCTGTCGTCGGCGAGTTGAGGTACAGACTCTGTCGACTTGCGGCCAGAGCGACGTCCGGGGCAACCGGAAACAGAAGAGGCGCATGCGGAGGGAGCATCAGAGGAGTCGTCCTCGGTCGAGCAGTATTGAGGGACACTGCACGACATGCCGGCGCTGGATGGTGTTGAAGCGGAGGAGTGCCTGTGATGAAGTGTGGGGATGGTCGAACGATTGTTGGTGCTTGACGGCCTCCGGACATAGGCAAGAGATGATGAAGGGTGACGGTAGATGCTGCTGAACGAAGTGGAGGGCTTCGAGGACCCGGCGTCCGCGGACAGATAGTCCGGATGCACCGAGAACTCGTCGTCGGTACCAGCGCTGTATAGGATCGGGTTGACCCCCTCATCCTCATAGTCGTCCTCGAGCGCAGACCAAGACACGGACGAGTTTGAAGACGAGGATTGAGAGTGGCGAACTCGGTGTGATTTGCGGCCGTCCTTGAGCGACCGGCCGAGCGCAGACGGTAGGAGCGCAGGGACTTCTGCAAGGTTGCCGGGTGCGTTGACGGTAGAATTCAGGAAGGGGGATGGTTGGGCACTGCTTGTTGCTGAGACGGAAGGGGAAGTGACGTCGGTGCTTTCGCACTCGTCGCTGCAGTATACTCGGCTGCGAGGACGGAATGGGTGAGTACGGGCGCGGGCCGGGATCGGGACGGGAGACTCACCCGTCGGCGACGACTGGCCTACCGCAGACAAGGCAGGATTCTTCGAACATGGCGTCAGGAGATGCGAGCAGGGCCGTAAGGGACGGCGAGGAGGAAGAGTCGGACAAGGGCGGGCTGGGATACGAAGGGCGTCGAGACGGGCGGGCGGGGGTTATATAAGAAACATTGGTCGTCTGTGAAACGACCGTGAAATGGTGAAATCTCTCCTCTTCCCCAAAAATACCACACATGACTCCCTTCTTTTTCCACTCCACCGTGACCCTGTCACGCCCGATCGCACCCTCCTTGGCGATCTGCCGTCCAGATCGAGTCCATACACGGCGTCTTCCGGTCGCCCGGTCACGCTTCCGCCTGTCACTCCCGCCGTGACAGGCGCGCTCGAGTACCTGCCCGGTGGTGCTCGTCTCGTCCGTCGGTGGTCCAGATCTGGGAGTCACCTCTGCCGCCGGGCGCCTGTCCGTCTGACTGCCCAGTCCGCGCAAACGCCTGCGTGCACGTTCTCTCCCCAGCCCTCTCTTTCTCCCCTGTCCGTGGGCGAGAGTCGAGAGCGCAAACGTGGAGGCCAGCCCGCCTCGCCCGCCCCTCTCCCGTCCCCATCCCAACATCTCCATCAACGTGCATCCCCGCCGCACTCCCCTTTTTTGCTCTCCCCGGGCCCGTTCACGCGTGCGCCCGCGTGCCCTGAAGGTCTGCTGCAGTGCCCTGGCAGTCCGACCCCTTATCGCGACGACCCCCGGTACTATCCTGCCATCCGACCCTCGCGCCACCACCCGTTGTGCAGCACTTCCACTTCGCACCTTCGTGCCCAATTCGGCGCTCTGCGCACGCAGTACAGCCCTTCTCTTCCGTGTACACCTACATCAATCACGCAAGCGCCCGCGTCACACAGCCCGGGCCACCGTCCATTCTACGCCCGCGCCCTTCTCAATGTAAAATGCTGCAGAACGATGAATGCCATGTGTCTTTGCACCACCCAGTTTCTCCGCCTGCGCACGTCGTGCACGCCGTGCCCTATTCATATCACCCGCACGCCGCCTGCCAGTCCAAGGCCGGGCACACCATGCATCCATCATTTGCCTCGCCTGTTACCAACTACTCTGCCAGTTTAGCAGATCCTCCGCCTCATGTACACTTTCGCCTGCCGTTTCCCCTCCGTTCGTACACAAATATCGCCTCGCCGCTCTTCTCCGGCGACCGAGCAGCCTCCCCCGGCCGTGCGACGATTGACGTGCGCGCACGCCAGCCCGATATGCTCACGATGGCGTGGAGTGAGAGCAGTCGGACATTTGCCCGCCGCTGCGTGCGATATGCAGCCATCCTGCATGCACACCATCGACTCATCCTGTACATTCCTCATCTCCTCGTCCTCGTTCTCGACCGACAGCGACTGTGCGTTCCTCCGACGCCCCGGTCGGCCGACATGTTGAAGGAGGTAAGTACCCCACCGGTCGCCCGCCAATCGCGTCCTTCCCGCCAAGCGCGCGCGAGCAGTACGTGCTCGTCCAGCGATCTGGCGCACCCGCCCTCCCGCCGCGGCGGTACGCTACTGCGTCGACGTCGCTCGAGCGATGGCGCGCACCTCGCGCTAGCCCCGCCATCTCGATCCCGTATCTCGCAAGCCGCGCACTATTCCCATAGGCTTATCTCGGTCCGCCGACACAGCGCGCCCCAACACACACTCTGACTCGCTTGCGCGAGTTTCGAGCTTACCAGAGAGCAATTGTGCCACGGTCGCGCGGCCGAGCGGGACTGGCGTGACCCCACCTCAGGCTCTCTCATCATCGCAAGCTCTGTACGCGTCCGCGCATACGTCCGCCGCGCCCACCGCGAATTCTTCCGCGAACTGGAGCACCGAGCACCGAGCGCGTACCGCACGGTCGCCGCCGGTCAATTTTCCAGCTCCAAGAAAGATTCGCGAAACGTTGCGGCGAATCCGACCCCGCCTCACGTTCGTCCGGCGGCTGCAGGCACGCACGCGCAACGCAACGGCCCCTCCTGCGGCATCACCTCATTGCTCGCGTCCTTCGTGGCGCGGGCGAATCACTGCGCTCGCGCGGGCGCACGCCAAGGGCACGCGCGGTGAGCCCCCGGCTGCGGTCGGGGACCAGCTACATATCATCTAATATCATGTACGCAGTGTCACAGCTCATGGTACTTGGTTACACGGGCGCCGCGGCGGCGCAGCCTATTGTGCGTCCTTTTGGGAAGTGTGTAAGTAGGGAATCCACACCGTCACCCCCGACGAGGCTGAGAAGCATCATGATGAGCCCCAGCGAGATCGTCACAGCGGGATCCCGCAACGTGCCCGCCGCGGCCTGGACACTGCAGCGCATGGCGGGCGGCGTCGGCGTCGGAGTCCCCGACGATCGTCTTTGTTCGTCGTCGCCCTGCGCCGCGCCGCGCCGCGGTACATGCGCCTGTGAAGGTGTGCGCACACGGAACTCCCGACTCCCGAGTGACCATCTACGCGCGACGGGCGGGCGGCGGCGGCGCGACAGCGCCCCCTTCACGTGGGTGGCGGCCGCTTCGACTTCCTCGCGTTTCCCGCACGCTTCTGCTCCTTTCCATTCTCCGCACCGAGTGCTTAGCTGATTCTTTTGCAACCGGTGGGGGTGCCCCATTAGATCCCGCGAAGGGCTGCTGAGGCCTAGGCCATCCCCAGCTGCGGTCGCGCAGGATGATTCAGAAGTGCGTCCGCCGGAGCAGTGCGCGACACCGGCGCATACAGTCCTCCCAGGTACCTGCGTATCACACGCGGGCCACATATGGACGTACGTACGCACGTACGCGCGCGCGAACCCCAAGCCACGTCCAAGCTGTGCTCCCGCATCGATGATGTTCTGCCAGGTTCGAGCCTAGCGCATCCAACGGCCATTCACACTCCCAAGTGCACGACAATAGACCGCGTACGCAACGCGCGTATGTCCCTTGCGTCTCTCGCGCGCCCCCCGAGCCTCCAGGGCGGCCCCTTCGCACGCTCCCCGCAGTCTAGGTCGCACCCCGGGCCTCCAGACCTGCCCCCAGCGGGCCTCCCCGGAGGGCCCACCGTCCAGAAGCTCGCGAGTCGCTCGCACCCCGCTCCCGGTCCCCCGAACGACGAGCGCCCGGAACGTCTCCATAACGCCCCAGGGTGCCAGGCCCGCGCGCCCGCAAAGCCAAAGGCTAAATCCCGCGTGCCCGGCCGCGCATCACACCCCCCGCGCGAGCGTCCTCTGCGCTGGGCCGGGGAGGGCGGATTGGGCGCGCTTCGCGCACGCGCCTCGCGACCGCGCTCCCGAATGAGTGATGTGCGCGCCCGTGCCGACGTCCGCACTGGCGCGCGGGGCGCCGAGAATAGACTGAACAGGGTTTTATGAATGCGTACAGGGCGTGGCCCATTGTCCGCCCGAAGGAGCAGCACAGGGCCCGCCGGGGCGGGTGCGTGACAACCTCATCCGGGGCGGAGTGTGTGTGGTAGCTTACGCGGACGCGGCGCTTCTCCGGTTTCGACGCGTACGAGAGCTGGGCGCGCGAAGAGGATGCTTGCCGGCCTTGTCACGCACCCGTGCTGGGAGGCCAGATGACCGCGTCGGGCGAGCCAAAGGCGGCAGAGGCGCGAAGAAGGTCCGCCTCGTGAGCGCAAGTACAAGCCAGTCGGCCGCGTCGATCTGCACCCGGCGCGACGCCACGATCGCGTTAGGCACACGGGCGTACATATCGGTGCAGGATGCGGGGTGGGCGTGCGGGGCGGGTCGACTCGCGCAAAACGTCCCCGGCCAAGGATCCGTCAAGCAAGGTTGGATCGACCCCCGTCTTCCGCATCTATCTGTGTATCCTCGGAGCGACCGGATGGGATCGACGACTGCTATACGTACCGTGCATTGGGCGCTTGATTTGTGTCTGTGTTCTACACGCGCGCGGTGTCACGCGCCTGGCAATGCCCCCGAATGAAATAGGCTGCGTGGAAGCTGTTCGTGTGCCCGCCCAAGGACTTGTGACGCATGCGACGACGATCCGCGTACACGTCATGAGTTCTAGCCGCGCCTGGGACGTCCAGCAGCGAGCGAAACTAATGGCTGGGCTTGAACCTGGGTCCTGGCGGATGCACGGCCGTTGCGCCACGCGAGCAGGGCGTCTCATCGATGCGATACATGCATCGAGTGCCCGCTCTGCATCGGGCGAGCAAATCGTTGCAGCGACGCTGACGTCGGCATGCCCGTCGTCGTCAGCGGTCACTGTAAGGCGTGCGACCGACAGCTGCTCGGCGCCGACACGAGCGACATACTCGACAAGGCAGCATTCCGCCAGTGAACTGAGTGAGGTCGCTGCTGCAATTCGTCAATCCGTGTATGCGAAGACAATACTTGCGGATCGAATAGGATGTGTCTGGCCATGGCGATAGGAGTGAGAATGTTCGCAGACGGACAGGTATGTTTCTCATGTTGGAGCAGAACAATGACCAGAATGCATTGAAAAATGACTGACTATCAAATGACGTACCTTCCACGGTGACACATTGAACATGCAATATCCCAATCCTCGGCTCAGGGTTTGGGCGATAGATGGAACGGTCCTACTGTAGCTCAGTATCTACATGACTTACCCTGACACACCTGATATCCCTTCACTGGTTGCAACTCCGACACTGTGCATCTCAGTGTATGCGTTGCAGAGGCCTTGACAGTGGTGGTGCAGCCAGGACGCGTCACGATCGCGACCCCGTGCCCGCGGTCGCGTCGCGCGGACCAAATCCGGATCGCGCGAGGGATGCGCCGGGTGACGTCAGGAGCGCGCGAAATGGGCAAGAAAACGCGACACGTCACGCGTCGGCGGTGTCACGCCTGGGCCCGGAGCGCCGGGTGTCGCGGAAGAAAGTCTAAAAAATTTGCGTGCCGGGCGCGGACGACGACGACGACGACGGGCGGGGAGATGTCGTGACCTTGACGTTGTCTCGCCGCGCGGCCGTCGACGCGTGAGACGGTCACCAGGACGGTCAGCGAGCTGGGCCTTGGACGGTGGGCTGATGACATAAGTTGGACACGCGCAGAGTTCGGGGCGGAGGAGGCTGCAGCCTGAGCACGACCGAAGTGTGTAAGCGGTGAGGAAAGATGCGCACCTTGTTCATCATAGGCAGCGTCAGCACGCGTGCGGAGGCTTCGCGGGAGTTCGGTAGGCTTTCGACGGACGACCGCCGCGGTCGAGCACGGGCGGGTGTAAACATCTCGCCGGTGACTCAGCCTCAACTCTATTTCGGCCTTCCCGACGCGGCAACAGCGGTACCAGCGTGACCAAGTCGACTTTGTTGGCCTAGGCCTTGCGGTCGAGTACCCCGGTTTCTCGTCCGCAGAGCTGCAGTGCAGGCCTTGCCAGTCGCAGCAACCTCTGGGCCCGGGCAGGATGCAAGGCTATTGTCGGGGACGGTCCCCTAACGTCAAAATCGCTGGGCCGGCGGAGTGCTCGAGTCCGGGGGTGGCTGCGCGATCGCGTTTGCGCCTCGGTGCTGTGCTGGGCCACAGGAGCCGGGGGACGTTCGAGTCGAACTTCGATAGTCTTCGACCGCGGACGGGCGCGGAGGGCGGACACGGACTGCTGCGCAACCGCCGACCGTGCTACTCCGGCGAGTCCAGAGTCCGATGGCGGGGCTGGCGGCGCGCGGAGTCGGCCGCAGCGTTCGGCGGAGTTGTCAGGGGGCGGCCGCGACGACGCGGACGTGACGTCTGCGCCGTTGAGCTCAGCGCTGAGCAACAACAACATCGAGTGAGCGCGACGGTCGCAATGTCACGGATTTGTTCTGGCTCACGACTCGACAACGGTGGATACCTTGCAGTCTTTTGGTGAGCGTCACGTACGTTTGGCCGCTGCGGTTGGCCGCGTGTCCAATCAGTTGTGTGTCAGAGATACACGCTGCATCGTCCAGGATCTTGGTACGCATTCCGCTCCTGTTGCCGCCGGGCGTCGCCATGGATTAAAGTGCATGCAAGTTCATCATTAGGGTGCGTCGCAAGCGGACGTGCCTGTATCGTTTGCCTCCGGTCTAGACTCGTCCCCAGGGCGCCGGCAAGGACGTTTGAGGGTCATGATCCTCTGCAACGCCGCTTGGAGGAGTGGGATCTTGACATCTTGCATGGGTGTTGGTGCTGAAGACCCGTGTCCAGAGGCTAGCACGGTACATGAATGAACTCAACGTAAGTGCCGTAGTCCATAGGCATCTTCACGTGCCCTCTCTTTTGCTTCGCGCGTCGTCGGTGTTACGGGGGAGCCTCATCGACGTCCGCGCCCTCGCAACACTTGGCCCAATGCTTACCATCCCTCCCAGTGACGAACTTGCGAGCGATGCAGGTAGAGAATATTCACGCCCCGCCGTGCCCCGTAGGATACGACCGGTATGAGTTTCCATCGGGCTTAGTGACCCAGTGCTATCGCAAACATCATACTCATCATTGTCCTCTTCGCCGCGGACCGGTAGTCCATGCAGGTTTGGTCGCTCGCATATCCCGGTGTAGCGCTGCACGAGCGCCTCAAAGATGGAGTGGCACTCTGGGCCTGAGAAGTGTTGCCGAGCATCCCGATATACCGGCCGGTATGATCAGCTTGCTAATAGTCCAGGTTCCGGAGCGCGTCAGCTCATGCTCACGCCACAGCACTCTGTGAGTTGCTTCACATGTTGAACATTCGATTTGAGCTCTATTCTCGCAGTGATTTTCCTGTCGAACCCTACTAATTCAGCAGACAGCCTTCGCCAGGCATTCCACCGACACCGGGCTGCGCAATTATCCCATGATGGCTGGGCATGTGCCAGTGGCGCGCCGCTGTAAATGTGCGAATGACTTGCGACTTAGGATTCAATCCACCACCGCCTCATCAAACGCCGTCCCCCACTGCGCCGCCTGCGCCACGTTTGAGCTCATTCCTCACGTGAAGGGAGGGACATAGGTCGCTTCTGACCTATTCCCAACGCCGTGCATTGCGAGGTGAGCGTTTCCCGGTCCGCATAATATGACCATCTCAAACGCCGGGTGTAGGGATATTGACGCGGCCAGCCGTGAATTTCATCACTTAGCCCAGTTTCTCTCCTGTGCGCTGGCACCCTCGGCCTCACGCTCGGAAGCCGGTCTCGAAGCGGTCGAGCAGCGGACTGGCTGGTCGTGCGACTGCTCCAGGCGGACGACACCGCCGACCAATACCCGCCGCCCGCCCCAAATATAGGTCCGTATTTCCCTGTATACTCCCACCGCTGCGCGTTCTCACTGAGCCTCTCCCCCTTCTCTCTTCACAGTCACAGCAACGTCTAGAAGTCGCCGCTGGGAGGACGACGAGCGCGTCCCATGGCGTGACAACCCTCCTTCCAGGTCGCCACTCGACGTGCTCCGGCATGTCTCCGAACAGTCAAGCAGAACACGCCAGCGCGGACGCGGTGCTGGGCCGATGCCGCCGTTCGCCGCCGTAGTGATCATCGTCTATTTCCAGCGCGCAACAGTCGTCTCACGTTGGTCGGCGGCAAAGGACAGCTCGGTCGATATGGCCCAGACTCGGAGACGCGAGGTATGTCGTCGAGGAAAGTCCGTGGCCAAGTGCGCCTACTCGACGCAGCTATAGTGACCCAACGGGGTCAAACAGCATCCGGATGGCGCCCTCCGGCCGGTGAGCACACCGTTCGTGCTGCAAAATCGGTCGCATGTAGGAATGGAGATCAACGAAGCTGTCCTCCGGCCCACCCGATGCTTTTGAGCCGACTCTGTTCGAGATGGCGTTGAGGTTCTCGGACAGATCTACGTTTCGTACGACGCCATCATCGATATCCGGCGTTGATGGCGACTTCTGCCAACACGTCGAGCTGTCCACCGGCGGCGTAAATCAACCCCATCGCTTTCCAGGCATCTGCATGTCCCATATGTCGTGGCGGGTACCGTGCCGGTCAGCCCGGGCGTTCAGTACGCAAAACTCCATGCCCCGGACCTCGTCACGCTGACATTCATCTATCCGCGTACACCATCATCCGGATATTGCCCAGGACTGTTCGCCCGCCACCGCTGCGTCCATTGCGTGACTGATTTTGATCACGCTTTAGGCTTTTGGGATCGTGCATCGATTCATCTTGACCTCAGACTCCATGCGCGAGCGCCGGGGACACAGAGCCAAGATGTAATAAACAACCGTCCAGACCGCGAAGATCCGACCTGGACCGTCTACTCCCCGCGGAGAACAAGCTCACCCGCACCACCGCGGAGCGTCCGCGCGAACTGACATTATCAGATAACGGCGTCCAGATCCCGTTAAGCTCGTGCGACCGCCGACGTGCACAGCGACTCCCAGCGTGTTCCTGGCAACGCGCACGTTCCTGGGGCACCACCCGCGCGGCGCGGCCAAGAAATCTGGGGTAAGTCCCCGGCGCTAGCCCGAAGGATCATCAGGTGCACGCCGAACGCGCTCCCCCGCGCTCCCGATCGCTCGAGAGCGTGAGCGCGCTCCCCGCCGAGAGCGCATCACCAGCGCACGCCACATGCAGCCGCTGCCGGCTGCAAATTCAGGACGGCGTGCCCGGCGACGCGCTCACGTTCGTTCGTGCGCCCACGCGTCCGCGTTTTGCGGTGGGGCGGGACGTGCACGGGGCACACGGGACGCGCTGCCGCCGCGTCGGCGTGATGCACGCGCGCACCTGGGCCGTCGCGGATGAACCTGAATGGTGGACGTACGGACGGTACAGGTACTCTCCGCGGTACACTTCAGAGGCGTGCATGAGAACGTGTACCCAGGTGTACCCGCCTGTGACGGTTCCGTGCATGGGCCGAGAGAACGAGAGCGAACGTGCATGGGCGAAGCGGCACCTTACAAGCAGCGGACCCGCTTGTATCTCCCAAATACTTGCGAGCTTTAGCCTTTTTTGCTTGCCTGCGCCCGGTCCGCAGCACACCCGCCTGCACCCGCCGCGTTCGACCCGCTCGGCCGCTGCCCCAGCCAGTCGCACAAGCATCACGCCATTGACGCGACGTTGGCCTGCAGAAGGCGCAGGGTCCGGATCTCCTCGGCGCGCCATCCGTTTAGCCCGGGTCGACGATTGACATTTTGGCGACGGGGAGCACACGCAGGCGCCCGTGCATTGTGCGAGATTGCGCCGAGCGTGACCGCGCCCGCAAGATACAGTAGTGTGTACTTATCTGAGCCCGGCGTCGAGGGAGCGTCGATCGGGGTTGAGCTGCGAGTGCGCGAAAAATGAACATATCTGGCGTGACACCGTCACTGCGAGTGCTTATGGGTGGTGGCGTCGAGTGCCTTGCTTGCCTCGGACTCTCGGACGAGTACCAGTGACGACGCGGAGTTGACCTTATCTCGAGTCATTTTCCCCGGTCGCGGGCAATCGAGGACTCGGACAAGCCTCAGAGATCAGCAGGTCGACCGGCGCACACTCTTGATAGCGCGCGGAGGGCGTCCGTCGGAGCGGGCCGTCGGGCGGGCTGAACGCAGGCCGACAAGACGAGTCACCGCCCGCGCTCACGTCGGTGTACCTCCGCGGTCGCCCGATGTACGGTGGCCGAACGCAGCTTTCGGCCGGTGTGTACTCGACCACGCGCATCCGCGGGGACAAGACAGTCAGGCCTCAAGTCAAGTCGAGTTATTCCTGGACGGGCTAGGTCATGAACAAGCCTCGCGAGACGAGACGCGAAAGATAGGGTATTAAGCCATTCCGGGTCCATATACAGTAAATACCGCACCGTCCACGATGAAGATGCCCAGAACAGGTGAGTGAGAGGCAAGTCTACGATCCGTCCCCAGCGGTCGAGCGAGGTTCGTAGGCAGCCGCGGCGTCCCCGTTCGCTACGTCTCCGTTCTCGTGAGGCTCTTCACCCTCAGGCGGAGGCACCTCCTCCTTCGGCGGGATTGCTGGAGGAGCATCCTCAGCAGCCGGTGCCTCCGATACGGCATCGCCGTTCGTTTCTTCAGGTTCTGGCTCAGCAACCAGCGGCTTCTCCGATACGATGAGCGGAGGGGGCTTTGCAGCGGCGGGTGCGTTGTCGGCCATCGGATCCACCTGAGGGGTGCTTGCCCCCGAGTCGGGGCCAGGCGAGGGCGAGGGGCCCATGGCTGGGGCAGAGCCTTCTCCATGTTCGGCCCTGGGGTAGACGCTGGAGGGGACGTCGTCTGGGGCGCGGTGTGATGACGACCATTGAGCGTCGCCGCGCGCTGGAGCATCCCCCGGAACCGTGATGGATGGATGGCCGGCTGCGGCGCGGTCTGGGGGGGAGGTTGCGGGGACGACGGGCGATGCTGGTTGTTCACGACGGGCTTCTCGGAGACGACGGTCTCGAGCATCGCGGTCGGGGCCGCGACGTTCTTCAGCCCGGTGAGCTTCTCCTGGAGATAGCGCGCGTCCGCGAGCAGCCTGGGGCGTGACGGGTGAGCGAATGCGCGGACAGCCGAAGAGAATGGGCGGCGGGTGACGACGTACCTCTCTTTCGCCTCCAGCGACGGCAGCTCGATCTTCGAATACTCCTCCGACAGTCGGTGGTTGATTGCAGCGAACACCTGCGTCATCACAAACTGCCAGGGAAGGAGCGATATGAGCAACACGAGGAGTCCATGCAGGGAAGGAGAGCGGACCTCGACAATGGAAGAGGGCAGATAGCGCGAGAGGACCTTGTGCAGCGTCACAGTCTCCTTCACAAGCACTTCCATGTACTCATTGACGCCTGGTTTGGGCACGTTCCACTTCACAGCCTGATGGATAAGTCGTGAGCATACGTCGTGCCTGGTCACGCACGGTACACATACCTGTAGTGACCGGATGTGGGCTGTGAGGCGGTCACCCATGATGGCAATCAACTTCGCATGAATCTCGTTCTGGTGCTCCTGGTAATCCTGTTGACAGGGACAGGGTAAATGCGTGGTCAGTATGCAGATAACAGGCGTCACCTATCAACTGACCCGCTTGAGCTTGTCGAACTCAATGAGCATCACTGCCTGCTTCTGGCTCAGATGCCTTCGGAACGTCTCACGGATGTAAGGGATAAGTGAGATCATGATCGCGAGCGACTGCGACGCCAGAGCTACCATCCCTATCAGCTAACGCATCCGGCAAGGCAGACGCTACGACGCCTACCCAGGTGCTTCGCGGTAATGTTCTTAAGCCCCGCGGAACGCATCGCGCCCGCACCCAGGACGACCTGGCACGTGCGCGAGTTAAACGACTTGAGGAGCTCGATGATGCGGCTCATGGTATCCGTCGTGAGCAGCGGTAGGTTCACGATCACCTTCAGGTAGTCAATGAGCAGCACGAGCACGTCCAGCGTCGCGGACACCGCGAAGAACGGCCGATCTTCCACACGGAGGTGCTTCGTCGGTGCGGTGGCGGAGCGCCGCCGCGCCGCACGGCCCGGAGAGGAGGGGAAGCTGGGCGAGGGGAGGGGCGAAGAGGGGCGCGGTTGCGCGACGGAAGTACCATTGACGGCGAGGGAAGGGGATGCCAATGGCGAGGGCGTTGGTGGTGGTATGGGAGAGAGGCCATCCGAGGCGGGTTGATTGAGCGACAGCTCTGGAGGGTCCTGGATGGACGCGTCGACCATGATGTCGACGACGCGCTGCACCGAAGGCGCAACCTCGGCGGCGTTCCACTGCTCGTCCTCCACGAGTTTGGCCGATGCCGACAGCTGGGTCTGGTGAAAGTTCTGTAGGAAGCTCTTTGCCTTCATTAACCAGGCCGGTCAGTGAGCATCGATAGAGCAAATCGTAGGCTTATACTCACTTGACTGACGATCGTCCCGCGGAGGCCCACGATCATCCGTCTACAAATGACTTCGGACTTGACCACGAAGTCCCAAGACTCGTTGAACAGCGCACAGAACCTTGGTAGGTCTAATGCAGTATGTTGCTCCGCACGTATGCTGATGACCTTCGACGCTCGCGCGTTCGCGAGTTCAGCAGCGGACGATAAGATGTCGAATAATTCCTCCTGCAACGCGGTGATATCGACGGTGGCTTTGGGCGACCTGTCGGCAGTCTGAGGGCCCGCGCGTATATAGGAGTGGCTGCTTGACCTACTGAATACCCTGTACAACCTCGACGATCATTGCATTTTGGCGATAGAGGCCCTCTATGCAATTCAGTAGGCTCCGATACATGGATCGCGCCAGGTTCATGAAGGACTCATGGGACATGGCACGCAACTCAGCCGCCGCGTCCGATCTGTCAACTGGTGAGAACGCTGGGGCATTTTGAGCAACCTCAGGCTTACTGTTGTGGTATTGAGTCGTCCTCGCCCATCTCCAGTCCTGGTATCCGCTGGTTGCGCCGTTAACAAATGCAGGAGAACACCGCCTCCGAACACCTACCCGCTTGATTGCACTTCGGACCACTGTCATCACGATGTCTCGCCACGACATCGTGGCTTCAAGTATGCCCTTGGTGCGCACCAAGGCTTGCAGCAGCGGTCGAAGCCTATCCTTTAACGACATGTCGAAGTCCTGTCGTCGAGCTTCGGGCCAAGCATCCTGATTGGCGTCGATGCGCTCGACGAGATCCTGCCGCAAGAGGTTCACAAACTCTGACGAGAGTGAGGACGTGATCTCCATAGTCAGCGTCCGCAAGTGTTCCGGGAGCGCAGCGAAGGCCCGGAGCGACGATAGAGGTATTGTCGGAGCAAGAGGAGGCGGCGGGGGTGGAGGTGTTGCCGGTGGTGACTCCATGACCGTGGGCAGAGGGGAAGACCGGCCATTCTTCACTGGTTGTGGTGGTGGTCGGGCGGGTAGAGCATCCTCACTGGGAGTGTTCCATAGCTTGTCGAGCTCCTCGATCACGTCCAATGCCTCGCCCCACTGGCCTGCCCCGACCAAGCCTCTCGCGACCCCAGTCATCTCCATGATCCCGCCAATGAAGCGTACACCCTCCTTCACTGCGCCGATGTTCCGCTTCTTGCCCTCCTTGCGAACAATCTGCAGCCCACGCTTAGCTCCCTTCTCATCGACATCCTGTAGCAGTCCGCGCAAATGGGATATGCGGTCGAGACATTGCTCAGATTCTGTTTGCAAGTCTTGGAGATTCGCAAGCGCAGCGAAGAACGAAGTAGAGCGGATAGAGATCTCCCGTATGAGGTGCTGCTCGATCGTATCCGCGTAGTGGGACAGCTTCTCAAGCAGTGGCAGCGAGTGGGAAAGGGATGACGGGTCTGAGAACTCCTCCTCGCCTTCGCGCTGCTCGGTCACAGCGTTAAACGTCCGGGGGTCACCAAGGTTGAAGATAGATTCAAAGAATACCGGTGGGACAGTTTCTAGAGGTGGTAGAGGCTTTCCGGGAGGTGGCCGTGGTGTCCTCGGTGTATGCGGTGTAGAAGGGACGTCAGTACTGGAGGATGCAAGCGAGCCCTCGATCTGTGCTGTGCCGTCTCGGCCTTGCTCCGCGTTATGGACGAAACGGTCCCACTCGGGCGATATGGCGCGCAGGTAGGAGTCAAAGTCTTTGCGGCGCACACGCGGTAAGTCCGCAGGGGGGACGGCAGGTAGTGCGGAGTGCGCTTTAGGCGGTGCCGGCTTCTTCTGCGGACTGTTCACGACGTTTGAGATAGCTGCACGCGTTCAGCTTCATCGCAGTATAACATATGGCACGGCATACCATTGAAGCCGTGCTTTGAACTACTCCAGTCGGTAGGCAGCGTACCCGGAGCGAGGGAGGCGAGAGACCCGTTATTGAAGAGATCGTAGGACGCGTTCGCGAAGTAGTCCCCTTTGCCCTCTGTGGTCTCGGAAACACTGCCGGGGCCGGGTCGTCTGTTTGCAGAGTCCCAGTTGAACCTGTACGCGCTGGGCCGAGCGGGAGCGAACGAGGGCAACTCTCCGACAGGTGACGCGGGGCGCGAGGGAGTCGACGCGTAGTCGGACATGAATCAGGCAAGCAAGGCAGTCTCTGAGATCTCCGACGAGTAGTGAGCACTCAGGTCTCTAGTTCGACACCAGCATAAAGTCAGCCAGTAACAGCTTCACCAGCGAGTTCGCCGCGGTCGGGAGTGAGTGGGTGCGAGTGAGTGTGTGAGAGAGGCCGAGTCCGACGTTCACTGTAACCAGCGTCCTGCGACCGCCTGTGTGCACCTCCTCGGCTGGTTACGTAAGCGTCCATACTCGACGCCGCGGACTCAGCGCGCGTGCGTTGCTCATCCATCCGCGCGACATGGCCAGTCCCTTCGCGCTCTCGCTGCCGGCGCCCCTTCGCCAGTTTTTCTCGCTCTTTCCTCTCTACACCCACCCCGAAGTCGAATCGCCCGACAAGGCGCGTCCTGTGACCTCGCCCACGCTTTGGATACACATCCCGTGGAGCCCCGATGCGGATGTACTGAGCAGCGACGTCGAGTGCCTCAAGTGGCAGGCTTACCTCGCGCTCCGCGGACTTTCTGACGTTGCGATTCGCTGGGACGTCTCTGCAGACGGCGCGCTGGATAACCGCCTCCCGAACCTCCATGTTCCCCTGAAGACGGTCCCGGGCGCGTCGCAGGAAGTCAAGACACAGGACGACGGCGAGGGTGACCTCCTTCCCGCGCACCTGATTCCTGAATGGGTAGACGGGCAGGTTGGTGCCCTCGACCAGCTCGAAGGCTACGCAGATGAGGCTGCGCGGGACGAGAGCCGCGCCTGGGTGTCCCTCCTAGAGGGCAACGTCCATGCGGCGTTGGTATGTTCTGCTTACCATTTCGTCTTGGAGCTCAGAGTAACGCGTCCCTCCAGGTCCTCAACCAACCCTCTTCAACAACCTTCCTCAGCTTGATATCCCCGTACCAACACAAGCCGCGTCCTCTAGAGGCGGTCGTCACCCACCCACCTGCGCCCCTCTTCGGGATTAGCTCGCTACTGCCTTCTTATGGCACGCACGTCGACGTGGCGGCTATTGAGCAGCAGTACAAGGAGGCTATTGCGTCGCTCTCGGAACGCCTTGGCACCGACAAGTGGTTCCTTGGCTCAGCGTGAGTCGCCCTTACCGTGTTCGTCCGTCGTCCGACTAGGTGCTCACGACGTACACAGATCACCTACCGCGCTCGACGCGCTTGTCTTTGCTTACCTACACTCCATACTGCACTCCAAGGAGCACTCCCTCCGCTTCGAAGTCACCCGACGCGTGAATCTCGTTGCTTGGGAGCGTCGCGTTCAGAGTCAGGTCCGCGGCGCTTTCCGTGTTGTCGGAACACTCCAGCAATCATAGTACCCAGTACGCAGCGAGACAACGAAAATTCTACATTCATGCTGACCTACAGTGGTTTGACTTGGTTCTATGGACGACAATGTAGTTTGGTGAGGGGCTGCTCCGTGCGATTTGACTGTTGCGAGTGTGTTCACCACTCACGGTTAGAATCTCTAGATATAGCATATATCCTCCGTCATTCGCATTGAGGGCTTGAGCACTATGCACATGGCTGTCTCCCAGTGTGTACTGCCCATGTGGTGTTCAATCTCGGTGCGTCATGCGGTATGCTACACTACCTAGGGAACGCGAGTACTATACCTACAACTCCTCAAACTTGAACGATCAGGGCAGGATTTATGGACGAAAGGTACAAGTACAGGAAGGTACATATTTAAGCTGACATGCAGGATCGGTGTTCAGTGAGGCAGCCCTGAAAAATCACACCTCCAGCGGGACAAAGTACAGCTGGGAGCACCTTGGACAGCCCACATTCTTCGCGAGGTTTTGCATGATACGCCTAGACATACGACATACGCCTCGGTGAGAACAGCGGTTCAGGCAGCGCGATGACCCACAAATCACCTCTGACAGAAGACGTGTCCGCACATCGTGGCCACGGGCTCCGCGCACGGCTCGCGGAGGCACGACACGCAGCGGATCGACATGTCGTTCGCCACCTGCACTTCAGCGGGCTTCACAGAAGGCTTCTCGGGCACGACGACGACGTCGCCGTATTCAGACCGGCCGCTCCACGGTGACGGCTGCCCCGCCCGCGAAGGGGCCTCCTGGGCGAGCCACGACGAGACTTTGTCGACGGCCTGCTCCGCGGACGGCACCATCCGCCCCTTTCCCAGGCCGTCGTCCACCACGCTGGCCTCCGGCATCACACTCGCGCTCGGCCCCCGCCGGAAGCCTAGCAGCGGCGGCGACGGCTGCCGCACGCCCGCCTCGTGAACCTGCAGCGCTCGGGGAATGCATGAGGGGGGAGGGCTGCCCGCCGCCGGCGCGGACGAAGACGAATTCGTCGCGAGGGACGAGCCGCACGGGACGTACCCGCTCGGGGGCCCGTTGTCGGTTTTGGAAGAGCCGAACAGGGACAGCAGAGAGCGCGGCGCCTTGCGCTCGGCACCCGCGGGGCATTCGTCCAGGACACTCGCGATTCGGTCGATGTTGTGCTGGCCGTACTCGCGCGCGAGGAGCTTGTCAACGTCTGCATCGTAGATGTCCGCCTCGGACTCGTCACCGGCGACTCCGTCCGGAATGGGTGCCTCTCTCGCATAGGTCGGGTCCAAGAAGGGTGGGTATCGCAGCTGGATGGTTTCGTCCTGCGCCGTGTCTGGTGTCACGGGAGAGACTATAGGCCGGGGCGAACGGACGCTGTTTGTCGCTGCGGTTTGGTAGTCGCCGCTGGCGGTAGTGACGAGACTTGAGCGGCGGGAGGAGGCCTCACTCGAGGACTATGGAGAGGATAGCTTGTTAGCGCTGTGCATATAAATTACGGATCGGAACAGTCTTACCGTGGTCGCGGCGGTAAGCAAAGAGGAGGCCCACTGGGCACGGTCGACAGCACCGGGTACAGCGCGCTCGACCTCACGCAAGGCCCTCCCGGCGCCCGCGTTGATACCAAGTGACTTCTGCGACGCGTCTTCAACCACCTGTGCATCAGTGTCCCACCTGTGAGTGTAGAATACCTAGTGGTGGGTACCGATACTGACTATGTACTCCCATTGGTGGTCAACGCCGTGCTGGCCCCTCACCGAGAACGAGCACTCCAACGCATGCTGCGCAGACGGTTAAGCCTTCAATTAGTACCGAAACGCGAACCGCAGGCTGCTCACCAGTGCCCACGCCTGAGCATCCCGGAAGCTCTTGTTGCACAGCACGCAGGATGGGTGCTGGCGCGAGACGTGCCAGTGGTCCTCCAGCGTCACGGACGGCGGTAGGTGCACAGCACAATCTTCACAGGTCACCGTGTCCTCGAGGTGCTGCCGCCGCCAGTGTTAGCCTCAGGGGCACATTGTCTCTCCCGTCGCAGGGAACCTGAAGTAGCGACGCTCACCTGCTGCAGCTCGGCGGCGCTCGCGAACGAGAGGCGGCACATCGGGCACGCCGCCCGCTTGTCGGCGATGCAGCTGGTGTGCACTTCACCGAACGCGATGGACTGCGTGCAGCGCGGACACCTCAGCGCGATCGCAGGCTCCTTGCCGTGTGCGATACGGCGGTGCTGGGGACCATGCATGAACACCCATTGTCGTATGCGCGGACAGATCACGTAGGTGTAGTATTGAGGCCTACCTGGGAGAGCTCGTGATACGTTTCGAATACCTCCTCACATTCGACGCACGTCGGCGGTTTGGGAGGAGGTGCATCCTGGTATCGGTCGTGAGTCGACACTGTATTGATATCAGAGGGAGGCAATGGAGCGGCTCTACCTGTAGCAAGTGCTTTGGCTGTGTGGTTAATGGGAGACTCATGTGGCCCATGGAGGTACGGTGGCTTTTGAGCTCCTTCAGCCTCTTGAAGTTTTGCTTGCATTCGATGCAAATGAACATGGTGGGGGCGTCATGGCCAGTCATCCTCTTGTGCGCCGCGCATTTGTTCTTGCTCGCGAACACTTCCGCACACACGGTGCATTGCGCGGGGGCCATGGCGGGCGACGGCGAGAGTACGGGTCGAATCGAGGCTGAGGTGCGAGCTCGTGCCCCGCCGGCTCCCGTCTTATGAGGATTGCGGAAGTGGCTGCAGTCCAGTACGAAAGTTAGGGCATTACCGCAGCACGTGCAGAACGCGCACTGAGCTGCACGCCGCCACAGCCCGCAACGTGGTGTCCTGGGCAGACGCTCATGTGGACTTGCGCCCAACGGACGATACACCACGAAGAGAAGCCCCGTGGAATCCAATGCTCTGGTTTCCACTGGTGCTGAGCGAACAAAAACACTGGCTGAATTGCTAGCCATCCTCAGGCAGGGTGGTAGGTCTGTATAGCGGGAGGGTCAAGGTGCAGGCGCTGGGGACCGCAGCGAGGGCCAGCGATCATGATACTTCTGTCGGTCATTCATGACGATCGATGGCGGGACGTCCATGGCTGTATCGACGCGACGTTCAATGTGCGCAGCAGCCAGCAGGCGCAGGCGCTGCAGTGTGGTGCTGCAGACGACTCTCAGCAATGCGCAGGCCTGAGTGTTCACACACACCGAGCAAGGAAGTCGTATAGCAAGCGGGTACAACCAGAACAGCTGCGGCCGGTTATGCGAATACCTTCGAGACGGCCAACTCGTTCTCGCCCAACTTTCTCCGGTCCTTCCGCAGGCCACGCTCGGCCTGGGCATGCTTACGGTGACCGTACTTGTCGCCCTTCTCGCGCCTGAGGGCAGAACGAACTGCTGTAGGGGTGACGAATTCTGCAGTGGTGTAGCAGCAGTGAGCTAAATGCGAGGAAACATGGGGAGGCCCGCGTACCAGGGTTGGAGTATACGGTCGCTCCATTGAACGCACCCTCGAATATGCGGATCGGGGTGAGAACGAAACGGGGACCAATCTCAACAAGGGACGTTTGAGGAGGGCCGTTTGGCTGCAACGGGTCCTTCTCGACAATCTGTGAAACAAGCGCTTGGTCAGCTGGGTTGAACAACGATTCTTGCAACGTGTTGCATACCTGGAAGTTGCGGAACCATATCTTGTTATCCAGTATTGAAAACGTGAGGACGTGGTCAATGAAGGGTTTGGCTTTTCGTGCCTGTGGGGGTACGCCGAAGATCTGGGAGAGCCATGGCTTAGTACGGCAGTATGAGGCCCATACGGTGACTTACGTGCGTGAACACCTCCTTGGTGAGCTTCCCCCATTCTGTTTCGTCGAACTCCTTGGAGAAGCTGAGGATCCCTCGGCTACCCTTTAGGCAGTTGCCTGTCATCTTGAGTTCGTCCATGGTGTGTATGTTCTGGACGTGCATCTTGATGCTCGGGCCGTTTGGCGTCTTCGCAGCCCAGAGGTACAAGTCTTCATGCCTGCGCGCCTCAAAGTAAAGGGTATTATTGCAGTTGTTGAGGTCCGCAAGCTCGGGGAGGAGGTTGAGATGGTTTTTGGAGTCTAGCTTCGAATCTGGGCTGATATTAAACCCAGCCCGCGCGCCTCGTATATGTTCCTGTACCCACCTTTCTTCACATGAGGTAGCAACGCCTCCAAGTCGTTCATGAGGTGCCTCATGCGGTGGTTGATCCCCCGCGAGGAGAGCATGAGCACCCGCTGCTTGTTTCTGGGCTTCTTCGCCACGGGTGCGTCCTGCCGGTCGACGTCCATTGCATCCGCTTTGCGCTTGCCCTTTTCGGCTTTCGCAGTCTTCACCGCCTTTTCCTTGAGCAGAGACGCCATGATGGGCACGCGCGGAAGTACAGACGAGAGGAGGTCTGGGCGGAGTCCGAGCAGCCGCGCGAGGGTCGTGAACGGGCGCTTGTGGAACTTTTTGTGAGGGCACATGACCTGGAGGATTAGATAGACGCCGAATACCCGACTGATTCGGAGACGCGTCAATATCATCATGCGACTGATGCTATTGTACGCCCGTTTGGCCACAGCCGACTCTTTCCCTCCGGCCACCACCATCCCCCCTCTCCCCCTTGCTCCCTCTCTCCGCCTGCGTTTCGACACTTGTCACGTCATGCTGACCCTCCGGTGTAAGATCTGCCTCGAGGTCATGGACAGCAGCTCGACGCCGATGTCTACTCAATGCGGCCACATCTATTGTCTGGATTGTGCAACTTTCCACTTCGCGCAAGGCGACCCGTTCTGCGCGGTTTGTCGCAAGCCTCAGACTTTGGACACCATGATCCGCCTCTACGCGGACAGCGACGAGGGAACGACGCGTGACGACGCGCATGGCATGTCGGAGGCGGATGAGCTCAGCTCGAGCCCAATCTCCGTGAGAAGCATCGAGCGGGCGGGCCAGGATGCGGTGAATACCGTCAAACAGGCCATTGCGGGGAAAGAGGACATGAAGGACGCGTTGCTTGCGTAAGTTTTCCCCTGCGCTGCAGGATTGGTTCCTCCCTGACACTTTGTGAAGCTGCAACACCTTCGTGAACTGCGTCCCTCCCCGTGAACGGCCTCACATCAACGAGGTTTGTCTCTTGACGTACCCTGTTTCTACCGCCTGAAATTGACCTTGAGGAAGGACTTACTTCGCGAGATGTTGTTCCAATTGACGCTCGTTCAGACGGTTTGTGGTCCCTCGATTCCTCCATATTTCCCACCTCTGAACCGAGACTCTCCAGGTGCTGAAGGACAACGAGGAGCGTGTCACGCGTCTGAAGGAGGAACTTCAACAAGTCCGGGCGGCCGAGACTTCAGCTCGCGTGCAAATCGAGGAGCGTAGGCGCGCCGCCCGACACGCGGAGAGACAGTACGCCACGGCTATCAAGGAGCTGAAGGCGCTGCAGGGCCGTTACGAGAATCTGTACCAAAACTACCTCACTTCTACGGAAGACTACACCAAGCTAGGTGTCCGCAACGCGCAGCTCAAGACTGCTCTTGAGGACAAGACGGCCGAGATGGAGCAGTGGCGAGAGCAAGCCGCGAAGGCAACGCGGAAGGTCGGTGTCCCGCGTACACGGCCTTGCGTGGCATTGTGGCTGATCACCCTCGTGGCGTTTGCCGCACGCTAGTACTACGCGCTGAAGAAGGACATGCGTGAACTCAAGCGCGCAGCACAAGGCTCGCAACGATATGGCCATGCGCGAGCAGGCTCGGACGAACTCGAGGTCGTCTGAGTGCCGCCGGCTGGGTCACAAAAGTCCGCGTCCGCGCGCACAGACAAGCCCCCCCCCTTCCCTTCCCTCCTCTCTCCCCTCCTCCTCTCCTTGTTCCCTCCTCCTCTCCCTCCTCTACCCTCCACACCACCATTACCTCTATCAGCGACACCCCTTCCGCCTATACCACCGTGTTCTGTGAAGCAAGGACACATACCGACTCGTGTACACTACGTCTACTAACTGCTATCGGTTGTACTACTGCTGTAATCCTCTGGAAGGACATCTCACAATGGATCAATCTGATACGTGCACAGAAACCGGTCTTCGGCGAATACCACTGGTGCCCCTCGCGCACGGGGTTGCGAAGTGGCCTCCATCAGCATCGCACTCCTCGAGGATGTGTATCTGCCCCAGCTTCTCTTCGCACGTTTGCTAGCCAGTGAAAGGCTACACTTACCCATCGCCGCATTTGACGGGGTGTTTGCGACACCGAGCCGTCACTCTGTGCCAGCCGAATGGCCTGGGGGAGGTGCCGGCCTACGAAGCACTGGGGCTGACGTCCGCCCGGATGTACGGACATGGCGGCTGGCAGGCAGTGCTGACTCTACTGACACCGTTGGACAATGGACAATACGCCACATGACTTGACTGCGACGACGTGTAATGGCATTAGGGGATGTGCGGAGGATACACAGAACATTTATGTGGATACGAGAGGTACTGATGCTAAGTATACGGCCCGTCCATGACAGTCATCACAAGATCACTGCGCCGGTGCTGCAGAGAACAGCACATTGACCTCTTGGGCAATCGTCCTCAATGCAGTGTAAACTTGAGCGAGTCCTTCGGGATCCCATGGTCTCTCGACCTGTAGCTCCATCCGGAGCACGTGCAAACTCTCCACCCGCAGACGCTTGCGTGCCATCAAGCACGGAACGATCCCGCGAAGGGCGTCAGGCCCAGAGACATAGCCCTTGAAAATGAACGTCTTGAGCCGCGGGCAGAGGCCCCAGCCGCGGTACACGCGCGAGGTCGTCTGCAGGGCGGCGAGCACGTCCTGGAGGACGCTGTCCCCCGTGCGCGACCCGGTGTCCTGGACTGCAATCGTTGTCGCCTCGGGGAAGCGGTCCAGGACGGTCACCCATGTCTCCGCGTCGACAGCGGCGAGCGGGCCGGCGAGCACGAGGTCTTTGACCGGCGCGCCGAAGAAGGGCGTCGTCAGGCTGAGCATCGCCTTGAAGAGCATCCCCTCGGAGCGTCCGGGGATGGGCGTGTCGTTGACCGCGATCTGGGCCCAGAGCGGACGGCCGTTCGCGGGGTGTGCGATGAAGTAGCACCCATGGAGTGCAGTGTCGACCACCTTGACTGTGTGGACCTCTGCGAGCGCGGGAAGGCGCGCGTGGTCCGCAGTCAGAAGTTTTGAGAGGAAGTGGCCCAGCTCTTCCCTTGGGAGACCACCGATGCTTGGAGTGATCTTGAGCTCGGGGCCGACGGGAAAAATGACGTGGGCCAGGATCACCGCCACGATAGCCGGAGTGTCCTGGATTATAACAGAGGTCAAGGACCTGAGGTGCCGCAAATCGCGCACAGGAACACGGGTGCGCAGGTTGACCAGACATGCGATCGAGATGTAGTTGACGATCATCAGACGCTCCAGAGCCAACATGTCGCCTAGGATTCCAAGGAGATCGGAAAGGGACAGCGGTCGTGCGAAGCCCGTCGTGGTGATCAGGCTCAGAACACTCAGATTGGAGGCGAGGGTGTGCGTCAGAGGCGCGAAGACATTCCTGAGTTCCAGTTTGTGCAACTGAGGTAATGCAGGGGCGGCGGGCAGGTGGATCGTCGGAGCAGATGCGGGCACTGGATCTTGATCCATGACGGAATGAGGGGGAGGACTCGTCGCAGAAATGGCTATATGCTCCAGAAGGGGCAAAGTCTCTCCTCCGAGCGCGGTAGGGAGGCCGGGGTGGTCTGCCTGGCTATCGAGGAACAACACCTTCAATTGACCACGCAGGCGCGCGAGTTCCCCGTCTCTTTCTGAAAGATCCGTTTTAATGCGTAGAGAGAGCTGAGTCTCGTTAGCCAGAATGCATAGCATGTTTGACTCATACACTACACATAGTATCAGCCATCGTAGTCCATATACGCTCAGAGACGGAGACGATTCACCAGAAGACGCGGCCATATTCCTCGGGAGTTGCGGTGTACAATGTGTGCAGGCTGAAAGAAGAGGATATGCGGTAGTCAACAGGAAGCGAGGGAAGGGTCGATCTATATATCCCCCTGGGGTGCATTGAGCGTCTCCGGCGCATTGTTGTCAAAGCGTGACAAGTGGGTCAAATCGACCTTACAAACAATAGGCGTACTCACGACTTGACTGTGCGCCATTGAGCGCCTCAAAAGGGACTGAAAAGACCGAGAGCCCAGAAAACATGAAACATGGCGGCCTTCGGTTCATGAGGCTTCACTTTGAGACGCACCGATCTGAGGGTGTGCTGTCGGCTTTTGTTCCATGTGGCTAAGTCAAGAACGTGTCACACACCCCGACTGATCCGCTATTCGTTCTCCCGATGGGTACCCAACCGAACAATGACCAGAAGCTGAGGGAGGTCCTCATGGTTGAGGTACAGCGTCAGAGTTGCTGCGCGCGGCACTTATGAACACTTGGATAGTGCACAGCCACATATGTCCACCCCTGTCTCGAGCGTGGCGCGGTGGTCTCCCTCAGTGAATTCCCAGTCCGAGTTCGAGTCCGAGTCCGAGTCAGCCTGAGACATGTCGACAACATGCAATGTACAATAACAACCAAGACGAGTGCTCCAAGGAAGCGGAGGTACCTGATTCCGTCCGAATAGCCCCATAGTTCCCTAGTTTACTGTCCTCTAGCGACTGCGAATACCACGCATCACAGTCACATCCAGTACACACTTCTCCACCAGCGCGCTAAGCTTCTCTTCAAAGTGGTCGACAAGAGGGGCCGGCAGCAGCTTGTCGCAAAAGAACTCGGCGAACACCGCGCGGAGAGGGGGGCTGGAGCCCTGCCAGTGGATCCTGCGCCACTTCAGACACTGCCAGAGAGCATCCAAGAGGTCGAGCGATTGAATATCTCCGTACAGCGAGAGATTCTCGAGGAGGGGACACAGTGGCTGGGGCGCAGATATGGGGGAGGGCGTTTTGAGGGCCGCGAACACTTCCCGCAGCTCCGTCCTGAGCTCGACGTCGTCCACATCCAGATTCCGGAGTTGGTGGAAGCCAGCAAGACCGGCGACCCACGATGCCGCGGGGACGCAGTCGACATGACCGAGAAAGGCCAAGCTTAGCACGGGTGCAGCAGGGAAGATGTCGCGGGCCCCTCGAACCATCATCTCGAATAGCTCCCCACGGGTACGCCTCAGGGACGGCTCGTTCAGTGCGTCGGTGACGACCTCAAGGTCCAGGATGTCGCCACATTCTGTCTTTCCAGTCATATAGCACTGCTCAGGGGGGTGATAGACGTCGATGTGGGTGATGTCGCGAAGGACGGGCAACGAGCGCGAGTCGACGGGGAGCATTCCCGAGAAGGCAGCCCAGCACTCCTGAACGGTCGATCCTCGCAAGTTGCCTTTGAGAACTACCGTGCCCTTAGCAGGAAGGATCAAGGCCGAGACAAGTTGGTGGATGTTGGAGGGATAGTCCTCTATGGTGACCGACACCAGATGGGAAGCTGAGTATGGCCGTCGGAGGTCTCTGGTCTTCGAGGGAGCAAAGCAGTTCGTCAGCTCGAGCTCTTCCATACACTTGAAGCTGCTGAGACAGTCCAGGAACGCGGAGAGGGAGAGATTCTGCAGGAGGCTGTATTCTCCACCCATGATGAGGCGACGCAAATGGAGTACGAGAGGTGGAACCAAGCAAGCGGACGAGCCCTGCAGGACGAGACTTCGCAGTGCAGGAAATCGCGAAGGGGGCAGACTGAATGTCATGGGAGTGTTCGTACTCGCTTGGTCGGGTTTGTCGGGTTGTGCGAATTCGATGCTGAGGTCCTCCAGGACAGGCATTTCTGCTTCCAGCAACTTCCGCACGATGGCTACCACTGATGGAGGCAGCGCGAATGCCTTCAAAACCCACAGCTGCTCGGCGAAAAGACAGAAATCTTCCTCGAGGGAGAATCGCTCAATGGCACGTCCGGAAACGACGGTCTCCGCCCCGTCCACCCTCTTGGCCGATATCACTGGACAAACATCTAGTTTCACCATGATATAGCCGTTGACCACTGTACGGTCGCGTCGCGTCTCAGCAAGTTGGAAGCTGTTGCATGAGACATCGACTCACGCCGTTCGGCATGCGCCGTCTCGGGAAGAGACACGGCAGCCATACTTTGTGCGTCAACTCGGAGTAGCCAGGTTGTAGAGACAGATTCAGACGGACTGAGAGCAAGGCACGAAGATCTAAGCCGCACATGTCAGTGCTATATACTTGTGCACCAGGACAAAGCGGGGCGAGTGGCTCCCGACCCCTTATGCACGCATTGCCCCATGCTATTGACAAGTCATTGCTGCGATTGTGGATTCTGCGTCCATCCAAGCGTTCAGTCACGGACTACCTCGCATTCGCTGAGTGCATGGCATGTACGGTACCTCGTTGTATGCAAAGACTTGGGCAAACGGGGGACATAACAGAGGGGGCTAAGAAGCATCAATGTATCCCAAAGCGTTCACCTTAGGTTGCTCGGGCTCGGTGTTCTACCTCAGGTCCTTGTCAAACGGATTAACCAGTGAATCGACCATACAGCAGACTTACTTTCCTCCGGAGGGAGACGGTGACTTGCCAAGGGTGTGTGGGGAAACTGTTTCTCCACCACCGTGCGCATACAATAGCAGACTATGCAATACAACGTAAACCTGTGAAGGGGCATTAGCTACGCCTTCTCGCCTCGTTACCGACACATACGCGCATTCCAACCGGTATCCAGCAGTGAGCCCGTCGGTGTCCTCGTCCCCGTCACCATAATCGAGTGCTATCCGCCGGGAAGTGGTTCGCCATCCGCATGGTGACGATGTTCGACGTCACGGTCGAGAACTGTCCATGTGACAGCGTGAGTAATTACGTCTGCACAATGCATAAGACGCGACATGCGCTCACCCCGTTCCCGATGAAGATTTGCGCGCGCTGGCCCACGAGCATGTCGACCGCCTGAGCCACATACCTCTGCTCCTGGGTGAGCACCATATCGCGGCTCGTCGCGATCATGTCCCAGTGCGAGTCGCGGTCGAGCGCGGCGGCCAACTCCTCGAGGTACAGTCGATTGCCGTTGGTCATGACGTAGAGCTTACTGACCCCTTGCGCGGCAGAGGTCATGCGCACCTTGCGGACCTTCTCAACGATGTCCTGGATGTTCGGGTAACAACGAGGCTGGTAGAGCGCCTGCGCCGCGGCCTCACCCTCTTCGCCCTCCCCCGGGGAGGAGGGTCGAACCGATCTATCATCTCGGGGAAGGAAGTGAAGGCAAGGTACATCGAACCCCAGTTAGCGAGGTTGACGCAGTGTTGGTCGTAGTCCCCGCGGCGCACGTGGATGGCCATGAGTCCGGGGATCATGCTGTAGCGGTCGGCGTTCGTCGTGAACGGTCGGCTTGAGAGGTAGAGCTCGCCCATCGAGGCGGCGGAGAGGAAGAGCTCCCGGTTGGTGTCGAAGCCGAGTTCCACCAGGGAAGACCACCCGAACTGGGTCATGACCGGCGAAGTGGACAGGGAGGGCCAGATCTCCAGCATCGCCACAGGGTCACCGAAGACACTGCCAGGCCGATCAGTTGTTCGTCCTCAATCTGACTCTGATAAATAGCCTCACAAGTAGTCGTAAAGCTGGCCGGACTCTTTGTGGCTCTCTACACATGGATCTTGAACATCAGCAAGCCTCGCCAGCCAAGCGTCTGTGACCACCTGGGCATTAGAGGGGTTTGCTAGATGCTTTTGCACCTCGTCGCGATGGATGGTGAGTTTGTCAGGACAGATCTTCTCGAAGTAGTCCCTGCTGATAGCTCGGTGGGCACGCTTTCCTTGATGGAAAGGATCGCCTGTACTTGGACCTGCCAGTAGGGTTCAGCAAAGGGTTTGCGTGATACACGTCATCCTTACCTCGTATCATGGCTGAGTATGGTATTTGTGAGGGGATCTTCTTCCCGTTGTAGTCCGAGTACTGCGAGCCATTGTCGTTCCATGTGTAGTTGGCGAACACAAACCTTTCAAAACGAGCAAAATGAAGAGTACCCCTCGTATGAGAATCTTGAGACTTACGACCGTCCAGCCTTGTAAGCGAGGTATGTATTGAGCAGAACCTCTTGCATCGCATTTCCCCATCCAACAGCTACCTAGTGGATCAACGTATGGACTCGCACGTGAGCTAGCAGACTTACAGCGTGAGTGTCCTGCGACGAAGAAGAACTTCTCTTCAGGTAGAGGGTGGTCATTCTCCCAGTGATGCTGAGGCAGAGCAAGCAGCCTCCGATGATACTGAGCATACAACGGCGGAAGCGGGGATGGTACAGGTGGCGGTGCAGTGCTCGTGGAGTTAGATGGCGTTGGGGTTTGCTCAGCGGGTTCTGAAACCTCATCCAGCAACGCGGACGCGGACACGGCGTACAGACGCCATGCCAGTGTGCACGCTCCCAGTAGCGAGACGAACACGACAGCGTACCGGCCTGGCAACCTGCGCAAACAACGCATACACCGCGCGTATACCGAGCACTCTCTAGCTTTGATCATCAAGACCGAGCGAGGCAGATGGCGCCCCTTCGGGACGAGCGCGAGGGCGGGGCGGAAACAGGAGCCTGACTGGACTGCGCGGTACTTAAAGCATAGTTGCGCGTCGTGACTGGCGCCGTCGCGTTGTCTAGGCGGTGTCCTACGGCCTGCGGTCAAAAGCCGCACGGTCTCTGGACAGGGCATCTTTCAGCGCTTCGGCTGGCGAAAGTGGCTGGAACCGACTTACGCGCTCCGGGAACGCGTACAGGTTGGCGTACGCTCGGTTCGACACGCTCAGAAGATGCTGTAGGGTGAACTGAAGTTGGAGCCGTGCTCTGTTACGTCGTCGACGTTAGAGTACTGCCGGCATCTCAGCATGAAGCCCGCAAGACTCAGTCGCCGACGTCAAGATTGGCCATAGGCTCATCCGTTGGATAACCTTCGGTGACAATGAGCCTACGCAGCAAGGTGTCGGATCAGTATCCAAAGCATCACATCTGTATGCAAGAACGCACCCACAAGCCAAACTGATAGTACAGTGCGATGCCGAACGCAGAGCGTTGCACTGGAAAGTCACGATGGTAGGCCACTCAACGAGTGTCACCCACGTGTAGGCAGCGAAGCAGGGCTGGAAGAAGAGCCAGATGTCGTTGTGCTCAGGAACGCGCCACTCACATTACCTGTTGTCTATGCTTCAGCCGACGGAAGCAACGGAACGCGGTCAAAACACTCACCCACACCCACCAAAGTGGATCCCACAACCACACAGTTCATCAGTGAGCCATAGAAACGTACTTGTATTAGGCATTAGACAAGAAGGAAAGAGGACGACATATATCCCTAGAACCAGTACGACGACCAGTGATTGCAATACGGAAGGGTGAAGGGAGAAGGAGATGTTGCGACATGCAGGGACAGCAGCGGTTCCGGACGAACGAGGGACGACACTTTGACAGGCGCATTAGGGGTGTTGGAGCAGGGCACGGCATAACGGTGATACGGCGCACGACAGCGGAGCATCAGATTAAATAGGATAGCAGCGGAGAGCATACTACACAGTCGACAAAAAGAGGAGGAAGGGGGAACGGAGAGGGGGCTGATTGACGAGGGAGATGAGGGGACGAGGGGAGAGAAGGCCACCATGGGGGCGCCAGCCGACCAAGGAGCGGTCGCTTTCAAGAACACGCGTGGCTGGGAACGACGAACATAGCACAACGATAGAGTACAGAACACACCGCCGATCATACGTGCGACGATTGCTGACGCAACTGCTTCTGCTTTTCCTGCTCCAACCGCTATTGCATTCCCATCGCATCAATATACCGTTCAACGCACAGCATACATGAACACCACCCACCGAGTACAGGAGCTGCACCGCCATCTGGATGTTGGCCGGCTGGCCGGTGATCACAACCAGCCGCTCGCCCTCGCTGCCGGCAGGTGCAGGAGCACCGTTCATGCCAACACCGACCGCGCCAGGCTCCATGATCTTGATCTGGCTTGCACTCATCTGGCGAATCTCATTGATCTTCGCGCCGCCCTTGCCGATGATGCATCCTACAAGGTCGTTTGGAATGTAGATCTGCTGCGTCTGCAGCTGTGCAGGCGCCGCCCCCGGCGCAACCGGGTAAGGGTTCTGCTGCGTGTACCCGGTGACATACGACGAGCCCGTGTACGGCTGCCGGCTCCGTGTCGAGGACGAAGACGAGTAACTCGTCGGCCTGTACGACGAGTTGTGTGTCGTAGGCATGCGTTCATTTGCCTCGATGAGGATGTTTCCAATGTAGTATGTCGCGATGTGGATCGCGTCCGCAACGCCAGAGACGCTCAGAAGTCGCTGCAACAACACATGAGACGCGGACCGAGCGTCTAGACGGCCTTCCTCACCTCCGTGGAACCTGGGAGCATCGTCTCGCTTGCGTTGAGCCTTGCCCCGCTTGCCTCCTGTATCTCCTTGATCTTGGTTCCGCCCTTGCCAATGACGGAGCCCATGCGCGAGTTAGGAATCATGAACTTGATCGTGACCGCGCGACTGCCCGGCACAGAGGGCTTGTCGAACGGCTCGTCATTGATCCTCCGAACAATCAGACCGAAAGCCTGGGGGATAGATTTAGTCTGGCAATGAGGTTGAGAACTTCATGCGCACGCACCTTGGACACAGCGTCCAGCGGTCCGCTCACGTTCAGAACGCGCTCCGGATTCCCTGGAATGCTCTCGGACACTACGACGCGAGCCCCGCTTTTCTCCCTGATCTCATTGACGTGCGAACCCCCCTTGCCGATGATGATAGACGCGTCCTGAGTGACGATCAAGCAACGCATGTGGATGTTGGCCGCAGGAGCAGGCGTCGAGCCTCCCGGGCCTCCAGCAGAAGTGATGGAAGTGTCGACCCGGCCCTCGGTAGACACGTCGCCGGACGCGCGGTCGTTGCCCTCCCCGTGCCCCTTGTCGGAGCGGTTGGAGGGATCGGGAGTGGACGCGGCGGTGTCGTCCGCACGAGGTTCCATCTTCACGTCACCGGCCACGGCAGAGGGATGGCTTGAACGATGTGAGTCATTCGTGGCGCCTGTGTTGGCACGCTTATGCTTGGGCTGTTCGCTGTCCGATGGTGAGCGGGAGCGCTTCCGAGTGATGTCGGCTTCTGGCATTATTCGGGAAACGGAGTAGTCAGGATCGCACAGAGGGGGGCGTGAGGGCCTGTGGGAGAGTGGACGGGACGGAGATGTATGCTTGGACAGGACGGGGGAGGAGGCTTGGTAGAGGTCGAGGTGGTGGGTATGTGCTCTGGGGGCAACGCAGCGGGGACGGTGAGGAGGGGGAGGATGGGAATGGCATGGAGCGACCGAGCATCGAACGTACCTGTTTGCTGTTTCTGACGATGGAGACGATGAAAAGGACGACTGCCACGACGATCGCGGGTCGACACGGTGTGGTGGTCGTTGAGTGCAAGGAGAGTCGCGCCGTTGTTGGGGTCGCGACCATCACGAGCGCCCGTCTGGCACTGCCTTCCTCGTCGACGTCCTTGACTCTGAACTCATCCGTCAACCACGTCCATCCGATACCAAGCTCCCCCTGTGCTTGCTCTGGCAATGCTAACGCCCGGTGTACGCAATGAGACATGTCGAGTGTGGCCAGAAATATGAGCCACGAGAATCGCAACGCACAACCGCGACATCAAACCGCGCGCTACGATGCGCGCTCTGATCATGACCACGCGTCTACTTCAAGGCAGCGGTCAACCCCGAAGTATTGTGAGCTTTCCTCTTTGCTCATCGTGATTGCATAACGATACATGTATCTTGATTAATCGTGTTCGTTCCCCAGGATCGCTGCCGATGAGTGGGCAGCGGGCATGATCTCTTCCGCCCACCCCGTCGCCGCCGGTCGATGCCCGCATCCAATGACCCATGGACGACATTTGGGAGAATCCGACTCTAGGCTATATTGTGCCCTCCAAGCATGCCTGTTCAATAGAGCTCGACACGGCCACGCGAAAACATACCACGCGTTGTCCGCGGGCGCCTGTATGCACAATAACGTTTGTGCAAACACGTGCCAACGGCTGCCGTACCCGTGGTATAAGACATTACTGCAACAGCTGAATCCGTCGGATACCGTCATGACACACGCGACACACAAGAACACGCGTGCGCACGATGTGTACGCTGCCTGGGACCAAAGGCGGTCGCGCCGGACGTAACGCTCAAGGCCCGTGCGTGCATCAGAGCAAAGCGGCGCTTATGTCATCGACCAAACGCGATTGTCCTTGAACCTTTTCAGACAACAAAGACCCCCTGAACAAAAGGAACGCCAATCCGAGCATGGCCCTTCGGCCCCTGCGCCACCCGTGAATACATCCAGGCCTGAATGCGCCCTATATATTCTTCTCCCCGTGTGCGTAGTGGTCCCCCGACTTCCCGCCCTCTTGTGAGCGGCTTTGACTGCGCCTTCTCCCCCCCCATTGATCACTATGTTCCACGACGCTCTGCACTCCGTTTCTTTCTATCAGTCTCTGAGACAGACTGTGTCTGAATGGGCTGTGACTCCATGCAAGGTTGAGCTTGATGTATTACCTCTTGAAGCCATTGACATGTATGGCGAGCCTGACATGAGGTAAGCACATTCCGTACAACACGAACGGTTTTTCTCTGATCCATATCTGTCTAGCTCTGCGTACTCATTATCAGGCCATGTGGAGGTCAAGCTGACTCCTCCAACCAGCCTTCTATGCGACCCCCCCGCCACCGAGGAGCACTTCACGCTCGAGTCTTTGGTTCTCACCTTTGAGGGCCAGAGTGAGCTGCCCAACCCCGAGACGGGCTATGCGGCATGTCGTCTTGTTGAGATATCGCAGGAACTCCTACAGGACGGTCCCGTCGAGATCGGTCACTTTTGGGACCAAAACCTCCGGGATCCACAGCGCTGGCTTATCACGTTCAACTTGGCTGTTCCTGGATGGCTTCCACCGACCTGCAGCAGCAGCTACGGCGATGGTATTCGGGAGGAACCCGAGGTCAGCTACCGCCTATCAGCCAAGGCAACGTACAGGGACATGAAGCCTGGCTCGTCCAAGTCGCTCCGTTCTATGTGCTACCCTGGCTACACGAATCTCCCTAGCAAGCAGACGACGACTTCTCGTTCGAGCGTCGTCAAGCTGAACCGATACACTCCCCTCCCTGCTGCGCACACCCTGACCACCTCCGAATTCTCCAACTTCCCCTTCCACAGCATCGAGTACGCTGGCTCGGTGCACAATTCCTCCTCTGAGATCCCCAAGAACGTTCTCTCGAAACTCCGCGTTCTCGCATACAGTCCCGAGCACATTCCCATCGGCAGCGAGAGTTTTCCACTCTTCCTGAGGTTGCGCCCCGACGGTCTGACCGCCGAGGAGCGGAAGCGATTACGGCTGCCCAAGTTCTCCGTTACCGCTACGCAGTCTGAGACGTCACGGTAGGTCCCTCTTCCATTCCTGCTACGTTTGCGGACACGATACTCATTACCTGTTGCAGCGCAGCCATGTCTACGAAGTATGCTGCAAAGTGGCCTGTCCCCCCACCATCAGACCAGCCCCCGAACAGGCTCCTGCGTGTCCGGCGCCGCGATGTTCGCGAGTACGAGTGCGGACTGTTGTTGAGTGCGCCTTCGGGGCGCACCGCGAAGCCCGTCTACTCCATCTTGCCCTCGACGTTCCCGGACCACTTCGACCTGCACCGCGAGGAGGATTCAGGCGCTGGGTACGCGTTCGACGAGGCGAACACGTGGATCCAGATGCGGCTGGATGTGCCGCTCCGCGACGTGCTCGTGGACGATGAGCACCTCGACCGGCTCATGGACGTCCCCGTCCCGCGCCTGCGCCCAACCGCAAGCGGGCCGCTTCTCAGCGTCGCGCACTCGCTCGAGGTCGCGCTGACGTGCACGTACGACCTCTCCGAGGGCGGCACGGAGAAGGTCGCGATGGACGAGCTCCGCCTCACGCTTCCGTTGAGCTTCGTGCAGACACCTCGGAGGGATCCCCACCAGCCCACGGTCGAGCTGCTCTCCTCGCGGGGCGCGCCCGAGACGCGCCAAACCCCGATGCCGCCCCCGAGCCTGCCTTACGCGCAATCACTTCCCGCATACAACCAGCTGTACCATTCCAACGGCATGCTCCGCGAGGACCCGACGCCGCTCCCGCGCTATACCCGCAACCCCGAGGACGCGGAGGACCCGCCACCGGCGCCGGTGGTCGTCTGCAAGCAGACCCCGTCCGCGAAGCTGCCGCTGTCGCCGCTCCGACCCGCCTCGGAGGCTGCACCCGAGGCGGAGCCGATCGCATGAACAGCGAGCTGCTCTTGCGCCGCTGCCTCTTCGCCTTCTCTCATCTGTGCCCCTGTTTCCTCTGCATTTACGCCTCAGTTCGCTTTGCACGTACACAATCTTCCGCGCGCCGCATAAGATCCCGCTCGTTCCGTCCCACTCTTATTCCGCGCTGTCATGATCCCACCACGTTCCTTCGATACCGCAACCCCACGACACTGTATTGATACGCTCGGGTTCCCATCCTTCGTCCCCTTCTTCCCTGGGTTATTGCTCGCTATGCCCTTCGCTCTGTATCGTTAGCTACACGTACCGCACGTCAGCATCCCGGAGATCCGTAGACAGTCTGCAACACAAACTTGGTCGTACACTATCACGCAAGCTTGATTCTCTCCAGCACCTCCCACTCGGGGACGGGCCCCTCGCACCTGACCACCCAGATCTCCTCTCCATCGAAGCCCTCGAGGATGTCGGGCTCTCGGCTGGTGTCGTCCGCGTTTTCGTCCACACACGCGAGCCTGAGCGACCGGTCCTCGTCCGTCCCGCTCTCGAGCACACGCAGCTCCCGCCGGAGCGTCTCCGCCGTGCGCGCCCTCTCCTCCCTGTCCGCATCGTCGATGTAGTACAGCGACAGATGCGCGACAGGCGGGACCGACACGCCCTCTGCCTGTTCAAGTGCCGTGCGCAGGTCCTCTAGCGGGGAGCCCGGCGCGCTGTGCACGGCGACGTACACGCTCGTGAAGTACTTCTCGCCCACCTCGAGCGAGCGGAAGCGCGCTGGGATCGCACGCTGCGAGGCAGGGACCGCGGCGCGGAGAGCGGCCGCAGAGGACGCGGAGGCGAGGGTGACGTGCGGGGGGAAGGGCGGGAAGGAGGCGGGGGAGCGCGTGGAGGGCGGTTTGAGGCGCATCGCGTGTGCAATCTGGGCGGCTTGGGTCGGGCGCGGGACGAGCCAGAGGGAGATGCCTTTGGTCAGATGAACGATCAGGTTATGTACCAGCGGGGTTGCGCGGGGAACAAGCACAGCATGCTCACCCATCGTGTTTCTTGCAGGGTCACTGCCGGTGTATCAGTGTCAGTAGGTTGTAGATCCTCAGACTGATGCATCTCATTGCGGACCTACATACACTGCGGTCAGGGTGGATGGTAACGGGTTGGACGAAGCTGGGAATCCTCACTGGCACTTTGTTAAAGGCAGGAGCATGACGTCGAGTAAGCACGTGGCCGTCATAAGTCGTGGGACCTATGCGGACCCACAACTTCCCTGTCCGCACTAGGAGAAAGCATTAGTGGCAGTCTGTCAGTGCAAGTCACAAAGTATGTCAAGATGGAACGATAGGTACAACATGTAGGTGAACAAAGAGATGAGATTAAGTGGCTAGATATACACGAAGGAGGGTGTTTGACAGGTACAATCTGATCCAACAAGTAACTTACACAGACGCACGACGTCCCCCATCTACTCCCTCTGATTCGCACATAGTCCACATTCAAAGCACATAAACAACAAGACCACAAGATTCCAAACATGCCACATGATCCTAGGCGGGACCCGCTGCCGAGCCTCGCTCGCCCTGCTTGCTCTTCAGGCTGACCCACGACTCGCCCACGCCCGAGCCGTAGCCCTCGTTGCTCTCCACATCGGCCTCACTTCCCGCCTCCGAGGCGTCGCGTTCCGGGTCGCTGTCCGTGCCCTCGTGCTTCTCCGGGATCGCAGGCTGGATAGCCAGTGGCTGACGCGGCTGTGCCGGGGCGGGAGGTGCTGGGGCAACAGACGTGGTCACCCGCGGCGGGATCGGCAGCAGGGCGTTCCGGGCCGAGACGAGAATGTAGGGAATGTTCAGGAGCGCGTCGAGCAGGAATGCGGGGAGGTAAGACGCGAGTGCATACGTCCCAGCTGTGTGCAGCCCGTCAGCATGCAGTCACCGTACGTCTGTGGTGTGATACGTACCTCCGGCGCCGATGACGATCCTGTCTCCACGCACGAGCTCGTATGCGCTGCTCAGACCGCGGCGGAGAGGCGAATCCGACAGCCCGCCCCGGCTCTTTCGCCCGTTGCTCACAACGCCCACAACGGTGTCGACAAAGTCCGCGACGTCGCTCGGCCGCCTGCGGATCGCCTGGTGGCTCCCGTGCTCGAGGACCGACGTGAACGCGGTGCTGTAGGCCGCCTGCTCTGACGGCGTCCACTCGCCGACGACGTGCTTGAGTTCCTCCAAGTGATCCCCGGGATTGACGAGCCCGATTGCGCCGACATCGACGACGGTCACCCGGATGTTGCGCATCGCCTCGCCAGCCTCCGAGCGGCCGCTTGCGTAGCCCGCTGCGCGGATCTCGCGCCGGAGGATTTCGACCGCACGGAGAGTGGCAGCGGCGCTCATAGCTTGTGCGCCTGCGAAGGGAAGGCCGACGCGCGCGTCGGTTGCCGGAAGACAGACGACAATGCTCTGCCTCCCGTGGCCGTTCGCGCGAGCATCCTTGGCACGGGCGGGGGTGGAGCGCAGCAGGGGGAGAAGAGCCTGCAGTACCTGGAGTGGGACGACGTGTGTGGCTTGCAGGTAGGCGAGGTAGTCATTCTGTAGATTGAGATGCTCGAGGGGCGCCGGAGGAGGGGTAGTGTTTGGGGAAGGGAAGGAGAGCAGAGACACAATGGAGTGGACGTAAAGGGAGGTGGTTGGAGAGCCATGAGGGTCGCCCGCTGCTGTGATGGGGAAGCGGCGGGACATTGTGGACGCGAGGGAGCGTAGGAAGTACGGGATCATTTCGGGCTGTAAACAGGTTGAGCATAGTCTCCCATATTCGCTCGTCACTCGTGAAAGGACGTACCTCTGTGGGGTCAAGGACCAACGCGCGGACATAGCCCTGGCATTTGCTCTCGACCTCCTCCACGGCCTCCGGGGTAGATACGCTGGCGATGACGATGTACGCCTTCTTCTCGAGGTCCTGAATCAGTGGAAGACCGAGAGGAGAGTCTCCTCCGAGGACGACTGCACCATAGAGCCAGTCAGTGATGCAGCATCTCCCGCGCGACGTCCGACGCACCGACTACCTGTCTCCGCTCACTGCTTGCAGCGGCTGCGTGTTTCCTTGGGCCCACTCGCACACGACGGCCGAAGCGGAGGGTTGCGTAACCAGCAAGCACGCCGGTGCCGACGAAGCCCACGCCGAGCCCAGCGGTCGCCCACGGGTGATCGGCGACCCAATCGGCCGTACTCTCGATGAACGACCTCGGGGGCGGCGGCGGCGGCGGAGGCGGCGGTACCTCGAACGCTCCGAGGCCCTTGAGCGAGTTGGGCACCGCCTGCGGGCTGTGGCGGAGGACGTCCTGCCAAAGCCTGGAGATCGTCTCGGACACCTTGGGCAGGTCCGGGGTCGCGGCGGAGAGAGAGGAGAGGATGAGTTCCTCGACGTTCTGGAGGTAGTCCTCCATCTGGTCGATCGTCGGCAGCACGATGGGCATCGCGTTCGTTGTGTTGCGGCCAGTAGCCGATGCGCGAGGAGGGCGGGAGATGGGAGCGTGGGTCAGGAGGCTCGTGTCCTCCGTCAAGTCACCCAAATGGGCGTCATCTCGCCGACATAGAACGCGTCTTCGGCGTCTGGCGAGTCCTCGGGCCGGCTGTATTACGCAGTACTCGGGGTCTCGTTATGGTATCCTGGCAGTGGGGAGTACGTGGAAGTTCGGCGAGCGGGACATCCTCGACAACTGTCGGGATACGGACCGACTGTGCAGAGGATCGGACCCGCTATGTTTGCTAACGCTGTGTCTAGCAGGGGCCGTCTCGAGCACTCGCGCCGGTGGCAGCACGTGACCGCGTCTCGCGTCGCGTCCTCTGGCACCGCGAGAAGCATCCCGGCAGGACGGCAACGCGTTACGCGAGCGCGGTCACCAAACTTTCCGTGCACATCCGACCACTCCTCTCGCTCTCCGTCCCATCTGACGACCACGTTCCTCCGAGGGGGGTGAGTCTTCCCATTCCGCTTTTCTCTCCCAGATCGCCCGGCGCATTCTGGGTCTGTGCTGTTGTTGACACCACCCGCGAGTCTTCTGACGAGAGGTGCGCCAATCGTGCTGCGAACGCCGCCGCAACGCGAAGCACGTTCGTGTGCTGCCGGAAAAGCTCGCCGGGAGTTGTAGCACAGTCGCTGACCCCTTCTGCTCTTCTCAGGCCTCCTTCTCCTGTATAGACGCCAGCCTAGCGGAGCAAAGACTCGATAAAGTCACGATGTACATCCCCGACGCCCCCCAGAGCCCGCTCGCCATGTCCCTCTCCGTCCATCTCCCCACAGACCGCCCCCTTCGGGCCATCGGCGAGCCCCTCGCCCGTCTCCTCAACCTGCCACATCTTGCGGATCACTTCCCCCTCCTCGTCTACGCCTTCCTCCTCTTTACCGCCGTACACCTCGTCATTTCCCCCTTCCTGAGCGCTCGCCTCTTGCCCAAATCCTACGGAAAGCTGCGCTCCCGGCGCGCCGTCAATCAATGGTGCGCACCTGGCCCTCGGACGCACTCGCGCATCCTTGCTGACATCCAGAAGGAATATCCAAGTTGTATCACTATTCCACGTCTTCATCGTCCTCCCGCTAGCGTTCGCCTGCTTCAGCTCGGATACGCTCAAGAGTGACAAGCTTTGGGGCTGGGACGATAGGGTCGGCAGGACCGTCGCGGTCGCCTGCGGGTGAGCTCCTACACCTCCCCCACGCGTGCCACGGAAGCGCGGACTTATGAGCGGCAGTTACTTCCTGTGGGACACCCTGGACGCGATCATCAACTTCGATGATATCGGCTTCCTCGTCCACGGTGCGCCATCATTGATAGGGATGTAGCGGTCGGACCGATGCTGACGTGTGTCTGATTGCCTTAGGGGCGTCATGCCTGACTCTGTACATGATGGCCTTCGTGGGTCTACATTGATTCTCTCAGGACTCACAGAACTCACCGCGATCTCGGACAGCGGCCATTCCTGGGCTATTATGCCCCCCGCTTCCTCACTTGGGAACTGTGCGTTCCCCAAAAACCTCCAGAATGAACCTTCCTTCATGTTCTTCACCGCATACAGGAGCACAATCTTCCTCAACATCCACAGGTCAGCCCACCCCGGTCCGCTCAGGATCAACGCTGGCTGAACGCACACGGTGCACATGTAGGTTCCTCGACAAGACCGGGTACACCGGCTCGTCCGCGCAGTGGATCAACGGTGTGATCCTGCTCTCGACGTTCTTCTCCGTCCGCATCGTCTACGGCTGGTACCTCACGCTCGACTTCATGCACTCGCTCTACGCGGCCCGCGCCGAGCTCTCCACGTTCTACCTGCTCGTCTTCGCGTTCGGTAACCTCACGCTCAATGCGCTCAATGCCACTTGGTAAGTCTTCCGTCTCCTTCACTAGCTCCCCGACGCCCGCGGGGCCGGGAGTGCTGACGCATGGGCACACGCAGGTTCTACAAGATGATCTTCGCGATCCGCAAGCGCTTCGACGACGAAGCGAAGCCGCTCACCGCAGGCGCGCCCGAGGACGGCACCGCGCCGCCCGCCGTGCCCCCGGTGCCCGCAAGTGCGAGCCATTGAAAGCGCTGCCCATGGGATATATCCTAGGCGCTCGCGGGGATGACGGCGCGACGACCTGAGACGAACTCGCGGATCTACTGATACGATAGGGCTAATGAGTGTTGTTCTGCCGGTGCCGCAGCTGGCGGCCGTAATAGACGATCTGTTCGCTCTGCCGATATGCCCAGGCCTGCTCTGCGCCTCTTTGCGAGAACGCGTGAGAGCATCCTGCCGGGCACCACAATCTCCACTTAACCTAGCCGCCGCCATCGAGACGAGACATGTGTGTATGCGCTGCCGTTTGTCCCTGGCCAGATGACGTACTTGCTCTTCTTTCTCGGGACCCAGAGCCAAGCACCTGTTCTCCCACCGTGCTCAGGCTGGCTTCTCAGGCCTCAGGCGCCGGGGTGTGGCTGCGGTAGCGCGGCCGGACTCTGACCGCGTCCTGGGGTTGCTTCTGCAGCAACGCGGCACACACATGGTCTTGCAGCTTGCGGCTATAAGGCCGCCGGCGGACTCACGCCTCTCTCAACACAGCGTCCACCGACCGCCCCCGAAAGCTCGCAGTACCGGACATGCCCGTCCGATGCTTCCAGTGCAAGACCGCCGTCGGAGGGTGGGGCTCAGGCAGGAAGCACGCCCTGCTGACCGGACACACCTGGCAGCCTGGATACTACTGCAGTAAATGCGAGGAGACGTTCTCTAAGCACCAGACGTGCCGCACCCACATGAAGACGTGTACCAACACCCCTGCCAACATCCTTTCGCAGCCAACTTCCGAGGATAGCTCAGTGGGCCGGCAGACCGCAGCGAAGCCTGTCATCGAGATGATGTCATGCGTCGTGTGCATGGTGCACATCGTAGGTTCGGAGGCGGTCGAAGCGGTACGTGCCCCGGGGATCCGCAAACGCGCAGCTCTCGCTGATGCTCTTGCCTTGTGCAGCATCGCCAGATGCACCGCAAGGAATTAGGCACGCTCAACGACAAGGTGAGTGACCGCGGCGGGATGGTCTAACCATACCTCAGTCAGGGTTGATTCACGCGGGCCGCCGCAGACGACGCCCGCCGTGCAGCACAAGTGCGCGGTGTGCAAGCTCAAGTGGACGAGCGCGGCCGCGCTCCAGCAGGTCCGCCCCGCCTCCTCTTCCCCCTTCCACGCGCACAGCCGTAGACTGACCCGCGACGTGCAGCACCGTGTGTCCAGCAGCCCGTGCAAGGCCTGCAAGGTCTGCGTGCCGCGCGGGCTGGCGAGCCTCCAGGACCACTACAAGCGCAAGCCGCTCCTGCACCCCATGTGTGAGCGCTGCGGGGTCGCGTTCGTGTCTTGGACGGTGTGGGCCGAGGTGCGCTGGGTGCACTGCTGCGTCGGGGCGAGCACTGGCTGACGGTCGGGGCATCTTGTAGCATCGGCCCACTTGCGTTGTGCCGGTGGTGGCAGTCGGGGGCGGCAGCGAGGGATCGGGGGGCCAAGCTGTCGTCGGTGAGTGGACGAGGGCAAAAGCGGTAAGCTGCTCGAGTGTTCCCGACGAGGTTCTCGGGTGCTCAAGTGGACTATAGCCTGGTGCGGAAGTAGAGACAACCGCGCGGCACGAACCCCGCGGCCCGTCGCCACAACCTGGAGTTGTCGTGGGAGAGGTTGTGTCAGAGACAGTGAGCCCTCGAACGAGCTGCAAAGCAAGTCGACCAGGGGCCCCTGATCTCCGCGTCCCACAGTGCCCGGCGCTCTCGAGCGTGGGTAGCTTGAGCTATACTGTCCCTGCACCAGAAACGTCTGCCTCCGAACCTGGTTACCTCGAGCAAGGTCTGCTGAGCGCGTCTGATGCGGAGGGGGTGCCCACAGGCGATGCGCCAGGCGGCGACGTGTCTTCTGACGTGTCGCTGGTGTCGCTCCCGCACACGCCCACGGCAAGTCTGCAGTCGGTCCCCAGCGTGTCCTCCATATCGAGCTCGAGCCCGAGGTGCGCCGGCGTCTGCTCACCTGACAGTGTAGAGTTGTAGACACTCATCGGACACAGCCCGACCAGCGATGAAGCGCCTATAGGGCCGGTCGACCAGCCACGCCCGACGGAGGGCAGGGATGTTGACGACGCGGCTGACTTGCACACGGCGTTGGATCCCATCAGGCGATGGCGCGGGCCGCATGCGGCCGAGAAGGCGGCCCTCGCGCTGCATGTAACTGCAGCCTCTCCCTTGGTGAAACCGGGCGCAGAAAGCAGCCTCGTTGTAGAGCCCTCGCCGGACGTCGCAGCGGCGAACAAAGTCGGCACTAGCTCTGCGCGCCCACCACAGACTCTTCCGTTTCAAGGGACGAGCATCGCTCGCCAGGGCAATCGCTCGGACGCACTCGCACCGAGTGCACCGCCGGGCGAGCAGAATCCTGCCAGGCGGATCTCCTGGCACTGTAGGTCCCCGAGCTGCCTGCGGGATCCCTGTGTGAAGCCCATCGCCACGATATGCGGGCATGTGTTCTGCCATGGGTGAGTGCTGCCAGACAGTCCGGTCAGATTGATCTGAGGTGGTCTGCAGGTGCTTCATGCGGGAAATCGAGACGCACGGGAAGTGCCCGGTCTGCGAGAAGCTGTTCTTGCTGAAACTCGATGTAGCCGTCGCTGCATGAGGACATGCGTGCGGTGTATATGATGTACTAACAGGAATTGCCACATTACTGGACCGTGTGTGATGCGTGAAGGTATCGAGTCAAGGCGTGTCCAACCTTGGCTGTGGCAACATCGTCTATTCTAGCCGCAGAGCCGTCTTCAGTTTCTCGCAGAAGAGACTGCTCAAGTCGAACGGCCCTTGTCGGCTTGCGAGAAGCGCATTGGTTCCGCTCGCAAGAGGATGTATGCTGCGCTACCCGCATCCTAGGTTACGTCAGGTAAGCTACTTCTCGGTTCCTGGCGTGAGTACGGAGCTGCCGCAAATCGCTTACCTCAAATGCAGCTCCTGCCGGGGCTTGAGCCCGCTCAGGCTCACTGCTCCTCTCCTGCGACACCGTGTCTAGATCTTCGCATGACCACTGCTGGTCCGCTCCTATCCACATCATGGTGCTCACGGAGATGACCCCGGCCGGGACCCAAGTCTCAGTAGACGAACTGCTGAACGCGCGATGCAATCAGTGCAAGAGGAAGTTGGACGGACGCAGCGCCCGCGAGCTACACAGGGACTTGTTGCTCCACGATTGGCAGCCGGCGTACGAATGCAGAGGATGCAAACGGGTGTTCAAGAAGAAGAGAACCTACTATGCGCATGTGCATGCGTGTCCTGCCCACACCCAGCGCAAGGCACAGGCGTTATTAGGCTCAGGATCGCTGCCCGCTACGACCCGTTTCGCACAGCCGCTCAAGCTCCAGGCGCCCTCGCATCCTCCATCAATGTATGAGGATTCACATTCTATCGACTGTGCTGCTCAATCTAACGACGGCGGCAGGAGTGATGCATACGTCCCTGAGGTTTGTCGAAGCTGGCTAGAATCCTGGAGATTACTGTCGCTCTTACAATGGGTCGCAGGGTACTACACTTCCCTCCCAAGAGTCTTATGCGCATGACGGCTCGGGTACTAGACAAGCCCCTGTGGACGAGGTTCGCCACGTTGCCATCGTCTACCCGTCCACAACTGATGTGTGCACCCCCCTTGGATTTACAGGACATTCCGGTCGCTTCGGCGCAGTGCGTGTCTGCCACTGCAACTGAACCCCCCGGATCTGCGATTTCAGTAATAGAGGCGGTCCTCTCGACGTTGGTGAGTCGACTAGCATGTGCAATAGTCTCAAATGCTGTACGACTCGGAGCCTGTTCAGAGTACCGCTCTGTCGCTCGTGAACAGCGTTCCACGCAGCGCCGTGCCTCCGCACTTTGGTGAGCAGCGGACCCTCTCGCTTTGTGCTCATCTACGTACGTGATGCGGCGGAGCTTGACTAAGGCAAAACGGCAGGCGATATGAGTGAACCGAGCGAGAGTGTCACCTTCATCACGTCGAGCATTGGGCAAGATGACAACGCTCATGTGAAGTCTTCTGGGGAGGTACGTATCCAACGATCAGTACGACCCACAGCCTAGAATTGATTGGATTCCTCACGGTACCGACAACAGGGAATGCGCCACCGGCACTCTGACTCCGGTGCAGGAGAAGCTGCGACCCAACAGCTACCGCTGGTGTATGGCGAAGGCCGACATGCAGGACGGGCACGCCCCCAGTTCACACAGTACGACAGTATGTCCTTTACCTCATTCCGATCGCATGCTCGCCCCTGAAACTCTCTCGTCACTGCAGCAGGCAAGGAAGTTCGGAGGCCGCCGTGGCATTGCTGTATCTGTATGCGAGAGAGATACGTCAAGCCCGTGGCCCTGGTATGTGGCCATTCGTTCTGCCGCAGGTGCGCAAGCCGTTCGGCCTCGATGTTCTGTCCATGACTAAAGTCCGCCATAGTTGCATAGTCCGGGAGCTCGCGCAAGACGCCGCATGCCCCGTTTGCAAGAGTGATATCCTTGTGTTGTTCGATTGAAGGACGGCTAAGCTCCACTAGCAGGGATCACTGCGCGTGCCGGACTACACATACGCGTCATTGCACGAGTGACCGGAGTTTATGTCCTTATGTTTCAGCATATGCGAAGTGATTGAGTCTCATCCTGCAACGCATGATTCCGGTCGTATTGCCGTCGGCAGGCTGGGACGAAGAGACTACTAATGGCACAACATTGATGCCAGTGTAGCGCACGTAATGTTCGTGCACACGAAGAATCCTATCCCGGCAACTGTGTACTAGGTCCGTGCCCCATGACATATTGCCTCCCACTTCCGTGACCCTGTGCAGCAGTAGTCAGTTCTCATCACTCAACTCAGGTTGTCCACCAGCCACTCAAGCTATATCATTCTCTGGAGCTACGTACCCGCAAGGCTCCTGTAACCGGAGCTTACATACCATCAACAAGCCAGCCGGCTTCTATAAATCTGACGGCCAGGCCTCTTGTTACCGGGACAAGCGCATTGTTACTCGCAACAAGAAGTGTGCTGCGGCAGCCTATCGATCCGGATCCGCCGGTGCACTCATATACCTGTCTCGGTGGACGCCCGACGGACGCCAGACTGATGGTTACGTCAGGTAGGATGTGCCTGGCTTTGGCTGCATGGCGAAGGATGATTATGCTGCGGTAGATCGATATCGGTCACCTGTAATACAGCTTCCAGCTAGGGCGACCACGACTAGCGATTCCCCTCTCTCGCGACACTCCGTCTTAACGCATCAACAGCTGTTCCTCTCTCATACGTGAACTCACGGTGATGGTCTTCGGGCCGGAGAAGAAAGCCCTAGCAAAACTCCTGCACATGCGATGTAACGAGTGCAAGGCCACACTTGAAGGACGCAAGGCACGCGCGCACCACAGAGACGTCTTGGGCCACCAATGGCAGCCAGCGTACGCATGCACAGCATGCCGACAGGCGTTCAGGAAGAAAAAATTATTCCACGCGCATGCGCATACCTGTCCTGCCCGCGATTGTGGTAGGGGCCCTCCTCAGTCGTCACCTGCTTCAGAGTCGCTTCCAAACAATCTTGAGCCAGCGGCGCACGATGATTCGAATGCTACCATCTGCCCCTCTCAATCCGCCTACCGGCAGAATATCAGCGACGAGGCATCAAATTCGGTGGTTCGTGCCAATTGATTTCATTGGATTTGTAGTCGCGACGGTCACTCACACGGTGAATATCAGAACACCGCAGCACCCGCATACGAACATGCCGAGACTGTGCATGTCAGTAATACCGCTCTGAATGCCGAGCTTCGTCCTGTGACGGTCCGCCTCTTCTGTCAGTTTGTGACTAAACTGTCGCAGGACCTGTTGGTTGCTTCTACGGCCTCCGTCTCCGACTCTCCTAACTCCGTGATTGCAACCAAAGATGCGATTGTCTCGATGCTGGTGAGTGGAATGGGCGTCTTTGAGTTGTTATCGTTCGAGTCTTCTACCTAGAGTACCGCGCTGTCCTTGTTGGACAGCGGTTCAAGCGAGGCCGCATGCTCAGAACGTGGTGAGCATTGAATGTGATAAACCTTCCGTCATCTTCCTTATATTCACTAGGCACGATGGACGTTATTGAGGGCAACGTGGAAGGCGTTGCGGGTGATCCGACACAGAGTACCGCCTCTATGTTAGATCAGTCGATGGTAGCATCTGCATCGTGCGTTGAGAGAACTGGTTACCCTGGCCAGTCTACAGCGGAGGTACGTGTCTAACCGTTAGTTGCGACTTGGGGCTTGCTATCTACTGGCTCTTTACAGGTAGCGAGCTGTCAGCAGGCGTTGCCAGTGTGTTCGCCTCTTGGAAGCGAGCCAACCGACATCACCTGACGATGGTGTACGGGGCAGGAAGTCCAAGAGTGGCAGGAGTAGCAGGCGCTAAGAACACACAGCATGACAGCAAGTTTCCAAATCCCTCCGCCCATGTTCCGCTTCCTAATATTTTTCTTGGCAGCAGGCGGTGAGCCGTCGTGGCATTGTCGGTCCTGTATGCGCGAGACATGCGTCGGACCCGCGGTCACAATATGTGGCCACCTCTTCTGCCACAGGTGAGCGGTCCCTCTTGACTTCTATGTAGTCCCCGTGCCAACGTGACCATTCAATCTAGTTGCATCATCCGTGAGCTCTCGCAGCAGGCAGCATGTCCCGTTTGCAAGATGGTTTTTCTTGTGAGGCTTGATGTGGGAAAGGCTAAGTCCTAGGAAACACCGGACTACACATGGCTGTCATTGCACGAGTCACTGGAACCCATGTTTTCATGATGCAGCATATGCACAGATTGACTATCCTGCAAAGCACCCTTAGAGAGCGGCCTGTCCGCGAAAATATCGGCTCGGACGAAGGGAACCATGACAGTATCAATGGACATTGACCCTGACTTTGCCTGAATCGCGCGTGGCACAGCATACACACGCGAAGAAGTCTACCCCGGCAAGCACCGGGCCCGCGTGTCCCATAGTATGCTGCTGCCTGCTCCCGTGACCCTGTGCTGCGGTAGTGAGTTCGCATCCCTAAATACTCAAGTTGTCCGCTCATATGCGAGATAGTGCCGCACGATCGCCTCCTCTAATTCGCGCTCGCTCCGTTCAGCAGCCGTTAGCTACTATTTGCACTCTGAGTCACAATCTGGATTCTCCTTATGGACATTAGGTGTAACGAATGCAAGCTACCACTCGGCGGACGGAAACGGGCAACTAGTCATAGCCAGGCGACGGGCCACAATGCACATCCGGCGTTCGAATGCAAGGAATGTCGGGTGGCGTTCAAAAGGCTGATGTGTTATGAGGCACACTTGATGCAGTGTACCAAGCCATGCCCTCCACCCACTCTGCTTCAGACCGACTCGCCGCCAAGGACGCCCACCCCCACCACGCCTCCTCCGATGGTCCTGCATCCGAAAACCAAACCCCGAGTTGCGGCGACCGTCCTGCCGGTCGATCAAGAAGATGGGTCGGCAGCCGACACGGAGACTGAACTTGAATCCACGCGGGGTATGTTCCAGAGCGCCACACTTCTTCCGAATGCCCTTGTACTCACGGTTGACCACAGGTCAGAGTGCTGTTCTTCCGAGCAAGACGTCGCTGTGGCACTGTCGCGCATGCCTCTGTGACCCATGCGTCGAGCCCGTCGCAACGGTGTGTGGACACATTTTCTGCCGCAGGTCAGCTCTTCGCACGGTAGCGACATTGTGGAGTTTCTCACCGGCACATTGAACAAGCTGTATTGTCGGAGAGATGGAGAGGACGTGCGCATGCCCGGCGTGCCAGCAAGTGTTCTTTGTGAAGCTCTATGTATAGGGATAGGATGATTAAAGCTTGTTTCGCGCTACAGCTTGCGTACGTATACAACCGATGCCCTCAAGGGTTGACCGCTAGGATCAAGTCGTCCTAGGATATGTACTTTTCAGGAGTGCGTGTGAGTGGATTCTCCGTCAAGAAACAATCTATTGCATGCAGTGGTATAGCCTAGCCAACCACACCCCGTGATTGTTCAGACAAACGACCTGGAGCACTCTCGTCAGCCGAGCATAGCCGTGTACGAGCTCATGTATCGGCCTGTGCGATCGACCACAGGCATTTGCGCGCGAGCAGCTACAATGGTGTGAGATTGATCAGGTGTACCTGGCCGTTTCGGATGCAGTGAACAACCTACATATCGTTCCATCCGCCAGGATAGACGAGCTCTTGTCCGCGTTCAGCTCCCGAACGACAATCGGCTCGGATGATGGAGTGCCGTCTGGAGAGGGCGACGGGCGCACGACGTCCCAGGACCTGATTGGTAGCCCTTCTGCTAGGATGCCGAACCAGCTCAGGTTGGAGGACGCCTGTGCGAGCGCCGTGGCGACATCGCAACCAATGTCCAAGTTCGCCTGCAGACGCGCTTGCGGGTAGAGGCCTCTTGATGGCGAGGGCACGGGAACGCGATACTTCATGATCAGGTGTGTCACGGATGAGTCGCGTATGGTTTCTACTAGATTGCTCTGTCAACAGTAATCAGACCGCTGCGTAAGTGAACAGACGATGTCACGTACTACGATTGCGGCGTGTAACGTATGATATTGTGTGTCGTTGAAGACGTGCAGGCTATCATCAAGCGTGACAATAAACCATTGAAGGGTGCTGCTCCGTCCACTTCCGGTGGTCTTGAGGAAATCGAACTCGCCGTGGCTATGATGACACGTCACGAAGTGCCTGTTGCCCAGGTACATGCGGATCTCCAGAATTGTGGGGCTGCAATCAGCGATAGCGGTCGTGTGGTACCGCGCACCGTCAGGTCCGCCCGCTGCGGCATGGTGGAGGATTGATACACAAGGAATTATTCGAGGAACCGCGAGGCGGTAGAGCACACACGGTTCGTCAACAGACAGAAGGTGCAGATGAGGCCATAGGTTCGGGAACTGCTTCCAATACTGGCGGTGGTGTTCTCGGAGGCTCTCCGTCTCGGCCATCATATGGTCGCCCATATAATGGTGGTCCGGACGGCCCACGATGAGCAGCTGTGTCACGCTGGGAAACTTCCTGACGTCGAGCAGCTCGGTGCATGTCGTGCGGATGGGAAACCCGATCACAAGCCGGCGCAATTGGCGAAAGGACGCGTCCGCAAACGCGCCCCAGTTGTGAATCTGGGGGAGATGCAACTCGATGACGGACGAAAGCGCTCCCAAGCTCTGCAACACGGGCGCGAGGTGGGTGGTCCTTTCTTCCCCGCACGACCCGAACGTGCGAAGGTTCAGCTTCGCGAGTGCGCGGCAGCGCCGATCGTTTATGCGGTTGGTGATAGGTATGAGGAGCTCCTCCAGCGCGGTTTGCCGTGATATCGAGTGGAGGAGAAGGCTGGTGTCGAGAGAGTGGCTATAGTGGTAGATGTGCAGGCTCCGTAGATTGCGACAAACGTGTACGATCTGATGTACAAGGTCCGAGAGCTGGTTGTACCCGTGGTTCTCACCAAGGTAGCGCCTTCTGGAGTTGTCGTCGGGCGGAGCATCGAGGACATGTGCAGCCACTCGAAGATGCTGAATGAGAGGCACGCGAATGGTCGACGTCTCGATGTGCAAAAAGCAGTAGAATGACATCAACTCGCTGGGCGTCCAGAGAGGTTGGGTGGTCCGCCTGCAAAGTGGCACAAGGGCAACGTCCGAGAAGTGCTTGCAAGTACGCATGAGAGCTGCCAAAGTCGGAGTGGGGAGCCATGACATGAGGTAGTCCTGGATGTCAAAGTTCAGCTTGTGGATCAGCGGGGAGGCACTGGCAGGCGCGGGGACAGACTACAAAGCAAGGATCAATCAAAGGCTAGGACTTCGCACGTTCGACTTGCTCACTGTCAATTTCGCAACGCCCTGTGTATTCGATAGGGCTTGAGCCTTGGAACCGTCGAGGGTGCCTGCTCTCGACAAAGGACGGGCCTTTGCGGCGTGGCCCCCATTATCGAGTTCTTGGTCGCTTCCACTGGGCTGAAGGAACGATGAGAATTCCGTGACATTGCATCGCACTTTAGGGGATGACTCTCACCGAACTACCTGGCGAGATTGTGGAATCATAGGCGTTCGGCTGCGTGCCCCGGACGGAAGCGCTCGACTTTGGTCGGGAGGCACCAAAATGGAAGAGGGACAGCTGACCAGCAAGTTCGGCGATGCCGCCATCCTTCACCTGCACGAATCTACTTCAGACAGATCTCAGCGAACATGTACTACGCCACCTACTGCAGTCGAGTTTGCGTCGATTGGAGACGAGCGCGATGCGCTAACGTCCTGGGTGTCTGTCACCCTGCTCGGCGGCGGCCGCCCGGCAGGCGGCTTGAAGTTGTAAGCGAACGTGAACGCGAATTTCTTCTCGGTATCGTTCATGGCGGTCGAGGACAAACTGTAGGGGAGGAGAGACAATGTTACTTACACGCGCCGACTCGCAACTCAGCCACAACGTCTTCGCCACAACGTACAATGGAAGTGCAAAGGCTAAGCCACGCGTCACTCGTGCGCGTATTTATTTAGCGCCTACCGTTGATCTCATCGTTATCCAGAATCACCGAAAGGCCTTTGACTGCCGCAAGCGATTTACATGGACACCCGGAAAAACTCGGGCAGTGGAAGGTATACTATGAGAAAGTCTAGGAGATTGAACTCCTGGGTATGTAGCTAGGTTGCCTACTTCGCACTAGGGAAAGTATCGAGGAGCCACCGCACGAAAGCGGCCCAACGTCTGTCGAAGAAAGAGATCGCTTGTTCTTGTTCTTCTTGGGCCAGGCAGCCGTACTACGCACAATAAGCGTCGAGGGTCAATAAATTACACTCTACTACACGCGCCAGGCTAATGGCCTACCTTGAGGCTGCGACGGGCAAGTTCCTTGACGGCGAGGAGACCCGTTACCTCGCTTGCAATCAGGACCTGTGGGCATGCCGTTTTAGTCGAAATTCCCGAAAAACTCCCTGGTTACTTGCCTGAAAGAAGTCGAACGAGAGGCCCATGTTGCCAAACGCGGCGGGATCATCTGAGTTGAGGGTAAGGGGGACGCCCTGGCTGAGCAGGATTGGCAGCGGATGCATTGGCATCGAGCCGGTGAGCCGCTATCGGATCCAGATGAGAATCTTGTCGAGACATCCTTGATACAATGGGACGAACCAGTATCTCGTTACTACGACAAAGTGGCCGTATGAGAATTTGGTACACTGATACGAACGGGAAGACCCACGATATCGGACACATCTCGACGGCTATGTCCCTCTCGCGACAGATTTCCATGATCCTCGGATGCTTCACGAGTGAAAAGCTGTCCTCATCGGTCAAACTCCCGACGCCGAACACGCTGCTGCACCACGCACCCATGCCCTATACGCTTCGTCCCGAGCAATATGGCATCGTAGAGGTTCATATCTGCGGGCGTGCCGTCGCCCAGCGTTTCACCGGCGTGCAGAATGAACGGGATGTCGAGTCCCAGCTCTTCCTGGCGCGCAACAAACCGCTTCAGGGGCACGATATAGTCGATGAGGGGAGGTAGTGGGTCCTCGTGCCCGACAAGGTCAAATCCTGTGTGTGGCTCAGCGTCAGGTGCATGACGCGCATGAGGGTGCATACCGCAGATAAGGTGCGGGAACTCCTGCTTGAGCGCGATGCAATCCTCGAGATACCACTCCAATTCTTCATGTGTGAGCTCCTTCTTGACAGCACTGTAGATGACCTGTGACGTGCTGACCGGTTGAGAATAGTAGACACGGCTGGAAATGGATAGCTGACCTTCGACCCGACGAATTCCTCACTTCGGCCTTGGGCGGCGAACTCCTCTCTAACCTTCGCGACCACACGGTCGTATGTCAGGAGCCACTCGCGGTGAGGGACGTTCTCCTTCCCATCAGACCCAATCATGTGTCTGCAGCAACAGCTAATTCAGCAGCGGGAGGGGACGATGCATGCGGCGGTGGCTGACTTGTACCAGAACGGGATGCGAACTTCCGTGTACGATATGCCGTCCTCCGCGGAGGATAGCAGGAACTCCCGGACGTAGTCCGCGAACATAGGGCTGTACCGCGTCATGCCCTAGGGTCTCTTCAGCATCCACACTCTTCCCAGTGAAGAGCAACTCACCCGTGCGACACTGAACGTCGACCCGAACTTCTCCCAGATCTGCGCAAACTCGTTAGTGCACTGCCATAAACCCAGGTACTTCGACAGACCTTGGCTGTCGTGTTGTGTGTCACGTATGCCTCCGAGGGGTTGATAGTCAGCGCCCGGACCACCCAGTCGTCGAACCCGTCCGGCCCGCCCAAACCCGGCGCGAACGTCTCCCTCGCGCTCGCGAGGGGGACCCATGCCCCAGGCTCGTACGCGTCGTCCGTCAGACTCGTCAGCTGCGACAATTGCACCTCCGGGAGAGGCCAGATCTCGGGCAAGGTCGTGTGGATGGTGTCCGCGGTGAGGCGCACGTCCGTGCGAACGTGGAGAGCGGCGTGCTTGAGCGAGAGGGTGAGGAGCACGCGCGCGTTGACCGTCGCGTCGAGGTGTGCGTGGAGCAGCGCGCCTTTTGGCATCTGTGTGGTTGTTGCGATCAGGAAGTGTATTGGATGAAGAGCCCCCATAGCCTGGCTCACCTTCGACACAATCTCGAACAGCTTCGTCTTGACAATGGTGTCGCGTGCTGGGATAGAATATCAACGACCAAGCGTGCGTTCTCCGCCGTGCTGCAGGCTTGAGGCATACCTGTTAGGAACTGCATCCCAGGGAAAGTATGTAGGGATCCTGCGATAGCAGGTGCGTCGGATCCCCAGATCGTCCGGTTTTCTTCCGCCCTGATCCTGCGCAGTGTGCCGTCCGCATTACGCTCATCCTCACTTGCAGACGCGAATGCACGCGCATCCAGGCGACGAGACCTATCTTCGGTAATGAACGCATCGCGCTCGCGCAAGTACTCATCCATCCCGAACGTGGGCGACTTTTCGCTTGCGACCGCAAGTGGGTCACGCGTACTCATGAGAGCGAGCAGAGCGAGCAGAACGAGTGAGTCATAGTGCTCGGTGAGTACCAATGGCGGTGTGTACATCTTGATGGCGCCATAGCAGGGTTCGGCCCACATGCCTATCTTCAGACCGAACACGTGCTAGCAAACAGCTGCCCCTCACACACGCTGTCATCAGTAGCGAACGAATTGCAGTTTTTAGCAATATGGGATGTGGTGCAGGTTTCAAAATTTCAACTCCAGGCGATGTGCGATATTAGCTAGTTGACTCTATATGAACGAGCCGGCTCACCACTCACCGGAGTGCTGGCAGGGCCATGTATATAATTTTATAGTCAAATGGGGGATGCGTCAATTAGGTGAATAGGGATTTACAACACCTCGAGTGCGACATCTAGGCAGTTGTCGCTTCGGGCCTAGCTGTAATTGTCCACGATACGCTTGATGAATTTGGCCCACCGCCGTTCCAGCGCGGCAAAGGCATGCTGCTTCTCTACGTCATCGAGACAGGAGTACTGAAACCTGCCTTGAGCAACCAACCCCACGCATGCTACACAGTTTGAGGCAGCGCACCTGTATGCTGTCCCACACAAATTGGCGCAGAGTCGAGAGGTCGTTGACCTCGCTGGCAACGAAGACCTATCATTCTGTGAGTCGAGGACGGGGGGTCGCATACAGAGTGCAGGACTTGCCTGAAAGAAGTCAAACGATAGGCCCATGTTCCCAAAAGCGGAGGGGTCGTCGGAGCACAGCGCGACATGTACGCCTTGGTTGATGATCGCGGGGAGTGGGTGCATAGGCATTGATCCTGTGAGGCGCTAGGATCGGTTCGGAGTGAGCTTCCCTCCACCTTCATCGCCAAAAGAGTACGAACCAGCACTTCGTTTCTGTTCTCAAGGACAAGTGGATGAGCGTACGCAAGTGGTCATAGAGCGCGGAACGTACGAAATGGGACACATCTCGATACATATACCCTTTTCTCTGCAGATCTCCATCAACTTGGGGTGCTTGTGAATCGAGAACCTATGAAGCTCCCGCTTAGCCGTCGCTCCCTTCGCACGGTGGAACACATACCCGTGTCCGATGCGTTTAGACCCCAGCAAGATCGCGTCATACAAGTTTAGGTCGGCGGGGCCACCATCCGTGATTGTCTCGCCCGCATGGAACAAGAATGGGACGTCCACCCCAAGTTCTTTCTGGCGCTCAACGAACTTGAGGAATGGCTTGGCATATTCGATGAGCGGCGTGAGCGAGTCCTCATGCCCGACGAGGTCGAAGCCCGCGACGAGATGCGGGAACTCCTGTTTGAGGGCCAGACAGTCTTCAAGGTGCCACTCGAGCTGCTCGAGCGAGACGTTTCGTATAGTCGTATAGATAATCTGGGTGATACGGCGTAAGCAAATGGCGAGTCGAGGTTGAGGCATTGCAGGAGTACCTTTGAGCCAATGAACTCATCCTCCCGGCCTTGCTCCTTCAGCTCATCCTTGACCTCGTTGAGGACACGCTCGTACATCTGGAGCCAGGCTCGGTGAGGGATATCTTCCTTGCCGTCTTCGTCAACCATGTATCTGTGGACGGCATGAGCACCGTAGGAAAATGGCAAGTAAGCATACGATTCCAACGGTACGTACTTCTTCAAAAAGAGTATGCGCGGTTCAACGTAGGAGATACCATCCTCTATCGAGGAGAGCAGGAACTCTCGGATCCACCGAGTCCATAGTGGAGCGAAGCGGATGAGACCCTGCAATTTGTAGTTGAACGATGGCAGACCTGGCAATTTTTACGACTCCTTACATCAGACACGGTGAAGATGCTCTGGAATTTCTCCCAGATCTACACGCATGTGGTCACTCTATCAATTCGGACAAAGCGGAGGGTCTATCTTCTCCTACCTTTGCCGTGGTATTATGTGTGCCGTATGCTTCGGAAGGGTTTATCATGAGAGCGTCGATCACCCAACGGTCAAAGCCTCCAGGGCCTCCCAGTTCTGCCTGAAAGCTGTCTCGTGCGTTTTTTATGGGAACCCACGAGTTAGGGGAGTACAACGCTGCCGTGAGACTTGCATGTGTGGTCCACTCCACCTCCGGTAGTGCTCGGAACTCAGGTAAAACCGTCCTCAAATTGCCCTTGGTGATCGGAGCAGACGCGCGGATATGCAATGCAGGCTGGTCGAGGGCCAGACGCAGCAAAATGTCTGTGCGCACGGTCGCATCCAAGTGTGCGTGCAGGAGACCACCCTTGGGCATCTGCAAGACTATGAGCCGTATCCGCCACAAAAATCTGAATGTTCGCGACACGCACTTGGAGAAGCAGTTCAAACAGCTTCGTACGAACAATAGTCTCTCGTGCTTAAGTAACGGATATCGGTCCGGCCGTTTCAATCCACTGGAGCTCAGCCACTCACCGGTCAAAAACTCCATACCGGGAAACATTTGCTGGGGGCCATGTATATGCATGACCTGACGCTGGCCGTTCCAGATAGTGTGATGTTCATGTTTGCGGATTCTGCGCAAGATCTGATCCGCCTTTAACTCATCCGCCGAGAGGGACCTTGCAGACGCGTGGTCGGGACGGAGAGCTCTGTCTTGCAGGATGAGCTCCTCGCGATTCTTCAGGTAGCTTTCCATCGGGCAAAAATCGTGACAAGTGTACGCTTATGCTTTGGTTTCTTCTATGATAGAGTTGGCCTGGTACAAAGTACAGAGCCAGCGGTGGTGAGACGAGATGATGGGGGAGATCAAAACGGCCTTGACCGGCGGAGACGTCCGACTGTCCGCACGGCAATTCGATGAACCAAAGCGAGGAGACGGACGGAGCATGGCGGTCGCCGTACATACTCAGACGTACTCGTCCTTCGGCATGCGTTCGCCATCATCGCGGGGGGAAGGGCGAGGGGCGGTAAGTCCACGCGGAGGATTGAGAGCGGAATGTCTGTGGCCGTGGCCGGACGAGCTCGAGTGGCCACTGACAGCGATCGCGCACCGCGTAGGCGCCCGTTATACACCGCGTTGTTGACGCGCCAAACAAAGGCGCGCGAACTCTGGCGGCTACTCCCACCATGTCCGACATCTCTGACGACGACCTTGGTATGTTTCCACCTTCGCATCGTCCGCGCCGAGGACCTCTGAATATGGATAAGGAAGCGCGCTTGCACAGCTGATAACTATGGTCCCACAACCCCCGCGCCGGCCAAGAGGGGCCGAGGAGGACGCGTCGGTGGCAGGCCTGTCGCGGGTCCTTCCACCAAGCCCAACTCCAGGTTGGCCGCAGTGAAGAAGGGCACAGTCAGGGGAGGCTCTACGATAGAGCTGAATGACGATGAAGATGAGGATGTTGTCATGGTCGACGCTCAAGCGGTCAAGAAGAGGAAGGCGAGCGATGAGCACTCAGACGAGATTGTGGCCGTACCGGGGCCACCCAAACCCACCGCGAAGAAGCCGCGGACAGAGCCCGTGGCGAATGGTACAACCAAGGCAGCGACTGCGAAGGGCAAAGCGAAAGTGGAGCCTCCCAAGGGTCGCAGGACGAATGGGACCTTGCCCGAGGTTGAGGACGATGAGAACGGTGATGTGGTTGAATTGCAAGAAGACGAACCGCCCGATATCCCCCAGCCTGCACCGCGCGTTGCACGAGGAGGCAGCAAGCAGCCTAAAGCCAAGAACGGCACTCATCCGCCGCCTCCTCGCCCTAGCAGAGCAGAGGAGAAACTGTCGCGCGAAGTTGAGTCGTGGCGCAAACAGCTGGAACAAACACGCGAGTTCTCCAAAGAGGTGTGCCTTTCATGGCTCGCAAATGTGTCCGACTGACCAGGTGCCTGCCCCAGATCAGTGGTCAAAGAGACAAGCTTGCGAAACAGCTCGAAGAGGTGTTTCGTGTGCGAAATACTGATGCTGAAGAAATCCTGAACGATTACAAGGCGCAGTTTAGCGAGAGCATGCAGAGTATGTCGTATGCTCGTTACGCCGCATCTCGTACTGAACGTATGTCAGGAAAGGACACACTCGTTCAAGAGCTGACGGCACAACTATCAAAGCTGCAATCATCCTCTAAGTCCGACAAATCCTATACCCTCCATTTCCTGACTCGCGAGGCGGCGGAAGAAGAGAAGCAAGCGCTTCGCGAAGAAAACCACCGGCTCAAAGAGGTGATCAAGCAGAGGGACGCCACAATTGTCGGTAAGGAGAAGCAGATACACTCGCTTGAAGAGGATGGTGAGTGTACAGAGTGTGGCGATCCAGCATTAGTTTTCATATTGAGTCCGTCACGTAGTCAAAGCGACGAGGCGAGAACTCGACGCGGAGATCGAGCGGTCCAAGGCGCTCCTAGCAAAGGCTCCGCCCCCAGCAGTAGCGCGACATCACGTCGCCCCCAGCGACATCCGAAATGCGCCCGTCATCAAGCTGTACGAGGATCTGACCAACATCCTTGTGACTACCGTCAAGATCGACCAGAACCCCGAGTTTACGCACATTGACGAGGAGATCCTGGCGTGCATATACACATACCGGACAGAGACCAAAGAGTTCTGTGAGTCCTTCGACGCCCGTACTGCATTCGCCCCTGTTCATACCATCCGGGCTGTAGCGCTCTACTTCACTCTTCGGAACGTGTACGAACGCCCTCCAGACAAACCGTTACCCCCACGTCCAACGAAGGAGGATTTGTTGCACAAAGTCAAGTATGAGCCGAGGGACCTTGGTATGGTGCAGCCCGAAATCGCCGACAACCTTTCGTTCTTCAAGGAGCCGTTCATGTTCGCGCACGACCAGATGACCGTCTTCCTCAAGACGCTAACCGACACTCTCTCGACCATCCTTGAGCCAGAGGGAGAGATCGAGGAGGAGTCACGAGAGTCACCTGAGATTGAAGTGGTGGACATGACGGGACAGCGTCTTCGGTAGTTATTTCTACGGGGCTGACCGAGTTTGCAACAGGGCCGGGATGGGCAGTGTACTCTACATGTGTGCTATTTCTTCATTGCTTTCTAGCCTTGATACCCATCACACCTCTACATGCACGACGTCCGCCCCAGCCTTCTTCCACACCCGCAGCGCATGCTCGTCGCGCGCGTGCGTCGCCTTCTTCACCCCGAGCGCGACGAATCCACCGTCAACGTCCGCCCCGCCGAGGTCTGCGCCGGCCTTGACGAGCAACTCTACAAGCTCCTCGTGCCCCTGTCGCGCGGCGTAGTAGAGCGGCGTGTGCCCGAGTGCGTCGCGCACGTGCACCAGCGCGCCCGCCTCGAGCAGCATCTCCGCGCTGCGCACCGCGCCGTGGAGCGCGGCGACGTGCAGCGGCGCGCGGCCCGACGCGGGGTCGAGGCAGTTCGCGAGCCCCGCGCCGAGCGCGAGGCCTTCCACACCGCCTCCCTCGACCTTGAGGCAGAACGCAACGCCCTCGGCGTCGTCCCGGCTGACGGCGAGGTGGACGAGGAACGGGAAGAGCGCGCTCTCCGTCGCCGCTGCCTCGGCTGCGGTCCACGTCCACGGGGCGGTTGCTGCGTCTGCCGGCGGCGCGTCCTCGCTTTGATCCTCGTCTTGGTCCTGGCCCTGGCCGGACGAGACGACGATGCGGGGCGGGCGCGAGGAAGAGGGCGGGGGCGCGGCGAGGCGGACCACCTGGGAGAGCACGCCCTGGATGTTGTCGAGGCTTTGGGCGATACCTGTCGGCTGGCTGAGCGACACGGGGATCTTGCTCTCGGGCAGGGTAAGCTCGCCGCGGAGGGGCGTGCCAATGAGCGTGCGCACATGCGCAGGCGAGAGCTCCGGCTTCGAGAGGAGATAGCTCAGCTTTGTGAGCGCGCACTGTTCGGCAGTGACACGGTGAGCGGTGAGCGTCCGGCTGAATGCGCGTCCCGCGCCTCGGACGTTTGGTGGAGAGCACGCACCTCTGGTGTCATGTCGCCCCCGGGGACGACGCCCGCCTGCAGGAGGCTGCGGCCGGTCTCGTACGCGTCTGAGACTGAGCCCTTAGCGCACTGTGAAATGGCGACAATGACGACGCCGCTGTCGCAGGCCTCCTTGAGCGCCGCCGCGAGATCCGCGCGCTGGGGCGCGTTGCCTGCGCCGAACGTCTCAAGAACGACGCCCCGAGTGGGAGGCGCGACGAAGGCCCGGATGGTCGCGCCAGTGATACCGGGAAACAGGCGAAGTGTGGCTGCACGTCGATGCAAGTCAGCAAGTTCTTCGATCCGAGCAGGCATGCGGATTGCTTGTAGAGTGAAACTGACCGACGTGCGGACTCATGACTGTGGCATGTTGATCAGCGAGGAGGCCTCAGTCAGAACACCGGTGATACATACGTTTGTGCGAGTGGAAGCGCCTGAGATTTGTTTGACGGATGACGTCCTGCCAGTTCACCACGATGTCAATGCCAACTAATAGACGGCGTTAGAAGACGTCCGGCGAAGAGACTAAGCTGACAACTACCATTGACGAGCGGAGGGAAGTTGGGACTATTGAAAGCGTTGAGGTCATAAGATGACATTTTGGACACCCTGTTCCCACGGAACAGTGTATGGTTAAAGTACAAACAGCACTCTGGATGAAACAATTGTCAGGACAAGAATATCAGCGTGCTTTGCGTTGAGCTCACCAGGAATGATGTAGTGTCCTGCGATGACAAGGGCACCCAGTAGATTGTCTACTGCGTCGTTGCGCAGTTGCGACATGGGAATCTGTGCCCCAGTAACAATCTACCAACACCTGGTGAGAGTTATGCTCGTGTCAGCTGAGGCAACAGTACTCACCACAGTCTTGCCCAGATCCTCGAGCATGAAACTAAGGGCCGATGACGTGTACGACATCGTGTCGGTGCCATGAAGGATCACAAAGCCATCAAAATTTGAGTAGTTCAGCTCTATGTCGGTGGCGATCCGGATCCAGTCTGTGCTGAAAAGACAGGATTCCTGATCAGCAATATGCTTTGCCGCATCTGCAAGTCGCATTTACCTTGAATTTCTATGTTACTGCTGTCAAGCAAGGGATGCCACTGTAGAACATGAGCATCGGGCTTATTAACATCGTACGGCTTGGCAGCAAGCCACGCTCCTTCCACCCCGCGTCCTCAGTCATCCACCGTTGCAAGGTATCCACACCATGATCCGACACTTTACAATTCCTCTCCGAACTGCACCATGCGATTCGGATGCGGTATGGCGATGAGTGCACGCCACAGATAGGACACGATGGAGCCCGTAATACGTCAAACCGCGTAAGCAACGCACGAACTGGCCAATGGACAGCCACACGCAGTTCGTGCGTTGCTAACGATCTGGACTCGAATTGGTGATACAATCCGCGGAATTATAGAGTGTGGCATGCTGTTGTCCCAGTCAGGAGAAAGTGTTACAATCGTCTGACCTCAAGTACGACATAACGGATGCGCTTGCGGCTTCCACCGGGACCGGTGCTTCTTGGCGTTACGAGAGTAGGCAACTGAGCCTCATAGACATCTTCCGAAATCTTCTTGCAGACAGGTTGGCGCGGGTTGATTCTCTCCGTGTGAGGCGCGAGGTTATCCGGGATGCCTATAGGGCGACACGACCGCACGGGTAATGTGAGCGACTGATACGAGTTCTTGTGCGCCCCGTTCCGACTCGGAGAAGGCTCGCGGCTTCCAAATGTGCTTCCGGTGGGGCTTGCCTTTCCGCTGCTGCTCCATCTTCTGTACCCCTCTAGGGACGCTGAATGGGAGAAAAGAGACTCTTCGAGCGGGTCGTGGAAACGGTGCTGGCTGTGAAGGGTTTCCGTGAGGAAATACGGCTCTGGGACGTATCCCTGCTGGCTGAAAATCATGTTGATGGTTCCTCCTGTGTTCAGGATGAGGACCTTGGACTCGTCGGTAGATTGCGACAGGTCCATGACGGGAGAGGGAATGCCGCCGGCGGAGGTGAGGTGAGTGAGTGGTCGAGGCGAACGAACAACAGCGCTTGCCTTCTTGACTTGAATTGACTCGGAAAGCCGCTTAGATTAGATTGAAGTGGATCTTGATCTGTCATCTATCCGAGATTACTAGCATCCCACTCTTTAAAATGACTGGTGCCCCCACCTTGACTCCCGCACGCACACTCGTTCCCTCGTCTCACCATGGAGCCTCTCAAAAAAGTATTCGAAGAGAAGAACAACTCCGTGCGTGATGCAGAAAAGTGACGACTCGCCTAGTGCTCACAAAACCTCCAGACCAGTCCCGCCTTGGTCACTTTTGTGACCGCGGGGTACCCCATGGTGGCGGACACTGTCCCAATCATGCTCGCGATGCAAGAAGGAGGCGCAGATGTCATTGAACTCGGTGTACCCTTCTCGGATCCAATTGCAGATGGGCCCACAATCCAGGAGACCAACGTCGTACGTCGTACTAATTGCTCAGTTCGCGTTCCACGCTCAGCGTTGTACCTTGCACCCAGATCGCGCTCAAGAACAATGTTGACTACGCGCAATGTCTGGGCATGGTTCGCGAAGCACGTAACAAGGGTCTCACCACTCCCGTCCTACTCATGGGTGCGTTTGTGACCCGTGCCATGACCCTACCCATGTATTGAGGGCCACTGCAATCCCAGGATACTACAACCCTCTGCTGGCATGCGGAGAGGAAAAGGCCATTCATGATGCGGCGGAAGCTGGAGCAAACGGTTTTATTGTCGTGGATCTTCCCCCGGAGGAGGCCGTCGCATTCCGTGACAAATGCCGTGCTGCTAAGTAAGTCATCGCTCCAGTATACATGTGCATTCATCCTCATCTGACGCGTGCAGCCTGACCTACGTGCCCCTCGTTGCTCCCTCAACATCCCTCCACCGCATCGAGTTCCTCGCCTCCATTGCCGACACCTTCATCTACATTGTCTCCAAGGTACCCCTTGAATATTTCCGCATTCACCAGCCTGGTAGTCTCACCACCATATCTGTAGATGGGAACAACTGGTTCCTCAACATCTGGTACGATGAACAGCGCGCTTCCCGATCTTATCTCGCGGGTCCGAGACTACACCGACGTTCCCCTTGCTGTCGGCTTCGGTGTCGCGACCCGTGCTCACTTCGACCTTGTCGCGGACGCCGGCGCGGATGGTGTTGTAATCGGCAGCCGAATCATCTCCGTCATCAAATCTGCGCCCTCGGACCAGGTCTCGAAGAAGGTCGAAGAGTACTGCCGCGAAATCAGTCTGAAGGGCCAGCCCAAACGGCCATCGCTCACGCCGCGCGCGTCGTCAACACGTTCACGACCAAGCGTGAAGCACAGTGTATCCACGGACTCGGCCGAAAAGACCATCCTACCGCCGCGCTTTGGTGACTTCGGTGGGCAGTATGTTCCCGAGGCTCTCTGGGACTGCTTGGTCGAGCTCGAGGAGGCGCACAACGCTGCGTTGAAGGATCCCGAGTTCTTGAAAGAATGGAAAAGCCTTTACGGTTACATGAACCGACCGTCAAACCTCTACAAGGCAGAAAAGCTCACTGAGTATGCCGGCGGCGCTACGATCTGGTTGAAGCGTGAAGATTTGTGGGTGTTGCTACATTGCCAGCCCCAACCTGTTGCTGACCACTACATCAGGAACCATACCGGCTCGCACAAGATCAACAACGCCATCGGCCAGGTCAGCATTTTGGTGCTCGCCGTCGCCCAGAAGCTGACAGTGCCCCAGATTTTGCTCGCAAAACGACTAGGGAAGACGCGCATCATCGCTGAGACTGGAGCAGGGCAGCACGGCGTCGCCACCGCGACCGCCTGCGCACGCTTCGGGCTCGAGTGCGTGATCTACATGGGCGCGGAGGACGTGCGGCGGCAAGCGCTGAACGTCTTCCGCATCCGCATGCTCGGCGGCACGGTCATCCCCGTGCACTCGGGCGCGTGCACGCTCAAGGACGCGGTGAACGAGGCGCTCCGCGACTGGGTCACGAACCTGTCGAACACGCACTACCTCATCGGCTCCGCGATCGGCCCGCACCCGTTCCCGACGATCGTGCGCGATTTCCAGCGCGTCATCGGCCAGGAAATCAAGGAGCAGCTCCGCGAGGAGGTCGGGAAGCTCCCCGACGCGGTCGTTGCCTGCGTCGGTGGTGGCAGCAACGCCATCGGCACGTTCTACGACTTCATTCCCGAGAAGAACGTCCGGTTGGTCGGTGTCGAAGCCGGCGGTGAAGGTGCCTAGTCGCCATTCCTCTATCTCGGCCACATGTACTGAGGCAGTGGTTGCTGTGCAGGGCTCAACGGCGACAAGCACAGCGCGACACTCAGCAAGGGACAAGCAGGTGTCTTCCACGGCGTGCGCACGTACGTGCTGCAGTCGACGACCGGGCAGATCGTCGAGACGCACTCGATCAGTGCCGGGCTCGACTACCCCGGCGTTGGCCCTGAGCACGCCTGGCTGAAGGACTCGGGCCGCGCAGAGTACACCGTCGCGACAGACGAGGAGGCCCTGCGCGGGTTCCGCATGCTCACCCAACTAGAGGGTATCATTCCTGGTACGTGCGACCCGAATGTCACAAAACTCAGTAGCTGACTAGTGCTCAGCGCTTGAGTCGTCGCATGCGATCTGGGGCGGCGTTGCCCTCGCGAAGACCCTCCCGAAGGACGCGAACGTAGTCATCGTATGTGCTTTACCCCATAACACCGAGGAGTGTTAGCCGTATCAGAATGTCTGGACTGACGGTGTCGGTTCTACAGTGTTTGTCCGGCCGTGGCGACAAGGACGTGGAGCAGATCTCGCAGCTGCTCCCGGGCAAGTGGGAGGAGAAGCTCGGCTGGTACATCTCCTCGAAGCCTGCAGAGAAGAACTTGTAAGCCTCGCGGGAAGACAACACCGGCCCAAACTCCTCGCATCAGGCTGGGGACGGGGCTAGGAGAAGCACTTGAAAACCTATATGTAGACTAGGGCAGTCAAGGAACGTACATGTATGATCGTTAGTGGTTTCGAAGTGTACGATGGTTGCTTGACCAGACCTTTTTGGCACTGTTGCGATCATCCGTGTCGCCGGACGGGGCCAGGTATGTAGGCGAACAATAAGCTTGATGTCGTCGGCTGTGGTGGACTTGCAGGATGAGCTCCAGCTGCTCCAACTCGGTGCCTGTCCTCCCTTTCTCCTGGCTCTACAGTCTAGCTAGATATTTTCGTCGCCGTCGTCGCTTCAGTGCAATCCTCTCTAGGCGGCCATACCACAAACACCCTTTTGCCTGAGAGACAAAGACGCGGGAGGTCTGGGTCGGCGCGCGGCGCCTGCGTGCCCCGCTTGCTCGAGTCGATCACGATCGACCCCTTCATTCCACGCTGCGCCTCGTCCCCCTCGCTCGTTCCTCCAGTCGCAATGATACTGCAAGAGTCGGACAATAGCAGATCCTCTGCATGCACACCGTCGATGCCCCCGCCCACCGCGCGCGCACGAAACGGCAGCACCCATCTTGATCGCTGGGTCTGAAACGGGCGAGGGGCCGACGCGCGCGGAGCTCCTGGTCCTCCTATTCGTCGGGCGCGCCCCGCGACTGCAGATTGCTCCGAGCACGCACCGCCGCCGGTGCCGTGATGACGGCGTGCAGCGTGCCTCGGGTCGGCAAAGTGTCTTTGTGCGCCGCGGGACCCTGCGCGCCATAAAAGCGCGCGCGGGGCTGGCGTGCTGGGCGTACATACATTCTATACTCTCTCCGCCCGCCCGCCCGCTCGCCTGCGCTCTTGCTTCCGTTATTTTCGTGACTCGCGCGCGGTTGGGAGGCTGACTAGACTCTGATCGTCCGCCGTGCTGCTTCCGCCTTCGACCTTCTGCTTCGCCGGGCGCGGCTTCCTTCGACGACGACAAACTTCACGACTGTATTGTACGGACCTTTGTATCTCGACTTCACATTTGTTTCGCGCAATACCCACCAAAATGGCTGCCGCGACGCCAAACCATATCGACGCGTTCTTCGGCCCTCGTCTCGGACACACGCGGTAGTGAGTCGCCCTAACGCGAGACGCCCGCGCGCCGGACTGACAAAGCGCTCCGCCGCGCGCCGTGCCCGACACACAGCAGCGACCCGGACCAGACGCTGCTCATGCTTGCAGCGGCCGACCCAGACCCCCTCTCGCCGGGGAGCACATGGTGCGCGGACACACACCGCTACTCCGCGCGCGACGCGCCGCTGACCGTGGCCCTCCCTCTGGCGCTGACAGCACCCGGTGGTGGATGGAAGAGCTCATCGGGGCGCACGTGCGCGCGAGCGAGCCGGTGTGCGGGGAGGAGCCCGAGGCGGTCGAGGACTACCTCGCGTGGCTGTCGGAGGAGCAGCTGCACGAGCTCGACGTGCTGGACGCGCGCCAGGATGCCCGCGCGGAGGCGGGGAGAGAGCAGGTGTGGGTGTGGGTGGGAGACGATGAGGGCCCAGAGCAGCCGGAGCACAACGTTGCCGGCAGCTCGGAGTGGCAGACGGCAGAAGAGGTGGGAGAGGGGGGACGGCCTTTGGGAGGCGAGGACATGGAGGAGGGGACTGCGGCGGCGGCGGCGTGGATGGAGCAGGCAGACCACGTGATGGACGTGTGGACGGACGTCCTCGGCGTGGTTGTCGACCACGGAAACGGTGTGTCGCGGGAGGAGCGTGCGAGGTGCGAGGCGAGCCCATATTACGTGGATTGGGACGGGCAGCCACTGTTGAGTCTCGACTACACTCCCATTTGGTGAAGGACTTGTGGGGTGGGGAGCCTTGCGGACCACTCAGTGTTGTATCACGCTGTATTACTACTAATGTTCTATTGCATGTATTATATCGCAATGTTAGCTTCTGGGGAGTCTTGATCAGTGTGGACAACGATTCACGATATCCACTTGCCGTTCATTCGCCCTCGAGCTCCAGCGCTCAGGTGTCGACCGGGAGGAAACACTGATGGCGAGGGCCGTTCCCGGTTACAGACGTGGGAGACTGTAGAGCTGTCTGCTGAAAGTGTAAGGCATCTGTGTATGCAGTCACTCCAGGAAAGCTGAATGCGATCGTCTCCTGTACGCAGACCATGCCAGTACTTTTAACTTGCGGACTAACCGGGGGTGGCGTCAGTGCGGGCTAGAGGTGATCTCCTCTTGCGCGTTGAACAGGGTTGAGAATCATGACCTGGTTGCGATAGGACCAGTGCCGCGAATGGGGTGTGTGAGAACACCACCCAGCAAATGAGGTCGGTAGCAGATGAGGTCAGCCATCTCGGCTCGGACTAGGATCTGTCCGCGCCGCTATTCAGAGGACGTGGACGTGACTACGGACCGTTGTGAGCTGTACGGTCCTAATTCATCCTGACGAGTTTTGGGTTGCAAATCCAATCTTGTCGAACGGGTTGAACCTGGGGAGATATGCGATGCGGCCAGGTCCGTGGAGCTTGCATGACTGATTTTCAGTGTCTCGCGAACCTCTCCGAACAAAAGCAGGAACGAAGGACGCAAATCCTAGAAGGCCGGGACAAGCCCAGCGCATGAAAACATAGTCTAGGTACGCCACCAACGCGGGGGAGCTGGCACTGGCCCTGGGCCGGGATCGTCAAATGTCGGGACCGCAACGTTCGGAGTGGGCCTGGCGGGATTGCCGAATGCGGCAGGGGCCGGCAAACGGCGCCAGGCGTAGTGATAGCACGTGTGCAAGGCGGAGGTGATCAGATCCGGCGACGTACGTGAACAGCTCCGTGCACGCGCGGTGAGCTGATGAGAACAAGAAACAACATCAGTCAGTCAAGCTGAGAGCGTGCGTGCGGCGGGGACCGGAGGCTGGGAGGAATTGCGGGCGGAAGTGGACGAGAGTTTGGAAGGCGCGAGGCAACCGCCGGCTGGAGCCCCGCACGGCGCAGGCGGCCCTGGAATCTGGATCAGACCAAAAGAGGAGAAGGGTCCTCGCGCGAGTGCGACTCTGTCCTTGCCATCTCTCTTTTGATCCTCCACTGGCCTGTGAGTATCCCTCCCTCCCTCCCCGCTCGTCCTACGCCTCATCCCCCTCGCACCCCGCATCAGCGTCCAGCCCCTTCCGCCCACCAGCACATCGTTTTCGGTTGTCTTTGTCAACTCTTTCTCCCTTTTCTCCTTCGCACGAAAGTCCCTCGGCAACATCCGCCTCCTCGCGAACCATCGCCAGCCATGAACTCCCGGCCTCACAAACAGTCGATGTCGGAGCTTAAGCTCCGTCGTCTCACAGAGCACAACCAGCGGTTGAGGGAGGACCTTGCTCGGCCACGGATAAGAGTCAGCGAGGCGTCTGCCAGGTGAGTTCTCCCATAGCGGATCCGTCCTCGGCTCCCTAGGCATTAATCTCTGCTTCCTCGCACAGTCTGATCCGCTATTGCAAAACGACAAAAGACCCTCTTGTGCGTGTTCATTCTATTCGCTCTGTGGTCGTCGGTGAACGAGGTGCTACCCTCCGCGTGAGAGCTGTCACAGCAAGAATCCGCCCACTGCGACCCACGGCCGCAATTGCATGTGAGGATGCGTCGCATTCTCGTGCTGTTGAACAGCTTCGTGTGTTATACTGTCCGGGACGTGATTTTCGCATACCTGGACAGCTCTCTTGACGGAAGATGCAGTTCATCACGATTCACAATGCTTATACACAGCTCGTACTAACTTCCCGTGCAGGTACCATCAGTATGGGGACCCGTACCACGCGCAGACGATCCCTACCAGAACCAGAGCGGGGGGCCCAAGGGCTGCTGCGTCATCCAATGACCGCCTCGTCCACCTCTTCGCCTCTGCCGGACACTCCATCCCCCTCTGTCTTCATCACTGCTCTATTACGGTCTTCTAGGCACTTTCCGCGCGCACACCCGTTTTTACGCCCACTGTATCTCTCATGGTCTCCCACTCATCGCACCTCGCACGCCCCATCCCTCGTCTGTGTTCCGCTGTTCGTGTCCCTTCCCGTCCCTTGTGTCCCGTTGTTTATTGCCTTCCCGTGGTCTCCTTATACCATCGCTCTTTATCTTCTCTCGTCGCGGCGTACATATACACATTTTGGGGCCCATCCGCGCCTCTCTCTCTCCTGCCCGCAACACCTCCCTGCCTTCCCTCAAACCGGCTGTGCGTGCTAGGCGTAGCTCCGATCGGGCCTCAAGGCCCCCACTTGTGGGCTCCAACGAACGCATCAAGCGCGGCGGACGATCGCGGCGGCAGCGGCGGCAGTCTGCCATGCGAGCCATCTTCCCCGGCGTGCTCGGACGACCCGTGGTCAAGACGATTCTATCCCAGATATCTGGTGCACGGGCGCGGTGGTCCCCGAGCCTCGGACGGAATCCGGACTCGCGAAGTTGGCAAAAATGCACGCGGCGGCGCACGCGCAGCGCGTCAGGGTTCTGGGAGAACTGGGAAGGCGGAGTAGGAGGGCGCGGAGAACGCTGAGCTATGTACACCCCTCTCCTGGCACGAGTCGGTTGTCGTGCCCCCCGCGGCCGGGCTGGCGTTCCTGCTGTCGTTCGTTCGTTCACTGTGACTGTCGTTCTAGATATGACATCGCGTGTGTATGTATGCGCATCCCTCCCTCTCTCTCTCCTCCCCCGCTCCGCGTGCGAGTTCACCAGGACTGGCCGAACCCAGGCTGCATGGCGTGTGTAGCGCGTATCTCGGACACGCCCTTGTTACAGTTGCTCTCGCCGCGGTCCGTGGATCTCCTGGGCGGCGAAGTTCCCTGAGACCGGGTGTCCATGGTGTCCATACACAACTGCAGGCAGGCCCGCAGCCTCGGCTGGTATGTTTGACATGCATGCAGCATGTTACACCCGGGTCCGGAGCGTCCTCGAGCGCCCCGAGGAACACGTCCAGACAAGATTAATCCCGTGCGGCTGTCGACAGCTGCGGTGGACCGCATGCCGGTGCCCGGCTGCAAGGAGACGTCTAGGTGTATACACCAGTCCTGTGATCATATACAGCCAGGTAGGTACGAACGACTGTGGTTCAAGATACAACATCAGCACTGCCCCCACTGCGCACACTCTCTGCACACCCCCGGTCGGGATGGTCTACGGATAGCGATACACAAGCAATCAAAGTCCACTGGCACGCACCACCGCCATCCCGCATGCACCCAGCACAACCCCCGCCAGCGTCCCACATCCCACATCCCACATCCCACATCCCGTCCACGCCGCACCGCACCGCACGTCCACACGTCCACACGCAGCCCCCGGACTCGCCGGGGCACCAACCCCCCCACATCCGCGCTCACACTGACCCCCAGCGCCCGCGCCCGAGCCCTGCCACCGGCAACCCAACTCAGAACTGCCGTCACAGCGCGCTCACGGGCCGCCCACACCCGCGCGGCTGGATTCGTCGAGCTCAGCTCGGCTGCGACGCTGGTCCTGGCGCCGTCACAGCCACGGCGCGGGCGCTGCGCGGGGTGCGTTCCCACCCCTGGGGCGCCCGAGGAGACGCGAGCTCGATGGGGAGGTGTTGTTCCCAGGGGGCGGCGTACGCGTGGGGAGGGGGTCTCCCGGCGATGGACGGGGGGTTCTTGATGGCGTCGTGCGGGGTGGGAAAAAGAGGGAGGGGGAGAGGGGAAGGGGGGGGGGCCTCGGAATTTGGAGATGGCGGGGCGGAAGCTTGGACGTGATGCTTGATGCATGATGGCGTGCCGGGCGTCCTGGTGATCTGGATGTCTGTGAGTGCTGGCCGTGTGGAGGGGCCGGGGCGGTACTGCATCACAGATGGGTGTGATGATCATGGTGGACGGGCTGGACGGGCGAGGGAGGACTGGCTGGGTGGATGGGGAGCAGGCGTGCGGATCGCCGGAGGGCCGCGGGCTGCGCGCGCACGGCTGCTATAGCTCATGGTCGTCGTCATCATACGTCTCCTTGATCAGCCTGCGCACGAATAGCTCCCTGTCAGCATGCACCCCCAGCGTGCGAGTCAACAGATGAAAACGCACCGGTACACGGACGACGGCGGATGGTCGCCGTCGTTGGTGATGAAGACGTCGACGAGCTCGGGGCCGACGTAGTCGTAGTACGGGTTCACGACGTCGACGTGCTCGACGAGCTTGCCCTCCTCGAAGCCGAGCACGGAGCTCGGGTCCGCAAAGTCCAGCGCGCCGTACTCGTGGTACAGGTTCCAGAGCGGTGTGAGCTTGAACTGGCCCGCGCAGACCGCGACGGGCGTTGAGTGCTCGCGTGCCGCGGTCGCGGCGAGGAGCGAGCCCGAGATACCGAAGAAGCCGCCGTTCGCGAGGACCGCGTGCGCGCCAAGCAGCACTTTGTTAACACGCGACATGATCGCGAAGATGGACGAGTCCGGGACGAGGAAGGTCGAGATGCCTGCCGCGGATAGCGCGCGCGCCATCTCGTGCCCTTGGTATGACGGCGCTGTCTCGGCGACGATCACGGTGTAGTTGCGGTAGTGGCCCGCAGATTTGAGGAACGCCTCGACCGTCTTTGAGTGACCGATTGTCAAGATTATCTCGCTATAAGATGTGAGTTCGAGTGACCACTTGTGGATCCTAGACGAACGTACTCGGAATGGATGTGATCTTTTGCGTTTTTTGAGACATTGTCGTAGACAGTCTCCAGCTCATCCAGGACGTCCTGGATCGCCTCCATGAGCACGGGCTTGAGCGCGCGCGCGAACGAATCCGGATCATCGGGGTCGTTCTCCTTCAGGGTGATTCTTGCCTCAGACTTCGCGGCACTGACAGTGTGTTTTCGCGGTTGGCCTTGGAGGACGAACTTGCTAATCGTGTACACATTGCGTGTGGCCGGCGCAGAGCCCTTTTGTGCTGTGTTGTACTCCTCTCGGACATTGTGCAGGACTCTCCGGACGGTGTTCCCTACGGAGTGTTCTATCACGCAAAGGGTCGTGCTTCGTTAGATAGACTCGGACATGAATTTGAATAGGAACGCACCTTTGGGTTGTGCCTCCGCTAACCTCCGTCCCACTTCGCGGATGACAGTGATGAGCTGCTGGATATTGGTGAAGCGTGCCTTCGCCACAACCTGTCGAAGAACCAAAGCGGTCTCTAGAGCAGCCTCGCGAGATCCTACGACCTGTCTAGGAAAATGCGCGCGTCGTCAGTCAACGCAAATGCGAGACAGGACTGCACTGACCTTCTTCGAAGTTTCGCCACCAATACTTCGACGGCTCTGTTGCCGGGTACGGAGTGCAATTCAGGTGTCATAACTCGCGTATACTGTTCTAGCACCAGGCTTCTGGTATGTTGGCTGGTATATGAAGGCAAGACTTTGGTAGGGCAGAGATGTCGGACGTGTGGAGACTCGAGAGGGAGATTGCAGTACTGCAGCGCCGCAAACGCGTTCAAGATCGCAGATCAGGGAGATCGAGTCAAATACCACGTGCGCGAGACTGGGCGCTTCTAGCTCCGGCGGGCGCCTCTCGACCGCACTCGATCTTGTGAGCTCCTCGACGTCGCGCTCGCCCGCGCCGCCAGCAATTGGGTGCTCTCCTCTGTCGAACTGGACTACTATATATCTGTCTCGATGCATCTTTGAAGCTAGTACCTTGGCGATGCGGATCTTGAATCAACTCGCCGACTTTCTTCAAGCGCCAGACCTGCATGTACCTGCACGGTGGAGTTGCGGAGGGATACTCACAATCGAGTGCATATGTCCGTAAGGCATTTTACACGATATCGGCTAGAAAGAAGCCATACGTTAATGCCGCGTGGAACTCGTGACACGACTTGATAGATGCGATGATTCAACTCGGGGGTTAGCTCACTCCTTCCCACCACCGAGCTTCGGATGGTCAGCATGAACGCCTACCTGGCTGAACGGCAACGCCTCATCTTGCAGGATAGGGCGTTGCGCGCTGATCATGCAACGGAAACACACATCTCAGATGACGAGCGCAAAGCCGACGAGATTCTCAGGCGCACACGCGCGGTCGAGGCGGACACTGTTTGGAATCCAAAGCTCTCGAAGCAGCTACCGGAATCTCAAAGAGTGTTCCCAGGGGTGGAGTTCCTCACAGGTTAGTATGGGTGCGGTTGTCGGTCATGTCTCTGTTCGTGGCGTTCAAATAAACTGGTTACCATAGCGCGCGAGACTCGTGCATACGAAGCTCTTCGAAATTCTCAGTAAGATGTGGAACATAAACCCATACAGACATTCTTACTGCGGCTCACCCGATGCTAGATGCCGAAAGATGGCCTGCTCCACGCCCACCTCGGGGCAGTGGTTCGAGCAGATGTCCTTCTCCGACTCGCGTTGGAGCAAGCAGCGATGCACGTCCGAGTCCAAGCCGTCCTTGCAGAGACCATGATCAAGACGACGCTTCCGGTCTGTTCAGCCTTGCCAAAATCCGATTGGACCACGCATCTCAGTATCACCGATGCAGGATACGAGCCAAACTCGTGGGTACCTATAAACAACGCGCGAGCCAACTTCAGCACGGCGCTCGGCGGACCCGAGGGTTTTGACCGCTGGGTGACCAGTACTTTGGCCATCGACTCTTCAGAAGCGTACGGGACCCACAATACTACAGATGAGGTAAGAACGCTTGTAGGAAGTTTAGGTGTCAGACTGACGTCTGGGCAGATATGGAAAAAGTTCCAAAGCGTATTCACCGTTGCGGAGGTCAGGCATACTACTGCATGATACAGCAGCTGTGTCTGATCGCATATCACGCGGTAGGGTCTCATATTCTACGAACCTGTACTGGCCAATCATATACGAGAGCTCTTTGTGTCATCCATAGAAGACGGTATCGCATACGTAGAGATGCGTATGATATTCCATGCCAAGTGAGTGTAATACACTTGCCACTTGTTTTTGGACGGTGAACGAAAACGTTTGCACACAGATATATCATAGGTGCCGATGGCAAAAAGGATGTCTACCATCGTGCTTGGTTGGAGCTTTATGATAATATTATTGAGGACATCAAGCTAGAGATGCGGAATCAGGCCAGGGAGGACGAATTCGTCGGTTCGAAGGTACTTCGGGTCACATACGGCGCCATCTGCTGATTGAATATCGATTTTGCTGCAGATCATATACACTGTTCTCCGTACTATAACGCCTGAGGAGCTCGAGTGGTGTCTAGAAGACTGCATCGTCATGAAGCAGGCGTATCCCCTTCTCATTGCGGGCTTCGACCCCGTCGGCCACGAGGACACGCTGAGGCCGCTCATATACTACGCTAACGCGCTCCTGCGCTTTGTGGAACGGCAGAAGGATCTGGGAATTGATATTCCTTTTTGTGTTCCACGCGGAAGAAGCGCTAGGCGATGGTACGGCGGCGGACATGAACCTGTATGACGCTATTCTCTTGGGCACGAAATGAATAGGACATGGGTAAGCGTCGCGCAATCTCACCTCTCAGTGATGTACTCAGTTCTTCCGGGCAGCTTCTCGCTCGTGAAGCATCCCAAGCACCTGCAGATCTGCAGGGAAAGGGAGATATGTGTCGCAGTGTGCCCGATCTCGTGAGCCTTCGTCGTCTGCTGTGCCACTCGCAGCTTGCTGAAGTCAGGGCCGCTCTAGCAACGAGATTCTAGTTGAGCTTGTCAACCAATCGGCAGGGCGTGGACCCAACTCACACACGCCCTAGCGTTTGACTGCCCAGCGTTTGGCTGCATCCATGCCCATGCATCCTCTGCCTGCGGTAATGAATCAAGGCGCACACGTTGCGCTGTATTCGGATGACTCCGCCGTCTCCGGCAACATGGGGCTGTCATTCGATTTCTATCAGGTTGGTTACTTCTTGAACGCGTGCCTGAGCATTGCCATGTTGATGCTGCTGCAGGTCTTCGTTGCTAGCGAGGTCAACGGACTAATCACGCTCCGCGAACTCGTGTGGGACAGTATCAAGGTAAGCCGGATGAGACCTCGCGCACGCAAACCCTGTCTCAATTGTTGGTGTCACCGGAAGTGTTCTTGCCTCGACGAGCAAAAGAGGGTAGCAGCCGCCGAGAATCTGCAAAGACGCTTGGCGACTTTCGTCCGCTACGTTCTGGAATGGGATGGTGCCAACAGACATCCATGCTGAGTCCAGGTGCTCGTTCATCGATGATCCCACAGCCGTTTATCCGGTTGGCTTCATACCGACAATATTGATACTTTATCCCTCCAAAATAACGAATACGATGTTGTAAGACCTTACAAGCCAGCGGCGCGGTAGCCACTCGATCTTGCGGGAATTCACCCACGCCTGCCATCAACGGGATTTGTGGGACTTATGAGTTGTTGTCTTATATTCACTGATACTACCCCATATGCTAGGATTCTGGGCGTTGAATCTCAAGCCTTCGCTTACCACCGACGATTCAGCCGCTAAACCGTTGCACAATGGGTTTTGGAGGCGGTCCTGTGACAAGCGCTCACAACCCTTGTGGCTAACCTTTGGCACACGCTCAAGCGCGTATATAAGCTGCTCCCTCACACCACTGCTCAGCAAAGCGTTTCTTCTCGCCCTCGGCATTCCCTGACCTTCCAGTCTTCTCTCCTGACCATCGCCTCGTTCCTGACCGCCGTTCTCTCCCTCGTCCCCTCCTCTCCCTTGCTGCTCTCCTACCAGGCTTCAGCTCTCATCGAACCGCTATGCCGTCGTGGACTTGTGGGACATCCACCGTACCAGATGAGAGGTCAACCACGGTATGTCTACGCCGACGTCCCTCAACCCCAGGAGCTGCAGTTGACAGGTCGCGTTCTACCTCATTACAGGCCGGAAAACCTCAATCCACCACGCTCAAGACCGTTCATGGGGCCCAACAGAGACTCAACCACGACGTGCTGTGGCATCTGGTAGCCACAGTCGAACGTCGTCAAGATCTCCTGGCGTTGATGAGAGTCTCGCGAGAGCTGTACGAGCTTGTGCTACGCCAACTATGCCGGACCGCAGATGCCCAAGCAATCAGGACTGCCCGCGGACTTTCATCTTTCGTGCGATTTGCCAACTCGGAGGGCCCAGTGGGTTTATCGACACCGCGCAAAGAGCTGATCAAGAAGCTCTACCTTGCCCCCGCAAATTTGTCCATCTCAGGATACCTGAGCCACAGCCCAATCGGCGTGCATATGCGCGATGTTCTCCTGAACTGCAGCGGCATATGGACGCTTCGTGTAGACGGTGAATACAACGGCGACGGCTCCACCCTTTCCACCCTTTGTGACACGATACCACACCTCCAAGCCCTCCGGGACCTACGTCTGTCACCCCACTTGTCGTCCAAGCTCACACACGTTCAGTTGCAAGGCCTCCTTCGGCGTCAAGGCCTCCAGGTCCTACACCTCCCACCGCAAGTAAACGACTTCTACAACGCAATGCGACCACCAGTGTTGCTTGAGCTCGCGCAGACGATTGAAGATCTCGAACTACCCATTCGCAATTGGCTTCTCCCTTCCACCACGAGGTTTGCGGCCGTACGACGGCTCAAATGGCTGCCACCCAAAGGATCCAGATCCGTACTCGACTGGGGGCGCATTTTCCCCAACCTCACGCACCTGGGGCTATACCCGGCATCTCCTCACAGGAATCGACAACCTGGCGACCACCCGACGATACTCGATCCGGTGTCATGGCCCTCACTGGAGTCTCTCTGGGCTGATGACTACGAGTCGCTCGCGCAAATCGTACCGCATACGATGTCGCACGTACCCCGACTTTCCCTCAGCATTCGGCCTGGGTCTCGCGGTGAGGAGGTTGAGGTCCCGAAGCTCCTCGATATCCTGAGCCCGACGTGTCTCGAGCTCCGTCTCCGGGACCCCAATGAGATCACCTTGATCGAGGGGAATCTGATTGCGCACGGCCAGCTGCGGCGCGCCATCCCACTCGTCTTCACACCCAAGACTCGACCTGAGCTGAGGTTCATGGTGCTCTCCTTCTTCGGGCGCGGGAACGTCTCGGATGGCTTCAAATATGCCCTGGGCGTAAAGCCGATTGTGGTACGTGTCTTTGTGTCCATGTGTCTTTCGCCTGTTCGCCACACTTACTAGTTTTTGTTTCTTTCTCTGGCTGCATAGGACTCCGTGCTTCACACGCTGCGCGCTGTCAGCCCGAACGTGACGCATTTGCTAGTACGGCACGAGCTAGCGCGGGGGGCCGGAGCGAACGCCAGGGGTAGCGACGCGCCACCGCTGCTTGAGCATGTCTCGGCTGTCGTGCGCCGTACCGCTTTGTACGACCTGGTGTATACCGCGATGTGGGTAGTACGGTCGCTGCGCTGGGTCGGCTTAATCGTCAACGGTCGGCTCAACGCGTGGGAGATTGGGAAGGGTATCGCCGGGCATAGGGAAACCTCGTCGGCGCCAAAGGTGAGGGAAATGGATCCTGGGCGCGGGTGGGACATCGTTCACGCGGAAGGAATGGGCGACCTTGTGGACAGCAAGATGTTCACGTTCAGCGATGGACCGTGCTGAGTCGGGTGTACTGGAGTGGACGTTGAATGGTTGCTCGATTATGTACATATTTTGACTCGCTTAATTGTTATGTTCATGTGGCAATCGTGTCCTCGTTGGATTGTCTGAGCCCTAACCTAGAGCGAGTCTCAAGCTAACCACGTACATACTATTGCCTATCCCTTCCAATTTGGGACGCGCACTTCGAAGCTCAGATCGGTAAGCGCCCTGCCCTGCATCGAGGTTGCCACCGCTTGGTTTCGCAACTCCTCTGACCGCTATATAACTCCTGTGACGCACCTCCGACATTCTAGCGACTGTATGGGTTGTGCGCGGTAATGTGCAGTAACTGTTGCAGCACACTGCGCCGGACCTTCCCGCTCTATGGCAGGCTCGCCCTTCCGAGTCGCGGAGTAATCAGAAAGCTCGAGCGACCTGTTGGGGCAGCATGCTCTTGCAAGACACGTGCTAAAGGAAATGCACACACACATCCGGGGCACTCACGGGTGGATGTCTATTTGGCATCAGTGCGGAAGGCCTACTCGTCCATCTGCGGTGTTTGGGCTGATATTTTCTAGCACCTGGTAACCGTTGTGGAACAGGGGGAGGACCTGGCAGTACTGATGAGGGTCTCGCGAGAGTGCTACGAGCTCGTGGAACGCCAGTTGTGCCGTATCGCTGGTCAGGATCCGATCAGGACATCCCATGACATCCTATCGTTCCTGCGATTCGTCAAGCATAAATGGGCCATACGGGAATTGTCGGCGCCGCGTGCAGAACTGGTGAAGAGGCTTCATCGAGCACCGGAGACCGAACCGTCGCCCTCTGGAGCTCTCACAACATACCCGATGATGCAAGTCTCCGACATCCTGAGGACCTGCAAAGGGCTTCGAGTACTGCAAGTCGAGGGCGAATGTCGCCCCTCCGCCCTCGCGTCGCTTTGTCGGGCGATAACGAATCTCAAGGCCCTTCAAGCACTGCGCCTATCTGCTCTCCTGACCGCAAATTTGTCCCCCATCCGATCTCGACGCCTCCTGCAGCTTCCACTGCGATTGTTTCACCTTCCATGCGGAGACCCTCACGGTCTCGCACTCACAGATGAGCCACCTTTCCTCCTCGACCTGTCTCCAATCATCGAAGATTTTGAGTTGCCGATACGCAACTGGCTTCTCCCCGTGGCCACGAGGTTCCCGACCGTACGACGGCTGAAATGGTTGCCGCCGGAAGCTGCCTCTGTGCCTGATTGGGGGCACCTGTTCCCCAATCTGACACACCTGGTGCTGTTCGCACTCTCTTCCCCCTCACCGCCCGGACTTAATGACTCTGCCCTCATTCCGGCACCGTGGCCGTCGCTACAATCGCTTCGGGTGGAAGAGTCGCTGTGCCTCGCGGCGATCGTTCCAAGCGGTGCGCGCCGCGTCGCCAGGCTCTCCCTCACCTTCTGGCCGAGCAGTCCCCACGAGAGCGTGCTGCTCCCGGTGCTCCTGGATACACTCCGTCCTGCGTGCCTCGAGCTGCGTCTCCAAGGGCCTGGAGAGACCTACTGCAAGAGGCTCACGGCCGAACGGCAGGCGCGTATCTCGCTCCCACTCGCCCTCGCGAAGAGGGCGGGGCCCGCGCGGCGCTCAGTGGTGGTTTCGCTGTATGGACGCGCCGCGATCGCGGACATTAAGCACCCCAGCATGGCAAAGACCATTGTGGTACGTCTCCATCTCGCCTTTGTGTCCCCCCCCCCCCCCCCGCGCGCGCGCGCGAGCCGCTCGCTGACCGCGCGTGGCCGATGTCTCGTCGTCTCGCCCAGGACGCCGTGCTCGACGCACCCCAGACCGTCGCCGGCTCGAGCGTGGCGCGTCTGCTCGTGCGGCACGAGACCGATGACGCGCCCGAGGCAGGGCTGGGGGTACCCGGCGCGCGGCCCTTGCGCGGACACATCGCGGCGCGCACCAGCACACGGCATGCAGGGCGATGTGGGAGGTGCGCTCGCTGCGTTGGGCGGGCGTGCTCATCGACGGCGTGCTCACCGCGTGGCGAAGCGTCCGTCCGCCGGTCCGCGAGGACGCGTCCGAGCCTTGGGATCTGGAAGTGTTGGACACTGCTGCGTCAGGGTGGGACGTGGTAGATGCTGAGGGGATGGGGGACTTTGTGAGCATTCACACCTCTGGCTTCGGCGCATGACGCCTGGACGTGTTGGGTGGACACTCGGCATTGGTGTCGGTTGGGTCCTGTTTGGACTTTTTGCGTAGTTACCTCATGTGCGACCTCTTCGTGTATGCCGTTCTGTAGCTTCTACGTAACAATTGTAGCTACTGTTTTACGCACACTGCTTGGTAGATCATGGGGGACCTGCAAGTTCCGACTCCTGTGCACGGCTGTTCGTCGAAGCGTGCCGTGAGCTGTTGACATAACCAGCATTCCATTGGCACACCGCAGGCTGTTGTGCGACTTAGGGCTTCGACGTTCAACTGCGCAGTGTGCCTGCGCCTCCCTGGATGCTGTGCAGTGGTGTGAATCTCCAGCTGTATGAAAATACTTGGTTGATCGCCCGTACACATCACCTGGTTATTTGTATTATATGTCTTCTATCACTAACTCTGTAACGGTCATATATCCCTACACGCGTTTTGAAGCGTGATACGGACATATAGCTTGTGATGCACGACTGCACCGTGACTCGGGACGAGCACCCACCCACGGCCACGCGCGTGCAGCCCATCGTGTATGTGCAAGTTTGAGCCGATACGGAAAGCAAGACAGCAAGTTGGAACTTGTACGGCTACGGAGACGTGCGCTAAATATCATATAGAGGGGGGCAGAGGCCAGGACTCTCGGAGCCCCGAGTATCCGAAAAGACGGGCATACGGAGACACGAATACGAACACGGACGCGAACACACGAACACGAAGCGCGCGGGCCGGCGACCGGACCAAACCAAACCGGAGACGAGAAGCGATAATATTTCAGCGGTGCGGTGCGCGACGATGGGGAGAACGGAACGGCCTGGGGTGGGTGGGCTTGGGGGCAGGCGACGGGGGGAAGGTATTCCGATGCGAGGTATATACTATGGATGCCATGTAAGGATGTGGAAATAGCGTGCGAGGCGAGGGCGGTGCGTGCTGCGACGGCAAAAGGAGCGGCGGGGTGTACGCTAGATAGGGCGATAAACATTTACTGGTCACGCGCATCTGTGGTCGGTATGAGAGAAGAGAAGAATGAAAGAAGGGGAGGGGGTCGGGAGGAGGGGCACTCTGGGCCACGAAATGAACTGCGTGCGTGCATGCATGCGTGCGAGGCAGGCGGCGGCACGGGGAGGGTTTTGGGAGGAGCAAACATGGGCGCGAACCCCTTTTACACCATGCTACGCTTCCGCACCCGCCCGCGCGCCGCCTGCACCTCCTTGGATGGGGGTGAGTCGGGTGTCCGATGGCTCGATCCCGGCCGGGAATGGCTGCATGGATCGGTGGGAGGCGGAGAGGAAGGCGAGGGAGGGTGTACGGCGGGGATCGCCTCACATGACGATACATTGGCAACCCGTTGGAGGAGGACCAAATGGATCGTCAGCCTTATTTACGGGTCCCCATACGGATGGAATCTACGGAGAGAGAAGGTTAGCATTGCCATGGAGAGGGTTTCTGGTGATATGTATGAGCGCTTCGGGCTGTGATTGTGTTGCCTGAAGTGTAGTACTAGTGGATGCTGCAAGTGTGAACTTCGGCGGCCCTGCGGAACAACGCGATGCTGCGTTCCGAGACGCATTCACTGAGCCCTGCGATGCGTCGCGTCGTCACTGTCGTAGACAACTCGGAAATCTGGCTCGGCGGTCTGGAAAGTCCGAGACCAGTGCCGCAGACGGACGACACATGGTGCTGTCAAGACGCGCTAACCAAACAAACGGTGACAGTACCACACTGAGCCGCTGGGCAAAGGTCGACGGAGTCGGTAGGCTGGGGAGCAGCAGTGTTACGATAGATGGAGGTGTCGCCAGAGAGGTGATGGTGAGACGCTGAGGATACTAAAACTTCAAGAGTGTCTCGAGTTGGGCAATAACACCAGATAGCAGAGAGACGGCGCTGGCGCCAACCAACGACGCGATCGACTGGGACGAGGTGAAGCAATACTCACGAGGTGGTCTGGTGTTGACTTGCAGTAGTTGATCAAGCTGGAGGGCGGGGAGAGACGTAAGAATCGGCTGTGACGGCGCGTTGGGGACGGAGAGTGATTGCTTACCTCTTGCTCGCCTCACTGACCCGTATCCGTGGCCGCGCCAAGTCCTCCCTGAGTCGCTGGTTGTGCTCTGTGAGTCGTCGGAGCTTGAGCTCGGACATGGACTGCTTCGGTGGACGGCCGCTCATGTTGGCAGAGAGGGCTATCGGACGGGGACCGGCAGGGGGGAGAGGGCTGAGGAGGAGGAGAAAGGGAAGAAAGCTGGTGAGAACGGGGGGCGGGGGGGCGGGGAGCGGGGCGGAAGAGAAGAGAGAGGAGAAGGAGGAAGGAGGAAGAGGCTGGGAAGAGCCAAAGCCGTTCGTTGTTCGCGGGTGCGGGTGGGCGAACTCGAGCACTCGCAGTCGGTGGGAACGTCGGTCTCAGCCTAGACGCCCACCCCATCCCCCGGCGCCTACGCCCGTGGGTCCCAGTGTCTGATCGGACTTTGAACCGCCTCTGCTTGCCACCGCCTCGTCGCGCTCTCCCGCCACCGACGTCCGCGTCCTCGCCCCCATCGCCATGGGCAGACTCAACTCCCCCCTCGTCCACCACAGCTCCCCGCTCGCGCCCAAGGCCCACAAGCACACCCGCTTCGGTGAGCTGACTCGTCCGCCACCAATTTCGCATGTCAATCTCACGCGACGGGCCGAAGCCACCCGTCTCGCTCAGCATCAGAAACCCCTCTTTCTCGCCAATCCCCGCCCGCCGCGAAGCCCTGCCGTCCGGTCGCGACTGCACTCGACTAACACGAACCGCTTCCTCCAGTCGCGAACTCACTTGTCAGCAATTCGCGAGGATCCAGAAGAGGGTGAGGGCGGGCCACTCTTTGCAGACGCGCCCGGGACGCGCCCACACACCCATACCGTTTGGGAGAACGCCCGGCCGGGTCCATCCCAATCACGGCAAGTGGACCACGATGCGGACGCATCTGCGTGGGACGATGAATCTACTCTGGTCGCGATGTTACAAGAAGAGTCCGTCCGATCACTGATCCTGGTAGCATAACATTGACGAGTGATCTTCCGCGTGCGCAGTTCCCAGGACAAGGACGAAGACGACCAGATGCTCGAGCTCGTCGAGCAGCTCAAGGCACCCATGGCAGCGCAAGGCGCCATGCTCAAGCAATTCCTCGCTGACACCGTCCTACCCGCATATAGCCACATCAAGGACGTCCACGGTGTCCTGGAAGAGAAAGGTGCGCGTGCAGCCTCCATGGATGGGTGTATGCACGCTCTGATCAATCTGATTCGCTCCCGCTGCCGGATCAGTGGACCTAGAGTTTGGCGCGGGCCTGCTCACCTTCGATGAAGTGTGCAAGAAAGTCGAGCGCATTGCCCTCAAGGACGAAGACGAGATAAAGACTGCGCACGCAAGATCGCAGGTGCGCATATGAGCTTTCGTGCACCCGTCTTCCGGCCCAAAGCGTGTGGGTCGCGCAGAGGATCATCGCGAAAACTCTGACCGAGCTCGAGGAAGCATACGAGCTCAGGAAAGGACTCTGGTCCGCGTTTCAAGAGGAACTGAACCACCATGGTAATTCTCATCTCAGCGACTTCTGGCCCGGCGCACGTGGTACACTCGAACGCTGATCACCTTCCAAGCTGCACGCGCGAACGCCGCCCTGGACGCCTTGCCTGGAGATGTTGAACAGACCATCGCTCTCCTCGAGAAGAAGAGCAAAGTCATGGAGAAGGACGCCAGCGCCACGGCCAACCAGAAGACGCTTCGCGGCCTACTCGAGAAACTCTGATCTCCCACTTTCGAGCTATCGCCGACTCACTCTGCCTCTCTGCACTATCGGACTCGTCTTCACTCTCTTTGCACGCCCCTTGTCCTTCTCTCCTGTATCACTGGCTCACTGTATCATAACGGCTCTCGCGCACGATGTACTATACACCATATACTTCGACTCCTGGTACCTCCATTTCCGTAGATCGTTATGCAAACGGTGATGCCAACAACATAGGGTCGTATCTCAACGGCCTGGTGGTCTAGTAGTATGATTCCTTCTTAGGGCTACATCAGCACGCTTGGAGGAGGTCCCGGGTTCAATTCCCGGCCAGGCCCTTTTGCGCTCAAAACATCGGTGAGATGACGCAAATATGTCTTTTTGCCTACGTCAATCCTACTTGTGGGCTGGAGATACAGCTGCATCATATGAACATGTACTGTTGTGACCCCAGAGTTCGCGAGGGCGCCTAATCGGCCCCAGAGTTCGCTGATTGCCTTATGATGCGCGCTGCAAGCTCTTTTGCACGACGAATCCTGCGCGTAGGGAATGTAGAACCTCAGTGCTATTTGGGCCTGAAATTTGCAGGAGAAAAAGCGAGGAAATGACAAAGTTTTGTGAAGTTCTAGACAGCGTGACAGGCTAAAATGAAGCACCCAAGCATTCTTCCTCAATCCACAACACAGAAGTAACTCTAGTTTCTTTACGAGGCACTTTCTGGGAGCCTATCCAGCATCTCTGCACGGTCGTCAGCATGAAGCGCACCTTTGGATGAGAGCATTGGCCAGGCGTGACAAGGGCGTCCCCTCTGTGGCTGGGATTGATTCGGCGCCAAATTCGGCTTTTCGGCAGCGCACCGTTCGCCTTCGTGACGTCTTCGCGCTCCCGCCTTCAACCTTGCCTGGGTAGCGACGGCCCCCTTCCACTGTTGTGTCCACAACTTCCTCGCAACTCATCCTCCTTGCACGCTGAACCTCTACACTCGCACACGTCTCAGGTTCCACTCTTCAAAATACCACCGTACACAGCATCTCAGGTCAGCATGAAGAAAACCGTGCCCTGCCCGCCCAATGGCCCTCGCCGGTCCTCCCGCACATGCCGCAAGACCTGGAGTTACACCGAGGAGCAGCTGCAAGAGGCACTTGCCCATCTGAACGCGGCACCTCGGGTGAGTCTTCGATCTATAGCAGCTCGTTTTGGCATCCCGGAGACAACACTCCGTGACCGGCATAAACAGCTTCACTCCTCCTCGCGTGCAAGCCACGCTGCTCAGCAGCTGCTCACACCCGAGGAAGAGAAAGCTGTGTGCGACTGGGTCGAGCACCTTTCATCAGAGGGCATGCCCGTCAATCAGCACATGCTGTTGAGCATGGCCTCGGCGATTACAGGTCATGCACGCCTCCCGAACAAGAAATGGGTGCACCGTTTCCTGGGCCGTCACCCTCAAATCCGGCTAGGAAAGCCCTACGGGTTGGCGCCTGAGCGTGCATGTGCCTTCAATCAGCCCACCGTCACGGACTACTTTCAGAAGCTCAAGAAGGTTATTGACGACTACAAGATTCCATGGAGCCACGTTTACAACATGGACGAGAAGGGTATGCAGAGGGGCGGAAAGGGGCAGATTAAGCGCAATAAGTACCTTGTACCCCGCGGCCAGCGTACAAACTATAAGCTACGCAGCTCCGATCTGCAATTGATCACAATCATTGAGTGCGTGTGCGCCGACAGTTCCACCATTCAGCCTACCTTCATATTTGGAGGCAAGGATTTCAACAGCGACATGTTCGAGGGAATTCACCCAGACGTCTGGTACGGAACAACCAGTTAGCCTTAGTATTGACATGGTTGATATCTGACAGTTCTCATCACACAGTGTTGCCCACTCGCCGAGCGGCTGGACCCAGAACGCAATCTGCGTTGAATGGTTCAAGCGCTCATTCATCCCGCAAACTAATGCCCGACGCATCTCCGATGCACCCATTCTCCTAATCCTGGATGGACACAGGTCTCATGTCACCCCCGAGATGATCAATCTTGCAATCAAGAACAACATCCACATCTTCCTCTTCCCGCCCCACACCACTCATCACCTCCAACCCCTCGACGTCGGTGTCTTCAATGCGCTGCAGAGTGCATGGCACGTCCATATGAACTGCTTCTATCGGATATCCTGCGGTGAGAAAATGGATGCCGGCGAGTTCATCCGTGAGTATCTGGCACTGCGGAATAGACTCTTCACGGAATCCCTCATCCGTAGTGCATGGGATGCATCAGGGATTACATCGGGACACTTCAGGGCTGATTTCTTCCCCGACTCTGACTTTGCACCAAGCCACGCGACGTCCATCCTCGCCCATGTCCCATCGTTGATGCTCCTAAACAACACCCAATCGCCGACGTAGAGGGCCGAGCGCCTTTGTAGGGCGAGGCCGTCGCGAGATTCCGTGAAGGGCGCGCGGGTGTACCGCAAAAGGAGCGAAGCAGGAGGAGGTTAGAGTCGGGGTGCCCTGGCTAGAGGCAATGCGCAGTGGGGTGACGTGGCAAAGGCCGAGGGGAAACGCAAGAGTCGCGGGTTTCGCAAGTTGGATTTCGCAGTCTCGCAGAGTCGCGAGTCGCAGGTCGCAGTTGCAGTCGCAGTTCGCAGTAAAGTCGCAAGGAGTTCGCGGGCGCAGTGTAAGCTCAGTGTTGAGATCCCGAGAAGGGGGAAGGGGGAATCTGAATTGCCCGGCCCTTCGCCGTGTATTTTACAGGCCGAGTCCATAACTAAGTCCATCAATAAATAACACAGAAAGTCCGCGGCCGCGGGGCCCCGCCCGCGAAGAGTCTGGGCCCGCGTCGCGATGTCCCACTATCACGGGACCGTGCCTCCGCGCCTCGAGTCCGCGAGCGCCCGGAACCAGGCCCGCGATGGCCGGAGATACGTCCTCCGTCCTGCCCAAGTCCGTCTGTGGCCTATGTGCATCCGCGGGCGGCACGCGAGTTTGCGAATGGAGCAGCGCGGCCGAGAAAGTTCGAGTAGCGTCCGCCGCGAGGATACCGCGAGTCCGCTAAAGCGGCAAATCGGGGCCTAGCGAGGCCCTGGGCGCGTCATCGTCCTACCCAACAAAGCGTCCTCTTTTCCCTGAGAACGCATCCCACTATGCCCCCAACCCCTCTGAGCTGTCGGAACCACAAACACCCCGCCACATGGAAGAGCGTCTCGACTCGGCTGTCTCCCCCTCCGGTACATCCCTTTCCTCAGAGTCAGAACTTAGTTCAGACTCCGAGATTGAACCCGACTCGAGTCCCGGACCCGGAGAGACGTCGCTTGAACCTCTGCACCCTCCGAGTCAATATGGAACTCCGAAATGTAAGCCCATATTCAATTAAATTTTAACTGCTAAGTGCTAATATTGTTATCAGTGCCCTCTGCAGAAGAGCGTGCAAGATTACGCTCTCGTGCCCGGTGTCTGGAGCGCCACCGCTCACTCTCAGTCATCTCAGAGAGGTCGCAGCATGACAATCTGCACCGCTGTGCCCAGCCATGCACAGATTGTCAAAACCGACTGTCCGACCTGCAGAGGCACGTCAACTCTCTCGAAGAGGAACTGCATGACCTGTACTCGCGCTACTGGCATGTTGAAGCACACTCAAAGCTTGCCGAGGCCCGGATCAGTGACTTACAACAACAAGTCAACTACATTGCACAAAAGCGGCAACATAAGAAGCGTTGCCTTCGAACCTCAGCAATGCTGTTGACCGCCGGTGAGGGCCTTGCATTGACCCAGCAGCAAGAGGCAGAGGCATGGGCAGAGGCTGAGCGGCGAGCAGCAGAGCAAGCCCGTCGGGATCGTGAAGAGGCGCAGCGCCACGCTGTTCGCATCCGCAATGCCACCGATGACAGCTATTCATTTGCAGGTGCCTTATCACGCAAAGTCAAGGACGACCTAAAGGATATCGCATTTGCGCTCAATCTCCCTCTGCGTGGAACCAATGCCGAGTTGGTCAAGTCGATTACAACTTACTTACGCGGCTATCCCGAGTATGCAAAAACGCGCAAATATTCGGGCCTCTATACCGCTGCAAACGGGCTCGAGCCCGGCGCTCCTGCCGCTTCTACTAGTGGTGCTGCTATACCTGGGCCCACTCCGATGTCCGAGTCCGCTCGCCCTTCATCTCCCTCTACTCGAGTCTCTGCCCACCGGCCGCTCGGAAGGCGTTCCATGACACTCGAGAGCACCGACGAAAACTTCCCGAGCCCGAAACGACGCCGTCTCGACAATCCCTTGGCAGAGTCAGATCCTCGGAACGATGGCACCATGGTAGACAAGTCCGAGTCCCCGGTACCTCCATCCACCCCGGCCTCTGACTCCTCCATCCCTGCATTCCCCACCACTCCTATCCACACACCCCGTACTGAGCAGCCAATGCTCGTTCTTACCCCTACCCAGCTGCTTCGGCACTTCAATCATTTCGAACCCAATCCTCCCACACCGTTGAGTTTTACCCCGGCCAGCCTCACTGGTCACGCCGCTACTCACACCTACTCAGCATTGTCAGAATCTCACTTTTTTCCACCCCCTTCCCACTCTTATCACTACTAGGGTTTGAATGGATGTTCTTGATCACTGATATCCTAATAGGTCTGAGCATTACATTCCCAGCAAGAGTATAGAGGCGTCGTCGAGGGGATGCACTGGCTCTCGCAGCAGTGATGGGACCTCCCATTGAATCGGAGATTCGATCGGCATGCTCCGGCATCGTGTCACAAATGTGACCACGCCCCTCCACTGGCCCGCGACTTCTGGGGCCGCGCGAGGTTCCAATGCAACCACTCGCCCTCTTGTTGCTTTTTCCCCCTGGCGACTACGGGACACCTAGACTGGTCTGTTGACAAAGTTTGAGGCCGAAAACCAGAGGTGAACGAGAGGAGTGAGCAAATCCCTGACAACCGCGCGAACTCTGGGGTCACAACAGTACTTGGGGCCATAGGCGCCGCGAGTGCGCACCTGCGCTCCCATGCCGTAGGTGCCGAGGGCCCCGAAGATCAACTACCTTATATCGGTTCCCACACAGTTACAGCACTGGTTTTCGAAACCGATCCATTGCTGGGATAGTTTTGTTAGGCAGTATGTTCAGAAAGGATCAGAAAGGAAAAAAAGGAACAATTCGACGCCAGCAGGATTCGAACCTGCGCCTCCAAAGGAGAACAGATTTCTAATCTGTCGCCGTAACCACTTGGCTATAGCGCCTTAATACTGTAGGTCAAGTTTGTATACTACAGTGCATTCAAGTTCCGGCCCTTTCGTCATGCCTGCTGCGAGAGGCTGTGAGCCCCTTGACGTTGCCCGCCCCTTCACGCCATCCACGGTCAGCCTCTGACATCTTCTACGCGTTCCGAGAGTCTCGTTCAAAGGTTCGGTCACTCAACAACACGTGTCCAGTGGCCGGCCAAGGATGACATCATACACACAGGTCTCGCACGCCTACCCTGCGCACTTGCATGGCAGCTCGCACCGGAATTGGCCGCATCGCCCGCCTCACTCTCTACTCGGGCCCAAATTGCTCCCTGTGCGATGTGAGGCGGCCATTGTCTGTGCAGCACGTTTACGAACTCATTGCCCGTCCGTGCCCGCAGATAGCGAAGGCGGAGCTCGCCAAGGTCAGGCAGCAGCGTCCGTTCGAGCTCGAGACGGTGAACATCCAGGACCCGGGCCAGGAGCGCTGGAAGCGCAAGTATGTGTACTGGATCCCAGCGCTGCACGTCGAGGGGCGGGAGGTCGCGAAGGGCCGCTGGGACGCGCAGACGGTGACGCAGGCGTTGGATACGTGGGAGCGGGCGCCGTGGATGAAGGCGGACTAGCGGCTGCCGGCGCGCCCTCCGGCTTCCCCGACGGCGTCCCGCTGTACCATCGGCATCAAGACGGGGAGGAAGTGCTGGGAGAGAGCGCGGCAGGGGCGGAGGAGGAGGGGGAGGGGGACGTGCGGAGGTGCTTCAACTGCGGCTCACCCGAGCACGTCCTCTCCGCCTGCACGGAGCCGTTCGACCGCGAGCTCGTCTCGCTGTCCCGACAGCTGTTCAACTTCTACCGCGGGGAATCAAACGGGCCCTTCCAGCGCATTCACGAGGCGGAGCAGGGCAGGCAGCAGAGACTCCGATGGCTCGACGAGTTCGAGCCGGGCGAGATCAGGGGGCCGCTCCTGCGGGAAGCACTGAATCTGCGCGATGGAGACCCGGGCGAGCACGTCGAGTGGCTCCGGAACATGTCCTGCTGGGGTTACCCTCCAGGCTGGGTCGGCGAGAGCCATCCGCGGGAGCGCGTCTGGGAGCTCATCACGGAGGGCAACGCGTCGGACGAAGAGGAATGTGACTTTTCCATCTTCACGGACGACGGGGTGGAGCAGCTGAGGCTACCACCGGGCCACCCTAGGACTGACGGAGACACCGCCGCGGAAGCTAAGGGTACCTCTACGGCGATGTCTGCTCTTCGTCGCTGGGCGACCTATCCCGACAGCTACTTCCTGTTCTCGAAGCTGCCTGTGTACAAAGGCTCGAGCGTCCCGGCCGTTGGCTCGGACCGACGCTCTTCCACCTCGGCCCTTGTCGATCCAACATACTCAGCCGACCGCCAGGCGCTATGGGCAAGCATCTTGGCCAGCGCCGTGACGCCTCCTGGAACTGCCGAGCCTAGCGTCCCTCCGCCACCGCCACCACCGCCACCTAGCTCGAGCCCACCCCCTTACCCCCCATGGACATAGGCCACTGTCAGGGTGCCAATGACTTTGATGAAGAAGATATGGATCTCTCCGACTGACGGACACTCAGCACGCCGTCTCACCCAAAGGCGTGCTGTCCGCACCCTTGTATTACCTGCTAGTCTACAAATAAGATACAGTCCGCTCTACAGGCGTGGGGCGTAGGGATACAGTGAGTAGTGCGAGGCACTAAAGCCAGCAGCGGGCACAGTCCGATGTCGTCGTGAGTGGTCGTCTCTGCTGGGTGCGCGTCGGTAACGTCAAGTTAGATCGCGGTCGGGCTCGACTTGAACGTCGGCTCTGGCGTGCCAGCGCGAGAGCTCTCGGAGCGCGGGGCGGCGGCGCGTAGCGTGGCAGGCTCTCCAGCGGCTTCGAGATGAGGAAGCCTGTGTGCGACATACCGGCGGTCAGCCCTCGCGAACGAGCACAAGGTGGGTGGGGACGACGACGCACCCTTGAGCCCGGCGGCCTTCTCGCCCTGCCGTCCGAACCCGTACCCCTTCTGGCCGGGCGCCTCCGGCTCCGGCTTCTCGCCGCGGTGGAAGACGTTGTGCATGAATGCAGACGCGGGGCGCGCGAACTGCGGGCGGAGGTCCTTGTGCGACGGGAGGACGCCGCGGGCGTCCGCGCGCCAGGAGAGGATGGAGCGCCGCGCCTTGGCCTTCTCGCGGAAGACGAGGCCGAGGAGCATGTTCACGCACCCGAGCGCGAAGAGGAAGAACGCGGCGACGAGCGTGAAGTCGTCGACGTGGTGCGAGAGGACCGTCGCGCCGATGAGGCACTGGAAGATGCCGAGCGCGCCCAGCCCGAAGTTGGGCCCGAGCACGGGGAAGAAGCGCTCGAAGAAGGCCGCGGGCCAGCCGACCTCGGAGAGGATGAGCACGAGCACTTGGAAGATGATCAGCAGCCGGTTGACCACCGCCCAGAACACGCCCGCGGGCTGGTTCGGCACCGTGCTGTTCCTGTGGCAAGGTCAGACGGGGATGCGTGAGCAGGGCGGGAGGGGGGCGTACTCGATGTAGTCGCAGTTGGTCATGTCCTCGCCAGACTTGAGGGCGCGGTTCACCGCCTGGATGTCGTTGACGAGGACCAAGATGTTACTGGCGAAGACGAGTAGGAGAGCGATGATGCTGAGGATGCGGACGCCGTTGAGGCCGATGAAGAAGTCTGAACGACACTCAGAGAATGTACGAAAATCGGAGACGGATGACACTCACATGCACGAGGAGGCAGCATATCGATCAGGTATGTTGGGTAGTAGGAATGTTTGCGTTATGTGGCGTCTAAAAGATTGCAGGACTCTAAGGTCGTTCAGAAAGCAGTGAGTGACGATAGCTGGATAGCGTCTTCAAGTTGGAGGGGAACACTAGTAGCTAGTAGCAAGAGGTGTCCCAGCACCGGCGAGTGGAAGTCGTGAGGAAAGAGCAGACGAAACCTATCCAGGAGGTTACCGTGCTAAGCCTGCCGCCTCACATCCTTTATAGAACGTAAAAGGAGTCATCACAGCTGCCGCCTCATTGTCCGGCTTGCTATTGTTCGTCCATGCGCCTAAGCGACTAACAAAAGGGCCCTTGTCGCCAGACCACAACAGCTGCCTATTGTGGCTGTGTTACGTAACCCGGGTGTTTGGCTTCCCTGAGCGCCAAATACCCGTTCCTCGATGCCTAAAGCTTACCCAGGCTGTCCTGGTCCCCGTTCTGAAAAGACAATAACGTAAAGCTGTTCCATATAGCAACAAACTATCTACCTCAGAGACAGTGCCCAATAACGGTGGTAATACATATCATGCCTCATAACACCGTCGTCAACAGTATCATCCGATTATTAACACCGTAGCCATGATCGCCCAGCGTCCGTATGAAAACGACGGGAATCCAGAGTCAATATGGAGAAATACACATGTCGGTAGTGAACCGCTCATTCAGAATATGCGGGGGGCGCGTCACTGTCCGGTGTTTTGCCTGCGTTGGGCGCGCGCCCCGCGTCCTGGTGCACGAAAGGAGGCTCGCGCGGCGGATCGGGCTGAGGCGGTGGACCACCAGGCGCGGGCGGGGGAGATCCCGCGCCTCCAGGTACCGGTGCGCCGGAGGGCGCACCGCCTTGGGCATTCTGCGGGATGTACACGCGCGAGCCCGATGCATCCGCGCGCTCCGGCACGGTCGTCAGGCCCCTGTCCGGGTGGAGGTAGACCTGCGCCTTCTCGTTCGCGGGCGCGGCGTACCCGCCCGCGCGCGGGGGACCCGGGAGGACCGGGACGTAGTCGTTCACGACCTGCAGCGGGCGCCGCTGGTCGTGTCCACCGGAGGAGGTCAGCGCGGACGTGGACGCTGTCGCGGCCGGGGTGACCTGCTGGGAGGGCACGCTGTATACTGAGGGTGTGCTGGTGCTGGATTGGGGAGGGACGGGGTACGGCACCGCTGTGACGCTCTTGCTGGGGACTTGCTGGAGTGGGAGCAGCGATGGGCGTGTGGATGGGTTTGGTCGCGTGTAGCCTAGAGGTGAGGGGCCTTCGGTGCTGGGCGTAGCGTCGGGCGAGCTGGGGCCTGCACTGCCCACCGCCCCGTACAAGTACGGGCGAGGCTCGGCGTCCAAGTCGGGAACCGCGTGCTTCTCTCCGCCGTTTTTGCGCAGGACATTCTTAGTGTGATCGTCGTGCATTGGGTCGTGGAGGAACAGCTCGTCGTCGAAATCGTACCGACGCCGCTTGCGACTGCACGCCAGGCCTCCTGTCAGCAAGAGTGTATGCGTCAAGTATGGGGAGACTCACAGGAAGAACCATGCGACCACGGATAGAACGATAGCCCCAGCGACACCACCAACGACGCCTCCGATGATAGCACTCGTGTCAGACGAGCCCGACGAGGTGCCTCCCGTAGCAACTGGCACTGATGTTGTTTCGGTCGTCGATGTGGGAACGAACGTCGTCGATGTTCCTGAGGTTATCACTACCGACCCATCGCTTGTGAATGATGTTTGAAAAGTCACTTCGGTGGCCACGGATGTAGTGACGACAACGGTGGTTGTGGCTGTGGCTGTGCTTGTGGACGAAGTGGTGGTGGAAGTATCCGGTGGGGGATTGTTCGAGATACTGCCATTATCCGTGCATGAGGTCGAGAACAGTGTCGCGGTGGGCGAGCTGGACGTGATCGGGATAGTGATCACAACCGGGACCTGGACGGTGGTCGCGCCACCGTCTAGGAGCACGATGTCAACACGTGGGCTGGAGAGTGCGGGCATGCGCTTACCTATGGTGCTCACCGTCTGGATCGTGCTGCACGAGCTGGTTGTCGCATTGCCGCTCGACGTCGGGACGCAGCTGACCGACTCGATCGTGGTGGTCGTCGGCGCGAGTGTCGACACGCTATCACTGAACGACGTCGAGACACTGTCGGTCGTGAATGTGCTGAACCGAGTTGCGGTCGGGACAGAAACACAGGACATGGCCAGTCAACCCAAGGAGAAAATGGGTGTCGAGCAAGGAACGGACAGCGTCGAGGGAGAGAGTCGCCAGAGGGGTTGCCCAGGCGGGGACACTGTCGCCGGGACCTTCATATGACACGGCGAAAAGGGGGCGTGGCCGGCGGCGGGAATACGCCTGGAGCCACGCGCAGGACAGGCGGATGTGGGCCAATGGAAGGGGGCTCGCCGGGCTCGAGGCTGGATGCACAAAGCCCAACTCTATTCAAAACTCTTTGACCAGCTTGGGCTAGTCGTTCCCTCACAGGACCGCAGCGGCCGGTTGGCCGACGTCGCTTAGCTGACCTGAGAGCGTTCGTGCAAGTTGAGCGTCCGGAGACACAGGAGCGAACGGCGCCGATCATGAAAGGCTAGACTGCGCGAGATGGATGGGGATAATTGGAATGTTTTGACGCCTAGGCGGCTTTTCCCTTCGGTATATGAGGTTGAGCTGATGTACAGAGAGCAGCGACTTGTGAGTTCGTGGGTCAATGCCATCTGGCCGTTGTATACTACCTACAGCGAGCGGTGGTTGGTGGACAATTGCAAGCTGCGAGCTCAGCATCATCAGCTTGCGGCCCTATAAGTACTTCTTGATAACTGTATAAAATATGATGTTCTTCACGGCGCTATAGCCAAGTGGTTACGGCGACAGATTAGAAATCTGTTCTCCTTTGGAGGCGCAGGTTCGAATCCTGCTGGCGTCGGAGTAGTTTTTGCTTTTTGTCGCGTCTCCGCGACTGAAGACGTGCAGTCAGCGTTTTGGGCTTCTTCTGTGCGGCACCGTATTGGCCAGTTAGCCGTCGGTCGTCTCTGGTTGTCTCCGACGGCCGAAATACGCGGAGAGCAGCGAGAAAAGATTAGTCGCCGTGGTGGCGAATCGACGGCGGGGGCAGGGTGAATGACGAGAGTGACGTCAGAGTGGGTGGGATGGACAGAGGAGTAGCTTAGGAAAGTGCTGCACGCGCACGCGCACCCGGTCCCTCTGTACATATACCCCGACCCCGTCACCGACGCTCGAAAAGTACCCATCGCACCTCGACACCTCACGTTCACTCACGCCATCATCATGTTCACCTCTGCTCTCCCCGCCCTCCGCCGCGCGCCCCTCGTCTTCGGACGCGGTCTTTCGACCTCGTCCACATTCTCCCCTCTTGCGCGCACGTCCCTCCTTCAATCGACAGCGCTGTCTCCGTCAGCGCCCTCGCTTCTCCGGAACCAATTGATCGTCCGCGGTGCCGCCAGCCAAGTGTCTGGTCGCCCGGGCTCGCAGACCGTCGGCCATGCCGCTCAGAACATCCGCGAGGAAGTAGGCCAGTCTGCGGCCGACCTCGCCAAATCTATCGCCGGCGGTAACGTCTTCCAAGACAACGTTGAGCCAACCCAGCAAACCTTCGTACGTCTCGTGCAGTGGCAAGACCTTGTGCTGCATTCGTTGACGCATATTCGCAGCTTGGAATCACGAACGCAGTCGCGCACTCGGTCCCCACACCTTACGTTGTGTTTGGCCTTGCTGGCGGTTTGCCGTACCTCGGTGCGTCGGGGGCCACCATCTACCTCGCTCGCCAGGCAGGTGTAGCTGCGCAAGGTGAGTGTCATGCTCGACTCAGCATATAGCAATCCTGAATGTCCGCGTGAAGGTCTCGTGCCGAACATTGACCCTGGAGTCGCACTCACTGTCCTCGACCAAGCATTGAACATTCAAGTCACGTACGGAGCTGTGCTTCTGTCCTTCCTTGGTGCCCTCCACTGGGGCTTCGAGTTCGCGGGCTTCGGTGGGCAGAAATAGTGAGTGCGCTGAGGTCCAACCGTCAGCCATATGCATACTGAGGGCGAATCGTCATAGCTACCCTCGCTTGCTCCTGGGAGCGGCTCCTGTCGTTTTTGGCTGGTCGACACTAGCCTTGGAGCCCATTCACGCTCTCATCGCGCAATGGGTCGGTTTCACCGGCTTGTGGTGGGCTGATCTGAGGGCAACTGGTGCCGGATGGAGTGAGTGATCTGAAGTTCAGCTGTCAATTTGGCTGTCAGCTAACAATCATGTCCGTAGCTCCCAAGTGGTACTCACAGTATCGATTCTACCTGTCAATCTTGGTCGGCACCTGCATCATAGGCTCTCTGGCCGCCACCAGCTATTGGGGCCCTGTTGGAAGCCATGGACTGACCAGCCACGATCTGAACATGGTGCGTACATGTGTGGTTGAACAAGATCTCTACTGACAATGATGGACACACAGATCCGTGCCGAGCGCAAGCAGCACCAGCCTGAGAAGGAGGGCAAGGTGGCAGGCGAAATCGAGGCGCTCCCCGCTCCTGAAGACGCCGATAAGTATGTGGTTGTCAAGAAGAAAGAGAATGAGGGAAGTGAGAACAGCGAGGGGGAGCAATGAAAGCTGTGCGCTCTAGGATCAAGGAATTGTGGACGTTCTCGTTGAACGACATGGACATTAGCTGTAAACATCAGTATGGGCCTGCGCCCAATACGTCATCGTATGTACGATAAGCCGCGTACCGCACGATCGCAGTTGTTGTAGTACTGTAATTTGACCATCACCGGGACCTGGCAGACTGAAATGAGAGGAATGCATCGTTCGAAGTTGGCTGCAGCAAGGAAAGAGATGTCACAAAGTTGGCTGAAGGTCGTCCGAAGAGAGGATGCTCGAAAGTTCTGGAGATCTACCCCGAGATCGCGTCGAGCGTCATGGAGGCCATAAATTCATCATCCCTTCCTCCCCGCAGCCTTCTACCGCACCTGCACGCCTCTAGACGCTATCCATCTATCGCTTTTCGTTCATACGCTCTTGTGATCATATACGAGTGCTATGGCCGCATCGATCCCCGCACCGCTGCCACCGAGCACCGCGAACTGGCACTGGAAGAATAAGACAGTCACGCCCTGGGCGAAGCAGTGGTTCGACCGCGAGCTGACATCCGTTCGCGTGAATGGAGAAGGCACGGAGGAAGTTGGCATCGAGCGTGTCGTCGAGATTGACGGTGATGTCGAGCTGGGCCAGCGGAAGAGCAAGTGCGTCACGTTCTCATCGCGGTCTCTTTCGCGTGTCATGCATCTCTGCGGATCTACTGTGTGCACCTCAGGGCCAGGGAGACAGGGCCAGCATTCACGCGGCGGAGGATCGCGCGTTGTGGATAGGAGTGCGGATGTACTAACGTGCCCCGCTTTGTGGCTGCAGGTTGATCACGATCTACGACTGCAGAGTCGTCCTTGACTGGTCGGGAACCGCTTCAGACGGCACCGCCGTTGCTGGAAAGCTGGTCATACCAGAGGTGTCGCACGAGATCACGCTCGACGGCACCTCGGACTTTGTCGTACGTCTCCCCGCCGTTCGCCCGCCGCGACCTCGCGCTCACCCTCGCGCCCTTCCGCCGCGTACAGTACGAATGGAGCCTGAGCACGGCGCGGAGCCCGGCGGTGGACGCGCTGTTCCAGCTCGCGAAGGCGCGCCTGCCCGCGGCGCTCGAGGAGAAGTTCAACGCGTTCCCGGCCGCGATCGTCGACACGCACGGCAAGGACCTGACCGTCTCCGCGGACCCGTCGCGCCAGGGCAGCCCTGCGCCCGCTTCTTCTGCAGCGGCGGCCCCCGCGGCGAAGGGTGCAGGGAAAGGCGACGCGGCGCTGAAGAAGAAGGCGGACGGCGCGGGCGTGGTGAAGAGCGCGGGCAAGGCGGTGAACACCACAACGGTGTCCGTCGAGGCCCAGTTCATGGCGCCCGCGGAGGACTTGTTCGGGCTGCTGACGGAGGAGAAGCGGATACCGCAGTGGACGCGCGCGCCGGCGAAGGTGCGTACTCCGTGTTGACTGGAATGTGTTGGTTAGGGGACGTGCGGTGTTGACATGCGTGTTGTAGAGCACGCCGGAGCCGGGCGCGGAGTATAGCCTGTTTGCGGGAGGCGTGAAGGGCAAGTACATCTCGCTTTCGCCGCCGAAGGAGTTCAAGCAGACGTGGGCGCTGGAGAGCCCGACATGGCCCTCAGGTATGTATCTGTCTTCCTATCCACCGCTCGACGCTCGTGCTCACGGAAATCCGCAGGTCACTTCGCCACCCTGACCACCACCCTGGACCAGGGCAGTGATTCAACCAAGGTTACATGGTCCATCGAAGGTGTTCCTCTCGGTATGGAGGACGAGATAACCCGCAATCTGCAGGGATACTAGTGCGTGCTCCCGCCATGCATAGATGGATAACGACTGATAGATACTGCTGTTACAGCGTGCATGGTCTGAAGTCCATCGGGTATGTACAAGTCTCCACCTACGTCCCACCGTCCCCACCCAAAAAGCGGAACACCGCCGAGCCCGAGACCGCGCCGACGGCGTCTGGCTTGAACACGAGCGTGTGCGCTGCCATCGGCTTTGCCGTGCTCGCGTTCGGCGCGGCGTTCGCTCTGCCGTACTTCACCAGCCGGCCATGAAAGCTGTCTGGGGGCTCGTGCGGCGAATCCGCCTTCAACTTGCACCGGTATTTATGGCTACTGTATGCGCATGTAATTGACACGCCTGTTTGTGTGTACGCACAGGTTGGGCACCGTGCTGTGATACTCGAGCAGACCTCCCCTTCCCCGCGCGAACGACTGGACGAAGGAACGAAGGTCGATGCTCGGGACTGTGGGCGGGGTGTCGGGGGTCGTGTGAGTCGCGCGAAAGCCTCCGCGGTGGCTCGGCGATGGGTTTGGCGTTGCGGCGGCTGTGTCGGCGCCCGCGGTGGGAGGATGGACCTGAAATCGGGTGTACGACATGTTTGGCATGTTCCGTTCGGTGCTGTTGCCTCCAGGTGTGCTCATACTGAGAAGTCTTAGAAATATACTGTACTTTGTTTTGTACTCTTGCTGCAGCGTCCCATCCAATGCTTGGAGTGAGTTGCGCTGGTGTGGCTTGCGAAACTTGCCTTATTCGTGGATGGCTGGTTCGGAGGGTCGGTCCGAGGATTTTACGTTGCGGCTTTGTGGCGGAGCGCGCGCAATTAAGGCGGTTGCTATTAGCGACGCGCTCCCGTGACTTACGCGACGGCGTCTAAGATCAAACGTTACGTCCTGCGTTGACGTCGGCCCTGGCCTCTTCAACACCGCGTTTCACCTCCTCCACGTCGTCCCCGGCCCTCTCGACGTCGCGTCCATCGGCGCGCAGCTTGGTTTACTTCCCCTCGTAAGGCTTTCTTGGTAGCCGCTACATGCTGTGAGTGTCTCCGCCCGGCCACGGCGCGCCTCGCTGCCAACGTGGGGCGGAACGTGTTCCTGTGGAATGATGGTGCTGACCTCGGCTGCACGCGGTCTCTCGCCGGCTTGCAGAATATCGGCGTTGGGTGCTTTGGCAGGGTTGACTCACGGCGTTCCATGTCTCTATGACCATCGAAGACCCACCATGGAAGAAAAGGAGTGAGTGCCCTCCGCTTTTCCTGGCCTGATCCGCCTGTCCGGCCCTGCTTTGTAACGACGCTTGCCGTCGTCGTCCTGTGTATGCTGTTACGTGCAGAAGGTTATGGCCGCCTCATTGCCCGGTATACATATGTTTCAAACCACGAGTTGCGTCCCGCTTCCTCTCTCATAAATGCCAAGGGCTCTGGGCCTAGTACGTAGGGGCGCGGATATATGAGCTTGATTTCCGTTACCTGCCTTCGCCGTCGTGGCCCATGCACGCTCTCTCCGCCCGCGCCGTGCATTGGCCGCCTTCTTGAGGCCGTACATCCGCCCTCTCGCTTCCGGGGATACTGCAGCCTATAACGGAGATCGCTGACCGCCTTACGCCCCACAGCGCGCCCGTGCCCGTTCTACTCGCAGGGCCGCTGCCTCTTCGCCGACTCATGCAACTTCATGCACAGCGTCAAGATACGCCGGCCGGACAGCGTGGGCGGCGCGGAGGACGCGGACCCGCATGACCTCCGGATCGTCGTCGGCTCACTGACGGCGGCGAAGGCGGTCCGGTTCAAGTCCCCGCCGCGCTCGCCGCGGACGTCGAGCCTGCTGATGGCGCTGGGGGACGTGATACAGCAAGACGAGGAAGACGGCGAGTGGGAGGAAGAGGAGTCGGGCGAGCAGGAGTCGTGCTCTGGCGAAACGGAATCGGAGGGCCGGCAGAGTGGGGAGTATGCGGAGCCTCCCCCTGCCGCAGTGCGCGATGGCGAGGACGAAGGCTCCGTCCTGTTCTCGGCTGGCAGGTCGTCTCTGGATGCACCGGCACGTCCAGCGCCTATCCTGGGGCTCAGCGAGGATGCAAGACAACTGCTGGTCGAGGTTCCTTCTCCAGAGGACGAACGGCCTACCGCTCTGGAGTCGTTCCTGCAGGATGAGTCGAGTCTGGTTGACAGTATCTCTCCTCGCTCTTCTAGCCCCAATGGCGAGCAGTCGATGCTCGACGACGAGGAAACAACCGTACTGATGCGCCGGGCCATTATCCCGGAGTTCCCTGCGCCTCCTTCTCGAGCCCCGTCACCGCGCAGGGACTCGGCATCATCAGGCCTCCTCTCTCCCATCGAAATCACACCTGCCCCTCCGATATCTCTCCCTCGACATGTTGTCGCTCTGGAGGAGTCCATCGACTCTGGCTACGCGGACGGACCAGCACCGATGTGTGCTACGCCCCCACGCAGTCCTCGACGGGTGTCGACGCTGTCACTGCTCTCGTCGCCCTTTGGCTCGCCTTCCGCAAGAGTGCTCAGGTTCGACCCATCTGCGGCTCCCGTCGCGGCGTTGTTCTCCCCCCGGTTTGGCTCGTTCTCGCAGGAGCTGGGCGACCATGGGACGGAACCGGGCCCGGGACCAAGCCACAGTCGGCACGGCAGCGTGGACACGCTGGATCTGCCTCAGGAAGTTAACTATCCCGCCGATACAGAGACCGAACACCCTGCAGTCGATGGCTTCGACACGGAGGTCGCGGCGGCATCATCGCCCTCGCCTGTACACACCCGGCACTCCTCCGTGCCAGAGGGGTCGTCGCTATTCCGAGCGGTCCATTCGCCGGTCTACCCACCTCTCGACGAGTCGATGCTCCAGCCCGGAGACCCTTCGTTCGGGGAGGACGACACGATGAGCTCGCTTTACGACCAGTACTATACGCCCACGACACACAGCACACAGATACAACCTCTCGCCCCGACTGAGTCCGTGGTTGAGGAGCCGCTGACTCTCCATGCGGTGGCTCCAGCACCGCTCCCGGTCGAGCCAGTGGTCGACGATGATCCGTATGCAGTGGTCGACAATGAGCCGGCTGCAGTGGTCGACGATGACCTTCCTGCAATGGTCCACGAAGGTCCGTCTGCAATGATCAGAAATGGCCCGTCCGCAATGATTGATAATGGCCTACCTACAGCGGTCGATGATGGCTCGTCTGCATTGGTCGATGCTGGCCCATCTGTACTCCATGTCTCGCCCCCTCCGCCCGCGTCACTTCGTCCTTCATCACCTCATGTCTCGCCGTCACCAGGCTTATCCCCTCCAACTGCGTCGCCTCAGGCGCGACGTCCCTCACCAGTTTTGTCGCTTCGACCTTCGTCCCCTCCGGTCAACTCGCTTGGATCTTCATCCTCCCTAGTGGTTTCGTTCCAACCTTCACCGTCTCCAGCTGCGCCGCCTTACCTTTCAGCTCCACCAGCAGTGCCGCTTCACATTTCGTCGCCTCCGGCTGCTCCGCCCCGACCTCCATCACCTCAGACTTTGACTTTCTCCCCCCGAGCTTCGACTCTCCCATCCAGAGCCTCTGCTTCTTTCACTCCACTTCCCGCTTCCTTCTCCGAGGTCCCGTCACCAGCTACCCTCCTCCAGCTTCCGGCCTCCCCCCCATCCGCCAGCCTTGCTGCACCCTCCGCGAGCCATGATGCACCAAGCTTGATGCCTGCACCTGCGGAGATACTATCGCCCAGTGCACCATCCGAGGCATCTTCGCGACGTATACCGTCTCCGCGTCCTCCGCCTCTTCTAGCGCGACGCTCTCATGTCTTCTCCCCGCCATCGAGATCTGGATCTGGTAGCTCGCTCGGTCTGGACCTTCTCGAGCAGTTGCCCTCTCCTGTCGTTTCCGTCCAGGATGAGAGTGCGCCTGCGTCGGTGATAGACGAGGATGCTCCTGCATCGGTGATAGATGAGGATGTTCCAATGCCGAACGAGGGCTCGATCCGTTCGGCATCATCTATGAGTTCGCGCACGGAAGACTCTGCAGGACGACTTGTTTCGCGGAAGGTGCCCTTTGGGTTCCGGCACTCTGTTTCTGATCATTCGCAGGCGTCATTCCGACATTCCGTGTCCGATCACTCCCAGATATCTATACGGAGTCCCAGGAACATTCCTCCCTTACGACTATCGCGAGTGAAACCATCCCTCTCGATCGACGTTGGGAAGGAGGAGAGCAAGCCGGAGTCGAGCTCGGCAAGATCGTTTTCTCCACATGAGCCGCCTAGTGCGACTAGTTCTACAGGACCGGGGCGCTTGAGGCCTCTCCGTCTGGTGGGTACTGATGTTCTTGTGATTGTATGCGTTGCTCATCCATCTGTGCAGTCTGTCATCCTTAACTCAGCATCTTCCCTCGGTTCCTCTGTCCCGTCTGCTACACATCCTCCGTCACTAACCACTGCTACCACGGCCCCAACTAGTGAGTCCCTCCGTGATCATTTCCTCCCGGAGCTAACTTGTTGTACAGCATATACACCATCCTCCCCAACTGTATCATCAGAGTATTCGATATCTAATAATAGACTGGTGGGTGCCGTTAGGTATCTGGGGGATGCTGTACCATGCTCACTTGTTCTGCGCAGCTATCCTCACCGCGTTCTAGCATCATACCTCATCGTACTCACGATACCCATGGAGCCGACCAACCCGACTCTCCTTTGCATAACACCCCTGCTTTCTCACATTCCCAACCTGCCTCCGCACCCCCCTCCCGGCCACAGTCATGGCAGCAGCGCTTCCCCAAGCGCAGATCACTCCTTGTCCAGTCTTCGCACCGTATGTCCTACCTCTCGGAGTCGTACGCCCGTTCAGAGAGTCGACTTTCCGAACCCATTGACGAGCGCCACGAAGACGAGTTCGACGAGTATGTCGAGGCTGACCAGGCCGATGAGACCATTCGCCGTCCCGTCTCGTCACAGTCGGTTTCGCGGCCTCGCCCTGAGTCGGTGTTGTTCACCCCCGTACATGCGATCGCCACTCCTCGTCCAACGCTGCTCTTTGCGCTGGCCAGCGACGACATCGATGAAGTGCGCCAGGTGCTGGAGAGCGGCGAGGCGCGGCCCAACGACGACGTTGGGCCGCAGTCCGCGCTGGCCTTCACGCTCGCGAATGACAAGCTCAAGAATAAGATGGCTATGGTCAAGCTTCTTCTCGCCTACGGAGCCGACGCGTCTGCCCTACGCGACGCCGAAGAGGACGAAGGCGAGGGACGATCGTCGAAGCGAGGCTCTCGAGCGATGTCCAAGCTATTGGAGAACGCTGACCCTGCGACTCGGTATGTATCGGTCGAGTCGTTTCCGCGTATCGCAACGTTGGGTTTCTGACGCTTCCCCTCCGCAGGTACTACATCGAGCGGGCGAACTCACCTCAAACTCGCCGGGCCTCTGCCCTCATCCATCGGTCGTTCTTCCGTCCGCTAACGCGTGTTCGGTACGACCTGATCGGGCAGGACCGGGTGCTTGAGCAGCTCTTCCGCGTGCTCAGCATGCCCAGTACGGCGCCCATCGTCGTCTTGATGTGCGGTGAGTAGAGGGCAATAGCGGTGCAGTCGCACTACTTACTAAGGTGTTCCTGCGCAGGGCCTAGCGGACACGGGAAGAGCATGCTTGCGTGGAAGTGTAAGTTGAAATAAGGGTCGTAGCTCGATGATGCGCTGACCTTACCCGAACCAGTCGGATCTCTGCTCGACGTGCCTACGCATACCGTCAACGTAACAACGCTGCAGAACACCCATGACATCTGGCGAAGCCATTCCATCGATCCTTATGCGGTCAGTCTTCTTCCTTCCACCGTACCTGGACTCTTGTTCACGAGTCTTACAGGAAGCCTCGAATCGCTCCCTCAAAGACTTCTTGATGGAGAACGAAGGGAAACGTTGCGTCGTGGTGCTCGATGTTCGTACCTGCCCCTGCCTATTTGATGGCCGGTCGCTGATCCCAGGATGTTTAGGAGATTGAGAAAGCACAGGACGAGAAGATCCTCTCCTCGCTTCTCATGCCATGGGAGTATGGTCAGTGGTAGCATCATGTCGCGTCGGAGGGGTGGGGCCGTTCGCTTACGATTCGCCCACAGGCCGCTGCTCTTTTGAAGCCGGGCATCGACACGTTGATGTATCAAAAGTGATCTGGCTGGGCACGTCAAACATCGGTCACGACCTCGTGTTTGAGCATCAGGACAAACGCCCTGCTCCTGAAACGCAGCTCTCCCGGGAGGAGTACATCGACCTCATGGCGCTGCTTCGCCCGCGGGTCTCAGAACGTCTGGGGGTGAGCACCCGTCTGTGTCTACGATCTCGCTCCTACTAACTGCTGTGATCCAGGCATCCTTGCTCTCGCGCGTCACCTCTGTGCTACCGTTCGTGGCATTCACCACCGACGAGAAGCTGGCCATCTCCGCCGAGGCGCTGAATACGCTCGCTGGCGATGCGGTGACGACGATGCCCCCTGCGACGCGCGATCTCATTGTGCGCACGTCCCTGAACTCGTACATCCCATCCGAGGGCGCAAGGTCGCTCTATCGTGCGGTCTCGACGCAGCTGCTCGACACAATCTGACGCGCCCGCGGTCCGATTGGATAGGACCGCAGTGATCCCTCTGGCAGACTATTGGTATTCGTCATGCATCAGCATGCCCATTGGTCGCGTTGCGAGGGCGTCAGTCAGCCGTGCCGCAAAGACGCCTGTGTTCGTCTCACGAGGGCATCGTCAGTTATCCCACCGTTCGAGGGGTCGTCGACGACATCTGCCTGGGAGCGGACCGTGGGGAGGGGATCAGGCGGAATCAGGCACGCCCCCGTGGGAGGGTCGACCCCGGATAGTGCGTGTGTTGATTACCGTCTTGCCATCACGCTGTAACTACTCGCAGTGGTTGTCGACATGGGGACGTTCTAGCTGCAGTGCTTGGAGGTTCAAACCGTCGTTATGCACATAATCTATCAGGGTTTCAGGCGATGGACATGATGGGCGTACAGTGTCTGGGGTCTCCTAGGGTCTACCTCACGGCCACAATCAAGTGTGCGGCTGAAACCAACGGGTGCGCTGCAGGTTCGAAGTTCGGAAGCCAGTCATGGCCCATGATGCATCCTGTCCAGCGGTGAGATGGCGGGCGTGATGATGGTTCGTTGGACAGCCTCCAACAAAGCCTGATGGGCCGACGCTCGTGCTCACATATAGCTTCTGCAACCGTCGGGTGGTCGCATTTGCCTTTCCCTTCATTCGTTTTCCCTCTCGCTCCCTTTTTGTTCGTTCTTTCTCTGCTTTGTATTAATGGCCATTGTCGACCTCCCCGCCCAACCCCGTGTACTACACATGCGCAGACGGATCCAAGTCCACGAAGCATACCAGGCAGACGTCGCCACAAAGATTGGACCCCGAGCGGAGCAAGTGTCCAAGAATGGCCCGCCCGTGGTGGATCCTCTGCCTACCTCTGTCAGGGTGTTGACGGCTTTCTTCGTGATCCTCGGCGTATTGATCTTGGGTGAGCGCGGTCAGAGAATCACTGAAGGGGTGAAGTCTCTGACAAGACTGCCAGGTATCGTGACATGGCGGGTAGTTGTTTGGAGACGCCGCAGGCTTCGCGCCGCGTCTCAGCAGTACCGCACAGGCAGCTACTCCCCTAGCGAGAAGATCAGGCCGATCGGAGAGGGGAAACCCATGGAGAAACAGGAAGTGCTTGTCATCCTCCCCACGGAGCCCACTGCGAGCAGGAGGCGCGACGAGGGAAAATGGGTCCCTCAGGTCACCGCGTTCACTGCGGGTAAAGACCTTGGCCCTGTCCTTGACTTGAAGGCGCCTTCCAATGGCGTACGATCTCCCCCTCCGACCTACACGGCAATGAATTCGTCCTCGAGCTCCCCGTCGTCAACTCCCCGGCCTGCGCACCTGAACCTTCCTACCGTCACGGTAACGCACGAGAACTCAAAGCTATCCGTCCCCGCCCCCGTTCCCTCGCCTGTGCCGAGCCCACGGCGCGCTTCCTCGTTCGGGATGAACGCTCCCATGGGCACGGACCAGAGCGCGAACTTGAAGTCGAAGCCGTCCGTCAAAGGCCAGAAGCTCCCGCGCAACATGATCGTCGAGCACACGTTCATCCCATCCTTGGCTGATGAGCTCAGCGTGAAGATCGGCGAGACGCTCCGCATGCTCGAGGAGTACGAGGACGAGTGGTGCCTCGTCGAGCGCCTCGGCAGCCGTAGCGACGAGCGCGGCGTCGTCCCGAGGTTCTGCCTCAAGGAGCGCCCCCGCGGCTTCCACAAGCGCGGCAAGTCCTCCACGGGCACTGCGGCATCCGTCCGGAGTGGCAGGACCCAGTGAACACCCACGCCAGCGTCCTGGACGATCACGAACTTTGTCACGACACTACACGGACGACCGGCGCGCATCCGGGGCTCATGCTGATCCTCGCCCCCCCATCCCTTCTATCCATCCCCCCCCAACCACCACGTGAGCGTGCGCAACCCCGTACGGGCCCTCATATCAGTCATTCTTTACTTTACTCGCTATTTATTCAGTTCAACTTTCCACCATCCACCTGGGTATGTCCCCGCCTCCAGTTGTGCAGGGGCCACCCGGATTGACGATGCTCATGGCGTCTCTGCTCAGAATGCCCGAAAATCAATCGGCTACACAGCGATTGCTATTTATGATCTGTCACTCGCAGGCTCGTAGGAACTTTGCATTGCATCCCGGTGCGACGCGGGTGCGCGCACGGCTGGCTCGCGTCTTGTTCCCATCCTGCTAGCCAGATACCGGCGCCAGAGCCCTTGCCATGGACTATGGACGACCAGTTGTATGTTGTAACCAACGCCTCGAAAGGGCCCTGATACCTAGTATAGTAATATGTCTTCCGTGTCTTGCTGTGTACAGTGCTCGGAATTGATAACGCGCAGCTCAGAACGTTGGCCACCTGTTGCGGAGTGGCTTTGATGAGCTTGAAACCGAAAGGAGGTGTTATGACTACAGACAAGTATACAAACGGTATCCTACAATCGACCAAAGCATACCAGTCTAATGAGTGAAAATGCCCCTATAGTTACGCCCGAGGAGGTAGAGGATGATTGGCGTGCCTAGGGTAAACCAGGCGACCCCGTGGACATACGATGCCAGCGTACGAAGGAAGACGAGGAGGCCCAAACTCCCCTCCTTTTGAACCCCAGACTGGGAACCATGCCCGGCGGCCCGAGGCGGCGCATGCGGCGGCTCGGCAATCTGGCGAGGAGGAAAGTCAGAAGCGTCCGGGGAGAGATGTGCAGGCACCCGCGCACCGAAATCGCCGTCGCCCGAGTCGGGATCGAGGCATCGGCTCCCTTGCGCGGGAGAAGGCGGACGACGCGGTGCTTCTTGACGGCCGCGCCGCCCTTCCCGAAGTAGCGCTCGGTCATGAAGCTCCAGTGGAGCGAGCCGGATATCCAGTCCTGCAGGCCCTGGACGTACATTCCAACGGCACGATCGAGCTCAGGCCCGAAGGAGGGGATCTTGCGCTGGTTGTCGATGAACGCGTCGATGGTCTGCTTGCAGAGGTCGCCGACAAAGTCAACCGCGCTTTGCAGATCAAGACCACGAAGGTTCATGAGGATGGGGATCATCTGCAAGTGGTTGTCAGCGGTTGTCGGATCAGAAGTAAAGATGCAGGCTTACGTTGTGTGTATCGCCACGGGCCTGCTCGACGTTGTACGAGAATATGTCCTGTATGCGACGGATTGTGTCAATGCAAAGTAATTTCTTGGATAGCCGAGAGGTATACATTGCTCCACTGAGGATGAACGGCCAGTCAGCACCAGAGACCATGCGATTGGGCGACCATTGGTACTCACAGTGACAAGGTCGTTGGCGCCTTGGTTGAGCGCCATAATGACCGGGTGCGTAACCACATCTTCGGGAAGGTCGATCCCCATGGCGTATTCAATTAGGTCAAAGACTGGCTTGCAGCCACTCGTGTCCCGGCGAACCTGCCGATAGCATGAGAATTAGCGGTCCGATAATCACGCAATTCGGCCGAGAGGGCGTACGTTGATGTACGACTCGAGGTCCGGGATCACCCCAGCGTCGCGGTCCCGCGCCTGCTGGTGGACCGCCTCAAAGAAGAGCTCGAGGGTCTCCTTGAAGCGGGCCTGGGGGCCGGGCCCCGCGTCGCGTATGCAGCGCACCCAGTAGCTGCAATGCGCAGTCCGCCACGGCGAAGGTAAGCGTGCGTCACATAGAGCCAGAGGGACAGGACGTACTCGCGCGCCATTTTGCCAGCACTCGGCTCCGCCGCAGGCTGCGGCTTGCCGGGGCAGCGAGTAGGCTCGTAATGGTCCGGGAACCAGAGCGCGTTCATGACGACGTCTGCGAGCTCCTCAGTGCTCTTGCGCATCATGCCGTCGGAGATGTTGTCTAGGTGGAACAGGTAGTTCATGAAGTCACTCACGACCCGCAGTCGGGCCGTGCTGCAGTACGGGTAGCAGTACGCGGTAAGCTCCCCCGCCTGGAGGCCGTACAATGCGGCGCGGGCTTTTGGTGAGAGCTCCGGGCAGCCCTCGTCGAGCCACCGGACGGATTCCGCTGCGACGGCATCGCCGTCGGGGTGGTAAACGAGCGGGAAGCTGCAGTGGCCCACGAGATCGGGGAGAATGAAGTGGCCGGGAGAAGAGGTGGCGGCGGGAGACGAAGTGACATTGGTCGCAGACATGGCACAATGCAGTGGAGAGCGAGGTGCTGAAGTGAGCGTGAGGTAGAGCGTGGGTACGAGAGGACTATGGGCCGAGGCGGTCTAGCGAAGACAGTGTACGTTCGGTCAGGCCTTAAGTATTGCTGCCAGACGCCATACATGTAGGAACGCCCACACCACACTGCGAGGCCGTCGGAGCAGCCCTCGGCAACATACATGTCTCCGCGTCTGGCTTCATGACTTCAGATGAGCTATCCCGTAGGAGAGTCGGTGCCGATGGGAAAACCACCGGGTATACCCTGCGTCATGGTCCGCTCTCCATGGACAGAATGGGAGACTACCATGGCGCGCGGGTGGACGTAAGGCATTCACCGAGGCGTTCATTGACGAGTTCGCAATTCCCTTACACCGGACATGATGTCGGGTGTTCTGTGGGCCAGGCGATATACCGCGGAGTTCCGGACTTCGCCACAAAAGAGAGGCCACCCAGTCAGATACCGCACGGGTGGAATCGGGCGCCGAGCCAGAGGAGGGACAGAGCACATACTGGGTTCTGTCACTTCCCTGTCACGCACCTGCGCACAAGCAGCACTGCCTGATGGAAGGGAACGCACGCGGAAGCTGTCCGAAGAAGCATACGACCCGCTTTGATCTCTCATCTTGCATCGGGATCTTGACATCGGCAGGCGGCGACCCCGGGAGGCAATGTCAACACTAGAATTCTGATGTTATGGTACGTGCTCAGATACGGCCCGGACGTGCTAGGATAGAGCATAAGCCACGAGGATGAAGCAGACGCCGTGCGGGCGGCCAAGCTGTTACAGTTTGATGAATGAAGTGTCGATGCCGTGCGAGAAGTCCCATATGCATATCCTCTGTGCCAGACAATGCGAATAGCGTCAGTCATACAGAGCATCGGCGACAGAGTGAACGTTACGCAGGTACCTGGTCCTCGCCGCATGAGACGATCTATGGAACATCACGGTCAGCATGACGGGTGGGATAGGGAGGAGCGCGGAGGCTCACTTTGGTGTAATCAAAGCCCACACAGAAAATTCGTCCGGTGTGGCCACCGGCGAGATCAGCAATGAGCGCACCGGTCTGGCGATCCCAAACCTGCGGAGGGAGTTAGCAGGAGTTCTAGCGTACACCACCATACCGAACAACACCCACCTTGACGGTGAAGTCATAGCTGCCGCTGACGACGAACTCGGAACCTAGAGCCACGCTTCGAACGAGATCTTCGTGCGCACGACGACGAGGCGGCGGCTGAGAGGGTTCGCTGCCAGAGGCGTTGTTCCCGCAGGCTTCGCAGACGACGCCCCTCCCAAGATCCGCGACGACAGGTGGCGGTTTGTCTGCCGAGGGCGACGTGGACCACCCCTGCAGGGTGGACACGTCCACGAGCCGTATGTGCTTGTCAGACGAACCGGACAGGACATACGGGTGTCTGTAGTCCACCGAGGCAATCCTGCAGTCCGGGTCGATCAGCATCAAGTTTGCGTGCGCTCGGAGGATCAACGCACCCGCGGCGGTGGTGATTCTCGAACGTCCGGAGGAGCGCACCCGTGTCGGCGTCCCAGAGGCGCAATGACCGATCTCCTGACACAGAGACTAGCTGGTTGTTGGATATAGCCACGGCGTTGACAGCGGCGCGGTGAGCGCTCAGTATGTGCTGTGGCTTCAGGTCGGGGAAAGAGTACGTCCTGACGGTCCGATCTATGATGCCGGTCAATCTGCAGCCTCAACACCGAGAAATGCGGGGAAGAGTTACCTTTCGAACACGATACGAGCCGCCGGTCGTCGAACCGCACGCATAGCACGCTATCATCGTGGTCCTGGATGGTTTTGACAGGCTCATTGCTGGCGAGGTCCCATACGACAACGCGACGGTCGCTGCTCGCGCTCGCGAGGATGCCGCGGTGGACGCAGATGCTCAGCACGCTGCTCTCGTGCACGCCCTCGAGCACGCGGACCACCGAGCCAGTGGAGAGATCCCACTCGCGGATCGTGCGGTCCTTTGAGCCCGTAAATAGCACCTGCGTGCCCGTTTCGGGGTACGTGTAGAGCTGAAGGCAGTAAATCGTGTTCGAGTGCGAGTTCGGCGCGCCGCGCGTCTGCAGATTCGACAGAGTGTAAGATCCTCCCACAAAGCGGCTGCGGAGGCGGACGTGGGTCTGGTGCAGCAGCTTGAAGTTGGGCCTGAGATGCGGCGCGCCTCCGCCAGATTGCAGCACTGACGGCGCGGAGTGGCGGGTCCGGGATGATCGCGCCTGTAGGGAAGACGGCCCTGGACCCGCGGGCAAGATCGCGGAGGACGAGGAGGGTAGCGGGACGTCCACGTCCATCGACACGAACCCCGAGTCCTCCGCCCGCACGTTGTCCCCGTCTGAGTCCTCCTCGTCGCCCATGCCCTCGTCATCCGAGTCCACCTCGTTTCCGAGCGGGCCCTCCGGGCAGCTGTCAGAGGTTAGTTGAAACGTCTGCAGAGGCACCCGCCATTCCCACTTCCGCGCAAGGCAGAGGCTCTTCCATAATGATTGGTCATCAGCTATGTTCCGCCATCGTCGGCTCACGAGCGCGCAGGTCATGAGCGACTGATATGGAAGATACGAAAAGATGTGGAGCGCGGTTTCAGGAGGCAAGAGCTGTAGGGATTGTGTCAGACAGGCACGCAACGCGATCCGGGACGAGCTATCATTGAGGGAGTAAGTAGCGTGGGATGCTTTGGACGCGCTGCCTGCCCTCTGACTGATGCTGCAGGCTTGTGGTTAAACTCGTGTATCATGCACACCCAATCCCGGATTTCACGGACAAGACTCCCGCGGACATCTGAACATAGAAATCCAAATATCCTGTGTATGTCGTGTGAACACTGTATGCAAAACGGTAGACCGCACCTGATATTCCTCGCAGAGGTTCGCAAAACACTAAGGGCATTTACCATCGACACTAAAGCCCTCCGCTTTAGGAGGTCTATCGTTTTGTATACAGCGAGGATTTGTCACAGATTTTGGACGTCAGAGACTCGGCGTCGGAGCGAATCTACCATTAATGAAACCTTGCCATATGGAGGCTCCGTCGTCCCAGTTGTGAGCATGTGGTAATACTCACATTGTCCTCTCACCTCTCATACCTGTGGACGGGGTGTAGATAGTTGTAAAGGTGTGCCATTCAACCACGGACCCCCATCTTACGTACACAAATGCATGGTCGCGCCTGGACTTTGGAGAGACACCTAACAGACGACCTAGAACGAGTGCACTGGAAGGCATCGAAAGTAGTTGTCAATGGACACCCTGGAAGTCCACGGACAACAACTGGGATTGGGCATGCTGGGCTACGGCAAGCCCGGGTCTCCGGTAAAACCGGACTTGAACATGGCGGGGAGATTGAACGGTTTGCACCACTGCGGTATTCTGGTAGCAGAGTTTGGAGTACAGCAGGGTGCATAGATCCCTGCGTTCATTCATTCCATCCCGGAGATATAAAGTGAAGAGCAAGGTGTCAAGTGATGCACGCACCCCAACAATGTCCAGCTTCAAAAGCGGTGCAATCCTGGCCTGCAGAACGGCGAGACTGGCCCGGGGTAGGGACGCGAGTATGCTATACGCGAGCTCTGCAAGATGGCGAGCCGCTCAGCCCCGCCGACGCGATGGACCAGGGAGCAGGAAGCGCACCTTCGCGCTCTCTAACCGTGCGCGCCACGATCACTGGGTTGCCGCCACTCTGGCCAGGCGACCGTTCGGTGAGCGGGGTGAGGAGGTCGTCGTCCGTAAAACCCTCGTCAGTGGGGAACATAGTAGTCGTCAGGAGGTCAAGTGCGGCGTGGAGGTTGGGGGCAAGTGGGCGTCGGCCGACCAGCGGGGCAAGCAAGCCTGCATGAGGGCAACGACGGCGACCTCGCCCAATCAGGACCGGCGCCTACAGTCCATCATGCCGCTGCGCTGAGACCAGCGTCTAGCACACCCGCCTCCTCGTTGGTGAGATCGCGAAGCGAGTACTCTCATCCCGCGTCCAGCACTGGCTAGCGTAGATGGGCTTTGTTCAGGGCCTGGAGCCCGAAGCCATCATGAATGCTGTCGGACGTGCTAAAAAGCAAGAACACTTTATCCAATCAGCATGCGAGGTCATGGGTACACACAACGCATGTAGATCGCGCCGGTGGGAGCGCTGTAGGTCATTATTATGGATGTCGAGCCTGCTCAAACACTCAGATCCCAGAAAATATTGTGTAAAGTATATTGCTGGTCGTACCCGCGAACCTGCTTCATGTACACGTCAACCACGATAGAGGTGATGCACCGCGTTTCAGGCCCCAAAAGAAGTCCTCTCTAAGTCCCAGAGAATAAAGACCGAGCCGAACATCAAGCACAAGACACGGTGAGTTTGCCTCTCCGAGCAACGCCGGGAAGGTGCGCCATGACAGCTTCCCTCACCGCGACCGGGTCGTTGCTCGAATGGAGCGCGAGGTTGACGGTCATGTTGAGCGCCGTGCCCGCGAACGCCGGCCGAGCCAAAATCGAGTCGACAGCGCCCCACTCGTATGCCGCAATGGCGGACGTGTTGAGCACCAGTAGCGACACGGATACTTTCTCGAGCCTGCCCGCCCGCAGACTCTCCAGCAGTGCCGACGTCCACGCGACGCACCCGGGCAGGACAAGCCCGTCGATCTCGACCGAGCGCAGGTTCAGGTTGTGCTGCAGACTGGGCTGTTCCTGAGACTCTGCGGGACCGAGCGAGCGTGAGCGAAGAGCGCGGCCGTGCGCGTCGGACACTCACCGTCCATCGTGGTAGGCAGCTCGACATACACGCTCTCCAGCGCGAGCCCGCACACCCGGAAGAGACCGTTCAGGACGTCGATCGAGCCCCGCTCGCGCCAGCGGACCATGAGGGCATGCACGTCGAGGTGCTCCGTGTGTGGCAATAGCCACTCCTCCAGCATCATGGACGCCGTCCAGGAATCCAGCACAAGCCGGCGGAGCGGGGGCACGCGTGCCTTCGCCGCGGGGTTCCCGTACGATTCTGCTCGGCACCCGACGCGGTAGTAGCACAGATCCCTGATGTTGCATGCAGCCGAGAGCAGTGCATAAACGTCCTCCGTGTTGTCAAAGTAGACGTCCGCGAACACGAGCGTGTCCAGGCGCGAGAACACAGAGAGCGCCTCAGGCGAGGAGCTCTTGAACGAGACGTAGTGCAGCCCGACGAGCTCGAGCGCCTGCAGGCGGGTGAGGGGCGCAACGATGGCGGGGATGCGGTTGATCCAGTTCTGGGCATATGCGGTGCTCATGGGCTCACTAATCACGAGCTTGCGGATGTAGTGGGCTACGGCGGGCACGCACTCGAGGAGCTGTTCGAAGCGGAAACAGTCCTTGACTCCCGTCAAGCGTTGGAACGAGAATAGGTGCGTGCGTGCGGCGGGGACCCATGAGTGGCATACGAGGCTGCACTCTAGCAGCGAAGTGCGGTCGCTCCAGAGATGGTCAATGACCTGGTCAACAAGCTCTTGGGGAAGTCTGGCCGCCATTGGTCGTCTGTGTATTCGAGTCAGCGTGTGCATTCGATCGCAAGAGGCTTCGCACTCACCAGGACACGCGTGACGAACGCGAACCAGGACACGAACGAGAGCAGTTAACCTCTCCGGAACGCGACAGGATGACTGTCTGCGTCAAGCCGGCCTGTTGCCAATACATATTGACCAATGCCGCGATCGCCATGGCACGATCTCGGGTACCGTCCATGTCGCGACCGCGCTGATAGGGGTTGAAAAAAGCGCGGGAAAGGCGGAGGTAGACCTCTAAGAGATACATGCTACTGCAAGTACTCAGTCCTCTCTTGACACTCGCAACGTACCTTGTTTGTTCAGGAGATATAATGGGCACTGGAGTGTTCTACATACTAACAGCGTGATTGGTATGTATACGAGTGCGGTGGTCGGTAGACGCATGAGGAAAAGAAATGAGGTGTTTAGGAGGCATTTACGATCCTTTCATGGAGACTTTCGGGGTTCTAATCCGAGTACAAGTCCACTTACTGGTCGTTCAATTCCGTGGAAAACTCCCAGCAAGAGAGCATTTGCCTGGAAATCTGGACTTCCCGGCAACGACGCGCGGGCGCTCAGACTGCTGTGAGTTGTCCTCGTCCTCGTCGTCCTCCACGCTCCCCTCCCCCTCCCATTCCCACCTCGCAAATCCCCGCCTTTCGCCATGGCCGCCACGCCCGCTGAAGAAATTCGTGCCAACTCTTACGTCGGCTTCGACACCATCACCCAGCAGATTGAGCACAAGCTCCTCAAGCGCGGTTTCCAGTTCAACATCATCGTTGTCGGTGCGCAGTCACCGTACCCTCGCTGATGTAGGACTGTGGACTAAGCGCGTATGCGTGTCTCCAGGCCAGACGGGTCTCGGAAAGTCGACACTGATTAACACCATCTTCGCGTCGCACTTGATTGACTCCAAGGGCCGCTTGGAACCGGATGAGCCTGTGAGGCAGACCACTGAGATTCACCCTGTATCCCATGGTGAGTGACAGTTTACAAGAAGCCTGTCAGAGCCATGCCTGAGCTCGTGCAGTCATTGTTGAGAACGGGGTGAGGCTCCGCCTCAACATTGTCGACACTCCCGGCTATGGCGACCAGATCAACAACGAAAACTGGTACGTGTTACAGCGCGCCATGGGCGACTTATCCCCGTTCTGACGCGTCTGTTCGCTTCGACGCAGCTGGGACCCCATTGTGAAGTACATCAAGGACCAGCACAGCGCGTATCTCCGCAAGGAGCTCACCGCCCAGCGCGACCGTCACATCCAGGACACGCGTATTCACGTCGCCCTGTTCTTCATCAACCCTACGGGCCACTCCCTGCGCCCTATTGACATCATCGTGATGAAGAAGCTTAGTGAGGTCGTCAACGTTGTCCCTGTCATCGCCAAGGCCGACAGCCTGACCCTGGAGGAGCGGGAGGCGTTCAAGCAGAGGGTGAGTGATACAGCCGAAAGTGAGAGTTTAGACTGACAATCAAGTTCTTGCATAGATTCGGGAGGAGTTGGTGTACAACAACATCCGCCTGTACCCCTTCGATACCGAGGAGAACGACGAGGAGGAGATCCAGCTCAACGAAGCTATTCGCGTAAGTTGTTTCAGTCTGAACCTGTACATCCATTTCCTGACATGTTCTGCAGGACATGATCCCCTTCGCAGTCGTTGGCTCGGAGAAGACCGTGATCATCGACGGCAAGCCCGTCCGTGGCCGCAAGAACCGGTGGGGCGTCGTGAACGTCGAGGACGAGAGGCACTGCGAGTTCGTCCATCTCAGGAACTTCCTCACTAGGTATGTCCGGACCTCCAAAAAACACGCCAGTCATCCCCTTACAATGGCACGCACACAGGTCGCACCTGCAGGACCTCATCGAGACGACCGCGCAAATCCACTACGAGGCGTTCCGGTCAAAACAGCTGCTCGCGCTCAAGGAGCAGACCAACGCGCGCCCGTCGGCGGCGGCGCAGTAAATGGGCAAAACTGTCGCGCACACCCCGCCTGCACTCGTGCTGAGGTAGCCGTGGTGGTGTGTCGGCCGTGGTGGGACTGGGAGTGCGATTTGATACCCCCCTTCATTGGATTCTGTTTGCCGTTGCGTTACCGTAACCTTACCGTTGTCGCTGCCGCCCCGAACGCTCGTTGCTTCTTCTGGATGTCCGTCAGTAGCCCGTACGCCCCGTATAGTGCCCCCTCCCTCTGTTGTCTCGATCTTATCGTTTGCCTATGTGCGTTTACACTCGTTTATAATAGCATACCTCTGCGGCTTCATGGATCGGGGCCATACCGCTGTCCCTCGGCAGAGGGCAACTCAGAGCATCAGTCATGACGGTATTGATACATGAAGGTGGGCAGGATTATACAGTCCTCTACGATACAGGTGAACATAACTCAATAGCCAAGAGCAAGAGAGTGATATCATGGAGGATAGCAAGATAACCAACGTCGTTGAGACCACAATTAGTCGGCAAACGCGACGCGCCGCACTCGCTTCTTCTGTGGGACCCCGGCATCGTCGTCTATCTCCGCCCGCACTTCCGATTGGTCTGTGAGCGAAGAGGTGGCGTGAGTGAAGGTAGGAAGCGTGCTGTCCGGCGGCGCGATGTCGAATAGCGGGAAGTCGAGGTTGATCAGCCGGTCGCCCGTGGGCACAGGCAGAAACACTGGGTGCTTATGGATGAATATGGGGCATCAGCAAGGCGGTCTCGTATGGTGAAGATTCTGCGGGCGAAACCACAGCGACGACACACGCACCTCGATGAAATCGCGGATGGTGCGGTCGTCTGTTGCCGCCTTTGCGAACTCCTGCTTGTTCTCCCGGAGCGCCTTGCTCCGCGTGACCATGACCTCCTCGAACGTGGACCGGATGGCGAGCGTCGTCACTGAGACGAAACAGAATCAGAGGATACGATGCACAACAGAGTAGAGAACGGCCTACCGTGTACGACACTGCGTGTCTGGCCGATACGATGCACTCGCTGGGATTGCACAGAGTCAGAACATGCCCAAAATCTCGGGTGGAGGGCCGCGTCACCTTGATGGCCTGCGACTCAACATCGGCCTTCCAGACAGGCTCGCAGAAGATGACCCGAGACGCCGAGACGAGGTTCCTGCGAGAGAGTGAGGGGGGGAAGAACATCCCGCATGACTAGCGCGACCTACAGCCCACGCGCGCCATACTTGAGTTCGAGCAGCAAGACGCGGTATAGCTCCGACGTCTCAAAGGTCGTGATCAACGACTGTCGTTCTTCGCGGTTCTGCTGGCCGCTGAACGAGAGGTGCTTGATCCGGAAGAGGTCGAAAGCCTCCGCGATGAAGGACAGCGTAGCGGGCGACTCGGAAAATATCAGGAACTTCTCGTCCTTGCCATACGTGAGGACCTGCACGCACGTATCAGGATCGCCGGAAGAGACGCAGAGCGAGGATGCGCACCTCGTGCAAGATGTAGTCCAGCTTCGGAGAAGTCGAATTTCGCACGCGGACGTCCGCCATGTGCGCCGGCGACGCAGCCAACAGGCTCGACGTGACTGTGCGCGCAGACGGCGCGCCAACGCTCTGCCGCTGCACATCGGCCTCGCTCGCCTCGCCGCCGGCACTGCTGAAGGCGGCGTTGAGCCGCGCGAGCGCCGCCTCCATCTCGCGCGTCATCTCCGCCTGCTTCGCCTTCGCGCTCTCCCTCTTCGCCGCCTCGAGTGACTTGGGCTTCCCGGGCGGTGAGTCGGCAGAAGAGCGGTCCCGCGCGGACTTCTTCTTTCTTTTTGCTTGCAGGCGCATGAAGTGCCTGTACGCATCCTCGAACTCGAGGTGGTTCCGCCCGAGATGGGCGATGTGCGCGACGCTCGAGAGCGGTCGCTTCGTCACCGCGTCCCGCAGCTCGGTCAGCGCGGTAGGGGGCAGAAGCGCTTCTGGCGACGCTTTGCGGGCAGGTTCTGGAAATGCGCTCCATGCTTCGTATACATCTGGATGGATTCTATGGACACGGTGGAAGACGTGGTACTGGCGTTGCAGCGCGATCCAGGTCGCGTCGCTCATTGCTGAACGCCTGACATCTGGGATTAGCACGCGAATCAGAAGTGCACATTCCGGAGAGGCCGACTCACAAGTGTGTTATGGATTGCTTGATGAGCTCGAAGTCATCAGGACTTCCGTTACGCTTTTCGAGATTCTCAAGGGAGCGTTCTGCATTCCTGAGCCGCTCCTCGAGGTCACTATCGACTACGTGCCAGAACATCACGCTCCACGGGCTGCGTTAGCCGCGCATGGACCCAATGCGCGATAGTAACGTACTGAGATATGTTCGCCACGAGCTCCTGAAGATGTGCTGTGTTCTATGATAGGGTTAGCATCCCGACGGCGGCGGTCATAAAGAATTCATACCCGAGGATGGAACAAGTAATCCTACACGAAGATTGGATGAGCACTGGTGACGATAACGCACACACGTTGGTCATTCGCACCTGGTCCTTCCGCTCTGAATCGACAGCGTTGACGGCAATCGTAGCCTGAAGGAGGTTGTACGTCTTCACGCCAAGAGGGTCCATGCCGAGCAAGACCGTCTTGTGGTTCAGGAACGCGAGCGTGACCTCGCTCTCTACATCCTCAATTCTGCAACGCATCGAGGTCAGTACCTCTGTACGTCCAGGACAGGAGAAAAACTGACCGATGACGGACCATCACGGTCGACATAACCTGGACGAGCACGTCGATGTCCCCCGGGTACGGCCCGATGCGGCTGAAGATGGGGTCGGTAACCAAGGAGGAGAACGCCTTCGAGTCGGACTTGAAAGGCATCATCATGAGGAAGTCGGCGAGCATATTTCCAAGCTTGCGCAGGTCGGTGCGTTCTTCGGAATGCCATATCCGTTGTTCTTCTACGTGGACGCGTTCTCCACAGATTTCGCGTTCGCAACCATCGTCGTCTTCCGGGTACTGGAGTTCGCCCCCGGAGCCGAAGTTGAGGCCCAGGAGGTTGGCTGTGTATAGGTCAGCCAAGGGGTTGTGCAAGAGCACTCGGGAGACGACCCACTTGTCGGTGTGCCCGTAACGATCCAGCGCCGCTCTGCACTGAGCAGCTTCGTGAATATGGCATACTCTGTCCACCGTTCGGCAGTGTTGTGCCCTTCGTCGACAACGAGACGCTTCCATCGGACCTGTAGCAGTGGCGAGACGCCCTTGCGTCTACTACACCGACATCGCTCCATGGTGAACAGGTCGTCTTCCTGTTCACATTCGCAGACAGTCCAAGAGTACAGGCTTTCTAAATTCCTCTTCTTCGACTCTTTTGAGAAGCCTGGACGTCGTATGTGAGCTAACAGTATCTGAGCAAGAACACACGAAACTCACGAGATTGGCTCATGAGAACGATCTGCACGTGGTTCAGCATCATGCCAGATCATGGATATGGGACAACTCACGTCGTAATCAGTGGCAAGTGTGGTCGCATCCGGCAACTCGTGCTTGTCGTCGACCAAGAGCACGCGGAGCAAGTCCGTGCAGTGCTTCAGGATCTCGTTCGCCCACTGCCGCCGCAGGTTGTCGGGGACGATCACCAGCGTCGCAGACGTAAGATACATGACCTTCGGCCCCTTGGCCCCCTGCTGGCGTGCACGCCTCCCCGACGTTTCCTCGAGGTCGTGCATCTGGAGGTAGAACGGGACGTTCGCCATGAGCGGCCGCAGCAGGTTGTGCCGTTCCAGGCGCTCCTGCTGCTCTGGGTCGCGCAGAGGGATCCCTTCGGGTGCGACGCGGCACTTGTGCAGGATGATGTCCACGAGGGTAGGGAAGCCCCCGCTTCCTGTCGTCTTCCGCTTCTTCCGGGGACCACCGCCTGACAGTTTCTCACGTTCGGAAAGGGCGGCCTCGGTGCGGAATTTCTGGAGCGCGATGGGCGTGAGGGGGTTACGCTCCTCGTGGATACCTTCGTCCGGCGCAGCCAGCTGGTCGAGAGTTGCGAGAATGAGAGAGAGAATCATGATGGTCTTGCCCGTGCCTGCGGAGACGAGCGTTAGGCGCATCTAGCACGCGGATTCTGGGAACGCTGTGGCACGATAGACCCACCAAGCTCCTCACAGAGTATGCCGCCAGGCACGGCAGAGACACGAGGTCGCTCTGGGAGAATTTCCATAGTGGCTGGTTGCATGAAGAACACTTTCCCGTCGACACCCTTAATGGGGACATAGAGGGGGTGCTCGACTGAACCGCCACCAGTCTCCCGAGCCACCATCGTCGCGACGCTTCGCCGCTGGTACTGGTAGAGCTCCGTACGGAGACCAGGAATGTCTCTCTCGATCGGATGGGCCGATGGTGACGGAAGCGTGTTGTAGATGTCCAGCAGTGTGCGGTTGTCCTGTTGACGTAGTTTTAGCCACACCATGCGAGCTGGCTGTATTGGTCTGTAGAGCTGCGTACCGCCGCCTGATTCATGAGGAACTGGGGATTAGAAGACGAAGCCACGCTGCCCGCCCACAATGAGCGGTCTTGGCGGACCTGGAGAAGCAGTTGCTTGAGGTATTTGGTGCCCGGGTCGAGGACCGTCTTAGCGCAGCGCAACCGCAGCTCCCCTCGGGATCCTGCGAGATCCCAAGGAATAATGTAAATCCGCACAAACATCTGCGAGTGTGCATAATCGACGTGATATGTGGCAGAGATGAAGCGGTTGCGAGCGAGGAAGGAGATTTTGTCGAGGGCGGTCTCGTCCCGGAATCCCAAGATGGCTTGCGGGAACACGCGCCATCCGTCCTCGGCGATGTCCCCGTCTTCAGTAAAGCTGTGCGGAGAGTCGGGAAGAGTGAAAGTGACAGTTCCTGCAGGGAGGAAGTTTTTGAGGGAAGAGTAGATACCCTCCGTGCCGACGAAGACGCGTTTGACGGTCCGGGCCATGGCGAAGTCGAAACCCGGGACACAATGCGGAGGAAGCGATGTGGGTGCTCTTGACTACTCAATATCTCTGATGAAGGTGAGTGTGGAGTTTAGTCGTGGGCGTGCCGCAATCCTGCTTGTGGAAGACTAGGGCGCTGGGTTGGGACAAGCGCCGACTTCGTACTACGCTGTGTGGCTGTGCTGAAGAGAATAGTTTGATATAGGGAAGCGCGTGCGGTTGGTGACACCGGGGCCAGAGCGTGGGAACTTTCTCCCGACCAAACAATCTGCCACAATGTTCAGCAGGCATTGTAGGAGAATTCAAATCCAGAGAATTGAATTCTTTTTCAAGAGAGAGCGGCGGCGAGTGTCATGCGAGAAACCGCTACCAGATTCGGGGTCCCGGGCTCAGCACATCCCTAACGCAGATCCCTACTCGACATGGTTTTGGCGCCCGTGGCATCAGTCCGGCTCTCTCACGACCCCCAGTGAGTCCTCGGACATCCAAAGGGCGAGCGAGACCATGGGTTTCCGCGGGTTGTGTATATACTGGGGGGTCGTAAACGGATCGCCACTCTCTCTTCAAGTCAGTACAAATGAGCTACGGCATGTGCCGCAGGACTCGGACCGTAACTGAACCATTCCCCGTTGTTACCAGGATACATTGACATATCTAAGAGTACACTTAATGTATACTGCTGTCTCTACAACTCTATACCTCCACCGAGCCCATTATCAGGACAACGAGTAGCTATTATGCAATCCTACAGTACTGTCCGCGCCGTTCATCGGGCCACTGCAACCGAGGGCGGCCTCCCTGCTCTCCTTTGGCCCGTTCTCATGCGTGAGCGCGCCGCCGCCCTTGCCCTCGAGCGCCCCGAGCGCCCCGAGCTCGGCGTGGCCCTTGACGTTGTCCGCGCGGAGGCGCTCAAGCATGCCGAGGTATGCGTCGTCGACGCCGCCGGTGACGTACTCGCCGGTGAAGACGGAGCAGTCGAAGGTCTGGAGCGCGGGGTTGAACTGCCGCACGGACGCGACGAGGTCGGGGAGCTGCTGGAAGATGACGAGGTCGGCGCCGATCGCGGCCGCGATCTCGTCCTCGTTCCGGTTGTGCGCGACGAGCTCGACGCGCGAGGGCATGTCGATCCCGTACACGTTCACGTGTCTGTGGGGGATCGTGGGTCGTGAGGACGTGTCTGAAAGACGGGGAGAGGAGGAGTACATACCGTATAGGCGGAGCACAGCTCGCGACAATCACTTTCTTCGCACCGACGTCCTTGGCCATTTGGATGATCTCCTTGGACGTGGTGCCGCGAACGATGGAGTCTAGGAGATTGTCAGCTAACCAGAACGTAGGGGAATGTACGCAGGTGTTCCTCACCATCAACAATGAGGACGTTCTTGTTGACGAACTCTAATGCCATAGCGTTCAGCTTACGCCGGACGTTCTTCCGCCTACGCGTGATAGTGAGCATTGCACGCGCTGCCTAGCTATAGTACGATCCACCTCATCTGCTGGCCGGGCATGATAAACGTCCTGCCAACGTATCGATTCTTGATGAACCCTTCGCGGTATGGCAGCTGCAGCTTCTGCGCTAGATTGAGCGCGGCCACTCGCGAAGTGTCCGGTACAGGGATGACGACGTCCACGCTGATCTTGTGGATGTCCAGCACGCGCTTGACCTCCTCGGCGAGCGCGTCACCCATCGCCATGCGACTCCGGTACACGCTCACGCCGTCGAGGACAGAGTCGGGGCGCGCGAAGTAGACGTACTCGAAGATGTCCGGGGCGAACGTCGCAGGGGCGCTCACCTGGCGACGAGAGACACCGTTGCGAGTGATGATGACCGCCTCACCTGGGGGCGATGTCAGCGGCCGTGTTCTAGAAAGTGAGTGTGCGCGCATACCTGGACGGACGTCCTCCCACTCGCCGAAGCCGCTCGCGTCCGCGACGACGCTCTCGCTGGCGAAGAGCCAGTCCTTGCCTGCGCCACCGCCGAGGGCCTTGCGCCAGCCCATGCCGAGGGGGCGGATGCCGTTCGGGTCGCGGAACGCGATGATACCGAAGCCGGCGAGCATGGCGACACACGCGTACGCGCCCTTGACCTGGTGCATGAGGCCGCCGATGGCATTGAAGATGTCCTCCTCGTTGATACGGAACTTGCCCGTCTTCTGGAGGTTGTCCGCGAAGATGTTCAGGAGGAGCTCGGAGTCCGAAGTGGTGTTGATGTGCCTGTGCGCGACGGCGTCCATGTAGTGCAGCAAGCTCGGAGTGTTGATCAGGTTGCCGTTCTATCAGTGTATGAGTACACAGCGCGTGCGGGGGGCGGAGTGGGAGGACGCACATGGGCCATGACGATACCGTAGGGGGAGTTGACGTAGAACGGCTGTGCCTCGGCGTGGTTCGAGCTGCCCGCAGTCGGATAACGCACTGAGGTGAGTTTAGCATCGTACGCGTGCAAAGGCATCAAGTCCGAGGGGGCTAACCGTGACCGACGCCCATTCCGCCGACGAGCCTGGAGATGGCGGAGGCATCAAAGACGTCCCTGACCATCCCGTTTGCCTTGCACTGGTAGAAGCGACCCTTCGGACCGCAAGTGACAATGCCGCACGCATCCTGACCGCGGTGCTGGAGAAGCGAGAGGCCTTCGCAGATCTCGGAAGCCGCATCGATCGAGGGATCGTGCAGGAGGAGACCTAGGATTCCACACACTGGGCCAAGTCAGGACTCGCGCGGGCGGGTGCTCTGCGGAAAGCAAGCACTCACTCTTTGACACCGGGCAGTCGGGTGGTCTACGGAGGACGCAGCGGCGGGCAGCCTGAGCGATAGACGAACGTGCGCAGGGGGACTGTGCAACATCTTCCTAAACTGCGAGGGCGCCGAACCTGCCTTTACCCCCGTCCGCCAAAATTTCTGGCGAGCCGGTCCGCGCAGGGAGCTGCGGGGCGGGCTCCCGTGGTCGGGGTCCGCCGTGCGGTGCCAGGGCTCCTGGCCCTGCGTGCCCAGCGTGAGATCATCGGCCGACGGGCTCGAGGCCAGGGGCCCATCTGGGATTCCCGCGGTCTGCTTCCCGCGTGTGGTCTGCGTGGGCGTGCAGCTGTGTGGAGCGTAAAAGACAGTGCTTGTCGGGGCGGGCACAGAGCGCAGCGCAGGCGGCAGGCGCGAGTCCGAAGAGCAGGCGCACGTGAGAGGCGCGAGGCGCGAGGCGGGGCGTGGCCGGGGCGCGCGGGGAGGTCGGGGCAGGCCGGCAACGGGGCAGTCGGAGTTTGAACGGCGAACTTTATTCCCCTACGTGTCGAGCGAGTCGAGTGCTCTCACCACCGCTCACCTCTCCAACTTCACTGTCCACGTCGTCCACGATGCTCACCTCGCGCGGCGTACACCGTCTCTCCCGTAGAGCGCTGAACAGCGCGAAGAAGACGAACGCGTTCTTCTCCACCGCTGCCGCCGCGCCCATCATCGCCAGGGCTGCGTCCACTCCTTCCTCCTCACAACGCGCCCTCCCCCGCTATGTCCCCGCCCCCAAGTCTGGTTTGTGCTCCCTCTCTCCTCAGTCGAAGACAGCGGTTCTGATACGTCTCCCCCTTTTTTTCCCTATTTTCTGACGTGTAGCGCGTTCATACGCGACTGAGGCGACGGGCCCCGCCGGCCACGTAAAGACGGTCATTGGTGCTGTTGTCGACGTTCAGTTTGACACTGAAAACCTCCCTCCCATTCTCAACGCGCTCGAGGTCGTTGACTTCCAGGGTGGTCGTCTTGTTCTGGAGGTCGCTGCCCATCTGGGTGAGAACTCGGTCCGTACCATTGCCATGGACGGTACCGAGGGTCTCGTCCGTGGGCAGAAGGTCATCGACACGGGTGCCCCCATCCGTATCCCCGTCGGTAACGCGACGCTTGGCCGTATCATGAACGTCATTGGCGAGCCTATTGATGAGCGCGGTCCCATCAAGGGTGTCAAGCTCTCCCCCATCCACGCCGACCCCCCCGCGTTCGTCGACCAGTCGACGACTGCTGAGGTTCTCGAGACTGGTATCAAGGTCGTCGACCTCCTCGCCCCCTACGCTCGTGGTGGAAAGATTGGTCTCTTCGGCGGTGCCGGTGTCGGCAAGACGGTGTTGATTCAGGAGCTCATCAACAACGTCGCGAAGGCGCACGGTGGTTTCTCCATCTTCTGCGGTGAGTCTACTGCGCATGGTTCATAGAACACGCGTACTGAGCTTGTGTACCCGTTTAGGTGTTGGCGAGCGTACCCGTGAGGGTAACGACTTGTACCACGAGATGATTGAGACTGGTGTCATCAACCTCGAGGGTGACTCTAAGGTCGCTCTCGTCTTCGGTCAGATGAACGAGCCTCCTGGTGCCCGTGCCCGTGTCGCACTTACTGGCCTCACCATCGCGGAGTACTTCCGTGACGAGGAGGGTCAGGATGTGCTTCTCTTCATCGACAACATCTTCCGTTTCACCCAGGCGGGTTCGGAGGTGTCTGCCCTGCTCGGTCGTATCCCCTCGGCCGTCGGTTACCAGCCTACGCTGTCGACGGACATGGGTGGCATGTACGTCATTCAACGTGACGTAACAAGGATTTTGTGCTAATATTTCTTGTGACGTACAGGCAGGAACGTATCACCACCACCAAGAAGGGTTCCATCACCTCCGTGCAGGCTGTTTACGTGCCCGCCGATGATCTGACGGATCCTGCGCCCGCGACCACCTTCGCTCACTTGGATGCCACGACTGTGCTGTCGCGTTCCATTGCGGAGCTTGGTATCTATCCCGCCGTCGACCCTCTGGACTCGAAGTCCCGCATGCTCGACCCCCGTATTGTATGTGTTATTGGCTCTCTACAGCGCGCACAGGAATTCATGGTATTACTGTGTAGGTCGGTACGGAGCACTACGAGGTTGCGACCGCCGTCCAGAAGATCCTTCAGGACTATAAGTCGCTCCAGGATATTATTGCTATTCTGGGTATGGACGAGTTGTCTGAGGAGGACAAGCTGACTGTATGTAGTCGTATTCTTCATGTTTTTTCAGCTCGCTCACATACCTTTCACAGGTCGAGCGTGCGCGTAAGATCCAGCGTTTCATGTCCCAGCCCTTCGCGGTCGCCCAGGTCTTCACTGGCTTCGAGGGTCGCCTTGTCCCCCTGAAGGACACCATTCGTTCCTTCAAGGAGATCCTTTCCGGCGCGCACGACAACCTCCCCGAGTCTGCCTTCTACATGGTCGGCACGATCGAGGACGTCAAGGCGAAGGCCGAGCAGCTCGCCAAGGAGATGGGTGGCTCCTCATGAGCGGCTTGAGCGACGGCTGACGGACGGGGACGGTGTTGCGCGTGTGTGATACGGTGGTGCAGGGCTGGATCCTTCTACTTTAGACTCTGCATTGCCAATAAAATGAACCGCATCTTCTAATCCTGCACTGCTACCTCTACCATCCGTGTCTTGTGTCGAACTTGCTCGGACAGTATATACAGTAAGACGAGAATGCAGATTATGGTTCGCACATGCCACACTATGGTTGTTGACATAATTGGCTACCATCAGTTATGTTGCTTCCAGCGACGATGCTAGCGTGAGTGCTTCAAAATATGGTGGGACCCGCGAGGTCCCCCGACGGCAGTAAGCGGCAGTTCTATCAGGCCACCTGGCCGCCGGCCCCCCTTGTCGACGTTCCGTCCAATCAGGTGGTACTGCATACAACCCCAGATGTGGGGAAGAACCACGGAAAACATGTCCGAAACACAGGAGTTGGATAAAGTTCGAGTCACAGATCAGCTAATTGGCCACATTGTCGGCCAGTTGTTATATACCCTCGGGAGCAGAGCGCAACCAGCTCAAGCACTCACAACCACCTACTCGCGGTGAGTGTACAGTTAACACCGTTGAGCAGCGCTCTGACAACCTTCACATAGCTGTATCACGGCTGCTGCCTGTCCGAGTCCACTATGTTCCCCCGAGCCATCCTCCCTCCAGAGCTATGTGACGAGGCCATAGACTACCTCTGGGACGACCTCGACGCCCTCCGTGCGTGCAGCCTCACCTGCAAAGCCTGGCTCCCGAGCAGCCGCTTCCACCTCTTCCGCAACGTCCGGCTCCGGCACGCGGACGACGTCGCCCGGTTCCGGGAGCTGCTCGCGTCGGCGCCGGGCGTCGGGCACTGCGTCCGGAAGCTCTCGCTCAGCGCGGACTACGACGGCGCGACGCCGGAGGGCGCGGCGCGCGAGGACGACGGCTGGGTGGACGGTGCAGCGGAGCTGCTCCCGCGCCTCGACCGGCTCGGCACGCTCGGGCTCGCGCGCGTGCGCTGGCACGCGCTCCGGGCGGAGACGCACGCGGCGCTGACGCGCGCGTCGCGGCATGTGCGCCAGCTGTTCCTGTTCGAGGTCTCCTTCGCGGCCTCGCGCGACGTCGTCGCGTTCCTGTCGGGGTTCCCGGCGCTGCGGGAGCTGTACTTCCAGGCGGTGTCGTGGAAGGACGACTCGCCGGCGCCGTTCGAGGGGGAGGAGGGAGGGGGGAGCATGGCGCTGTCGTATCTGTTCCTCGACCCGAAGTCGTCCCCGACGCTCGTGACGGAGTGGCTGCTGAAGCACCCGGAGGAGCCGCAGCTGCGCACGATCCAGCTGTGCTGGCGCGAGCTCGAGAACACCCGTGCGGTCGGGGACCTCCTCCAGGCGAGCGGGTCGTCGCTCGAGTCGCTCCAGGTCGAGTTCCCGGCGGGGCTCTCTGAAGACGGTGAGCACTCCTGTCCGTCCATGAGGGGAGAACAAAGCTGCGTTTCCGACACCAGCGCAAACGCAGTTCTGTGCTCCCCCTTCCTGCAAGACCCACCATGGCACTCACACGGGGTTCGACAGCGGTGCTGCAGAACCACCTGAGCCTGGCACACAACACCGGCCTGCGCGCGCTGCACTTTGGGGGGCTGGACGCGCGCGCCTCGCACGCGTTCCTCTCGCAGCAGCTCTTCCCGTGGGTGACGGCGATGCTGTCGGGGGTGCGCTCGCGGCAGCTACAGGAGGTGTCGTTCGCGCTCGAGATCGCGGACGCCGCGGACGTGCGCGCGCTCGACTGGGCGCGCATCGACCGCGGCCTGTCCCGCGCCGCGCCCCACGGGCTCGCGGTCATGTTCTACGTCTCGTGCGAGCGCGAGGGGATGGAGCGCGACGTCCGGCGGGAGATCTCTGCGCGTCTTAGCGGCTTCCAGCAGCGCGGGTCTCTGTTCGTCTCGTGTATCTGAGCGGCGCGTTCGCCTCGGATGGTCTGCAGGCAGACTGTCAGGTTGTCGTCGTAACTTCGTACATCTCAACGCTACTATCGCTAGATTTTTTTGTCCGGGTTTTATGGGTCGCTCGGTGAGGCTGCTTCGATCTTGCTTGTTCCATATTACGCCTGTAAATAGTCTGTGTGTATGTACATACTACTTGGATGATACGTTAGAGCTGTGAGAGTAATGGTAGGTTCTTCTACATGTTCTACGAGTCTTGAGGCAGCGGTGAGTCCAGTTCGTGTAGTGTATACAAGGGCGTACGTGCGCAGTTCAATATCAAGCAGAGGTTCGCGTCGAAATCGCGCCTGACCTTTTTGGCAGGTGACTGAGCACGAGCCTGGTCCACGTCATAGCCAACTGCTGAGACGCGGGGGTGCAGCCGACGGAGTGTCCGCTCTTTCCACCATGTCTATGCGTGTTCAGCTCGAGCTACGCCCGCTCGCGGGTAGTCTGAAGGCCTCAGGACGTTTTCAGCCATCTTCTGTGTCCAGGTCGCGGCCGCAATTCTTCACCACATGTCGCGCGAAGTCTACGAAGGCTGCGAAGGCCGCGAAGGTTGAAGTCCCCAACCCGTCCTCGACCGTGGGCAAGCAGCCATCCCAAGCGGAGAAGGAGACGCTCCCGTGGCAGGAGTACCTTACCATACGCAAGCGCAAGCGGAGATGGGAAACGGTGCGTCCCATGCCAGTGCAAGCGCGAACGGTGTACGCCCCGCTTCGTCGAGATGACGTTCTGACAACCGTTCGTCATAACCATAGGCTGTGACCATCCCTGCCACTGCTGCGGGCTTCTTCGCCGGTGTATCATATTTTGGGACCCTTGAAGTGGACCCTACGAAGCCTATTTTCGTAAGTAACGCTGCGTGGGCGTTCGTCCTTCTCTTGACGCGACTTCATGCCCTTTAGAACATCGACCCCATGTACGTGTACGGCGCTGCGACGCTGGGGTGCGCAGGTAAGGATATTCTGTCTTGTTGAGAAGTCGTGTGCTCACTCCGATGCGCAGGCATGGGCTACCTCCTTGGCCCCGTCATTGGATCTTCCATCTGGCGTCTCACTCACCGCCGGCTGATGAGGCTCATCGAGCAACGGGACAAGGAGTTCCACCAGCATATAGTCAAGAACCGGGTTGACCCCACCGCACAAAGTGCGACCAACCCTGTCCCAGACTATTATGGTAGGCCCATTCTCGCTTGTGCAATGGGTGTGCATGCTGAACATGGTCGGCGCAGGCGAGAAAATAGGGTCTCTGCATGATTACAGACAGGTATGTCTACGCCATTCCTGCTGCGATGTCAGACACTGGTTGACAGAAATCTCTCCTACCAGTGGCTCAGGGATCAGGCCAAGTTCCGGAGGAAAGCTGCCGGTTTCCTTTCCGAAGACTAGATTATCACGTTGCCCCTGCTGTCTCGCTTAATACATCCTTCATCCACCATTCCTTCAAGCCCTTGAACTCCGAGGCAGAGGTGAGAGACTGCTTTAATTACGCTGCACGTCCACCGGGATCGCGCTTCGGACTTTGCTGTGTCCGACACTGCCCCGCGTCCTTGTAGACGATACTGTGGCGCGCTCGAAGCCTTATGAGGGGGTTCGCGACGGTCCGGTGCCCTCCAGGCGAGACCCATCGAGACGAGACCCATCGAAGAAGTCGCCTTACACAGGAGTAACACCGGTTGTGGCCTCAGAGCCAATCGCGAGGTTGCTGTCGATTGACGCTGCAACCCAAATGAAATACACGTTCCTGCCACAGATGGAATTCGAAGGCTATCACCCACTTACAGGTCTGGCACTGCTCTCCCATATAACATCGCCCCCGCTATGACCCTCCTTCCTCCTCTCACAACAGCTGCCTCCACCCAGCAGCTATGCTACGAGCTTTCGTTTCCGCCTCGCAGACAGCCCAGCCCCCAGGTTCATCTTCTGTGTCGCCTGCGAGTGATACTCCCACGAACCACGGTCTGGGTGCACCTCTAGCGGCAGTCCGTATCCCTTCTAGTGGCCGTCCTATCTATCGTCCTAGTGTCCCTGTGTCAAACCAGTCGCCCCGTCCTGCCGTATGGACAAGGATACAAACGTTCCTAGGGATCACCGGGCGTTTCGAATGGGAGCGGAGAGAGCGGGAGATACGAGTGAGCCTCGTATGCTCCGTACTGTTTGCTGGATTACAGGTATGCCGTGGGTGATATATGGAGCATAGAGTATTGCTCATGATGGTCTCTGTCAGGTCATACTTGTTGCAGTCCTGGTGGCGATCAGCTTCGCAAACCAGATCATGCGACTACCATATGTCGGACGGAGTGAATTTGATGTCTGCCCTGGCCTCGGGGTGGCAGACCTCGTATGGGCGGGAGGGTCCTCCGTCGCTGCGTACCTGAAGCTGTGGTCGTTCTTCACAAGTAATGGTCGTCGGTAAGTCCCGTACGCAATGTGGGGAGGGAAGAAAGACAAAGGCTTCTCATAGTTTACGCCCAGAGAGTGATGTGTGCCCTCTCGATCTCAGAGCTTTCCACACAATGTGAGTGCTTGCTCTCAAACATGCTGGACGCCGTGATAGAGAATGTGAACAGCATCGCGAAGGCTATGCCTATTGCCATCATCTCGTGGTTCATCGTCATTGTCATGTTCTTTATTCGACACAGACATATATGCCTGCCTTACGCTCCTCACCTCACCGCTTTGACATTCACCATAGTCGCCCTTGCCTGCATTCGCTTCTTGATATGTTGCGCGTTCTCGGTCAGCATCAGCTATCTCCTTTTCACTTGCATGCAACCTGAATGGCAAGCTAACATACCGTCTACAGTTGATACCTCGCACCACACTTGGTGCACGGATGATCCCGCCTCCCCCACGGGCGCTCACACAGGCTGAGGTCGACCGCCTTCCCGTGGTGCTGTACATTCCATCCCCTTCGGGCAACTCTCCCGTCAGCCCAATCAGCCTCCCTGAACGGGCTTTCACCCGACCGTCACCTTTCCAATACCCGCCTTCTCCAGCACAGAGGAAGACACACCGGTTTGTCTTCTGGCGGCCCCACCGTCGACCGATACACGACGGGGAGGAGGACGCGAGCCCGGTTGACGTCGAGCAGGGCGGGGCGAGAGCTGGAGCGGACTGGGAGCGCGCGGCGTACCGGTCTGTCTGCCTGCCCGCTTATAGGGCGCAGTGTTCGATATGTCTTGTCGACTTCGAGGCCCCAGGGCAGCTCGACGAGTCGGCTATCCGTCCCAGCGAGGGGGAGGGAGACGTCGAAATGACTCCGGTCTCAGCAAGAGAGACGACCAAAGCGCAAGCGAGGGACACGGGCGATATGCATTCGCGGGTCGAGATGCCGCTCTCGACGGACAGATCCGTCTCGCAGGGCGCGGACACAGAACCCCGTGAGGCGCTGCGGCTCCTCCGGATGCTGGGCTGCGGACACGTCTACCACGTACGTCCATCTCTCTCCTTGCATCCTCGGGCGGCTACTGATCCCACTGCATCCGGGCGTGCAGAAGGAATGCATCGACCGGTGGCTAACAGTGGAGGCGCAGCGGTATTGCCCTTACTGCAGGTGTATGGTCGAGATACCGGCTGAACACGCTGTACGGTCCTGGCCTAGATGGCGGAGGGGCACGGTGTAGGTGGTCCGTGCCGGACCGGTGTTCGGAATGGTTGCTGTATCCGGTTCGAACTCCTGGGTACTTGTTCTACTCCTGCTCCTCGAACTGATGATACCGTCAGGTGTTCCTTCAGACTGTACGGTGTTGCGTTTAAATGTATCACGATTGAAGACTCTCACGTCGCTGTATGTAGCCTCACGTGGTTCTCTGGATCCCACATAGGCTTCTTCGAACCCCCCAGCCACAGACTGGGCTTGCCACTGCGTCTATCATCTGGCATACGCGTTTCGTTCAGACGCTGACCTGTCAGCGGAGTTGTAGGGCCTTCGTCGCATGGTGGCTGCAGAAGCCGAGATCCGTCAGCCTTATATATAGCCCAGGTAAGTGTATACTTATGTGCGTGTTGTCGCATTCCTACTTTCTGCCATGATGGATATCTCCTCTAATCCCTCGCTACCGACGTCAGCGTTGCCAACGGTGGACCTTGTGGGCGCATCCTGTTCGCTATCTCAGGTGCAGACAACGACATCTCAATCCCCAGACGACCCAGGCGTCGGGGATGTCGAAAGCCGCCCAGCAGGTGATGGTACGACTCCTGTGGAAAATCCCCAGGAGGGGTTGTGGTTCCGCTTCAAGAGGTGCTTTGGATATGCCGGCCTCTCTGCGACCGAGCTGCAGGCCCGTCGATTCCTGATCAAGAAAGCGCTTTTCGTGGCAGTCGCAGCTTGCCAGGTACGTGCGTGCGCATCAGAGCTGGGATGGCTCCTTACACCATTGGGATAATCCTAGCTCATTGTCACAGTCGTGCTCACCGTCCTCGGGATCGTCGAGAAGTCCCCCGTACCTGCATACGACGGCCAGAACGAGTTCGGCGCATGTCCTGAGCTCGCCGCCATGAACCTCGTCATGTTGACCCGGACGGCATTCGCGAGCTATTTGCTCCTCTGGGCACAATTTATGAGGCGTAGAGTCTGGTAAGTGAACTTGCCCTAAGCCTGAAATTAACTCTCGGTGCGATGGTTACAGGCAGAGCGAGGCTTTGGATGCTCTCGTTGCAACTCGACCAGCAGATGATGCAGGAGACTCCTCTCCGACAGCCCGAGGTCATAGTGAAAACCCTCCGCAACGCGCGGGGATCAGAACCGCAGATCTCATCTTGCACGTGCGGTGAGCCTGGACAAGCACGACGTCTACCGCCCGTACCACGACTGACATGGCCTACCATTGCGCATCGCAGCCTAGCAAAGCTGGTCCCCCTACTTACTATCCTCTGCTACTTCGTGTTGGAATTGATCGACATCTTCCGAGGAACACATTGCCGCACGGTCGCCCCTCACATTTACGCTCTGACAAGCGTCATCGTCATTGTCATGTCCTGTTACTACTGTTTACAATTCGGCAAGATGTTCACATTGGTATGTGTGGTTTGCGTGTGAGTGTCTCTTGCTGAACGCGTCGTTGACGGGCACTTCGCTCCAGTCGATATGGGAATTCCGGGCCGCAAGACGTGCAAATCAGCCTGCGGTGCGCAAGCTCTCGCAGTCGACTGTGGACAGGATACCTCTCGTCATATACGTTCCCACGGATAACCGCGACGAGACCGCCTTCCGATGGCCTGCCGACTCGCCCGCATCTGTGCCTCCTAGGACGTCCGCTCCCATGGCGCAACGGAAAAGACGATTTGTCTTCTTCCGACAGGTTCCGCAGGCAAGCACTCGACACGAAGCTGGGGATCTCGAAATGGGGGTGCGCCCTCCCCCCGACGCTCGTCCGCCTTATCCGTTTGTCCGCCTTCCTGCACAGCAGGTGATGTGCACGATTTGCCTATGCGAATTCGAGGGACCGCCTCAGGCTGTCGACCCGGCGGTTCCGAGCGGCGCCGCTCGTGATCGATGCGAGCGTTCTCTTGCGGTGACCTCGGGCACGTCTCACGTGAATGACGATGAAGAGGCCCCGGTCGATCCACAGAATGTAGGGAATAGATTCGGAGGACGGGCTAGCGAAGGGGGGACTTCGACTGGTCCTGAGCCTCTTCGACTGCTCGGGTGCGGGCATGCCTACCATGTGCGTACTGTGTCGCCTCTTCCAGCGTGTCGATTCCTCTGATGGCTTGGGTTTCGCATAGAAGGGTTGCATCGACCCTTGGTTGACGGGACAGTCAGGTCGATGCCCGTATTGTCAGGCAGCCGTGGAAGTGCCCGTATGATGCTTACAGAGTTGCGGTGCGACTAATTCGGATGTTGGGCTCCGGAAGTGTTGATCATGTATGTTCCTGCTTCCGTTGGCAGCGGCTCATTTCAGTTGTGACGGGATCATGAGAGAGTACAATGGCTGTAGGCTGACGGCAGAGGTGAAGAAGGGATTTTCACATTATAGGCGATTGATTGACGTACAGATCAAGTAGGCTGTAGAGGCGCTGCAGTCATGCCATGTGTACAAATCATTGGTGCTCTCTGCTGGGAATTAATTCCGAGGGTTCATCCTCTAGCTGTAATCATTGCACGCGTCTCCACCAGTCCACCGGTCCCTTGACCCGACAGACGATTGAATCGACCTCCAACTCGATTAATATTGGTGCCGAATCCACAAGGGACAACTTCAGACATGGATTGGCACTACGAATCCTCTGCATCTCGTGCGGCCCGCGGAATCTCAGCCAGGTTGATGTTACGAATCATCGTCTACTCCCTGACTCAGTTGCTTACTCATGTTGTTCATTTGCTTACTTAGCTCACACTCATTATTACTCAGTCTTTTTCGTTGTATTACTCAGCCTACCTGAGCACAATATATATACTAGGTGAAGCTGAGGTACACTCCTCAGTCTTCGCTTGGTACGTTCTACCTGGTGAAAACCTGACCGCATCCGGTCTGTGTGCCTTCACTGTATCAGAAGCGAAGACTTTCCCCCTCGACCTACTCGTTGAAAGCCTCTATTCACACGAGTACGCGTCCCTCCTCATCCTCCTTTCCACTCCCGCTCACCCCTTTCAGTGCCCGACGTCTCATACTTCGAGGACGACCTCTTGCATCTTCAAGAGCGCAATCCGTCGGAGTTCGGAAACAACTCATCCCCACACACGCCTGGTTCTCCAAACCGCTGGTCCGAATCGGACGGCATCCCGCCTTACGACGACCGATCTGAGTCACCGGAACCACTACCCCGTCGACCTCCCACACCGGCAGTCTCCCGCCGGCTTGCCGACGTTCTCTCCCCTCAGTTCAACATCGACCTTCAACTCATCCGTCTCGGTCGCCTCATTGGCGATCTCCATGATCTCCACGACCTCGACTACGAGGACTACCCCACTTCATACATCCCAAGCTTTGCTGATTGCGATCTTTCTCAATCTGCGGACGATCTCGAGCAACTACTCGATCGTCTGACTCTTCTCTACCAGCGCATCAACGAAAGCATCGACGTACCCATCCCCTCATCCCCACAAATAGAATCAGACTATCGCCTGTACCGTTACCGGGGCCTCTTTTCCATCAACCCACGCTGGGCTATCATCTTTGCGTGGAAACCCGCTGACATCGGCTTAACCCTCACCCGCGTCGGAGCTTTCCTGCAGCTGAACTGGCAGGTGGCCGACCACAACGAAGCTGAACACTTGGTATACATCACCCACCCCGCTGTCGCAGCTTACGTTCAGCATCGCTTCCCGAGTCGTCCTTCCTTGTGGCCAGCTAGCGCTGCACAACACCCGCCCACCACGGATCTGCATTTCCTTCCCCCAAACGACCCCTTCGCGCAGGCTCATCCACTCAAAATTCGCATCACCTTCCGAAACTTCGCCACCGACACCCACTTTCCCGTCACCTACGCGACACTCACGTTGTTAAGGAACGACGAGGTTCTCACGACCTTCTCCTACGACGCGCGTAAGAACGGCGAGAACTTCCGGGCCCTCGACGACGAAATCAAGCTCGCCCTCTGCATCTACGTCATCGACCCGCGTGCCTGGCACGTATACCGCCGTACTCAGGACTTACATTTCTTCCCACCCCTACTTGGACTCGAATTCGCTGCTTAGTCCCTGTCCCCGCTTCGCGCGTCAGACCGTCGAAAGACAGGCGTGCCCGAGAGACCCCAGAGGCCCCCCTCTGCGGTAAAATCGGTTTGATACGATAGTTACATATACATATATATGTCCCTCGAAGAAATTGTCCATTACTATACGACCCGACCCGCGACCTTCCCCAAATTCAAACGGCTGGATAGAAGCTCCGCTTCTCTAGCCACCTCTCAGTCACCACGGCTACTCTCCCCTGTGAAGGATTTCCCCACGCACTGTTCAACGGGAAAATCTACCATTACCAAGAAGAACAAGCCGATTTCTTCCTCTGCGCCACAACCCCTTGTCCCAACCAACGTCGAGGACAGTTCGCGAGCATCCCACAGGAGCTCAAAAACTCAGGGAAACTCTGCCCTGCTGAAACGCCACCAGAGGCATCCACTCCTCGATCCTTATCCCCCGAGGCGCACGACGATCAAGAAGACCTTGACTTTGCCAGTCTTGCCGCCTCCATCCCCGTCACCTCACCCGAACCCACTGTCGTCATCCACACAGCCAATTCTGCCCCAACGCCCCAACGACAGGCACCCATTACCCCGAGCACCCTCTCACCTACCACAATGTCCGGGCAGACCCATCCACCCCATCCTGGTGCAACTGCACGAGGAGGAACGGCACCAGCGGCACCGGCAGTACCTGAAGGACCGCCGCCGCTCGACCCTCAATGGGAGAACCTCCTCGCAAACCTCCTTGCCCGCGCCAACATCCGGACCGAGCACGTCCCCATGCCCAAGTTCAAGGAACCCGACACATTCGACGGAAACAAGCTGCGATATGACGCTTTCAAGTATAGTCTCCAACAGTACGTGGGAGGCATGGACAAAGATTGAGCAATCTCTTTGATCCTGTCCTACATCCGCGGCGAGAAGGTGGATCTATGGAAACAGGCGTTCATCGACATGAACTCTGTGAACGGCGTCTGGGTCCTGGATCTAGCCGAATTCTGGGAGGAGCTCGACAAAGTCTTCGTCGACCAAAACAGGAAGCACACCGCACAGGTTCAACTCGAGGCGTTGCAGATGGGTCCGAACGCGCAGGACTTCTTCACCGAGTTCGAGCAGCTTGCTACCCGCGCCGGATTCGACAAGGACGACGAATACGTCCTCAACATTCTGCAGCGCAATGCGACCTATCGCTATATCGAGCAGATCTACGGTTCTGGCAACCTCCCCACCTCGTACTATGACTGGAAGGCGCGCATTCTGCAGCTCGCCAAGAATCGCGCCCTCTTCGACGTCATGCGTGCCAAGCAGCCCGTGTGCTCGTCTCCCTCCGCTCCCACGCAACCCGCACGACCCCCGTACACCCCACGTGCCTATCCACCAACTTACCGCCCGCCCATTGGCCCACCTCGGAACGCAGTACCCATCCGACAAGACGGTACTGGCGTACTCTTCGGCGGCCGTGGTCAACCAATGGACCTCGACCGCATCTGCAAAAAGTGCAACATCTGCAAGGGTGATAAGGGCACTTGCGGCGACGCGTGGCATCTCCCCAACCGCACATCCCCACAGACTGTTAGGACGCGTGCCGTGGCAGACCGATGGATGAGGCGGGGTTCCGAGGGATGACCGGCGGAGTTCCGGCCACGACACGGGGATGGTGGGGACTTGGCGAAACTATTGGTAACGCCCTGAGCGATCTCGTCGGGTGTCCCCTACTTACTAGAGTTCACCGACGCGAAACGGAAGACCGAAGGTGACCGACGGATGTCCGAGACGGGAGTCCGAGGAATGAAGGTGTATTGCGAGTAAGTACCCGAGAGCGTAGAGTAGCGGAGGGCAACGAGCAGGGAGTAAGAACAAGTATCCGAACTGAGGCAAAGGCTACTACCAGCGCGCCTTATATACTAAGCGAGCCTAACAAATAAGGAAGGGGCTTGCGTCACTTGACATCGGAACTCCGGTGGGTCCGAGGTCCCTTGACGCAAGCCGAGAGAATAGAACTTCTACTAGGAACTCTATGACGCCAGCGCAAGGAAAGGTCGAGAACGTACTAAACATGGAAAGTCCGGAAGTCCTAACGGAACTCCTTCGGGGTCGCTTCGGAGTTCCAGCATGGGTCGTGACAGTGCCCCCCTCCTAGGCCCGAGCCCCCGAGGGCCGTAGCGTGACCGCGGTAATGGCACCGAGTGCCTAATGGGGACAGCGCGGATCGCCCGTTGATGAAACAGAGGACAGGGCGGAGCGCCCGCGAAGCTCGTCTGGGTTGGCGGCTATAAGAGTCCTGCTTGAGGCCGGCCCAAGTCCCAACCCCAAACCCAACCTCAACCACTTTCCCTCAGCCAACCCTAGTCCCCCCCCCAGCAATATGTCCGGTCTACCCCCTCCGCGTACCCTCAAGGAGCGCCTGGCGGCGGCCGAGGCGGAGGCGGCGCGGTTGCGCGCGGAGGCCGAGCGCGAGCAGCGGGAGGAGGAGGAGCGAGAGCGGAGGGCAGTGGAGGCCGCAGCAGCGGAGGCGGCTAAGGCAGCGGAGGCGGCGAAGGCAGCGGAGGCGGCGAAGGCGGCGGAGGCGGCGAAGGCGGCGGAGGCGGCGAAGAAGCGGACCGCCGAAGGAAGTCCGTCGGCGTCCGAGACGGCGCCAAAACCGAAGAGGACGCGAGCGGCCGCGGCCAAGGGGAAGGCCCCGGAGAAGCCCTTGGTGGAGTCCAAGTAAGTCCGTCGGACTCCGTCGGATTTCCGGCTGACTTTGGGTTTCAGGGTCTCTTGCGACGTGTGCGCCCGCATCGGGCAGCCGTGCTTTTACCGCGACAGCGCGAAGGTGCGCTCGTGCATCGCGTGCCACCAGCGCAAGACGGCTTGCCAGACCGACGGCAAGCCTTCCACCGGCCCCGTCCTGGAGGACCCGACTGAGGGGTCCGGCGCCAACACCGGGGGTGCCACGCCCCGTCGGCCGGGTTCGCGCACCGGGGCCCGGGCTTCCGCTCCTACGGCCGGGAGCTCCGGAGGCGCCGCCCTCCAGGCGCCCACTTGGGCAGCAAACCCGGAGTCCTCCGACCTCCTGTCGGGGGACCAGCTCCTTCACACGGTCCTGGCGGAGCTCCAGGGCTTCCGGCGGGACCAGGCGCGCGCCCAGGCCATGCACCAGTCCACGCAGCGGGACGTGGCGCTCCTGCGCGCGGAGATCAAGGAGTTCAAGGAGGCCGCGCAGCTCTTCCGCAAGGAGACCGTGGGGGCCCAGGAGCACTACCAGGCGCTCGTGGAGTACATCGAGGACCACCGCGAGAAGGACGAGGAGGAGTTCGTCCCGGAGCCGGACGAGGCGGCGGACGCGGCGGCTGCAAGCGCGGAAGAGGCGGCGGAGGCCGAGGGTGACGAGTCGGGGTCCGGGTCGGAGGAGGAGTCGGGGTCGGGAGAGTCTGGTTCGGGAGACGAGGGCGAGGAGGAGTCGGGCTCATGGGATGAGGGTGATGAGGGAGAGGATGAGGAGGATGGGAGTTCCGGGTCGGGTCCGAAGTAGACCGTCGGAGTTCCGGGGGTTGTACGCTACAGTAAATAGTAAAGTGGTAAATTGTAGCGAAACTTCTTGGCCATAAGAAAGCGTGAACTAGACGATAAGGAATGGTCTGATAAGTGCGTCAAAGAACTTTGTCTAGCGGTCCTGGTTTGTCCGGGTATTTCCGGTGGAAGTCCGCGACTAGCTCCTGCGCGTGTCCGAGTTCCGTGGCCAAGATCCACGAAGTCTCTTCGTCCGTACCCTCGTAGCCAGCCCAACGGACTAGGTACAAGAGTTTGCAGGACTTCCGACGTCGGTCCAGTTTGGAGTCCAGGATCTCCGAGATCTCGTACTCCGGTTCTCCGTCGACGATGACCGGAGGCGGAGGCGGTTGTAGACGTCCCGGAATTCCGTTCGGTGTGGCGGGCTCCAGCTGGGAGACGTGGAAGACGGGGTGGACGGCGCGCATGGAGTCGGGTAATCGAAGCGTGTAGGAGTGCGTTCCCACCTTCGTGATGATTTCGAAGGGACCAAGGAACTTCTCTGATAACTTCTTGGACGGATGCGTTGTTCGGATGTGCTCAGCCTTTAGATATACCAGATCTCTGACATGGAAATCCGGGGCAGGGAGACAGTGCTTGTCCGCCTGCGCCTGGTAATGGGCCTGAGCTTCCGCGATCTGCATCCGGAGGACCGAGTGGAGTTCCTCAAGGTCGACTGCAAACTCCCGGGCCCGGGCAGAGGTGAGGTTGCGTTCCGGGTGTACCGCAAGTCCGGGGTGATACCCCTTGTTCGCGAAGAACGGAGAGATCCCGGTGTTGCATTAGGAGCGTTGTTGTACGCGAACTCTGCCAACGGGAGTAAGCGGGCCCAGTTGTCCTGCTGGTAGTTGCAGTAGATCCGGAGGTACTGCTCCAGGGTCTGGTTTACTCGCTCGGTCTGGCCGTCGCCTTCCAGGTGATATCCGGAGGTGAAGTGTAGGCGCATGTCGAGGGCCTTTCCGAGGGAGCGGAAGAAATGGGAGACAAACTCGGAACCCTGATCGGAGGTGACGTTCGACGGAACTCCGTGCTTGGAGAAGATGTGCATGACGAACAGGTCCGCGAGCTCCGAGGCGGTTAAGGTGTCGTGCATCGGAATGAAGATAGCTTGTTTGGTGAGATGGTCGACGACGACGAGGATGGCGGTGAAGCCTCCGGAGTTCGGAAGTTTTTCGATGAGGTCCATTGAGACGGAGTTCCACGGGCGTTCCGGGATCGGGAGTTGCTTGAGTGTCCCATAGGGAAGGTGCCGAGGGGTCTTCGCGCGCGCGCACTGGGTGCAGGACTTCACGTAGTCCCGGACGTAGATTCGGAGTCCCGGCCATGCATAGTCGCGGAACACTAAGGCCTGTGTCTTGTTCTGGCCCCAGTGTCCGGCAGTCGGGTGGTCATGGCGAGACCGGAGGACTCGAAGGCGGAGGTCCGAGACGTCCGGCACGTAAATCCGGTCGTTGAAACAGAGGAAGCCTTTGTCGTTCCAGGACCAGCGTGAGTCGCCCTTGGTCGCGGCGGCGCGTGCGGCGGAGAGTTCGGGGTGGTGCGAGTCTGCAGCTTAGGCAGCACGGATGTCCGAGCGGAGTTGTTCTTCGTCCAACAGGAAGGTTGCTCGGAGTACCGGTTCCCGGAGGCACGTCGCCCGGAGGGAGGAGGCGAGCTGCTCCTGCGTGAAGACGGGTCGGAAGTTGTGAGGATTGACTACGGAGTAGTCACTGCCCCCCTCCTTTGGGTAGACGTCCCACCGTCAAGTGAGCGCGTCCGGTTTTGCGCCAAGTTTTCCGGGGCGGAAGCGGATGACCAGGTTGAATTGCGACAGGAACTCCGACCAGCGGGCTTGTCGGCGTGTGAGGAGTTTCGTGGTGGAGAAGTACTCGAGGTTCTTGTGGTCCGTAACGACGTCGATCGGAGTTCCGGAACCCTCGAGATAGTGCCGCCAGTTCTGGAAGCACTCAAAAATCGCCAGGAGTTCCTTGTCGTGAGTGTCGTAGTTGAGTTCCGCTCCGGTCAGAGTCCGGGAGTGGAACGCGATGGGATGGAGTTCCCCGGACTCCGTGGTGATGGAGAGGATGCCGGCGATGGCGTAGTCGGATGCGTCGGTTTCGACGGTAAGCGGGCGGTCGGGTTCCCAGTGGTGTAGGATGGGTGCGGATGTGAAGGCCTTCTTGAGCGCGTTGAAGGAGTTCCGGCATTTTTCGTCGAAGTTCCACGGAACTCCCTTGCGCGTCAAGCGTGTTAAGGGAAGGACGATCTCGGAGTAGTTGTGGATGAACCGACGATAGAAGTTCGCAAATCCGAGGAATGACTGGATGTCCTGGACCTTCCGGGGTTCCGGCCAGTCGAGGATTGCTTTTACCTTTGACTCCGACATGGTCAGGCCTTCGGGCGACAAGATGTAGCCGAGGTACTCGACGGACGTGGCGTGGAACTCGCATTTGTCTGCACGAGCGAAGAGCTGGGACTTCCGGAGCCTCCAGAGGACTTCCCGGACGTGCTCCCAGTGTTCCTCGACGGAGTCCGAGTAGATGAGGATATCGTCGAGGTACACCACGACGCACACATCCAGGAGGTCCGCAAACACCTCGTTGACGAAGCGTTGGAAGGCCGCCGGGGCGTTCGAAAGTCCGAAGGGCATGACAAGCCATTCGAAAGAACCGTACCGGGTCCGGAAGGCCGTCTTCCACTCGTCGCCAGGTGCGATCCGGATGAGGTTATAGGCGTGGCGGAGGTCGATCTTAGTGTAGATACGGGCCTTCCGGGGAGTGTCGAGGAGATCCGAGACGAGGGGTAGCGGGTACCGGTCCTTCCGGGTGATCTTGTTGAGCCCCCGGTAGTCCACGCACAGGCGAAGCAAACCGTCTTTCTTCTTGACGAAGAGGACCGGAGCTCCGCACAGTGAGTTGGACGGCCGAATGAAGCCCGAACGGAGGTTTTCCTCGATATACCCGCGCAGCGTGTCCAACTCCACCTGGGACAGCAAGTATATCGGGCCAAGAGGTGGAACCTTGCCTTCTTCAAGGGTGATCTTGAGGTCGTAAGGCCGGTGTTCCGGGAGGGTGTCCGCCTTCCTCTTGCTGAAGACGTCCGCGAACTCGTGGTACTCCGGTGGAACTCCGGACAAGTCCGGCACTTCCTCCTCAACCGACGAGCTGCGTGCCTTCACAGAGTTCAGCGAGACGGCCGACAGATTGAGAGTGAAACTCTCAGCCCCGGGCAGTCGGCACGCACGCACAAAGGCGGCGGCGTTAACCAGCGTAATCCGTGGTTCTGAAGGGAGGTCCGAAGGAGTGTCCGACAGGGGGTCCGAAGAGGGGTCCGAGGGGGGAGAGGTCGTAGAATACGACTCTACCGGGGGAACTCCGACCACGACGGACGGAGGTCCAGACAGAGAAGCCGAGGGCGCCAGGGGTTCCGAAGGTACAGGACGTGTCGGAGGCACCGTCCGGAATTGGATGCTGCGCTTCTTCCAGTCAATCAAGGGATTGTAAGCGGAGAGCCAGCTGTATCCCAGGACGGCGGAGACCGACTTGTCGAGCGGAGTTACGAAGAATTCGACCGACATGACCTCTCCCGAGGAGAACTGAATGGGCAGGGTGGAAGTCCGAGAAATGACATGGTTTGACGAACCGTCAAATAGTTGTAAGTGGATGGGAGGTACAGGATTCGTCGGAAGTCCGTGGCGTTCTACGAAGACCGAGTCCACGAAGCAGTGCGAAGACCCGGAGTCGACGAGCGCGCGGAATTCCGAACGGACGAGCTCGGAGAACAGGGTGACATGGAGGGACAGGGGATCGGAAAGAGCGGACACGTTGAGCCGGAGTACCGCAAGGGGTTCCGTGCCGGGAGGGTCAACGCAGTCCTCGCCTGACACGGAAGGCTGAGGACTGCTGACTAGTTTTTTGGCTCCTCCACCGGCTCGGCATCCTCCTGGACGTCCGACTGTAGGTCCGACGGCTCGAGTTCGGAGGTCTGAGCAGCGCGACCTTTGGCGGGGGAGGCGGACTTCTTCGGGCAGACCGCGGACACATGTCCGGCTCCGCCGCAGAAGAGGCAGAGGTTGTTTGCGAACCGGTGCTGCCGTTCCTCCTGAGTCAGCTTTCCGTCCTTGCCCAGCTTGTCCAAGTAGGGCTTGGAGGTTGGCTTGGCTGGGGTTTTAGAAGGGGTCGGAGGGTTCCGGGAGGTGGAGGCGGATGATGGAGAACTTGCGGCAGGAGACGATGACTTGTACGGAGTTCCGGATCTTGGCTCCGAGACGGTCTTTGCGGGGGTTGCTGACGACTTGTGACTTCCCGAAGACTCCCTGGCTTGCTCCGCCTTGCGTTCCCAGTACCGATGGTCCAGGGACTGCGCGAGGTTGCGGAGTTCCTCCAAGGAGTCCGGCTTGCCAACCTCGGAGATCCGATCCTTGAGCCGGGCCGGAAGTCCTTTGTAGAACTGGTACCGAAGAGCAGCTCTACCCCAGCGGACTTGCGTCGCGAGCCGAGTAAACTGGGTAATGTACTTCGCGATCCGCTGGTTATCCGCCATCCGGAGGTTCTCGAGGTCGTGTTCGGCTTGTCCGGTTACGTCGTAAGGGCCGAAGTTAACCCGGAGTTCCTCCTGGAACACCTCGTAGGAGTAAAGGAATTCCGGCGGGTTTCCGGACTCGCGCTCTAGGAGGTACGGTTCGAACCAGGCGAGGGCCATACCCTTGAGGTAGGAGATGGCGTAGGTGACTTTCTTCTCGTTGGTATCGAACGTCCTAGGGCGGGCCTTGAAGACTAGTTCCAGCTGCATGAAGAACGAACGGAGCTTGGTGGGATCCGATCCGTCAAACTGGTCGGGCTCCCAAACATTGCTGCGTTCGGATGATGCGGACGGAGTTCCAGTGTGGGCAGCGGAAGAAGTCTGGGTGAGCCGGAGCGTCTGGGCGAGTAGCAGCATAGCCTGCGCCAGGTCCCATTGGGGGTCGGATGGGGGTGCGGAAGTTGGATCGGGGAGGTGAGGTGGATATTCGCGGAGTTCCGGGGCTGGTGCGGCAGGCTGCGGGCTCGACCGAGGCGGTGCAACGAAAGGGTTGTTGGGAGACGTCCGCGGGTTGCCGGAAGGGATACGAGGCGGGTTGGTGGGTGTGGATTGGGGAAAACCGAGTAGTGGAGCTCCGGGGAGGCGAGACGGAGATGTCTCCGGAGTTCCAGCGTGTGACTCGGCTAAAGGGGACTGAGTGGAGACGTCGAGAAGTGGTTGCGAACCCACGGGACGTGTGGGAGTGGTCGGGTCCCCGACGGGGACCCGAATGCGATGCGCAGAGAATCCGGACCAGACGCCTTCGGGTTCCGTAGACATGACGAGACCCTCAGTGTGAGTTCGGATACACTGTTAGGACGCGTGCCGTGGGCAGACTGATGGACAAGGGCAGGGTTCCGAGGGATAACCAGCAGAGTTCCGGCCACGACACGGGAATGGTGGGGACTTGGCGAAACTATTGGTAACGCCCTGAGCAATCTCGTTGGGTGTCCCCTACTTACTAGAGTTCACCGACGCGAGGCGGAAGACCGAAGGTGTCCGATGGATGTCCGAGACGGGAGTCCTGTTGTAGTAGGACGCTTGAGGCGCGACAGCTAGCTTGGACTCACCGCGCTTGGGCTGTTCGCCTTGGCCTCTCCAAGCGCGCTCACGGACAATGCGTGGCGCAACCAAAGCGAGCTCGCACACATGTATATATATGCCCTATCTAGAGTACAGAATCCATTCATTAGTTCCCTTTCCCTTTCCTCTCCCAGTGTGCTCGAACTCCAACAGGTTATGAGCCCTGACGAGTTCTAATCGAACAAACGCCGAAACAGAACACTGCTTACCTTGCTGAAACTCTACTTGACCCTCTAAACATCCTCCCTTCCTATCTCTGGAACCATGTCGATGTCTTCAAACCCCTTGGATCGCATCCGTATCGAGAAACTCAAAGGACCCGATGGCTGGACCGCCTGGAAGATCCTGATGGAGGACTACTTGTGGAACGCGAAGGTTTGGGACTACGTGGTGGAGAAGACGAAGAAGCCGAAGGTGTCAGAGGGAGCGAAGGCGGAGGAGACGAAGGCAGCGGAAGAATGGGGAGAGAAGGACCGACTCGCGCTGAGCCTGATCCAAGCATGCGTAAGTCCTTCAATTCTCGATCTCGTCCTCGGGTGCAAGACCAGCGCCGAGGCTTGGAAGGCCCTCGCTGCAAATTTCGAGAAGAAAGGAGTGATGGAATTGGTCGGTGTGCGCCGCAAGCTGCTGCAAGCCCAGTACTCGGAAGGGGACGACCTTGAAGAGTGGCTGCGCGAGATGAGCAAGCTATGCACGCGTTTGGCAGCTCTGGGGCACCCGATGCCCGACAAGGAGTTCGCAATCACGTTGATCACCGGACTCCCGAGCTCTTGGGACTCCTTCGTGGGCGGACTGAACCTCCGAAAGGATCTTGATGACTCTGACGAGCTGATGTCCCGGATCCGCGAAATGGGGGGTTGCCTAGCAAGCTCCGAGGTGGCCATGATGGCAAAACAAGGCAGGACCGGTATGAAGGCGAAATGCTGGAAATGCGGCAAGCCGGGTTTCCAGAGAGACTGCCCGAACCACGACAAAAGGGCCGCCGGGAAGGGCGGCAGGAGTGGCGACGCGAAGGGGAAGGGAAAGGAGAAGAGTGGCGGGCCGGCGGCTAAGGCATTGGTGACGGATGAGGCGGATCCCGACTCGGACGACGAGGACTCCTGCCACTTCACCTATACGTCAACGGATGAGCCGGACGCTATTGCGTTTTCCATTGTGGATGCCGACGCATGGTTGGCAGACACCGGGACGACCGTGCACGTCGCACGCGAATGCGCGCATTTCTCTTCCTACGTCGCAACTCCGGGAAGGACGCTCCGTGGCGCTGGATCGACTCCGATTCTGGGTCGAGGCACTGTCGACGTCCGTTTCGAGTGCGAGGGGCGCTCAACCACTGTAACACTCCACGATGTTGTCCACGTGCCGGGTGTCCCCCATAACCTCATCTCCGTCGGACGCGTCGAAGCGGGCGGGCACAAGGTTGAGATGGACAAGGGTCAGATGCACTTCATCGACCCGAAGGGACGCGCGTATGCAACAGGCAGGCGGGTGGCGAACTATCTCTATGCCATGAAGGTCGAGACGAGAGGCAAGCCTGATGATGTCGCATGTCCGGCGGCACCTGCGCGCCCTATCCGCAAAAAGACCTGGGACGAGTGGCATCGCATTCTTGGGCACATCTCAATGCAGTCTGTGATAGCCCTGAAGAAACGCGGCATGGTCAATGGGATGGCAGTCGATGAGTCGAAGCTGCCGTCTGAGCAGTGCGAGGTCTGCGTCCAGGCCAAGCAGTCGATTGCGCCCTTCCCGCAGAAGTCGGACACACTGATCGCTGAGATTAGGGATCTCATGGTGATGGACCTGTGGGGCGCGGCGCCGGTGCGAGGAAGACTGGGTGAGCGATACTTCGCCACATTCACAGACGTCAAGGCGCGGTATAGTAGCACCGCCTTTGCAAAACACAAGTCCGAGGCCCTCACCCTCTTCAAGGCGTACCGGGCGCGCATGCAGACAGAACGTGGAGTTGTCCTGAAGCGGGTCAGATGCGACAACGGCGGCGAGTACTTGAACGATGACTTCAAGAACTTCCTGCGCAGTGAGGGTATCTCTATTGATACGACAGCGCCAAAATCCTCTGCCCAGAACGGCATCGCCGAACGTCTCAACCGCACGTTGATGGACCATGCGATGGCCACGATCCTGGCCGCCGGACTCCCGAAGAACCTCTGGCCCGAAGCTGTCTCCCACATCATGTACCTAAAGAACAGGTCTCCGACGCGCGCCCTGCAGAACATGACCCCGCTCGAAGTGTGGACCGGTCAGAAGCCCGATCTGGCGAACCTGCAGGAGTGGGGCGCGAAGTGCTGGGTGCTCACCTCTCGAGACAAGCGCACGAAACTCGACCCCAAGTCCCAACCGATGTTCTTTGTTGGGATAGCAGAAGGTAGCAAGGCCTGGCTGTACTACGACCCGAAGTCGCGCCGTGTCGGGAAGTCGCGGAACGTCATCTTCGCACTCCCGAAGCGCACCTCTGGCTCCGTTCCCGAGCTAACAGAGGAGAACTATGACTTTGTAGATCTGCCGGCCCCTGCGCTGCTCGAGGGGGAGAGTGTTAGCCGAAGCGAGCTAGCGCAAGGGGGAGATCGCGCCCCCGCACCTGCGGATTCGGAAAACGCGCCTGACGAGGCAACCGGTCGCCGGTCCCTGCGCGCACTCCCACGCATTGACTACAGGAAGCTCAGGGACTCCAGAGAGAAGGTCTTGAAGGAGGTTCCCGACGAAGACGCACACGATGAAGCTCACTGCATGTGTCTGCTGACGCTGCATGGCACCGAGGTCGTGCACGAACCACGCACCTTGAAGGAAGCCAAAGCCTTGCCTGAATGGCCGGAATGGAAGCGCGCGATGGACGACGAGATCGCGCAGCTCCAGAAGCTCGGAACCTACAAAGCAACCAACTTGCCACAAGGCCGTAAGGCAATTGGGTGCCGATGGGTGTACCGACTCAAGCGCGATGCCGAAGGCCGCATCGTCCGCTACAAGGCGCGCTTAGTCGCGCAGGGATTCTCACAAGCACTAGGGCTTGATTACTTCGACACGTTCGCGCCTGTGATCCGCATGGACTCGCTCCGATTGCTGCTTGCCATCGCAGCTGAGCGCGACATGGAGCTTGCACAGTTCGACGTCGTTGGCGCATACCTCAATGCGGATCTTGACGAGGAGATCTACATGCGTCAGCCCCCAGGATTCGAAGATGGCGCGAACACGGTCGTGCGTCTCTACAAGGCGCTCTACGGCCTCAAGCAAGCTGGGCGGCAGTGGAACCACCACATCAACAATGTTCTAACCCAGATCCTCGGCTTTCGACGCTTTGACTCCGATCCCTGCGTCTACCTGAAGCAATCCCCGAAAGGGCTCACCATTGTCGGCATGCACGTTGACGACATGGCTGCTCTCGCTGACACTCCGGAACTACTCTCTGATCTTCGCTCTGGTCTTGCGCGCCACTATCAGATCACTGATCTTGGCACTCCACGTCTTCTCCTCGGCCTCGAGATCTCGCGCGACAGACAAAAGAGAACCTTGTCTATCAAACAGTCGCAGTACATCCAGACTGTACTTGAACGCTTCGGGATGGCAGACTCGAACCCTGTCAGTACCCCACTCGACCCGAACATCAAGCTCTGCAAGGAACCAGAGGACGCGGACCTCTCAGAGATGAAGAACATCCCGTATCAGGCCATCATCGGAAGCCTGATGTACGCGGCTCTCGGAACGCGCCCGGACATCAGCTACGCTGTCCAAGCCCTCTCGCAGTTCAGTTCGCGGCCTGGCCCTATGCACTGGACAGCCGCCAAGCGTGTCCTTCGCTACCTCAAGGGGATGCAGGACTACGGTATCATGTACAGTGGCAAGGGGGAGACGTGCGTCCGCGCCTTCTACCAGAACCTCCGGCTCGAAGGATACTCCGATGCTGACTGGGGTGCCAACCCGGACGACCGCCGATCCATCTCGGGCTATGCCTACCTTGTCGGCAACGCTGTCATCGCATGGAGCTCGAAGAAACAGACAACGGTCGCCCTCTCATCCATGGAAGCTGAGTACATGGCCATCGCATACGCCGCGCGCCATGCCATTTGGGTGCGCGCCATCCTCGCTGAGCTCACCTTCGAGCAGAAGAACGCGACGAAGGTCAACGCCGACAATCAGTCGGCCATCGCGCTCTCAAAGGACAACATTCAGCACGCGCGCTCGAAACACATTGATATCCGTCACCATTTCATCCGCGAGTGCATCGCCGCGAACACCGTATACCTTGCTTACTGTCCTACGGACATCAATTCAGCCGACCTCTTCACGAAGGCCCTCGCGCGCGACCGTTTCCAAGCGCTTCGCACGCAACTCGGCATCTTGCCGATACCGACTTGAGGGGGAGTGTTGTAGTAGGACGCTTGAGGCGCGACAGCTAGCTTGGACTCACCGCGCTTGGGCTGTTCGCCTTGGCCTCTCCAAGCGCGCTCACGGACAATGCGTGGCGCGACCAAAGCGAGCTCGCACACATGTATATATATGCCCTATCTAGAGTACAGAATCCATTCATTAGTTCCCTTTCCCTTTCCTCTCCCAGTGTGCTCGAACTCCAACAAGTCCGAGGAATGAGGTGTATTGCGAGTAGAGTACCGGAGGGCGTAGAGTAACAGGAAGCAACGAGCAGAGAGTAAGGAACAAGTATCCGAACTGAGGCAAAGGCTACTACCAGCGCGCCTTATATACTAAGCGAGCCTAACATATAAGGAAAGGGGGACTTGCGTCACTGACATCGGAACTCCGGTGGGTCCGAGGTCCCTTGACGCAAGCCAAGAGAATAGAACTTCTACTAGGAACTCTATGACGCCAGCGCAAGGAAAGGTCGAGAACGTACTAAACATGGAATGTCCGGAAGTCCTAATGGAACTCCTTCGGGGTCGCTCCGGAGTTCCGGCATGGATCGTGACATTCTCACTTACTGGCCTGCTATTAGTCAATGCGCATCTACTTCAACAACCTCAACCCCTGTGTTTCCAGCTACAACCTTATGCACCACCTGGAATGGTCAGACTGTTTGTAGGACAACAGGTACAGCTGCAATCACTGGTTGTGCAGCCACGTCTACTACACCCAAATCTAGGGGCTCAGGCTCAGGTAGCAGCGCAAAACCCTGTGACTGATGCCCAGAGGCACCCCCCCCCACCAACAAGTGAATCTTGTTCTTGCGCAAGTATCGTACTACTCGTGGGCGCCAAAAGTATGGAGACACCTGCCTGTTTTGGTAGCTCATTTTGTTATGGCTCGGTTTCATATATTTCAACAGTTCTTCATATCAAAGCATAAGCATTAGGAAGCATGGATAATTGTGTGTTATATGATACATTCAAAACCTGGTTTGCCTCCCATGAACTTTCAGCACCTCCTGAACTCTTGCCCCCATCTTTGATGTCTCCTGCCTGACCACTTTATCTGGCATCTCCTCCCATGCCACCTTCGCTGCTTCCCAAAGCGAGTCAAGGGACTTGTAGGCACCAGAGGTATCTTGCACCTGCTTCTTCAGCTTGAACCAGAGTGGCTCAATTGGGTTCAAATTGGGGGAACTTGGAGGGTGCTCGAGTTGCTTTATCCCTAATTGCTGGCGAGCCTTCTGCGCAATCTTTGCCTTATGGGCTGGGGCACCATCTTCCACCACCAGCATCCTCTTACCCATCTGATCCTGCATCTGTATATAGAATGCAAGGAGAGGGCCTTTGAGGACCTGTGCCATGTACCTCTCCGCATCAAGACCACCACAACCCCGTGAGGTGTGAGACTCTAACGAGTTCTGCTCAGATCGGGGCAGGTCTAGATGCACAAGAGGCCCCTTCCTTCCATGCACAATGCAGCCCCAGACCATTACAGTCTCTTTGCTGGCTGTCTGAAAGCTAGGTGCAATGCACTCTGGCAAATTACTCTCACCTGGGTGACGGGTAACATACTGGTGAGTGATGACCTGCCCTAAGCGCAGCGCAGTCTCGTCTGTCCAGATGACTTGCGCCCAGTCCCTTTTCAGGTTCTGGCGTGCCCATCTGATATGTTTACGCCTGGTTGCAAGGGAAAGGTAGAGCTTGCGACGGGCAACATACCAGCGATATCCTGCCTTTCTCGCAACCCAACGGACCTGCGACTCCATATACCCTCCTGCCTCCATCCCAACCTTCTTGTAGGACCAGAAGCAGTGCTGTCTGATAGTACGGATGATGATACGTTTATCGTGGAGGGTAAGAGCCCGAGGGCATCCAGAGCAGCAAAGAGAGCGAAAGGTTTTGTGGGCCTTGTAGCGCTGGAACGTCTTGCAGCAAGTCGATCGAGCCACTCCAAGTCGGGCAGCTATCTGACCATAGGTCAGGCCTTCCTTACAGAGAGCAACAATCTGACTGCGCTTAGTGGGAGAGAGTTCGGTGGTGCCAGCAGGAGCCATGGTAGTGGTTGTGGTTAAAGAAATAAATTACTCAAAACATGTGCTACGCTTTCCGGCGCTTATCGTGACATGTGACATCACGCGTTTCCATACTTTTGGCGCCCATGAGTACATGCGCAAAATAGGTCTTCGATGGCCGCCTCACCAACGTTCAGCCACGAGATACAGATACACCATGACCGATAAAGAGGTGATGTTGCTGCGGCGCGTGGACCCGACCTTGAGTCCCAATGCTTGCCCTCGGGTATATACATTTACTCACGGGCAGCGGACAGTCAGCGTACTGTTCTGTTGCCGACGATCAGCAGAGAAGTCGACGAGAAGAGCGATATGGATCGAGGTGAGGTGTGTGTACGAATCACAACGTCCGAGTCCGTGAATCTTGTCCAACCTAACAAACCATGCTGCACGCCACACAGGAACCTGCGAGAACGTGAGCAACGCCGCCCGTGGTCTCGTTCAGAAGTCGCGCGACTTTAAGCAGGTTGCGAAGCTGAGGCTCGGGGTAGATCGTGTGTAGGTGAATGGGCCCATGCTCTTCTTCCCGGTGCTCTGCAGGGTATCTGACACGAAGCATGAGCATGGCCACATAGAGGAAATCCACCCCGCATCATAATCGTATCCACTCACGCTGAATGTTCGAGCCGTTCACGACGCCCGCGATGCACATGTATGTCGTGCACACGGAACCCCCGGTGGGACTCAACGAACTCTGGTCTTGAAGACAACATGTGAGTTGAATATTAAGGACAAGTGGTCGATTTACTATATAACTCTTGCTCTCGCGGTGAGAACAGACATCTACCAGTTGTCCCAGTCGAAAGCCAAGAAGGCGGGCGCCGGCGGACGATGCATGCCTCCACAATTTGTGCTCGCTTGTATTGAAGGCGCACAGCTGCTGCTCGGTGAGTGGGATTCAGTCAATCAACACGATATAACACATGATGAACCTGAGCGCCAAGAGAACATGCACGACACCAAGATAACAGACCTACACTCAACAATCAATACGGTGATCAAGATGCGCACGGCACTTAGCTATATCCTCATATTTCCCCGCCGGCGGCCCTCAGCCTTACCCTTTAGGCTGCGGCTTCTCCACCACTTCCATCGCCTTCTCGACAGCCGCCATGTCCCACTCGAACGGGATATCCCCGTAACTGGAGTCCGCGTCCTTTCCCCCCTCTTCTACATCCATTGGCTCTGGCTTTCGCGCCGACATCTCAATGACTGGCACCCGCGCGGCATTCCCTCCACCCCCGTTCTGCTCACCCACGCACCCTCTTCTCGCGGCAGCAGCATCCCTTGAGTGCCCTCCTCCCCCGCCGCCGCCTACCCCCGCAGCGACCGCAGCAGCAGGGTTCTTGAACGAGGGCACCTTGAATCCGCCCACGCGGTACTTCACGTCCCCGCCGTTGCCCGTCCGCGGGATCGGGCGCATCCCAAGCGCCCGCTGGCCGCGCTGCGACGCGCGCGGGACCTGCGACGCGAGCGCGGGGCCCGTGCCCTGGCTCGCGGACGGTGGGACGAACGGGCGCGCCGCCCCGGGCGACTGCGTGAAGTTCGCGGGGAGGCGGCTCTGGGAGGGCGCGTGCGGGTGGAACAGCGCGCGGGACTGGGACAGGGCGCGGGACTGGGACGGTGCATGGGACGGCAGGGGCGGCGGCATGGCTGCCGCGGAGGAGAGGAGAGGAGAATGTGAGGGTGGCAGCTGCCCGGCGAGGGTGTCTGGGGAAGGAATAACCAGGCTGGGGTCTGGTTCGGGATCATGTTCTTCCTTTCGGGAGGAGCTGTGCAAGTGTGACCGCCGGGATAGAGGAGAAGTAGTCTTGGAGCAAGCGGGGGAATACGAGGCGGATTCCTCGAGGGACGCATTGGGGTCGTGTTGAAGGCTCGTGGGGGACTCAGAGAACTCGGAGTACCGCCGCGCTTTGCCCTTGGTCGACGAGGCGGAGGAGGCGGAAGAGACGCCACACTGAGGAACACGGTGTTTCGGAGGTGGAGTCGGCGTGCTCGACGGCATGCCTCCGTCCGCTTCCTCTTCGTCCTCGTCATCTCCGAACGAAACCCCAGGAACGGGCTTAAAGATTGTGTACATCACTGACTTTGAGGGACCCGCGATGGGCTCATCTTCGTCCATAGGTGCGTCCTGTCTGAGCCGTTTGCGATTACGTCCAGCCTTCGGATCCGCCGAGTGGGTTTTGGCGACCTTCCTCTGAGCGGAGATGCGCGGTGTGGGCTGGACGTCCTCGCTGGTGTGCCTTCGCTGCAGCGTGCTTTCCGCACAGGGCTTCACGTTCTCCAATGTATTGTGACCCATTTTCCCTGCTTTCTTTGCCGACCGCTTCTGCACGCCAGCAGTGGTGTGACTGACCATAGCGGCAAACTCGGCAGCAGCCTGCTGAACTTCTGGGTCTTGAGTCTCCTGGATGTAGACAACATGCCTCGGCATGTGTGCAGGATGATTGACGTTCCCTGGTCTTCGGACAGCCGAAACTGTTTGGACGGACTGCACGTCCATGAGGGGTGGTTCGGTGGAGTGCTGCAGAGTGGAGGGCCCTGCCGCTCGAACTGACGACTACATGACGGTGAGAACGCGGGCAAAAGGAAATAAGAACATACCCTTGGCAGAGTTCTGATGAATGTCTCTCAGAGCTGGATGCGCCTCTCGGGCAGACTTCTGTTCCCACCAGACGGTAGGCTCATCGGAGTGTCGCGGGAGTCGTTGCGACTGGAGGTAAGCGTATGGTTGGGAGCTGTCTGGCTCGTGACATATGTCCATAACATCTTCTGTAATCATAGCAACTGTTGCGATCTCCCCACCGTGTTCAAGGCTAGGTGGGAGAGGTGAGCTACGATGTGTCTCTCGGAGAGTGGTTGTGGAGGAGGAAGAGAAACTCACAGGAGATGAATCAAGCCTCGTCCACCTGTACTTGCACGACTCACGATGCGTTCGGTCTCCAGGCAATGCGAGGACGAGAAACGCGTAAAGCACGGAAAGACGCGAGCAAACAGACAAAGCAGTCGGGAGACGAGATCGAGAGCGCGAGTCCGGCATTCCTGTACTCGCGTCACGTGCCTTTGTCGCGTCGCGTCGCGTCGGTGGGCGTCGCGTTGGTGGCGCCGCAAACTCTCCGGACCTGCCAACCGCCCAAGGCTTGCGGTGTTTCTTTCGAGGCCGCCCGACAGTTTGTGTAACTCATTTGCTCTCCATAGCGTTGGCTGAGGAGTATCTACACATACACCGCGCTGATTCGTATGGCTTACACGCCGTACGGCCTATTTATGATCGCAACTGCGCCTTGCACAACATTCATCAGTTGCCCATGAGGCTAACGGCTTGATCACACTTTGCCACCAGGTCCGACTTTCGTACTCTGCGCGTTGTGTGGAAGCAGAATGGACGGGACGCGCTCACGGGCGCCTGTCTCGAGTCGCGGTCGCCTGGATTTCCAAATAAGGCATTCTACGACGCGTCCCTACGCCCCGAACGGAGCCCAGCCTGCCACTCCGCCTCTCCTTCCTCCTCCCCCCTCCTCTTCCCTGACACCCGCTCTTTTCGCTCAGGAGTTACAGGCAAGTGCTATGCCTGCTCCGAGACCGTCTCAGAGCGCAGAGGCTGCTCGCGCTGCCGCCGCTCAGGCAGAATTCAACGAGAAGAAATGGGTCTGGGTCCCCGACGACAAAGATGGCTATCTTGCAGGCTGGGTCGTGAAAGAGGAAGACGATATGGGTCAAGTGGTGATGGCCGCAGGAGGAGAGGTACATAGACATCTCCTTCTCTGACATCTCGAGCTGAACACGACCATACAATCAGATCCGCAATCTCCCCCTCTACGCACTCTCGAAGATGAACCCTCCAAAGTTCGACCGCGTTGACGACATTGCAGACCTCACCTTTCTCAACGAAGCGAGCGTTGTACATAACCTCCGCCTACGATATGGTTCCGGATCCATCTATGTATGTCTCCGCCCCACGACGACGCGTTCGCATTGATTGAGGCACGCTCCGCCCCACAGACATACTCAGGACTCTTCTTGGTTGCCATCAACCCGTACCAGCCTCTACCACTCTACTCGGACGCGATCGTCCACCAATACCGCGGCAAACGCCGCGACGAGAACCCTCCCCACATATTCGCCATTGCCGAACGCGCGTGGGTGAACATGGGCGAGGAACGGGAGAACCAGAGTATCCTAATCACGTACGTTCTCTCCTTACAATCTGCTCCAGAGCATCCGGGAAGTTCTTTGAGCCTGGAGGCCGTCGGTCAGAGGAGCTGGCCTATCAAGTAGCCCGAGGAGGATGTCCCCTCTCCTCTCATCTACTGCTTGTCAGGGTTTCCTGCCTAAGGTAACATGCTCTGTGGCTTTGCAGTCCAGACATGGAGTTGCAAACGGCTTGTGCCTCGAAGGGCTGCTCGGCCGGGAAGGTGTGTCAGCTATCCAGACCAGAGCAGCTCGGCGAGAAGCCACGCCTTGGGCCGCGAAAGGCATACCCCCATGCGCTTTTGGTGCCAAGGAGATTGGTGCTATGATATACGTCCCAGATTGCACCCTGTATATGATGAAAGCGACGCCGTGCGATATAACGGTGGGTTAACGCCGAGCGCCTGACCATGAGTCCTTGTTCTCGTTGGGATCTACGGGCGGTACGCGAGAGCCAGTCTCTACCTGAATGACTTGCCCTTGAGATTTGTCGGGGGTCCGAAGCGCCCCATGCAGAAGAATCTGGTACATAGCAAATATCTTCGCCGCATGAGGCTCTGGGAACGTGCGAATGCATTGCGTAGACAGATATACGCCAAGCCCGGCGCAGGCCTTTCGTCGTGACTGTAGCACCCGGGTGTCTGTCTGAAGGGGATAATCGACATGCAATGCATAACTATCATTCCACATACGCGAACCCTCAGGCTGACATGCCGCAATGTCTTTGGCAATGAATCCTGTCGAAGGAACTCTCGTGTACGCTCGGGCTACTTGACTGGCTCATGACCCTTAATTCCGTTATCCTTGAATCCGGAGTACCATCCACTGTGAGATACAAGCCTAACATCTTGTGTCAGTGGCGAGTCTGGTGCCGGCAAGACCGAGAGCACCAAGAAGGTCATCCAATACCTCGCAGCTATCGCGACCGACGCGCACGCACCCTTGACGCCCTCGCACTCCCAATCCCCATCACTTGCCGGAACTGCCGCATTCAGTGCTGTAGTGCCCACAACGGGCCTTCCTCGTAGCAGCTCCTTCCGCAAACACGGCAAGGGCACGTCTGTGAGCGGCTCCGGCTCCGGCTTCAGTCTCAACGCAAAGGGCCGCCTCGGCCTCCTCGAGCGACAGATCTTGCAAGCCAACCCAATCCTCGAAGCGTTTGGTAATGCGCAGACACAGCGAAATAACAACTCGAGTCGTTTCGGGAAGTTCATCCGCATCAGCTTCTCGCCGGATGGTAGCATCGCAGGAGCGAACATTGACTGGTATCTGCTCGAGAAGAGTCGGGTGGTCGTCCGGAGTGGAGCGGAACGCAGCTTCCATGTCTTCTACCAGCTCATGGAAGGAGGTGGTAGCCTCAAAGGTACTCATTCCGACGATCTCTCTTGCTTAGTACATACTGACGGCTAAGCAGAGACGCTGCTGCTGGACGGCGGTGTCGAGGACTACGAATACCTCAACAAGAGCCGAAGAGAAGTTGATGGTATCGACGACCGTGAAGAGTGGAACCTGCTCAAGGTGAGCCAACCAACCACGATGACGTACGGCCCATTCTCACTGCTCGTGCTCAGAATGCCCTCGACACTGTGGGCTTTACAGCAGCGGAGCAACTTGACCTGTTCCGCGTGGTGGCAGCCATCTTGCATATAGGCAACATCGCGATCACATCTACTCGGTCGGACGACGCGATGATGCCGGACCCTTCACAAGCCGAGCGGGTATGCCACCTTCTTGGTATTCCATTGACGGAATTCACCAAGGCCGTGCTGCGACCTCGAGTGCTTGCCGGTCGCGAATGGGTAACACAAGCACGCACAAGGCAGCAGGCTCTGGATGAGCTGTCCGCGCTGTGCAAGACGCTGTACGAGAAGTCGTTCGGGATGCTCGTGGACCGCATCAACCGCGCGCTCGATCGCCCCTCTTCCAAGTCGACGTTCATTGGCGTGCTAGATATAGCGGGCTTCGAGATATTCGACATCAACGGATACGAGCAGCTGCTCATCAACTACACGAACGAGAAGCTGCAGCAGTTCTTCAACCACCATATGTTCGTGCTCGAGCAAGAAGAGTACGCGCGAGAAGGTATCGAGTGGGACTACGTCAACTTCGGGCTCGACCTACAGCCAACGATCGACCTGATCGAGACGAGTGGCGCGACAATTGGAGTGCTCAGCCTGCTCGACGAGGAGTGTATCATGCCGAAGGCCACGGACCTCACATTCACGAATAAGCTCCACGCGCTCTGGACAGGGGAGCCCCAAGCTGGCGAGGAGCCGCATCCGGGTACGTTCAAATATGAACCCGCACGGTTCGAACAAGGCTTCATAGTACACCACTATGCGGGGCGCGTCGAGTACCGCACTGACGGCTGGCTCGAGAAGAACAAGGACCCGCTTAACGACAACCTCACGCGCGTACTAGCCTCGTCCTCGGAGCGGTACATTGCGTCCCTCTTCGCCGAGTATAGCGACGCGCCGGTGCCGAACTCGGGAGCAGGCGGGACCTCGAACGCCCTGTACGCCATGACGATCGGGAAGAGGCGCGGGCCGAAGAAGGGCGCGTTTCGGACGGTCGGGCAGCGGCACAAGGAGCAGCTCGCGATCCTGATGGGCCAGCTGCAGTCCACGCAGCCGCACTTTGTGCGCTGCATCGTCCCGAACACGCTCAAGAAGCCCGGGCGCGTCGACGTACCGCTCGTGCTCGACCAGCTGCGGTGCAACGGCGTGCTCGAGGGCATCCGCATCGCGCGCCTCGGGTACCCGAACCGCCTCCCGTTCGTCGAGTTCCGGCAGCGGTACGAGGTCCTCACGCCCGGCATCATCCCGCCCGGGTACATGGACGGGCGCAAGGCGTGCCTGCGCATGGTCGATGCGCTCGAGCTCGACAAGTCTATCTTCCGCATCGGCACCTCGAAGATCTTCTTCAAGGCGGGCGTGCTCGCGGAGTTGGAGGAGCGCCGAGACGCGCTCCTGTTCGATCTCTTCTCGAGGTTGCAGGCGGTAGCGCGGATGTGGACCGCCCGGAGGCAGATGAAGAAGATTTTGAACCGTGCCGTCGCCATCCGTACGATACAGCGAAATGCGCGCATCTATGGCGAACTTCGAGACTGGCCGTGGTGGAACCTGTACACAAAGGTATTGCAGCCACCGAGTTACGTTCACTATCAGCAAGTGACTGACAAGCGGATAGGTTCGTCCGCTGCTGGCAGCCACCCGCAATGACGAGGAACTCCGGAAGAAGGAAGCCGAGCTGCTGTTGGCCAAGGAACGTGCCGAGCGCGACCAGCGGGAACGCGAAGCGCTCGAGAGCCTCAAGATGCGCCTGGAGGCCGAGAAACACAAGGTCGAAGAGGACCTCGAAGCGGAGCGCGCGCTCAGCGTCGACAAGGACTCTCTCCTCGAGCGAAGCAAGAAACACGAGCTCGAGCTTGAGGAAGAGGTCGCAGCACTCCAAGCGGACCTCGACACGCTCGACTCGCAGCTGGATCGCGCGCTCAAGCTACAGCACGAGAGTGAGGAGAAGCACAGGACGCTCCAACAGGCGTTCGACCAGGCGGCGGAGCACCTCGTGAGGCTTGAGAGCGAGCAGCAGGAGTGGCATGCGCGCGAGGTAGAGCTTGGGAAGCAGCTCGACGAGGCGCTCGAGGACCTTGACATTCTCGCGGCGGAGAAGGAGATGCTCGAGAAGCAGGCAGAAGAGCTCAAGAACGTCGTTGCGCAGCGCGATGAGGATGTCGCCCGTGCAAAGGAGCGGATGGAGACGACTATGTCTGACCTGGACACGAAGCTCGTCGTGGAACAAAGGAATAAGTGAGTGCTCACATGTCGTAGTGACGTTCGTCCTTAACACGTTTTTCAGGGATGCTCTCCGGGAGAAGTCCGACGCACTCGAGAAGGACGTCCGCCAGCTCAAGGAGCAACTGGCTGAGATGGCTCGCACCGCGAGCGAGTACACCGGTATGATCCAGTCGAAGGAGCAACAAGCAGAACGCCTCGCCACTACAGTCGAGAAGTCGAAGATTGAGCGTGAGAAGCTTCTCAGAGAGATCGCCGAACTTCAAGCCCGCATCGACACGCTCACCGCAGAGCTTGACTCCGAGCGGAAGAACAAGGAGCGCAACGCTAGCGCCCAAGTCAAGCTGCAAGCGGAACTAGACGAGCTCCGTGTGCTCCTCGAGGCCAAGGTCACTGAGGAGACGCGTCGCAGCGAAGTGGCAAAGAGCAAAGAGGAGGAGCTCTCGGACCTTCGCACGCAGGTCGCGAAGCTGTCTGCCGACCTCACTGAGACACGCAAGGCCTCGGCCGAGGTGCAGAACAAGCTCAAGGTTGAACTTGAGACGCTCGCGCGCGAACATACCAACATGCAGCACAGCCATACGTCTCTCTCGGATCGGGCGCAGGCAAGCCAGGCTCAGCTCAAGAAGGCCGAGGCCGCGCTTTCGGAGGCTGAGAAGGCCAAGCGTGCACTCGAGTCTGAGCTCCAGTCGGTGCGCTCCCGGGCGATCGATACGGACAACCAGCTCGCAGAGACACAGAAGGCCAAGGAGGTGAGTATAGTGGAAGTAATCGTTGACATTCACCCCTAAATTCTACACCAGAGCCTGGAACGTCAACTGTCCAGCACTCAATCCCGCTACGCCGACTTTGAAGATGCCGTTCTCCAGCTCGAGCGGGACAAGGGCGCCCTCGACCGCCAAGTTGAGACGCTGAAGAAGCAACTTGAGGTAGAGACCAATAAGCGCAGCAAGCTCGAGGACACTGCATCGAAGCACAAGGCGGAAGCGAATCGGCTGAAGGACATCAACATCAAGTTCGAGCGCGACCTCAACAAGGTTCTCAAAGAGCTTAAGGATCGCGAGTGGGATGTCAAGCAACTCGAGGCGAAGCAGGACAAGACGATCGTCGAACACGTCCATGTCCTCGAGGAGGCAAAACGTGTGACGGATCGCCAGCTCGCAGAGGCTCAGATCGAGCTACAGAAACAGACTGCATACATCCGCTCGCTGGAGAAGGCAAAGACTAGACTGACGACTGAAGCGGAAGATCTTGCCCGGGAGAAGGCGAGTGAGGAAGTGGCCTTCAGAGCAAAGGAGAAGAAGGCTCGCGACCAGGAAGCTAGAGCCACACAAGCCCTCGTTGAACTAGAGAACGAGCGGCGCATGCGAGAGGCGGCTGAGGTGCATGTCCGACGTCTACAGAACGAGCTGAAGGACTCGCAAGCCCAGGTAGCTGAAGGCGAGCAACGGTTCATCTCAATGCAGAAGGCCAAGGACAACCTGGAGATCGAGCTCACCAGGCTCGCCGACGAGACCGAGGCACCACAGTCCTTCGCGAAGCTGCAGCGGCAGTACGAGTCTAAGATCAGCCAGCTCGAGCAGCAACTCGAAGACTGGGAGTTGTCCAAGTCCGCTGCCGCGAGGATCAAGGAGCATGTCGACCGTCAACACGCCGAGATCCGCAGGCTTATCATGAGCAGTGGCCCGAAGGATGACTCCTTTCGTAACCGTCTCTTACGCGAACTCCAGCTCGCCGACGAAGAGATGGAGCGCGAGCTCTCTCATCGTTCGCAGACCCGCCACCTCACAGGCAACCGCACAGGCGAGCAGACGATGGCGAACGTCACTCCTACGAAACCTCGGTCAAATGGTACCGTCCGCTTCAAGGATACTCCCACCGAGATTCCGCGCACGCCCGAGCGTCGCGCGCAGGTCGACAAGCTCCGCCAACAAGTGCAAGCGCTCGAGCTGCAAATGGCAGCCTCTCAGCGCATCCGGCAATACCTCGAGACGTCTCTGCGGGAGGTCACTGAGGAGCTGCAGAACAGTGATGGTTCGAAACAGTCCGTTGAGGCCTGTCGTGCGCGTTTGGCCAAAGAGAACGCGAAGCTGGCAGAGCTGCTGCAGGAGGAAGCCGAGGCGCGCCGTGCTGCTCATGCTGCTCAGCTCGACGGTGTGCAAGCCATGTGGGAGCGCTTCCAAACCACCATATCGCAGGAACGTGAGAGTTACACGCGCTTGGAGGAGTCCCGCAAGGCTTTGGTATGTTGTATGCGCTTGCACCTTTTACCAAGTCTCGCTAACTGTACGGCATCAGGTTGTCCAACAACGCGCAGCCCAGATCGAAGTCGAGGATCAGCGCCGTCAGGTCCAGGAGCTCAGCGCTGCCAAGAAGCAACTGCAGTCTGAGGTCACGACCTTGAAAGAGCGTTTGGATGCAGAGATCCTCGCAAAGAATGACGAGATCTGTGAGCTGATTTTCCTGAAGGACTTGTCGTGCTATGCTGAGTATACTTTACAGCCATCAAGCGTAGTCTACAATCTCGCCTGCAAGAGTTGGAGATTACGTCCTCCGCAACGGCTACCATTCACTCTGGCATGATTCGTTCGATGTTCAGGTAGAGATGAATGCTAATCCATACTGCAGAACTCCAAGAAGCTATCGAAGCTTACAAGACCAAGACCGATGAGTATCTCAAGCGGTACGAGGAGGCGGAGATCAATCGTGCAAAGGCGGCTCGTGCAGAAGCCTTCGGTTAGTACTGTCGTTACAATAGTTCTCCTGGCGCCTACTAACATTTCCCAGCTCGCCGTGCTCTTGCCGACGCCGAGAAGTCCCATGGACAAATCGTCGCCGAACGCCAGGCCGCAGAGCAGAAGCTGCAAGCGGCAGAGGAGCGTGTCAAGGAGCTCGAACGCAAGCTCGAGGAAGAAGGCCGCGAGTCGTCAGACCTGGAGCTCCTCCGCCAACGTCTCGCTGAGGAGATGGAGGATGAGAGGAAGCAGCATCAGCAGGACCTTGCTGAGCGCGACTTTGTGGCTGACCAGACGCGCAAGAAGTACCAAGGTATGCTCCTCTATATCGTGATTCCATCGCTCTCTCACATTTTCGTTTGCAGCCGAACTTGCCCAACTGAGTGAAGGTTAGTCTTGTTTGTCTATGCGCAACGGAACTGCAAACCTCATGCTGATGGTTCCCCAGAGTTGCAATCGCAGCGTGACACTATGAGCCGTCTGCGCGAGGAGAGCAGGAAGCTCCGCTCTGAATACGACCAGCTGCAGCTCCGCTACGACGACGAGGTGTACAATGGCGGATCCTGGAAGAAGGACAAGGAACGTCTCGAGACGAAGATCCAGGACCTCACGCAGGCGTACGATGCCTCCGTCGCCGCGCAGGCCGAGCAGCAGTCACAGATTGTGTCGCTGCACTCGCAAGTTCGCGAGCTCCGCAGCGTGCTCAACGACGCCGAGACGGACCGTGCGCTCCTCCAGAAGGCCCGCCGGGCGCTCCAGGCGGAGCTTGAAGCTATCAAGCTCGACCACGCAGATACAAACCGCATGTCGTCGGACACGGAGTTGCAGCGCCTGCGCCTCGAAAAGCAGGACCTCGAAAGATCGCTCGAGGAGCAAGGCGACCGTGTAGCTATGGCCTTCGAGCGGATGAAGAAGGCGGAAGGATACGCCAACGAGTGCCAGATTGAGCTGGGCAAGATCCGTGTCGAGAATTCCGAGCTCGATAAGATGAACGTGAGTGCCCCTTAGGTAAGTTCCTTGGGGATTGTGGTACTTACAGTCTTCCAGGCGAACCTCGAGAAGCAGGTCAAGGACCTCAACTTGCGCATCGTTGACCTCGAGACCCGGTCGCTCAACCCTCGACCCGCTCCTACGTCAAGACGCCTGGAATCCCGTATCGAGGAGCTCACTAGCCAGCTCACACAGTCCAACAAGGAGAGCTCGCGTATCCACGTTTCGGCGGACAAGGCTCTCGCCGAGGCCGAGCGCCAGCGGGCGCGGCTTGAGGAGGAAGTGAAGAACTACGAGCTTAAGATCGACAACATGCGCCAGAAGATGGACCAGCTCGTGCGTGGCTACCCTTCCGCTCCCACTGTACTTTTCACTTATTGCGTCTGCAGCAAACTTCGGAGAACAACCTGCAGCTCGCGAAGCGGCGTACCGAGCGGGAGGCGGCTGATTTTAAGCAAAAGTCGCTGGCGCTCGAGCGCGAGGTTGAGCGGCTCCGGGCACGCCTGGAACGGCCGTCGAGCGCGTTGTTGGGCTCGCCTGTGAGCTCGCCGAGGAAATGACCGAGGGACGATACCCATTGACTGTTCTGTCCATTGACGACTATCTTACTACTGCTCACGACCCCTGATGATGACGCCTCTGATCTCCGTCGCATGTTGCACTACTAGTCTCTCTCCTCCATCTGTATCTCATACCGGACATTCTCCTCCCTCTTTCTCTCTCACATCCCGGCACGATGTTTTACTTATCTCAGGCCAAATCCAGTCATTTCTACTCATTCTTCTCCGCCATGTTGCGTGAAGCATTCCTTTAGGAGGTACACGCTCGACGTGATGTGGCGGAACGGGAAGAGCGCTGGACGGCGTGCGATAGCACTAGGAAATGGGTGCCTCGTATGTGTCAATGATGCGCGCAACACTTTGCAAAGAAGGGCGAGCGGCCGATGTACAATGTCGCCTCTGATTACTTCCTACTGAGGACATGCTCATGATAGCACAGGTGGAGGGGATTGTGTATGGAGATCAACGCATCGAGAGCAAGACACCGACTCAAAGTCAATTGCCTCGTATGTTGGTGCTATATCCTAGGATGCCCTCACCCTGAAACGTGCGGTTCGCAGATTGCGGCCATCGTTGTGACTGTATTCGGCGTGCGACTACGAACAGAAGGAGCATATCGAACACAACTAGAAAGAGAAGACCAATGGACGAGCTCGAACACGACTACCGCTAGCGCGCCGCGATCCTGTTCCCCGGCTGGTAGGGCGCGCGGTCGTCCGCGAGGCACCTCCCCTCGTTCTTCCGCAGATGCCGCTGCAGCGAGTCCCGCCGCGAGAACGTCTTCTTGCACCCGCCCACCAGGTACAAACCCGGCTCGAACTCGATCGGCGGCCGCGCGAGCACCTCCCTTGGAACACCCTCGCGTGCCTTCAGGTCGTCCATCGGGACACCACAGCACACCCAGAGCGCGGCCTGGGAGTGCGTCTCAACGTGCCGCCGGAAGTCGGGCCCGCGCTTGTTGGGCTGGCTGTACTGGCAGTATGGGCACTGCCAGAGGTTGTCGGGCCAGGAGAGCGGGGAGAGCGCCTGCTCCGAGCACGCTGGCTTGTTCCGGCGAGGGGTGGACCGGAATCGAGGTGAGGCGGAAGGGGACGGGAATGCGGAGGGGGAGGAGGGGGACGAGGGGAAGGAGGGGAAGGAGCAAGGTGGCGAGGTGAATGAGGACGTGTCATGGGAGTATGGAATGTGGGGGCCGGTGTGCTGGTCGGCTGTCTCGCAGGCGGGGAGGTGTCCGTGTAGAGGCACTGTCCCGGACGACGGTATGGGTTGAGAAGTCGTCCTCTGAGACGCGGGAGGAGGGCCGAGTGCGCCGGCCAAGCTGGAATACGAGCTTTGGTAGAAGGTGGGATTCCGTGCCTGGGACACGAACGTGGCGCCCGCGACGGAAACCTCGTAAGGAGAGCCGTGAATGTCCTGGTGAAAGGCCGGTGACGCCGTGACCGCCGCGGATTGTACGCGATGGGGTTCAGATTGAGGAGCGTGATCATTATTATGGTGGTGCGATGCCAAACTGGGGAACGTACGTCAGTTCACTCATAGACGAAGAAAGAGGAGAAGGTAGACATGCTAGTTGCGCGCGAGCTCTGGCTCGGTGTGCGAGAGCGTCACATGGTGTGCATCATGGCCCGCGGGCACATAGGACCCTGGGCTACTCGAAGCATGACGAGGGTCGGAGTAGCGATGGGCATGGAGGTGGTTAGCCTGGAGGGTGGGGTCCGAGTAGGCCATCTGGGAGGGTCGACGAGGAGGCGGGGAGTGGTGGGGAATCCATGGCTGCTTGGCCTCCCATCTTTATGGCCGTCGTCCGCACCGAAAGAGCGGGCATCCTGGGCTATCAAACAGCGTGAACGGGCCACCTGGACCAACACCAGGTCGAGGACGCGGAGAAGAAGCAACAGCCACCGCTCGAGGAGGCCACAGGCGCGCTGTGAAGAACGAGTGATTGAGAGTAAAGGGTGATCTTCTCACGGGCAAAGAGATCTCACTCACCTCTCGTGTCCATGAGCGCTTCAGGCCAGTGGCACAGCGATCCCGCGTGTCGACTCTCGAGCAAGAGCAAACTCGAGGCTAAATTGGCAGGAGAGTAGATGGGGATCGATACGAGTACAACGGGCAGATACAGGCCGATTGCAAGACGGCTGAGTATGCTAGATGCAGGAGACTGCCGCACTACGGTAATAGGTGTTAGGTGTGCGCGGGAGAACTGTGATGTTTTGTGGATCGGGAGGAGACGTGCAGCGACACAGTGAATAGGAGGTGGTCTAGCACCAGATGCGGTTAGATTGTAGGGGCGTGAGATGCGAGCCCGGTACGAATCCCTAGAGTCAAGCACGGCCTAACCAAAGACGAGAGCATGGAGATGGTGACGAGGTGATAGCAGTCAATGGCCAAGTATAGCACCAAGACATAAGACGCGGGCGACATGGTAGCGGGAGTGAAGACATTGACGCGGTATGAGCGAGTATGCAGACATGCATCATAGCTCAGAGCCTCAGAGCCACGAGGTTGCCGCGCCACGGCGTTCTTAAGGACAATGGGCGTTCCCTTGAGCCAAAGAACGGCCTGACACTCTCTGAGCCGCCTGGGACACCTAAATACAGTGGATTGCACCTAGGATGCAATCGTGTGTGCATCAACTTCCATGAGCGCGGCCGCCCTTGGTGCGTCCTGTAGACTTCAGAGACTAGGAGGATGCCGACAGGGACGAGACCAATCAAATTGACCGTGTGCTGTGTGGCCAGCTGCCTAAATCTGAAAGGATGAAGGAACGCGTTGGAGTGCGAAAAGGAGGTGATGCATGTAGACTTTACGAGACCAAAGGATCAGAGGTTTCCGTGGTGTACGGCGACGGCAAAGCGTCGAGGCAAGTAACGAGAGTGGACGTTCCCTAGAAAATTAAGTACCAGAGCCAATGCCCATGAGGACAGCGAAGGCAATTCAAACATTCCACACTGCGTGGTCAGAACGTCTAGTCCCAATCCCAGAGTCGAGAGTGATGGTCACCTCGTGCTAAGAACTTGTAGTTCGCCTTAAAAGGGTGGCTGTGCGTGAGACGACAAGGTCATTGCTTTCGCCGCTGTTGCGCTGGATGATAAACACATATCGCGCATCAAACACCAAAGTGTAGTCTGCGCGCCTTGTTCAACTCGAGGAGAGACGTGACAACTTAAGGGAGAGCTCAGAGAGACCGGGATGGACGCGTTGCAGCCAAGTGTGTGTTGGGGTTAGGGCTGAGGACGCATTTCGGCAACCCCCGCAACTGTACAGTATTTGGATCTGGATCTCAGCCACCGAGGAAATGTCGGGGAGAGTACGGGCGAGGGAGGGCGCACCGGCAGGGAGCTCAAGACTACGACAAAATGGTACGCGGCCCCTCCCTCGTCGTCCTCGCTAGCATGTCCCGCTGATCTCGTATACGACCTCGCGCAGCCCAAGGAAATCCGCGACATCAAGCAGTTCATCGACATCGCTCGGAGGAAGGATGCCAAGGGTGCGTCTCTCCCACATCTCCTGCTGCCCAAACTGAGCGAATTGACACGCACCTTCCTCCTCTTTCCGACTTGCAGAGGCACGCATAAAGAAGGTTGCATCGCGGGTTCCTGGGGGCAAACTCAAGACCAAGTTCAAGATTAGGTGCTCCCGCTACCTCTACACCCTCTCCCTCGACGACCCCGAGAAGGCGGAGAAGCTCCAGCGGAGTCTGCCCCCTGGTGCGTCCACCCCATCCCTCTACATCTTTGTGTCCAGCTCATCACGTGTATGCCCGCATTGTGCAGGTCTCAACGTGCAGGAGATCAAGGACACTCCCAAAAAGAAGTAAACGGCCCACTCGGCCCTCACGCTCCTCCTTCGGGCTCGTTTGACTTCCTTGCTCTACTGTGGTGCCGCGGCCGCCCGCGGGCGGCGCCGCTCTATGGGATGTATGCCACACGACGACTATCATAATATGCACGCATGCATGGCGCCCCCACTGTACCCATAGTCCTCTCACGCGGGTGTATTACCCTCCGGGTTATATGATGGAACAAATGCTTCTCTGGTGTGTATCATCCTTCCTAGCCTGGTAGTCGTATAAGTTTGCGTTGCGCTCCAAGTACTCGCATCATGGTAAGTAATTCTTCCAAGTCTCGAACCACGCAGCCGACGTGTAACACCATAGGAACGATGCCATCCGTAGCTGAATCAGGTGCACTCGCCTTGACTGCAGATTATCGACTGATTCGCCAGCCCATTGTGTTTTCATACCGCCCATAAGCTTGGGCAATCTAAAATCGGTCGCAAAAAAGCCGATGCTGAGCTAACTGACTGGCCGTTCAATCCAAGCGAGTGGCTGAGAACACACCACATAGTTGTAAGCCATCATCCACATGTTCGCGACTTCATGCATGTAGCGGCTCGCGTGCTCGTCACGAACGTTCTCGTCGTTTCCACGCAGAAGGAAGGTGTTCTGCGCCTGCCTCCAGTGATTGTACACAACATATGACCCGTGCGCGCGATGTGTGCCGCCCCGGCCTCACCGTCGCACGACATTTGATGTCTGACCCTTGCACAGTCGGAGTGCGCCGTCGAATTCTTGGAGCACATCAGCCCAAGCAGTGGTAGCCCCATGATGAGGGTGCGTCCCGGAGGTCAAGAACGCCTCCTGAAGATCGTGAGTCCTCGTCTGGAGGTCATAAGACCGTACGCTGACTTCGCCGACGTAGTTCAGTGACGCGATGCGACCGGACTGAATGGATCGAAAGTCGTCGCAGGAACGCTTTGTACTCGAGCGCGCCGCTTACGCGCACCTGACGGAGTTCAGAGCGTGTGCGGGAGGCGTCGCCCCGGTCTGCTACGGCTGGTTGGAGCTGTCATGCCAGAACATCAAGGACGCGAACGAGCTCATCCGGCGCACTCGGAAGGACTTCCCCGACAAGGACACGCGCCCGCCCCTGGTCAATCCGTTCTTCGATGAGGACGGGTCCTCGGCAGTCGCGCTCGTTCTGGAGTATTTCCCGAGATACGAGGTGCTCACATTTGAGAGCGTCTCTCCACAGCGTTCCGATGCGACCGTGCGGGCGCTGACTCGCGTCCATGGCGCGTATGTCGCACACGGCGAACTCCAGTCGCAGAACATCTCGTTTTTGTGCGATGGCGACCGGGAGCGAGTGGTGTTCATCGACTATGACCAATCTGCAACGCCGGTCACGCATAGCGACTTGGATCGCCTCACCCTTCTTGACGAGTTGAAGGAGGCGTGGATCATGACGTATAACTATATGGTATGTTACTCCTCAGCGCTCTGCTTGCTGGACATTCATGTTGGTCGTGAAACTTTCGGATGGCCGACCATAGCTTCTACTGCAATTCCATCTACAAAGTCCCTTCCCCAAGTGAAGTAGGTCATATCAAGGACAGAGACGGCGGTCTCACCGCCGGCCATACCCGAGCTGTCGTGTCACCGCCGTGGTATACTACTTTGCCGTCAGATTCCTGACGCCGTAGTAAACGTTATCGACAACTTGCGATTGTAATGACAGCAATCCAGTACACTTTGATCTTCAGAAAGGAGATTGGCTTGTATGATAGGATATCCCGCTACAATGAATGCCACCAAGCTGGCGATTATAAAAGCGCCGTTGACCTTGCCGCTGAAGCAGTGAGGAGGGCTTGTATCACGATGCGCTAGCCGCCCCAGCCCAGGGTGGTAGCAGGAGAGGATACTGAAGTGCGTTTACAAAGACACAAATGCATAACAGATGTTGTCGTTCAGGACAACTTCGATTCGGGCCAAGTCTCGATGTCCGACCATGCCCTACTGGCCGGCGCCTTGTGTTACGGACTGCGCACAACCACGATGCCACAGCGCCTCTTGGGCGCTTCAGCCAAGCATGTTCGCCTATCGCGACACTCGTTGGCGGCGCACCATGGGCTAGTCGGCTAGTTGTGCAGCACCCAAGTCTCCCAATCCGTTACAGACTCTCTGGAACCGACCTCAGCACCTCTCACTGAATCATCCACTGCATCCACCGAACTCTGGCACTGGTCAGCATCCACACCGACCGCCGACTAATACTCCTCGTCTTCTCGCAAGATGTCGTGTGCGCTAAATCTATCATCTGTCGTCCTACCATGCTACCCAGAACAACCAATCTGGCCCGAGTCCCCCTTCACATCTCCCGCAGATGTGGAGCGGCCGGGAGCCTTTTCTCCTTGCAAATACTTCCCTCCAGAACTCCAGGAGAGTGCGCTGAAACAAGCCCTTGCTACCAAATTGAACCCATACCACTTCATCTGCTGGCACAATCCCTATAAGCTCGACATGTCGACGTTGACTGATGACGATCTCCCCGCTTTGGTGTCGCCACCTGGCTTTCAGCCTTTGAGACGAGCTTCGACCGAGATGCAGTCTCTCACCTTCTTGAAGGTCTTGCACGTGGGAACAAACACTATCGTCAGCCGTATTTGTATCGGAGATACCACCTTTGCCCTAAAATTGGTGGGTTTCACGAGCACGGTGCACCACCATGGCTGATCTTCGACGCTTGTACAGTTTTTCGGCAATGACGGTTCAGCGCGTTTTGTGCGTGAATGCACTGCATATGCACATTTCAATCACTTCAATCTGGCCGAAGCAGGGGCAGTACCTGGCTGCTCTGGATGGCTTGAGCTCGATACTCACGTTGTGCTTGGCGCGTTCGCGAAGCTCGGCAACGCCCCCGTCCATTGGCGTGAATCCTCGCTCAAAGGCATTTTATTGGAGGATCTTACGGGAGGTGAAAGCCTCTCCATCCACAACGCGACCGATAACGGCGTCGCTGAACAGGTGATGAGGTCTCTGCGCAAGATTCACACGGCCCATGTGATGCATGGGTCAATCACCCCGACAAACGTGATCGTGTTCACTGCCAAGCCGCGTGCAGTATGGGTCGGGTTCAGCCATTCCGCTTGCAACAATCACCAGGATATCGGTCTTGCCAAGGTCTCGCGGACAAGCTTGCTCGCGGAGCTCGCCGCAGGATGGGACCTCCTTTTCGCAAAGCTCGTGAGCAGACATCTTTTGTGAATGTTGGGTTGTATCATACTGAGCCTGACACGTTTTGGTCTTGTAGGTTCCTGATTCCCTGATCGGGTTCGAGAGAGATGAGGACACTGTCGATCCCGAGACCATTTGTGGGCCTGTCGTTCATCACAGAGAGCCACCGATTCCGCTACGCCCGCGGGTCCCTGCGAGCTCGGTCGAAGAAGAAATAGCTTGTCGCCTGCTTGCATACCCGGAGGCCAACGTTTTCAGCTGGGACCCCCCCCTCGCCCACTTGACACCGCCTCCAAAGTATGACCACCAGTTTGACACGCCCGAATTCCTCCGTGAGAATGCGATCGCGTATGACGAATATCTCGATAATTCACTATCCCGGTGGTACGGGAACTGCCCGTTGTTGATTTACGACCGCGACACCGCGAATAAAGCGCCTCCGTTTAAGGAATACGCCGCCCCTGCACCTGTCACTAAACTATCGTCACAGACAGCGATTGAATTCTTGGAGCATATTGCGCCCTGGAGCAACCATCCGCTCATGAGGGTCCGCATCGGTAACGAGGAACGTCTGTTAAAGATTGTGAGTGGCTTGTACCCGCAGGTTGGACTGTATTGCCGACCAAACTGACACGAATCATGGCTCAGTTCAGTAGTGGTCGCGTCCCGGGCCGAAGGGACTCCAAATCAAACAAAGAGCGTTTCAAGCTAGAGCTCGAAGCGTACGGTCACCTCATCCAGTACGGCGCATGCACGCTCGGGCCGTGCCGAAATGCTACGGATGGCTCGAGCTCTCCCCGACGCACGTGTACGATGCGATCGACATGGTCAGGCGCACGCGAGGGAGTGGTTTCGAATACAGGAACTCGCATGGCGTTCGCGAGGAGCCGGCGTGGGTGTACCCCATCTTCGATGACGGCTCGTTCGCGTCCGCACTCGTTCTGGAGTACTTCCCCAACACAGAAGCCATCTCCTGGGACACCCTGACCCCGAGTCGTGCCGACTTGGCCTTGCGCGCTCTGAGCTGCGTGCACGGCGCGTACGTGCTATACCAGGACTACGAAACCCTATCCAACTTCCTCATTGTCCCCGCCACTCTCGAGCGACCGGAACGCGTAGTTGTCATTGACTTTGATCACGCGTTGACCCCTCCGAACTTGAAAGTCGCGCGCATGACCCTGCTGAACGAGCTGATCACTGTGTGGGGTATGTTTTACAACACCATGGTGAGTTTTTCCCGCATATGCAGGACATTGATACTCATTTTACCTGTTTCACCTGTTGTTAGCTGCCCAACCGCCGCATGTTCTGTCCGGAGCCTGTGCACCCGCACAAGGTCAACTTTTGAGCTTCGCGATTTGGGACTCGATGATCGTAGTATGTATGATAGCGTTGGCTGAGAATTGAAGGATTGGATCTCCTTCCCGGATGTGATGTGTAGTACAAAATCACTATACACGATGTATCAGAGTTATGCAGAATGTGTGTCAGTGGTGTCCGCACAACGACACCTCTAGATCTTGGGCGCCTCTCTGAACTAAGCTCCTAGCGCTGCACCGCTGACTACACCCCGTATTTGCGCACCACTATCTCAAGCACTTCATATATTGGAATAGCGCTGCATCCGGTGCAGTGCCCCACTGCGATGAGTGGCTCGATATAGTTTTTGCGCAAGACAGCAAAACTGTGTGGCGTCGGTCTGTGAGAATCTCTCGACCCCTTATTCAAAGGTTCCGAACTGCCACGGGCCAAGGCAATCCTCTTGGAAGACCTCGCTGGCGGGGTCGCACTCTCAATCCACAACATCACGGCTACAATCACGGAGGAGGTGCTGAGCTCGTTGCACAAAATACACACGGCGCATGTTATGCATGGTTCGATTGATCCTCAAAACATCATCGTCGTTCCCAGCGATGGGCGCGTGGTCTTCGTCGGTCTTTGACGCCTGGGCCAAGATACGACCACCAATACGACACTCCGGAATTCCTCCAAGCCCTGAAAAACTTTACTATGGGAAGACGAAGAGCGCTCGCTCGTCAAATGGTATGGTTTAGATCCATTGGTCTTGGACGACGAGACGGCCGACAAAGCTCCACCGTTTGATGCATACGACCCCCCTCCCTCGCTCCTGTAGCTCCCCCCGAGACTAGGATCGAGTTCTTGGAACATATTTCACCCTGCAGTAACCAAGCCCCTCATGAGGGTTTGCATCGGTGGTGAGGAGCGCATCTTGAAGATCGTGAGTAGCTGTCGGTTTTGCCCGCAGGCGGTGAACTGAACCTATGTTCGGTTTAGTTCAGCAGCGCGCGGTTTTCCGGGGAGAAACGACGAGTCGAAAAGGCACCGCTTTGCGCTCGAGCGCGATGCGTACGCACATCTGGTCCATTACGGCACGTGCGCCGCTGGAGCGGTCCCGCGGTGCTACGGCTGGCTCGAGCTCGCGCACCAGCACGTGTACGACGCGATAGACATCGCCCGACACACGCGGGCGAGGGGCTTCAAGGAGGACTTGGGTATACCCCATCTTCGACGACGGCTCGCTCGCTGCCGCCCTCGTTCTGGAGTATTTCCCAAACTGCAGCGCGATGTCTTGCAAGACGCTGACTCCATGGATGGCTGACATGGCGATGCGCTCGTTGAACTGTGTCCACGGCGCGTACGTGCTCCATAACGATCTTGCCGTTTGGACGAACTTCTTGGCCGTCCCGAACGCTACTGGAGACCCTGAACGTGTCGTGGCCATTGATCTCGACCACGCCAAGACAGCTCGTAACGGCGTTGTGCCCCGCATGGCTCTGTTGGAGGAGCTGGCCGAGGTATGGGGAATGTTCTATAGCCGCGCGGTGAGTACACACCGCTCTTTCACAACGTCACGCAAAATTGACTATTGTTATATCGCTCCGCAACTAGTTGGCTCGCATGCGCATCACTTGCGAGGAGGCTGAGCACCCACACCAGGTCCGTTTCTGAGAATTTGTCCCGAATGAAGGTACGCGCCCGCAGCTAAGTTGTACGGCCGCTGAGCTTCCTTGTGTGAATATCGATATCCTTGTGCGTGCTGCGTTACCAAATTCGCCCCAAAGCGGCGAGATGTCTGAACTTATGCATGACGTTGAGCTTCACGGATGACTCGACGATTCTGGTCCCACTATAGCTAACTTGAGATCGTTGATAGGACAAATTGCGAAAACATGACACGTGTGAGACAGCGGGCACGGGAGTGAGACCATCCTGTCATGCGAGATTGAGAGCTCGAGGCAGCGTCCCCACAACTCCTGAAACGTAGCGACCCTTCAAACGAACCTCCAAGTGACAGGCAAAACACCAACGTCGAGCGCCGCAAGCTGCCCGAACGCCCCGGGGGAGAGGTCGATTCCCCCATGTCCGCACGACGGGCACTCGTCCACGACCGTAGCGTCGATGCTCTTCCCTAAGTCTACAGTCACGCAGCTTCATCAGCAGCTGCAGGGCGCGCCGCTACATCAGGTAAGACACTCACGGTTGATGCGGATCTTGTGGCCGCAGTGGGAGCCTCCCGCGTATTGCGCAGAGTTGAGGGCGACGACGCGGTCGCTGTTCTTGCTGAAGCCGCCGCACGCGCCGGGGGTGGCGCCGCCAGGGAAGTAGTAGGTAGCTGTGCAAAAGGCTGTATCAGACCCTGCAGATATAATACAGGATGGAGGGGAGAGTGACCGTCTCCGGACCAGGCATGAGCGCCACCCAAGAGGAGCGCGACGACAACAGCAGGCAGGAACTTCATTGAAGACATGACGGCGAGGGATAGGTCTCAGGTAGGGAGCGTGGGTGCGAGTAGCGACGGCTGTGTGCGAGTTAGAGAGCTGTCTCCTGGAGGCTTGGTGGGGACTGTTGCGGTCCTAGTACGTGGCGGTAGGATCCTGAAGAGCATAGGCCGGGCGGCGGCGTAGTAGTCTTGCGGGCGGGAGTGGCTGACATGGCTGACTTTCTCCTTTGCATGCATCTGCGCGTTCCCGACGTTGAGCATGCTGTGGCGACGTCACAGTCAGCCTCTGCGAGGAAACACGCCCGGAATACCCATCCTGCCATGGTCAGTTATCACGACTGTCCATGGATCATACAAGATCGCGCATGAACGAGGGAACTAGGCGACCGTTGCTGAGGCCAATGCCGCGCAGAGGTGTTCTCTGGAGCAACGAGCCAGGACCCGAGCGCAAGGACGTTTCAAAAAGCCTTGACGCCGCATGTGATATGTGCTTTCATGGGAGCATCACAGGATGAGACTGAAGTCGCGAAGTACGTGGCGAGGACTGGCAGTAGTTGAAGTTGGTGTACGATAATTGTCACATCATCGCGTCCCCCGACTTCGTATACATCTGCACGTGTTAGCCTGTAGTGGATCCACAGGCCCAGCGCAGCCAAGGTTAGTGGGAACGCATCCCAAGCATGTCAAGTTGAGACCATTTGTACGTGCAGACAGCACTGATATCGCCTCTTGTGCAAGAAGCCCTGATATTGAGACCCAAGAGTCAGCTCGTCCAGGACTTGGGTGACCTCGCCCGCAGTGCGCACCATTCTCCAGTACTTGCCTCCGGAAACCGTGAAGGTGACACTGTCACGATTGAAACGGGTTCGGCAACCACTGTACAAGCCCAGCTCATGGCTGCAACCCTATTGGACCTTCGGGAACGAGTGCGCCTGATCGCCGTGCAGCGCACATGCAATCACTCCCGGGTCACCTCAGTGTGCATGTTCGCGGCCGACACGCAACCTTCAACAGCATACAGCTCGCATGCCGTCCAGAAGAGAACCTACAACTTGTTTGTTATCAATGTCATCTCCGAGCTCGGCGCGAAGGACAGGCCAATGCCCGACAATTGGAAGGTTTCTCCAAGTATGACATTCGCGAAAAGATCTTAGTCGTGTCAGTCAGTCCCTCAGTCATAGCATTCTGTAGATAAATCCCGAAGATCTAGCATAGGCTGCGGACTGGCGCAGAAGAGGTGCGGCGAGTGAGGAAGGGAGGAGAGGTGCGGCGAGTGAGGAAGGGAGGCAAGGTGCGACTCGTCTCGAGGCAAGTAGTACGTACAGTCAGTCACATGCGCGGAGTCGCCGCCAGCGCTCCCCTCACCCATCCCAGCCTCAGCTTGCTCTCGTCCACTACCATCACCACCCCCCTCTCTGTTCTCTCGTGCACCGCTGTTTCGTTCTAGCGCTTCTCATCTCGAGTGAAACGTAGAAATTGTCAGAATGAAGATCTTTTCACTCGCTGTCGTTCTGGCACCACCAAACAAGCCCTGCACCATCCTCAGCAGCGCGTCCGATCTCTCCTCCTTCTCCTTCTACCAGCGCGGCTCCGTAGCAGAGTTCATGAGCTTCTTTACCAAGACCATCTCGGAACGTACACCCCAAGGACAGCGTCAGAGCGTGCAGGAGAACTCCTACACCGCGCACGTTTACAACCGTGGCGGCGCAGAGCAGCTCGCAGGTCCGTATACTACCACGCCTGTGCGGCATATTCTTGGTGGAAATGACTGATATATGCCACAACAGCGGTCATCATTACCGACCAGGAGTACCCCGTCCGCCCCGCGTTCTCCCTGCTCACCAAACTCCTGGACGACTTCATTGCAAAGGTTCCCCAGACATCCTACAACACACCTGCTGCGATCTCCTTCCCGGAGATCAACAGCTACCTGCAGAAATACCAGGACCCGCGGCAGGCTGATGCGATCATGAAGGTCCAGCAGGAGCTGGATGAGACCAAGATCATCCTCGTGAGTCCCTCATGCAAAACCGCGTAGACATGGTGGATGGTTGACGTGGCTCGTGGGTTACAGCACAAGACTATCGAGTCTGTTCTGCAGCGTGGTGAGAAGATCAACGACCTGGTGGACCGTTCGACCGCTTTGTCCGCACAGAGCAAGATGTTTTACAAGACGGCTAAGAAGGTCAGTTTGTGCACCTTATCCCATACCACACGTACTGACTCTGTCTGCTAGCAAAACTCTTGCTGCGTGATCATGTGAAGCGAGCAATCCTGCCGTTGACCATCTGCTACGCGACGTTTCCTTGCGGCACAGACTACGACGCTCATGACCTGTTATTGTACGACGTTTCTATCTGCACGTCATATCCGGACGCACTGCGGCCGTATGCTGCTTCTCCGTAGATGACCCGTGTTTCGATTGTAATACTACGTTCGGACTGGTGAGGTTATATACCATTTACTCCTGGATATCGTCCATGGTCGGCGCGCTTGGCGACGCGATAAGTCTAGATCTAACGCAATGTCTTCCATGCCTGTCTGGTGCCGTCGGAGTGTACATGAGAGTGCAGAAGTGATGAATACGGCTGGGGAACGAGTCTGAGATGCTCTTGAACGCTGTGTCACGTGCAATGCTGTACAGAAATTGGCGTGTTCCTGGCCCGACGTGGCTTACGCCTCTCCACCACCGTCGTCGTCCTCCCCCTCCCTCCTCACTCGACCGCCCTCTGCTCCGGTCCAAGCTCATCATGTAAATGTTCCTGAGGTGTATCCAGAATATGTGTTACTAATCATCGTGCTTTGCAGGAGCTCGGTCAAGGTCGAGTCTTCCGAAATAGTGGGCGCGACGCTGCACGTCGCCTTGCCCTGGTACTATCATCTGTACACCGTTCCTTTCCTGTCTCTCTACCCTGTTCTTGCGTACGCCTACTACGTGAAGTATGACGACTGGATCCAGAGTGAAGAGTGGACTTTCCTAGCTTGCGTATCTCTCGGACTCGGACATGCGCTCAGCTTCTTGGTCACTCGATGGAATACCGGTGCGCGGGCATGGATCACGACCAGAAAGGTGCGTTTTCGACCATATCATTACGCGTCAAGGGCATGTTATGACCTTCTATCAAGGCCCGGTCTGTCGAAGACGCAGACTGCGTACGCATCATCCCCGCACCCCACCGCGGTGAGGGCGAGATCGTCGCTCTCGAGAAGAAAGACCCCTCGGACTACAAGACCTATACATTCAATTACCAGCGGGACACGTACGTTGTTACCTCTGTTGAGCCCATCACCTTCGCCAGACTGCCCTATCCCTGCTCCTCGCGTCCTCCGCTCGGCTCGTTCCTCTCGCCTCGCGGTCTAACTCAGTCGGACATCACCTCCCTGGGCTCTCTTTACGGCAAGAACGAGTACAATATCCCAATCCCGTCCTTTGTGGAGCTCTTTGGGGAGCACGCGACTGCGCCTTTCTTTGTCTTCCAGATCTTCTGCGTCGCGCTCTGGTGTCTGGACGAATACTGGTACTACAGCCTGTTCACGCTCTTCATGCTTGTCGTCTTCGAGTGTACCGTCGTCTGGCAGCGTCTACGCACGCTCACGGAGTTCCGTACCATGTCGATTGCGCCGTACCCTATCCACGTTCTCCGCGAGGGCAAGTGGAGCCAGATCCAAAGCGACGACTTGCTTCCTGGAGATGTCGTTTCTGTTGGTACGTACGGTACGAGACGCTCACTGATCGGATTTTGCTAAATGATTCCCAGCGAGGCAGCAGTCCGAGACGAACATTCCTGCGGATATTCTGCTCATCCGCGGAACGTGCATTGTCAACGAGGCCATGCTCTCTGGCGAGTCTACGCCTCTGCTCAAGGAATCTATCGCCCTTTTGGAAGCGGATGAGAACCTCGACGTCGATGGCCAGCACAAGAACGCCGTCCTCTTCTCCGGGACGAAGCTCTTGCAGGCGACAAACGGCGGTGACACCCCTGATGGCGGCTGTCTTGGTGTCGTACTGCGCACTGGGTTCGGTACTGCGCAGGGCCAACTTGTCCGGACGATGATATTCTCCACCGAGCGTGTCTCTGCCAACAACTTTGAGAGCTTCCTGTTCATTGGTTTCTTGCTCATATTCGCCATCGCCGCGAGTTGGTACGTATGGGTCAAAGGTCAGTGATCCTTACTTTTGATCGTGTTGTGGACATCATTGACGGGAAGCAGGTATCGAGCGGGAATTGAAGAAGTCGAAGCTGTTGCTCGACTGTGTCCTTATCGTAACGAGCGTCGTCCCTCCCGAATTGCCTATGGAGCTCTCCTTGGCCGTCAACGCGTCTCTGGTGGCTCTGTCCAAATATGGTGGGTTCCTCCGTGGCCTTGCACGCAGTCGCATATTGACGTCAACGACTTATTCAGCCATCTTTTGCACTGAGCCGTTCCGCATCCCCTTCGCTGGGCGAGTGGACGTCTGCTGCTTCGACAAGACCGGCACTATCACGGCAGAGAACCTCGTCGTCGAGGGTGTTGCTGGCGTTGAGTGGGCACAATCCTATCAGCTTCTCGGCTTCACGTTCTGACATGGGCGCTACAGCTCCTCGGACCCACTCAAACTCGTCGACGTCAAGGCAACTGGCCGCGAAACGACTCTCGCCCTGGCTGCTGCGCACGCGCTTGTCCGCCTGGACGACGGCACAATCGTTGGAGACCCGATGGAGCGTACCACGCTCGACGCGCTCAACTGGCAGCTCGCGAAGGGCGACAGCCTCGCGCCCGCGGACGTCGCCGCGCCGCACCGCACGCACCTCACCGTGCGCCGTCGCTTCCAGTTCTCGTCCGCGTTGAAGCGCATGAGCACCGTGTCGAGCCTGCCGAACGGGCGCTGCGTCGTCGCGGCCAAGGGCGCGCCCGAGACGATCCGGCGCATGCTCGCGACGGTCCCGCCGAAGTACGACGAGACGTACAAGTGGTACACGCGCCGCGGGAGCCGTGTGCTCGCGCTCGGGTTCAAGGAGATGGACAGCATGACCGTGGACAAGGTATGCGGATGTGCTTTTCTCTGGAAAGGTAAGTAGTGATGCTCATGTGTCATGAAGATCAACAAGCTCCCTCGGGATCATGTTGAATCCGATCTTCAATTCGTCGGGTTCTTGGTCTTCCACTGCCCGCTCAAGTCGGACGCTGTTGAGACCCTCAAGATGCTTGGGGACTCTTCCCACCGCGTACGTGATTTGCGTTCAAGCATCTGAGTCGATCCTGACTATGTTACCTCCAGTGCATCATGATTACTGGAGATAACCCCTTGACCGCGGTTCACGTCGCTCGCGACGTGGAGATCGTCGACCGTGAGGCACTAATCCTCGACGTCCCCGAGGGCATCTCGTCGAACGCTCGTAAGCTTCCTAATCACGCTAACGCCCATCATGAGTTTCTGTCTGACGAGCTACGTAGCCCTCACCTGGCGTACGGTGGACGAATCTGTGGTCATCCCCGTTGATCCCACCCAACGTCTTGACACCTCGCTCTTCGACAAGTACGACATCTGCATTACCGGCGCCGCGATGAAGTTCTACGAGTCGCACCCGTCCTGGAACGACCTTGTGCAGAACACGTGGGTGTACGCGCGCGTGTCGCCCGCGCAGAAGGAGTTCATCCTCACCTCGCTCAAGAGCCTCGGGTACGTCACGCTCATGGCCGGCGACGGCACGAACGACGTTGGCGCGCTCAAGCAGGCGCACATCGGCGTCGCGCTGCTCGACGGCACCGAGGAGGACCTGAAGAAGATTGCGGAGCACCAGCGCAACGAGCGCGTCAAGAAGGTGTACGAGAGCCAGCTCAAGATCTCCGCGCGCTTCGGCCAGCCCCCGCCGCCGGTCCCGCCCGTCATCGCACACTTGTACCCGGACGTCGTCGAGGCACAGAAGAAGGCCGCAGCGGACCTGCAGGATGCCCGCAAGAAGAACCCTATGGAGAAGGTCGGTCATATGCGCCAGCAATAGGCTCTAGTCATCTGACGTAGCCTTCAGTTCGACCTTGCCTCGATCACGGACAAGCTGGCCGAAATGGACGGCGAAGAGGAGGTGCCCAAGATCAAGCTCGGAGACGCCTCATGTGCCGCCCCATTCACCTCGAAGCTGTCTAATGTCAGCGCAAGTGCGTATACACCTTGTTATGTCCCTTGAATGTGTCTGACAAAGTGCTGCAGTCACGCATATCATTCGACAGGGTCGTTGCACGCTCGTCGCTACCATCCAGATGTACAAGATCCTCGCGCTCAACTGTCTCATCACCGCATACAGTCTCAGTGTGCAGTACCTGGATGGCATCAAGTTCGGTGACTACCAGGTTACGATTACGGGCATGCTGATGTCGGTGTGCTTCCTCTGCATCTCGCGCGCCAAGGTACGTCGTTCTCTCGCTTGGAATAGATACCAGTTTCTGACGCGTACACCCGCAGCCGGTAGAGAAACTGTCAAGAGAACGCCCGCTCGGGAACATCTTCAACCTCTACGTGCTGCTCTCCGTGCTGCTACAGTTCGCGCTGCACATCGCGACGCTAGTCTACATCACACAGCTCACGTACGTGTACGAGGCGCGCGGGCCGATCGACCTCGAGGCCAAGTTTGAGCCGAATCTGCTCAACACGGCGATCTACCTGCTCGGGCTCTCGCAGCAGGTGTCCACGTTCGCGATCAACTTCCAGGGGCGCCCCTTCCGGGAGGGCATCCGCGAGAACTCGGCGCTGTACTACGGCCTGCTGGGCGCGAGCGCCGTCGCGTTCTCGGGCGCGACGGACTTCATGCCAGAGCTGAACCGGTGGCTGCAGATCGTCGAGATGCAGGATTCGGTGCGTGCCCCCTTTCACTCCAGCGCATGCGATGACACCGGACTGACGTGCCCGCGACTGCTGCTTTGCAGTTCAAGTTCAGGCTATCGGCGTCGATGGTGATCGACTTTGCGGGCTGCTGGATCATCGAGAAGGTGTGCAAGGCGCTGTTCGCGAATCTGGAGCCGAAGCCGATGATCACGCGCGGGCGGGAGCGGCGCGAGAAGCGGCGGGCGGAGGAGGTGCAGAAGAAGGACTGATACTGAACGCGAACGACGCTGTTTCTGGCCACGCTGCTAGCTTGGCGTGTTGCATACTCAGCTGTAATGTGTTGTTGCATAGCTTACCACTCCGACTATACGATCTGTCTAGATGAGGATCCAGATGTGCTGCCGAGAATGATGGTGCCTAGGCGTCTCGTATACGGTATAGTACGTGCACTCTTTGTGCCGCCGTTGAACTGACCACATACTTCAAAAGACAGGCTGTGTGTGTACCCTCTGACGACCCAGCAGGATCTCTAACACGAGCTACACGCTATGGATGTGCATTCTTTCGGGCATCCCTAAGTTCTCTCCTCTCGCGAATGATTTCTGCCATCCGACTGCCGTCCTCAGTCCCCAGGCCTTCGAACCCGTGTATGACCCCATTCAGGTCTCCCTCTCCGCTCTCCTGACTCATCTTCCACTTGCCACCCATGCTCTCGATCCTGATCTCGATGCCGATGATGGCCTTCTTGAGCAGCTCGACGTAGCTGTCCGGCGCGTCCGCGACCTGCCACGGCCTCTCGTGGCCCATGATCTCCGTCTCCGCGTGCGCGGAGAGGTCCGTGATCTGCTTGCTCAAAAACGCCGACGTCGCGTCCGCGCGCGCGTCGCAGTGCACCGTCGCCTTGCCGTACACCTGCACCGCGGCGTAGTCCCACGTCGGGACGACCTTGCCCGTCGCCGGCTTTGTCTCCGTGTAGAACTTGGGCGTCACGTAGTGGTGCACCGGCGCGTTGAACAGCACCATCACGTCCCGCTCGAGCACGGGCGGCGAGCCGGTGTCGGACTTGGACCCGGACTCGGACTCGGGGCTCGAGGCGCGTGCGGCGACGGCCTCGATGAGCGCTTTCGATTGGGGGTTGGCGCGGGCGAGGTGCCCGCGCAGGGTGCCGAGTGCGGCGGGGTCTGTGTTGTCGGACTCGGGGAGATCGAGGACGAATGGGATATGGCTCGATTGGAGTAGGGGGAAGTGGGGGAGTCGATGGCGGTGGTGAAGATTCCGAGTGGATTGGCGCGTATGAAGGCATGCAGGGTAAGGATGTCGTGCTCTGCGTGCACAGGACGCAGATACATGTCGTACTCAGAATGAAGATATCTTCAATATGTTGGAGCACACTGCTGAGGCGAAGCTATCACCAGCCTGTGAATGGGTCGAACTCAATCGGAGAGCGTGTCCAATGACTCAGGCCTCAGGCTCGGATTCCTCCGGAACACCCCGATCCCATGACATTCCTGTCCCAGCATGGTTTGACCTCGCACAAGTCGAGCAAAATGAAGTTGTGTATGGACAAGAACACAGCTTAGTGCAGCGTCGTGTTGCTGAAAACCTCGTCAAAGGCTGCCCCCCGGCGTAGGGGCGGGCCAAGAAGACGCGAGCGCCTGCGCTGCGCCCACAAGGAACCCGACTCGGAGTGCAGCGGCGGCGCGGAGTACGTGCTCGGCGTGCTGGACCACGAAGACTGCGGGGAGAAATGACGCCGTAGAGGCGACTGCCATGTTTTACGTGTGGCGGTCCGACAAGACTATGAGATTTCGGTGATTCTCACATCCAGGCAACTTGGCTGAAGTGTCCTTGATGCCAACAGTGGCACTGCGCCGTTCCAACGTGATGCAGGCGAACATGGCCCTTCTCAATGCATTCTTCGACAGCCAGCCTGGTGCTGACGATTCCCCACTATCGTCTACCCGATGCACCAGGACCAGTCTCCTGCCCCAGCGGTCGTCATGAAGTACTTGCACGATGCCGAACTGCTCAAGGTCAAGATTGCGACCTTGGAACTTGCGGAGGCTACGTTGAGAGCGTTCTCACGCATACACCAGTCATACGTGCTGCACGGGGCTCAGAATATCCTCATTCTCAGAGGAAGCCTGGATCGCATTGTGGTCGTCGACTTCAAGACCACGCTGTAGACCCATCGTCCGGAACGCTTCACCGCGGGCAATTGCTGGAGGAATCGGGTTTCTGTGGGTTCTGTGCTATGGGTATGAGGTACGTGCCAGGTCGTCTTGATGCTCGACTCAAGTAATGTACCCACACTGGCAGCTTGCAGTCAGACGGCTCATGGTTTTGGAACTTGAGCCCTCCGTACATTGATGTACTGGCAGGCTTGTCGTTGATTGTTTTGATGGTTTGGATGAATGACGTGACAATCGTGATAGTAACATCTGCAGCAGAGGGGTGGACCTCAGCTTGGAGATGGGCATGCGTCTTTAAACAGACGCTTGAACGTTGAAGATCAAGTCCGAAAGAAAGCCAACTCTTGTAGTTGACATGCCGTGTTTGTAGAATATTCGAGGGCGCGGGAAGTGAGCAGTCGAGCGCGGACGAGAGCGTTTGGCCTGGTGCAAACGCGTGAGGTGTATTGTGGGCGTGCGGGCGGTTATGTACCAAGAGTGTCGGAATACAAATGTAACCTAAGTGAGAACAACGCGAGCTGCGCTCGCTCGCAACGGGAACAATAAACACTAAATATCGACAGTGTTGTCCCTCGCGATGCATCTCGTAAAGCAAGTGCAGATCATAGGATCGATAGCATGATGGTACAGTACAGTCACGTATCTTGTTCTGATCAAACCCTGTAAGTACGTATCATTGTACTTATGTGTTCACGTTCAAGTGCACGCGCGGCAACACACGTGCCGGCGTCTATCTAATCGAGAGGACAATGGGGCTTGGGTGTGGCGGTAGCTCTCTTCCACAAACCACCATCATCTCCTCCTTGTCCTCCACGTCGCAATGGAGGACGCACACCTGCAATCGAGCTCAGCACGCTCACATACACACTCGCACAAGCGCTCTTTTGACGCCATAGGCTCCGACGATGGCCGTGGCGCAACCCCCGACGCCTCCTCAACCCATGCGGAGGGGAGTCGTGAACGCAACAAACGGGCAAGAAACGACAGTGACTCCTCGTATACAAGTGAAGTAGATGATATCTTGCTTCCTGGTGACTCTGCGTCTCCCTCCAGCAGCAGTAGCCCCTCAAGTTATCACTCTGCCCGTTCTGCATTCCCTCCTGCCCTACCCTCCCCGCTCAACGTCGAAGATGCAAGGGACGATTCGATGCAAGTTGACCCTGACGTATCTGAGGCAAACGACATTCTCCCTGTTGCTGAGAGCTTTTTCCCTCTTCCACAATTGCACAATCCGTATCCTCTATCTTCGACCAATGCCGCGGATGCACAGACTGCATCGTACGAAGAGTTCACCCGTTCTCTGGAGCGAGCCAATGCGTTTGACCTTGAGATAGCACCGCTGCGTATGTCTCCCGTTGACTTATCAACTTCCTACCCGACGAGCGCCGGCTCGTCCTCGCCAGCCCAGTCTGTTGTTGAAGACCATGAGTGGCACGGGTGGCTCCAGTCGCAGGCCGTACACGACGCCGGATCCAGTCGTGAGCTCGGGGTTAGACTCGGCGAAGAACCGCCACCCGACTATCCTTCAGCGCTCCCGGATTCGGATCCGTGGCGAGACAGTTTCCCTCAACGTACACCTGGTCTGTCGCATCATCTCCTCTTGTCTCCTGATGTATTCGAACGTGCTCCTTTAATTCAGGCTCATCAACCCCCCCAATCCCCGTGTATCCGCCACCCATCGTGGTTGCACCCGCTGTCCCTTCGACTGACGATGGGGTCGCGCCCCGCGCTCACCGTGGTGCAAGGGAGGTGGAGCGCCCCCATTCACCGATCGACCGACTTTTGGACTCCACCTTGGCGAGTTGGCGCGATGCGATGTCGCGACGGACACAAGACATAGCCCGAGCTACGCAGCGTCCTCCCGTCAACCAGTTCTCATCGCGCCTATCTTCCCCCTCCCACCCCTTCGACATTGACTGGCCTGATGATTGGCATCTAGAAGCAGACTTGTCGCAACCAGTTGATTCAAGCCAATATCCTCCTATCGCATTCATTGCCCATCCTCTCTCGGGGGTTTCCGTTGGTCACAACCGCCGTGTGTCCCCCAATCCATCTCGGAATGCAGAATTTGATGGATCGGCGACGCATACGCACCACAGGCAACCCACTCGTCCCCATCCATCTCCTCGTCCCATGACTACTACAAGCCCGGGAAGGGATTCCTCTCCAGACGAGTCTTGGAACAGAGCGCACGATCATCGGGTTCAGGACGTTGACCGCACACTGCGGGAGGTCGAGGAGCACCGTCGCCGTATAGTCGAGTTCCTGGCCGAGCCCCTCCCGCCCTTCCTGCCCCCCCTTCCTCGCATGGCACCTACCAGGACCCAAAATGCTGTATGGACGAGCTCCTACTCCACACTGCGACATGCTTTGGGCGATTCAACCACAGACGACGGTACACAACGCCTGCAAACGTCAGCGCATCACTCGGCCCGCCCTACCGAGCTCGCATACAGTTCTACAGCCGACCAGGGAGACAATTGGTCGCCTTGGCTACGTGATGTTGGGTTTAACGAAGGTGGCCTCGACCGACCGCCTCGCCCAAGTGGTCCTTTCCGTGCAAGAACTCCCGACGATGCTACAGCCGCAATGTACGAACGCTGGCGTAGGGAACCACCTTCGTTGTGGGACAGCGCCCCGTTTGACTCGCACCCGGATGCAATCAGCCATGCGCGCTCGATTGACCTCCACAACTTGCACCACCGTGCCCGGTCGCGTTCCCCCTCACCGCCCAATCTCGCGCAGTCGCCTGAGGACGCTGAGGACGCTGTCGCCCGCTGGATTCGCGAGGCAAGACCTCCTCCTGATGAACACAGGATCTATCCTCCGGTGCCCCCGGCTCGGCGACGCACTGCGGCAGACAACGCCATGCTTCAGTCATTCTTGGATCGTTCTGCGCCTGCCCGCCGTCCTTCCGCGGATGTACCATCGTCGGTGTCCAGTCTTACCGCTCGCACCTCTGAGAGCAGACCTGCACCGTCTAGATACAGTAACATCAACTTGGATGCGTATCATGAGGGGCCGTTCCGTGCCTCGCTGGCTCGATCGGTGGCTCTGCAACAGCGTCCTCGCGAACGGCGAGAGAGTGAGAGCAGTCGCACAAGCACATTCCCTCCACTCCGGCGTGCCCCCTCAGTCGCCGACGATATTCGCAGCGATAGCGGCGCCGGATCGTGGCGAAACGCGACGGACATACTCACAGAGCGTCGTGAAAGCCTCCGGCGTGAGCTCCTCGAGATGCGCAGCCCGAATAACGGTCCGACGCGAGCACGCAGTCCAACGTCCGGCACGTCCGTATTCTCGTCGCTGTCTGGGACATCTTCACAGACTGCAAGGGTACTCCCCCCACTGCCGACGGCGTCAGCGTCGGTATCCAGCTCCGTCCTTCTCCGTGAACCTCAGGACAGCACGACTCGTGCTCGCCACAGAGAAACCCAGGTTCAGAACCCGTACATGCGTACACTGCATAGAGCAGAGCCTCAGGTGCGCAGAGACGACAGACATCACCATCATTCAACGGGCCCAAGTCATGGGTCTTATCCTGCCCTACGTGTACGTCACCCCTCTCAGCGCGAGGACGCGCCGGTGCCAGGGGCATTCCTTCCCGAGGTCCGCAGGGGTTCCTCCACAGAGCGGTGGAACACCCTGGAAGACTCCTTCCACGATTTCAGGCAGGCCCTAGGCCCTCACCTCGAGCTACAGACGGAGCGCACGTTTGGTCCGCCCTCCACTGGGGGCAACGCTTCGGACTCCCTCTACCAACGGCGGGTTTGGGGGAGGCGGTACACCCGCGCGTCACAACCCGATAGTCGCGTCGAAGAAGGTGCGCCGCCTCTGAACGGACGGTTCGCGCGCCATGGCGCTTTCGGGCAGCATTACCCTGCGGATATGGTCTGGGTGGACGTGTCCTCCTGGGGGCACTCGCCCGTGCGCCGGCGCACGATGGGCGACTACATGGTGAGTGCACCGCATGCCTCCGGCGGTTACGAGAGCTAACGACGTTCGATGTGCAGCGCGACGAGGACTTTGACGTATCCTACGAGGGACTGATCTCGCTCTCCACGGTGCTCGGCGACGCGAAGCCGCGCGGCACGCCCGGAGACGTCCTCGCGTCGCTCCCGAGAGCGCGGTACAGTGAGTGGGCGGACCCGGGCGCGACAGACGACATGTGCCCGATCTGCCTCGACAACGTATGTATCCCCGCCGCCCCGCACCCTTCCCACGTAGCTGACCACACCCCACCCACCATCAGTACCAGCCGGCCGACGATTGCCTGCGCATCCCGCACTGCTCGCACTGGTTCCACGAGGGCTGCATACAGCAGTGGCTCAAGACCGCGCGCACTTGCCCTGTCTGCCGTGGGCGCGTCGTGAGGCCACCCTCGGCCAACGAAGCGCCGGCCCCGCCCGCCGCGGGCCCGAGCGGGCTGCATCGGCACCGGACGGACAGGGACGAGGACGACGAGGACGGGCTTGACCCGAGCGAGGCTGTGCGCGCGCGCATCCGCCGCATGGGCCGCTTGCGGGCACAGCTCGGGCGCCCGCCGTGGCGCCACCGCGAGGGCCCGTGAACAACAGCGTTCGAAGGCGAGGAAGGATTGACTGATTGAGACGAGGGTCTGGCAAGGGTTTACGATGAACGTTAGCATTGACCGTGTGCGTATATATGGATGGATTTAGGATGGAAGGTCTGGACGGAGCGGATACCCGGGTGGCCTGGCTGGCCGCGCTCGTGCAATATCTTACCCTGTATCTTGGGTACTGTGTTTGTGTAGTTCGCATGTAACGACTCACGGTGCTATTTGGCAATAGGACATTGTTGATATTAAACCTTCTTGATCTCATAGAGTGGATGCAGGGTAGAAGAGATGAGGTCTCTCCTTCTGGGCAAGGGTAGTGTGAGTAACTTGACGTAACCAACTACAGCACTCAAATTTCCTCCGCGTCGAGTGTTGATGCGTTATCGAAACTTACAAGATCCATCTGCCTGCGGCGCCATACATATACCACCGTCCTTGGGTCACCGGTGCTCATTACAAGTGTCCTGAGGGGGAGAACATCTCCGAAATAGCAGGAGGGCCTACTCTCAGAGGCGATACAACAATTAAGGAGGTACCTGAAACGGCTGAAATGGCGCCCAAACCTCGAAGGGCTTCCTCAGAGACAATGATTTGACCCTACAATGAACGTGCCGTACCACTGTCAGGACACTGGCTCGCGAGAGAATCGGACATCATGAGATTGTCCATAGCATTCGCCCCGTTAGCCTTCCACCGCTTCGATGCCCGTCGCACTGACATTATGCTGTTCCATAGTACGTCAGCTTCTGCACCCCGGACATGCGGTGTGATCGCGACCGCTCACGCACCGTCGTAATAGTCCGCAGCGACGAGCCTATCATGGGAGAAAAACCACACAGTCAGCACACCCACAGTTCCGGGCCACGTCGAGCGGGGGGAAGCGGGACGCACAGTTCCAGGGAGATCTCAGGGTAGACGCGCTCCTGGAAGTCGGGGATCTCTTCGTTCCGCTTCGCACTCTCGTACAGGGATTTGTAAGACAGGTACTCGCACAGCTTCTCCACAATTACCGCACTGGATTGCAGAGTTTCCGGCGTTAGAACGTCAATCCGTGTGGACGGCCGCAGCCTGGTGCGGGGAAGGGCGCAATGTCGCGTGGTACTCGGGGGTGCGGGACTTACCGCTCGTTGGCATGGCTCGTATTGGACAGCGCTTCAGAGAAGCTACCTGCACAAAGTGGGATTCTGTCAGAACTTCGTGGCGCTCCGTGTCGTATGTGGATGCTCACTCTCTGCACTCAGTGAGTTTCTGAGAGTGCCGCTGCCCATGGCGACTTTCCTCTTGACGAGGAACTCGTAGCCGTCCGTGCTCGTCAGGCAAACCCACTCGTTCATCTTGTCCTGGTCCTCAGCCTGTGAAGTTTTGTCAGAATCACGATGATCGCAAAGTAACGGAACATCCCAGGAAAGCAAATGGAGGCGTACTTGCATGTTGGAATCTCCCGACATTGCGGCTGGTTTACGCCACTAGCGGTGGTTGGGCGAGTGTCCGATCAGAATGCTGTCACCTTGGGAATGCTTGCAACCCAAGGCCACTTGTTACAATCACAGATCCCGCTGCAAAACACAGCTATGCTGTCCTGGGCAGTCTAGGTTCGTGAATGGTGGACAGGAACACGCTGTGCAGGCGCTCGCAGACGCGGCATCGGGCCCCGGGCCGCACGGGCCGAAAGGGGCTGATGAGGCTAGTTGCCAAAACGGGAGTTACCTCGTACGCCGCCGGCGCTTCTCACTTTCGCCTCTCGCACCGACGACCGCCACAGACAACAGAATCCCATGGCTCTTCCAAAGGTAGCGTCCCCCTCACCTCCTCATATCCTGAATATCTTTGACTCACGCTTCTGGCGATTCTGCGTATCACAGCGAATCATCAAGGTGCGTGCTATATCGCCCCCACACGACCAATCATGCTCATTACGCGATACGCATCTTCCGCCACACCCCGCCGTCTCTTCCCCTCGTCCCCCCCGCCGCTGACCTTTCAGGAGACGGAGAGGCTTGTAGCAGATCCTGCGCCCGGCATCACCGCCGCACCTCACGACGACAACCTCCGATACTTTGATGTTACGATCCAAGGACCTGATGGCAGCCCCTTCCAGAGTGCGTTCTTGACCCTCACACCCGTGCACTACTTTGCGCTTAGCTTGAAACCTATATCATTTCTTTCTGAACACCATTGTACCTCGATGCGTAGATGGCGTGTTCAGACTGGAGCTTTTCCTGCCAGAAGAGTACCCCATGAGTCCTCCGAAGGTTCGCTTCCTCACCAAGATCTACCACCCTAATATCGGTCAGTCGTACCGTCCTCATGCGCGCTCACCTTTTTTTTTCTGACTTGGGATCTGTACAGACAAGCTTGGTCGTATTTGTCTGGACATTCTGAAAGGTACGTCCCGTTCATTGTCATCCTCCACCCTATCCACCTCCCGCGCAACTACATCGGATCCCGCATCTTTGCCCCGCAATCTAGCCGCTCCCCCCACAACGCACCCCCTCCCGGCCTCAAGGAACACAGTGCTCAACCACTCTCTCCACAGACAAATGGTCCCCAGCACTCCAGATCCGCACCGTGCTGCTTTCGATCCAGGCCCTCCTCAGCGCGCCGAACCCGGACGACCCGCTCGCAACCGACGTCGCGAAGCACTACAAGGAGAACGAGGCGGACGCGCAGCGCGTCAGTCGCGAGTGGACCGAGCAGTACGCCCACCCGTAGCGTCGCGACGTCCTTCATGTCCTTCATTCTCCTCCCTGCACTGCCGCCGGCGGCCCGCCTCGGTTACTGTCGGCAGGTGTCGCGGTGGTGCGCGGCCAGGCGCGGTGTGATATTTGTGGTTTGCGGCGATGAGAACACGAGAGGATGCGTACAAAGTAGTGTAACTAGAAGTTCTTGAACGCTGGAATGTACGTTGTGATGGCTGGTCGTCTTATCATGTTCTCGTCTGGCTCGTGTTTGTATCGACGTCCCGTATCGCCGCGTAGGATACACTCCAATAACTGAATCTTCTCGGTGTTGTAATCCCTAGTTGACAGACACCGCTAGTGGCAAAGTGCGAATGTCGAACATCGGGAAAGCCTAGTGTAGCATAGAGGGAGGGAAGAATACAATAACAGCAACACAACAACAACGACCCAACCGTACATACGTGGGTATTCAATCCACACACGACCAATCCATGATCCATCCAATACACAGATCCACCCGCCCCCGCACCTACTCTCAGTCTCTGCGCTCACGGCGCCGTCTCGAACCTCTTCAGGTTCCTCGGCCGCCCCGACCGCCGCCCCCGCGCGATCCTGTCTGCGAGCCGCTCCACCATCCCGCCATCGCCCAGCCCCTCCTCCTCCAGTGCGCGCTTGATCAGCTCCTCCATGTTCCTCCTCCCCCCATCCAGGCCCGCACCCGCGCCGCCCACGTCATCCGCCGGAGGCACGCCCCCGCCGGAGGCGAGGGAGAGCGCGGGGATGCGCATGCTGGGCACGGGCACAAGCGGGATCGATGCGGGCGCGGTGTAGTCGAACTGGGGCATGCGCTCGTTCGCGAGGTCGGAGGCGCGCGCGTCGCTGAATGTGCGGATCATGCGCCGCATCTGCGTGCCCTGCACGCCGAGCGCGTCCGGCGCGCCGCCCGCGGGATGGAACCCGCCCGGCCACGCCGTCGGTGGCCCCACGGGCGCGCCTGGCGTCGGCGCGAGCTCCGTCGCGTTCTCCGACTCTTCTCTGTGTGCGCGCGAACATCAATATCAAGAATGTTTTCGAGCGGGAGGAAGGAAAGGGCACCGCACCGCAGGAGCTGGAAAACGCGCTGCATCCTGCCCACGGCAAGGATCTTGTTCTTGATCTCCTGCCGGCGCTCGGATATCTCGTTTGGGGTGAGGGAGATGTCGGCGACGGTGCGCGTCTCGTCCATCTCATCCTCCTCCAACTCGCGCGCACGCTCCGAGTCGTCCTCCTCGGACGACGTCGACTCGAGCTCCTGGTCTGAGCACACCGCGAGGATCGCGAGCAGCATCTCCGTAATCTTCTCACCCACGAACGGCAGCGACCACGTGAAGGCATCCATGAAATTCGGCAGCCAGTACGGGTGCGAGGTAGCGTTGTACTGCCTATGCGACGCGAACAGATGCGCGGGAACCACGTGAGCCGTGTACGTGTATGTGGTCTGATCAACGACTCGGAGACGCACCTGATGGTGATGCTCTTGTTCTTGTACTTGATCACGGCGCCCCGGTTGTGGTATACATCCAGGTAGTTCGGGGCGCTGAAAATCGTTATGACAGATGGGAACTTCTTCGTCGGCGTTTTGCGGTGCATGGTATACCCCGCATCCTGTGCCTCATGGCCGCGGAAAATGCCCAACAGCTGGTTACGTTCCAGAAACTTGCAGGCCGCCTCGTAGCTGGGTATTCCCATGCACGTCAGCAATTGTGTAGGAGTCCAGATGTCTCGGGGAAGCTAACGTGAAATAGTAGCTGCATCCGCGCGTATGGTTGTCGATGAAGGGAACGTTCGGCGGCAGGCCGTGTGGGTTCTCGTATGAGGGTTCCGTCTACACCCGCAGAACATGTCAACAATGGTGCAAACGTGGGATCGAGCAGTCGAGAACGGACCTCATGTCCGAAGTTTGGTATCGGATCGGCCCAAAGGAGGTCACACAGCAATCCCTTCGAGGCAGGCTCCTCGAAGCGGTTCATCTGTCGTCAACGCAGAGCATGGGGTAAAAATCTGGCATCGAAACGCGGATAGCACTTCTTTGAATATGCGTACCCGCTCGAGATCTTGCAGGGTGTCAAGTTCTGGCGAGATACCGCCATGGACGCAGAAGAACTTGCCGTCCACAAGCGCAGTGACGGGTAGCGCTTGGAACGATCGGATACATGCGTCATATATTTCCGCGGAGTACTTGTGTATGCCTGTGGCAGGGCCATCGGAGAATGAGCTGTATGATCCATGAAAACCGACATCAACTAACTCACACTCGCGTTTGAAGGTAAAATATTCAGTAAGGTGCCTGCATTCGTGATTGCCACGGAGCAGGAACAACCGACTCGGATCGCATAGTTTGAGGGCATAGAGATACAGCAAACACTTGGAAACAAGTTGCATCAGCGCCATGAACAGAAAGGGACCCCACATAGGAACACTAGGAAGCCTAGGACGATGAAAGGACGATTGACAGCTCCACCACACCCACAGTGCGAATCAGAGAACTTGACACAACCATAAATGAACACACCCGCGAGCACAGCCCTGCTCCCGGTTGCGACGAAGCACTGCAAACTCACCTCAATCCCAAAACAGCCACGATCGACATAGTCTCCCAAGAACAAGTAGTTGTTCTCATCGAAAGAGCCGCCGATTTCGAATATCTTCATGAGATCATACTGCAGAACGTCATGTTATACTCCAGGAGCAACGGAATGGGCGACGCACATACTGTCCGTGGATATCTCCACAGACTGACAGGACGCGTCGGTAGCGTGAGGCGCATGTGAGTGAAGCGGGGGACGTCAGACTTACCGATGACCGGGCTCGGAACATGCAGCAGGTTCGGCTCCCGACTCATGAGGTCCGTCGCCTGATCAAGTATGAACATCGCTTGCTCATGTGATATGCGGCCTTCGTGGAAGAAGTGTTGCCTGAGGTAGTCGACATTCGGTCGATGGCGTCCGGTATGATGGTCCTGGACGTAGAAATCATCATCCGACGGGATGTGTGTCGCAGGCGGCGGTACCTGAGGAAGTCCTTATAGTGAGATATGTGCTTTGTAGTTGCTAGGTAGGGTATAAGAACGTACATGCGGCGCCTGGCGTTCCTGTAAGTTCCTGGTCGGAGACGGAGGGATATTGGGGATGTCTACTGACTGTTTTGACTGCATGTGATGGTAAGCATTTGAGTAGTACCCGTTCCCTCCAGCAGCTTGCGCCATAGCAGACCGGCGTGCCGAGTGGAGCTGGTGATGGTGGGGAGGTAGGTGGGAGATGGGAAAGAGAGAGCGGGAGGATGTGGAGGACGATGAGGGCAACCGCAACCGCGTCCCCAGCGATCCGAGCGGATTCTCCCACGTGCCCCGCAAGCGCCCACAGTCCACCTCCGTCCCGAACGGAGCTTGCCATCTCATCCCTTGTCCTCTGACTCCCACCCGCTCGCCTTCGCTCTCGACCATCTGTACACCGTGACCATACAAACCGATTGCGTTCCCTGGAGGTTGCGTTGACTGGTCTGTTGCATCTGCGGAGATTGTCCCGAGGGGAACTGTTATCACTCAATCCACCGCAACATATGTCCTGCTGCGGCACAATGTCCTGTTACCTCTTCGTTGTCAGCTTCAAGTACGGTCTGTACCTGAGGTGACTAACAGCCCCATAGCGTCTACCCGCCTTCTGGTACTGGGAGGGAATGACCTCCGAGGCCACCGGCCCGTCAACCCTTGCTTTGTCTGCCGTCTTCCTAGCTATGTAACCTGATCGTTGACTAATATACTGCCTTCCATATTCTGGGGATAATACTTAACACACCTGTTCCATTTCTCAGACACATTGTCGGAGGTTGGTCGAACGGTTGACTTCAAGTCGCAGCGTCATCGGAGGGTTTGCCACAGCCGAGTTCGGGCTAAAGCAGCCGCCAAGTCGGTATTGTCAAGTCCATAGAACATAATGAGCCCAGCGAGCCAACCAGTGCCAGCTCAGGTTCTCAGATCATTGATTAGGTCAAGTACACGGCGCATCCCGCGTGAAGAAGGAGGAGATGCAGAGGAGACGAGGCCTGGGCTCTGCAATATATCCTTTCACGGTACGTAGTCCTAGGTTGGGATCCAGAGCATAGTAGGTGCCGATTGTGGTTGTATCTGGATGTGCGCTAATTGACTATTCTAGAATCCACATACGAGTACCCTGGTAGCCTCGTGTCAGGCCTGGGGCTGTGGTCTTCTGCCATGCACAATCTGTCACGACTGTCCAGACGTTGCCCATGCATATCTTGATAGTAATGGGTGGGCTACCCGGCTGTTGAGCTCCATGCCCATAAATAGCGGTCCGTTGGAGACATTCACCACTCGACACCCAGTCACCTTACAGTTCTAGGATCATCGACAGCTCTCACCATGCGCACTTCAACTCAAACTGCTGTACTTTTCGTCGGCATTCCCCTCGTTTCTTCAGTGCAAGCTTTGCATTACTCAAACTTAGACTCATGGGACTCGTTGCGCTTGGCCCATACCCCGGCTGCGCCCGCCGCCATATCAAATCCACGTGCCCTCACACAAATACGAGAAACGCCCGTTATACAAGCACGAGAGGCGCGCGCCAATCAAGAGCCAACCAGGTACGTCAGACTTGAATCAGCTTGAAACTTACGGAGACTAACCGTTCGAACTGTTGTGTGCCTTAACCAGGTTCCTTCAGTACAGGCCGCACAATGCGGGTTTCGTGGTTGACAATGAATACACCGATGGGACCAGTATCCTCACCGCAAAGTTGTCTGTTCCTCCTAACCATCCCGCGGTGCTCGTGCGTGACACGGGTATGTAAAATACATCACTCTTGGAAGAAGAGCATGTCACCAACCTATCACGCAGCTAGCAACAATGCTCCCATAGGTGGCATCGACCCGTCTCTCGATACATGCCAGATAGCCGTGGATATGTTGAGGGAGGATCTCGCGGGGCACGGACTACCGCTTACGATCCTTGTGATCGTATCGTCTAGCTCCGTCCTTCTCGCGGGATTCGTATTGTATTCTTTCATTTGGCGGTGGAGGATCCAGCGAAAACGCCGGGTCTGTTTTACGCCTCCCAAGGTAAGCATCGTCTTCTCCGACAAGTGAGTTTTTGCTGCCCCGTCCGGATCGGCTACCTCCCCCCCGTGCCAATGCTCTCTATCCACCGGCCCCTCTGACGCTTTCGCTAGCCACGCCTTTCCATCGCCGTCGAGAGCGGCGACTCCATATTCAAGAATTCCATATCAAGGTTCGGCTCCTCCCACCCGGTCTTCCCTGCGTTCTCTCGAACTCCAGAGGACACCCTCCCTTGCTACGCCAAGCGTCCTCCGTCCGAGGCGCAGGCGCCCACGCTCTCTCCCCTCCTCCCTCCTCACATACCGCTCAGCCCGTTGCGGCCAAGGACGCCCAACAGCCCTGTGCGCTCCATCTTTTGCTCAAGATTCTATTCCACCGGATCCGCCGCGAAGACATCGGACCTCGAGAAGAAGCTGAGCTTCTTGCCGCTGCAGGACTGAGCTGAGCGGCGGTGGCGCTCTATCCACCGCGCCGGTGTTCAGTCTTCTCCGGCAAAGTTCTTTTCCCTCTCATTCTGTTTCCAATATAACTCGTCGATGCGACCTTCTCGATATCCACAGTACGGAAAGCTTCTGATATTGAGTATCATCTGCGTCCCTCACGTTGTAGCTTCGTTCCTCGAGCTTTGTGATCTGCCAGCCTCTTCATAATGTAATCTCATTCTATGTACCTAGCAGTAGACCATACTCAATATTCAGTCCTACCACTGAACATCAGGTTCCACATTTCCTCGTACTCTAGCTTCAATCTAGATTCTCTGCGCGTCGGTCCAGGTCGAGCGCTTCTAGTTGTGGGAAAGTTTCGCGAGATCGGGATCAATCGATGAACCTGAGACAAACTAAACCAAACACTCTGCAAACAATGATGCGTCAACTTTTCGTCGACTTTCTCTCGTTCACGACCCACTGAACCTCACAATCTCGCTACACGCTTCACCTCGGCTTCTTGTTGCCTCCATCCGTCACTCAGCAGTGCCGTTGTCCGGATACGTACTGTCGCTCCACAAGTCCTTGGATTCAAATGAGTGCAGACCAACCTGAAAGATAGATATTGTCATTTGTTTATAGTGGCAGTGAGGCCGGAACGGCCGAAGTTGCCACTGTCGCTACAGTCACGCTTCTACACAAAATCTATCGTACGAAGTGTCCGTGTGTGTCGAAGAAGGCAGGGGGGGATGCAAAGAGATCATTGGATGGAAGTGAGGGTGCGATAGTGGTGAAGAAAGAAGTGAGCGCGCGCCGCCGCGAAGGCGACACAATGCGACTCTGTGGGTAGGTGCAGGATGGAAACAGCTAGAGGGGGTGAAGAAACAATGTTGTAGAGGTGGGCGGCGTGTCCCGATAGGGGAGAGAAGCCGGGAGGGGGTAGGCCCTCAGGTGGGTGTCAGCAAGCGCGGGTGGGCTCGCGGGCAGACCCCACAGCAGAAGCGAGGAGAGAGTAAGTAGAAAAGGGGAAAGAAGAGCGTGGGTAAAGGGAGGGGGAATGAGGGGAAAGGAAACGGATGTGGAGGAGCGTTGCGGGGGGAAGGGGGGGGGGGTACGTGCTCGCGCTCGCGCTCCGGCCTACTCGGCCGAGGCGCGGTAGGCTGTGAACCGCCCGGTAGCCTCGACGTATGCCAAAACCGCCGCGCGCGCCTTCACGTCCCCAACTGTAGAGCGCAGCGAGAGGGGCCCGCCCACTGCTCGGCGCAGAGTGTCCCGAGGCACCGTGTACCGCCGGCATGTGAACAGGAAGTGCGATGGGGTCTCACATCAGGGAAAACCTCCCGGACGAATTAGATGTACATTAACCATATCGCTCCCATATCACTCATAATTCATCATGTCTCCAACTATTCAATCACGCAGCACAGTATGTGTTTGTAAACGGCAAGTACATGCAGATAATACAGTCTATGGATGAATCGACATGTACATATAGCGATCTAAGAAGGTGTTCAAGAAGAACGACGGACACTCCTCTAAGACATTGTCTGTAGTCCATTCTCGCGGCGCGACTGGGCCGAAATCCGGGAGGAGATGGCATGTACGTTCAATATGATCTACGGGAATTATACTAGCTAATCGTGCACCACGGCAAACAGAGCGACGGATTCTGTATAATCCATGGTCGGGACTGGGATTGGAGGCCGCGCTGCCGAATGGAGCGAACCATTCCACATATGCGAGGTGACGGGGTCGGGACTCAGGGGGCACCGATGGGAAGAGGAGGGCCTTCGCCTTCTCTGGGATTTGGAAGACGACTCGGACTTGGGCGATACGGAAGCCTGACGAAATACAGCATATTAGTACAGTCTGTGGCTCGCTATCAGGCAGGACACAGGGAGTACATACCCCAGACTAGGTCCCGCTCCACATCTCCGGGCTGTCGCCGTACGAGGACAGTGTCGAATCGGCCGTGAACATCGGCGCCGTACTTCCCCTTGCGAGAGGGGCGGACATGGGCGACATCCTGAGTAATTGAGGTTGAGGTTCCGAGCCCTTGTGTGTCGTAGATGTTGAACTTGATCTTGTGATAGACGGGCAGGTTGCGGAAGTTGAAGTACACGCCACCCGCGGCTAGCTCGACCTGAGCGGCAGACAGCGCAGGCTGATTGCAGGTGACTACAAACCGTGTGAGTGCATCGCGGAAAAACGGGGCATGGTATTGTGATGTCATGTCATCGAAGGATGCTGCTTTCACAGATGGATGTTTTGTCATGACGATGCAAGATTCTGAGCGAGGGGAGGGAAGTAGACTGGCTGCGTGCGTGACGGTTTCCGACGCCACAGGCTGGGACACGGGCCTACAGGCAGCAGGTTGGCAGGCCATCGGCCGCGTGCACTGGGAAGGGCCAGACGTTGACTGGGAAATGCCGAGTTGGAGTGTGCGTGCCGACGTGGCGGCGAGCTGCAATGGTGGCGCATGCATGGTTTGCTGGAACGCGGGCGCAGCGTGCAGGGTCCGGGTGGTCGCCTCGGACACGCCGGGTTGGAGCGTGCGCGTCGACGTGGAGGAGAGCTGCGACGGGGGCGCGCGCGCAGCTTGCTGGAACGCGAGCGCAGCGTGCTGGGTGGTCGCCTCGGACACGCCGGGTTGGAGCGTGCGCGTCGACGTGGAGGAGAGCTGCGACGGGGGCGCGCACGCAGCTTGCTGGAACGCGAGCGCAGCATGCTGGGTGGTCGCCTCGGACACGCCGAGTTGGAGCGTGCGCGTCGACGTGGAGGAGAGCTGCGACGGGGGCGCACGCGCAGCTTGCTGGAACGCGGGCGCAGCGTGCTGGGTCCAGGTGGTCGCCTCGAACACGCCGAGTTGGAGCGTGCGCGTCGACGTGGAGGAGAGCTGCGACGGGGGCGCACGCGCAGCTTGCTGGAACGCGAGCGCAGCGTGCTGGGTGGTCGCCTCGGACACGCCGGGTTGGAGCGTGCGCGTCGACGTGGAGGAGAGCTGCGACGGGGGCGCGCACGCAGCTTGCTGGAACGCGAGCGCAGCATGCTGGGTGGTCGCCTCGAACACGCCGGGTTGGAGCGTGCGCGTCGACGTGGAGGAGAGCTGCGACGGGGGCGCGCGCGCAGCTTGCTGGAACGTGGAGGGTGATAAATTGAGGGGATGAGGTAACGCTGCAGGTATAGAGAGCATGCGAGGCAGTGGGGGCACAGTAGATGTGGTGGGGGAGCCTTGTAGGCACCATGAGATGAACTTGTCATGTCGTTCCACCCGCTCCTTCCGTTCTAGCCAAAGTGTCATCTGCGCGAACTCATCCTTGTGGTTGCTCGCCCTATAGGCCTCCTTGGCAAAGTCGATGTGAAGGCGTTCAGAATACTGGGTGTCGTAATTATCAGTGGTGCCAAAAAGCTCGATTGACCGTCTATAGTGCTCCAGAGAGTGCAGCTTCGGAAGCTTGAAGTGCTCCCGGATGCCGAGGTCGACAAATATACCCTTGTTTACATGGAATGCTAGCAAGGCATCATCGAGCCGCTTTAGCGTGTGCGAAGTGTGTGTCGGGTACTGTGCAAGGTACAGGAAATCGAGCATTGCGCGCGTCGCTCGCACGAGACGTAGGGAGGAAGCCCCACCAGGTAGAGGGAGTCCGATCATTAGACCCAAGAGGATGCGACAGATGTCTTGATGTTCTTTTCCCGTGACACGCGAGAGCGTCGATATGCCCTTCGAGAAGTGTCGAAGGTTGTGATTAGGGGGGAGACGAGTGCAGCGGGCATCAAGCTCAGCTTCTCCCAGGGCTTGTTGCAGCCAGGATATGAGGTGTTTCACCACGCCTTGGTACAACTGGTGAAGGACGTCAGGTGTGATAGACATAAAGATGTTGGTATAGGGCAACTTCTCCCAGAATGGCTTGTACACGGGCTTGATCCCGGCTTCAACACAAGCCTTTGTGAACGCCACTACACCTTGGTCGATGGCGGCGAGAGCGTCGAGAATCTTGCTGAGGTCCCGGAAGGGGCGGGATGTGTCCGGGAATGCACCGAGGTCGTTGCGGTGCACATCGCATTTTGGACACTCACCGTTCTTGCCGCACATGACGAGAAGCTGCTCAGGATAATCGCCAATGTATGTTGCCAAGATAGGGTGTCCGCGGCGAGTGAGTCCATCACCTGTAGTGAAATGCATCCCATCACGGCCTGCATCAACGAGCGGCGACAGCACCCGGCTCATGCATGCATGGAAGAGGTTGGCGAGGGTTCGTCGGCGAGAAGCCTTGTTGGGGATGTGGAGAAGACGGCTAGTCGGGAGGTAAGCCACCAGAATCTGGCCACGGCGGGACGGCTTGCATCGGATGTCCTTCGGAAGGTTGCCTAGTGTCATGTAGACGGGGTACGCGCTTTTGTTGCCAATGAGCGTGAGCTGTGTCTTGTCTGATGAGATGATTACAGGGATCACAGTTGCCCCTGGTCGCTCCTTCTCGAGAGCTTCCTGAGAGTTGCATAGAGTGGTCAGCTAGAGTCCCTTGCTGATACAACAGGAGAAACACAGACCTGTGTCGCCCACCACCACTTGCCTGTGTTCATATCAAAAAACACCTGCACTGTCTTGCTTTCGTCCGTAAAGTGCTTCTCAGGAACAAGTAGGAGAAGCGGGGCAAACTCGGGGTCACCAAGGAGTGATCGGACACATTCTATGATGTCGCGGACATACACCTCAAACAACTCCCCAGCAACCTCAATTTCTTCCCTCTCGAACCTCGGACGGCCCGCAGGCAGGTGATCAACAATGGTATTCAGCTCCCGAGAGTTCTTGTATGACAACGCAAGACGCTCAGCCAACTACCACAAGCGCAGACGTTCAGGACATGGTGCACATGTACAGCAATGTGTGCGACTCACCCCTGGAATGGCTAGTAGCTCCGTGAAGGCAGTGGAGCCTGGGCCTCGCAGCTTCGCCCATCTCGCCATAAGCCAGTCAGTCTCAGACCGGAACGGTGCGAATGGGTTCGAGTTGGATGCACCCCCTTCGAGCTGATCACGGTAATGGGCGTAAGTTGGATCAATGAGAGGCGATCCCGGTTCGAGCATGGTAGGTATTGCTGCAGATGTAAGTGGGAAGGGAACAACAACTGTTCTTGGCCAAGGGACAGCTGTTGTTGGAGGTGGTCGAGGCGCCATTGACCGACTCCTGCAGTCACCGAGAGGTGGTTCTAAGATGGCCTCACTAGCAGGTGGGATGTGGTCGTGCCCAGGACCCTGTTCAGGGAAGTCACCAGGGCTGTAGTTGCCGAAGAAGTCTCCCTCAAAAGGCACAGGTAGGGTATCCAGATCCACTTGAGCGAGGGCGGACACTGCGCCCAGGCTCACAGCGAAGTGCTGATCTCGGGCGGTAACACAGCGGGGATCTGTTGCCTGAGCCAGATGGTTTGAAAAGCCGCTGAGTGTGAAGCTGCTCTTCCCACACCCTGGGCATGTTGTACCAGCGTGTGGCATGCTTGTGTGAGCTGAAGACCAAGTGGTGAAGATGCAGGGCTGGGGTGAGCGTGATAGCAGGGGCAGCGACAGGTGTCCCATTCGGAGTGGCCTTGCAAGCCCGGGCTCACGTGCTTATCCTGCCACCACCGTCTTGTCACCTGTCATCACAATAGCTGAGTCATGCACAAATTTAGTGGGACTCAAGAACTACTCACCACTTCGCATCCTTCCCCCATCCCAGCCATCCCGGTCACTATCCCTGAAACCACACTCCGCTTTGCCATGTCACTCCGTGCATCCACGCTGAGAAAGAGAAAGGCTGCTCACCTGACAGCAGCCGAGTCGCTCACCAAGGCTACAACCACAGACAATGTCGCTGTGGAGGTTGCTGGCGCAGGTCGCCCAAAAAGGATCCGCAAAGGACAGGCCCCCTCCGGAGGTGCCGCCCAGGATGTTCAGTCCTTGCAAGCACAAAACCCTGGTATTCGTATTCATCTTCGCCAGCATATGTATGTGTAGTTACAAACTCACCTCCACTTCTACAGCATTGACAACGAATTTGGCCTCGGCAAGCACTACCGCATGTCTTGCTCGACATCCCATGGATGCGACCCACAAGTCTGGTTTGGGCAAGTCGTACCCATTAGTATGCATCGTGCAACCTTGTGCTGATAAACAATAGACTTACCGCTGGTGCCAAGCGTTGCTGCACGCATGATGTCCTCACGCAGGCGCCCCCCTGCTACTGGGTTGCCTGGTGATACGGCCGGACTGGCAGCCATACCTGTCCGTAGAGTCACATCAGCTCAACAACTCCCACGACGCAGTGAGTGGCAAACGAAAGAGACTTACTTAGCACTGAACTTTTGTAAGGGAAAAAAACCGCTACAGTCATTGACCACCCGGCCACCCTGGCAGCGGGCAGCCCCCCCCCTGTCCCACCGAGCTTGCAGGGTGATGTCCCTACTATGTCAAGCATTGCCGCTGGTCAGTTATGCTATGCCTGATCCTAAAGGCTCAACACCCAGACTTACTTGGAACTGTTCATGGTTAGTGGCTGACCAGGGACCCCAAGCCTGTGTTCCAGTGGGAGATGTGGTCGCTCTGTTGGGTAAAACATTCTCTGGTGCTCCTGAAGAGAATGTGATCAGCAGTGGGGATGACTTGTCATCTGACAACGACGTACCGGGCGACGATGATGCTGAAGTTTCGGAATCCGAAGATGACCTTCTCTCACGGCCCCTGGACAGGCTGGCCGCTGTCCTTGTTGCAGAAGTATGAGGTTTACTTGCATGCTGCAGGCTGTGAACATTGGTGCTGACACTGTGAATGACAGCGCCCATTGTGGATGCCGACTCACCCAGCCAAGGCACCCAAGGGCAAGGCAAGGGCAGATGTTACCCCTCTTGCCGAAGAGGATGAAGGTGAGAGTGAGGTGGGCAGTGGGGCGGATGAGTACCAGCCTAGTGGGTTCGATATGAACAGCAGCGAGAGTGAGGTCGAGGAGGAAGTCGACCACAACGACGTGGCAGAAGCGATGTTGTTGGGCGCTGCTTCCCCCAAGATAGCGCGCATGGCTGGCAAAAAGAAGGTTTGTCCCACGTTCAATCCCACTCCTCGTTCTCACGCCCTTCTGCTGCAGAGGGGCCCAAAGAAACATGACTTGCAGCATGCACTCGAGGTATGCCATTGGCACCGCTTCCCCTTATCTTCTACCTCCTCTCTCACATGGATACAAATGTTCTTATTGCAGCGTCCCACCTGGAAGGCCCCACAAGCCACGGCCGGGGGGGCTGGCACGACCCCAACAGCAGCTGTCATGCCCGTTGCTGCCCCGCCAGCACTCATTGCGCACCCTCCGACTTTTGTTCCCCCAGTTCCCCTTGCTCCGTTTGTGCCACCTCCTACTGTGCCTACTGCTGCTCCTGCAACTGGTCTTCCACTGGCTCTCCCACTTCAACAGGCTTTGCAAGTCCCTGGAGCTGTGCCTGCGCTGCTTCCCAATATTGCGGTATGTTGAGTTCTCAGATGCGATCACAAACAGCCCTGTACTGACATCCATCAGCATGCAGTGGACGTGGCCAACGAGTACCAACTTGTCCCGCCAGTCAATGCTGGTGCTGTCCTTCCACTCAACTCTCAGGACCCACGCATTCGGGCAGTGATGCGCAATACATTCCCTCGCCTTGAAGCCGCCGTTGTTTTCGACAATGCCTTTCCTGATGCATTGGGACGCACCAAGAGTGTTGTGAAGTCACTTATCAATGCCGCAGAGCACCTGAATCTCCCAGGCCTTGTGACACGCCTGCGAATGGACGCCGTGTTTACGCGCGCACTCACTGCCATTGTAAGTCATATCTCCTGTTCCCGCGGGTCCTGCATTAGCGCAAGTGGCCACAAGCCTTGTGTGTTTCAGCACGCGCGCGCGCCCGCGCGCACCTCGGTAACTGCTGACCTGCCTGCGCGGAGACAATGCACCGCATGCCCCCGGTGGTCGCCGCTACCTGACTCGGACCTGTCAGCACCCGGGGCGGGTAGGGGCGCAGCCTGTTGTTGCTTGCGCGGGTGGGGTGGGGGGATTGCGCCGGCGCAGATGCAAGCCTGAGCCTGGCGGATGTCCATGCATGTATGACGACCTGCCACAATTTGTGGCGTACTGGCAGCACCCCAGAGAGCGCGCGCGGAGGGGGAGCCGAGTTGGACAGGGTGTGTAGGGATCACTGGGAGGATCCGCATGGATCAGGCTCAGGTGCGCGCGCGCGCGCGCGTGCTGCGTCTCGTATCATCTCGTCTCGCCTTGTAACCAATTCATTAATCTGACTAAGATCGCAAACAGCCAAACCAGCGTATAAGCACCTTCCGGGGCTCCATCAAGAAGGCCACGGATGCTCATGTTATCGCATTCTATCAACTCAATGCGACAACCTGCTCGGACAAGGTCAACTGGCTCTTCAATCATCTTACCTACATTTATCCCCACGACGTAAGCCCTGCCCACACATGATGTAATCCTAACTGACATGTAAACCCTCATGCAGTACGAAAAGCGCACCGTCCCGTGGAGCAAGCCATACCAGCACCCCGCAGTAGCTGCTGTCCTGCACGCCTGTTTCTGGACTGGCACACAGCCCTTTGCCAATCGATACCCCAACGAGTTTACCTCAAGCATGCTCTCGAGACCACTCGAGCGCGAGGTACCTGCGCCAATGCTCGCTCTCATCGGTGCTGCAGTGAGTAGTCACCCTTCCCATTCTAGGTGTTCGATGCTCATGACGACTACTCCAAAGCTCCATGCTTCGCTCCTGGAATGGAAGTCCGGCACGCACAGGGCCGCCGCATTCTCGGGTGATGCCTTTGTCGACGTCTACAATGAGCATTGTCTGTTGCTTGCCGGAATCCGCAACCAGAACCCGCACGCGTACCATACCATGATGCACCGGATGTACAACCATGCAAGGTAGCTTGTGAGCACAAGTAACATGCATATCAGCCGTACTGATTGTTCTCACAGTGGTATCTGGACGCCCACGGCTTCCAACGCTGCAGAGGGAGCTGGTGGCCCTACCGACAATGCCCTTGCCCACGTCGACATCAACGCGATGGATGTCGACTGACAGTGACCCCAAGCCTTTCGCACATCCCCTCTCTCTCTTCCATGCCTGTATACTGTACCCACTCTCGTCCCTCCTTTTTGCAGTTACCTACCATAGTCGCTCATTTCATTCTCCATCATCCCCTCACTACCCAACCTGGCGCCACACCCGGCGCTATCTTCCTGTCATTACTGATCCTCCCGCTACCTCTATTTATACCCTGCATGTCGGCGTGCTTACTGCACTTGCACACGAGTCCCGCGCGCCCTATAGGCCACCTGATGGGAGCTCGGGAGCATGTATGATACCCAGTAGATGTGTAGTCGTGCATATGTTGTGGAGAATTGATGTGTAATCTGTTCTCCTCCATCCCTAACTGTGTGCTCATAGTCAAGGGCGTATGCTTTCATATGTATGAATCATGCTCAAGAGAGCCTCTTTTATTTATTACATCAAACTAATTCTCGCTATGTCGCTCTACGGCTGCTCTACTGCTCGCTCGTTAGTTCGAGACCTTCCTAATTATTTTGACGCCCTAATGGTCATATTTAGGGCTATTCCAGCTACTGTAGTACTCAATAGGGCGGGAGGTTTTCCCTGATGCAGGCACCAGACATGACTGACAGAGCGGGGAGTCGACAGCGTGAATGCGTGCGAGGTAGGCATTGAGCCCGACGTGTCCGCTACGGAGCTGTGACAAGATGCTGCATTGCTGTCGCGAAAGGCCCTGGTATAGCTTGTGTACTGCAAGGCTCGGGGGTGTACTATCGATGACCCTGGCGCAGCGTCCACCTTGAGGCGACTGAATCCAAAGCTCCTGCCAACGCGCGAGCGTGGCGTCCCGGTGGCGGCGCTCGAGGACTGACCGTTCCGTGTGGAGGGAGTGCAGAGTGTGCAGGACCACGCGGGGGAGCTCCGAGTCTGACGACTCAGACCCCTCTGCAGCACGCCGGGCATCATCGCGCGCCCAATGGACGCACTCATGCTCAGCGCCGCGGAGGGGTGCCCATACGACGCGCAGGCGCAGCGAGGTCCGTGACCGCTTGCGAATTGTGGTGAGCCTCTCCAAGAAGAGCTTGGAGAGGGGGTGGTCCGGTTGAGAGGTCAGCATGAGAACTGCCGTGCGGTCCGGGACGAGGAGACTGGCGCGGGTAACCCGAGGGCAGCCCATGATGGTGCTCAGTCCCAATGTCATCGCCGCGAGCATGCCATCGTGTCCCTGCCGAAATTCAGCAGGGCCGAGGGATGCCCGACGGGAGACACGCCCGCCGTCACTTGTGGCAGCCACAGCGGCTGAACCCATCTCGGAGTGAGACTCACAGGCACTCACAAAAACACAAAGGTCACGTCCCTTGATGGCCTCGTTCGCCTGGGCCCTTGCTTCCTCCTTGCTGTCACTAACACACTCCTCGAATGGTAGATCACCCTGAGCAGGCAAGGTGGGTGGGGGGAATCGGGACGGGGTCACTCGGCTAAGGTCTGGGAAGGCGTGAAAGAGTTCATGGAGCGGGGAGCGGTGGAAGCGAGGGTAGTGAGAAGCACAGTGGTGGATAGACTTGTAGAGTGGGTGGTCGGCTGGAAGGCTTGCAAGTCGCGCTGTGGCACGGTGAACAGCCTGGTTAAGGCGCAGCTCGACAGGCAGGAGACCTGCATGGTAGTCCAGGAAGACGGTTGCAGTGGACCTAAAGGCGCCCGTAATGGCCAATGCTGCCAAGCGCTGGACGCGACCGACGCGGCGTGCGATCCCCACTGAGCCAGTAGCCCGCTTTGCGCCAGCCTTACGCTGCACCGGGGTGTACCACACCGGCAAGCCGTACTCCATCTTGGGACACACAATGGAGACAAAAAGTTGGCGTGCATACCGATGTGGGAGCCCGAAGGTCGGGCGGGACAGACGGCCAACAGCAAGCATCGCAGCAGTGCCCTTGGCGACAGCGGCCTCGACGTGCTCGTGCCACCACAGCCACCGATCCACAATGATGCCAAGGTAGCACGCGGCATTGACTGGCGCAATGGTGTAGCTGCCCATGACCAAGGGAAGCGGCTCGTACCGTGGCTCGTACCGTGTGTAGTGCACCAGCTGGAACTTTCCAATGTCAAAACAACAGGCATGGCTGTGGGACCAGTTGAGGAGGCGTGGCGCAATGGCAGAGAGAAGGCGGATGTTGGTGGCAACATCAGGGGAGGAGACAGACACTGCCATGTCATCAATGTAGCCAATTGACAATCGGCACCGGTCCTTGGGATCAAAGAGTTCGAGGAGGTCAGCCGAGTAGAATAAATAGAGGATGGGGGACAATGGGGAGCCCTGCGGGAGGCCGCAGTCTGCGAGTAGTGGGTCTGATGTGAAGTCGTCAAACTTGAGCTGGGTGCGCCGATCGCGCAAGAAGTCAGCAATCCATGCGACAAGGGGCTCAGGGACATGCCGCTTGCGTAGGTTGTGGAGGAGGCGCTGGTGATTCACGGACGGGAAGGCAGATGAGATGTCCAGGTATAGAACAGAGGTCACCTTCCCCGTGCGCCACGAGTCCTTGATACGCTGCACCAAGTGCAGGACAGCATCAGTGGTTGTGCGCTGTGGCCGGCCCCCGAAATGGTTGGAGGGGAGCAACCCATGCTCCTCTGCAAGGGAGGCCAAACGACGTGCGACCACAGACTCCACCACCTTACTTGAGGTGTCTTCAAGTGCAATGGGGCGATAGGCTTTAGGGATCAGATAACTGGGCTTCCCTGGCTTCCGGAGGGTGATAGAGGTGAAGAACTTCCATTGAGCAGGGTGGTGCCCCAACCCAATGCATCTGTTGATGAGGTTAGTGAACACTGGTGTGACATACTCAATGCACTCCTTCAACACCGCATTTGGGATCCCGGACGGGCCAGGAGCCTTGAACGGGCTGAGGTTGTTGATTGCTGCAGCAATCTCCTCCTCTGTGAACAGGGAGAAGGGGAGCTGCTCGTCATAAGTGGCCCCATTGATGTCATCGAGAGATGCGGGGGGAGGAGTAGGGAAGAACTGCGACATAAGCGCATCCCGCTTTTCCATACACGTCCGGGCTGAGGACCCATCAGTGAGTCGGAGAGACGGGAGGCGCGAGGCCAGAGTGTCTTCAGGTGCTTGTGTGACATACTTGCTAGCTTGCCAGATGGTGTGCTCAGTGGCCGATTCGACATACGTGCACCAGTGGAGGCGCTTTTGACATCGAATTTCCCGATGGTACTCCCGCACTGCCTCGCGGGCCCCCTCGGAGTCCTCCGGGGGAGCATTTCGCTTGGCAGCCTGGTTGGACAGACGCCGAGCAGCTCGTTTGAGCGCAGTGAGCTCAGGTGTCCACCACCGCTTGGAGTATGGGCAGGGTTTGGCCACTGGGACGGTACCTTCTGCAGCAGTAACCAGGATATCAGTAATATCAGAAACAAGAGAGTCAATGTCACCAATGGTAGGCAGGCTGCGCGACCGCTCGGGCACGCAATGGTCTACCCACTGCTGTGAAACTGTGTGCTTGTAGGCCTCCCAGTCCGTCTCGCGCCAGTTGCGACGTGCCGGAGGGGAACCTGTTGGGACGTCCATACTGACATTAACCTCCAGGCAGTGGTGATCACTACCATGTCCAAAGCCAGTGTTGCACTGCACGACCAGGTCCTCGATGGAGCCCGACACAAATGCCAGGTCCAAGGTTGACCAAGTGCGATGTGCATCCGACCGGAATGTCGGGGTGCCAGCCGGGAGGACAGAGACAAGATGGAAATCAGTGAGAAGTCGAATGAGAGGTTCCGCATCTGAGCGGCGCGTCCGAGCGGACACATCCGGCCCCGACCACAGAGGGTGATGGGTGTTAAAGTCCCCAACCAGAAGACATGGGGACGAGGCCACCTGCGGGTCGCACAGGGCACCTAGGAGAAGGGAGACAGAGCTCGAGGAGCCTGGGGGATTATATACAGAGAAGAGGGAAAGAGAAGAAGAAGGAAAGGTGAAAGATACAGCACACACATCATGACTCTTGATAGGAATTTGGGTGTACGAGTCAGACTGAAGTTGGTTGCTTATGAAGGTGGCACTGCGTAGAGCCGCTGGCTCCTCCCCGGCTGCCTGCACCCCAGGGTGGGGCAACAGGAGATTCCAGTGAGGAGAGCGGAAGGATGCGCGGTCATGAAAGTGAGGTGGAAGCTCCTGTAAGCACAGGACATCATGGTGCATAGGGTTTGTGGTGTTCAGTAGTGATAACACCACATCTGGGGACCGACGACAGTTAAGGGAGATGACTCGCAACCCCCCAGTCAGTGGCCCACTCATTGAGCAGCCACCGCGCTGTAGGCGCGGGGCGCAGGGGGCCAGAATGCTGGGTCATAGTAGCACGAGCCGTTGTCATAACGGGACGCCAGAAGCGCCTGCGCAAAAGCCTTCGACGGGCACTTATTGTCGAAGGACTTGTGTGGACCCCCACAATTGGCGCACTGCACCTTAATGTGCGTGCAGCGGCGGGGGTCGGCGCACTTCGTCTGGGATGGGCATGTGCAGTCACGCAGTGCATGAGCACCCGCACAGCGGGCGCATTTTACGAAGGTGGGAGAAGAGGAGTGGGGACACGCCTTGGCCTGATGGCCAAAGTCTTGGCAGCGGTAACACTGCATGGGAGATGGGACATATTTGCTTACAGAGCACAGGGCTCCGCGCACCGACAGGGAACTGTAAATCAGCTGGTCTGCAACAGATGCATCATTCACTGTGAAGACCAAAGAGGCTGCGCGCTTGGACGGGGAACCGCGTCCGGCATGCAGCCACCTCAGCCCTCGAATGGTGTCCTTTGCAGCGATCGTGCCAGAATTCTCAGTGTGCAGGGATTCGGCTGCATTAGGAGCCGAGGGGTCGAAGTCCGTAGGGACAGATGAGGCAATGAGCACAAAAGATCTGCGCTCAACACGGGCCCCTTTGAGGCTCTTAAGGTGCGGGAGCCAAACGCCGTCATGGCGGAAAAGGAGGTCGGCTTGTTCTTGGGATGTGGCACGCACCGTGATACTACCGTTCGCCATACGGCGAACCCCATGGACTCGCGTGCCTACTAGACCGAGGACCCCGGACAAGTCCAGGGCCGTGTCAACCTCGTTTTTGAGCTGGGCCGCAGTGAGTTTCACGAAAGCCTCAACACGGTTGGTCTGTGGAATGCCAATGGTGACTTCGAGGTGCCGTGGGCTCTCGCGTGGGGGGCGCTGGGGTGCAGGTGGCACATTGCACCCGCGGACAGCCGGGGCCGTGGCAAGCGCGCTGCGCACCGACGACTTGACCATCTCGGGGAGCTCCCCGCGGAGGGATTCGATTGCCTGCTGGGTAGAAAGCAGCGACGCACGCAGCGTCATGAGGTCAGAGGGCAGAGGCGGCGGTGCGACCGCGCAGGATGGAGCAGACGCCTGGGCCAACCCGCGCATGGCCGCCGTTTCGGCCCGATACATGTCACGTGCGGACGCAATCAAAGGGAGAATCACGTCCTTGCGCTTTTGTGCGAAGTGCTTTGTGTCGTAGCGCTCAAAGATCCGGAAGAGCTGGTCGAGGGCATCCATCGTTGAAGTGGCGCAGGGGACCTCTGTTGGGTCGTTCGACGTGCCGACAGAGCCAGGAGGCTGCGACGAGGGAGGGAGAGGAGTAGGAGTAGTGTGGGGAGTGCCTTTCGGCTTGGGGAGTGATTTCGGTGCCATCAGAGGGGGCCGAGTTTGCCGTAGTGAGCCACTGAGCGTCTATGGTGGTGGTTCAGAGACAAGAAGGTTAGACCAACCTGAAGTTACGTGGATTCGCGGCCTTGCAAACTGTAAGTTATAGGACAGCTTGGCTCGTTCACTGGAAATCGACGCTTGCTGTCAAGTCTGAGCACAAGCCTGGAAGGTGAGTGTATGGCATACATCACTCTGCAACAATGTGATTCCGGTACAGTGTGTGGCTACGAAGGACCGCTCATCCAGTACAACGCTCAATCGTCTAATACGCCTACTTCTTCCTCTTCTTTCTTGCCATGTCTATCGGTGCTCCTTCACAGCTCTGTGCATGCCGCCCCATCATATCGCTTCTTGCAACATGTCCGCACCCCTTTGGACATTCTACTCGACGCGCAGGGATGTGCTTGCTCTCGATGTGCCGCCGAAGCGCGATATACTGCATTGAAGCCGAGCAGCCGGCCCATTGGCACTCCAGCCTCTCGAACCACGGCATCGGTCCCTTCTTCTCCCTCGAAGTTGGACATGTCGGGCCGTGTACCGGCACCGACACCGGTACTGGAACTGGAACCGTCGGAGTGGGTTCCTTGGGCAGGCTCTCGAGCTGTTCGCTGACGACGGTCTCGTTGTCGCTGTACACCTCGTCCGGGAGCTCGTCGATCTCCGCGTCTGAGTCGTACTCGACCTTGACGGCGATCTTTGGGGCTTCCAACGTCTCTTTCGACACTTCGTCCTTCGCCTCCTCGTCCTCCTGGGTGACCGTCTCCGCACTTTCCTCTCGTGACAACTCCTTAGGCGAGGGCTTGGCCTGCTTACCGCACGACGCCAACTTCACGACAGGCGTACTGGAGGTAGTATCCTTCTCGGGCTCGTGAGGGAGCAGAAGCGCGTCCAGCCCTCCATCATGAGCTTCCACCATATGCTTCCAGATCTTCGTCCCATCCTCGAGCTCGTACCTGCAGCCGGCCCACATGCACGTCTTCCTCCCTACGAACTGTAGCGGGGGCCCTCCGGGAGTTCTCCGCCGCTTCGCGCGTGGCTTCTTCGCTGGACATCTCTCAACCAACCCGGCCTTTACCGAGGTTGCGATTGAGGGAGCGTCAGCAGTATTTGCTTTGCATCCTGGCCCTGGCTTGGGTTTGGGCGCGGCATCGGGCTTCGCGGAGGGCGCGTGAGTGGCGTCCTCTGTGGGTGATGGAATGGGGCTTTCTAGGGATGTGTGGCATGTACCTGTCATCTTTCATGTGGACAAGCCGCGTTCAGTCAAGCTATATGTTGGAGAGCTCATAGTACTCGTTTGTAGCGTACTGACAATTACCATTGACTATGCACGTCACGCGAGCCTTTGCATTCGTTTGTTTCAATCTCTTTCTTGAGCGCTGAGGCCAAGAGACAGATATAATGTGAGCGGCGGGCATCCATTAAGTGGAGACGGACTCACACAGGTGTACGAGTACACGTCTAGCAGTGTGGGATGTGGGTAGTGGCTGGTGTCGATGACGAATGTTTCCGGGGCTGCCAGCTTATATGCTCCTGGTCCATCTACGTCGCTCCGGAACTCAATGACAGCCTCCTTTTGTGAGCCCCAGTGGCGCGACCCAGTCCTGCATTGGTGCGCCAAAGCGGCGAAGGTGGCGATTTAGCCACCGCTTGTCCAAATCCAGGCAGGGCTACTGGGGCGCCGTGGCTGCGGGCGGGATGAGGGTCAAAGCGCTCCATGTGGACCGATGCGGCCGGTCTCGTCAACCACAACAAAGAGGTAGTCTAGGTATGGCTGCGCAGGTTCCATGTCGAGAGATGGAGCGACTAGCCGCCTTAGCCATCCCGCGCTCAGACGATCGCAGCTAAAGGACAATGGGCGATCTATGGCGCGCCACAGCGTGATCGAGGCGACGGAACTGCGGAGGAACATAGATGGATTGGAACACATGATTTAACACAACTACCATTACAGCATAGGAGGGGTAGAACAGAGGGATAAACTATGGCGGGGGGAGGGGTGGCATGATCGTGCCAGGCGCGGCAGTCTACTAGTCACAGCGCAGCTGATCAGCAACTACAAGGACATGGCGGACTCGACAGAAAACTCACTGGTGTGCACACTTTGCGGTGCCTCGTAACCGCGTCCTTGCGGCTATATGTTCTGCCGCAAATATGGCACGTAGGTACCTCAAACCGAAGATGGGTCGACTCCACGTGCCGGATCAGGATCTGTTCGGTTGACCGGTGTCGTTCCGGACAGCCCTTCCACCAGCAAGCACCAACGGCAAATTGTCTGGCGTGTGCGGCGCGCATATGCGCGAGCAGGTTGTCCTTCGCGATCTCGAGGTTGCAGCCGCGCCACTGGCATTTCATGAGGTTGAGTGTAGCGTTCTCCTGTCCCTTCGCCTTCTTTCGGCGGCTGTTCGTAGCGTTGGGGACGGCCTTCCTCTTACGCGGGACCGCCGGCTCGTGTGCACTGAGACCAGGGCACACTCAGCTCACCCACAGAGACCAGACAAAAGGGAAAGACGTACGTAGGAATCCACTGGAACTCGGCTCCTTCAAGCACGTCGCGTGTCTCTTCCTCGATACCAGCAACGTCTCGCTCGTGCTGAGCCTTCTTCCTATTCGTCCACGTAACCAATCAGGAGCGTCCAGGGGGGTGCTTGTAGGAAGGGCTGAGGTGCAGAGACGTACCGTTGATAATCCAGCTCTTCAGCTGTCGACGGAGGCGACGGGGGCTCGGAGGCAAGACTGGGGGCCGCTAAGCGGCCTGCGCTGTATGCGTCAAGGGAGAACTCACCGTTCGTAGAATGGATCCAAGCCGAAATTGACATCCCCCATGAAGGCGGGATCAGTGGGTTCAAAACTAAAGGTCACGTTGGTGATGTTGTCGAAATCCATTGATAATGCTTCAGCGAAGAAAGGGGATAGGTGACCGAGAACAAGTGGTGGTATGGCAAAGCTCGGGAGTGGGGGAGTTGGAAAGTATTGGCGGTGCGTCCACCGGGATCGCGGAGGTTTTATGCGCAGTGGGCGCGGGGAGTCGGGCGTGACATGTTCAACCGAGTCTGGCAAAGGAATTTGTCACAAGCATAGGTTTTCCCCCATCGCGGCCGTTGTCCGCACGCTGTAATCGTGCCGCGATTCGGCACGGGGCTTGGCTTGCGCGCCGGGACTCTGGCTCACTGGGATGCGCAATGTCCGCCGCTTTCGTTTGTCCCTATCCTATGATTCAGCCTTTCCCTTAGTGAGGGTAAACTCTTCTAATTGGAAGCGATGCTTCTGCATTTCATCATCATTCAGAATGCCACAGACTATGCGAGTCATCGACTCACTGTGTATTCAGACTGAGGCGGGAGCACAGACGTTGGCGCACGTGTGGAGAAGGGCCTTACCCATCTCAGAGATAATTATTGGCACCATAATGGGTTTCCAGAATGCATGGTTATCGTTGCCCCGCCACCGGCCAGCGGGATAGGCTGGATGAGAGGGACAATAGAATCACCAGGAGAACAATAGCGCAACGTCCTGGATGATACATCAACGGAAATTAGGAATTTCTCCGCATCACACTGATCGGTCCGATTTAGTGAGGATAACTGGTGTGCAGAAATTATTGGCGACTTACCGGCGTCAATTACGGCGAGAGCGAGAGGTCTTTGTTCTCCGACCTCGCTGGCAAGACATACCAAGGCCATTGTGCGCCATGAAAAGATGAGCTCATGGACTTGCCTGAACAAAGATGCCACGTCAGGGTGTTGTCGTCGTCGGGCGTCAGGCCTCCAGAGTGCTACGTTGTAGGAGGCATGCCTGTGCCCATACCCTGCTATGAGCATGCATAGTGCTGACACAAGAATCACCCTGAGTGGCCTACCTCGACGGGATCGAGGCGCTTTGCATCCGTCGGGGTACCTCTAGAAGCTCGCTTCAACTCGCCTGCACAAAAGCCACAAGGAAACCCAGTTCGTGTTCCTGTTCTGACAAACAATAGGAGTTAGCACTAATTTTATACGTGTCTGTGGTGGTTGGGGTTCAGACTCAAGCTGGCTTGCGACACCGGCACGGGAATGATGAAGTGTTGAATCCTTCAGCTTCGTGCGACTTGATGCCTCCGTGTCCGTTGTCTTGTAGCCACTTGCTCACGTCCAAATAAGAGATTATGTTGAAATGAGATTGACCTTCTTGTGTTATTCATTCCAATAGTTGACAGTAATCGCGGGCGATTCTGGGTGGGCTGGCCCGGGCAGTGGCAGACGTTTGAGTACACTGAGCAACATCAGGCCAATCGTGACCTGGCGTTCTGGATTGTTCAGTTGAGCTATTTGATCCACTTGTAATGTATCTTGTCTGCAAGCACCCCCTTGTGGTTGAAAACCAAGTACGGAGTGCCCGGCGATGGTCTCTCGGTTGGAGTCGAACGACTCGTAACGACGGCCGTTATCACGAAAGACACAGCCTCCAGCCACGTGGGCACACCGGCCAGCGGGCGCTATCGGAACTGAGACATCCACAGCCGCGATCACCGTCGTTTGCACTCAGAAGCTCCGCCCGAATCCAGCACTCTGCGCGCTGCGAATTCAGAACTGGAAGCTGACCAGGGTCTACTGTCCCGTACGGGATTCTGCGCTATTGTCCGGTTACCGTTGCCTCTGGGATCATGTTCGCTACGACAGTGGCTTCGAGCATTCCGTTCCAGACACAGGCACTTAGCGCAGCACCCCCTTCCTTTACGCACCCTCTCGGACGGCTCCTTCTCGGAAGAAGTGCCTCCTCGGCTCGCACGCGACGCGCATTCGTAGATGCAAATCCCTCGGACGGCTCATCGCACTCGCGCGCTGCCTACTTAGCTCCCGCCAACTCGGCGTGTCTTTTTCATCATCCTTCTCCTTCCTTCTGCACTCCGTTCCTGAATACCCTGGCTCTGGGTCTCTCAGTTAACCTCGGCTTATCCGAGACTCTCGGCCTGCGTCATTAATCTGGAACAATGCCCTGCTATTGCCTTGTGCTCGGAAATCTGCGCTCATCAAGGCTTTTTGCGATGTGTCTTGAGGTACAAGCCGAGATTGTGCTGTGAGGAGGACTTGGGTACTGCACTTTCGTCCTCAGTCCCTCACTGGTGCTCCACTTCTGAACGCCGGCCGCCGGCATCCTACGGTAGCGTCGGCGTCCGCGGCATATTCCTGCGCTTTCTTTGAGCGTTGTTTGATGTCCGGAATGCTTGCGCTGATATGCATCCACAGTTTGCGTTCCATGATCACGCTCAGGCACGTCGTCATCCACGCACCCCCATAGTCCCGTCGAACGTTGCCCACGTCAAGAGCTGAAACACTTCTTCTCCTTTCGTCCGCGCCCAAGCACACTTCCTCTCTCACTCCCCCTCGTCCCCTTACGCGCAAGCGAAGCCAAGAGGGCCCCAATCCGTCAATGCACCCGCCTCATGCGCCAAGGTGGTCGGTCGCCCGCCATGCTTCCCTTCTCCCATTCAGATAGCCTCACCCCGGCGTGTGCCCATTCCCATGTATAGCGCGCGAACCCCGCGGTCTTCATCCGCACCGCTCCAGACCCTGGCAGCTGCGAGCCGGGTGTCTGACGGCACGTCGGCGGACGGAGGTGGGACGAGGCGAGGTGTGCATCCCGTGCGTACCGTGCACTTTCTGCTCGCGTCCGGTGCGCGCCTGCTCTTGCCCACCGGCATCGTGCGTGGAGGCACGAGACGGGCGCCGGAAATGGGCAGATCCTCCCCGCCTGGGACCGCGCGACCCTGAAGGGTCACCGGTAGAGAGCGCGTGAGACTCACCTATATGTTCTTATCGGGGCGTATAGGAGAGCCTCTCGAGGCCTGCGACGGGTATCCAGGGCTTTCGTCCTGCAACATCTTCGGACGTTGTCGTACGAAACAGGCTCGACGTCTAATTCAGCACAGGCACCCACGGTCAGAGCCCCGTCTCCGGCTCGTTGATAGACTTTACGCCTGCCCCTGTGTGTGTGAAGCCCGCGAGGATGCCGGTCCGGCAAGTCGCCGGCCTCTTCTCGTCCCTTCGTGGCGTTTAGGATATCTGGCCTGCATCCTCGTCGTCGCCCAGATTAGCACGTTCAATCGAGCTCATGGTTCAGACCAGTGCGCGGCGCTTCCCGGGATGCGTGGGAGCACCCTCTGGCTTCCGGCTCGATGCGCACGGAAGGTCGCGGGGCGCAGAAGCGAGCAGGAGGCACGTGCAGCGGCAGGGGCGCGGCAGGGCGTAGCGGCCCACGATGCAATAGCGTCGTGGCGCACGGCGGTTGAGGCCCCGGACGACTCCATCAGGACTCACGCGCATCCTGCGCCGCGGACTCTCGCACGATCCGCTGCAACGATTTGTCCACCGTGCATTACGTGTTGCACGCTGCGATTAATTGCGAGATTTATGGGGCGATCCGTGGCTCCCAGATCTAGGGCTGTCGGGCTGTATTTGCGGGAGCGTGAGGCACGCTCTGCGATCCTCCGCCCAGTCCCTCACTTCCTCGGCCAGCTTTACCCCGCTCGTTATGTGTCTCTAAAGGGGACCCCGACGGCCATACCTTACTCGCAGCAGATCACGATCCATACAATTTCGCCTCCCTCTATTCCCTCATCCGCCTGCCCCGGGACCCGAGCAACGGCCGTCGCCCTCCGTTTTTCTCCATCGTGGAAACAGCCTGTGCATGTTCACGCTATGCCCAGAGCACGTTTCAAAGTCGTCCACGGCATAATACACCGCGACGCGACTAGCGAATGCGGATATACTCGAACGAAGCTCCCAAGAAAGGCCACAGCCCGCCCTTCGATTCCCGGTGATGCGCCACAACGCCACGACGCCAGCGCTCGCCTTCGCTCGATCGCGCGCCTCTTCCCATTCGGGCCATTCTCGCGCGCTCTTGAACGCCGATCGCGCACTACGCATCCCCGCCTCGGCAGTGCCCGCGACGGATCCGGCCAAGGGACACAACGCGCGCGCGCGCACACCAGGATGGCGCTGCCACGCGTGTGCGTGCGGCACGCACACCGCGCGCGGACACGCATAGCGCGCTGTCACTCTAACGCAAGCTGGGCCGGAGACGAATGCGGGCGGGCACGAGGCTGGACATGGCCGTCCTGCCGAGCCACATCCTCCAGTATTTGCACATCCCTCGTGCGCCGAGTCCAGGCGGACGCCCCAATCGCCGAGGGCGTGGTGCAATGTGCGGGGATGACGCGGGCCTTGCCCCCCGTCTGATCGACCACGCCCAGTGCGTGCGCGCAGGCGCACGACACGCCTCCCCACGGGGCGTGGAGCGCGGAGCAGCAAGCCTCGATGCCTGAGCTAGGCGGGCGTGCGCAACGCTTAACACCTGATCCCCGCGCTCTACCGCCGCCGGCGCCGCGGCGACGACCATGCGCGGTGGGCGCGCGGCGGTCCCGTGATCGCGCCGTGCCAGTAGGCTATCGGAAGGACGGCTCGCGTCGCGTTGCGGGCGCTGACAGCGGGGAGACGTCGCCCACGACGGGGCGCCTTCTGGATGTGTGGTGCGTACCCACTCGGGCATGCGCGCACGGTCAGGTTGTGACTGATGTCGGGGTAGAGCGGCCGGTCGCAGGTTCATCCCGAGGAGGTGTGCCGGAAGGGGATCTTCCGCAGCATCACGGGCAAGCACGTGCAACTGTCCAAAGACCTATGTCATCGTAGTCAAGAGTTCAACTTCTGCACACCCGCGTGGCCGGACCGTTCCCTTTCTGCCTCTGCCTCCAGTGCGGTGGAAGAGAGGCGAGGCAGGGCTGGACAGGCCGATCTCCTCGAAAGGCAACGGGGCACTCGGCTCAATCCGTCCAAAGTCCACCCTCAATGATCCAGATACAAAACTCCCTATGCTCATCCGGTCCAGCTCGGAAACGCCATGGCCATATCGTTCGCTCTCGTTTGCCCGCTAGGTCTCGAGGTGTTTCGTGCGAACTACGCGGTTATCCACATCTGGACGTCCGCACACACCCACCACCCGGACCGCGCGATTCGTAGCCCGCGCAAGCCAGGCGGTAGGTGGTCAGGAGGTCCTTCACCACCACGCGGACCTGCGATCTCCTTGAACGTCCTCCCGCCCAATCGCAGTCTCGGCACTCGTCCGCATCCCCGACCAGCACCTGTCCGCCCGCCCTGCATCGGCGGAGCACACCCCCGAGCCCGAGCCAGCGCGCCAGGCCCGCTGCGCCGCGCACCGGCATCCGTCCCAACATCCCATACACGCCCAACGCGCCAGGGCGGTCGCGTCCGCCGAGCCCCAAGAATACCCCCTCCTCCACACCCCTCCTCCACACCCGGATGAAGCAACGTGGGCCACGGCCGCACATGCCGCCGCGCCGTAGCTTTAGAGCTCGACCCGCCTGTCCCGCGTGCGATCCCGCGAGCTCTATACCGCGCCCGCCTCCCTCGTGACCCCGCTCCCGCACCTGGCTCCCCGCCCGCAGCCTGCTCTCTCTCTCTCCGCCGCCGCCCAATGGCGTGCTGCCGGTGGCGAAGCCGCGCCCTCACAATGTCTCTGGGCAGGCTCGAGACTCTGCGTCCGCACGAAGCGTGCTCTAACACCTGAGCCTGAGCCTGAGCCTGAGCCTGAGCCTGAGCCTGAGCCTGAGCCTGAGCTTGAACTTGAACTTGCCCGCTCGTCCGCGCCTCGGCCCGCCCGCGTCCGCGCGCGCACGGGTGGAGGGCCGGCGTCGGCCGGGGAGTGTCATGTGCCTGCGATGGGGGATGGCGATAGTGTCAAGGATATGCAGGGAGGGAGGTGAGCCGCGCTCTCGCGGGTCTTCGTCTGCGGGGGCGGCTGAGGCCGGGGCGGGGGTGGTGAGTTCCAAGTGCACGCTCGGTGCTCGTGCGGGCGGAGATGGGTCGCTCGGATCGCGGGTTATGAGCTATCGAACACCGGCGGTCGACGTGCATGCGCTGTCATCCGGCGCGTTTCCGACGCAGACGAACGCCGAGGCACCTCGTTCCGCGACCCGGGCGGTACGGGCCTCTTTGGACAGACGAACACTCGCGCCGACGGGGGCTAGGCAGCGCCGCGCAAGGGCGTTCTCAATCACACAATATCATCATCTGTGAGTTTGTTGAGTTCCGCACGCGATGTTGCGTGGCAGGCTCGCGGCAGCGCCGACCACGCGGTACGTACACACCGCCCGCCGCCCCGCGCGCGCATCTCCCGTCTCCGCGCCGACCCGGACACATGCCCGCCGCCCACCCACGCGCACGAACGCTGTCTATCACATACATACATACATACATATGCATGTGATGTGGATACACAGCGTTCCATACCCATGTCGCCCCGCCCCGCTTGATCGCCGGACGGAGGCGGGGGAGCGAGCGCGCGCGAGCGTGGCACTTCATTCAACCGGTGCGCGCAGAACGATCGTCCGCCGCACGCGCGATCGCGGCTAACCGCGCCGGGCGCGGGGATGGCGATCGCAGTGGGCGGCGGTGTGTCCGACGTGTCCCTGTCCGGCGATGAGACCGGTCACTCAGCGCCACCCTGCGAGCGGGCGAAGCCCAGCGCGCCCGCTGCGGCCTTGGACGTCGGCAAGCGGATGTTTGACGTCCGCACGCAGCGTACCCGCGCGCGGCTATCGACGGGGGGGCTCGCGCGGGCGCGGCAGACGGAGGGGCTCGCGAGGACGCGAAGGCACAGACGCCGGCGCCGGGGACGGGCGAGGGCGACGTCAACGGCCAGGCGGTGATTGGCATCGGCTAGCCTCTACCGGTGACGGGGTGACGGGGTGCATTGCGTCCGCCGCCTGGCGTGCGGAGTGCGAGAAAGTCGCCGGGCCCGCGCTTCTCCCGTGCGCACCAGTCTACGGTACGTATGTTCTGCGCAGGGTCCTGTACTGGGGGTACTACCCTGGACGCGCGTGCCTGCGCACAATGGCGAACGCGGCGGGTAATACGACGTGCGTCGAGGGCTCCCGTGCGCATGCGCCCGCGGGAGAAGGGCTTCGCGGACTGTGTGTAATGCTCGCCGATGTGAACCCGGGGGGTGTGAGAGAGCGCGACGGTGAGACGGGAGGGCGATCGAGACAGGCGGGCCGTTCGGGTCTGATGGCCACACAGGGCAGCGGCCCTGCCTGCCTGCCGTTCGCAATATCATACCGTAAGGCGGGCGAAGGCCGCTGTGTACGGGCCGCGGGACCAATACTGACTGCATGCATATTTATGCTGACTGGCTGCAATGGTGGCCTCTAGGCTGCCCGGGCCTCGGGGTTATGCATCAGCCTTAAGCGAGGGATGGACGCCGGACACGGGGGCACACGCGGGCGGCGCGACGGAACAGGGAAGGTGTGAAGATCAGGACGGCGGGTGAGAAGAATGATCAGCATCTGCTGGCGCAACTCGCGGGTCGCGAGCGAGTCTCGGGTGGGCTTCACCGAGCCCGGGGCGGACGCGCTGCTCGCGGACGGTGCTGGAGGAGGGCCAGAAAAGGGAGAGGGCGAGGAGAGAGGACGATCGGGAGAGGAAGAGGGCGGGGCGATCGATCGAGCGTCCGAGGGAGATCTCTGTCCTCGATCTCGCCTACCGCCTGCATCATCCGTCCGTCGCGCCAAGCCCTCGCAGTGGGAGCTCGCCCCATTCACACTCGCAAACGCCGCGCAGGGCCCGCCTTCACGTTTTCACGTCCGTCGTTCCGTCTTGATTCGGGCTGGCGTCGGCCTCTCTCCCGGCACTCGCCTTCGCCTCGCGTCCTCCCCACGGATGCCATCGCCCATCATCGATGCCCTCCGAGTCCGTGCTCTATTCCCTCCAGCCGGCCGACCCTCCGCGCCCGCGGCGTTCATAACGTCTGTCTGCCATCAGCCCTCCCCCAACACGCCCGCGGAGAGTCGCGAGCCGTCGCGCGTGGACAGACCGCGCAACAGGAGCACAACCGCTCATATACGCCTATCTGCGAGCCCGTTCCGTTCGCAGCTTCCTCCCTTCCTGCCTGCCTGTCCCCGTTCGTGCCCGAACAGCACCACCCGCCCCCGTCGCTTGCGCTGACATTTCCTCGTCTCCCCCCCGGACCCCGTCCGACGTGCATTGCCGCCGCCCATCCCATTCCCCAGCTTGCTTCCCAGCCCCAGACCCGGCTGCCATCCTCTCACCCCGCCGGGCTTCCCTCGCCAGTATCCGCGGTCGAATACAGCAGTCGACCTGTCGACCTATCCCGACCTGCACCGCAGCCCGTGCGCGACACGCCGCACGCGAAGCACGCCCACGCTGACGGTGCGACAACCACAGCGGGCCTCGCGCCAGACAGGCAGACACGGCCGCGCCCTCGACGGCGGACGCGCGCGGACGACGGGCGAGATCCCGATTGGACTTGGCCGCGGACCCAATCGCGTGCGCCCTGCCGCTGCCCCTTCTCGTCCAGAACCGCGGCCGGCGTGCATGCTTCCCCCGGCACATATAAACACCTTCACTCACGTACGTCCTCTCTTCCCACACATCCGAGCCTATTTCTCCCTCGCCCTCTCCTCACCTCATCTCACCCCCTCGTTCCTTCTCCCTCCACACGGGCTCTCCTCCTCGCCCCGCCTCCTCCTCCTCGCTGTTCTTTCTCGCCCGTCTGACTCCCGCCTTGTCTCCGCCTTCAGGCTTCAGGCAGCACACCTAGTCCAGTCGCGACACGCGTCCAAGCCACCACAAGCAGACGCGACCTCTTCCGCTCCCTGCGCCGCCGCGCCTCCGCCCTCTTCGTCACGCTCGCCCTCATGCTCGCGTCCACAGACCCCGCGAGCGCGCCAGGCGCGATCCTCCTCCCGCTCATCAAGCTTGCCGCGCTCCTCGCGACAGGGTACGCCGTCCACCGTGCGCTCTCCCCGCCGAACCCGCCCCCCGCGCCAAAAACGTGCATCGACGACCGCACCCTCTTCGAGCGCGCCATCCGCCATGTCACGTTCTGCAGCAAGGTTAGTCGCCCGCTTCTTCTGCCATTCTGTCTTTTGTTCCTTTGCCTCCCTTTCCGCCCTTTCTGTGCGATTCTCACAAAGACGCCCGTCCCTGGCGTGAGTGCGCGCTCAGCTTCGCGTCCCCCCCCCCCGTTCCATTGCGCGTTCCTGCGCGCCTGCACGCCCGCGCGGGGCCGCTTCTCGCCCCACACTGTGCCCGCGGGTGTCCGAGTTTCCACTCTTCCGCGCACCACGCACACGGGTCCCATGAGCGCACGTCCGAAGTGTACACGAACGCTAACTCTCTCTCTTTCTCTCCTTCCGCGCCCGCGTCTCCCACGCAGATGCTGACATGGGTGATCGTCCTGTGCGACGCGCTCGCGACCCTCCACCTCGCCGCTCCCACCCCCCTCACGCGGCCATTCGCCTCGCTCCTCCTGCCCCCCTCCTTCATCCCCCGCCCCGCGCAGCCCCTAGCACCGCTCTTCCAATCCTCCCCAACACCCTCGCCCGCGCCCTTGTCAACATCCCCACCATCACTCACACCCCCCGCGGCGCTCGCGCTCCTCGTCCCGCACCCGCTCCTGCTGCTCGGCGCGTGGGCAGCGGTGTGCGGCGGCGCGCTCCGCCTCGCGTGCTTCCGCGCGCTCGGCACGCTCTTCACGTTCGAGCTCACCATCTCGCCCACGCACACGCTCGTCACCGACGGCCCGTACGCCGTCGTCCGCCACCCGAGCTACGCCGGCGTCTACGCCGTCCTCCTCGGCGCGTCCGCGGTCATGCTCGCCCCCGGCGCGTGGCTCCGCGACGCGTGGCTCGCGCCCGGCCTCGCGGCCCTCGCGCGCTCCCTCGCGCACACCACTCACCCCTCCTCCTCCTCCTCCTCCTCCGCACGCCCATCATCACCGCCGTCAACCGCACCGGGCGCGTGGGACGGGTCCGCGGCGGGCGCGCTGCTCGCGTGGGCGTTCGTCGCGTTCTGGACGGCCAAGGTGCTGTACGCGCTCCGGAGCACGAACCGGCGCGTCGCGACGGAGGACGCGGAGCTGCACCGCGTCTTCGGCGCGCAGTGGGAGGACTGGGCCGCGCGCGTCCGCTGGAAGCTCGTCCCGTGGGTGTTCTAGCCGCGCGCGCGCGCGCGCGACCACCCGCGAGCCGCGGGCCTGGCCCGTTGGTGCGCTGGGCCCGGGGGAAAGGGGGAAAGGGGAGGGCGGGGGGCGTGTACAGGAAGGACGTACGGCCGGACGGAGGGCAGTTGTGGGGGAGTCGGGATACCTTTAGTTTTAGATAGTATATCCGGGGCCGTTGTACCCATAGACAAGAACGCTTGCGCCTCTTGCCCGAGCTGCCGTGCCCGTCTTCCACCGCCCGCCGCCCACCACTAGCTAGCATTCACCACCCACTCAACCAGCTTGTGGCCCGCCGCCCCGGCACCCGAGTACTGACAGTTCGGAGGGGTACCTCCGCGCGGGGCCGCACGGCCGTACCCGGCCCTGGCTAGGCAGGCCTCCCTAGCCCCGCCTGTTCAATGCTCTCAGGACCGTCGGTGTTCCCGCGCAGCACGAAGCAAGCACTCAATCAGACTGCCCTTGCACGTACATACTCTCTTACCGTCCGGGGGGGGGGGGCCATCCGGGCGCGAAGTACGAAAAGAGCGGAGCGCCGCGCGCCGTCCTCCCGGTGCGCGCGAGCGGCGGCGCGGCACGAAGCCCCAACGCCCGCTCCTTCCTCCTGCCCCTTGCTCCCTCCCTCCAGCCCTCAGATCTCAGAGCCCGGGCGCGAGCGCGAGCGCGTATGCGCTGTGTGTGCCGCATATCCGCCGCAGGTGCGCTGCCATGGCTTCGGGAGGGCGTGGGAGCCGCGCCGGTTCGCGGGAGGCGGCCGGGGAGGGCTAGCGCCGAGTGTTGCCGTTAATGTGATGTGGCGATACCTGGGGGCGGGGGCGCCGGCGGGCGTGGGCCCTGCCGCACCGCGGGGCGGGACCAGGAAACGCGCGCGTCCGCCAGCCTGTCTCTCTTTCTACAGATCTCGGAGGCCGGGGGGAAGCCTGGCCTGCCCCCACGTGTACATGGCGCACCGCACCATGCCACGGACGCGGACGGGCGGACGGGCGGGCGGCGCGCGTGGCCGTGTGGCGCGAGAGGAGGGCGAGAGAAGACGCGTCTGCCCGTGCGTGCGTGCGTGCGGCGGCGGCGGCGGCGGCGGCGGTGGCGGCGACTCGGGCGCCCGCCAGATCTCGCGTATCTACGGCGTCCGCCCAGCACGTCCGCGTCGAGTCGCCCGTCTGGCGTCGTGCTCCGTGCCCCGGGAGGCATAATGCGCCAGTTCTCCCGTCGTTGCGCGATGTGACGGTGTGGACGTGCCCGGAAGGAGGGCTGGCAGGTGGGGTGGGGATCTCAGCGGAGATTGGGCCGCGGATCTGGCAAGCAGTCGGACGGCATGGGCCATGTTCAGCCGGGGGAGTGGTAGGGTCGTGGACAGGCGGAGGAGCTGTCCTATGTCCGCGCGGCGTCTCCGGGAGCGTCGTGGCGTCGTCCATGCATGTGCCGACTTGGACAGTGGACGCTTGACGCGTGCCAACACCAGAAGCGGCGGCACATGGTGGTCAGGCGTGATATCTGCTGCTGGAATAATGTCACCGCAGAGCGACCTCGAACGTACTGCTTACTGCACCATCAGAGCATGCGCAGGCCTACAAATGATTGTTCACACTCGGGCACGCGCGGTTGAGCCCGAAAGCGGTGAGTTGACGACGCCGGAGACGATTTTGCAAGTAAACAGTGCGAGGTCAAGTTTCAGAATCTGGGTGTTCAAAAATATAGACGAAAAAGAACCATATAAAAGAGGTTTGTTCTCATAAAGCCTCGCCCAGCAGCTCCAGTAGGTCAACTCGAACGGTGGAAGACGTTTCCAGACGTGCGGAGGGCGCCTAAACTGCAGCTTTGTGGACGACACAATCGGGACAAACAACCCCTCTCGGCAAGCCCCGGCAGTCTTCGGTTTGGCGCTCAAACGCGTCGTTCACAGATTCGGCAGATTCGCACTTCCGGATGGTCGTGATCACTGTCCTCCGAGCCCCTGCCAGGTATCGCCATGAGTCCTACCCGCGCGCCTGCCTTTACTTGTAATCAGTGCTCTTCTGTGGATGTACAAACTGGGCGGAAGAAAACCGCTTCGGCGACGGCCTCGAACAACGGGTCGGGTCACCGTCTCTGCCCGGGCGTGTCTCCGACAGCACAGAGTGAGCTTGAAAGTGCGTAGTCCGAGGCGCTCTACGCGGAAGCACAGTACCCAGGGAAAGGTAAGCGGCATATCTCATCGATTTGATGTATCACTGACTGCCGTAGCCAGGTCATACGTTCCGTTCAGGGTCCCACACAACTCGGAGGCTGTAGCAGCACCAATAAGACGTAAAAAGTTACTTTCTCTACGCCTATACGTGGCAGGATAGGGCACTACAACTCGAGGAGCCATTGTTCTATTTTGGCTGCCCGCTGCCTTTCAGTAACAAATCAGGCAACTATGCGCACCACACGCTTTGTGCAGGAGCTGCTTGGACTCTCTAGCCAGGCGGAGATGCCTCCGCATTGTGCGTCGTACTGATTCGAGCACATGTGGATAAGTGAGGTGTATGTACCCAGGGTATAAGGGCTGCGACAGCTTTGTGACCTCTCCCTGGCATCACCATCCTCCGTTTGACCATCTCGCCCCTCCTCTGTCCCTCCCTGCCCTTTCAGCTTCCACGATGAAGCCGGGACAACACGTATTCAGAGTTGAACTCGCGAACCGAAGCCCCGCTTGTGGCAACAGGAGGCAACACACGCAGGGCCCTCCCCCGCCCCTGGCCACCTACTCCTCCGTGCAGTGGCAGATCCTCCGCGGAACCGTGGACAACGACGCGCAGCGGCGTATCATCGCTCAAGACTCATGGTGCGTTGCGCCTCTCTGCTTTGGCCCAATTTTCATGCTCATAGACGTGGCAGGATGTTCGCAGAGTGGCAAGCCATGAAGCTTGCCGCGTCTGCGTTGCTTCTGGCCAAGATCAGCGGCATGGAGATGAACAACTTCAGTCCCACCGATGTGGGTCTCCTCATCAGGTTTCTGTGGGAGGACCTGGAGTTTGAGAAGCAGGAGATCGAAGCGCACCGGTACGTCCCCATCTTCTGTCGATTTGCGGGCGCACGACGTTCATGCGGCGCGTGTCAGCTGGCCCCCCTGCAACTACGACGACCGTCGTCAGGTGACACTTAGGTATGTTGAAGACGTCCTCTAAGTTTCTTCTCGAAGTTGACTGTCTTTGTTGTCTAGCCTTCTCGGCGAGGCTATGAAACACGCATTGGAAAGGGCCCCGACGCAAGGGCCTGCGGTGTACAGAGCCACGATACAGGGAGACGCCCCTTCAGACGCCCTTGTTCCGACGGGAAACCCCGCGACAGACAGAGGGCCACCTCCAGCGAAGAGGGCAAGGAGGACGTAGAACCTCTCGTCGACCCCATCCATAGTGTGCCGGCTACGGCCGGCCTGGCAGCATCACTTTCCTTCATTCTACGCACCCCATGCTCGTACATTATTTCTCCAATATTATACCTAGTGCCTCGCAATGCCAAACTCGTGCTAACCAACGGCTCCCGTCGGCTTGGAGTGGTCGTGTCCGCCGCACTCCGCCGTTCGGTAGGGGAATATTCCCAAATCGGGCAAAAGTTGGGTGGGCGTCTAGTGAGTGAGTCGTCAGCGCCCGACGCGTTGACCCTGACGCATACCGTCACCCAGCGGCTGGATCCGTCTGTGTACTCGTCAATGGCTCGAAAGAAAACGTATCAGTTGCTCTGGGAGCCAACGTGTGTAGAACCTCGACGACTGGCGTGCTCTCGTTAGCGACCCCGCCGCTCGAGTCGGGGAGCAGCGCAGCCTACTCCGAGTCGCTGCCTGCATGGGTCCAGGGTCCAGCGGACAATACCCAAAGCAACTCGGTGCATTGTTCCTTTCTGAAACACGTGCTTTGGCGCATGACTGTGCGCCCTCGCGCGGCCATGGTGCGTCTGCAGCGCGACGGCGATGCGATCTGGGCTAGCGCAGTGCTAACCGAGGGCGCCCATTGCCTATTGGCAGCAGATCCGTCCGCCGCAAACTGGACCCTTTCAGATCGATAAACCAGCGCGAAACCAAAGCCGAGGAGGTACGACAGTGTGCCGGTGTGCCGGTTACGTATCGTTCCTCATTGGGGGTTGATGCGACCCCGACCCTGCGCGGTGTGCGAGCGGCAGTGCGCGGCCTGCGCATTGTCGACCGAATACGGCGCAGGATGTCAAAGGGCCCGTCTAAATGGTCAGTGTTTCTGGGATATACAGGGCACCGCGCGTCGCCAGGGAACTGGAGATTCGGGCGGACGCGTTCCGCGCCGCGCGTTTGACTCGGAATGGGGGGCGGTGCGGTCCACAAAGGATCCTTTCCGTACCTCCAAAGCGTACGTGTGTGACGAGGCGCGCGCGCAGCACCAGGCCGAGCTCGAGGGCCCACCTCGCGCGCTGACGGATGCCTCGCGCGAGGGTGCACAATAGGCACTCGCGGTGCGTTCGAGGAGCGCGGGAAACGGGGGATTGGTGCGCTGTCGCGCGATGGGACGCGTAGGCGGAGGCACACTAATCCAAAGGCTTTCGACCCGCGTGATGCCGCGGAACAATCTGGACTGGAGCGAGCGACCTCGGTTACGGGATTGTGCACCGTGAATGGCGCCCGCTGGCCTCGATTTATACGGCTGCAGCCCACCGCAAGGCAACCAACCCCCCCGCTTGAACATAGCACGTACGCTTCATTCAATACCCTGCTCTTTCGTCCTTCCCTGCCAATACCACAAGCCATGGACAACCTCGCGCTGATGTACGAAGATGATCGCCAAGTCGCAGGGCTTCTATATGCTCTTCTCCAATACTGCCCAGAGGGTCTCAACATCCCCCAACCCAGCGAGGCTTGGCTGGGAATGTTTCTTGGGCATTCTGGTCGCCAGGACGCCCTAGAGGCCCATCAGAGGTCCGTTCTCGTCTCTTCTCTCCGCAGTATTGGACTTGACCCACCCAATGCAGCTTCGACCTCGTGGACTTTAGTGAGCAACCCTACATGGCCTGGGTACCAGAAGCAGATAACAGGAGCATCCGCACCAGTGCGAGGTACGTGTCCACTGCTCCTTGTCCACATGCTCGTAGCCAACCGTCCGCGCACAGTCATCACTCTCATCCTCCCCCTACCACCTCGTCCCCGGCCCAATCCGTCTCTAGCGCGTCATCTCTGCCGCCTCATAGTCCCTATCCGTCTCTTTCCCCTACTGCCTCGTCCCCGGTCCAGTCCGTCGCCAGCGGGTCAACCCCGCCGCCTCCTCAAGCAGACAGGACGTCTCGCAAGCGCACAAACAGGCCGCCGGCAACGGAGGCCGCGCAGAAGAAACCCCCCGCCAAGAGACAGCGATCTTCGCCTCAGTGCGCCCCAGGCAAGGTGACGTGCCGATGGGACGGCTGCGGTGAGGAGATCGACCGGGCCAAGTGGATGGAGCATTGCAAGCGTAAGCATTTCATGAACCGCGTCCCCAACCAGGAGAGGTCGGCGAGAATCGCGGCGGAGACGGCGGCGGAGGGGTCAGGCATGCCGAGGAAGAACGTTCACCCCCCGGAGGTTTGCCTGTGGGCCGACTGCAAAAAACGCCAGGGGGATCCGCAGAAGTCCACCTTTGTTGACCTGCAAGCGCTCCATCAGCATCTGCGACGGGAACACTACGAGACGACGAGGAAAGGATCCTGTCGCTATTGCGGCGTGCAGGACAAGCGTTCAGACGCCTTGGCGCGGCACGAGGTTCGCTGTCACAAGAACCCTGCCAATCGCCAGTGACACCCCTCGGACGCGTATTCTCACTTATGCTATAACTGATCCTTCATATGTAAACTGATTCTATCCGTTGCGTCTCATTACGCGCTCTGTACTATCAGTTCCAGACTTTGTATAATGATACCCGGTGTTCGTCTCACTCTCAACGCTTCAACGAGTGCTGTAGGAGCTTTCATGAACGCTTGGGAACACCAAGCGCGTGAGTTGAATGACCCATTTCCCCGAAAGCCTCTGCCAGGAGACATCGTGATCTCCAGCATGAGTGTTTAGATACTCGGGCAATGCGTCTGACAGCAACACCTTCAACAGATGTCCGCGTGGTGCCTCGCGTGAGATTGGGCATTCAGTGTGATCGCATGGCTGCTGATGTGAATCCTAACCTGCACGCAGTCTAGGATAAGGGTGAGAGGGGCGGAGAGAGCGCGTCGACCTGCACAGGGGAGAAGTAGGGAGGAGGAAGATCAGTACAATGTAATCTAGTCAAGAGAATGGAAGCAGCGGCAGAGTGCCAAATAGCCCCAGTCCTAGACGAGCGCGCGACGCGAGAGCACGTCGAGCGTTGGACTATGCGCGGAGGAACGGAGACGGGAAAAGAGGCGGGGGTACACGGACGCAGTCGGTGGGCGGCTGAGCGAGAACGGAAGCCTGCCCAGAGCTTTGGGCGGACGGGCGGGAGAGAGAGAGAACTCGGCGGCGGGGCGCGGGAACCCGAGCGCAAACTTCGGAGGGGAAAAGCAAGCTCTATTTGCAGACGCATGCGTGCCGTATTCATCGTACAAGGGCTACGGAGTAAAACAAGACCGTCCGCTGTGCGTAGGGATGCACGCGGGCGGATGCAAGTCATCGGGACCGAGTCGGCGGGAGAGAAACGCGTCGGTGAACGCGTCGAGAGCGCTCACGTGATCGCGCTTCCGCGGACATGCTACCAAACGCGTCTTACCCGCACCGCGCCTGCAGGCGCCGGGTCTCTTGCTTTTGCGAATACAGAACCTGAACAAGTAATGCAAATACAAACTTTTTAGTGCGATCAGAAAATAGAGGAAGAACCGTACAGAGCCCGGTCAACCTCGCAACGTCGACAGCCGGAGCCGTCTGGACTGCTCAGTGTCGCGGGCTCCCCATCACTGCTACCACCGGAATAACAGAAGAGACCTCCAAAATCAGTGGGTTTCTAGTCTCAGTTAGTAGTAGCTGCCAGTGTCAAGGTGTGTACCACTGTCTAGTTTCCCTCACGCAGCCGAGAAAAGATCGGAAACGGAACAACCTAACACAGCCTGCACGAAGACGCCACACTGACGGGGTTGTCTCTAGAGAGTGCACCGAGACTCTCCTGTTCTCCGCTGAAGTTGAGCGAGCAAATGGCTCCAGGGTTCACGCATGAATATATTTACGTGATGGCCAGCATGACCCTACCACGAGTGGAACAATTGTGGAGCACAGGTCCGGGTTTGCCGAGAAGTGCATGAGGCCCAATCGGTCCGCATTCATACAAGCCTGATCCGCATATGTCGCTTCACCATCTTATCTTGTCAATGGAGGACAATGGCCGCACACGCACCGCTTCGCGTCTCTAATGTGAACCAGCCCTCCTCGTCGATTGTATGCGCCTCATGTGCGTCCAGATCCCCAGAGACCGTGCCGAATACTTTGATGTGGCTAGCTTCGCAGTATTTAGATCTTTCCGCCCTCTGAGCCCTCCCTTCCACCCAATCCATCTCACCACCTCTTCTCACCACATCCTCGACTCGAATCCTCCATTCTTATCCACTATGAACACCTCTGGAGGTCTACTCGATGAGAAATCATCTTACGAGTCCTTGCCTTTAGGCTCAGTTACGCTCCCCGTTTTAGCCACTCCGCCGTTCCAATTACCGGCCTCACAGCACGCCATACACGGGTAAGCCCACTCACGGCACCCCCGATGACTCCTACAGTGATGTTGTTTGTCTCCCACTCAACCTCATCTGTAGACTGCAAGCGAGTGGACTAGACGGTGCGGCCGCTGGCCAATGTTCGCATCGTAGTGCCGGAGAGTACGTCTTCTCTCTTTGCACTACCCATGTTCCATACTCGTGTTCTTCCTATCATTATTCGATGCTCAGGTTGTGTCTGGAAACCAGAGCGATGCACGACACTCCATACAACGTCCGCGTGGCCCGCGAGAAGAGACGGCGAGGGGAGAAGTTGACGCTGTCGGAAGAAGCACTCCTGTACGTGTTGTAGTCAACTTCATGAATGCTGTTAGGGAGTAGACGCACCATGCTCACGAGGTCTTTGGCACCGCAGAGATGGGGTTGCGCTGAGCGAAGTTACTACACAGAACCCACTTCCGTCACTCTCTTCATGGGACGAAATCGTGCTAGAAGATGACGTCTCGAGAAGCTCAGACTCTTTGCCGGGGGAAGAGGAAGAGAGTTCAACCTCATACGCTCGATCGTATTCCTCCCTAGACTTAGCCCCCGCTGGATCGCCGCAGGTATTGTCAGACCCGCTTACAGATTCGGATTCCGAGTCGTCTTGGGCCTCGTCCTCTTACTCCTCTGACCCGTCCGACTATGGGTCGGAAATCGGTCTGTCCTTCCCCATTTTCCTCATACTCGTCGCATTGGTGGCTTACTCTCCATGTTCAACTTTAGTCACCGCGCCACCGATATCCCACCTGATCTTTGACACGCCGGACACACATTCACAACTGTCTTCGCCATCAGAACAGACCCCGGCACGCCCAATCACTTTGGCGCGAACCCAGAGCGCTTCTCCTTCCCGGATGGAGATGAATCCTGACAAAATTGACGACAATGGCGATGAGTATGACGCAGAGTATGAAGGATACGACGAATCAGATGACGAAGAAGACTACGAGACAGCTGACGACGACGACGACAGCGACTACGTACCTTCAACTTAAACTTGGCGGGCGATGTTGACGATCTCGCCATCCCGGTCTTGATAGTACATGCCCGTTTTTGGATTATGCTTCCTACCCTAGATATCCTATCTGCACTGAACCTTACACTGGCTACGTGAATCCCCGCAACCAGTCCCCGACGTCGTCATCATACACCGAGTTACGATGACTCATCAGTGGAGTCTCCTCTGGATTTGTTTCGGTGTACAGACTCACCACTGCTTCACACAATAATGCATACCTGATACGGCAACATCCCGATGTTCCGTCTCCGATAATTCACCATTATAGATTCTCGTTGGTGCCTTCAATATGCCTTGCCTGTTGAGATATCGTTCGCCCCCAATTCTCTTTTCTCGTATCTTCCCGTATGGTATGGTACGCGCCCGAGATCCATAGATGTGTTATTAATTACTGCATATAATGCAGATATTTTCCCAGCACGGTTATCTCTTCCGACTTGTGTGCAGCCGGTCGTATTGGTGAAGCCTCGGGCGACTCGACTGAAAGACTCGGCGGATGACACTGACCTGTTCACTGAGTAAGGCGTGAGAGGACTCGGACCCCGGGGCAGTCTTCCATAGATATGGACCTTCTAACATCTGCGTTCGGCAAACAGTCGACCGGGAAGGAGCTTGGCTCTATGTACGTAAGGTTGGGTTTTGCAGCAGTGATCGAGAGATCGAGATCTCCGGCGTCTATTCAGGTTGCCGTATAATTTTCCTATCAATCCTGCTTGGAGTGAACCGTCGACGCTTGCTACAGCGAGCATGGAATTGCACTCCCACTAGCTATCCTCCTTACCTAGATGATCCTAGTAGCAGAGGTGTTACATCCCATGACCCTATGATACTATCTACGTGGACGGCAACACGGTGCTCCACGAAGTCGGCGACAGACCCCATCGACTCGGACCCGTGCACACGGCGCAAAACCTGTACTCGCGATGAAAGAGTCATACAGTCTGAATAGAATCCTTTACTACCAGTGAGAGCATGTGCAATGTCTCCGGCCGCCCATGGTGCCGATTATGGGAGTGAATGGCAATCACTGACTTTCCGCCTGCCAAAAAGGTGTGTTCTGACCTATAGACCCTGGACACAGTGCTGCGGCCAAAACTCGTCACAGTGTTTCAGCGATAAACGACGTAAATGGGACAGCTCTGACGCAGTCCAGTATGTCGGCCATTCAGACCTATTCGCGGATAGGCCATCCGCGCAAGAAGAGACGCCTATTGTTCGCGGGCATTGTCTCGCGGACGGTGCGTGGAGGACCCCATGCCGCGCTTACACCCGTACTTCATCTCCGTGATCAAAGCTGGTTCAGCACCGCACCGCTGCAAAAGGAATCAATGGGTTTGGCTAGCGCCTCAGCCAATCCAAGCGACCGGCGCTATCTCCGGCAGCAGCTTGGACTCGCACAGGTATGGGGACCCTTTGACATTCCTTTGATCCTTTGTATAAGAGGAGAGGACAATAGCTGCGCACGCACAGTGTCACGCCGGCCATGAACTCTATTTCTCCGCATAGAGTCTATTCCCTCACGTGCCTTCCTCACCCACGGAACGCGTCGCGTCGCGTTCCTTTGTGGTTAGCTGGGTGCGGTACTGCTCATAAACCCTGACGGCGGAAGTGCGTCTCCAAACTCATCTGCCCACCTGTATCCCTCCCCCTTCTCATTCCCACAGCCCTTTCCTCGCTCAACTCCCTCATCGTTCCACAATGGCCCAATCGTCTAGCCTCTCCACCTCCACCTTCGGTTCCCGTCCTGCAATGACCCACCTTGCCCCCGAGAAGACCCTCGAAGAGTGAGTAATTCTTTTAACCTATTCAATCGCTCCTATCACGCGTTTCGACTTCAACTTCCTCACGCATTCTTATATATGTTTGTAGGAGGGTGCGCATCTCCAATGAGGTCCTTCAGGTAATCGAGCGGGTGTGGGAACCAAGGAGGAAACATCTCGAAGAGTGCGTTTCATCGACTCCTCTCTGCTATTCGCGCGGCACGCTCATTTACTGCCCTTTCTTATGTCCGATAGAAACCGCGTCGGGGTTCTTCTTAGCGATGTGACAATGCAGCCCCCCCTTTCCCTCCCCCCTACGTGGGATGAAATTTCCTGTCATACAGAATCCAGTGATTCTGGATCGTCAGGGAGAGAGACAAGCGCGGACCCGGATGGAGACGATCCTCCTCCACTACCTGTAAGTTCGTCTCAACCTCCCCGGGTGCGGTCGCCGAGTCGCTCAACCGTCATCCTTCTATTATAAGACCGCTTCTATCCTCAAACCTCCTTCCCCGCCGCAAGCTCATCGAGCCGCCCAAGGAGCGGCAGGACGGCGGCAGAAGCAGGAGCAACAGCAACAGCCGGAAGCAGGCCCCTCCACCCCGCGTATAGGCAAGCGCTTGCCCGCTCGCCCTGCCAGCTCTTTCCCCCCTCTCGACACATCTCTTTCTTCCTCGATTGCGGCCCCGCCTCATAACGTCGCTCCTCCCGCGACTGGCCCGTCCTCGCAAGGAGACGCTCGTCCTACTCGTCGAGCCGCCTTGCGCAAGAAGCCGCAACAGCAGCAGCCGGAAGCGGATCCCTCCATGGTGCGAAAGGGCAAGCGCGCCCGCGCGGACACGACGGACAGTAAGGACGCCGACTCGGACGCGCGCCCACCTGCGGCCAAGCGGTTGAAGGGCAAAGGCGTCGCGCGAGCCGCCGGCCCCGCCCCTGCTCCCGGGCCCGCCCTCGCCCCCGCAGCCGACAGGGAGGGAACGAGGCGCACCTGCAACTGGGATGGGTGCCAAGACAAGGTCGCCGACCGCGAATGGAAGGCGCATTTGGCTAGCAAGCACCACCTCACCTCCACGGACTGGACCAGCAGGTCGGCGAACGACCGCAAGTGCTGCTGGCCGAACTGCGAGTCGAAGACGGCGTACTCGAGCGTGGAGATCCTCAAGCGGCACTACTACGAGGCGCACCTGAACCCCGTCCTCTACCACTGCCCGGGATGTCCGGAGAAGAAGAAGGCGAAGGCCGGCTGCAACACCAGGAAGGCGTTCGACCGCTGGAGGGCGTACAAACGTCACATGGACAGCATCCACCCGGGAGCCGGATATATGGACAAGAACAGCGGGTGTTCCGAGAAGGAGAACGAGGAGCCCGTGGCTGGCCCGAGCGGCGCCGCGCATTCTTCCAGTGTCGACGGCGACGAAGACATGGACATCAGGGAAGACGAGCAGGACGACGAGGACATGAAACTAGAAGAGCATGAAGACGACGTCGAGTACGAGGCCGATGACGACGACGACGACGGGGATGACGACTACGTACCGTCCGGAAGGCGCAGCTGAAGACCATATCCCTTTTTGCTCCCCAGTACTTCCCCTTCATCCTCCCACCCTCCCCCGTCCTCAGCGGCCCTCCTTCTGGTTCCGCAGCCACGGCCTTCCCTCATGATCGTGCGGGTCACCTCACGTTGTCCCGAGTTCTCGCCACCTCGCTGTGGACCCACGCTGGGCTTTCTTCTTCCTCACACTCCACGTACCCTTCCCGGGCTCTTCTCCACGCCCTCCGCCAGCTACCTCTCCCCCCACTAGCTGTACCCCCCTCCCCCCACGGTGCGTTCCCGGACTCCGACTTCCGCCTTCGCCACTCAGGCCTCACCCACTGCACCGTACTTTACACATGTATCCCCACCCGGCCTCCGTCCTCATCCCCCACCATCCCCAACCGTATCCCCAGCACTGGCTGCACGGACCGTCGACGCGCCGCTCCCCCGTCTAGCTGCCAGAGTCCACCGTCCGGCCCGTCCCTCTCCACCTGCGGACATCGTGTCCCTTACCCACCCCATCATAGTACCCCAGAGGCTCCGAGTCGCATACCCCCTCATCGGCGATACCCCCGCCCCGCCCCGCCCCGCCCCGCCCACCTGTCCATCCCTACTCCTCTTTCTGCACGTCCTCTCACAGCATCATCGGACCTCTCCCCCCCATCGCCCATAGAGTCCATTCCCACCCTCGCACTGCCCCCTCGCCCCTAGCCGCCGTTCCTCGGGTCTTCCTTGCCTTCGCCACGCCGCACTCTGCGGGTCCTGGCGCAGGCCGGGCCCGTCTCGTCGACATCCGATCCCGCTCTGCCATGTATCCTGTATATCTACTACGACCACGCCCTCTGAGCACTCACACCGTGTCCGCTTCGCTCCCGACTCTCCTGTTGTTGTACAGCCAGTGTTCCGCATACGATGCCACACATATTCCTCCGAGCCCGCCGGGCCTTCGCGGCATCGCGTGCTTCGCAACAGAACGCCTGGTAAACACTCCGTGGTTCTACGTACATATAGTTCACGGGCCGTTCTCAGAAGCGAGCCCCGCATTGTTCACGAGAAGAGCCTGCGAATAGCCACCGCCGATCTCGAAGCACCGCAACGTTCACATGCACATCCCGGTAGACCGCGAAACCCCGGCCCGGGCCCGGCTCATAATTGATAATCGAATCGAACAAGAGAAGCTCACAAGTCTACTACGTACGCACATACTCCAGTACACTAGACGTCATCACACAGTCCGAGCCCAAGCCCAAGCGCGAGTCCGAGTCCACAATCCGAGTCTGAACACAAGTCCATCTAGAGCGCGCCGCGGACTACATCAACACAGCCCAAGCCCGCTACCCCCGACGCCCGCTGAGTCGCGCGCCTGCGCGAGCTCGCACCCCAGGCTGATGAGAAACCACCCATGTCCTCATCATCCCCGCAGACAGTCGCTACGACGCCTCCTCCTCGCCCGTATCCAGACTCTCGACGCGCGAGCCCTCCCTCTGGACGGCCATGCCCGAGCGCACCTCGACAGTCACGCACGCCAGTCCGAGCTGCGAGCGCGAGCGCATCTTCCGCAGGCTCTTCAGAGCGCCGTCTCGCACGCCGCCGTTCTCGCCTGCGTCCGGGCTTCTTGACGTTGCCGTCGGGGGCCCCGGCACAAGCTCGTGTTCGCGCCCGTGTCCGTGTCTATGTCCATGTCCGTTTTCACGTCCACATCCCTGTCCCTGTCCCTGTCCAGACCCAGCACCATCAGAGTACCTTGGTACGAGCGGCACAGGAGGGACAGGCGGAGGTGGCGGCGGAGGCGGGGAGGAAACGCCGAGCGCGGCCGAGCGCAGGCTCGCGACGGACGCCTTGCTAAACTCGAACACCTGGCTCGCCTTCTTTCGGAGCGACGACCGGCTTGACGTCGCCCGCAGCTTCACGTTTGGCGCCGGCTCGAGCGCCGGCAGCAGCATCGGCGCGTCAACCGCCGCGGGGCTCAGTGGCGCTCCCTGCAGGACCGCCTCGTCCGGATGTGCCTTGGCAGCCTGCGGCGGTGTCTCGGGCGAGGAGGAGGACGTCCTGTCCGAGTCTGTGGCAGATATGCGGACCATTGACGCAGTCCTGAACGGTGGCGACTCTTTGGTCCCCTTGTGGCGCGCCCTCTGCTCCGGAGACGTCATGACCGCTGGCTGAGGCCTCTGCTGATGGACATGCGAGTTGCCGGAGGATTCGCGCACGCGCTCCGGCGTAGTGGCGACCTTTCCACTCTTGCTCGTCTGGGAATCCTTCCGGGGACGCCACCAGGGAATGAGCGGACGTCTATCCCGGCGGGCAGGTTTCCGGATCGCTTCCTCCGTGGGCAGCGAGGACAGGGTCCCGAACGTGGAGTCCATGCGGATCGTTTCAGGTACGCTCGTCACCGAGCCTGACCGCGTCCGAGCGCCAGCCCCGTCAAGATCTTCTGCGAGATTTAGCACAGGATCGTTTTCTTCGGACAATGCATCTCACCTGTGCCTCGAATCTCCACGGAATTGGTAGGAGGGTTAAGCAATGCCAGAGACGCTGAGGGAATCTCGACAGGAATCGCGGTCATGTGACCAAAAAGGGACCCTTCGGCATGCACGACGTCGACGATCTTCCATCCCGCCGTCAGAGCGAGGGCAGACATCTCACGCAATGTCCGCTCTTGTGCGTTGAACGTCACCCGCATCTGGTCAAGACATGCAATGAGGCATAACACTGGGCTCTCGGGAGACAGGGCCTACCGTCAAGTCCATCCAATACGCGTTCGCATTAGCTTTACCGAGGTTCGGCAGCAGAGGAGAGCCCTCCGAGGCCAAAGAGCGGATAGCCCCGGGCAACATCTCACCTTCCACCTCATCATCAGTACCTTCATCAACACAAGCGAGCGGTAGGATGTGGTCGGCGATAAGTAGCTTGGTGTCAGGCCCTGCTGCTTGGCGGAGATTAAGCAAGATTCTGTGTGACGACGTGTGAGGCCGTATGCTTAGCATGAATAAATGCTAGTGCAAACCTCGTTACAAATACATCAGGCCAGTCGTGGGTAATCACTCTAAGGATGTAGACGGAGGGTGTTACCGGAGCTAAGGATCCCGGAGGAACTAACAATGGCTGCGGTTGAAAGAAGTCATGACCAAGGAACATGGCACGTCCGGTATTGAGCATATCTGGACACCGCTCTGACCATGCCTATCAGAGGTGGATTTTAATCAGAACCGACCGCGAGCAGAAATATCTAGACATACCGCTACTCCATGATTTGCTACTTGCGGTCTATCTTGTATCATGAATCTGAGATGAGGGAAAGTATGAGCGAGTAACATGGAGGTCGAGCCGATCCCTCCGCCGACGTCAACTATCAATGACCCTTCATGTAGATCCTGCCACGGGAACGCTATGAGTGTCTATCCTATCAGTAAAAGAGCGTTGACATGCGCGGATGACCGACCGGCAATGATCGCGCCTGGGACCTCCCATGCAGCAGTTCCGGTCATTGCTGGACCGAACCTCTTCAGCCTGTATTCGTTTCCTGGTTTTTCTAACCATTCAAAGTATGGAATACCAGTATCGAACGCGAGGTTAAAAGGCGCGTGCATGGGCTGCTCAGACTCGTCCCTCTTCAGCGAGAGAGAAGGCAGGTAACAATCGGTCAAATACGCTGATGACTTGAACAGCTCATCGGTACTGTGTAACACATTGTCATGATTCAGAAGGTACGTTGACCCACCCGACAGACTCACCACAAGTTGACGAATGCCGCTATTCCGTTGGTCTTCTCGTACTTGTCCTGCGGTCTATCCGGCTTCAGTATGACAGTATTCGAATCCAAATCGGACGCTCAGTAGCACTCACGATCTCAGAAGGTCCTCGAGAGCACGACCTGAGTCCAGGATAGCGGACAGGCGGTTGTTGGCAAACACGTTGGGACGAACTTCACGGGTGATGTGATGCGTGGCTAGAAGGCGGAGCATGTGACCTGGGCGATATGAGTCAATTTGGTTCAGAGTGAAGACTAGTGTATCAGGTGCCTCACTGAGTTTCCCTTGCTCGACATGGATTTGGCGGCTCAGGTCACGAACATGCATGCCATTCGGGCCCGCGGTCCGGAGGATCTCGACGGTATGGGATGCCTCCAAGAACCGCAGACATGCTGGCAAGTGGTACTGGAGGGGATTGAGCGGAGATTGAATTTAGCTCGAAGAGTGACTTACGCCCATAGATGCGTCGCACAAGGTGAGGAAGGGACGATGTACGGTGGCGCTGATTTGGCCACAGGCCGCCACAATACGGTTTGTGGCTGCAATCACGTCTGGATGAGAGGCTAATGACTCGGCGGCGTCCATCTCTGGGGGGTGGTCCTCGGTTGGATAGTAGGGGACGTCGAGAGAGGGGAAGTCAAGCATATTGACATCGAGAGACGGAGCGCCACGGTTGCGGCGTGGTGTGTTTGGAGCTTGGCTGGTAGGGAAGCTGTGGTAGCTGTCCACCTCTTCGGCCTCTTCGCTCTGTGAGCGACGGCGACGATAAGGTGCGCAGGGGGATGTGAGAGGGGCGTAGGGGGTGGCTGGGGCAGAGGGGATGTCGAGTGACGCGTGCTGGTAGACACGCTCGATATCATCCAGAGCGTCGCCGATCAGGGCGTGGAGGGAGCGAAGAGCGGCAAAGGACATGGCTCGGCCCCGGGAGGCTGGGGTGGTACGCTGAGCGGGACTGGCTGGGCGCGGTGGGCGAGGACGAGGGCGTGAGCGAGCACGGCGGTGGTGGGGGACTGGGAGGGGACGGGGGAGGGAGGGAGGGTATGTCGTGGAGAGCTATAACGCGCGGGGCGGGGCGGGCCATGTGTGCCAAACTCAGACTCTCTCCGGCCGTGTCACCGGCCGAGGAGGGCAGGAGAGATCGCCGTCACCGACGTCTTCCGCGAATTGCCTCTTCCGGCACCAAGACGCGTCCTGTCACGATCGCTCCCCCGCCCTGTCACGCGTTTGGCCCCAACACGGCCATGCAGACGCCCATGAACGCGCCACAGGCGTGCTTCTCTCTGCGCGGGTCCGACGCCCACGCACGCCCTCTGCACCCGTCCAGCCGCTGTCGCGCTCGCCACTCAGCCCACACGGCCAATCACGCCATCTACACCCTCCTCTCCCCTCACAGCGCCATCGTTGATAGCCTCAGTAGATTGCCACAGCAGCAGCCGGCTCGACATGCACTCGCACAACCGCGCCGCCCGCGTCCTGCGCGATCGCGTGCACTCCGGCGGGTGCTCGTATCACCGCCCAATGCCTGGTCCAAGTTCTGCTCTGCGATGGCATGCGACGTGCGTCCACGGGCATCCAAACTCCGGCCAGGCCGTCTTCGGAACTGCACCCAGAACTGCTTGCTCCGAGCAGTCGCCGCAGCACGCGCGCCGAGTCGACTCCTTGGGATGATTGGTTGATATCTGCGCGTGCGACCCAGCTCCGCTGCAGGGAATCTCAACGTTCCTCCTGGTCCTGCGCGACGCACCGTCGTGAACTCGGAGTTGCACTCATTAGCGAGGGGGCGCCATGGCCTCATATATCATTCTCTGTGATTACTATCAAATCTGATACGTCAGGGCCACGACAAGGGCACAATACAAGATAAAGTCTCATAGTCCGTATCGTTAACGGGTACCAGAGGGTCCCAGACCGTTTCCTGGGATGTGGCCGTGTCTCGATTTCAGCTGAGCGTTTTAAGAGCTCGCAGCGAGTGGGACGGTTATCCACGGACAAAGCCTCGATCGGGGATCTTTGGGCAGACTTCAGGTGTATTTTCCCTTGAAGGTTTTGCGATTACAGAGATATCTTCTTCCCCCGGATGCACAGGTACAGCGATGGAATGGCGTTGTGGGGAGTGACTTCTATGGGGGCGACGCCCGGAGCATGACTTGAGCGCCGTGCGAGGAGAGCTCAGACAAACACACGCACGTACCTAAAACAGTCAGGGAACCGACACGGCGATTTTTCATGATGTTCGATGAAGCTGTAGCCAGAATAGTAGGCGTTGAGAGGAGGCGTGGCGGCCTGGCGGGCTCTGAGCCCAGTACATGGACAGCACCTCCCTCGCCCTGACTGCTTGATCGCGGCATCCGTAACAATTTTAAAGGACTGCTCGTCAGAATCCAGGTTTACGGGCATTCCTTGGGGCCCACGCGCGCAGCTGGAGCACTCGAGAGACCCGCTATAGTAGCGCACATCCCTGTTCGTACTGTCCCATCCGAGCTCGCGCACGACTCTGTCCCAGCGTATGCGCACTGCTTCGCCCGGTAAAAGCGAGAACCGACGCCCTTGGTGCCTAGGGAATGCGAAAGTGCCTTGTCGGCGCAGCGGCGTAGCCAGGTTCAAGGACTACATGATGCCTGCTCGGACAGATGCCGCGTCAAGGAGTCCGGCGACGTCCTCCCTCTCTGCCGTCCGCGGGCCATCAAAGGGACCGCGATGACAGCTCGGGGAACGTCCTCGCTTTTCTGCGTACGCGTGGGCACAGTATGCGCCTTCTCCGTCGGACTAACCACTCGCGGCCGGCCGGGCGTCCATGTCCAGATATCTACGCACTGTGGCCTTCGTTGGTGCGAGAAGTAAACGGGGGTCCCGTGACGTAGCCGTCTTCACGGCATGCGGTATCTGCCCGTGCAGTACAGCATGTGGTCTTCATGAGATCGGATAGCTGGTAGCGGTGTTGAATGAGCGGTTGTAAAGGCAGCTGTGCCGATGCACGGCTCGCGGAGACCGCGTGCGAAGGGACAGAAGGGACAGAAAATCCTTGAAGAGCCTCGCGTCGTCATCTGGCGGACAGCGTGAGGTGCATGTCCTCGTGCGGGTTTTGCCTTCTTCAGATGAGGAGAAGAGACGCTGCCAGTGGATGGTGTGCGGGATACCTGTAGCAGACGTCGTCGGCGAACGCGGAGACAGCGCCTTCTCGGCGCATGGATCTCTCTGAAAGACTGTCGTTAAAAGCACGCACAGAGAACGCAGATCACAGAGAGACGCACAGTTCCGCCTTTCGCCTGGGGAGACCGACATCCTCGGACATGCCCATTCACGCGGCGTGGTGCGCGTGTCATCCTCTGGGATGGGGTCTGACATCGTCTGGCCCCCCAGGTACCCACGCACCAAGCTCCATCTCTTGCCATTCTGCAAACATCCTGCAGAATAACATAAGTACACTCGCCACGTCCTAATGGAAGGAATCTCGGCCGCGTACCACGAGTCAGGTCGACATGGCAAACGCAGTGAGTTGTACTGGTCGAGTTCGGCCAGAGAAGGCGGGGCTTCCGCGTTCCCTTCACCTTCTTGCGCCTAGTCTGCGACCACCCAGGTGCGTCTTCAGTCCGTGCAGAGGGCGCTTTGGAGACTCGTATGTGGGATAGTTGTGTGTGAAGTAGGCCAGTCCAGGTCGAGATTCGTCACGCAGTTTGAATACGGGGGGAGATGTTGGGACAGGAGAACCGGCGTGAGGGGTATTAAGTGGTGGGAAAGAGGGAAGCATGACAGCATGGAGTGATTGTGTGGGCAATGCACGAGTTGTGGGGGATGTTTGACTGAGGTGTGGGTGGAACGAGACGAAGTGGATAGACTCGGACCATTAGTCGGGGCCCTTTCTGTACCAGACTCGAAGTAGCTGCTTCTGTCGCCAGCCTGTCGCTCCCCGGGCAGCTCGATAGGCTTGTGGCGAGGAATGACGTTCGGGGATAGGAGCGGTCTTATAATAGAAGGATGACGGTTGAGCGACTCGGCGACCGCACCGGGGGAGGTTGAGACGAACTTACAGATAGAGAAGGAGGATCGTCTCCATCCGTTTCCACGGTTGTCTCTCTTCCTGACGATCCAGAATCACTGGATTCTGTATCATATGATATTTCATCCCACGGAGGGGGGAGGGAAAGGGGGAGCTGGAGTGTCACGTCGCTAAGGAGAACCCCGACGCGGTTTCTATCGGACATAAAAAAGGGCAGTAAATGAGCGTGCCGCGCGAATAGCAGAGAGGAGTCGATGAAACGCACTCTTCGAGATGTTTCCTCCTTGGTTCCCACACCCTCTCGATTACCTGAAGGACCTCACTGGAGATGCGTACCCTCCTACAAACACATACAAGTGTCCGTGAGAAAAAGGAAGTCGCAGTGCGTGAGAGGGGCAATTAGATACGTGAAACGCGTCACTCACTCTTCGAGGGTCTCGCCAGGCCTGCTGACGACGACTCTTGAAGTATTCTCGGTATACATGCTCGTCCCAAAGATCCCTATTGATTGTCATCTGACAGTCCCCCCACTTGCACGGGACTTCCCCTGGGATGCAAACGACGGCTGATCGGGTCCTCTTTGTTGTGAGGAGCTCGCTAGGAGCCGGGTCTGAAGCTTTGCGCTTACGCAACTCCTGTTCTGCGAAGAGATCGTCCAGAAAGGTGCCCGGGACCGTGCTCCTTTCGGAGGTGTGCATGTTGACTCGCTGGCGAACGGCGGTAGGTTGGGGTAGGGGGAGCGCAGTCAATGTGAGGCGCGGCATGGCAGCAGGCTGCGTTTACGCGGCTCCTGGTTGATCTTGCCTCGGTCTCTGGGCCACGTGTTTCTTGTGTGGCGCGGACATCAAGAGTTGTCTGCAGCAGTGTCGGACACACGACCGTCGGAATCCTGCCAGCCAGGATAGCCAACCTGGTGCGAACTCAGCTTTAATTGTATACAGCGGCGAGATAGCGACTCACCTTTTTTGCAAGTCTATTCTCGAATTGAAGCGAACTGAAGACCCTCCGGACCTCCTGTTGGTGTTAAGCGATACAACAAGAAGTATAAACCTGAGGGGTATAAGACGCAGGAACCCAATCTTCAACGGTGAGGGCTGTCGTGGATTGGGCGGGTACGCAGAGTACTTATACCTCACCGGGTGTGCAATGTCAAAGAGTGGGAGAATGACAAAGCCGTGGTCACGACAAACGCTCCAAAAGTAGTCAAAGGGATTGTCACTCATCTTCCAAAAGAGGAGCCATAGGAACGGTGTAGCTGTTATACGTCTAACGAGACACGGGAAAAGCGGCCCATGGGATGGAGAGGTCACGATACCGCGCTCGAACAGCGAATGAAATCCAATCGAGAACCTGGATGGATTGATCATGCCGGGCCTTGTGAGAGCCACCCTCCGTTTATAAAACGTTTCAGGACACGCTTTGAGTATGTCCTACCCAAAATGCCCAAAGACATTCGCACATGTGAAATAACTGGGTACGCTCACCAGCCCGTTAAACAAAGGGTTTTCAGCGACAGGTAGTCAAAGGACGGCTGGTACACAAAGCCTGCAATCTTGGCTAAGCACGTTGAGCCGGAGTTCTCCGGTGTGTGAACGAAGCCGATGCGAACGCTAAAGGCCGCCTTGAAGCTGGTGGGGCAAGAGAGAAACAATGCTCTTTATAAGTTCTTCGTACAACTTTCAATGGCCCTGCTGCAATCACGAAGCATGAAAAAGAACAATGGTCGTAGAAGCCAAGTTTGAGGGGAGGTGGAAGGGACGGAATGCCGCGAGCCTGTCGCGCCTCGCCAGCCAGACTGTAACGGCCCTGCCGGAGGTTGGCGTTACGACCAAGAGCGGCTGGACCTGGACTAGCCACCCGGAGTAACGGCTCGTAGGATGCTGTAATAGACTGGGTATTGGAATGGGGAGTCCAACGGTCGCGCGTGGTGTAGTTCCCGCGCGTTCCATCTTCCCCAGTCGTTACACAGACGCTGGTGGGTATTACCGAGGACAGACTCAGAGGTGAGTATCCGGGTTCCCAAAAGAAGGTATTGGCCACGCGTCGCGCGCGGCCTGTCTTTCAAGACCAATCTACCGCTGTCGATGTGTCCCCCCTGTATACTGTCCTTTGTACCAAGAGTCAAGACCTCGCGTTCCTACAAAGTCATCGACATGCCAGATTCCCGTATATGTCCGAAAATCGCCGTCGACGTACCGCATCTGCACAGACGACAGCCCAGGTTCAATTCCGCAGGCTATCCGTTCACACCGGACTGTGTTAGTGCAGGAGAGAAGGTGGGCCTGATTGCAAGACTCAAGGTCTTGTGAGAACCAGACAGGGCTGCTTAGATTGTGCGCTGTACGCCGGCGAGCAGGTCTTCGTGGACGAGCGTTGATTGATATCGTCCGTAACTACATTCTTGATGCCCACAATTTTGAGCGGCGTGGGATCGTGTCTCCGTATGTGAATCTGTGCATTACAGTGAAGAGGTATGTAATCTACTGTCTGCTCATGTTCGTCATGCTCAGCGTTGAGTCTATCATATCTTGCTCCAGAGTCATACCCCGTATGTATCTCTGACAGAAGAACGCCGAGCCTGCGATGGGATGACTTTGTCCTTGTTCTGTTCTCTCTGGGAAGTAAACCCACAGTGCACACCGGAGAGCGCTTTTGTGATCATCAAGACGAATCCCTGCGCTGCACCACGAAATCTAGCCTTTCAACACTCACCTTCAGCTTGTAAAAAAGCCACCCGCTTTCACCTCAAATTCTTTCCCCCGCCGGAATGCCCTCACTCGTGGTAGACAACGAGGGAACCGAGCTGCATTACATCGACTCTGCTTTGCCTGCACTCGTCGACGGCGGCATTTCCTATGTGACCATCGTCGCCATTCATGGCATGATCTTCACTGGACATGAGTAGAGACATCGTCTCACTGTGTAAACGCACTCATGTCAGCCCTCCTGCAGATGCAATTGAGCGCATAGTGTCACAGGCCCCTCAAGTAGGAATGCGCTTCGTGGCAGTCAATCGCTGCGACTACTCCGGCTCAACGCCACTCACCTCAGAGGACATAAATGTCTTGTCTTCCGGTTCTGTGGAGGAGAAATTGACCTACCTGTGCGAGAGCGCCGTTGAGATAGGATCCTTCCTTCCTGGATCGCTTCATCGTGGAGAACTCCGTTCCGCCGGTAGCAAACGACGCAAAGTCAGGCGGAATAGCTCTCTTGGGCTTGTCCCTTGGCTGCACCTTCCTTCTTTCCACTAGCGCAAATGCAGACGGATTGCTGCCTGAGACGTGTGCCCGTCTGTTCTCGTCCATTCGGTCGTTCATCAAGTACGGTACGCATATCCACAGCTGAAAGACCAGAACTGAGAATTCATCAGCTTAGTTTGGACAAGATACACCTGTCTTCGCGCTCGGAAGCCCTCGCCCTCAGCTCTGATCTCCTCTGATCGACACGAGTCTCACAGAGAACGAGCGCATCCCAGTCGCCGACGATGGATCACAGGCTACTTCAAGCACGGCGACCTCTCCCGCCCGCAACACGAACGTCGTCTCATACTACGTACCCCTCATCTCGCCCGCCCGGACCATATACAGCATTTCGGACGCGGAGCACGCTAGGATCTCCTACACGGAACAGAAGCATGATGTCGACTCGGACGTTGCTGTCATGTTCATCTGCGAGCCGCAGGTCCAAGCGGCGTACAAGAGGGTGTGTTTTGACAGAGCGGCCAGAGCGCAGTTCCCGCACATAAATCTGGACCTTCCTTGGCGAGCGCACCTCGTCGCACAGCGTGTGCACGTCCTGGTCCCTCCTGGCGGACAACAAAGCCCACGGCGGGGAGTTCGTTCACTTCGAGGTCGTCGAGAGAGTCAACCTTTTCGTGAGTCTATCGCATTTGACTGTACCACGTCACCGCTGACCTCGCTCACAGATACACTAGGATCAGCCTCAGTTGACGTTGGAGACGTGCCTCAGATCGCTCTGAGAGTCTATGTAAGTCGCCGACTCGCCGGCAATGAATTGCTCGGCCATCTATGATCTCGGCCGAAGGCGTGGGAATCTCATAGGGCGCTTCCGAGCCCTGCGCCAACGCTCTGTGTCTCGCTCCAAATCCTCGACGACCACGTCCTTCCCTTCACCGTCATCTGGCATTCACTCCTGTCTCGATGATCCGCAGGTCTGAGAACTTGAAGAATCATTGAAATTGCTGCCTTTATTTATCCTGGTGTACTGTTCAATGCACGACAATGGTCTCGCTCGATTCTTCTGCCCCTCATCTGATTCTCGGAATGACGTCCTACCCTGCGCTTGCGACCATGTCACTTCTGAATTTCTCGGACTTAGGCCCAAGCGCAGAATTCTATGTCGTGCGTAGGGCGGTTGCTCATGTTTTTAGACCTTTGATTGTCTTGCAAACGTCGCGCCTACCACCCTCTGAACACCACACGTTTTGCCTACAGTTCTGTGTGTCTGCGGTCCTGGTGTCTGTAGGTTGTTGCCCACTGCGCTGCAAAGTTTCCAGGCTATTTGAAAGCGCATGCAACATTTGGTGTTGTTCACTGATCTTCATGGTACGTGTGAGCCTCAATGCCACTCCTGCGCACAGTACTGCGTGTTCTGCCAACCAAATGCCCACTCGCATGTGTGCCGACATTCATCCTCGTTCATTCCTGCTTGACAAACAAGTCCGATAAAGCCGCTCAAGCGCAGATGAGGGGAACCGGCGCGGTACTGCGTATGTCACGGCGATGACGCGTGAGAGAGAGCCATCTGTGCAAGGTGTGTACCAACCCTCGTTACTGCACTTGCATGAGAAAGCGGAGATCACATCACACTTCGAGGCTCTGCCAGAATCCCAGAAGCACGGCGCGGAACCCGACAACGGCGGCCTGTGAGGCGAGCAGGCCTCAGTAGATATAGTCCAAGCCCACACAGCGCTCCGAATTCATCTCATCTCGCTACTAGGTGTAATCGTCGGCATCCGATTCGTTTGGTCTGTACATGGCTGGCGCACTTGCAAAACGAACCTGCTGACACCATAGTTGCCGTCCGCAGCGATGAGATACTCACGCGCCTCCAGTCGGCTACGAAGAACATCTTCTCTTTACGCAGTTGTGTCGGGTTTACGACAGCGCGAATTCGGTCACAAAACTATCTGCCTGATCGATATATAAGCGCGGCCTCGACACAAGTGGCTCCCTACGATAACAAGACGCACGTGTACGTATATGGCTCAAAGACCGAAGAAGCTCCAGGTGGCCATCGTCGGTGGAGGCGTATGCGGCCTGACGTTGGCCGTCGCCCTTCAGCGGGCCGGGGTCGATGTTCAGCTCTTCGAGGCCGCAGTATGTTCTCTGAGACATACGACACGTACATCGAACCACTCACGTATCACATTTGCTAGGCCGCTTTCGGCGAGATCGGGGCCGGCGTTGCTATCGGTGAGTGAGTTGATTAAACCCAAGTCGTATATCTGTAGACCTACTGGACGATTAGGCGTTAATGCGATCCGGGCACTCGAGGGTCTCGGTGTATGGGACGCCATAATGCAGAAGTGCAGTGCTTCAGACCTCACCAGCTCAGGTTTCATCTACCGCACCGGTGTGGGCGAACATAAGGAGTTGTATACGGTAAGCGCAAGCTGCATAGTAGTCAGCTCCCAGAAGCCTTGCACTGACATGCTGCGACATCACAGTATCCCCTCGATTTACCGAGGGAAGGAGGCCTCGGAGTGCACCGGTAGCTCCCTATCGTCCACGTTGCCGAATGTCTTATCAAAGCTTTGTTATAGCGCTGTGTACCTGGATGCGCTTGTGGAGTTCGTCGATCCCAAGGGCTGTCACTTTCACAAACGATGCACCCATATAACTGAGTCGCCGACCGATCAGAAGCGCTTGATCGTTCACTTCCTTGACGGCACAACTCACGAAGCCGACATCGTCCTCGGGGCTGACGGGATCAAGAGTTCTGTGCGTAAGCACATGCTTGGAGAGGAAGATAACAGGATCGCCTTTAGCAACACAGTCGTGTACCGCGGCTTGGTGCCCTACGCCAAGCTCAGAGAGGTCGGATTCAAGACAGACCTCACTGTGCGCCCAAGTTGTTTCGTGGGACCGGACCGAGTGAGGACGCTCGATGTCAGCATCAGTAAAAAGCGCTAATCTCCCACTAGCACTTCATACTGTTTTCCATCAAGAACAACGAGATGGTAGGCATGGTTGTTGAAGATCAGAGACCCGCCTAACCTCCCCTACAGGTCAACATTGTAGCATTCCACGCGCGGTACGACATACCCATCGGGGCCGAGAAGCTTCCCGAAGGTGCGCCGTGGGTCGAAGAGGTCACTCGGGACGAAGTAAAGCGCGTCTACGAAGGCTGGGGCCCGGACATTGCTGCCATACTCCAATGCATGCCTGAGAAGCCAAGCAAATGGTCAATCCACGTCGTCGACCCTCCTCTCGACACCTACGTCAAAGGGCGCGTTGCGTTGCTGGGCGACGCAGTATGCACCGGCATGACCTCCTCCTGTCTCGCTTGCTCATTGTGTCTCTTCCCAGGCGCACGGGATGCTGCCGCACTTAGGCGCAGGCGCGGGCCAGGGCATCGAAGACGTCTTCATGCTCTACCGTCTCCTCATCCACCCGCACACAAACGTTGACAACATCGAGGTACGCCGCCGCGCCGCTCTCCCACGCTTACGTCGTCCGAAACCGATTCTGATCGACCGCGCAGCACGTGCTCGAGGTATACTCACAGATCCGGCGGCCCCGCGCACAGATGGTATGGGACGGGAGCCGTCGCGCAGGGCGCGTCTACAACGGCCATGGCCCCCACGGGACCGACTGGGACCATATCAGCGCGGACATCGAGGGGCAGTGGGCCCCGGTATGGCAGTACGACTTCGACAAGGAGTTCGACACGGTGCTCGGGCTGCTGCGCGAGCGCGGCGCTTATCCACTCAGCTCGGGCTCGGAGGCGGAGCAGAAGTAAGTGGTCGTGGATGATGGAAGGCACTGCGCACACCACCAGACACGTGGATGATGGATGCAAATCATCATCTAGAAGAAAGGTGCACCAGTCTCCAGGTTCGGGAACGGTTCACAGTGACCAAACTGCGCTAGTTCGAGATCCGGTGCTGGCTCTGATATCAAGTGTTTTACTACGAACTTGAAGATATGGCGGCCCTCTGATGTATTCTGATTACTCCACGCTCGCATAACCCGGAGTAGGCCATCGACACTCACACCACATTGCTTCTGCACCGCTCGCCCATGTCCCGACAAGCGCGGCCAGCACACCTCATCAAGGGGCATGTCAACCATGGTGCTCAAATCGTCGCAGAAGACTCCTTAGTGGTATCACAGCGTGATAGCGCCATCATCCAAATGGTTCAGGCGAACCATTGCACTGATTTCCGAGCACAGTCGGTGCTCACTACTTGAGTGGCGAATCCCACATGACGCGGACGGCGGCCGGCTACAGTGGGAGAGAGAGCTGACAATCTGAGACGACAGACCGCATATATTGACACGACAGACAGACAGGCTTTGGTAGAATTGAACCTCACTGCGGTGTACTCCTCTATCTACATCAAAGCCAACCGCGCAATGGCATACAACCACTTCTCCGCCCCAGACCCCGAGCTCGAACCAATCCTGGCGAGCTTCGCTCCCTCCCCGGAGGCGTTCCCCGAAGATATCCATGCGGCACGGCACTACTTCAACACGGTCTACTTGGAGATCTCACGGAGCTTTCTGCGCCCCAACCTCCCTCCAGGTAGGCTCATGTCGGCGCTTTGCCCGTCGTCCATCATGCTTTATGACCTGACTTGTGTTCTAGTAACCGCGTATGTCACCGAAGATCATGAGCTGGCGGTCGAGGGCGGGGAGGTAACCGTGCGCACGTACCGGCCAGTCGCTCGGGACGAAGTCACTTTCCCGGTATTCTTCTGGATGTATGGCGGAGGTACGTCTCATAGTCACATTGACACAAGCAGCAACGAGACATGCTCGCAGGCTTTGTGTTCGGACACCTCGAGATGGACGACTACCACCTGAAGATTCTGTGCGTGGACCTGCAAATTGCGATCGTAGCCGTCCAATACAGGTATTGCCCCTTGCCACCTCTAATCCATCCGTATTCTGACAAACAACCACAGGCTCGCCCCAGAACACCCCTTCCCCACCGGGCTGAACGATTCATACACTGCGCTCAAATGGGTACGCCTCCCAGACAATACTCGGTCGTCCAAGGCATAACTCACTCTCATCCCAGACTGTGGCGAACGCTAGCTACATCCGCGCTGATTTCGCCAAGGGCTTCATCGTGGGCGGACAGTCCGCAGGAGGGAATCTCGCCGCGGTGCTCGTACAGCGCGCGCAGCACGACCGCGCTTTCGTGCAGAACCCGCTGACCGGGCAGCTCCTCCAGATTCCCGTGCTGCTGCATCCGGACGCCACCCTCGAGCAGTGAGCGGCTTTCTCTTCGTTTCTATCCATCTGCATCATCACTGATGACCATCAAAACGCGTAGGTACAAGGACAAGTTGACGTCGTACGTCCAGAACGGCGACGCTCCCATGTTGGCTGCGCGGCATATGCGCGACTACTTCGGTATGCAATGTTTGCCGGTTCCTTCCTCAACACCCGCTGTAATTGATACTTGACCACCTCGCGGTTTTAGGAAAATACCGTGGCTCGCCCTTCGACCCGGAGCTCTCGCCGCTCCTGCGACCGTCCCTGGAAGGGCTCCCGCCGGTGTACATGCAGGTTTGCGGCCTCGACCCCCTGCGCGACGAAGGCCTCGTCTACGCAGAGCGGCTCAAAGAAGCCGGCGTCCCGACCAAGCTTGACGTGTGAGTACCATTCCTGTCAACTTCGAGACCCCGCAGGCTGACTGTTAGTGGGGATGTCGACAGGTATCCGGGCGCGCCACACGGCTTTCACTTGAGCCTCCCGAAGACGCAGCTCGCGCAGAAGGTCTACCGGGATTACCGCGCGGGGCTATGGTGGCTGTTGTCGGGCGGCAGGGCCGCTGACGCTTAGTTGTAGGACGTCGCCAGTCTTATTACAACTGGGGACGGGCTGGCACACTACGTCCGACACAAACGTGTACTGTACTGAAGATTGCCGTTACAACGACACTTCCCTGCGTGTCACGGTGCAACTTCCCGTATCGCTGCATGCGCCACGCCAAGCAAGCTGATCAGGAGTCCTAGAGTCGGACAATAGGTAGCATTCCAGCGCGACCCCGAAATCCCCATTGGGCCTTAGCTCCTGTGCGCCGCTCCGCCATGGGCGCCGATTCCCCTGAACTTTGGCCCCATTTGTGCAAGCAGGGTGCGCCCATGCGCGCCCACGATCGACGCCATCGCCTGGAAACACACCAACGAAACATGTATATTTGAACGCGCGGTCGAGCATAGTACTCCACGCCCTCCACTTCCTCTCCTCATGAGGTATCATTCATGTTTGTCGCGTTTACCTTCGACCAGTCTTCGTGCAAAAGCTTGATCAGTACTGCCAATGTCGTCAATAGGTCTATTGATTTCGGGAGAACGGCCTCGAGAAGCTTGACTTGACGATCCCACCATGCCGGAGACTAACCCCACCGCGGAGTATCGTCAACTGGGAGAGTCTGGTTTGCGTGAATCAGTACCAATCGTACGTGCCGAAGCTGAGTGTCTACTTGTGGGAACACGGTCGGTAGTTTGGCGGCATGACAGTCGGCAATTCAAAGTGGAGTGTAAGTTTTGAATCGACTAGATGACCCCGAGCGTGCTAAGCCGATGGACGCTATGACAGTCGTTGATTCTCGACGAGGATAAGCTGCGCAGGACATGCAGATTTCCGTAGACGATACATCACTCACGGAGTTGGAATCACCAGGCACTCCCTCTCCTAAAGGCTGCCTGGGATGTAGGTATCAACACGACCGACACCGCGAACGCGTACTCGAACAGCGACTCCGAGAGAAATATCGCCGCTTTCATCGAAAAGGCAAGTACAGACGCATCTTCGCGAGCTGCCAGGACGTTGACCTTCACGGCAGCACAACATTCCCCGCGAGAATCTCGTCACCATGACCAAGGCCTTCTTCTTCGTTCCCTCGGGTCCTTCCACATTATCCATGCTCCGGCCCGACCTGCTTCACACGAAGGAGTACGTGAACCAAGGCGTGCTCTCGCGCGCCGCGCTCTTCAACCAAGTCGACGCGTCTCTCTGGCGGCTGCGCACTTCGTACATCGACGTGCTCCAGATCCATACCTTCGACCCGACGACGTCATTCGCGGAGACGATGAAGGCGCTGCACGACCTCGTTCAGGGCGGCAAGATGCGCTACCTCGGCGCCGCGAACGTGCGCGCGTGGCAGTTCGCGGAGATGCAGCGCGTGACAGAGCTCAACGGCTGGGCGCCGTCCGTGAGTGTCCAGGTCGAGTATTCGCCCCTCTACAGGGTCGACGTGCGTACGCTCTATCCTTGCGCTCGTGCGAGATCGTCAAGTGCTGACGTGGGTGTAGGAGATTGGACTGCTTGCCTATTACCAGTACAAAGGCGTCGGCGTGATCGCGTACTCGCCCCTCATGGACGGACACCTGGCGCGCCCGCCCCGCACGGGGACGGCTCGCTCGAAGTAGGTCTCGGGCCCGCCGTTTGATAAGTGGCGGCGCGAGTCTGACAACAAGATCATAGAGCGCGTTGAAGAGCTCGCGCAGAAGAAGGGATGGTCCATGGCCCAGGCCGCGCTTGCATGGGTTGCAGCCGGGGTGACTGCCCCGATCACGGGCGCTAACACGGTGAGTAATCGCGGATCATTCGCAATGGTGTCGCTCATGCAAGATATGCTTGATGATCAGCCTGCACGGCTCTCGGAGAGCATCACCACAGGCAAAGGGTTGAGTGAGGAAGAGCTCTGAGTGCTTACCATTCCTACTTGACTTACACCGACCGGCCTAACTGGCCACGAACATCAGCTACGAAGCATAACCCCCTAGATTTCGAGGGGTACTCTGGTGGCATCTCAGAGACTCTATGGGCATAAGAATGAAATTTAGGACGTATTATATCCTTGCAATATTAAACGAAGTTGGCACTGGATACCCCAAACCGCCAGTAGATTCAGCAAGAATGTGCACTCGCCTTCGGAATACGTACGAGATGCCATCCGACGACCGTGCTTCGCCTCCACTACCATACTGAGATGCTGAGACAGCCTCGTGTATCAGTAGTGTTAGCGAAGGGACTGACGCACTCCCGACCGTCGACCCGTGGCGCACGTTGGGAATACCGACTCTTTGTGGCAGGGCACCTCATATTGCCTGCATTGATTCGTTTGCTTCCCGCTAATGCATTCAAGTCACTCCCATGCTCCAAATGCATACATACCTAGAGGTGAATGCACGCTCAGTATCGCTGACGCAGCCCTTGGAAGGCTGGTTCCGGAGGTCACTGTTATCAGTCTCAGCGAACGCACGGTCTCGACTGCGGCAGACTCAAGCATGAGAGGTGTGTACATCGCCATATACGCCATACTTCAGTATCAGCTGAACGACGCATCACAGCATGTGCCCCTGTCTTCTTTGGGTGGCGCAGTTAAGAGCTTCGTGGAGATCGTAGCTGACCACACGGCCTACGATGTAGGTCATTCGTTCTCAGGGACCGTCATAGTAGGATCAGTTAGCAGGCTCAGATCGAACGCACACCTGAGCGGATCGGATCAATGCAGATGCGGAGGTAACTCGGGCTTGGTTGGATGCAACATCCTTGACACGCCCAGCGCGCAAAGGGGTATAAATGAAGGCACACACTGCCCCCTAGTCCCCCGCAAGATGGCGTACAACCACCTCGCTCAGTCCGACCCCGAACTGGCGCCGCTTCTGGCTACCCTGGCCTCTGTGCAAGACAATGCCCCTTCGACCAAAGAGACGTTCGCGCAGGCACGAGAACACGTCGATAGTGTCATGGTGGCCAGCGCGCGTGCCGCTTACGCTTCAAGAACTCCGCCGAGTGCGTCTTTTTCTTCTCTTTCCGTGATAGTCAGTATCGAGACCCGTGTTGCATGGTCCATAGAACACGCTGTCAACAGCGCAGATCACCAAATCGCAGTTGATGACGGCCAAGTACACATCCAAGCACGCTCCTACTGGCCCGCTTCTGCGACCAACGGAGACCCTACGCTTCCCCTACTCGTCTGGTTCCACGGAGGAGGTGAGTTTCGACGCATTTGCAATCATCCTCTTACATATCACTCGCAGGTCTCATTTTTGGCAACATTGAGATGGACGACGACCTGCTCCGCATCCTCTCGGTCGACTTGCAACTGGTCGCCGTGAATGTCGAGTACCGCCTTACTCCTGAGCATCCTTGGCCAATCCCACTGCACGACGCATATGCAGCAGTCAAATGGGTGTGCATCTCTCAGCATGTCGCGGTTAGTGCGCACTCACAGTGACAAACAAAACTCCTCGGCAGGCGGCCACGAATGCCACCACATTGCACGCGGACACGTCCAAAGGGTTCTTGCTCGGGGGCGTCTCTGGTGGCTGTCTCTTCCTGCCAGCCATAGCACACCGCGCGCTCTCCGACCCTTTCTTCGCGCAGCACGGCAAGATCACCGGGCAGGTCCTCCAGATCCCGTCCATCGTCCATCCCGACGCGGTCCCCGACGAGTGAGCATGATCCCCGTCGTCTAGATCCTACATCCGTCTCCCCGTCCCTCCATGATGTGCATAACTTGATGTACGCGGAAAACAACAGGTACCAGGCGAACTTCACCTCGCTCGAGCAGAACACGCACGCGCCCCTCCTCACCGCGAAGCAGGTGCGCGAAGCGCTCCGTACGTCTCCCAGGTCTTCGTGCACCGTTCCGCTGTCTCCTAACTTCGTCGCCCCTCGGCGCCTCGCAGCACTGCACGGCGCGGGCCCGCCCAACCCGGAGTACTCGGTGCTCATGCGCCCGCTCGAGGCGCTCAGCGGGCTCGCGCCCGCGTACATCCAGGTGTGCGGCCTCGACCCCGTCCGGGACGGCGGGCTGCTGTACGCCGCGCACCTCCGCGCGGCAGGCGTGCCCGCCCGCGTCGACACGTGAGTACCGACCTCGGCGAGGGCTCTACCCGGGGCCACCGCTCATGCAGCATCTGGTGCTGCAGCTACCAGGGCGCGCCGCACGGGTTCCACGTCGCGCTGCCGGAGACGAGGGCGGCGCGGAAGTTTGACGGGGACGTGGAGGAGGGGATCAGGTGGCTTCTCTCGCGCCCCGAGTCCGAGTCGGTTTGAGCCCGCTGTACAGGGAGAGGTTCGTCCGGAGATCTGCTCGCGAGAGGCCTCGGGCTGGGACGGGACATTACGGGTAGGTCGCAGGACTGTGACAGTGTCTAACCACAGGACCTGCCATTTTCGGGGAACTTGTGCTTGCCACCTGAGCGTCGCACTAGGCTCTTGCGACGCAGATGCTTCTTCTCCGTATACACCATGTCCGCTGATGAATTTGCAACATGTTACCGTCCATCTAAGGCGCGGGTCCTACGCTCGTTGTAGTATGCGTGCGCACGGATGAAACTCGGTATGACCGACGGTAAGATAGCTCGCCTTACACTCTCGGTTAGTCCAGCGACAGCGTAGGTACAATGCCCGTCTACGCTCTGATGCACTCTGACCGCGGCGTGCGAGCACACGTCGCCAGCGCTGCACAATGCACATTTGTATCACAGGTTGCAGTACCATTGAAAACGCAGTGCCACACCCGGTCCTACCCGAAGCGGCAGGAGCCAACCGGGATGTGTCAGACCTTGGCTGCGACAGCAAGAACCAGTCGAGCGTCGGCGAAGGTTGGAGCGGCTGAAGCTTGGACTTGACACGCACACGGAATCCGAACCGGGTGAACGTCGAACGCCCCCGTCGCGCAAGCCAGCATCGACGTCGAAACCGGGAAACGACAAGAAGCACTGACCGCAGAGCCACCGCCACTCAGCGCCCCGCGCTCACTGCCACAGCCACTTGATCACTCGGCGACGGAAATGCGCGCGCGGCCATAGGCTCGCACGCCGCGACCCATCCCCGCGCCGAGGCCCATCAGCCTGCGCTGATAGACTCTGCGACGGCCCACGGACGCACACACTGCAGCAGCGATGATGGCACGTATGACGGAACCGGTCGGGTGCTAGCGCGCAGACGGGCGAGAAGGGCGCGTCGGGCGTTCGGGCGCGAGGACGGTGCCGGAGGCGGCATCAACGTTCCGGAGGGCTACGGTGCTATATTCCGATATGTGCGAGGGCCCGGGCTGGCGCTCGGGAGAGCGTACGAATGAAATGCGCGCGAGGTCGGGAAATGCAGAGCGAGAGAGAGGTGTGCACAGTGTGTGTGTATAAGGGTGGGTGTCTGGCAGTGGTAGGCTCGAAGACAGGTGTGCGGCGGCGCGTCGGGGATAGCAGAGGGAGAGCTCGAGGGGCGAGGGATGTAGGTACATCATGCATGATGCGCGCGCGGGCGGTCGTCGTCGGGGAGGATGAGCAAGGCGGGCGCCTGGACCGCGTTCGTGCTCCGTAAGGCGGATGAACTCGCCGCGTCGGCCGTCGCGCGCGCCGCCTTTTCTTCCTCCGCGTCCGCCCCCCTCTTCTTCTCCCCGTCCCCTTCAGCTCGCCCGCCTTCCACATCCCCTCCTCGTCCCCCCTCCTTCGTTCCGCTCACGACCTCTCACGCCGGCCACCGCCCTCACGAGCTGTACCGTGTACAACCACACTCGCCACATCCACGCACCTGGCCCAGCACCTGCACGCGCATCCCCCTCCCGTCCGGTGTCCCACACTTGCACACCGCGAACGCCTGACCACTCCTGCCCGCGCGGCCCAGACACACTGTAGAGCACCCACCCGCCCCCACCCGCAGCAGCGCACGCACGCGATGGGCAACACGTACGAAGACTGGACGCGCGTGCCGACGACGGCAGGCGCGCTGTTCGGGATCGAGCTCCCGTACCGCCCGCCGAAGAACGCGCTCGGCGCGTTCCTCTGGCGCCGCCGCTTCTGGCTCGAGACGACGTCCGGGCTGTCCCTGCTCGAGCCGTGGGAGAAGATCCTCGTCTGTGAGTACCGCATCCCCGCCCGCTTCAAACACCACCCACCGTTCCTCGGGGATCGCCCCCCGCCTCCATTCCCCCGCCCCCCCCTCGCTTCTCCCGCTCCGTGAGCCTTCCCTCCCACACCCCCTCCCAGCCCTCGGGCGCATTGACCGAAGATAGAGAGCACGTACTGACCCCGCCTCCGCGCGCGCGACCCAGTGGCGATATTCTATCTGCTCCTCACACTCGTCTTCACTGGCCTGTACAAGTTTGTCCCGCAGCAGGCGCCGCTCCTCTACCACCGGCTGCTCTACTACTTCTTCGGCAACGACGACCCCGCCGCGCACGCGCACGCCGTCGCGAGCGCGAGCACGGCTGTGTCCGCGCGCCACTTCGCCGGCGTCGCAGACTGGATCCAGCACAACGTCTCGCACGAGCTCTGACCCGCGCGCGCGTGTTGTGTTCGAGGGCCGCATAGAGGCCTTTCAGAAGAGAGGGTGAGAGAGAGGGTAAGCGGTAAGAGGGAGGGAGGGGGAGTGTGCGCGGTTGCAAATGCAGTCATGGTCCGCATCGCTAGCTTTCGGTCCCGATCCGCACGGGTTCACCTACCATCTTGTGAGTCCCCCTTCTGCTGCAGGGCGGTGTGTGCGGCGCGATGCTGAACGATGGCGCCCGTCCGGCAGGTACATCATCGTAATATAGCTGTGATTCGTCCTCCGAGCGCATATGGGTGCCGGCGTTGAACCAGGCACAAGGCGCGGAGCAAAAGGACGAGGTGAGTCCAGAGACCAGCCAGAGGGCACCAGAGAGCAGACGCAGCGAGCTCGAGTCCGGAGGTAGGTTTGCCAGCGAGCGCGTCGCACCCAGCCACGGTGCGCGGGGAGAAGTCAAGCACAGGCGGGGCCGCGTTCGTGGGCGACGGAGAGGAGGGAGAAGCACTGCTCGCGCCTCCATCGAAGGCTACATACATATACCCGCGCCTGTCGCTGGGGCAGATGTCGATGGGAGTCTGGGAGTGCCCAGCTGGTCGAGCACCGCTTCGCCAAGTTCCTCGCTCGCCCGCGCGCTCTCAGGTCATCCGGCCGCGCGCACGGCGAGATGTACTCGCGCCTCAGTGCGGGTGTTTGGCGGGCGGCGGGCGGCGGGCGGCGGGGCGTGCTCCGGGCTCCCGCCATGGAGCGACTTGCAGACCTGGCCTGCGTGGTGGCAACCGCTGGCTGAGGCTTGGCAGACTGGCCGCGCCTTCTCGGACCTCGCTCCTTGCGTGTGACCTTGCACTTGGGATCTGGCTTCTGGGACCTGGACAGATTGGCTGTCTGCCCGTGCGCTTTATATCCCTGGGCTCCGAGTATCCGGTGCTGCTGCGGACGTCGGTCGTGGCGGCGATGCGATGCTGTCGACTTGGGTGCGGTGCGCGGTGCTTACGAGCGTAGATTGACAGCGCCGCCGGCGGATGGCCATGTCGTGCTTATCTCCCCCTGCGGCTTATACCCGGCGCTGTGCAAGGCCCCTGGACGTAATTAACGCATTACTCTCTTGCTTGTTCATCGGGAAAGTGTGCGAGACTGAAGTGTATGTCGGACCGAGGGTATGGCGGCGAGACATGAGCTCGGACCGTGGCAGCGTCAGCTCATGCAAGCATGTACATACAGTAAGACGCCTCAAAGACAAACCGAGCTACATTTGACGGGAAAACCAAGGTACTTGACGATGTCGAGATTCAGTACACGTGCGTTCACAATCGCCATATGTAGAACGATACTGTAGAGGAGTGTCGCGCGACGGTCCCGACGGGCATGGTAATCGACGTATGAAGCTGCAAAAGACCGGTGGGCGGGGCCCAGTCCGTGCGCAGTCAGGACCGGATGCGAGACCCCTCGGTCCGCCGGCGGTGGTCGTACGCACTCGTGTACCGTCGGCGTTACGCATCTTGTTGACGCGCCGCGCCAAGCACGTACGGCGGGCGCTGGCACCCCTGGAGCCTGGGACGCGGGAAGAAATCATGCGAGCGACGCGCAGCATGCTCCGCCCGCTGGCGGCGCGACGTCTGGGGTGCGCGCAGGGCTGTACATACATACTCACATATCGACGCGTCGCGACGCGACGTGTGTGCGACCCGGGGGCTACTGCTGCCATGATCAGCTCACTCGGTGGCTGATTGACGCGTTCGGCAGGGAAAGAGTGTTCAGCTTTCGGAGGTGCTGCGAACTGTGGTTGATAGCACGAGAGAGCGGGGCCTCTGTGCCTGATCGGTGTATGGCAAACAAGCATTAATATTGCAAACTTCAGAGTCGGATGTTTTGGACAGCCCGACTGCGCGAGCTCCACTGCGTACGAGGAGACGGAGTGTTTTAACCGTGTGTTGTGATCAGCATCGTTTCCGAGAGGTAGCCTTGGTCAACGTCGACGCTCATGAGCATCTGAATACGGGGAGGGGCGTAAGCAGGGTATGTATGGACGATGAGAGATATCGTGCTTGGCGGGCCGATCGATCGACGGGCGGGCGGGGAGCGGGGGCGCAAACGGCGCAACCGTCCGCGCGGTCGGCGGGAGGATGTACGCGCCGGGGGTGGTCGTACGGCGGGGGCTGGACGCTGCTGGACAGAGGGCGCGGCGCGGTAGAGGAGTGCGAGTGTGAGTGAGGAGCGGTGGTGTTACGCGCGCGGGAAGCGAGGGAGAAGCCCCAACAGGCGCCCGGTGTTCGCGGGAGGCGGCGCTGCTGTCGTCTCATCTCTCCCGCCCAATAAATACCCCCGTCCGCCGTTCACATTCTCTTCTTGCCCCCTTCCTGCCCCCTCGTTACCAGCCCGCTCCCGCCGCCCCTCCCGCTCTCTGCCTGCTCTCGTTTGTAGACCCGTGTCTCCTCATACCCGACAGAGCACTCTCCCGACCCCGAAAATGCCGTCCTCAACCGTGTCCGACCCCGCATATTACTCCGCCGCCATGTCCTACCACGAGTGGAAGCGCGAGACCTCCCTTCTCCAGATCCTCTTCGACCCCCAGCTGCCCTACCGCAAGCCCGACTCTGCCCTCCACCGCTTCTTCTGGCGCAGGCGGGTCTGGGTCGAGGTCACCTTCGCACTCTCCATGCTCGAGCCCTGGGAGAAGGTCCTCATCTGTGAGTCCCCATGTCCCCTCCCAGTCTATCACACCCCCCCTTGCTGACTAGCAACGGCGTGCCAGTGGTCGTGATTTACGCCGCGCTCCTCCTCCTCGGCACCGCCGCGTTCTTCTACCTCCCCCACCACCTCGCCTTCCTCCGCGCTCGCGCCGCGTACTACCTCTTCGGCAGCACCGACGCCGCCTCCGACTCCCTCGTCCGCCTCAAGGACGCCGCTTCCTGGGGCCTGAACGCCTCCCTCGCCAACGTCGGCTCCCTCGTCGGCAAGAGTCCCAGCGCGGAGCTATAAGCGCGCGTGGCGTCCGTGTGCAGGATCGGTCGGTTCGGTCGGGTTACAGGTTTGGCATTGGCATCGGGATTTGGGTTACGAGGGATCTGGGTTGTGTTGACGATTGGATGTGGAGGGCGACGTGCCCCGCGCGCTATGGTACGTCCTCCTGTGCTCTCCTGCATCCGTGTCCACGCCGCTGACCCGGCTCCCTGCCGCCGCGCGCAGATATGTTCTGCTAAAAGACCCTTGTAGATGATGCTGCTACTTACGATATACCCGTGCCCTGCGCGCGCGCGGGGCCGTGCGCTCCGTCGTCTCTGTCGCCGGCGTTGATAACTTATTCCGTTGGCTCTCCTCGATGCCGTGCGTCCGCTCTCGCCACACTCGTCCGCGAGTTTTCCGCCATTCAGGTGCGTGCTGCTTCGCGTGCGTCGTCTTCCATTGCTTTGGTGCATGGGAGCGTCTCCTTCGGTGCGGTGATGCACTGTCACTCAGACAACCGCCCCCAGCTAGCCGGAGAGAGGTATCCACTGTGCGTAGTGCACAGCGCAACAGGTATGTAGGTGCATCACCGGTTTGGCAAGGTAAAGGCAGGTAGAAGAGATGCGCCCGATATCGGCCCTCGCGCTCGTGGGTTGGTTTGCATTGCACACCACCGCGAATGTCGCGTCCAGCCCGTATACGCTGGTTATGGCGCAGACGGCTGGGGTGGCTGGAGGCGCGGTGTTGCTGGCGCAGGTCGCGCCCCCGCACTGTGACAGTTGATGGGAAAGCTCGGTCCTGAACGCTGCGATCTGCTGCACGGGCACTGCGTCCGACGTCTCGCATGCCAAGGCAGCGCTCGGCACGCGCTTCAGTCGATGTCTATGTTGGGAAGGTCAGTTCGGGATGCGTCGATCTGGGTCGGCTGTCAGGTCCAGCAGCGCGCAAGGTGCATTTCGTCGCTGTGAGCAGGAGTGTGCTCGTGTCGGGGCCATCGATACGGTGTCGCGTCTTGCAATTGTGAAGGTGTGCGCTCTACGAGTAAGCTTCACGCCCGCAGAATCGTCCGGAGAACGGCCGCACATCACATGCAAGTGCTGTGCTGTGCTGATTGCATCGTGCCCCCCAGTATCCTGGACGGAGTTCGCGGGCGTGGATTGCCCGCGTGAACGTGCTCTTCGTCGGCCAGCCCGTCGACGTCGGCTTATCGTATGCCGAGTGCGGGCCAGCCACGGTGCGTCTCGCCGTTAGCCTCCCAGTGCCCAGTGATACCAGTGCCCATGCTCAGCGCTCACTTTCACGGGATTTTCGCGAGGAGGCGGCACGGGACATCGCCGCGTTCCTCTCGGTCTTCTTGGAGCATCTCTCCACCTCCAGGGCGCGCGCGCGCGACGTGAGTACCCCGTCAACATCTAATAACAACCATCCTCCGTCAGCGTATCTCAAGTCCGCGGGAGTGTTGACGGGAACCGATCCGGCCGCGCTGGCACAGGGCCGGCACATTCCCGTCCTCGCGGGCGCGGGCGCGACGCCGACCAGCCTGGGCGTCGGTCACCGCAGGTCCGTCGGCGCGGGCAGGCCGGGCGCACAGATTCGAAGCTGGGACTCTGGCGGGCGGGGCACGACCGGCCGTGGCCGCGTGTGCGGCAGGGAGCGGGCGCGCGGACTTTGGGACTGGAGACGGTTCGCCGCCGTGTTGCGGCGCGGCGCGCAGTGCGCGCGGACCGGTCCTCGCCATCGCGTGTGCATGTACGAAGCGGGGTGGTGGGTGGGCACAGGCGGTGCGTGAATGTCTGAGTGGGCAGTGGCTGACGAGGACTTTCGCAGGTTTTGCGTCCGTCGCAGGCGAGTGGTACGTCGGTTGTTTCTGATGTAAGGTAGTTGGCGTCTTCCGTTGTTCAGCCCCGTGTCGTGTGTAGGCCGGGCCGCGCTGTGAACGTCGTTAGGGGGAGTCGTGCCTGGACAGATTCGACGTGATAGACTGCAGTGCAGCTGCGGCGGACTGCGCCACGGCTACCTACGTCCGAGCACTTCCAGAGTACGTTCTTCGACGCTGATGTTGGTACTGTTACTCATGAGCCGGACTGGTATTGTATGTATGACCTATCACCGCATGCTGTTGCCAAAGGCGTTGCCCAGTATCGCGGTATGACTTCATCAAGTACACCCGCCCCTGTCCCCCCTTCTCACCGTAGAGTACGATGCTCGCCACTTTCCACAGCGACCTCTAAACCTGCTTGCACAACAGCACAATCAAGGAGCTCTTCGGGGTCGACCCACCCAAGCTCCACATACACGTCCCGCACCGTGTACGACGCGTCCATGGCGAGCGCGGTCCGGTTGTCGTTCCCAGCGCAAGCACTACATCGGCGCGCGCTGCGTACGTCACGTCCTCCACGTCGGCGTGAGCGACGTCGTCTGCAACTGGGTGGGCCCCCGCGTCGGCGGTTCACTGTGCTGTATTCCTCCGAGCGGGACAGGCCTGGCTTCTCGCCCCAAATCGAGATCGAGCGCAGGGCCGCGCTCGCGCTGGAGTGGACGGGGCAGGACGCGTTCCGCGGTGCGCCTTTGAGAGAGCAGAGTGGCACGTCGATGGCTGCGTCGCTGGGATCACGAGGGGAGGCGGCGCTATCGCAGGCGCGGGGCAAGGCGCAGCTGATGCTCGCGATCACCGACGCAGACTCCGCTTGCGCTTGTGAACACGCGGTTGGAGGCTGCGGACATTTGGACCTCGAGGCTGGTGGACAGGCCTGTCCCTGAGCGTCCCATCTGTATTTTGCCGCAGCAGCCGGTGGTGGTGGCCTGTTCAGGTATCGCTAGCATACAGAATTGTAGAGCACGAGGGGAGCGGGCATCAAGTGTGTAGGTGATCTTGCATGACAGCTCCGGTGGCCGCAGTCGATGTATGCTGGTTATGGCACTACACTTGCTACATACCAGGTTCGCCAGCCCATCCTACCATCGCTCTCAGCCCAGTACGTTGCTGCCCTTTTACTCCGACATGCCCACTTTCCTCCAGGCAGCGGTGCTCCTGATAGCGTCGTCCAACGCACTCGTGGTCGCGAGACAGCAACCTGAACAACACGGAGAGGCCTTCATGGACCAGCAACCTACCGGACCACATGCGGTGTCCGACGCCGGCCTGTTCATACCGTTTGGCGAGCTCAATGCGCTGCCTTCGTCTGAGTTCGTCACGCTCGCACATCCCGAGTTTCCGCGCCATAGCGTACGGATCAAGCAGTCACAGTTCTGCGACGAGTCCACAAGGTGTGTCTATGCTCCTCGACGTGTTCCTGCCGCGTAACATCATACCGACATATATTCTGTTCAGAGCGTACACGGGATACGCCGACATCGAAGCGCGACACCTCTTCTTCTACTTCTTCGAAAGCAGGCATGATCCCGACACAGACGATGTGATTCTCTGGATAAACGGCGGTCCCGGTTCTTCGTCAGCCTTGGGCCTCTTCATGGAACTCGGTACGTCTCCGGACGCAGTTGAGTGTAGCTCACGTGTTGACTATGTTTTACGGCGTGCATAGGCCCTTGTAGGACTTCGGGGCCTAACGTCACGGCGCCATTCGAGTACGCTTGGAACGAGCGCGCAAACGTCTTCTTCATTGACCAGCCGGTCGGAGTTGGGTTTTCGTACGCTGAATACGGGGAGCACGTCGTAAATATCCCTTCTTAACATCTGTTGAGTTTCTTTCGCCTTTACCTCTATCGTTCCCTTTTCTCCAGGACAACACGATCGAAGCCTCGAAGGATATGGCGGCGTTCATGGCTATATTCTTCGAGCATTTCACGAAGCTCAGAGGACGTGCACTGCACCTTGCTGGTGAATCCTACGCAGTAAGTGCCATCAGAGCGCAAAACTTGTCATTACCCTTATAGCAGCCGGTGGTCCTGTCAGGGCCGGTACCTTCCCGTGTTCGCCTCCGCAATATACGATCAAAATCCCAGGCTCGTTGAGCACGGGTTGGCTCCGGTCAATCTGAGCTCGCTGATGATCGGTGAGCTCTCCAGGTCCCATGTCGATTCGCGCAACTCGCAAAGTTTGCCAACTCACTCGTATGCGACCCGTCCAGGAAATGGAGGTACCCAATGGCTCACCACAATGTTGAGCTGGTACGATGCGCAATGTGCCGACCCTACCTTTCCCCCAATTGAGAACATCTCGTACGTGTGACCTGCGGCACTGGAATCTTGGGTCCGCAAACCCCAAATCATGCTGACGGCCTCACACTCAGGACATGCGTCGAGATGAAGCGATATGTGCAGCACCCCCTTCAGGCATGGTGAGACGTTGCTCACGCCGGATACGCAGGTGTCCAGATGCGAGACGCGCTTGCGGGAGTCGTGCATCGACCGCTTCGACAAGATCGGCTGCCGCGCGGCCACGGACTTTTGTTGGCAAGCGCTTGGAAGCAACTATATCAGTATGGTTTCACCTGACTCTGTCGCCCTCACTGATCCCGAGGTGTTGACGGCGCAATGAGGCGACCCACCTGCCAAAAACTCGTACGACCGTGCGCGCCCATGGTACGTCTCACGCTCATCGTGCTTTCGCTTGCGCCCCCCACCCCCCTCACTAACCTACCTCCAGCCTCGGGTTGAAAGATAGGGAGTGCTACCCCGCAATCCAGTGCGCCACCTCAGTCTGGGATTACGAGTCGTCTCCGTCTAACAGAGCATGCCCGGCCCGCGCACACAGGGACATCGAGGCGTACCTCAGCCTCCCGGGGGTGCAGGCCGCGCTGGGCGTCGACCCCGCCCGGCGGGGGAACTTCACACTGACGTCGACAGGAGTGAACCTCGCGTTCGACGCCGCGCTCGACCTCTTCTTGTTCCCCGCGGAGCACTATATCGCCGCGCTCCTCGAGCGGCGCGTGCGCGTGCTGCTGTACGTCGGGGCGAACGACTGGGTGTCCAACTGGGTGTGTCTCTCTGTCTTGCATGATCAGTATCGGCCCGTCCGCGGTCGCGGCGCTGACGAGTCGTGGCCGGAGGTTAGATCGGGGTGGAGCGGATGAGCCTCGGCTTGGAGTGGACGAGGAGCGAGGCGTACAAGACAGAGCCGCTCCGGGATTGGTACGCCGGCGGGGATGTCGCGGGGCTCACGAGGAGCGGGGGCGGCCTCACGTACGCGACCGTGGCGAATGCTGGGCATCTGGTGCGTCGATTTCGTTCGACATGCAGGGGGCGCTTGTTCGTCTTGTTCTCGCTCACGCTGCGTGACTTGGGGGATGTCAGGTTCCCTTCGATCAGCCCATGCGAGCCTTGGAGCTCGTGAACCGCTGGCTGGCACGGGAGGATCTGTGAATACGATCACCCGTAATCCGGGCCAAGTCGAATGTACAGTATGGTCTCTACAGTAGTGGTCTCACTTAGCAGTTGCAATGGTCGGTTCAGAGACAGACGTTTCATCACGAGGCTAGATCCCTGTAGGTGTAGATCCCTGTAGGTGTCGTAGAGAGGAGGGCCACCAAGTGAAGCCCTGCGGACGCCGTCTTGGACGAACTCGATATTAGCGATACCCCCCGACCACAGCATCGGGGTGCGAAGACGACTGGCACGAGCGTCGCGCGTCATCGGACTGTCTTCAACATGAGACATCCTCTAAAGCTGAAGGAAGGCTTGCGCGCTGAGACATTGCACAGGAATCACTCGGGAATAAGTAGACCGATTGGTTGTTTTCTTGCGCGCCCCGGTCACATCTTACGGCGAATTTCACTGATACCGCCCACTTGCCGCAGCCCACAGTATCTTGTCCCAGACCAGTCAGGAGAAGACCGGCACCTGTTTTTGCCGATCCGTCTCCCGAGGCTTGTAACTCCTCTCTCTGCAACTATCGTTTCCCTTTTCGCGTTCGTCTTTCCAGGGCCAGGTTGGTATACCACCACGGTGACAACATTCGGATGCTCGCAATATGGGGTCTGCAGGCATGTGGTAACCCAAGTTCAAACCCAATCGTGCGTTATACATGTTTAGCTCCCAAAACACTCGAAGAGACATTCCCGTAAGTAGATGGCCTGATGGTGTGAGTGCCAATGATCGGAGATGGCGGTGTGCGGACATTGTCATGAATGCCTACGGGCGGTGGAACCGTGGCGGTGCGGCTGGTGAGGCATGTAACTGTGTGGACTACATAGCTAGTACGTGCAAACTTGTTGTCTGCAGAACGCGACATCCCCCCGTCCATCATCCTTCTTGCTTACTTATGGAACTTCCCTCCATTGTAGTAAATGACAAAGAGACCCGGCTGTCCTATGTCGACAGTGGCGTCCCTCAAGTTGTGTCTGCGGATGGGGGCCCCTACATCACTCTTTTCGCCGTACACGGGATGAATTTCTTCGCTTGTAAGTCCTCGGCGGACCCCTCTTGGCGCTCTACCACCACCACCTGGTTTTTTCCCACGCCTCGACCTCATAGGGGGAGGCTCGAAGCGTGCGGTTACCACTCGGTTCTGGCCCCGGCTACCGCTGTTAGACTAATAGACTCCGGGACACGGCTCCTACCATGTCATTTACTGGTCGTATGGCACCTCCGCGACCCGCCAGCACCCCACCATCAGCCAGAGCGGCCATAGGCGCCCGTGAGAAAATATCCGAGACGGGGAGGGCGACAGCGACGGCAGCGAAAACGACAAGAGCGGGGGCGGCGAGGAACCCCGCACCTTCTCAGGAGCAGCTGTGGACTGCGGCCGAGGACAAAGTGCCCACTCTCGGAGCCGCAGTGGAATTCCTGCAGAAGCGCAGACTGATCCCGGAAGGATCGCACGCCATAACGAACGAGGCGCTCATTACCGGGCTTCTGCACCTGGCCTACCTCCGCCCTGCCCACGAGTTCGCCGCCGAGGGGCTCATCGCCTTCGCCTACGTAGCAAGGGCGGTCGCCACTGAGGAGGCCCAGGACACAGTCAGCCGCGCGGTCCTGGAGCGCGCGGAGGACCAGCTCACACTGCGCCTGGATGAACACGCCTCGCACGTCGAAACGCGGGTAGCGGAGCTCACGCAAGGGGTGGAGAGGATGCGCAGGGAGATGGAGACGACGGTGGCTGGGCTACGGGATGCGTGCGACAGCGTGCAGAGAGCAGAGGAGAAGTTGGGAGAGGCCCGCAAAAGCCTCGAGTCAGCAGCGCGCTCAGGCCCCGTCCTGCACGCCCCCGGTGAGCCCGCTGTTACCGCTCAGTCGCTGACCATCGATTCCGCCCCCACGCGGGTCCGCCGTGCGGCCACGCTAGCAGATCTTCTCCAGCGGCAAGTACTCGTGCGCGACGCAACCCTCCAGGATGACCTCGGCAACCGGCTCACCAGTGAGCAAGTCTGTGCACGTGCCCGAAGCGCAATCGACGAAATGGCCCGGACGGGGCTCACTCCACCAGGGGATGGCACCGTCGACGAAGCCAAGGTCCTCCCACACGGCGATGTCGTCTTCACGATGGCCAGCCGCGAGATGGCGCACTGGCTTCTCAAGCCCACCGTGGCAAAGCCCTTTGCAGGTAGGATGGGTATGACGGCGCAGGTGGTCGAGCGCACCTACAAGCTGGTCGCCGAGCGCGTTCCCATCTCGTTCAACCCACAAGATCCTGTCGCACTCCGGGCTGTAGAGGAGGCGCATGGGCTCCGCCCGCTCGCGATCACGCGGGCGGACTGGATCAAGCCAGTCGCGCGCCGCCACCCGGGGCAGCGCACGGCCTTCGTTTTACTCACTGTGGCTGGCGTGGAGCAAGCCAACCGGGCGATCCGCGGGCTCACGATCGCAGGCCGCAAGGTTCTTGTCCGGCGGGACTTGGAGGAGCCGAGAAGGTGCGCGAAGTGCCAGAGTTATGACGGGCACTTCGCTCGGGACTGCACCGCGGAGCAGGACGTATGCGCCAACTGCGCGGGCGCCCACGCCACCGCTAGATGCGACACTCGGGATGACCCCCGGACGTATAGGTGCGCCAACTGCGCAACGGACGGCCATGCAGCCTGGGACAAGGGCTGCCCCACCCTCCGCGCGAAAACAAGTGGATGCATACAGCGGCGAGCAGACTGTGGTTTCCGATTCTTCGTGACTAATGCACCGGAGACGTGGGTGTCGGAGGAGGAGGAGCTCGCAAGGGCCCCCCCCGCCCACAGTCTGGTCCCAGATCCGGCATCGCCTAGAAGACGCAGACACTGAGCCGCGCAACTACCAAACACAGCCGACCATCGACTCCTTCTTCAACGGCAACACCACGCAGACCCAACACACCTCCGTTTCTGAATGAATCAAGCTCCACGCCCTACCTTACGCATTTGGCAGCAGAACCTCAACAAGTCCAACCGCGCTCAGCTCGACATTCTCAACGATACCACCCTAGCTGACTTTGACATCCTAGCCCTGCAGGAACCCTACCTCTCTTTCCTCGGCCTGTCGACGGCGACACCAAACTGGCGCGTGGTGTACCCCACCCCACATGGCACGCACGGCGTCTCCTGCTCGCGGTCTCTCATCCTCGTTAACAGGCGACTCTCCACCAACACTTGGAATCCCATCCCACTCCCTCATCCTGATGCCACTGCGGTCACCATCCGAACGGGCAACACGGCAGTACACCTTTTCAACCTCTACGTCGACGGCGACCACGACACGGCTATCCGGGCTGTGTCGCGCGCTACCCAGCGCCTCGTGCTCAGCGAGGGCGGTGAGGCCCACCACCACGTGTGGTTGGGAGACTTCAACCGACATCACCCAGCTTGGGACAGCCCTGCTAACCACCACCTCTTCACTACAGGCAACCTCGAGCGGGCCGAGGTGCTTATTGAGCACCTTGCCATGTTCGATCTGCAGCAGGTACTCCCGGCCGGCATTCCAACTCTGGAGGCAACCCGGACGAAGAACCTCACACGCCCAGATAACATTTTTGCAAGCCCGAGCCTTCTCGCACGTCTGCGCTCTTGCGCAGTTGTGCGGGACAAGCGGCCCACCAAGACCGACCACTTCCCGGTCAGCACCACTTTCGAGGTCCCCACGGAGACGGCACCAGCCCGATCCCGGCGGAACTACAGGGAGGTCAACTGGGAAGACTTCGACAAGGCCCTCGCAAAGCGGCTCGAGGCCCGTGTGTTCCCCACGCATATCGACAGCACGGCCATGTTCGACGCGACTCTCAACCACCTTATGTCCGACCTTCAGGCGACAATCGACGAGCATGTCCCGGAGGCGGTCTCAACGCCATACGCGAAGCGTTGGTGGTCGAAGGACCTCTCCAAGATGCGCAAGGAGAAAGAGCGGCTGGCGCGCCTGGACTACCGGCACCGAGCGGATCCCGCACACCCATCTCACGCTGAGTACAGACGATATCGAAATAAATATGCTGACAATATTCAAGCAGCCAAAAATGACTATTGGAAGGCCTGGATCGACTCAGTCGACAGCAAAACCATATGGGACGCCAACCACTTTCTCAAACGCGGTGCGACGGATGGGGGCGGCGCGCGCATCCCCCGATCTGTGTGGATGGTGTGGGAGGGCGGCGACGCACCCTCAACTCCAACGAGGAGAAGGGCGCGGAGTTCCACAGGACCTTCTTCCTGCCACCTAGCACCGCGGTGGAACCATCCGGACCATACCCAGCCCCGATTTCCCCCTTCAGGCCTATCTCCAACACTCAAGTGCGGCGCGCCATTGGCGCGCTGCAGGCGTTCAAAGCACCAGGGCCAGATTCAATCCCAAATGAGGTCTACAAACACTGCGCTGACACGTTGACCCCTGTCCTAGGCCCCCTCTTCCGCGCAACCTTCTCACTTCACTACTACCCTGAACGGTGGAAGGTCTCGGACACGGTGGTTCTTCAGAAGCCAGGCAAGACTGACTATACAGTTGCCAAGGCCTGGCGCCCAATCGCCCTCCTGAACTGCATGTCCAAGATATTGTCGCGGTGTGTTGCTGATGTACTTGTATTTGAAGCTGAACAGCGCTCCCTCCTCGCCAGCTTGCAGTTTGGAGGGCGCGTGGGACGCACCACCTCCGACTCCATCCACTTGGTCACGAAGACGGTGAAGGATGCATGGCGACGGGGCGATGTTGCCTCAGTGGTCTTCCTGGACATCAAATCCGCCTTCCCGCCGCCTCGCCTGCGCGTCTCTACCACAACCTGCGCTCCCGCAGTGTTCCACAGGAATACGTTGACTGGCTCAAGGTCAAACTCGATGGTCGTAAGACACGC